>JAPTHN010000001.1:5015235-6483911 GCA_026936325.1 Platynereis dumerilii | reverse complement strand
ATATACTGTAAATTTTGAACTTGTAACATAATGCATCAACTAACATAATGCATTGATTCATACTTTTTACATGCTAACCCTGCACAATAATAAACAATACGGAACTGTCCTCATAACATTTCGACATATATTTGTAATAATCTGGACGGATAATTTTGGCCAGAGAACGTATAGAATATTTGTTACCTAGATCCTGGTAACTTGATCATGGAGGTGGGGGTGGCAATTAGCAACACAATCATTTCTTCTACATCAGCAGCAATTTCAGAGACTACTGCATCCTTATTCTATGATTCAGGGAAAATAGCATCATATGTTATTTTCTCTTTATCATAAAATAAGGATAAGGATATGGAAATTATTAATATCCAAAGTGGAAATTGTTGAGGGGGAAGCAGGGACACAGTGAATCATGGCACATGGTGAATCAGTAGATGTCTCAGCACTATGAATATTATAAGGACGATAATAAGGTGCCGACGAATGTCACGATTATGACTGACATCTGAATTTTTCTAACTTTTTTTGAAAATTTTTGGTGTAACTAAAAATCTTGACAGTCATCGCCAACACTGGCAAAAGCCGACTTCCGTTAATCTGACCAATCAGAGAGCCGTATTTTTGACACATTAAACTGTTTGAAGAGTTGCAACGACCCAAACGTAACCCAGCGATATTCATAGTGCTCAGGTCGCTGATCAGCAATGTTTTGTAAGATGTCTATTTGGATAATAAACGTAGTTAAAGTCATAATTAATTAAATATACATGTGGAATAGATATGTACGGATCGTGACAAGACTATGTAGTAGATGATCCAATTTAACATTTTACAGTTTTCATTCTACATTTAACACTTTTAATTAATGTACCCCTTTTGTTATACGAAGCCCTGTTATAAAACTGACTTAACTTGTGTGACAGCATTCCTCTCACACGGATAAGTAGTATTTTTAGGAAATTATGTACCCAAAAGATAGACTGCATCTCTGCGCGAGATGGCTTTGAGAATTTTAGGTTTTCTGATTAAGGAACCACTGCAGCTGAGTTGATGTCTTTGTTTCCTGGTGCCAAAAATGGAACAAAATTATCAAACACATTTAATAAGAAAAAAATTCCGAAAATTGAGAATTTCATTTCAAATATTTCGGCCTTTACTTGACCATCTTCAGGAAAATAATGAGTAAGAGACATACAGTATCAGACGAAAGTTTAGACCGCGTCAATCTTTTGTCAATATAAGGGAAAATAGGTGCTCAGCAAAAGAACTTCTGCATGGATTCTCTTGCCTATGTATCAGGGAAGTTCTACAATAGAGAAAACTTCAACTATTTTTATCACTTACTTGAATATGTGTGATAAACAAAAATTTCAGGTGGTCTAAACTTATGTCTGATGCTACTTACATCCAAAAAGGTCTTTAATGGCATTGTACATTAGAGGAAAGGTGGGTAAATTATCCAATGTTGTTTTAGACAAGATATTCAATCATGTTTCATGTGATTTAAAGGCAATGAGTCATGACACAGGAAAAAACATATTTTAACTTCTTTTTTTTTAAATTTCAACATAAAGGGTTATAATGGAGATTCAATGAGCCAAAATTGTTAATAAATGAAAGGTCAACTAAAGCGCACATAGAAAATATATGTTTGACACATTTTTATCCTTCTAATGGAGTATGACTACACTCGACACCCAGCCATAGTGCAAAAATGGTGTTTTTCACTAGGTTTTTGTCTGACAGCCACTCATTTGAAGTATAATAAAACAATGACCTAGGTGTTTACATTGACATGAGCATGTGTCCTGATAAAATCAAAAAACTTTTGTTCATTATCCACATTACAGACAAAATTACAGACGCTACTCGGGATGGTGTATTGAAACGTAATGTTAACGAATGGGCCAGATTTATGCCTTCCATAAAAGTGGATGTAGTTTCATTGTAAGTAAAGCGAACAAACAAAAGTTGTTTGATTTTATCAGGACACATGCTCAGGTCGATGTAAACACCTCGGTCATTGTTTTAAGATACTTCAAATCAGTGGCTGTCAGACAAAAACCTAGTGAAAAACACCATTTTTGCACTATGGCTGGGTGTCGAGTGTAGTCATACTCCATTAGAAGGATAAAAATGTGTCAAACATATATTTTCTATGTGCGCTTTAGTTGACCTTTCATTTATTAACAATTTTGGCTCATTGAATCTCCATTATTACCCCTTATTTTGAAATTTAAAAAAAAAAGTAAGAATATGTTTTTCCTGTGTCATGACTCATTGCCTTTAAATCACATGAAACATGATTGAATATCTTGTCTAAAATAACATTGGATAATTTACCCACCTTTCCTCTAATGTACAATGCCATTAAAGGCCTTTTTGGATGTAAGTAGCATCAGACGTAAGTTTAGACCACCTGAAATTTTTGTTTATCACACATATTCAAGTAAGTGATAAAAATAGTTGAAGTTTTCTGTATTGTAGAACTTCTCTGATACATAGGCAAGAGAATCCATGCAGAAGTTCTTTCGCTGAGCACCTATTTTCCCTTATATTGACAAAAGATTGATGCGGTCTAAACTTTCGTCTGATACTGTACATGTTGAAATATTAGATACAGTTATCAGTGACAACAGATTACAATGACAAACAGCATTAAACAATCACAATCATATTAAGTGTGAAATACAATGGAAATCAATGGAGCAATATCAATGGAATAATTCCTTGTGTTGCTTTTTCGTAACACTTGTAGGCCTCAATTACCTACCTCAATTACTTGCTTACTTGTGTTGCCCATTCGTAGCACTTGTAGGCCTCAATTACTTGCCTTGATTACTCGCTTACTTGTGTTGCCCATTCGTAACACTTGTAGGCCTCGATTTTTACCTCGATTACTTGCTTACTTGTGTTGCCTGTTCGTAGCACTTGTAGGCCTCGATTGCTTGCCTCGATTACTTGCTTACTTGTGTTGCCAATTCGTAACACTTGTAGGCCTCGATTACTTGCTTACTTGTGCTGCCTGTTCATAACCCTTGCAGGCCTCGATTACCTGCCTCGATTACTTGCTCACACGTTTTGTCTATTCGTAGCACTTGTGGGCCTCGATAACCTGCTTAGATTACGCGCTTACTTGTGTTGCCCATTCGCAGCACTCGCAGGCTTTGTAGACCAAGCCAAATTATTGCCTTACAAAATATAAAAAAGGTACTGCTCTAGTTGCTCAATTACCTCCTTCAATATGCCTCAATACACTAGGCTTTATTCAGATGTGGTACGCACTGGCTTATATGAAACTAGGAATGAACATAAAATGGTACCCACAAACTTAGCAAACAAAAGATTCTCAGCCCGAAGCATGCAACCTGATTTTGTTAAGAAGATCTCTAAAAACACAACTATCCAATTTAGGGTGGTCCTCTACAGCATGCTAAAAATTAAAATGTAACTTTCTGAAGGTGCTTCCAAAAATTCTTGTTCGTCTTGGTGAGAAAACATTTTGTGCAAAATTTTATTTCAATACAACAATTCTAACCACTGCCACACGCGGGTTGAAAATTAGAAAATTCACGTATATTGTTTAAATTAGCAATAATCTGGCAGCCAAAGCTGACTTTCTGGATGAAGTCCGGACTGATAGATAAAGCTTTTTTATCATTGGAATCCATGTTCTTAGATCCTTTAGAAAACATATACATGGCCGGCATCTACATAGTACCCTTGGGGGATTTGAGAAATCCAAGATGGCCGCCAAGGAATCCGAAATTGCTCGAATGGGACAGCTTCACCTAGAATCAAATGCAATACCTAGTTTTCAGACAAATCTGGTGTGGGAAATTCATTTCTGGGGTTGTTTTGGTGATTGGGAGTGACCCTAAGGTCAAAGAGTGCATTTTGGGTCCTAAATCAAAAAGCAGTAAATTCACGAAAAAGTTTAGGTTAATGCTGAGAGAATATTTGCAACCATTGATTTCTTTTCCTAAAACAATTTCCAAAAAATATATGATGAATATCAGGTTGACATCCATTCATAAGAACATAAAAACGGAAAACACTCCATTAAGTTAATACCACTTTTATTGTTAGTGGCAAATAGTTACCTTAGGGGTGCCTTTTGCTCATTTAATTCTTGTAATTTAGTGTGTACTGTAGAGATTACATCAATTCGTGTATACATCACGCATTTCATGACAAAATATGTAAAACTTCTTGAGTCTTGAGCATTCTAGGAAAGAAAGATGGCCACTAAGATAGCTGAATATAAGATCAGGCAACACATCATTCTTTTTATAGCATCTACAATCAAGTATGACATGTCTGTTTCAGCTGATTCTTGCGAGTTTTTCCACAGATATTGATTCCCTACGTCAAATTTGACTGAAAAAAGAGGTACCACATTTCAAAAATTTTTGAAGCTGTCCCATTGCAAGCCATTTCAAATGCCTTGGCGATCTTTTTGGTAGTAGCAGAGTGCAAGCACGAAGTGCTGAGGCAGTATTACTGGATGTGGCACCAATGCTCATGCCAACCATCATGTCTGATAACTTCCAGTCCTTTAGAAAGTGAAGGACAGCAGTGGTTGTTGCGTGGCCAGTTCCTACAACTAGTTTTGTTACAAAAGAAGCTTTGCACTGCATGCGGGGTCACAGGAGGACAATAAACTTCCAATTCCATTATCTGGAAGCAGATTACATCCAAATTAACTACCGGACCAATATTGCTATCATCGTCCTCACTCAGGATCTGTGACATTAGAACCACCCCCTCGTTGAGACATATATATAATTTCAACTGTCTCCTCTAATGCAGCCTGTGCTTCAAAAACTTCACAATCCTCTTTTATATCTTAATCAACCGGATTGCTTGAACCTAAGCAATGTCAAACAAGTTATTAAAATTTGCCAAGAAATACTGCTCTTTCTTTATCTGAGAAGCAGATATTTTGGTTTTTCCTTCAGCAAATGAACTATTCAGTTCTACCTTTTTCTCCAGCTTTTTGATGATGTTTGGCTCTTCAGCAGTCGGAATCCTTGCTTTTTCTCCCAGATGACTATATCAACCTCACTAACACCATCACTCTCTCTCTCACTCTCTTTGTGTGTGTCCTCTTATATACAAAAAACTTTCTGGCAGGGGCATAGATTTTTCATTTTTGTAAAGGTTTAAATTTAATATTATTGACCAATCCACTAACCCTGATATTTGTTATGGGCAGTTTATAGAAGTACTGTTAGGGAATGATAGTAGTGACACTACAAAAATTGTTGTAGGAAATCTGTATAGACCGCCACGTCAAACAATAGAAAATGTCACTGCACTCATCAGTGATTTAGAAGTAATATTCAACAGATTTAGAAATAACTCTAATATAATACTGACTGGAGATTTCAATATTGATATTTTGAAATTCAAAGAAATAAATCATGTAAATGAATTTCTTGAAACAGTTACATCAAATGGCTATATTCCTAAAATAACATTTCCTACTCGTTTGACTCAAAGGAAAGGAACATTAATAGACAACTTTTTCGCAAAATTGTCCAATAGATTTGAAAATGTCAAAGCAGGCGTAATCATTAACACAATTTCTGATCACTTACCCTATTTTATTACACTGAATCTTCATAACCAAGGTAGTCAAAATAAAAATAAATATATAAAGGTGACAACTTCTGATAATGCTGCAATTCAAGGCTTTAAAACCGAACTACAAAGTCCCTCAGTTGCACAAAAATTAAATGGTATAATAGGAGAAACACCCGACATTAGCTACAACCACTTTAATTTGATCTTACAAGACCTAGTGAAAAAGCATTTCCCAACTAAACGTGTTAGATTCAATAAATACAAGCATAAAAAAAGCAAATGGATATCAACAGGAATTATAAAATCTATTAAGTTCAGAGATAAATTATACGTATTACTAAAGTCTACCCAACCTGCTGACCCTATTTATAATAGTAGAAAGCTTAACTTTAAAACATATAGTAAAATTTTAAAGAGTAGCATCAGAACAGCAAAGAAGAACTATTACAATTACCTGTTTGAAATGTGTAAGAATGATATTAAGAAAACATGGACAACAATTAATAATATAATAAATAAAACAAAAAAGAAGAGTGACTTTCCAAAATATTTCCTAATTGATGGCAATGAAGTGTCTGACAAAAAAATCATTGCAACTAAATTTAATCAATACTTTGTTGAGATTGGCCCCAAATTAGCACAAAATATAAACATGCCTGCACATAAATCATTTAAAGATTATTTGAAAAACCCAGAGCCATCGCATCTTGATTTTAAACCTGTTGAAACAGACACTGTAATCAAAGTAATTGACTCTCTCAAACCAAAAGCCAGTTTTGGTCACGACAAAACTTCCAATAAACTCTTAAAATCAGTCAAACATGAATTAGCCCATCCACAGTCCACTAAAACTCTTAATTAATCAATCAATAGAACAAGCGAGATTTCCAAAGTTATTAAAAATAGCTAAAGTCACACCTATTTATAAAAGAGATGATGATCAAATATTCTCCAATTATAGACCAATTTCAGTTTTGCCAAGTGTATCAAAGGTCTGCGAGAGGGTAATATATAATCAAATATATGACTTCATGGTGCAAAGAAATATCTTCTACACAAGTCAATATGGTTTTCGGCAAGCACATTCTACTGAATTAGCAGCTTTGGAATTAGTAAATCGAATCATATATGAGATGGACAATAATCAGATTCCAATTAATGTTTACCTTGACCTCTCGAAGGCCTTTGATACACTGGATCATGAAATATTAACTTATAAGTTAGCTCATTATGGGATAAGAAACAATTCATATGATCTTCTAAAAAGCTACCTTACTAACCGAATGCAATATGTTCAAATTGATGAAACAAATTCTGAATTTCTTGAACTAACATGTGGAGTACCCCAAGGCTAGATTCTAGGTCCGCTGCTTTTCATTATTTATATCAATGAGTTGACTAATGCTACAGATAAATTTTATCCTGTGATATAATAGCTGACAATACAACTCTTACTGCTACCTTAAATACTTTTGGAAATAATAACACAAAGTCAACAAAAAAAAACGAAGAATTAAAATCAATAACTGATTGGTTAAAATTGAATAAGCTCTCCCTGAATATTAATAAAACAAAAGCCATGGCATTCCACTCTCCCAAACGGAACATTTCACTGCCTGATCTCTTCCTGGATGAAACTCATATTGAATTTGTGAATGAATTTATCTTTTTAGGTCTTCTACTAGACAAAAATTTAAAATGGAAACCTCACATGGATATTATTTCTAAAAAGATGTCAAAAACAATAGGTATTATGAACAGGTTAAAAAATTTCTTACCATCTAAAGTATTACACATAATCTACAATTCACTTATACTTTCTTATCTAAACTATGGTCTAATTATATGGAGCTCAAAATCTGATAAACTTGTGAAGCAACAGAAAAAAGCATTGAGAATAGTAGCTAAGGCTAAATATAATGCTCATACTAGCCAACTTTTAAAACAGTACAACATTTTAAAAATCACTGATCTATGTGTGCTGCAAGAGCTAAAGTTCTGCTATAAAATACAAAATAATATGCTTCCACAATATTTTCATTCTCAAAAATTTCATTCAACCCACTATACTCACAACTATCCAACTAGGCATACCAGCAGTCACCTACCAGTTCCTGCTGTGAGACATGAGTTTGCAAGAGAAGGCATGAGTTATAGGTATCCAAATATCTTCAACAACATGTGCACAATATCTAAGGATAAGATTCACACCCACAGCTTTGATGGCTTTAAATCCTATGTTAGGCAAAACTTCATAAGCTCTTATGAAACAAATTGTTCAATCGTAAATTGTTATGTGTGTGGTCGTCAGTCTCCTCCAGACAGCCGTTGATGCCAGTCAATGTGTACTAACCTTTTTTGATAAAAATTATATTATATATTTTTAACACATTCTCAAGACAAAGGTGGCCCCCTTATAGCGGCAATAATTAATGCCTTTAGGGGGTCTCCTTGCTCCATTCATTTATTTCTTTATATTTATCTATTTATTCTTTTCATATATATTTTTACAATATTCACCTCCCATTATAATGAGCAAATAAAATCAATAATCAATCAAAATCAATCGGTGGGCACCAACTTCATACAAGGCCCGACAGGCCAAAAGTCACACAGTGGTGGATTTCTGGGGCCACTAAAGGCTCAGAAGTTACTATATTTTAGATTAACTAAGGTAGGTACTGAGACACAGGCCTGTAGCTTGTATTTTCAACTTAAATCTCCTGGTATCATGAGAAGAACAGATAAATATAAGTAAGAATTGCCAACACCAAAAAGTCATAATTGAAATTCTAGGGGGGGGGGGATAATCATATGATCATCTCCCTAGGCTCATCATTGGGGGGATGCATCCTGCCCCCCGCCCCACAGTGGGCCCCCACCTTATCTATCCCTTCTCGAAAACTCCAGACATATATTAGGAAGTTCTCCTGGATGAGGTCAAAGCTCCACATGTGGTGGCTTTTCTCTCAAGCCTAAATTGTGATTACTAATTATGTTCATCTGGTATCTATGTGATACTAACACAATGAAAAGACTCAAGTGATGGACTAAACAATGCAAATAGTACATAATATAAATATTGAGACTACTGACTTGTGTTTTGTCTTCTCTATGCTGAGTGCCAATGCATCGGTTCAAAAAACTTGAAATTTTACTTGCGTGGTCCAAATACAGGGGTCTGGTGGCAGTGGTTAATATGTATCAATTCCTGTGAAATTCAACTCAACTTATTTTTTCCCCAAATAGAACAAGAAAATGAAGAAGCCCCTTGAAAAAGTTGAAATTTTTATTTTAGGACCACACTACTATCCATTCAATCAAGGCTTGCGTATGGAATGCTCAGAGTTTGAGGCAAAAAACTGAGTGTGTGAAGGATTTCAGAGATGAATTTGATTTGCACATATTTCTGTTCACTGAAACCTGGCTAAAAGCCAATGACCAAGTGGAAATTGGGGAATTGGAAAGAAATGGAGAATGTTTCTATTTAAGCACACCTCGTACGTCTAGACCCGAAGGCGGTGTAGGTTGCATTGTGAAAACAGGCATAAAAGCATGATTTCGAACACATGGAAGTAGAGTTGCATATAAATGGTGGAAAAATCACTATTCTTCTTGTGTACAGGCCTGAACCCTCCAACAAGAATAAATACAGCCTATCTGAATTTTTCACCGAATTTACAAATTTTCTCTCACACTATCAATCGTACAACCATGAAACTGTTATTACTGGGGATTTCAACTTCCACTTAAATAAGCCTAATGATGCCAAAGTTATTAAATTCAACAACGTTCTTGAAATGTTTGACATGGTACAACATGTATCATCGCCAACACACAAGGATGGAAACATACTTGATCTTGTTATAACAAACTCAACCACATCTCTGACAGGATGTGTGGTTAGTGATCTGCTTTCAGACCACAATTGTGTGCTTTTTGATATTGAAGTCAAAAAAGGAAAAAATCCTAAAAAGGAAATTTCCTTCCGCAAGACTCGGAGTATAAATCTATCGGAATTCAGAAAGGACATAGAGCAAAATCTTTCACAAAAAGTACAACATGGCGATCGATCAGTCTACTTGAGGAACCTTGTGGCTCTTTACAACTTGACTCAAGACATTTTTGACAAACATGCCCCTTTAAAAAAGAAACTGGTCACTTTACGCAAACCCAATCCATTTACAAATCAAGACATAAAGCCCCTCAAAACAACTAAGAGAAAGGCAGAAAGATTATGGAGGCGGACTGGACTTACAAAAGACTGGGATCATTTCAAAGAAAAACGGAATGAATTCAATAAAATGCTACATAAACTTAAGTCTGATGACCTTAAGTCCAAGATTCAAGCCACAAAGGGAAATTCGAAAGCGATGTTCAAACTTCTCAATTCTAGCCTTAACAGAAAACAGGAATTGCCTCTACCAATTAACACCAATGAAAAAGACCTGGCAAATGACTTCAACAGTTCCTTTGACGAAAAGATCAAAACAATCAGATCAAAACTGGACTCCTATCCAAAGAAGACAACTGATGCCCAAGTGAATTCTAGGCCAAAGCTATATCAATTCAAAGCTCTATCACAAGTGGAAGTGAAGAAACTTGTCTCTGATATGCCAGTAAAACACTGTCAACTTGATCCCATGCCCACATGGCTACTGCTTGAATGCATTGATGCATTCCTTCCTATTATAACAAAGATTGTCTATATGTCACTCACTCTTGGAGAAATGCCTCTTGATTTAAAGCATGCACTTGTAAAACCTCTGTTGAAGAAGGCGGGCCTTGAATTGACAAAAAAGAACTATCGTCCTGTCTCTAACCTCTCTTTTCTTGGTAAACTGATTGAAAGCGCCATCATCAAGCAATAGTCTATGTTGATCACCTCACTCGAAACAAACTTGATGATCATAAGCAGTCGGCATACAAGCAGTTTCATAGTACAGAAACCCTTTTAACGAGAATCCACAATGACATAACGCTTAATATGAGCAATGGAGAGGTAACAATGCTGGTTCTGTTGGACTTGTCTGCTGCATTTTATACAATCGATCACGACATTTTGCTTGACAGGTTGAAAAATCGATATGGTGTGCAAAGCTCTGCCCTGAAATGGTTTAAATCATATATTTCCAATAGATCACAGTCAGTTATGATACATGACACAACGTCAAGCAAACTTCCACTAAAGTTTGGAGTACCACAAGGTTCCAAACTTGGTCCGATCTTGTTTAACTCCTATATTGCTCAAGTAAGTGAGGTTGCGCAAAGAAATCAAGTGAATGATCAAAAGTATGCTGATGATGAACAGCTTCATTCAAGCCAACCTTTTTGAATCAAAAGCAAGCTGTACAGAAAATGGAAAAATGTATTGCAGAAATCAGGGACTTCCTGCATGATAACAAGCTATGCAACAATGGTGATAAAACTGAGCTTTTTCTGATTGGTGCTCCAAATCAGTTAAGGAAACTGCAAGTTTCTTCGATCAATGTTGACAATGTTGAAATTAAAAATGCAGATCATGTGTGCAACTTAGGTGTGCTCTTTGACAAAAACATGACCATGGAAAGACAATTCAATAAGATGTGCCGCAATGCCTTCCTAAATCTGAGAAACATATCAAAAATTCGAAAGAACCTAGACAAAGAAACTGTTAATACTGCTGTGAATGCCCTTGTCACCCCTCACCTGGACTATGGCAATGGTCTCTTGTATGGCATAAACAACAGCATGTTAAGTAAGCTTCAAGTTGCCCAGAACTCAGCTGTTCGATTGATAGAGAAATTGAAAAAACATGACAGTGTAAGTCATAGCAGAAAGCAGTTTCATTGGCTACCAATTCCAGCAAGAATCCAGTTCAAACTGATGATAATCACATGGAAGGTTGTGAATTCTCAAGCACCACTATATATTCAGGAACTTATTCAAGCCAAGCCTGAACAAAACCGTAATCTGAGAAGCAACTACAAACACCTGTTAGCAGAGCCTGCATCATGCAATAAAAATAAGTTTGAAGACCGAGCTTTCTCACATGTAGCCCCAAAACTCTGGAACACCTTGCCCGAAAAATGTAGAACAATAAAAACACTGGAAAGCTTAAAAAAAAACTTAAAAACCCACTTGTTTAAAAAGTTCTATGATAAAATTCACCTGAGACGCGCTAATGAGCAGTTTACTGGAATTAGCACTATATTAAGTTATTATTATTATATTACTATAGTTTTTTGGTGGCCTTGGATATTATGGATTTTACCAAACACAGCTGCAGAAGATATTTCATGCATTGCAAAGACATCATTCTGATAAAAATACATTTTACCTTGCTCTTCTGTTCTTTTTCATTATCCGTTTATAACTGGCAATAATAACCCGGAATAGACGAAGAGTGAAGTATATTATTTCAATGGAAATTATAACCGAGTGTTGACAAAAAAAGAACCATTAATACCAAGACATGAAAATTATTGATGTGCTTCCCGGTAAAAACTTTATGATATGAACATAAAATGCTTTAATATCTGGTACAACGATTTCATGGGGTGAGACAAATAAGATTATTTTAGAGTAGGCCTACATAAATTATTATTTGCAAAGTTTTGAATTCCTCAAGTACTTCATGATAGAATAGAATAGAATAGTATTTATTGATCACATTAAGAAAAACATGAAATTTGTGTTCCCAGCTTGATGGCATTCTTGTGGTGGTTGTCATGACGTCAATAGAGAGAGTTGTGTGACTCAAACAGTTAAACATTGAGATTTAACTTTTGAACACCATAATACATTGTTGTGAATTGAATTAAGAATAAAAAGAAGGTACATAATCTACATCAAGTGAAGCCTTCATTATAAATTCATAACACCAGTACCAGGTGTTTGACAAAACTTTCAAGGAGAAGCTCAGTCCTGCCTTCAGGATCAATTAGTTGCCAATATTTCCAGTTCAGGTGGGAGCAGCCTCTTCCAGCATGAGAAGTATTTTTGGACCTTCCTTATGTCTCCCGAGCCAAGGGGATGCATTGATCAGGCTATTTCTGGCACCAGTCTGTTAGCACCCCACAACTCCAGCTGTTTTGCAACAAGGGTAGACTAAATATGAGGTATTTGTTCTGCTTACAAATACAGCTCTGTGGATACACACTGACAGATGTAGTGGTCGTCCAATGGTATTTTCCATGGTTTTGTCCTTTGCAGTTTGCTAGTATAGTATCTTTACAGTCTTTCACTTTGATAAAGAAAAAATGAGGACCAGTTCACTGTGAAAAATGCACTTTGTGACTCATGATAGCTGATGAAGTGTCATCTTCTCTATTTTCAACATGGGAAACATAGAGGCAGTTTGATTAGTCATGATCAAGAGAAGGCCATTTGACTTGTCATACATAACTGATGTTGGATTGAAAATCAGATGCTTAATCCTTTCGTTTGGCTGTCACCAATAACCGGGTTATGTCTCCTTGGATCAAATTAACATTGAAAGTATTGGGTATGATCATGACAAATAGATATCAGTATGATTACACACGAAGTGCCATTTTCACAGCACAACAGCACACTATTTTTCGATATCAAAGAGACTGGAAGGCATGGTACAAGTTACTAACAAGTATTGTATGGACCTTTCTGCAAATGCACACCATTGAAGAATGAGATGGAAAACCATGCAGAGTTTTGAATATTTAGGGGATTCACCCTAATGAAATTGATTCAGTTATAGTGAGTCATCGTTTACTTGATTCATTGGCTATTCTTTTTGGCTACAGAGGAAAATGTCATTCTGATGTCATTAGAATATCAGGTAATATCAGATGATGTCAGAGGCCTACTCGAATCTTTTGATCCATTAAATTCGTGACTAACATCATATGTTTAAATAATACAATAAAAAATTGGCAGTTAGCAGTTCTCGGGGACACACTACCTGTTCTTGTGTAAAGTATTCTGTGCTTACAAACTAAGGTGCAAGGAGGCCAACTTCTCGCCGAACACGTTGCCATGAACCACAATTCAATTTGATGAATCGACAAACCAATTCTTGTAGGAAAAGGAGAGCCATCCCCGCATATTATTGGGTTACAGAAATCAGACCAAATATGAATCATTCGTCCTGTTCAGAACAAGGAGTAGACATTGTGCCTGACAAGTATTGGCTGCGATGTCAATTGTCAGGGCTTGTAATGGTCTGAGTGCAAAAATATCTCCGTTATCAAATTACATGGTCTAGTTTGATTACATTTTCTTGCACTGAAGAGCCACTTTTCACTTACAAGATTCGAGCTACAACTTTTGTAGGAGACACATGTAACGCCAAATAGTTAAAACACTAAAAAAGGGTCTTCAAGGCTAATTAATGAGGATCTTTACACAACTTATACTAATATTTTTTTTACATTGAGTGTCACAGATCTTAAAATTGCATTTGTGCTCTTCATGAATACTGCGGGTCAATATCATGTGTATGAAGAGTAGCGAGAAAATGACCAAGAACAATAATCACGGAGCTCGCATAGATGGCATTTATGATGAGAAGGATGGTGACACCATCAGTGCATTTCTATGGTAACTTGGAGAGCAAATGATATATAATATTAGATACATCGAAGTAATGTTCCAGTGAACTCCCATAACAATATCTGCCATAAAGTTAATTGAAATGGCAACTTTTGTTAAAATAAGACCTTTTAAAAACAACTTCTTCGTCCGGAATCTGAAGGAAGTACAACGCAAGTGAATTTCCAGCTCTGCAAATTTGATACTTCAGCATAATGTGCATAGTAAACGCTACTGATTTGAAGATCACTCATTTTATGCACCTCACATCTTCTCAAACAGACTAGCATGCCAAATCCACTTCTCCAGTCGGGAAATGCAAGATTTGCAATTTCTCAATTGTTGGCAAATTGAATTGCTGACCTGCTCATTAACTTAAATTATCTGATATTTACAGCAAAAGCACTTTCAATGGATCCCTTTGCCCGAGTTTGTCCTTTTTGGTGCATTACACCTAAGAAGTAGTGTTTGCTTGGAACAGGCATAAAAGGAGGATCAGAATAACCGATAGGAAATCAGATAAAAATGTAGACCTTTTTACATTTATATGAATCAGATTATATACACATACATCACTTTTATACTTTGTCGAATATAGGTCAATGTGATGTGCTGCAGTGATGGAAATGGTAGCTCTTGAGTCTTGACTGGTGTGGTTGTGGCACGCCATTCAAAATTTTTAAAATGGAAAAAATTCAGCCACTTGAGTATGATTATGGCAACAAATACCCAGACAACTGAAAAAGTTAATATGATAATGGTAATTTCATTGGGAGAGCAGTAGCAGGGCAACACCCCCCCCCCAATTCTATTACTGATATGCTCAATGTTGCATAACTCACACCAAATTGTTTGCCTTCTTCATTCGATCTAGTGAGAAAAACGTGTCTAACAAATATACTTAGTGAAAAAGTTGTAATAAACATGCAAGCAGATGCATTTAAGTTTTCAACTGGCATTTGTCAGTTTCATCATTATTTCAATCTCAGATGAAGACTATAGAGTTAGTCAGTTTGAAAAAAACGTATCTTGATCAATCCAATTTGTGTCCAACGTTTCCAGTTCAGGAGGGAGAAGACTTTTTCAGCATCAGAAGTATTTTCGGACCACTCTTGTGTCTTTCGGGCCAAGGGATCCATTGATCAGGCTATTTTTGGCAACAGTCTGTTAGCACCCTGTGGCTTGGGCTGCTTCGCAATAAGGGTTGGCTAAATATGAGTTATTTGTTCAGGCCAGGAATAGAGTATTGCTGGCTTTGGGGTTACACACTACGAAACCATAGTCATAAATCCAGTTTTCATGTGGGTAAAGTATACAAATATCAGGATCAAGGAAGGAAGGAAGGAAGGAACATTTTATTTGATGATTTTACATTTTGATCCAAGTTGACTTTACAGATTAATACAGAGAAACACAAGGTTAATTAAGATAGATTGTAATAACTGAACTCTGTTCCCAAAATGAGAGTTAACATTCTGCCACAATGTTATTACAATTTTATTTATATCTTGAATTGACAAAACCATAGCAATAGCATTTGCAAAATATTTATGATTGCTGAGTTATGAATTAGACTTGGTGAACAAAAAAGGAATTGAAAATTGAAACAATTGTGCGTTATCTTCAATGATTTCTTATAATATAGTAGTAGTACGTTTTTATTGACAAAAAAAGGTCACATATGACCAAACTGTCAGTTACAAAACAATAACAACATGGTACAATGTACAGGGAAAACCAAAAACAACAACAAAGAAACTAGAGCATAAAAAAATAAAAATTCTAGTTATAATACAGACATATATACAAGAGTACATCATATTATGTTTAAATATATATATACAACAAGAGTACTCATCAAGCAAACAACATAATTTTATACAATTTAGCACTTATGCGGTTATTAGAACCATAGAACATATCATTGCATCTTTAAAACAATGAAGGATAATAACACAATATCAAAGTATTTACAGGTTTAAGAAAAATAGAACAAATATGATATATAATATATTCACACTAATAAACAATTTGCAAAAGTTTATCTCATGCAAGCTTGCCACATACAAAACAATGGTGCCATTAGCCACCCTAACCACGTGGATAGGAACAGAAACAGAGGTAACATTCATTTATTTTATATATAGAGGCCATCTTTTAAATTATATTGCAAACTAATATGTTGTAATAAAATTTGAGAATAATTCTTATATGTCACTTTACCACCAACACACAACGTATTTATATGTCTTGAAACATGTCTCAAAAAGGAATAGAAGAATGTACAAAGATGATTAATTTATACTTCCATGTATTATATTTGTGAAGAGTAAGAGGTTAACATTTATAGAACACATAACATTCAATTAAAATGCTAAAGTACTACAATAGATTGAACCAATTTGCGAAACATCATGGGCTGTCAAGTAAACGGATACTAAACATGGCATCTAGGAGAGTCATTCTTATTGCACCTTTGAATGACAATCACTATTAATCAGCTATTTAGAATACCGATGAATGTTACCTCTGTTTCTGTCCTAGATACCGCCTTTTGAAGCATTCACTGTAGACAAGAACAGTGCACAGGAACCCATTTACACTCTAAAAAATTTCAGGACAAAACTGGTTTTTTAAATGGAAAATGGTTTTTTGAAAAACCAAACATCCATGCAAAAACCAACATGGATTTTTCAGAAAATCATTTTTTTTAAGTTCAAAAAACCAGTTTTGTCCTGAAATTTTTTATAGTGTACTTGTTCTTGTGCTAAGTGTGCATCACTCAAACTGTGTTGCAAGGAGGCTAACTTCTGGCTGAAGACGTTGCCATGAACACTTATTCAATTCGACGATCGACAAACCAATTCTTCTTGGAAAACGAGAGCCACCCCCGCATATTATTGGGTTACAGAAATCAGACCAAATAAGAATCACTCAATCGTCCTGTTCAGACCAAGAGGTTGACACATTGTGTCTAACAAGTATTGGCTGCGATGTCACATGCCAGGGATTGATTGTGCCAGTAGAATTTTTCACTAACATCAGTCAGCCATGGTCTGAGTGCATAAATTGCGGCATTATCAAATTACATGTTCAATTTTGATTAACAATGCTAAAACTCAAGAAATTCTCTTTGTGTGCATGGACTAGAATTTTTGAACAAAGCACAAATAATTTATCAAATAATTTAAGACACTAATAAAGAGAGACTTCACATCAAAAGAATTAGAATTTTTACAGTACTTTGTAAAGTTTTCTAATTTTTGTCGAAAGTTCTTTTGCATTTGTGCATTTTATACATATTCAGGGACAATATCATGTGTATGAAGGGCAGGGAGAAGTGACCATGCACAATAATCAAGGAGCTCAGATGGCATTTTTGCTGAGAAGGATGGTGACACCATCATTTCATTTCTATAGTACGTTGCAAAGCAAATGGTATAGACACACCGAAGTCATGTTCCAGTGAACTCCAATAACAATATTTGCCATACAGTTAATTTAAATGGCAACTTCTCTTAAAATCGACTTTTTTAAAACAACATCTTCGTCAGGCATCTGAAGAAGCACAACATGTGTTAATTTCAAGCTCTGCACATTTGATACCTCAGCATAATGTGCATGGTTAATGCTACTTATTTAAAAATCACTCATTATATGCAGCTCACATCTTCTCAAACAGAGCTGGCATGCCAAACATCCATTTCGCCAGTCAGAAATGCTAGATTTGTCATTTCTCAATTGTTGGCAAATCGAATTGCTGATATGCTCATTACCTGAAATTATCTGATATTTACAGCACATATACTTTTAAGTTTGTCCTTTTTGGTGCATTACACCTAAGAAGTAGTGTTTTGCTCCATGCAATTTCCACTATGATGTTCCACTACCACACCCATTCAATGTAACTGTGTAACAGCACTCCCACCAAATTGTCTGCCTTCTTCATTTCATCTAATGTATAAAAAGTGCCTATCAAATATACTTTGTGAAAATGTTCCAATAAACATGCAGGCAAACACATTTTTAAAATTATTCAACTGGCATTTGTCAGTTTTGTCATTATTTCAATCGCCGATGAAGGTAATAGAGTTGGTTAGTTTCATAAAACTTTTGCCCTGATTCATCCAATTTGTGTCCAACACTTCCAGTTCAGGAGGGAGAAGACTTTTTCAGCATCAGAAGTATTTTTGGACCACTCTTGTGTCTTTCGGGCCAAGGGATCCATTGATCAGGCTATTTTTGGCAACAGTCTGTTAGCACCCTGTGGCTTGGGCTGCTTCGCAACAAGGGTTGGCTAAATATGAGTTATTTGTTCAGGCCAGGAATAGAGCATTGCTAGCTTTGTGGTTACACACTACCAAACCATAGTCATACATTTAGTTTTCATGGCATGCAATGTGGGTAACGTTTACAAATATCAGGAACAATGAAGGAAGACAGGAAGGAAAACTTTATTTGAGCGTATTTGATGATTTTGATCCAAGCTGACTATACAGATTAATACAGATAAATATACAAGGCCAATATACAGACAGTAATGACTGAATAAAGTTCCCAAAAATAACGTTGACATTATGACACTATGATATTACCATTTTTTCTATATCTTGAATTAACAAAATCATGGCAATTGCATTTGCAATATACTTATGATTGCTGAGTTATGAATTAGATTCAGTGAACAAAATGAATTGAAAATTGACAAAATTGTGCATTATCTTTAACGATTTTTTAAAATATATAGAGGCCATCTTTTAAATTATATTGCAAACTAATATGTTGTAATAAATTTGAGAATAATTCTTATATATCACTTTACCGCCAACACACAACGTCTTTATAATGTCTTGAAATATGTGTGTGGTTTCCAATCATATTATTTTTTTGCATGGGAGACTGTATGACAAAAATTCAGCTAAATGATTTTCTTAATTCTCAAAAGGAACAGATTAATGTACAAAGATGATTAATTTATACTTCCATGCATTATATTTGCGAAGAGTAAGAGGTTAACGTTTTATAGAACACATAACATTCAATTAAAATGCGAAAGTACTATGATAGGTTGAACCAATTTGTGAAACATCATGGGCTCTCTTGAGGTCAACTAAACAAATAATCATGGCATTTAGGAGAGTTAGTCTTATTGCACTTTTGGATGATGATCACTATTAATCAGCTATTTAGAATACCAGACTAACCAATGAATGCTATCTCTGTTTCTGACCTTGGCAATGCATTCACTGTATACACGAGCAGTGTAAAGGAACTCATTTCCCTGATTTTGTGCTAAGTGTGCTGCACTCTTACTTAGGTGCAGGGAGGCCAACTTCTGGCTGATGACATTGCCATGAACCACAATTCAATTTGACGAAACGATAAAACCAATTCTCGTTGAAAAGTAGAGCCACCCCCGCATATTATTGGGTTACAGAAATCAGACCAAATATGAATCATTTAATCGTCCTGTGCAGACCAAGGAGTTGATGCATTGTGTCTAACAAGTATTGGCTGGGATGACATGCCAGGGATTGATTGTGCCAGTAGAATTCTTCACTAACATCTGTCAGTCATGGTCTGAGTGCACACATTTGCTGCATTATCAAATTACATGGTCGATTTTGACTAAGATTGCTTAAACTGAAGAACTTCTCTTTATGTGCATGAACTAGAATTTTTGAATGAAGCATCAATAATTTGTCAAATATTTAAGAACACTATAAAACAGACTTCAAGGCAAAAGAATTCGAATTTTACAACGCTTTGTAAAGTTTATATTTTTTGTCGACAGATTTTTGCATTTGTGCATTTTATGCATATTCCAGGACAATATCATGTGTATGAAGGTCAGAGAGAAGTGACCAAGAACGATAATCAAGGTGCTCAGATGGCATTTATGAAGAGAAAGATTGTCATGTATATATTTTTCATTATTTGGCATGTACACGAATTTGTGGAGGTGTAAAAACGTGTATGTGTTATAGCTAGCATTCGTGTATGTGCTTTATTATCCATTTGTGTACCTACTATAACTAACATTCGTGGAGGTGTCATATTTTTTAGTTTTAGGGTCAAAATTAGGTTTAGAGTTAGTTTTAGTTGAGGTTAAGGTTACAATGTTCGTAATTACACCTACACAAATTCGTGAATTGCAATATTTCACATTTACACGAATGCTGCATTCGTGTACATGTTCGTTTTTGCTGGTTTACAAATTCGTGTACACGCCAAACAGTGAAAAATATATACCTCAGATTGTGACACAATCAGTGCATTTCTATATTAACTTGGAAAGCAAATGGTATATAATATTAGATACACCAAAGTAATTTCCAGCAAACTCCCATTAAGCAACAAAATAGGCAACTCTGACACAGATAATGATTGGGACACATTGCCTATTTTTAATCAGGCTCAAAACAAGACAGTTACATTCACTCAGAAATTCACACCGACGAGACAAACATGTAGAGGAGGACGAGACATGGAGACGTAGACATATAACATATAACATATATATAGATGACCTTGAAGGAGCCCGACTGGAGTACTGGAGATCCGGATGACCTTGGCGATACCGGTGACCTTTGGCGAAGCAGGTGACCTTGGAGATCGAAGAGGACCTTGGAGACTATGGAATCATGACGCATGGAAGCAACCCAAAGCCACTCGAACATTATACAATGAGAAAAATAATTTTGATTAATGGTTAAAAATACAATTTTGAAGACATATAGATAGAATTTTTTTAAATTTTGAGAGCCAATTCTTATGAATTTATTAAAAATGACCACTTTGAGATTAGGGTGGGACGGCGGGTAACGATGTGAGAGAAGCGAGTGGCCGAATATTGGCGGGCTTGGGTATATACCCAGCCCGATCCGGTCGATTGATTTGAGGGGGCCGAGTGCCCTGATTGGGTTTGATTGGTGTGACGCAATAATAAACGCGGGAATCAATCGAGGAAGACGGAAGTCATCGGCCATATTGGCTTAACCAACCTTACAAGGTAAGAATAAATTAAGCATCAAAATAGGCAACTCTGACACAGATAATGATTGGGACACATTGCCTATTTTTAATCAGGCTCAAAACAAGACAGTTACATTCACTCAGAAATTCACACCGACGAGACAAACATGTAGAGGAGGACGAGACATGGAGACGTAGACATATAACATATAACATATATATAGATGATCTTGAAGGAGCCCACGTGTAATTAAGAGCCCAAAATCAGATATTAACTTAATGTGCTAAAGAATATAAACAATAGAAGAGAGATGGTTATGGGATGAGATGAGAAGAGGAAAGTGATAGTGCGAGTTTTGGGGCAATCGCTGCCTGCACCGGCCTAGTTGGACGGATATACCTACGATAACAGAGAGAGGCCCAACGGCCGAGTTTTTGAATCTCGGTCTCCGTGCAGCCGGCTGCAGCAGCTGTTGTGGCTGACCCAGCCCTCAAAGAATGCAACGTGTAGTGGGTTGGATCCACTCCAATTAATTTAAGAAAGCCAGAGAGCTTGGCCGATAGATAAGTATAGCTCATAGGTGAATTAGAGTGAGAGAGAAATAATGGTGAAGCGGCCGGAGCCGGGTAATGAAACAATATACACTTTACCAGACAAACCACACAAACGGGTGAATTTGTACATCCAACATGTACCAAGAATCCTTTTGGGTTGGTCTTGGACCGGTGCACCTTGTAGTCCATGGCAGAATGATCGTGGTTCAAGATGATATCCGCCCTGGAGGGGGGGCCTGGGTGCCTCTAGTATATAAATATTCACTTGGCCTGAGGCAAGCAAAAAAGGCAAGGGCCATAGCGGCCAGGGACATAAGATTGTCCCTATTATAAGGCGCCTTAGCCATAATGGCTAGTAGGTGGTTGAATAGTAGAGGCGGGGCCTGGATAGGATTATAAGAGCGATCCAAAGATCGGAGGGCCTGTGATAAGGCCGGGGAGTAAATGTCAGGGACCTGGAGACCAAGGTCAATGGACCATGAACGGAGGCCAGATAAATAGACTCTAATAGTCGAAACGGCCAAACCTTGGTTATTTAAGTAGGCTACAAATCTAAGAGAGTTGGATTGATTGATCGGCAGAGGCTCCAAAGAGTAAAATAGGCAGAAGGCCTTATATTTCCTAACAGCCACGGTGTAGGCCCCTCGAGAATTTGAAGTGATGCCATTGTAGACCAGGGCTTTGACTGACCGATCCAGATCTGTAATTTAATTAAAATATTCAGATTAAAATTTTGGTAACGTAGGCCACGTCTGAGTGGGGGATGCGTTGGGGCGACGCCTTAAAAAACTATCGACGGCAAGTCGGCTAAGGTCGTCTGCATCCACGTTATCCAAAGTATTGATATACACAGGTCTGACGTTTATGTCGTGGCGGACCACGAGTAAACACCACTGACGTAATAAAGCCATAAGGGCTGGGACAGGGGAGTAGCGCTTTTTAATGGCTGCGATCACAGACTGATTGTCTATAAAAAACACCACATTAGCGCCTGCAAGGCGTGGTGCCCAAGTGGCTAGGGCTGCGACAGCAGCATACATCTCTCTCCAATTGATGGAGAGCTCAAGGGTGCGAGCTAAAGAGCCCACCAATGGGACAGAAAACCACTCCGGGTCAAACCACCCGCCTATAGCGCTATTAGAGGCGTCCGTGAACAAATCCAGGGCAGTCGAGTCGTCCCAGGGGAGGGGGAGCATCGAGACACCATTGTGGGACTCGACACAGTCTCGCCACCACCGTAAATCCTCCTTGGCATCGTGAGAGAGCTTGACTGAATAATGCAAATATTTTGTGGATTTGGCCGCCCCAATGAGGCGCCCCAAGAAGGCCCTGCCCACGTTCACCGCACGCGCGGCAAAGGCCAACTTGCCAATCAAACTTAATAATTGTCTCTTGGAGACTGAGCGTACCTGCAGGAAGTGGGACACCAGTTGGAGGATCTCGTCTAGCCGGGCCCTGTCGATAGACAGGGTCCGGTCCAACGTGTTGATGGTGATACCTAAAAATTTTACAGTAGTGGAAGGAGAAGTGACTTTTGAGGGTTGAACCGGGAACCCTGCCTGCTCACAGGTCTGTAGCATGATGGTCAGGCCATCTAGACAGCTGTGAGCGTCGGGAGCGACTATTAAAAAGTCGTCGACGTACCTAACGATTGTGTCTGGTGCCCCACCTTTAACCATAAATTGCTTCAAAGCTGAAGCGAATATGTCGAAGAGTGCCGGAGCTGACCTAAGGCCGAAGCTAAGCACCTTCGAGAAATAGTACTGAGTGCAGCCCGCCCCATCAAGCCATGAAAATCCCATGAGATGCCAATCTTCTGGGTGAATTTTAATAAATTTGAAGGCATCCTGTAAATCCAATTTTGACATGTAGGGGGGGAAGTGGAGAATAAATTACAAAGCTCCACAGCATCGTCGATGGATGCGTACTTAAGGGAATACTCTTGTGGGTCGATCTCAGAATTCACAGAGCCGACGGCGGGATAAGAGAGGTCATGGATGACCCGTACTTTATCAGAATCCCTCTTGGTGAAGGCACCAAGAGGGGAAACAATACAGGCTTGATAGGGAGGGCTGCGGAACGGACCGTAAAGACGGCCCATAAGGAGGTCCTTTGAGAGGACCTCAGATACCTTAACCCTGTGTTCAAGGGCCGAGGGCCAGTTGGGAGAAATGATTGTGACATTTGTGGTAGCTCTCCCAATCCGGACCCCCTGTGACAACATAAGTAGGACAGACTGAGCATAGTCATGCTCGTACACTGCAGGGAGCATACGAGACCAAAATGAGTGGTTAAGTAGAGGGGGTTGACCCTTTACCGGCGCAGGAAGTACAAAATTTGGCTCCCTTGGGGCCCCCGCAGACGATGCAACAGTGTTTCCTACGACAGGTTGAGAATTTACACGAACCGTCTTGAAACCTGAGACAGACTTCTTCAGGGTTGGCGGGCTGCTTGCCCTTCGACTTATCGCTGCTAGATTGAGCAGGGGCCCCTGTGGGCCCGCTGCTTGAAAGGGACAGTCACTAGCAGTGTGCTCTGTAGAGGCACATTTGGGGCACTTTGAAGTTGCCCTAAGGGCACTAGAGTCTAGAATGGTTGAATATAGACGTTGGTCAAAGCTATTGAAATTAAATGACCTACTTCTGCCCAGTACGGAGCGATTGCGCTCGTCATAAGTTAGTACATAGGGGACCTTATATTTGTCTGTAAGAGACAAGAGAAAACCTCTGTAAGCGGCCATTTCTAAGTAAAGCTCTATGCCATAATAACAAACAAGCAAAACCTCGTAGTGGCCCCAGGCCTCCATCCACTTGTACAGACTCGTAATCATTTTCCTGGGCCTGGATGATTTGAGCTGTAAGCCACAGGTGCTATCGACTACCCTGACCTCCTCATACTCGTTGAGGTTGCAATCTAGAAAGTTCTCAAGGTGTGCGAACTCACCATTCAGAGCTGATTGGGCGACTCGGGCGTCGATGTGGGATGGTATCCTGGAGATATGGTCCGTCCTGGGAAGGTCATTCCAAGTAGGTCCGTGGTCCATTCCGGTCCGTTGATTCCATTGGTGGTCCCTCAGATTCCCGTCAGGTGGTGCTGCCCTGGTCCTCCCTGGAGGTGGCGCGGCCCTGGTGGCGTGGTGCTGAGACCATCCTGGGTCCTGGTCCATGGGGTGGGTCCTGGTCCTTCCAACATCAGTATAGCGTGGTGGAGGTAAGCCGGCCTCATTAGCATATGCTCTGGTGCCATACGCTGCGTGTGTCACATTGGTAGCAGGGACTGATGCACGGGTGCCATTAGCCATGGTAACATTGGTATCGGGTCTGGTGCCATAAAAATTCGGTAGCCTACTATTGGTATCTGCATAAGCTCGGGTGCCATATGCTGGTAAGCTGGATTCGACATAGCGTGCCTGGGGAACCTCTTGATACTGGGACTGAGGAACCTCTTGATATTGGGACTGAGGCAATTCATAATACTGAGACTGAGGAGCTTCATGGTACAGAGTCTGTGGAGCTTCATGGTACACTGGCTGGTTCGGAGCTTTTGTTTTGTTCGATTTGGGTCTGGCACCTACGTGCTGCCATTGGCTATCCCTATGCTCAGGCTGAGCGGTAGGTCTAGGGTTGGGTCTGCTATTGGGTCTCGACTGGCTACTTGCCCAGTCTCTTGCTTGGTGGCGGGGCAGGCTGCCCGTGTTGTCAAGCCGCCAGGTGGCAGCCTCTGGTATACACTCAGGGTTACTCGTATCGCTGCGTGAGTCAAGACGCCGTGGAGCGCCATCTCGTGGGCCACCGGTGGCGCCCTCTTGCGTAAAGGTAACATTTCGAGTCAACAACGCCGGGAGGCAAGACGATCGTGCAACATCGGACATTAACGGAACATTACTCTCATTCAAGGACTGCCCTATACCCCGAGCGGCAGAATGGATACCCAGGCTGGGCCAATCGATACTAGCATCCTCATGGGGGGCTGCTCCGAACTGTAAAGTCTCATTGAGTCTAGATGCGTCATTGGTAACAACGTGAGAACGACGTGTTAACTCACGAGGAGGCGTTGCGAGTGGCCTAATGGGGGGTTCCCCGCCAACAGGAGTCGTGCCTATGGCAACAGACTGACGCTCAGCAATGTCAGCGGGAAGACCCTTGTCCACCACCAAGTCCTGGAGGCCAATACGATGGATATGCGCCTCACCGGGGTTGCATACATAAGTAACATTGTGAGATGATACCCATAGCCTCCCCCCAATATCCCTAAGGCCACCAGGACCGTTGATCTCACTCTCTACAACATCGTCATCGGAAACTATCTCATCATGATCGGCTTCAATATGTGCGGCCAGCAAGGCCTGTTGTCTATCGTCACGAAGGAACTGATCCCCAAACTCCGTGTTACTATTGTTATTCAGGGTGCTACACTTGCCACCCATGGGACCCTCGTGTCCCCGAGCTGGTTGCTTGCACACAGTACAGCGGTGGGTCTTATTCTTGTTCCTGCCCATAATCAAAACGCTATAAACAATCGGAGAGGGTTGTGGATTGGCAGCAGATGCGATCAGTTAATGGACTCACTCATCAGGTAGATGAAGGCCATGGACTACAAGGTGCAGCAGATTGCTCAATGACTTACTTCGTGCGAGGAGTGCTGTGCCGTGACGAGGATGAACGATGTGAGAGAAGCGAGTGGCCGAATATTGGCGGGCTTGGGTATATACCCAGCCCGATCCGGTCGATTGATTCGAGGGGGCCAAGTGCCCTGATTGGGTTTGATTGGTGTGACGCAATAATAAACGCGGGAATCAATCGAGGAAGACGGATGTCATCGGCCATATTGGCTTAACCAACCTTACAAGGTAAGAATACATAATAATTTGTCACAAAGTTTATTTAAATGGCAACTTCTGTAAGAGTAAGAATAAAACAACATCTTCGTCAGGCATCTGAAGAAGCATAACATGTGTTAATTTCCAGCTCTGCAGATTTGATACTTCAGCATAATGTGCATGGTTAACGCTACTTATTTAAAAATCACTCATTATAAATTATGCACCTCACATCTTCTCAAACAGAGCTGGCATGCAAAACATCAACTTCTCCTGTTAGAAATGCAGGATTTGTAATTTCTCAATTGTTGGCAAATTGAATTGTTGACCTGCTCATTAACGCATTTTATCTGATGTTTACAACAAGTACTTTCAAGTTTGTCCTCTTTGATACATTGCAACTTAGAAGTAGTATTTTCTTGGAACAGGCACAATTAAAGGAGGATCAGAATAGCCAATATGAAAAAAGATATAACAATGTAGACATCACTTATATGTATGTGATTCTATAAAAATACATCACTTTTATACTTTGCTGAATAAAGGGCATGTGATATGCTCCTGGAATAGAAATGGGAGGTCTGGACTAGTGCGGTAGCCTGCAATTCCGATTTTTTTAATTGGAAAAATTCGGCCAGTGGAGTATAATTTTGGCTAAAAATACCTGGACGACTGAAAAATTTGATATGATAATGGTAATTTCATCGCTGATCATTGGGGGAGCAGTAGCAGGGCAACCCCCCTCCTCCACTTCTATCAGTGGTATGCTCCAATTTCCACTATGATGTTCCACTACCACACCCATTCAATGTTGCAGCACCATGCACACAAAATTGTTTGCCTTATTCATTACATCTATTTTGAAAAAACAAGCCTAAGAAATATATACTTTGTGGAAACGTCCTATTAAACATGCAGGCAAACACATTTAATTATTCAACTAGCATTTGTCAGTTTCATCATTATTTCAATCTCAGATGAAGACTATAGAGTTAGTCAGTTTGATAAAACTTGTGTCTTGATTAATCCAATTTGTGTCTAATGTTTCTAGTTCAGGAGGGAGAAGACTTTTCAGGCATCAGAAGTATTTTTGGACCACTCTCATGTCTTTCGGGCCAAGGGATCCATTGATCAGGTTATTTTTGGCAACAGTCTGTTAGCACCCTGTGGCTTGGGCTGTTTCGCAACAAGGGTTGACTAAATATGAGTTATTTGTTCAGGTCAGGAATGGAGCATTGCTAGCCTTTTGGTTACATACTACCAAACCACAGTCATCAATTCAGTTTTCATGGCATGCAATATGGGTAAAGTTTACAAATATCAGGATCAACAAAGGAAGACTGAAAGGAAAATTGTATTTGATGGTTTTGATCCAAGTTGACTATATAGATTGATACAGAGAAATACAAGAATTAAGAAGGATTGTAATAACTGTGAACTGTGTTCCCAAAATGAGCCTTAACATACTGCCACTATGTTATTACCATTTTATCTATATATTTGAATTAGCAAAATAATGGCAATAGCATTTGCAATATATTTATGATAGCTGAATTATAAATTAGATTCTGTGAACGAAAAAGGAATTGAAAATTGAAAAAATTGAGCATTATCTTCAATGATTTCTTATAATATATAGAGGCCATCTTTTAAATTATATTGTAAACTAATTGGTCAATAACGTTTTTTTGGAGGGCATTATGGGGTATTAATCAGTTATGGCCAGAGGGCAGAAATCATTAACTTAATGGCCGAGCCACCAGGCAAGGGCATTAAATGATTTCTGCCTGAGGGCCATAAGTGATTAATACCCCATAATGCCCGACAAATAAATGTTATTATCATTATTATCATTTTTAAACACAATCCATCTCCAAGAAGAAAGTTACCTTTTTTTTTTGTTATTAACGCCCGCTCCGTTTTCTCGTTCTCGCGGTCTTGTTATTAAATCTAGATCAAAACCGATTACGTAACAGTGTTCTCCTCTTCGCAGAGATACTTTTAGGCATCTAAATTTTTCAATTCTGACCATTTTTGGCCGTTTTAGCCCATAAAAAACAACAACATCACCATGACGTCACTTATGATGACATCACAATACACTAGGTGGCATTTTCGCGGGCGTTAACGGGCATTAACGCCCGTGAACTGGGCGTTAATGGCCAGACAATGCCCTGCAAAATGATAATAATATGTTGTAATAAAATTTGAGAATAATTCTTATATGTCACTTTACCGCCAACACACAACGTCTTTATATATATGTCTTGAAATATGTGTGTGGTTTCCAATCATATTAGTTTTTTTGCATGGTAAGCTGTATAACAAAAATTCAGCCGAATGATTTTCATTATTCTCAAAAAGGAATAGAAGAATGTACAAAGATGATTAATTTATACTTCCATGTATTATATTTGTGAAGAGTAAGAGGTTAACATTTATAGAACTCATAAAATTCAATTAAAATTCAAAAGTACTACAATAGGTTGAACCAATTTGCAAAACATCATGGGCTCTCTTAAGGTCAAGTGAACGAATACTAAACATGGCATTTAGGTCATTCTTATTGCACCTTTGAATGACAATCACTATTAATCAGCTATTTAGAATACCAGACAAACCAATGAATGTTACCTCTGTTTTTGTCCTTGGAACTTCCTTTTGAAGCATTCACTGTAAACGAGAGCAGTGCACAGGAACCCACACTCTAAAAACAAGTGTTTAAGAAACAACAGTAAAATAAACACTTTTTTGTTACACTTAATAAACGCGTGAAAGTGTTTATGATTTTTAACACATTTAAGTGTTTTTGATTTTAAACACATTTAAGTGTCTTTGCTTATAAACACAAAAACGCTTTAATAGCTTGTTACACTTTATTAACACTAAAAAGTGTTTATCACAATAAAAGTGTTTGATCTCAAACACTAGATGTTTTTCCAGGATGACTGCAGAGAAGGTGTTTATCATATTAAAGTGTTAAACAAAAAGTGTTTATAATTAAACACTCTGGTGTTGCAGTATTAACACATTGTTAATGTACATCACAATATCAGTTGTTCAGCTGCTGTCTGAATAAATCACATGGTTACAATAGTAAAATCAAGTAACAATTTATAAAAAAAACAGTAATAATCAAAATATAGATTTAATTGAATTTAAATTCTTTATAATATTATGTAATTAAACTAAATATCCTCATTAACTTCAAAAGGCTACTTGTAATAACCAGATGATGACTGCTAATATTAATGATGGAAGGATGGACGGGTGGTTGGGGCTTTACGTCCTGTATTTCTGCACTCAATAGGCTACCAAGTGAAGAGGTCACAGCAATGAGGCAAATGTTAATTGAAATAGCTATGCAACATAGGCCCAGGTGACTCGACAAGAGCTAGATTCAAATCCTGGACCAAGCAATCACTAATGCCACTTAATGTATTTACACAAAAAAGAAACTGGATGGTACATATTTGTGCTTGCCCTCCCTCGAAAGTGCATTTTAATACATGGGATGTTGGAATGGATTAACTATTGAAGCTTAAATTCTTTTATTTGACACTTTCAAGCCACCATTAGATAATAAGTCATCACAAGGGCTGGATTTGCCTTAAAGTTTGGGATAATTTAGCCCCCTTTGAAAGCCAATGAAAAATGACAAGAAAATAGATAATTTGTGTACATATTTTATTCTTCAATTGAGCACTGACACTGAAGGATATATTCAATCATTGTATAATAATAAAATAAAACCTTGCAAAATTCTCAAAGAAATTCAACAATTGAATCATATTCCCAATGAACTGGTGTTTCATATTACTGCATTTGAATTCCCCCCCCCCCCCATCTTAGACTAATGTAATGAAAAATAGAAGACCTTTTGGTTAGTACATTGGTGTACAGTCAAAATCTTACCATGTCATCATTTTGCTTGCATTTTAATGGTATCCTGTTACTCCACGATAATCCATATCATTGATGTAATGCCATTCAAAAATGTTTTGATTCTCAATGCAATCAATTTAGGGGGTGCAGAAAAAGTGATAAATTCTCACGTAAGAGTCAAATTTCTTTTTATAGCACTTTAAATGTGTTTCTTTGAAAATGGATATGACTATTTTAGAATATAATCAAATGATTGTTTTAACATTCAAGAAGCTGTCCAAATATTACTGGATAGTCAAGGTCCTTAACACAAGAAGTGCATTGCCTCTGTAAAAGCTTCAAATATGATTGCGACAATGATTGTCCCTCAGCAACGGTATAAATCCATTTGAGAAAGTGACTGGAGTGCAAAAATATGGAATGAGATGTTTCCAGATCGAGGAACCTTCTTCAATGTTACGTCATTCTTGTCAATGCTGTCCACCTGCAAATGAATGAATCCTTGTTTACTATGAAATGTTTAGGCATAATATATCATGAATATTGACATAATATCTCATCATACATAATTTTCAGAAATTTACTGAAATGGTGAAAAAAAATAGGAAGTGCAGCTATGCAGATCTTTAGGGAATCGTGTATGAACGATATGACTTGCAGTTCATCAGTGAGAATCAGGGCATGCTTTCAACTTATTTTGCAGAAAAACTGTTCAGGGATAGTGGGGACCAGACAATAGTTTAAAAATTTACTCCATATGATCAGAATAAAATAAACCAACAATTTAATGGCCAACCTAAACAGTGTTCAAGTGACACTAAGTCTTGGTAAATTAACTTATGGCCTGGTGCAAATTTTTGTGTATTTCGGGTGAAGCCAGCATTGTATCTGCTGCAAAACCATACAAAATATGTATATTCCATTCCACAGTACTTTGTTATGTTTAAAGCTATTTTGTCAGTTAATATTTCAAATTTGAGGGCAATCGGAGTATTGGTTCCAGAAATCTGAGGTCTTGAACATCCAGAAACTGGCCATTTTTTAGCATTTTAGCGTGACATGCATATTTTGAACAATGTTTAACCCTTCATTTGGAAAATAATTCAAAACCTTTGTCAATGGAAAGTATTCTCAACTGTAGCCATGGGAGTTCTGGTTCTGTGACTATCAATTGCAATCTGATGCTGTGTGTATTTGTGAAATAGTGTAAATGAGACTCTGAAGAGGCAAATGAAGCCAAAAATTGAAATTTTAGTAATTTCTGCTCAACAACTCTGTGTACCTGTTGGTTCTTGGTATTCTATGTAGTATTTGCTCTCCCAGCTTAGTTTGAGGACCCCTCAATTGCATATTATACCTTATTTCCATATATACATGCCATAGCTACTTGTTTGAATCAATTTTTCTTGCTTTGTAAAAGTTGTCCCGACCCTAACACTAATTTTGTAGTTTCTCTCAGTCCAACACAGGCTGCCTACATATACCTTTTCACTCCAGCATTTTTCCTCCACAGTGACACAAGTATCCAGCACTAAAAAGGAGGCACCTGGCCTTCTGGATTTTTATCTAATGTTGAAAACTAGTGTATGTCCCGACCCTAACACCTCTGTCCCGACCCTAACACCTTCTGTTTTCCATCCACATGTAACCTGAAACTTGCAGGCTTTAGGCTATTATTGATTCTACAAGTCCTCTGTGTTATTAGAGATGGAAAAAAGTGCCAAAAGAACTCCAGAAATAGTCTAGACCTGCAGGAATGGGGCAAAAAAGGAGTAATATTAATATACTTTAAAATTATCAAAAAACCTTCTTTCATGAATATAAAAGCTATTAAAAATTGAAAATTTATTTAGGAATAATGTTAGACTAGCAGGGTGACTTATCTCTGGCCACTGGTTGCAGTTTATGCATGTATTTTTGTGATTTTCAGCTAATGTCCCGACCCTGACGCCTCCAACAAAATTTTCAGTGCCATATCAGCATGTTATATCTCCAATACTAACAACAATATCTATTAGAAATTTAAATTACATACTAGGCTTTGTATTCAGAGCAACATTTCTTCATCTTTATCAGTTTTAGAAACATGTAAATCTTAGTTTGGGAAATATTCATTTCTTTCTTTTGTTAAAATGGGTAAATCTTTGAAAATCGACAGTTTTGAATATTGGAACAATTTAAGGTGACTCAAGCATGGTGGTTAGATCATACAGATTTTTCTGAAATTTTGCACAGGCACTCTATGGGACCCATACATTTTAAAAATGAAAAACGAGAAAATTTCACCGACTCGTTTGGTTTCCATGGTAACGGCATGTTTTGCCTGATGACTGTTTAAAAGTCATAAATTGAGTTTTTGGTTATGTACCACAGAATAAAGCATTACATGCATTTGTAACACAAAAATGTCAGAAATGTCTTCCCAAGGATTTACACCAATACATCTGCCATAAATTTGAAGAAAAAGGTTAAAATACTTTTTTCTGTAAGAGCTCGAAGGGCACTAACACACTGATTAATTGCAGATTTTGCATGCATCAGTTTTGGTAGTTATCAAATTTTAGGAAAACGATCATACAGATTTTTTTTAAAATTTGCATATATCATAAACAAGTTATTGTCTAACAAATGGCTAAAAATTCACCGAGTCATTTTTTTTACTGCGCTGCCATGACTGTGCCAATGTTAATTTAAATTAATAAAGACAATTTTTTACACAGTTGACTGAAGTTAAATTAGTTGAGAAAATTCTTTTGATAAAGCTGGGAAGTTGAAACTTTAAACTAGCATAGAATAGATGTTACTGCATTCAATAAAAAAATAATTATGCTTCTAGCTGTATTAGATCTCATTTAAATAGCAAATTACTGGCTGCCATGCTGTTAAAAAAAAGAGAACAGAAAATGGTAACGTCACAACTGCAGCAGTTATGACCCTATGTTGCTAGGCAACCAGGCTGCTAAGAAGTATGTGCAGTGTACCACGCTTGAGTCACCTTAAACGGTTCTGTGGCCCACCAAAATATGCATGCTTGTCATTCTTGGCCTAACAGGTTCAGAAAGTAATAAGATATGACCAACGTAATACTTATAAAAGAAATAAATCATGCCAGAGTGTTATGCTTTGTTGTTGCTTTTTTTCACTGTTTATAAAGATGGTTGATTGATGTTATCAAAATAGCATTGCCCCTCTATAATGTGATATTTACCTCAGTGACTTGCTAGATACAGTGTAGATGCGAAGTTTATATTATTTTGGTTTGCCTCAAATTGTAGCTGGATTCTTCCAAAAATATTTATCACACTCGATGAATTGAGTCCAGATATCTGCTGAAAATAAAATAAGGTTGTCTCATGATTGTCAAATAAATTTGATAAAAGTTATAAACACCAATGAAAATACAGGGCACATATGGCCCCAACTCCCCCTATCTCCGTCCATTCCCCAGTGTACAATGCAGAAAATATATTACATGTGTTTGAAATCTAGAAATTAGATAGACTTCCAAATGTTTCTGATAAAATGATAATTAATAATGTAAAAATGCATGTTATGCAGTGTACAGATACTGCCATTAACATGTTCTTCTTAGCAAACGTATGCATGTATAGTGTACATAAATACCATTTAATCAAAATGTAGTTAAATACCTTTCTTTGCTGTTTAATAAATAGCATTCAAATATATCATTTTAAGTTGTGCTTACCAGTTATAAGCTACTTCAGTGAAGACTTAAGTCACAATGCATGCCTTCTAATCTGTGTTAAGTACAGAAAGCTGTGATTTCATGGTTGGTCGCTTGTGATGTTGTTTTAAATTGTCTGCCTCCTTAAAGATTAACACTAGAAGTGTTTATCCGGCAAACTTGCAAAAACACTATGTGTTAAAAGGCCTTTGAAATTTTCATTAAAAAGAAATAATACACATTTTCTTGCACTTCGGAGCATTCAAACAAAGATAAAAGACACAATATGCTACCAACAGACATTTTATGACATATTGTCATCTTATAACCAAAATTTCCTGGTTTAAATTGATCATTAATTTCTTAAACCATACATGAGAAAATATTCTAAGTTTGATAAACACTTAAATCTGTTAATGCTAGTAGAAAGTGTTTATTTTCAAACGTGTTCATGTAATTTAACACTTAAATGTGTTTAAAACAGGCGTTTGTTTTTAGAGTGCATTTACTTGTTCTTGTGCTAAGGGTGCTGCACTCATACTGAGGTGCAAGGAGGCTAACTTCTGGTCACACACGTTGCCATGAACCACAATTCAATTTGACGAATCGACAAACCAATTCTTGTAGGAAAAGGAGAGCCACCCACGCATATTATTGGGTTACTGAAATCAGACCAAATATGAATCATTCAATCGTCCTGCTCAGACCAAGGAGTTGACGCATTGTGCCTAACAACTATTGGCTGCGATGTGACATGCCAGGAGTTGTGCCAATAGAATTTTTCACTAGCATCTGTCAGTTTCTGAGTGCACAAATTTGCTGCATTATCGAATTACATGGTCAATTTTGATTAAGATTGCTTAAACTGAAGAAATTCTCTTTGTGTGCATGAACTAGAAATTTGGAACGCAGCACAAATAATTTGTCAAATGATTAAAAAAAATTAAAAAACACTATAAAAAGAGCCTTCACATCAAAAGAATTTGAACTTGTACACCCCTTTGTAATGTTTTCTATGTTTTGTAGACAGATCGTTTGCATCTGCACATTTTATGCTTATACTCCAGGACAATATCACGTGTATGAAGGGGGGAGAGAAGTGACCAAGAACAATAATCAAGGAGCTGAGATGGCATTTATGATGAGGTGGATGGTGACACCATGGCATCATTGCATTTCTGTAGTAACTTGGAAAGCAAGCACTGAAGTTATATCCATGTCACTTTAAAACAAACATGATTTGTTGAAGAGTCAACTTCAATGACAACTTCTGCGGGACTCTTCAAAAATTATACATGTGTCCAGAATTTGAAACAAGTTTGACATACATGTGTGAATTTCCAGCTCTGCAGATTTGTAACCTCAGCAGAATATGCATTGTTACTACAGGGGAACAAGAAGTGCAATGAAATGATCATGTGGTCAGTCGTTCAAGTGCTCTTGTGACAAGCAATTTTTCCATGCACCAGTGAGCACTAAGTGAAAATATTTCGGAAGCTGGAGACAACACTTTTATTTAATCCATACGTTTTCTTTTATAAATGGTCAGGGGACAACCAATAGGCCTCAGAGGGAGGGGGGGCTTGGAATTATTATTTTTTTCAATAAAAATATGAAAAGTTTATTTTTATTCTTTCTAGACTGTCTTGAAATAAATCATTTCTGAGCGGAGCTTTTGCTCCCCAAATATTATTTCACTGTTATAGTATTGTACAGTGCGGTTCTGAAGATATGCTGTTTGAATGGTTGAAGTCTTCATCTCGAAATTTGAACAAATATCTTTCCCTCCCCAAAAAACTGCTCGTACTCTGCCTAAGCAGAACCTCTGTGAGTGGTTGAATGAATGAATGATGGACAAAGTTGTGTAAAAACATTTGGATATGGGATTTTGCCACTTTTAGCATTCTTGTGTTTGGTAATTATTTAGTTTGCAATGTATTGAAATATTTGTTCCTGAATCAAACAATGCCCTTTTGAGAAATAAGCCCAACCCAACCCCCCTCCTCCCCAGTTCACAATGAGTGTCAAGTGCATGCAAAGTGCACTCCCAACAGGTAACACTTGTTGATGGCAGTTGCCTCAAAGCAAAACATAATTATTAGATTATTGTAAAAGAGGGTGTTGTTTCATATTAACAGGAATAATCCTGAAGTGTGATACTCAGAATTTGCTCAGTCATGTATGAAAATTTGTGACGTGGCAAAGCTACTTGAACACCAAACACATTGTCATTTCGTTGCACTTCTTGTTCCCCTGTAGTAATGCTACTTGTTTGAAGATCACTCATCATATGCACCTCACACCTTGTCAAACTGAGCTGGCATGTCAAACATCCACTCCCAGGAATCCTTCAGTCAGAAATGCAAGATTTGCAATTTCTCAATTGTTGACAAATTAGATTGATGATCAGCTCATTAACTCAAATCAATCTCACATCAGGCAAATCTACATTTCCGTGTCTCTTTACAGCACAGCTAATTTCAAGTTTGTCGTCTTTGACCCAGTACATTGAAACCAAGAAGCGTTGGCTCGGAACAAGTAGGTTTTTAAGACAGATCAGAAGAGAACATTAATTTAATGAAATCAGGTGACAATGCAGACATTTTTTACTCTCATATCTGATCCGATAACATAACTTTTATATTTTGTTAAATATGGGCCCTCTTATCACGACTTTATATCTGGTTTAACATAGCCTACTTAAAGTGCACCATTTCAAATACTACATAGACCATCATTACATTGCTCAGACCAAATTGTTTGCCTCATTCAATCCGTCTACTGTGCACAACATGCCAAGCAAAGAGAATTTGTGAAAATGTTCGAATGGACATGTAAGCCAATTTATTTAATTTTGAAACTGGCACTTTTCTAACTCAGCAAATTATCAATCTCAGGCGAAGACTGTATAGAGTTTATCAGTTTGACAAAACTCTTCTGTCCTGATTTATCATATTTGTTGCCAACACTTCCAGTGCATGAGGGAGAAGACTCATTCAGTATCAGAAGTATTTTTGGACCTTCCTTATGTCTTTTGGGCCAATGGATCGATCCGTCAGGCTATATTTGGCAGCAGTCTGTTAGCACCCCACAACTCCAGCTGTTTTGCAACAAGGGTAGACTAAACGTGAGTTATTTGTTCTGCTCAGGAAAAGGGCAAAGCTTGCTCTGTTGTTACACACTTCCCATTGCTACCATTAAATTTTGTCCAAGTGTAGATTTTTAATGTCAGTCACTTCTTTCAATGAACTGCCTTATTTGCTAGTAACTGTTAGTTGCATTGCAAATATTGAATATCGAAAATTTAATTTAAAAAAAAACAATATAATATATTGATATTTTTGTTAAATGTTCATTTTATGAAAATGAAATAGACTTTGGAACAAAATCGTGTTACTATGTCTTGAGATATTTATTCGTATGTTGATAATATGCCAAGAACTTACACTGGCATATTGCCATTTTATAATTATTTTTGTGGTCTATAGATCTACATGACAATTCTTTTCTAATGCCCTCCACCAACGCAGGAATATTTCTTGAAATTGCCTCAAATCTTTGCGGTTTTAATTCGCAGTATTGTGCAATACAATGCATTCAGATTACTGTGAAATAAACTGAATACTTTCATTGCAAATGAATACATGTGCCACACCTAATCTTCTTAGGTGGCATGTAACTGAATACTTTCATCTATGGTTGAAAATTGCGCTAAAATGAATTCCGATGTTAACATTGTTGATGTTGGCTAATAAAGAATTTCTCTCTGCCTCTCTCTGTCTCTAAAAATGAAGGTTCCGATTTACCAACAGGCAAATGACGAATACCACCGAATACAACACCATGTTGAATTAATTGTAATATTAAAAAATCCTTTCTATGAGGTATTACAGGAATTCTCGCTGATGGATGGGACTAAAAGCTGCTTTCTCTGTTTCTGTTGTTTTTGATAGTGTTTCAAAGTTGGTGCTTGAATTTTATCTGATACTGACAGTCTATACTCTATATCTTATTAGTATGCACCGTACGCCAACTGAGTATACCAAATGTCACGATTTATAAACCAATTTTAAATAACTACATAATTTTAGCTGATTTTACTGCCAAATTTGAAATCAAAATGTCAAAATAACCATGCCGTTCTACAGGCTAAAGCAGATCAAGATTGGAAGCTAATACAGATTATTACATATTTCTAGAAACAAGGACTGAATTCATGTGATTTTTTTTCTCGGACATGTTATCCTATGGGGAAAAGCGATATCATGATTTTTTTATCACTTTTCCCTATTGAATAAATGTCCTAAGGGACCGTTCAGAATTATGACTGGGGGGGGGGGGGTGGGAGTTTTGGCTGATGGGGTACTATCATTACACACATGTTTCAAGGGGGGGTATTAATTTTTGACAACACTTCCAAGGGAGGGGTAAGAAATTTTAACAAAGAAAAGATGTTAAAAATCACCCATAAACTCATTTTATTTGGACTTTTTTACGCGCAAAAGTCTGCGAAATGAAGCGAATCTGTACGCATGGTCGTGTATAACAGTATATATGTGTGTATTTCTTTGTATGTTGAGGGGGGGTACTAAAAATATGCGTGAAACCAAAGGATGGGGTACTAAAAATCTGCATGAAACTCAAGGGGGGTATCAATTTTTGAAGTTCCCGCAAAACTCCCACCCCCCCAGTCATAAATTCTGAACGGTCCCTAAAAAAAATCACATTCAGTCCTTGTGTCTACAACTTATATGAAATAATCTATAATACATAAAGAGCAAATAAAAATTTATCTGAAAACCGATGGCAAAAAAATCTTGAAGTCAACTTCAACGCTATCTCCTGTAATACTGTATGCCTGCACAGTGTCCGTGCAAAAAGGTACAATTTGATTCAAGATATTATACAGTGCAGCCTATCCTCCCATTGCAGGGCTCATTTTCATTCACTCTGCCAACAAGTAATATAAAATTCCAGAATCCATGAGTCCCTATTTGTCCGATGACACGAAGTATCAGAGGGACTCCAGATATTGGATTGTCCAAAAATGTTTACTGTTTGGTTACATAACATTTAATTGTTACTGGTTATTTTCCAAAAAAATCTTAACTGACTGGTTACATAACTTTTCATAAACAGTAGTTATTGTTTTGGGTGTTATGTCCAAAACACCTTGTGTAATTAATTACAAATACTTGTTATGTCACTTAGTTTCGTTTCTCCTATTGTCACATAACAACTTGCAGTTGGGACTGACAACTTAAAATTATAAACGATTACATTGTTATCCAATAATTTAAAAATTCCCACACTTTAAAGAAAACAGTTTTGTTTGAAGTTCATTCTGCCATATCATACTCATTCGCATAATTGTTTATGGTTTTCTACAAAGAAACTCATTGAAACAACTTTAGCAGGCAAAAATGAAACACTCAACAATCTATTTGATCGCTTTTAGAGATTTCAAACTGTTAAATTATGTCTTTCACACCAGAGGAGAGGAGAGTTAATCGTTTTGCTTCAACTTCACAAAACAATGTATCTTGTGGTCAGGGTGAGCGTAAAAGCTCGCACTGAGAAGTGAGGATGGTGCCGTCTGACCGCGGGGCCTGTATGCACTCAGGGAAATAGACTCAGGCAAGACTGTAAAGAATAACATATTTTCATAATCCATGGGAAAATTTGAAATCAACACAATGTCATTTTGATACTGTAAGAGAAATGGGTGATGTTTCAAATTGGTAAGGCGAGTATCCTTGCTTCCACAAGCAGTGCAGTTTAGGATGCTCACCTTAGGAGACATAATTGATCTTTAGCTTCTCGGATCTTCTCGAGGCACTTTTTCTTGGGTCGGTCGGTAGAACGAAAAAAAAAGAAGATGAAATCTCAATATTTTATAATGTCAATTTGATAAAAATTCTGGTTATGCTCAATTTCTTTTTCCGTAGGCAGAATATCTGTTGGGTCGGTCGATCCGAGAAGCTAAAAGTTAAAAAAATTTTGGCCTAATGAGAAGAAAACATATGGGGTCGTAAAGGACAATATTTCAGGCATGTGGGAAACGAATGGCTACAATTGTATTTACTCCACAAACAGTTAGCTAATATCAAAATCTTTGGTAAGGAAGTGAACCCAATCCCAAAGACATTAGCCTACATTGACCTCATGTTTCACTCACTTATCAAAGACCAAGAACCATACCTATATAATAAAACAATTCCACCGATGGTTCTCTCAGTTAACACTAGGGGGAAAGTGGTGAATACTTAAATCCAATTGGCTAAGAGTTTTCCCGCCCTGATTGGTCCAGCCAAGGAGACCCCAAGCGGGAGTACTTTTAGTGCATTTTTAGTGAAAAGCAAACAAAGAATTGCAGAATTACAAAAAAGTTTGGGACCAATGTTCAGGCCATTCAGTGAAATAAGTCTATAATGAGTACAGCAAGAAAATTGGAAGCCATTGTTTAATGTCCTGCCTCGAATATCGTCCAATATATTTTATCTCATTAGATGAGAAATTGAGGATCCATGCTTCCACAAGCAGTTTTGTTGAGGATGTTTAGCATTGACCCAATGACAAAATACTATCAGGCGGCATAGTATATTTAATCATTACAATTTTAGGCCTAATAGTTTTGAAATTATTACAAATGAAACATAAAGAATGAAGAATGTTTTATTTGGCCATACCAACGTATACAATCTATGCTTGTAAAATGTCTCCGAATTCTGTGCAGAGAGTGTCCAGCACCAGCAATGAAGGTTTGCATAGATAATCTTCTTAGATAGTAAACCCTCCAGATCAGAGGAAAGTGAAATTTGTCACTTAACAAAATATTTTGAACAGAATAGATAGATAGGTTGATGGACAGATCAGACTCTCGATGGGGACAACGAATTCTTAGGTAAAGCAGCTAAGGGACAGATAAATCAAAAGTAAAATAGCCAAGGGACGGGTGGACGCATAACATGATCCAGAGCCTCATAGATAGATAGATAGATAGACAGATATATAGACAGATAGATAGATAGATAGATAGATAGATAGATAGATAGATAGATAGATAGATAGATAGATAGATAGATAGATAGATAGATAGACAACTCTAATAATCTACATGTATGCTTGTTCCCTGTTGATATCTTTTCCAGTGATGCTGAAAAGTGAAAACCGTTGTTTGGTGCAAAAGCACTTGATTCTGTTTGGACACTTAATTTGGCTGTAAATTTCTAAAATGTAGTTAGAAGGCACACCTCTCCCAAGGCCAGGGGCTAAATATGGCTCAGAGAAGCACTACTGATTGCATTAAAACAGTCTTAATTGGATAATAGCCCTGCATTAAGCAAACTGCCATCTCCATCTACATTTATCAACTCCAATAACGAAATTAGGCAGAGATTCATCAAGCATTTAATGTGTAGTTCCAATAAACCAACAGTTATTAATTCCAAATTATTCTTGTTGACATGGCAATATTAATTTTTCTTTTTCCTTTAAAAAGCAAGACTGAAATAACTACTCCCAGAAAGACACAGTGTCGCCCTGTCCTTACATGTCAGCTTTTTAATTAGTATTTTTAGAACCGGATCCAGACCGAGCGGGGTTCTAACCCCCCCCCCATGGGCCTGTGTAAACAAAAATTAAAATCCCGATATTTTCAGTAAATTTTTATTTGTAAACACTCTCCCTCCCCCCTCCGACATTCTCTGGATCCACCCCTGAATTTTGTTATCAACAGCGATTCAACATGACATTGTATGGAATTATCACTAAAACAAATTATATCAGCAGCTATTAAGTGATGAAATAATTATTCATTGAGATTTAAAAAAAATATGTAAAATGAGACGACCTTCGTTGCATTGGACCACTTCTACTGCCAGTTTGTTGGATAAACAATTCTGTGCTCCACTGTTATTGGAAATCACCACCAGACAGAGTTTTGTTCATGATGACAATAGCACGCCACCTTGTGTAGAAAAATGTGAAAAAGTCACCAAGCAGAAACTTTCTTATCCAAGAGGCCTCATGACAGGTTACAAGTATGTTTACCAGATTTTGGATTAAGTACACTGTATGTATGTTGAGTAGGTAGTTATGAAAAATTGCCAAAGAGCTGCATGGAGATTAGTGCCATATTTTGAGGGTAAAATCTTTATATACAAATGGCCTTAAATGAAACACCTTTGTATCACAGACAGTTCATAAAAAATTTGCAGGTTTATGCAACTTGTACTACATGCTCATACAGCAGCCTGAACATGTTGGCACACTGCATGACGTGCAAGGTTTAGGCAAACATAACTTTTGATTCATTAAAGTGACAAGCTCGATTATTTTTTTGTAGAAGATAGTCCTAATTATTATCACTGCAGTTCAGCTTGCTGAAGCAGTGATATAGTTTTCCTTGGAAAGAAAACTTACACACTTTGGAAATTTCTTGACAGTGCTGCTTCACCCTACAGTCACTTACAAGGTTCCCATTTCAATATGTTTCCCAAGATGCCCCATTTCAATGTGTAGGCTTACAAAATGTATTGTCGCTAACTTCACTTTTCCATAGATGGGTAAAATAATTGTGATTTTCCCTGAATATTTCTCCACTGTCATTTCCTCCATGGTCCTAATTCTGCCCCCTCCTTTTTCATACACCCCCTCTTACCTCAATCATGAATATAAAGCCAGCCCCTTCTCCAGGACTGCCCAATCAGGGCTGCAAATGGCTCATTACCATAAAGCCTGTCACATGGTTTTGTTTACATCAGCACAGGTGGCATGCAGTAGGACTTTATACCGAACTCCACCTGGTGGAAAAATTTGTAAACAGGTTTGGGACAAAATCTGTGCTGAGAAAAAAAATCTCCAATGTCAATCTATTTCATTACGTTTTCAGCTTTTACATTTTACTTCTTTAGACTTAACTGGTACTAAGTTTCTTCATCTATTGTGGCAATAAATGGCAAACTAGGAATTTACTAATTTTGGCTATTTTAGCAATACTTTTTCAAAAATCTGTCTTTTGAGTCAATGACATATATATATCACATAGACCCCTTTTATTTAAGTAAATTATAAAATATATTCTGTAAATATACTTCAGTACATCACTATAGATAATAAAACACAAATTTAAATTTTTTTATTTCAATCATTGCATTCTCAGTACACTTTTTAAATTTTAAAAACTAGCATAAAACCCGTGAAGACATGAATCCTACTATATTTACTATTAATAGTATCAAGCCATATTTTGCAAAAATAAATAAATAAAAGTTTTATTGTTGGTTACCTGATCACATAAGGGGGAGATCATTTAATAGCCAGGGGGGGGGGGGCGCTTGGACTGGGAGTTTCTTTGAAATAGATAATTTCTTGCTCAATTTTGGTGAAATAAATAAATAAGTTTTGGCCCTCCACAATCAAAACATGGCAATGCTAAAACTGAAAGACAGAAAGTGTGACACCAACTGAAGAATGCAAGTCAAAACACCAAAGAATTAACTTATAGATATATTCTCTCTTGAATTTTTCACACTTCACTACTTTTCTTGATAAACCATTGATTGTATTTCCACTTCCTGGGGGATTCATTATTTTGTTCAGTCAGACTAAGTTCTTAGTTCAATTTATCAATTAGGCTTCCACAGCTCGGTGTGTCAATTTTGAAACACACAACTGACAGTATAGTTTAAGCTACTCTTGATAATAGGCTGAATGACAAGAAGCAGCAGTACTTCATTGGCTCCGTCCAAAAAGGCGTGTAAAATAACTGCAGTGAATCACACACTGCAAGCAGTTTGTATGAGAGGCACTGCACCTAATTGCTGCAGTGTATCCCGTACCCATTAGTGTTACGTACGCTTTTCCTATGCCCCTATCATGTTGACCTCTAGTTGAGAGTATATTTACCCAATTTTGAATATATGTATATCAAGTATGTAGTAATGGAGATAAAAATTGCCAAAAAGCAGCGCTAACACAGTTTCTCTTAAAGTTTGGACAGACCATGTGCCTTGCACATAGGCGTATTTCGCGGGGGTCGGGGGGGGGGGCGCCTGCAGCCCCCCCTTGCATCAGGGCAAATGGCCCTTCAGGGCAAATCCTGGCGCAATATCAGGGCAGATTCCCTGCCCTGGTCACATTCGCGCCATGTCAAAATTTCAGGGCAGCCGTCCCGTAGGCCTATGGCCTTGCATGATGATATGATATTTAAAAAAAAGATGATTACTTGTTTCAAATATTCTTCTTGATTAGACAACCATGTTCCATGATGATACACTGAAAATTGGATGAGTAGGAGCATTTGCAAGACAGGTATATCTTGAAAAAAGCAGTCGCGAGAACAAAATTTAACACTAACTACCCCATCTTTATATGGCTGTAACTTGAAAACTATTAAGAATTAGCTTGAATATAGTTTTGCATATTTTGTTATATAGTTAGACCCACTAAAAAAAAATTTGAAATTTTTTTGGGTGACCAACCCATGGAAAGTTACCTCATTTTGGTCCATTTGACACGGAATGACCCTTCATGCGTTCACAACACATGAAAGAAAGGTCCCTCACAAAGTATGGGCTTCACTCTAAAAAAGTCCAGGCAAAATTGGTTTTTTAGATTCTAAATGGTTTTTTGAAAAACCAAATTTCAATGCAAAAAACCAACATGGATTATTTTAAAAATCCATGTTGGTTTTGCATTGAAATTTGGTTTTTCAAAAAAACATTTTGAATCTAAAAAACCAATTTTGTCCCGACATTTTTTAGAGTGTGGGCTTGCTGGACGAAAATGTGGGTGTCAAAACTATTTCAAATAACAATAATGATCATCATCCTGTTTTTGTCTCTACACAAATTTATTTTCAACAAAATAACATACACATGATGAACATGGATAAGTAATATTTAGACATACCATTATTGTCAGAACATAGATGGAACCAGCCATAAGGAAACTACTTAGAAACAAAATATTTCCCATAAGATTGTCTATTCAAGTTTAATATTGAAGATTATGATGCTGCAAAAGTCAAGTTTCACATGGATAAAGAACGTAACTAATTCCTTGTAAAATCACAGTTCCAGAGGAGAAATATCTGTTGCATCTTTTTCTGAATCTTTGACAAAGGGTCAAATCTTCAAAGACGATTTGTCCGGTTCTTTCATTCCTCACGATGCAGGATTCTAGATACTGGAATAGAAATGAAAAGCGAGATATGATAAAACTTAAAAGATCGATGATTCTGTGTCTGCCACAAGAAAAGATACTTGTTAATTACAGTAAACGAATGACCAGTAGGGTAAATGTGGGTAATATCACGCACCTAGTGAGTGATAATACACTGCAGTGTGTCTGTGTAGCTACCATTTCTTTGGTGTAATGACAATCATGACCAAAGGTGAAGCTTTTGATTGACATTGAACTCAGGTATCACAAAAAAGTCAAATTCCTTTGGTCGGCAGCTTTTAGAGCACTTGGCACTTAGTTGAAGTAACTATGGTAATTTTAGCTTATTCTGTGGGTAATATCACGCACTTCTGTTTAATATCACGCAGTAGTTGGTGTAAAACCACGCAAGTTTATTATGATAAAAGTAGAATGCATGCATGGTTTGTCCAGGAGGAGTGAATTGATGGCATGAAGTTTTATACTAATTTTTCTGACAGAAACAATACAGCACCCCACAATACTAATAATGGCTTGCTAAAGTTGATTTCGGGCATTAAAAATGAATTAGGCCTACAATAATAGTGTAACTCATTATGATTTAAGATCTGAAGAAAGATGCTTGTCTGTAATGAATAATGGCTCAAGTCCCAAGTTTGATTTTGCTCACTCTTGCCTGGAATCGAACCTGGCTCATTCCAAATCGTTGTAATAAATCTATTATTCTGACTCAAACTATTTCAAAGGGCATTTTGTTGAGGTTAACTTCACAAATTAAATTCCACACAAAACACTGTAATATGCATAACACTCTACACTTACATAAAGTGAGAAAAATCAAACTTGAGACTTAAGCCATTATTCATCACAGAATCTGCAGACTTACAAATTATTTTAGAGATGGCTCCACTGGATGATTGCAACTTGACCCTGTAATATTATTTGAAATACCTGAATAAGTTACTGCATGGTTGTGAATGAGAGCTAGAGACTCTTAATAAATGTAAAACAAACAATTGGACTGCATGCAATTATTCATGTATTCTGTTATTTTAACGTTCTGTCAGATTCGCACTGATTCTAAATACTATCTATCTATCTATCAATCTATGTCTCTATCAATCTATCTATTTAACTATTAACTGCGTCAACTCTCCAACTTGCTAACTATATAACTATTATCTCTGTGTGGAGTTGCTTCAGCGTTTAAAGTCCAGAAGCTCTTCCATCGACAATGTATCACATGCCCTTCAGAAACTCAACAAATTACAAAAAATACCAGTTTAAATTTGCCATCGTAAAATAAGAAAAAAAAATGTCAAAAAACACCTCACCAGAGCTTAACAAGGTACTGTCCTTGTACATATAATTAGTTCATGGTATGATATTACAAATAACAGTTTAGACGAGATTTATTTCTCTTGCTGGTCAGAAAGATGCTGCTATAATAGTATCAATCACACAAATATATACTGTTATTATGTGCGTGATGATACCCAAATATGCGTGATATTACCCTTGAAATGTGCGTGATACTACCCCTGGAAGATGAGTGATATTACCCCTGATCAGTTCCTCTTACATATACATGAATAACAGTGGCTTCTTCAATGCCAGTATTCTCAGTAGCGATTTTTTGAATTTCCAATTCTCACACTTTGTCACATCATAATGCTCCGCTTAACACATTATAAATGGCAGCTACAATTGCATAGCTTTTACACTTTGAATTTTACATTAAAATGCATCAAATTTGAGAAAAACTGGGCAAATTACATAAAACTCACCCTGCAATCTTGTCAGAGGCAAATCAAGCACAATATACTATCAGGTAATGTCAAAACGATCTATTGCACATTTTTCATTTCTTACATGGAAGTTCTCACAAACAGCTTGAGCTTACAACAGCAATGAAGCTAGGTGCGTGATATTACCCACCTGCGTGATATTACCCAAATTTACCCTACTTACATTCAGATACCAGTGGTCATCAGTGACCTCACAACAAGCCCTATCAGAATGCGTTGAAATTAGTGACGAGGGCTGTGGAGCAGTTAGTGACTCGTTTCAATAGCATTGAAAGTATAGGAACATTTCAGTCTAATTCTGTAAGCACTTGATGTTTGTCTACTGTAGGCTAATTGAATAAACCTTACAGCTGATGAAGTGCTTACAGAAATACACTTGATTGCTCTTGTGAGGTCATAACCCTATCCTACTATTTTATTCATTACGTAGTTACTAGTTAGTGAGGTCACATCCTATTTTGCACACCACACTCTAAAAAAATTCAGACAAAATTGGTTTTTTAGATTCAAAATGGTTTTTTGAAAAACCAAATTTCAATGCAAAAAACCAGCATGGATTTTTGTCCCAACATTTCTTAGAGTGCACTCACTATTGGTCAAAAGTTACCTAATGACAACTTGACAGTTCAATGCAGTTGAATGTGAGAAATCATATATTCTTTGGCTGTAATAAGTAAGTATTTTGCTTCAAATCATTATTATATGTTCTGATTAAACATTTCATAAACATGACTTGCTAGAAATATTCAATATTTTTGAACAAAATAAGGTTTTCATAATTCTGCTTATGGTTCCATTGTTTTGGTCAGTGTTGGAGGTCTTGAGGCCGGCCTCGTCCTTGGCCTTGCCTCAATCTTGGGTGTCTTTGGGCCAATGATGGAGGCTTCGGTACCGGCCTCGTCTGCAAAACCGGCCTCACGGCCACATTTTGATGGCCTCCGCAGGGGTGGATTGGACTATGTGGCAAAGTGGCAGCTGGCTCATCCATTTAGGGCGGCCCATGCAAGAAGTAAAAAAATACAAATTAAAAGAAAAGAACAAAATTTGCTTTTAGGTTAATGATTGAGTGTTTTGAACACATTAACTTAAAAGGACAGCACCATCTCACGTGGGGGGCCGCTATCTTAATCGCTATCTTAATCACAAAAAAATTACCAAATTAGGCCTGTAGTATTTTGCTTTTGTAATTGAAAATAACATAGACATTAGGGATGTAGAAGCCCATTCACTTATTTTGCCACAAGGCCCCTGGGCCCTTTATGCCGCCAGTCCGCCCCTGGGTCGGTCTTGGTCTCTGGGGCTCACGCCTTGGTCATGACCTCGGATGTCCTGGCCTCACTGCTTTTGGGCGAAGACACATTGTCAAAACTTGAAAAGATACATACGCGTAAAGCATTTGACGTGAAGAAATAATTGCAGATTCGATTCTCACAACGGCCACCCTCTGTTATGTCTTTTTTAGGTAAAGCACAGTCCCAATCATAGTAACAGTATGTCTGCAAGAAAGTGTAAAAGCAGCAAAACAACTTTTGTTAGTTGGGGACCGTTCAGAACTTATGACTGGGGGGGGGGTGGGAGTTTTGCCTGAGGGGGTATTAACTTTTCACACGTGTTTCAAGGGTGGGTATTAATTTTTGACAACACTTGGGGCAAGAAACATTTTTATAAAACACACATACACTCACTTTATCCGGGCTTTTATACGGCAAAAGTCCGCGAAATGGCGTGAATCCGTACGCGTGACCGCGTATAACAGTATATATGTGTGTATTACTTTGTATGTCGAGGGGGGGTTACTAAAAATACGCATGAAACCTAAGGGTGGGGTACTAAAAATCCACATGAATCTTAAAGGGGGTATCAATTTTTGATGGGAAGTTCCAACAAAACTCCCACCTCCCAAGTCATAAATTCTGAACGGTCCCTTATTGAAATTGCAGTTTTTTTACTGAGACAACTAGATGACACAACAGGATGATGTTTCCAGTTGCAGCAAAGGTGGCATCCTGTCTCGTTATAAGATATTCGTAATGCACAGGCATACAGCGCAACAGCATGCAGACATTTCGGGAGCAAGAGCAGTGTATAATAAATATATAACCAGTGAATCATCTAATCATGGCTAGAAAACATAATGTACATTAAATAATGATGCATAATTTAGGTAGACATTTAGGATATATTAATATTTCAATTTGTTGACTTGACATTCACTGCTAATAAATGAATTTTTCCTGATGTCCACAACTGGTAAGGATAAACAGTGTTCAGAAAGTATCATAAATTAAAGCATGATAACTGATAATGTTGACCTTTCTGCGCAGGTAATAACTATACACCGATTTTGATGATTTAATGATACTCATTGTAAAAGTGTAAAAGACTGAATTATATTGTAAATTTAAAATAAGATTTCAAATTCTATATACTCTGCAGTAGTCTATCCTGGTCCCAAACCGGTCCATGACTCTTCCCATTGCACAAGCTCCATATAACGGACGTCCCGGGACATCATCAAACGGGCACCTTGTGGAATTCGACCGTGAGGGTACATAAGACACAAACTGACAAATCGGGGTCTGGAATGAAGATTTTTAAATAATTATCATGATCGTCCAAAGATAATTCTGGGAATTACTTCCAATTCCAGAACTGTAATAGCACAATAATTATTAGTGACAGCAACATTAGAGTCACGTGGCTTACATCAAATTTTGATTAATTTTGATTAGTTGTTTTCATATTCAATACTGATTAATGAGTCTTTCCAAGTGTCCACAACTGGTTATGATAAACAGTTTTCAAAAAGTAACATAAATGAAGCATACGAAAGTGAAGCAATTAAAAATGCAGAACTTAATATTATTACCTGTAACAGTTACATTGTTGATGAGTGAAAGAGATCACTTAAAATTGTGAGAAATGCAGCAATGATGGTTGAAAATAATTATAAATGACATCATCATTTGTTAACCATGTACCTTGGAAGCCAAAGAGAATCATCATCCTATAAAGAAGCTGTGTGGCACCATGTGTCATTACATATTGTATCGATGTCTTAACCTATCAAAAGCTTTCATACAAGTATTCTTTACAGCGAATCGATTCATCAAGTTTAGGAATTTATGTTCTTACTCGACTTCGCGTGTTGGTTTGTTTGTTTGTGTTTTACGCCTCAGCAGCACCTTAGTGGGCTATATCGAGGCAGGCGATCGCCGTATGATGATGAGATGAATAGACTGTGAGTCTGGTACATACCCTGTTAATTCAGGGATGCCCAGGGTCATTCAGTTGCCACAGGATAGAACACTGGATACAATCCGCCTGCATTTAATGTCCCATAGGCTCGGACTAAATTGAGTTCCGGGGTGGGATTCGAACCCACGCCCTCAGAGCCAGTGGTTGTGCAAAGAAGCACTCTTAACCATTAGGCCATGGAGGAACTCCGACTTTGCGTGTGAAACATCATCAAAAAGTGTGTATATCGATTTTCCGCAGCTGGAACATTTTCCAAAAGGGGCTCAATATACGGTGTCAATATATAAAATTTGGGGTGCAGACCTTAATTCATGTCCGTTTTCAAAGTTTGAAAACATGCACGTAACGTCAATGCACTTATCTAGTTTGCTATATTTGCAAAGTTAAGTTCGCAAAAAGTCTTTCTGCGAATTACGCCAGGATTTTTTTTAATATGGTGGGGGGGGGGGGGGTATTTGCAAAGCTCTCTACCTATATTTTATTTTATTTTTTTAACATAATTTCTTTTCAAGCGTAATTTTTGCCGGCATTTGCAACAATCTATCTAACTATCTGTCTATCTATCTGTCTATCTATCTTCATAGGTGTGAAGTAATTGACACAATTGCTTTAATTTAGCAATGCATTACAAAATCAAATATGTTCGTCAGATTTATAGTCCTCGTTATATTTACGCATCTCAAGTTCATTTCTCAAATGAATTTATGAATCTCAAGTTCATTTCCAGGTTCCCTGGCTTCTATTCTGGCCAATGTGAATCCAACAAAACAGAGTGTCACAGTTTCAACATAATGTCAGAGTAATGGCCCTTCTAACGGCGAGAACCGGAGAACTTTTTACGCCTGTGGGATAGCTTAAGATGATTTCTAGGAAAAAAATTACTAACCCAGCGACACACAACGATTATATAACGATGATATAATTAATTAGAGGCATATCCCGGCAGAATAAGATCTTAATTCGGCGGAATAAGATCGTAAATCCGTGGGGCAAGATCATATGCATGTGGGGCAAGATCTAAATGCCTGTGGGGCAAAATCTAAATGCCTGTGGGGCAAGATCTAAATGCCTGTGGGATGTTGAAAACCCTTGGCGGGATGTCAAAAACCGTCGGCGGGATGTCAAAAACTGTCGGCGGGATGTCAAAAACCGTCGGCAGGATGTCAAAAACTGCTGGCGAGGCTGCAGATGTCCCACAGGGGCAGTAAAAATGTCCCACAGGGGCAGGGGATGTCCCTATATCCCACCGGTCATGTTTTTCACTCGTTCTCACAGAAAAAATGCCCGCCAGACATCCAATTGAGAAAAATTTGGGCTCTATCCCGCCTAGTTGGAAAAAAAGTTTCAGCTTGTTGAATCTTTATTGACATACACAGCGGGGTTCTCTCCATTTCTAGGAACCCTGTGGAACCCTGTGGGATACAAAAAAACCGTCGGTGGGATGTGAAAAATCGTCGGCGGGATGTCACAAAATCACCCAAATTTCCAGGAAATACCATCCCACTGACGCCAAAAGACCTCCGTAACGTGCCGTGAGAACTAAGCATAAGCTTTTTATCAGGGATAGCCCTTTCAACCACATCATCACAGTTTGATAGCCAATGGGCTGACAGCAAAAATTACGCATCAGAGTTTCAATATTGATATATTGAAGGAAGGCTGTTGATGTGATCCCAATTCTCTGTCAATTGTAATCACCAGTCTAATCTGACTAAATGACAGCTTCATGAGCATTCTCACAGGCTGACAAGCTGTGATGTCGAACTTGCATTGGGCTTTCCAGACCCGATTTTTTATAACTCTTGACACTGTGTTGAAACTGTGACACTCAGTTTTGGTAGATTCACATAGGCTAGAAGCCGGAGAACCTGACCCAGTTTAAAATGACATCACAGCTTGTAGTTAATTTACATAAATTGCAATGGCAGAGAATATAGTCATAACTGACATCAAACTTCAACAGCATAGAAGAGAGTTCATACTCCACGCAAATATGACAACGGCCTCCATCACTTGCCCAAAGACACTAGAGACCAAGGCAAGGCCAAGGATTTGGCATCCGAGACCGAGCCAAGGTTGAGGCCATCTAATTATGACCCCGAGACCGGCGTCGAGGACGAGGCCGGCCTCGACACTTCCAACACTGATTTAAACCTTTTATTACATGCCACATGCCCTCATGCAGCTTTATGGTAAGTTCGATAAAGTATCCTTTTTAAGGACACTTTCCTTGTTTTAATAATAGAGACACACAACTCTTTTGTTGTCAGTCATGCACTGACAAGCAATTTTTGTCTATAAACGGAAGAGCTACTAGAACTAAAGATATAAACATGACACATTGATCATCAGAAATTCAAAACCATAACTCAAATTTCCACATAAAACAAAACTGCTGTTACACTGTTTTTATTTTACAATGAGGTGACTTTTTTGAGGCACAAAATTATGTCACTTGTGGTAATTTCATCCCACTTTAAAAAGTCTCGAAGTACAAAAATAGCTGAAGAAGGGTATTATTTTTGTCATTGTCAATTTGCTTGTATGTACATTAAAATGAGTACTTTTCACTGAAAAAGCACAAGCCATCAAGATGTTCTTTTTTGAGACTTTTAAGTAGAGCATGCAGTTTTGCATAATTGCTTTTAAATGCCCAATAACACAGCGGCATAATGATTTAAAGAAAGAAAAAATAGCCAGAATATCATAATACACATGCAGTTAGACTTAATTTCCTCATTCTCTATTCAAGACAGGAATGAATGAAAATATGATACTCCAATGTAAACAGAGAAAATGGACAGTTTTTGTCTGTCTATCTATCTTTCTATCTGTCCATATGTATTTCTATTTGTCTATCTATCTTTCTATCTGTCTATCTATATTTTTATCTGTATATTTATCTTTCTATCTATCTGTCTATCTATGTATGTAACTATCTATCTATATCCATCCTTGCATCTATATATTTTAGTTATTAAAATTACATGCCTTGTTAAACTCAACACCTCATAACTCATATTCAAATATTTGCACACTCAAAAGTATTTTACTACAATAGTAAAGGTGAGGTGATGTCATCCCATTCATTGTAAATTTAATATTTACACAATAGTAGCTTTGATATGAAACTCACCTTGAATTGACTTATGGACATATGTGCTCATGTGTTGTACACACTATATGTTATTGCACTATAATTTATAGAGTGATATGTGCATTAAAATCAATAAACTTTATGTCAAATATACTTGTTCTTTTTTTTTTCTTGGTACAGTTACTGTACTGAGCACTTAAAATATGTTCAATGTTAATGGCAGGAAATCCCATATGCCACACAAAAACTCTATCTTTCGGCCCTCCTGATTAAATTTAATGGAAATCGGATGGTTATGATAATCATTTATAAATTTCTTATCTATTTGAATTTATAATCATCAGATTTTGTGTTACTGCAGATCCATTATAATGTATAGCCATTGGGAAAAATGAAATGGTTGACAATGAAAATTGAACTTTGAGAGCTAGCCATGATAGTTCATGACTCATATCATTGACATCAACTCTTTAATGCTAAAGTCTCACGGCACGTTGCGGAATGGTATTTCCTGGAAATTTGGAAGATTTTGTGACATCCTGCCGAAGATTTTCACATCTCCCCGACATATTTTTGGTATCCCACAGGCTTCCTAGAAATGGAGAGAACTCCGCCGTGGACGTCAAAAAAGATTCAACAAGCTGAAACTTTTTTCCAAGTTGCCGGGATAGAGCCTAAATTTTTTCTCAAGTTTCGGATGTCCGGTGGGCCTTTTTTTCTGTGAGAATGAGTGAAAAACATGACCGGCGGGATATAGGGACTTCTCCTGCCCCTGTGGGACATCCTGCCGACGTTTTTTGACATCCTGCAGACGGTTTTTGACATCCCGCCGACAGTTAGATCTTGCCCCACAGGCATTTAGATCTTGCCCCACATGCATATGATCTTGCCCCGCCGATTTACGATCTTATTCCGCCGATCTAAGATCTTATTCCCCCGTGATATGCCTCTAATTAATTATATAATCATTATATAATTGTCTCCGGGTTAGCCGTTTTTTCCTAGAAAACATCTTAAGCTATCCCACAGACGCAAAAAAGTTCTCCGTAAAGTGCCGTGAGATAGGGGTATTAGTTGGGTGACATAGAAGCTACTTGTTTGTATGTATGTCTTTTTTAAGTGTTTTATAAATAATCGGCGTCAGAATAAATAATATAAAAACTTCACCATGAATCAACATTTAACAATAATCGCATTGTGATCCCATGATTACTCAGATGACACAATCTTCTGATGACAAACTTCATCCGATTGTTGTACCATTTAAAAAATTTTCTGATGAAATAGGTGAAATACAAGGATATTTCTAATTTTTAGATAAACTGTAGAAGCAGAACAACTTGCCCCAGGCGGCGCAACTTATCCCATCATCAGAACTAGTAGTGCCACTTGACCTACTTTTTTCAAATGCCTACCATGATCTTCCCAATGTTCTGGTTGCTCTGAAACTTGCCTTGATTCTGGCCAAGGTATTTTATTGCAAAAAATGGCATAACTTACCCTGATCTCTCCTACCCCATGTAAGGGATCTTTTACTTGCCCAGCACAGAGAGTCAGTGTATGTGTACATACAACATAGTTATGGTGGCAATAATTTTAGGTATTTTATTGCAGTCATAGTAAATGTTTTATAATATTATACCTTTATTTTCTAAACACTAAAACGTTATTTCTATGAAAGATGCTCTACAAAATAAGGCAGATAAACATTGTTAAAAATTACCTGTACATTTCCACAGACTACCCTGCATCCATCTCCAAATACACCAGGTAAATATAGAATAAATCCAATGAAAGTTGTCAATATATTTTGCCATATGCTCTGAAAGTCAAATAAAACCATGTTATGCAATACATCTCACATATATGTCTGACACACACTTTTGAAATTTGCAAAGTGACTTGTATTTCAATGTGAATATAAATATAACTGACATACCTGCATGGTGGTGATTTATTGAGTCATTCAGATTTCCCTTTTTCAATTGCAGAACTTGTTAGGATTTTTAGAAAACACCTTTTGAACAACACAGCTGAACTTCCAAGGCTGTCTAAAATTAAATGCATGCCTTCACTCAACTGCAGCTGTATATATTAAGCCATGAATGCAGTACATGTATATATATACTACTCATAGTACACAAATGTGTAGTTTTATCATATTCGTGATACTGTGTTTAGTCAGTCGTACAAGCTTAAATTTTACAACTTTATATCAGTATTACTTTCAATCATAAATCATTAGAGCTTCAGACCAAATATTGGTGAGGAGTCCTCACTGAGGACATTATTGACATCCTGTATATGTTCTATATTAATTTGTTTCCCAAATTTTATATATCTCAGCATATTCTTGATTGGTTGATTGATTGATTGATTGATTGATTGATTGATTGATTGATTGATTGACTGATTGATTGAATGATTGATTGAATGATTGAATGGTTGGTTGATTGGTTGATTGACTTACCAATTGTCACCACTATCGGTGATTCAAGTGATGTACCTGTAGCTACTACTGTGCTTCTGTACAATGTACGTAGTTACTTCATCATCTGGCTTAGTTTCTGTAAATGAAGGTGTTATCATCGATCGTCAAGTCACCAAATAGGAATTTATGTTTATAGTGTGTTTTATGGTGTGTATGAATTTTTAAACAGGGAATTTTAAAACAGGGAAAAGTACCTTCATGTTAAATAGATTAAAGAATATTGCAGTTTTTGTATATAATTGTACACAGAAAAAAGTTCCAAAGTACCTGAGTGAATTGTATAAGGTAAAAGAACATAGGTATACCATGAGAGATGACTGTATAGTTGATGTTAGCAGGTTCAATACTGTTAAGTATGGAAAACAATCCTTGAAATATACGGGTTCTAAGATGTGGAACTCACTCCCATCGAAAATTAAATGCCACTTGACTGGCGAATTATTCAATAATGAATTGAACAAGACATGGAAATGTAGGGAAAGCCCCTGTCATTTATGTATTGAAAGTAAATACCACTAGGTGTTGCCACTGTCAGGCATTACTCTGATGTTTCATTGTTAAGGCTTGTTTTTTGTTTTATTAGTTTTGTAGATTGTTTTTATTGTAGATTGTTTTAAACTCGAGTACCAGCTGTCCAGCTGCTGTTGTATATTGTTATTTTATATTCGAGACTAAATAAACATTATTTCTATTTCTATTTCTTTGTTTTGATCAGGTTTGTCTCCACGGGCATAAGGTGGGTAGGGGCAGTTCTTTTTTTCATAAAGCACTAAGTATAACTAAAACTGAGACTTCTAGTCTGCAGTGGCTGATCTAGGCAAGGCCTAGGGGGGGCTTGATCCAGGCAAGCCCCCCCCCCCTTAGAAAATATGGGACAACGCGGACCCCTGAATGACAAACCCATGTGGGCCCGCGAATGCCAAGCAATGCCTAGCCCCCTCCCAAGATTACCCTGTCTCTATCCGCCAATACTAGTTAAGAATAAAACAGAGTCAACTCTTTTTTTTTTTACTTCTTTTTAAGCAAGTTCTTCATGCAATAATTATTCTGCAGTTGTTGTTTCATCAATGTCAGTTTTGACCAAAGAAGTGACCAAATGTTCGTCGATATCATTTATCTCCAAATTTGTCATCAGTATTGATATCGTCATCAACTTTGTCACCCCATCATCATTGGCGTTATCATTTCCATCTGCATTCTAACAGGAGAGGGTATATGTGGAATTATTGTGGTTCATTGTGGTGTCTTATGCAACTTATTTTGGATTTTATTCTCCATCGTTTGAAGCTGAATAAAAAAGTAACAAAAATGCCATTTTTCAAATCAACATCATATTATCAATGTATTGTTTAGTACAGAATTTATAAGAATATCAATAGGCTACCTTCTTTCAAATCAGCATCATTTTATACAGAGATAATATATAGGTATTAGACCGTATTACTCCCGCGATGATTCCCATTGAAACCACATCCATTTTTTCTTCATTGTCTGTTGTCCATTGGGATTTATGTTATAGTAGAGGAAACAGAAGCCAAAAAGTCCAATATTTAAGGAGATACCCCGCACGGAAGTACAACAGGCCGAATCATATACCAAAATGTTCGCCAGAATGTCAGCTATCTGAATCCGGCTAGGAAAATTACTGATTCCGGGTACTAACTGCGGGAGAGCTGTTGCCATGGCAACCGATTTACTAAAATTGTAATTTGCAAGTAATTCATTTTTAATGCTTTTCTTAAACATCAAATTTCACAGACAAGGTTTTTGTGCCTGGGCAAACTATAGTTGAGACAGACTTCCCACCGGCAGACCAATTTTGCTTCTGCATTGTATTGGTTGCCATGGAAACAAGAAATCATAACAAGTTTGAAGTTTCCAGTCATTATCACACACTTTGATATCTTATACTCCAAAATGATTTCATTAAACCCGCTAATGTTTTATATGGAAATGTTGCTGAGAGAGTCCTCTTTCAAAACCTGTGTGAGATTTTTATGTTTCATGTCTAGTTATTGCACTAAAATGGTTTCCAAGGCAATAAGTCAGGACAAACAAGTTTATAAGAATTTTGGAATTTACCAATATCTCAACTAACAGAAATGCCATAGTGCTCATTTTTGGACATAATCATTGTGGCAGGATGACCTTCAGAAAAGTGAACCCTCAGATATGTGGCATGGTCTTGGTTGCCATGGAAACAAGAAATCATAACAAATTTGAAGTTTCCAGTCATTATCGCTCACTTTGATCTCTTATACTCAATAATAATTTCATTAAACCTGCTAGTGTTGTACATGGAAATGTTGCTGAGAGTGTCCTCTTCAAAACCTGTGTGAGATTTTTATGTTTTATGTCTAGTTATTGCACTACAATGGTTTCCAAGGCATTAAGTCAGGACAAACGAGTTTATGTGAATTTTGGAATTTATCAATATCTCAACTAATAGACATGCAATAGTGCTCATTTTTGGACATAATCATTGTGACAGGATGACCTTAAAAAAAGTGAACCCTCGGATGTGTGGCATGGTCCGTGTTGCCATGGAGACAGGATATCATAACAAATTTGAAGTTCTGGCCATAATTAACACACTTTATAATCTTAAATTGCCGCATAAAACCTGCAGTTGTGCCACATGAAAATGCTTGTGAGAGTGTCCTCTTTCCAAATATGGGTATGATTTGTATGTTTCATGGAAATTTATTTCATTAAAACTATTTCAAAGGTAACATATCGGGTCAAATAATTTGGGTGAAGTTGAGACATTATCAATATCTCAACTAATAGATATGTCATCTTGAAGACATGTCATCTTGCTCATTTGTGTATATAATCATTGTGGAAGGATGAATTTCAGAACAGTGAACCCTCCATGACATTTTATTACAAGTATTAGTTACCATGGAAACAAGAAATAACAACTATGATGTTTCAAAAATAATTACATAAAACCAGCAAGTGTTGAACATTAAAATGTATTGTGAGAATGTCCTCTTTCTGAACCTGGGAAAGATGTTTATGTATGATGTAAAATTCATCCACTGAACGGTTTTCAAGACAATGGAATAGGTAAAGACAATTGAAGGATTTTTTGAATTCATCAATATCTCAACTGATACTCTTGACAACTTGCTCATTTTATGACATAATCTTTGTGTATGTATCTCCTTCAGAAAAGTGAATCCTCCATGGGACATTGCAGTCTTGTTTGTAATGGAAACACATACATATTATTGATATTATAGATAACTTATTAACCATGCATCATTTAAATTGACTTCACAAATTATCACCGGAGTCACGTCGCTAAAGTCAAATAATTTTTAGTGGCACTAAGCATCCGCTTTTGCTATTTAGATGGGAAAGCTTGTTAGCACGTTTCAGGTCATCCTATCACTAATCTAATTTAAGCTTAACATAGTCTCAACAAATAAGTACTTGTGCTCCAGTCCTGCATTGAATTAAAGGTTTGTAGGGGTATCCTTAATATTTTAGATACCATTGAGGTAAATAGGAAGATCCTCCTGGACAGTGCAGCTGTCAAGGATGGGAAACAAAGCATAGTAGAACAGTTGCGACAAGGTATCTTGTCGCAGCTGTTTTTGGGCTGTTTTGAGGCTGTATTGAGTACAGAGAGGTATGACTTTGTAAAAAATGCTTTAAAACATATATTCTGTGAACGCTTCAAGACATTCCTGCAATTTGAAGTGTCAAAATTGGCTGATTTTCACCGATTAACTGGCTGAAATGATGCAGATTCTCAGTTTAAAGGTGATGGAATTTGCATATATAATGTGATAACTCTTGATCTGCAAGTTTTTCATGTGTCATAATTTTTCACCCAGACATTTGATGCCATGGTCTCTTGTAATCCCCCACTCTCCTCGAAAGGCTCCAAAAATTGACCAAACTGATCATAAAATGCCATGTCATAACATGGATGCCTTCATGATCAAGTAATAAAAATTATACAATTGTATTGGAAAACCATTGGAAGTACCATTTTTCAAAAACAGAAGTCCATCTTGCTGTCAAAACACGTCATATCACAGCAAATTATCCTTAGAATGCGTCTTTAGGACCCTTCTTTAGTCCTGTGTGACAAACCATCAAACCCTCCATCTCTCAGAAACATAATGGCATGTGGAAAATTCCCGGTTCAGTTTCCCATAGAAATAGTATTGTCAAATCATATGAGCTCCATCAATTTCAAGATATTTTCAATTGCATGGCCAGTCATTGTTGCAATGTGATGTTCTTTGGTTTGGGGTGAGCTCTCAACCATATGGAAAGCAAGTTATACGTTTGATAATGGTTTCATATTTTGTCTGGCTTACATGATCTTTTCATTGCAATAAATTGCAATTTAAATGCTATGTCAATGCAGGATAGTTATATGCATTTTTTTTATCATGAATTCATCCATGGTTGAAATGATGGTTCTACATTTCACTGTGTTATGAGGTAAACATTCATGGTATTTATGATCAGTTGGATAGATTTTTGGTGCTTTTCGAGGGAATTTGAAGAAATTGCATAATAAGTGTGAACACCCAAAACTTGACTGTTTGTCACAACGCCTCATTGAACTGTCATGTTTTGACAAAATTGGTGTATTGGCTCCATGGCACATATATGACCATGTGTAAAACATATCCAAATTAAATTAATTTGGAGATACATTGAAAAAACACGGGTACATAATAGGTCTGACACACTGGAATTGAAAAATGACTAATTATGTACTAATGCATTGTTGGTTGGAAATTCATTGATCTCACAAAATTTAATTTGTTAAACTCTCAAAATTACCTATAATATCTAAAGATTTATACATTTCCATGGCAACAAGGACCACAATATCCCATGGAGGGTCACTTTTCTGACGGTCATTGCTACATAATGGTTTGTCATAAAATTGAACATGATGGTCAGGATATAGGTTGTGATATTGATAAATTACAAAATTCAAATATATTGTTTGCCTTGACTTGTTGTCTCAGAAACGATTTTGTAAGATAAATTACATAAAACATTCAAATCTTGTCTCTTTCACTGAAGTGGACACTCTGACAGACATTTAGATTCACAACACTTTTTGGTTTTATGAATAACTTTAGTGCAAAAGAGTCCAAAGTGTGTTATTTATAAATCAACGGGAAACTTCAAATTTGTTTTGACTTCTTGTTTCCATGGCAACCAAGGCACATGACATGGAGGGTTCACTGTTCTGAAGGTCATCCTTCCACAATGATTATATCCAAAAATGAGCAAGATGGCATATCAGATTCTATGATATCTGAGATATTCAGAAATTCCAAAATTCATCAAAATCGTTTGACCTGATATGTTGCCTTGGAAATAGTTATAAGGAAATAAATTTCCAAGAAAAACACAAATCCAACCCATATTTGGAAAGAGGGCACTGACCCAAACATTTTCATGTATCACAACTGCAGGTGTTATGAGATCATTTTAGAATATGAGAGCTCTAAATATGTCAATTATGACCAGGACTTCAAATTTGCTATGATATCCTGTTTCCATGGCAACCAGTACCATGCCACATATCTGAGGGTTCACTTTTCTGAAGGTCATCCTGCCACAATGATTAAGTCCAAAAATGAGCACTATTGCATGTCTATTAGTTGAGATATTGATAAATTCCAAAATTCTTATAAACTTGTTTGTCCTGACTTATTGCCTTGGAAACCATTTTAGTGCAATAACTAGACATAAAACATAAAAATCTCACACAGGTTTTGAAAGAGGACACTCTCAGCAACATTTCCATATACAACACTAGCAGGTTTAATAAAATTATTTTGGAGTATAAGAGATCAAAGTGTGTGACAATGACTGAAAACTTCAAATTTGTTATGATATCCTGTCTCCATGGCAACCAGGACCATGCCACACATCCGAGGGTTCACTTTTCTGAAGGTCATCCTGCCACAATGATTATGTCCAAAAATGAGCACTATGGCATGTCTATTAGTTGAGATATTGATAAATTCCAAAATTCTTATAAACTTGTTTGTCCTGACTTATTGCCTTGGAAACCATTGTAGTGCTGTAAATAGACATAAAACATAAAAATCTCGCTCAGGTTTTGAAAGACGACACTCTCAGCAACATTTCCATATAAAACACTAGCGGGTTTAATGAAATCATTTTGGAGTATAAGATATCAAAGTGTATGATAATGACAGGAAACTTCAAACTTGTTATGATTTCTTGTTTCCATGGCAACCAATACAATATAAAAGCAAAATTGGTCTGCCAGTGGGAAGTCTGTCTCAACTTTAGTCTGATCAGGCACAAAAACCTCACCTGTGAACTTTGGTGTTTAAGAAAAGCATTAAAAATGAATAATTTGAGAATTACAATTTTAATAAATCTGTTGCCATGGCAACAGCTCTCCCTCAGTTAGTACCCGGAATCAGTAATTTTCTTAGCCGGATTCAGATAGCTGACATTCTGGCGAACATTTTGGTATATGATTCGGCCTGTTGTACTTCCGTGCGGGGTCATCATCAAAAATGAGCTCATATTTCCTCTACTATTAAGATTTCCATTTGTGATACCATTGATATTTCCATTTCGGTTTCCAGTTGTGATTCTGTTTAGATTTCCATTTGGGATACCATTAAAATTGAAATTAAAGATTGTCATATGCCCGTTTCCATAAGAGTTTCCATTTCCATTATGGTTTCCATTTCCATAAGGGTTTCCATTTCCATTAGAGTTTTCATTCCCATTGCGGTTTCCATTAAAACTTCCGTTATAATTTCCATGGTCTGTGTTTTCATGGTCTTTGGTGTCCGTGTTTCCATGTACCGTTTGCCAACGCCTTTCATACATTTCCCTTTCAGAAGAACAGTTGTGAATCACATTAATGTGAGGATACATCTCCTCGAACCCTATTGTATCCCAACAAGAAATGGCCGGATTTCCACGGATTAGTAGTTTTCCTGAATTTCTTATAAATCTCCTTGAAAATGATGGGAGAGTTTGTAAATCCAAGTCGCTACAGTCTATGACTGAGTCTGAACATATACACCTTTTCTCTCCGTTTCCACAGAGCACCGAAGAATTGATAGAATAAACCAAACAACAAAGTATGATTAGTACCTTCATCTTCAAGATAATAATTCAAAGTGAAGCAAAAGTAAATCATTCCATCCCATATTCAATTCAAATGGATGCCACATGCATATGTGACCTGCTCCACCAAAATGAGTTAAACAATATTAAAAGTAGCCCTTCTATCACATTCAGCTGTACATGTGACTTTAATCTGCCAGAATAAGTCATACAAATCATGATTAATGTGTTTTGGATATGTAAGTCAGTTAAAACCAAAAGACAGTGAAACCCAAACATTCATGGTATGCAACATGGCAATTTGAGAAAATTCAACTTGAAGGCATAAACAATGTTAATAATGACCCACTTTTGTTCCATGCATTTAGTTTATTTCACAAAATTGTGGAAGTTCATAGCGGAACCAAACAGAATCATACTAGAAACATTGTACAAAATTAATTACAGTCCTCATCATATTTACGCGGAATCTCAAGTTCTATTATGCTGTTGAACTGTGATGCCACATCTTAACTCAGTGTGACAATCTGTGCAGTGATGGTCAAAACATCACTGGTCGACAGCAGTAAATTACGTCAAGTGGGTCCAGCTTCTTATCAATGACTTAGTTTCGAATTTAACAAAACATGACATATTCATCTTCAAAAGTGTTTTAAAAATTCAATTTTCTCCAGTGATATTCCCTGTATCTATAATTTTAATGGAATAATCAATTATAGCCTTGACAAGCTAAATTAAATTATTAACTTGTGGCTCATTTCATTTCAAAACAGGCAACAAGAAAACATAACAAAATTAAAGGTACATGATTAATATAATCTTTATGAACTGATGATTACGTACCCGGGTAATGCCCCATTCTCACGGGGGATGACGGTAAGCTTTTTATCGACGGGGGCGCAGAGCCAGACGAATTCTTGCAAGATTTTCAGTTAGGACGGCGCGAAGGGCAATTATGTAATCAATTAAGGCTAATCGATAACCATGCAGCGAAAGCCACGGCGGGGATCTTTTTGTTCCCTGCGGGGCAGAAAAGTTGTACGCCGTCATCAAAAGTTCGCCGGGGGGAAAGAAATTTCCTCCTCCTGCGGGATACTTTTATATCGCCCCGTGATATAAAAAGTACCCCGCAGGGAACCTATAACTGCCCCTCAGTGAACCTATTTCACCGCGGCGGACTATATTTTCACAACGCCGGGGATTGCTTTTACGACTGCGGGAATGGTTTTGTTCTCCACGGGGATGTCTGTAGGCCCGAGGGCACAACGCCGGGAATGAAAAGCATGACGCCGTTGTCAAGGGCACCGCGGCGGAGGAGGGCGCTGCGAAAGCCAATAAAAAGGGCCGCAGAGGGCCGCCTTGCTTCACTTGCTGCTTGACCTTTGAAGGGGACACTCCTGGATGCTGGACAGACATGATGGCTGATGAAGATGCTGGGGAAGACCTTGACGTTGCTGTTGTTGCTGCTGTTGCTGGTGCTTTTTATCTAGGAAGAATACGGAGAAGGAGGAAGATGAAGAGATGGTGGATTCGGAATTGGCTGCTGCAGAGGGAACAACATGGCCATTTCTACCAGCTGCTGCCTGAATTGGCCAACAATGATGTCTCTGGCTACTACAACTTCTGCAGAATGCCTCCTGACATTTTTGCTGAAATCCTGGCTGCTGTGGCTCCTGCAATTACAAAACAAGACACCAACATGAGGAGGGCTCTGGAACCTGGATTGAAGTTGGCAGTCACCCTACGGTACATGGCGACAGGAGAGAGCTACAAGTCCTTGGCCTACGGTTTCAGAGTGGCTCCCAACACCATCTGCAATTTTATCCCCAGTGTCTGCATTGCCATCATGCGAGCTTACGAACATCTGCTGGCCCTGCCAATGGATCCAGCATCCTGGAAGGAAGTTGCCAAGGGCTTCGAGAAGAGGTGGAACATGCCCCATTGCATCGGAGCACTGGATGGGAAGCATGTTGGCATCAGATGTCCTCGGAAAGCTGGGTCAATCTACTTCAACTACAAGGGCTTCCATTCCATTGTGCTTATGGCTTTGGTGGATTCTGACTACAAGTTCCTGTACGTGCAGGCTGGATGCCAAGGAAGCTCATCGGATGGAGGAGTCTTCCTGGACACAAGGCTGAGGGACCTGCTGGAAGAAGAACGACTTGGGCTACCCCCTGCTGAACCTCTACCTGGCACAGTTGGGAATCCTTTTCCATACTTCATCGTTGGAGATGAGGCCTTCCCCCTGAAGAGCTGGTTGCTGAAGCCTGTTCCAAGAAGAAACCTTGACATCCCCTCCAGAGTCTACAACTACAGAATTTCAAGAGCCAGGAGAGTGGTGGAGAATGCCTTCGGTATCCTGTCCCACAGGTTCAGATGCTTCCTAACTACGATGCCCCAGAAACCCGGCAGAGTGGCAGCCATCACTCTGGCAGCCTGCACTCTACACAATCTTCTGCGAGACAGAATAGGAATTCATCGAGCCATGGACAACGACGTAATGGACAGAGAAGATCCTGCAACCCATGAAGTCACTGAAGGACTGTGGAGAGGAGACCCCTTGCATGACCTTGGATTCGCTCCAGCATATGGAAATGCCACAAGACAAGCCAAACAGTACCGAGACTACCTACGAGACTACGTGAACAGCCCAGCAGGAAGTGTCCCCTGGCAGATGGACAGAATTTGAAGATGAAGCAGAGCAGCAGCAGCAGCAGCAACAGCAACAGCAATTCAATGCCCCCCTTAAAAAACCACAAATTAACCCAGCCCTTGTAAGGGCTTACCACTTCCTCCAGAAAGAGCTGCCTTGTACACATCTTTATGTTGACAACCCCCCCCCCCCCCAAAAAAAAAGCCCTCCCTGCAACAACTACATATTTTGTGACGTACACTCTAAAAAATGCCAGGACAAAATTGGTTTTTTAGATTCAAAATGGTTTTTTGAAAAACCAAATTTCAATGCAAAACCAACATGGATTTTTAAAAAAATCCATGTTGGTTTTTTGCATTGAAATTTGGTTTTTCAAAAAACCATTTTGAATCTAAAAAACCAATTTTGTCTGAACTTTTTTAGAGTGTACATAAAATGGTAAATTTTTAGCTTTGTATCTATCTGTACAACCCATTTAAATCACTTTCACTTCCTCTCTATCTGCCTATCTATCTAGCTATATATCTGGCTATCTATCTGTCTATCTATCTGCCTATCTATCTATCTATCTATCTATCTATCTATCTATCTATCTATCTATCTGTCTATCTATCCAAGTGCAATCCCTGCAAAGTGACGATAACTGCTTTTGTTTTCTGCAGTGTATATATGTAACGAGCATTGTGTTCCATCTATCTATCTATCTATCTGTCTTTCTATCTGCCTATCTATCTATCTATCTATCTATCTATCTATCTATCTATCTATCTATCTATCTATCTATCTATCTATCTATCTATCTATCTGTCTATCTATCTATCCAAGTGCAATCCCTGCAAAGTGACGATAACTGCTTTTGTTTTCTGCAGTGTATATATGTAACGAGCATTGTGTTCCATCTATCTATCTATCTATCTATCTATCTATCTATCTATCTATCTGTCTATCTGTCTATCTGTCTATCTGTCTGTCTATCCATCTATCTATCTATCTGACTATCTGTCTGACTATCTATCTATCTATCTATCTATCTATCTATCTATCTATCTATCTATCCAAGTGTCATCACTGCAAAATGACGATCACTCGTTTTTCTTTGCTGCAGTGTATATGCGACGTCCAAATATTTTCTTCTATATAGCTATCTATCTGCCTATCTATCTGCCTATCCATCTGCCTATCTATCTGCCTATCTATCTATCTATCTATCTATCTATCTATCTGCCTATCTATCCATCTATCTATCTATCTGACTATCTGTCTGACTATCTATCTATCTATCTATCTATCTATCTATCTATCTATCTATCTATCTATCTATCTATATTAATTAAAGTGGTGAAAAAACTTTAATTAAGAAAGCAGAAATGCCACCTGTACTGGTTAAGCAGAAAGTGAAAATGGGCCAAAAAAAAAAAGAAGGGAAATAGCACCTTGCTTTTATGAAGGTGTTTAAAATTTACAAGGGCCAGGACCGGATTTTTTTTTGGGGGAATTTGTCAACTTTTTTTTTTGGGGCTCTTTTCATTTTTGCTCTTGTTTGTCATCGCAAGAGTTTTTTTAGTCAACATAAGATGTGTACGTGGCCAGCTCTTTTGGGAGGATTTTGTGGCCCTTAAAAGGGCCTGGAGTTTTTTTTTTTCTTTTTTCAGACGACTTGAACAGGCATCACTTCCTTGGAGAGGGCATGTTGACTTGGCTCCACTGGAACGACAATGGAGTTTGCCGCTGGTGGACAACTGTCGGCTGCTGCTGCTGCTGTAGAGACTGCTGCTGCTGCTGTAGAGACTGCTGCTGCTGCTGTAGAGACTGCTGCTGCTGCTGTAGTGGTGGCTGCTGCTGCTGTAGTGGTGGCTGCTGCTGCTGTAGTGGTGGCTGCTGCTGCTGTAGTGGTGGCTGCTGCTGCTGTAGAGACTGCTGCTGCTGTTGTGGCTGATGCTGCTGTAGAGGCTGGTGCTGCTGCTGCTGTAGTGGCTGCTGCTGTACTGGCTGCTGCTGCTGCCCAAAAGAGGGTCCGGGGAAGCCAAGCTTCTGGGGGCTGTCAAGCATCAGCTGGCTGAAGCTTAAAGATGACTGCTGCAGGGCTGGAGTCTGGCTTCGAATTGGCTGCAGGGACTGGAACTGGCTGCTGCTGCTTGGCTGGGACTGCAACTGCTGGCGTGGAGGCTGGGACTGCATCTGAAGACTTGGCTGCTGGGGCTGCTGGGGCTGATGCTGAGTTGTTGGAGGCTGCTGCAAGTCCTCGTTGACAAAGGATGGAGCTGGACCAGGAGGAGGGATGTATTGGTGCTGCTGCTGCCCTAGGATCATCTCCACATTCTCTTGCTGCATCATCAGGATTTTATCTTGGACGGCCGCCTGTACGAAGTAGTTGTCCGTCTGGCTCAAGGAGTGCAGGAGGCGAAGTCTCAGGGCACGGTTCATGTTCTTCCCAGATGTGAAGATACTCCTGCACATGTTCTGCAACTGGTGTACTTCTGGATCCAGCCTGTGAGAAGTTTGTGGGCACATGTCACAGAATGGTCCTGCCGGCTGAGGTGGTGCTGCTTTCCTGGGCCTGTCTGAAGTGTAGTGACCAGCAATTGAAGTCAGGGCAGTGGCCATCTCCTGGTCTGTGTCCTTCCTCTTCTTGGATGGCTTTCGTCCTGGGAAGACCTGCGACTGCTGCTGGGATGGCTGGAGGGACTGCTGGGACATCTCCTGGGAGGACTGCTGCTGGCTGGCTGGGAGGCTGTCATCAAGGTCGGGCATAGGATTGTAGTCCATGGGGGCATCAGAATCGGACGACAGGCGGTTACTTCCTCCTGGTCCAGTGAAGCTGGAGACTTCCATGGCACCCTTCGGAGTGATGGAGGACCTCAAGAATTCACACTTCGCCAGGATGTACTTGTCTCGGTCGGACATCTTCTTTCTGCCAGCTCCAGAAGGTTGAGGTCTGATGCACTTTGAGAAGGTAGTCCTGAGGTTGCCCCTCCATTTGGTGACTTTAGCTGCTGTGATTTCCTTCCCCACTAGCAATGTAAGTTCTGCTGCTTTCTCTGCATCAAGTCTGTCCTTCTGTGCACTCTTGAAGGTGGTGGAGCCCTTGGAGTACAGCTGCTTGTTTTCCCGGTACCAGTCGATCAGCTCATCCTCCTGCTCTTCTGTGATGCCCAGTAGGTCCCTGGAGTTTGCCTTTCTGTAGCCCTTCTTCTTCTCCTTGTGGACAAACTGTCCATCGGCCTCCTGGATCAGCTCAACCTCAGATCCAGTGTTGTCAGAATCTTCCTTTGGCTGGTTCTTCCCCTTGCTGCCCTTGGACTTGGCACCCTTCTTCTTGGGAGTATCTTCCTCTGTGGTGGCATCGTAGTCGGAGTCCAGGGTCTGCTGGTGGATCATTGCAGCTGTCAGAACACAGTCATCATCTTCATCATCAGCAGGAGTATCATCTGGAGGTGGAGGTGGAGGCTGGACTGCAGTCTTGGCTCGGGTCTGGGCTGGAGTGACAGGCTTGACTGGAGGCTTGACTGGAGGCTTGACTGGAGACTTGGCTGGAGGCTTGACTGGAGACTTGGCTGGAGACTTGGAGGTGGCTTGACGCTTGGCTGAAGGAGACTTGCCAGGAGTGCGAGGCCTTCCCCTTGGAGCAGTCTTGGTGGGAGTCTTGAAGACAGCAGCATCAGCCGACTGGGTGCGCTTGGTGGGAGACTTGACAGAAGCAGCAGCATCAGCATCAGCAGACTTGGGACGCTTCTTCTTGGCTGCAGCAGCAGTGGCAGGCCTGCCACGCTTGGTTGGAGACTTGACAGCAGCAGCAAGCTTGGCCAGGACTTGATCTTCAGCTTCTTCATCATCATCATCTTCATCCTCCTCATCAGGTTGTTGCAGCACTTTGGGTGGTGGCGGGCCCTCGAAGATGGTCTCACTGGTCACTGTTGATGTAGCAGTGGTCACTGCCACGATGCTGTCTTGCAAGCTGAACATGCTTGGAGACAATGTAACAGCTGCGTAGTCTATGAAAGGAGCTGGTGAACCAACTGGAGTTGAAGATGGAGTGGTCAGTGGAGTGTTGGCTGGATTGTTGCCCTTGCTTGGTGCCCTCAAGGTCTTCTTCCCTCTTCCTCTGGGTCCCATCTTGAAGCAGGATCAATCAGAAATGAAGCAGGATGAATCAGCAATGAAGCAGGATCAATCAGCAATGAAGCAGGGATTCAGCAATGAAGCAGCAATTCAGTAGGCTGTGAAGCAGAGTGTCATGGAGTATAGATGCGTTCGTCTTGAAGTTCAGAGTGGTTATGGTGCTCTAGTGGCTGCTCTTCTATTTATATGCGAGGCGCGCGCCAGTGCGTCTCCATGGCAGACCCCCCTTTCCCGCCGTGGCACAAAAGGTCGACCCCGTGATGGTTTCAGTACCCCGCGGACAAAGGATTTTGCTAAAAATAGCCCCTCTGGCGCCACTCTGTCTGCTCCGGGAGGGGGTCCAGACGACGGCGCGAAGGTTTTGCACACGTCCCGGAGCATTTTCCTTGACGGCGGAGTGCAGAAGAACCCCGGGTCGACCTTTTTGGCGCCACGCAGAGAATCCCGCTTGTTTTCCTAAACGGCGGGAAACTTTTTGCCCCTCAGTGGCGCGAAAACTTCGACCCAGTCTTACTTTTCTGATCGCGGCGTCGAACAATTTATCTGGTCTGCTCCCCCGTCGATTTTAATAAAATTTGTACTGGTTGAAACTTTTTTTCTGCGACCTCGCGATTTGAAGTGACGGTAAGAAGCAGGATTCTCGACGGCGTGCAACCAAAAGATGTCCGGCGGGAAGCTAAAATGCCCCTGCGCGATACGTAAAAAGAGGAAATATTTTTCCGTCTCTCCTGAAAATACTTCGCCCCCGTTTCAAAAAGATCTCCGGGAGCTGCCGTGAGAATGAAGCATAACAGTGAGCAATTAATCTACATGCAAATCATGCTATTGTTTTTTATCACTATTGTACTATTCTGTAATATCAGCAATCTAGCGTAGACTTAAATTTGGCAGCTTTTAGTGTTGCCTGCCTTTTTACTATTTAGTTGACTATCAATCAATTATATTTATCTATCATCTTATTTATCTATAATCTATTCTGTCTATCTATCTATCTATCTCTCAATCTCTCTATCTCTCTATCTCTCTATCTATCTATCTATCTATCTATCTATCTATTTATCTATCTATCTATATATATATTCTATTTTTATAGATCTATTTTATCGTTCTATTTTTCTATATATATATCTGTTTCTCATATTTTCCGGAACGTTAAAATAACAGCCTTTCATACATTGAATATGAAATAAATTAAATGAAAGTTATGGTAACACTGTAAGTCTTGCAAAAACTTTAAGTGCTGCGCGAATTTCATAGCTTTGCCATTTACATATTATGAGATTGTATTAGGCCATTTTTAAAGTTTTAAAGTGGTGGGGATTTGGCCCACCAGCCCCTGCAAAAACCCACCACAAACAGAGATTTTCCCTACCAGGAAGTACTGTAATACTTTTGATTCTGAAATTCCGGTAAAATTGCTCCAATACAGCTATTCGCAGCACAGGTTGAAATAGGCCTAAATCCATGGAAATTTGATCTGTAATTCAGTTTGAATTATTTATTAGTGAGAACAGCTCAACTAAAAATTTTTGTGCCCACGCACGTTCATTTCCGTGACGCAATCATAAAATGCCCTCATCTAGCCAGAATCCCCGCCCCTCAATTTCGCTTAAAAAATGCACTATACATTGTATGCTTTGAATGTCTTTCCAATCATCAATTCTGAAGTAATGTTGTCAAATGTCTATAAGATAAGTCGATACATGTCATTCCAGAGTGCAGATTCTTGTTCCGTTGTGTTCCTGTTCCATTTAGTCTATACAAAGTTCTGAAATAAGGCATAGGAGAATGTTATTTAGTTAGAGAATGTTGAGCCAATACAACCACGAGTACAATTTGACTATACTTCAAATAGAAAGGTCCGTAAAAAATAGGTCAGAACTTTCTGAACACACAAGTATGTCACGGATGTGACATAAGATGAAAGTCATTTCTCAGTTTGATGAGGCTGTTAAAACTCTGTCATAAGGGCAGTTTTACAGTATTTGCACTCAGCCGATTTTTCATGTTTAGGCAATTATTACGAGAAAAGTATATTAGTTATATAGAAATTTCTGGCAGTGGCAGTCCTACACCACAATGACATATATATAAGAGTCATTCTAAAATTTCAGGGACAGTTTGCGTCACTCCAGTTCGATGACATTAATTTGAATGCAATTAATATCTGAAGTACTACTCTACATCATTCTGTTATTCATATTTCTATTTAGAACCACTGCATTTGGAACAAAAAGTCATTTATTAGACCTTTTTTTTTTGGTGCATTGTGTCCAGTAATCCGTGCCAAATCAATGGTTTTTCCCTGTCACTGGACCTGACATGACAAAATCAAGTGTTAATTTACCTCCTATAGTACCATCATTTTCAAAGTTTCTATGCACGATTCATGAGAATATAGACTTAATATAAACAGCATATTTAACTTTTTTGTTTTCGGTGGACCATTAGTTGCTTTATATGCTGTTATGTCTAAGTATCAAAGAATGTGTATACTGTTGGTGTTAAGCATATTTGGTTTTCAGAATTTGAGGCTTGAATGTGATGTCAAAAAAAGCATGTCCTCTCCAGCCCATGGAGAAAACACTCAGTATATTGTAGGGAAAATAAGCTATTTGTGTATCTTTTGCTCAATCATGAGCCTTTACAAGTATGTGACAAATACAAGTTAAAAAGATATCAAGGCCATGTTCATACATTTTCTTAGAAATTAAAATTCATGATGTCAAAAAATGTCCTCTCCAGCACATCACCAATTTTTCTCTGATTCGTGTGTTTTACCATTAGATTCATTGAAGAAAAGGCCATGGTTATACACTGTACAAAATAAGTAAACCTGGATGCCTAAAATGTCAAATAATAATATTATATTGTCTTTCATCACCTATTACACTATTATGAGAAAATCAAAATTGAGAAAAAAGTTATTATTTTTGTCATATATCAATATAATCTTTTTTTTTGCTATTAACTGAGTGACTTTACAAGATAATGACCAATACCTTGTTAATGAAGCCATCAAACTTGATTTTTCCAAAGGCGCCTGATTTTTGGTCATTTTCGGCAGTTTTTTGCTCTAAAACACTATATTTGACACAACCAAACACCATGAGTTTCAATCGTACCGCAACAAAACTTAACATGGGGCTACCTAATAGGACACCTAGGGATTATTCACTATGGCAATTATGTATCTGTTGAGACTAGTAACCTACTCAACAGAAACTTTCAGGGAAATGATAAGCCAGATTTATTTAATTTCGTTATAAAAATGGTGAAAAAAAAAGTGGCACATTTAACGGAAATTTAAGTTTTTTATTGGTTTTGAGTTTTGACGTTCCTATGCTACAATGTGGCTTGATTTCCATGAAATTTTTTTCAAGAATCAACCTTTGCCTACTTTAAGGAGTGGTATTTTGGTAGTAAACCACCAGATCACTTCAGTCCTCTTTGACTATAGAATCAATAATATGTTAATTTTATGATAGAATGATGGAAACTCTCAAATTTCAAACTTTATTTTGACCCCCCCCCCATGAGACACTTTGAGTGCAAATTCTATAAAACTGCCCCATAAAGGTGATGACAGTATAAAGGTTGTGTTGGTCAAAAAAAGAATGTTGGGACGAACAAGCTGAGTATTCTAAGATACAAATGAAACAACGCCATTTTGATATGGGTGCATGAGGTTCTTGCAATCTACAATATTGTGCTGAAACTGAGTCAAGGCTATCCATTTCTGGATATATATTTTTGACCTCACAAGCCACAAGGATTGATGAAGATTGAGGCTTTTTGTTTTGTATTTATGCACTTTGCATGCTATTAGGACAGGAGGATGCCACAGCAATAAGGCGAGGGATGATTGAAATAGCCGTCCAACATAGGCCCAGGTGACCCGGCAAAAGCTGGATTCGAACCCTGGACACAGCGATTGGTAGACAAGCACACTACCACTAGAACATTGGTAAGCTAACCCTCACCCCGTGACCTTACAAGGAACTCTTGATTTGCATGACTTCTAATGCTAATCTATCGGAAAATACAATGTGATTACATTGTCATACTCACACATTACAAGAAAAACTAATTTCTTCATACTTTAGTGCAAGGAGGTAAAACATTTGGCAGGTTTCATAAAGCAAAAAGTGATGTATACTCACGCGCTTCGCCTCACAGACTACAGGATAGGAACGATCGCATTCAACATCATGCCACTTGAAGGATTTTTCGGTATTAATCATGATACACTGTTCATCAAGTTGTCCTGGCTGTGCGATGTTAAAGTTGAAGTAGGTTAGAGTGGAATTATCAACAATCCACCTATAGCTACTGAGTTGATTGTCTCCATTAACATCCTTCAGCCCAATGTAGATAAATTTTGGGAGGGTTTGGCTCAACCCTGCAATGCCAGAAGATTTATGCTAAATAACATAAAGGAATATGCTCTAACAAGTTCTTCACCTAAAGAGAAGGGTGGTCTGGAAGTAGGGCCACATATTAATTTTATGTTAAATTATTAAATTAAATTAATCCTTAAAGACATGCATTATAGATGTTCGAGGAATATTCGTATAGGAATGTGATGAAATGATTTTTATGCTGTCAAAAGCTTGTGTATTGATCACAAACAAGCATGCAGGTCTGGAGCATCTTGTCAAGCAACAAAACAATTTTTAAAAACAAGCAAGGATTCCAAGGAAGGAAGGGAAAAAAGCAAGGGAAATGAAGAAGAAAAGGAAAGAATAAAGAAAGAGGTAAGAGAGAAATGAATTAAGAAAGGAAGAAAGAAAGGAAGAGAATGAAGAAAAGAGAGAAGTAAGAATATCAATGAAGGAAGGAAGATTGGTGGAAGAAAGGTGGATAGGAAGAAAGGGAGAAAAGGAACAATGAAAAGAAGGAAGACATAAATGAATGGGAAACATAAAGGGAGAAAGAAGAAAAGAAGAAAGGAGGGAAAGAAGGAAGAAACGATGGAAGCAAAGAAGGAGAAATGAAAAAGAGGAAACGAAGACAGGAATAAAAGAAGGAAAGAGGAAAGGAATAAGGAAAAAGAAGCAAGGGGAGGAAAGGAGGGAATGGAAAGGAAGGAGAGGAAGGAAAGGAAGGAAAGGAAGAAGAAGGAATTAAGGAAGAAAGAAATAGAAAGACATATTTATATTCGCGCAGCGAAACGGCCGAAGGCCGTTGAGCGAAGCCAATTGAGTGCAAGAGAAGACTCAAAACTCTTTGCTGTGATGGTCTCAACATCAACAGTCCACAGCTGGGAATTTGGTCAAGTGGGTCCAGCTTCTCATCAATGATTTAGTTTCGTATTTAACCAAACATAACATAGTCATCCTCAAAAGTGTCTTAAAAATTCAATTTTCTCTAGTTATATATCCTGTACCAATAATTTTTATGGAATAGCTAATTATTAGTGTTGACAAGCTAAATCAAATTATTAATATGTGATTCATTTAATTTCAATCAGACAACAAGAAAACATAACAAAATTAAAGTTACATAATATTATAAACTGATGATTATGTAACAGTGAACAGTTTTAAAATCGCCATGTCTGTCAATATATTTATCTATCTATTTGTCTATCTATTTGTCTATCTATTTATCTATCTATTTATCTATTTATCTATCATATTCTTTGTCTAGTTTATCTTGCTATTCTACATTTTTCTCTGTCTTTCCATGTTATCTGTCTTTCTAATTTTCTGAAACAGTTATATAACTGCCTTTCATACATTGAATATGAAATAAACATGAAAGTTATGGTAACAGAAGTCCTACAAAAATGTTTTAAAGTGCTGCGCGAATTTCATGGCAGTGCCATTTACATATTAGATAGAAAAAAAATAGAAAAAATAATTTGATTAGGAAATAAATCCTTCCTGGAGATAGAGAATCGTCTTAGCTTTCCAAAAAGGGGTCTGCCATTTATATCAATCGAGTGGCTATGACTCTGTGGCCAAACACGCCTGGACCAATTAGCAATATTGTCTTATGACAGATTCACACGAAGGCAATCGGCAATCTCCGTCGACCAATCAGCAAGCTTGTCTTATGGCAAAATCACTTGAGTTTGGTCAAAAATAGGATGACCTCTTCTTATCTTTAATAAACCAAATGGATTTATGCATAAAATTGGCTTTCCTAAAATATACTACATTTCACGACAATGCAGATGTACGGTATTTCAACAAACCCTAATTGGAATGATAATATTTAGCAAGACATGCCCAAAAACCAGTAAGGGTTTTCGCATGAGTCGTATGTTTTAGAGTGTACAAGTGGAATCATACTGATCTTCTTCATGTATTTGGCAAACTTTTACAGCTTAATCTGAGATGTTCCAAAATGAAAATTAACATATTAATACAATTTATATTACTTTATTGATTCCAAAAACTATTGATCAAGTTGTACTGTGTTTTTCATAACAACCTGCACTGAGCACCATTAAAAACGCAACTATGTTAAACAACAGAGTTATTATATCTAAGTTTCTGTTGCCCAGTGATAATCAAATTTGTCCAGTGGCGCCCCTATGGGGGGGCACAAGGGGGCACGTACCCCCCCCATATTAGACCTGCGCCCCCCAGGTGCCCCCCATATTAATTTTCCAACTCTGGCTAAAATACACAGTCAGTATAGAGGGTGCCCCCCCAGAGAATCGTGTGCCCCCCAGATGCCCCCCCATTCCAGAACGCCCAGTTACACCACTGAATTTGTCACAGTCTCGCAGACCTCGTGTATATACAATGTATAGTCTTAAAAGGCACATTGGCAACTTTCATGAAAAAGGTTCAACTTTTCACAACACTGTGCTAATTTAAGTGAGTTCTGTTTGAAAGCCTAGTTCACAGACTGCACTTCATACATGTAGGAAAATGCAGTCAATGTATACATTGCTTTTTGCGGCATTTTGGATGGGATTAAGATTATGAATTTTGCACGTAACTGGAAAAAACACTGCAGGAAGCTGTCTCACAAGAAAACACATTTTCAGATCATGAGAAGGTGTTATGACAGGAGACACCCCCCCCCCCCCACCCTTAGGGGTAATGCCCACATACAGGTATGAAAATGTTTTTTGGGGGAGTGCACGGGAAAGGCATGGGGAATTGGGGGAAAAGAATCGGCTATGCGGGGGAAATGTGAGCAAGTGAGGGAATCGGGAGAAATCGGGGGAAGTGAGAGAAGACAAGCATGTATATATTTTTCATTATTTGGCATGTACACGAATTTATGGAGGCGTAAAAACGAGCATGAACGAATTTGTGGACATGCAAAAACGAGCATATAACTCGTGTATATGTAAAAACTAACATTCGTGTATGTGCTGCATTTTTCATTTGTGTAACTGCAATTTCTAGCATTCTTGGAAGTGCTAGATAATTAGGGTTTAGGGCTAAAATTAGGGTTAGAGTTAGTTTTAGCCAAGTTTAAGGTTGCAATGTTCGTTTTTGCACCTAAACAAATTCGTGAATTGCAATATTTCACACTTACACGAATGCCAAATTCGTGTATATGTTCGTTTTTGCAGGTATACAAATTCGTGTACATGCCAAATAGTGAAAAATATATACCTCAGACAGGGCAGGTTTGGAACAGCGGGGGTAGGTAGGGGAAGAGGGTGGAAGCAGCAGGAAATCAAGAGCAAAATGGGGGTAACTTGTTTAACGGAAATAAGAAAGTGTTGCGATGGGTGTATCCTGTCATGGGGCTATGAGAGAAAGGTAACCCTATACACAATTTTAGGGCTTTTAAATCATCTTTAAATTGTCCAATACCAATCTTTATGGCACTTCACACATTTTATTGAAGTTTTTGAAGTGTGCCCGCTTCATGAAGAGGCCTTTTATAGATCGTTTCATGCAGTCATCACAAGGACACTTATGGTAATATATACATATCCAAAAGGCCAGAGGAAATAACCACATTTATTGTTTTAGTGGGCATTACTCACAAATATGAAATATAGGAAAACATGAAAATACCAGATAATTGATTCTATATAGTAAATGAATTTGGGGTTAAAATTACTGTAGGATGGTATTGATGGTATTATATTGATAAGTAGTATGACTTAACCGGTTCAATTTGTGGCATTGATGAATGATGATATCTCTTTAGTAAAGTATTATATATATTTATTAACGTGCATTAAAACATCATACCCTGCAAATAACTCTGCATTGCCGAATCCTTTTCTGCTGAGTCAACTTTAGCTATGTATCCTCCATGGTTGATACAAGAAGAAATCTTTTCAGGGGCTGTGCCATTTATAGGGTCATAATGAAAACAGTAGTTCCCGGATGGAGTGAATCCTGCATTGCATTTCGGTCCATCTACAAAAAAGAAAATGATACAAGCATTAGGCCTAGAATGTTAATATAATGTTGTTATCAACCGTTTTGAACTTGAATGGACTAGTACCACTACCTCTTCAGTACCAGAACGCCAGTGGTAGAGTAATGCAGGGCATGAAGCCCCCCTTAACTTTGAGGTGCGATTTGACCTACTTTTTTTGGTAGATTATTTGAATGCTTATGTTGTCAGGAAGGGATCACTTGGCTCTACTTATAACTAGTGAAACAAATGTCTAGCAATTTTAATAAAGGAGCTCGGACCATTTTTGTAAAAAATTGAAAATGGCCTTCTTACCCCATCCATCGGGCAAGAATCGCATTCAGCTTGAAAGTATTTCTTTGGGTTCTTCTATCATATTTAAGGCATTTTATTAACTTTTTCTGAATTTCAGAAATTTTCTGTTCATACGTTTATTTTTTAGTATTTTTTGCCCTGTTTCAAATTTTGTCTAATTTTTTTTCTATTTTAATCAGCTATTCTATCAGGATTTAAGGTAAAGTACACATTATTAAATGGTTCCTGAAGCAGCTTCGAGGCCCCAGTGACGGGGGCCTCATGCCCCATACCATAAGGGGTCTCTCGCCCCAAACCCACATAGTTTAATTTGACCTCTATATTTTCAACTAAAATGCGTAAAACATGATCCAAATCATATTTATGTGATGGACATAAAGTGAAGCAATGCAGATATCCATATTACTGTAAAAAATATGTCCAAAGTTATTTCTGACAACCCCCTTTCAAAGAATTAATCAAGGTTACAAAAACCATGCAAATCTTCTTGTTTCTTTAATTTATTTATATTATGGTTTGGTGCTGTTTGCCCTGACAATTGGTTACATCACCTGATAAGCCTCTAGCTTCAATCCTATCAATAAGAAAACACACAAAAAATGTAAGTTTAGATATAACACAGCACTTAATATGGCAGAATGTAAGTGTCCAAGTCAACTGAATGACCTGGGACAGCACACCATAGGTATTCAGGTCACAGTGAATAGAGGTATAGTGGATTACCATGCTCTGTGAACAAATTTATTGCAAAGCACTGTGTGTTACTTACATAGATGTCCGCACCCAGGACAGTTTATGTTTAAAACTGTTTAAAGTTATTAACTATTGGCACTACAAAGTGTTAATGCACTGTATATTGTCCTACATACTATTTATATGTAATATCTATTGCACATGGAGTGTTAAAATGATTTTTTAATTGATGTCCCAATGTGCCCCGCCGGGGCACATTGGGACAGTCATGATTGTGACTCACATTTTGCTGTCTGGCTGCAAAAGGATAGGTGCAGTCTAATTTATTATGCCTTGCATTTAAGCCCAATGGTAATGGTGATATTCATGTAAACTTCTGAGTTGCTCAGTGCTTTCAGCATTGAGTAAAATTAGTAGACATTGAAAACGTCCGTATGTGCCCCGGATCCCCCTACAAATATATATACCATGCTATGTTATTGTTAGGTTCAATATATATACAATGCAGGCATTTATTTCGCTATTTATTCTTTCTTGTACATTCACCAGTGATAAAACATTGATGTGAAGAAATTGCGAGCTAATGTCAGACCTACTGAGTCGTCATCATTGCGTATATAACAGGCGCACTACTACTTCCACACCTTTAAAAGCATATGTTTACTCCTATTCGGCTGACAGTGCTGGTTGGCTGGCAGGTAAACCCCTACTATAGAGTTGGTACATGTATTCGGTACGGGTTTTTAGAATTTCGAAAAAAATCCAAGCGTATTCCCTTAGATATCCCCCTTAATGAGTAAAATATATATATAACATCTATGTCAATTAATACCTACCCAAATGACCCAATACGTATGTAGTTCCACCGGAGAGTGATGCCAGGGTGACTTGACCGTTTTCCACAACCCTTGAGTAGCACAGTTGTGCAGCCGAGTCATTCCGTTTGTATATTCCGATAATGCCATCTCTGCTGAGGAGGTTGATTAACTTGGTCTTTGTGGAAATATCATCAATCTGTGATGAACAAAATACATCAACATTGTTTAAAACTTCCTTTGGAATCAATGTGTAGCCATTTTCTATGCAAGAGATAGCAAGGCTTATCAACATTGCCAGAAAAAAAGTAAAGGATGCCAGAAATCTTAACACATTTAAAGATGACATTATGGTGTAACCGAAATCTTTGAATGACACATTGAATTTCTTGGTTCTCATTATTGATGATGAATTCAATGGAGCGTTAATTGTGTACTTGTATCTAAGGAGATGACCAGATTATCGCGGCATTAAACCAGAATAAATTGATAGTCAATCATTAAATGAACGAGTAACTTAAAGTATTATTGATGATTTCATATTTCTAGACACATGCAGATGCTGAATGCGCATTTTTATCTAGGTCATGTATTCTATAGGGAAAAGCGACATCCAAAAACTTCTGAAATTACTTTTTCTCATAGAATAGGCCTACATTTCCCAGAACAAGGAATTTTTTCCATGCAAAAGAAATAGAGCACATTTTAGCAAATTCAGTTTGTTGCAAATTTGACCCCATGCGTATTTTGCTATGGCTGATCTTGCATAATGCATCCCGTTCCGCAACTGCCAATCTGCATTTTATTACGAAATCCATTTCAACACAGCTAAGGGCTGAAGCATCACTCCCAAAAAAATGCACATTCAGCCTTATAGTTTCTACAAATATGAAATCATTTGTAAGTAAGAACTGCAATGCCTAAGCACAGTGTACTTTCCAACATAATAAATTGGGACTGGCCTATGTGGCAGAGTGGCAGCAGCCGCGGCCTCATCCACTCTGCGGGGGGGGGGGCATGGAAGACGGCAGAAAATAAAGAAATTCAAGACGAAGCCAAGAAGCAAACCCTTGCCTATGGATATATTACTGAGGCCCGCCCAGGCCAAAATTAACATGGAAGAGATACGAAATTCCACCAAGCGCCCCATATTCACCCATGTAATTCCCCTTCCTCAGGCCATTTCCAGATAAGCCCCTGTATGTTAGGGCCCCCTACCTAACAACAATATACCTTAATAATATTTGCTTTTCTCATTCAAAATAAGGCTGACAGTATATTGACGTTAGGGGAAGGTTGCCGTTTGGGTGACCCTAGACGTACTATCTTACCATTGCTGGGGCGTATCTAGAAATGGCCTGGGGGGGGGCATTATATGGAGTGAATGCGGGGCGCTACGTGGCTTTTCCTATCTTTCCCATGTTAATTTTTGGCCGGGGGAAGGGGGCCATGGCCCAATGCCCCCCCCCCTAAATACGCCACCGTACAACTGATATATTGTTTTATCATCTCTGTTGCTGTTTAGAGAACCATGAAATGTATGTTTTTTAGAATGTTTAAGTTTAGCCCAGTTTTTGTTATTTTACCTATTTATTTAAGATTTTATCTTTTACATGTAACTTTTAAATTCTGACACATTTATATTGTTTCCCATGTATCATGCATGAATAAAAAAGCTATTTTATATAATATAATTATGTTATTATCGACTGAAACCTATTCTTGGAATAGGCCTCTAATATGTCCAGGCTACCACATTTTTCTTCAGATGGAATGATTGAAAGAACCAAAAGCAACAGCCACAAATCAATAGTTTTCGAAGTTCTGGTAAATTTGTCAGCTGTTCGTTATCAAAAAATCGATTTTTTCAACTACAGATACAGCAAAGATTATCATTAATACATGTTGATATATGTGCATAATTTTCATTAGATATCAATAATGCAGTCTAAATAATTCATGTTATGAAATCAATGCACATCTGGAAGTAGACGTGAACAAATAAGATGTCTAAAATTTACAAAAAAATCAAAGCACCTGCACTGCCCTGCTGAGAAGCACCATGCAATTATGCTAAAGTATATTCTAATCCTTTACTGCAATTTCAATTAGTAAGAGTTGCAAGGCCACATGCTATGTAGTATTTTATCTTCCTCTGATTGGTCCTTAAGTGATCATCAGCCAATTAGAGGGAGCTTAGAAACTACGTAGCAAGTGGTCCAAGCAACTCATACTTGTTGAAATTGCAGTAACAGTCTTTTTCCTTCTTGAAAAATCCACCCATGATTTAAATAATTGTTTGTGGTTACTACAAAGACAATATTTTAAACAACAAACAGCCATCAATTAAACATTCAAACATTCATTCAACTGCTTTGAATGATTATTAACTCTGAACTGTGTTTGTCGAAACATTGGTAGATGTTACCAGGGTGATCTTTCATTACACAGCACTGAGCGGTGAACATGTTTCTTTGCAATTCAAATTTTGTTACAGACCAAGAATGACAAGTGCTTGCAGAATTGCACTGAAATGTTCCTTGTGAGGTCACATCCCTAATTCCCTATCCATTTTGTTCTCTATGACTCATACGCGATTTGTGAGGTCATATCATGCACTATCAATGCTATCGAAACAAATCATCAACTGAGTCACAGCACTCATCACTGACATCAGTAAGTACACAAGGACAATTGACAGTTAATTATTTCCAAAGCCATTGATATTGGATAGGGCCTGTTGTGAGGTCAATGATAGTCACAAAAGCTGAATGTAAGTACTCGTCATTCTGAATGTACATGTAATTGGATCACCTCTGAAAAAACCTTTTGCAGTCTGTCATAACAAGAGCAGGCCACTGTATGTTGAATACAGGAGACACTGTTTGGTGTCTTCCAGATTGTTTTCATTGATGAAATCATAATATCAGATAACGATCACGATAACAATATACTTGGTCCCGTGCCTCGTTGTCATCACTACCTCCTTCAGTGCTAAAGTTAAATAGTTTGACAGATGAGGGTAAACTAATTCTGGTATTCTTGTATTCCTTCTATTCTATCCTCTCTTGTGACAGTGTCATAGTATTTCTAAATTCATCCACATGTGTCGCCACATGATGTCAGCCACTGTTTAGGGAGACACCTTGTGTTGATCAGATGATTTGATCATTTGGAATAATGCAAGGTGTAACAAAATGCACACCTCATTCATAAGGTTTCACATAGTATTCCTGGAGAACGAAGATTACAAAATATACCGAAAAAGTTACCACGCAGGTGACGCAGCATCAAAGTACAATGTCTGAGCACAGGTGTTTGCTCGTCACAGTTTTCGAACGTGTTTGCAACAGCAGATTTTAAAAGATAAAACAATTTTACATAATAATAACAAATTTATTTTATAAATCGTCACATCCAAAATTGCTCACATCGCTGTTACAATGTACAGAAAAATTCATGTAAATTTAAAATGTGAGAAATATTATTTCTCACATTTTAAATTTACATGAATTTTCATAGGTCTGTCGAACATTCATTTGAGAGGTTTTTAAAACCTTAGACTATTACGTATGTCATACCTTTGGTTGAGAGGATTGAAGAACGTTTGACTATTACATATGACCGTACCTTTGGATTCATAGGTTTGTCGAACATTCATTTGAGAGGTTTTAACAACTGTAGACTATTACATATGACGGTACCTTTGATTCATAGGTTTATCAAAGGTATGGTCGCACATTTGGCAATACGCAAGTTCCAAGCTTTCTCCAACGTGTTTTCGATATGTATGGACAACGTTTGAAAGTGATGTTCAGGGCAAAAGTCTGATCATACGTACGTGTATCTGCCAAAGGTTTGTTGAAGGTTTGCACAAAGTTGCAGAACCTAGGATCCTGATTCTCAGAGAGCCTTGTAGCGCCATCTATTCCATACCTATTCCAATCTATCTGGTAACTTTGAGATTATAAAAACTCCAACAGGATGCTTGCTGGTGATGATTGAATGAAGCCATAAAGAGATAGTAGATACACCAGTTACAAAAATTATCTTAACATGCGAAAGAAAGAATTCCGAAAGTACTGCTCAACCACAAACGAGCAAGAGAGAATTAGTTAAGACCTGACTTTCATCAGCATTTCTCTTAAAATTTCCATTTGTGTTACCATTGATATTTCCATTTCGGTTTCCAGTTGTGATTCTGTTTAGGTTTCCATTTGGAATACCATTGAAATTGAAATTAAAGATTGTTATATGCCCGTTTCCATAAGAGTTTCCATTTGCATTAGGGTTTCCATTTCCATTAGAGTTTCCATTTCCATTACGGTTTCCATTTCCATAAGAGTTTCCATTTCCATTAGGGTTTCCATTTCCATTACGGTTTCCATTAGAGTTTCCATTCCTGTTACGGTTTCCATTAGAACTTCCATCAAAATTTCCATAGTCTGTGTTTTCATGGTCAGTCGTGTCCGTGTTTCTATTTACCGTTTGCCAACGCCTTTCATACATTTCCCTTTCAGAAGAACAATTTTGAATTACATTAATATGAGGATACATCTCCTCGAACCCTATTGTATCCCAACAAGAAATGGCCGGATTTCCATTGATTAACAGTTTTCCTGAAGTTCGTATCAATGTCCTTGAAAATGATGGGAGAGTTTGTAAATCCAAGTCGCTGCAGTCTATGACTGAGTCTGAATATATGCACCTCTTCTCTCCGTTTCCACAAAGCATCGACGAATTGATATTATAAATCAAACAACATGGTATCCTATGGGGAAAAGTGATGTCATAAGTTTTTTGATGTCATTTTCCCCTATTGAATACATGTTCAGAAAAAAATAATCGAATTCGGTCCTTATGTCTACAAATATGAAATCATCTGTAACTGATTGATTAAAATTTTTTATGTGTATTATTTGTACTATAAGACAGCATACTGGCTATTGGCAAAGTTTGTTGTTTACCCTAGATATGAGAACTAGCAAAATGTAAACAAAAAAATCCTTAATTAGGTTGCTTGGTTAGTACACAGTGTAATTATTATGTGACCTGCTCCACCAAAATGAGTTAAACTATAATAAAAATGACCCTTCTATCACATTCAGCTGTACATGTGACTTTAATCTACCAGAATAAGGCCTAAAAATCATGATTAATGTGTTTTGGATATATATGTAAGTCTGTTATAGCCAAAAGACAGTGCAACCCAAACATTCATGGTATGCAACATGGCAATTTGAGAAAATTCAACTTGAAGGCATAAAAAATATCAAGAATTACCTACTCTTTGGATGAGTGAAATCGTTTTATGCATTTTGCTAATTTCTCCAAAATAGAGGGCTGCATATTTTTGTCAAACCCCAAAAAGTATGAATACATGGAATAAGGAGTTCATGAATTCCACGGTAACGGAATCACCGCGGGGTCATGAAAATGGACCTTTATTGATACATTACCGAAGATATGATGAATAAAATCATGAATTTGTGATTTATTCTGATTTATGTAGGGCTAAACTTGACTTTTTGACATGCAAAATTTCTGACATATGCCCAAGCAGTTTTTTACGGCAAATCAAACTTTGGGTAACGGAATCACAAGCAAAAACGCCCATTTTTATGACTTTTTTATATCTCATCATCTCATTCAAGAAAAATATTCCAGCTATGGGAGATAGAAACTGACAGTGCTCATCCCAGGAATATATTCTCAAAGTAATTCCAGTTTGATGGACTTGGGTCTTCACAGATGGAAATTGGGCTGCTCCCTTTAGGATGGGATTTTAAGGGAATTGTGTGATTCCGTTACCGAGTGAAATGTGATTCCGTTACCTTTGATTGAATTTAGCCTGTGGAGCCAGATAATAATAAAATGGGAAAAATTATTTTATAATTTGGAATTTGAAAAATATTAACATCAAGTGATGTCAACATCAAACATCAAGAACTAAGTTATCCACTTGCACTGAAGCCTCGAAAAATGGCATTTTTCATGATTTTTTTAGTGAAATAAACAGTAATGAAAAAAAATATCACAATTTCTGATGAACATTGAAAGAAAACAATCTAACCAGCATAAAGATTTCAAAATATATGTAAATAACAAGTAACCTTACATATCTGGATCACAAATAATTTTGTTTTTGGTAAATATTTTGAAAATTGTCAGTGCAATTGTCAGTGCAAGAAAAGGTCATGTTTCCAAGATACGCAACTTTTGCGTGGAATTCATGAGTTGGAGACTCGGAGTTGCTTTTCAGAAAGCTATTTAGAATTAGAATTAGAATTTTATTGGCAAACAAATTATACACAATTACACTTCAAAATAACAAATAGCAGAATTATAATACCAATATAAAATAGGAACTGACACAATGAATGTGTATATGTTCCCTGGCAATTTCACAATATAATTTGTTAATCTTTATGTAACAACGAATGTCAACATATAGGAAATAAAAATTTATGATAATACTGATAAATTAAAAACATTGATAAGTACTAGCAGTCTAGCATATATAAAAAAGTGGCAATGACTATAATCTTAATAACAGTTATGTATTACAGAATTGCAAAGGATATAGGAGTCCGATTCAGAATCAGTTGACTAACTAACCGAATCCAAAGCCCTGGTAGTTACAATGATTTACATGGAACTTTTAAAAGGCATACGAGGTGATTCTGTAGCCGATATGTTAATTTTGTGAATGGTTGAGAACAACACCAAAGACATTCATGTTTTTTTCCATGCATTTCATGTATTTCACAAATTTGTAGAAGTTCATCATGGAACCAAATCATACTTGAAACATTGTACAAATGATAACAGTCCTCTTCATATTTACCCGGAATCTTAAATCTATAAGTCTGTTTGAATTATTTATTTGTGAGAACAGCTCAATTTCAGATGTTTGTGCTCATGCGCGTTCATTTCTGTGGCGCAATAATAAAATGTCCTCTTCTAGCAAAAATCCATGTCACTCAATTTCGCTTAAAAATGTGCTACATTGTTTGCAATGAATGTCATTCCAATCATCAATTCGGAAGTAATGTTGAAAAATGTCTACAAGATAAGTCGATGCAAGTTCTTCCAGAGTGCAGATTCTTGTTCCTGTTCCATTTAGTCTAAACAAAGTTCTGAAATAAGGCATAGGAGATTGTTATTTAATTAGAGAATGTTGAGCCAATACAACAATATAGAGTGGGTCGGAGCAAGAAGCCCGGGTTAGGTGAGAGGCCCCCCCCCGGGGTTATATCTATACTTATATTTTTGGTGCTTTTTCTTATTGATAGGATTGAAGCTAGAGGCTTTTTAGGTGACGTCGCAATTTTCAGGGCAAACAGCACCAAACTATAGTAGTAATTAATGAAACAAAAGAACTTTGATTAATTCTTTGAAAGTGGTTGTCAGAAATAACTTAGGAAATTTTTAAAAGTATAATGGATATCTGCATTGCTTCACTTTATGACCATCACATAAATATCATTCGGATCATGTTTTTTACATTTTGGCTCAAAATATTGAGGTCAAATTAAAATATGTGGGTTTGGGGCGAGAGGCCCCACATGTTATGCGGCATGGGGCTCCCTTCACTGAGGCCTCGAAGCTGCTTCAGGAACCATGTGTACTTTACCTTAAATCTTGATGGAATGGCTAATTGAAATAGAAAAACTTTGGCCCAAATTGAAACGCAGCAAAAATAAATAAATACATAAATGTATGAATAGAAAAATTCTGAAGTTCAGAAAAAAGTAAATAGAATGCCGTAAAAATGATAGAAGAACCCCAAGAAATGACTTTCAAGCTGAATGCGCCTGCAAAAAAAAATTGCCATTGGATTATGATAGGGGCGCTTCTTGCCTGATGGATGGGGTAAAAAGGCCATTTTAATTTTTTAACAAAAAGGGCTGTAACTCCTTTATTAAAATTGGTAGACATTTGTTTCACTGCTTATAAGAAGAGTCAAGTGATTCCTTCCAGTCAGCATAAGCATTCAAATAATCGACCACAAAAAGTAGGTCAAATCACACCTCGAAGTTAAGGGGGGCTGCATGCCCCGCGCTACTCTATACAGTATTTGACTATACTTCAAACAGAAAGATCGGTAAAAAAAAGGTCAGAACTTTCTGAACACAAATCAAATCAAATCATTTTATTTTACATCGGTGAGAAATATTAGAGAAAACATAAGCCACAGGCTAATTGAAATAGCCATCCAACATAGGCCCAGGTGATCCGACAGGAGCTGGATTTGAACCCAGGACCCAGTGATTGGTAGCCTAGCACGCTGCCACTAGACCAATAGTAGACCAACAATCCTTCCCCCCGTGACGTCACAAGGAACTCCTGATTTGCATGACTTCAAATATGCTAATCTTCCGGAAGCTGCAATGTGATTACATTGTCATACTCACTCATTACAAGAAAAAAAATTCTTCATACTTTTTTTGCAAGGAGGTTAAACATTTGGCAGGTTCTATAAAATAGAAAACTGCTCTACTCACGCGATTCGCCTCGCAGACTACAGGATAGGAATCAAAGCAATCAATATCATGCCACTTGAAGGATTCTTGGGTGTTAATCACGGTACAGTGTTGGACAAGTTGTCCTGGCTCTCCACGCACATTGTTAAAGTTGGAGTAGGTTAAAGTGGAATTATCAACAATCCACTTATAGCTACTGAGTTGATTGTCTCCATTAATATCCTTTAGCCCAATGTAGATATATTGTCGGATGGTTTGATTCAGCCCTGCAGCACAAGAAGATGTATTAATAACATTAAGCTTTATCTTAGATGTTCCAATATGAAAATTATATTAAAACAATTTATTTGACTTTATTGATTCTGTTATGACCATATTCATTGTTTTACTGGGCATTACTCATAAATATGAAACATGTCAATGTAGGAAAACATGAAAATACCAGGTACTAATTTATGCTATACAGCAATTCAATCTTTGGAGTTAAAATTACTGTTGGATGGTATTGATGGTAATGGTATATTGATAAGTACCTAGTAGATAACATGGATGACTAAAAGTGCTATTAAAATAAAAGTTTCGTTTTTTTTCTATTTCTTTAGTAAAGTATCTATCAACGTGCATTAAACATCATACCCTGGAAATAACTCTGCATTGCTGAATCCTTTTCTGCTGAGTCAATTTTAACTATGTGTCCTCCAAGGTTGATACAAGAAGAAATCTTTTCGGGGGCTGTTCCAAATGTAGGGTCATAATGAAAACAGTAATTTCCGTATGGAGTGAATCCAGGACTGCATTTTGATCCAGCTACAAAGAAGAAAAATGATACAAGCATAAGGCCTATAATCATTATTAATACAATGTCGTTATCAACCGTTTTGAACTTGTGTATGACTAATACCACTACCTCTTCAGTACTGGAACACCAGTGGAGTATTGAGTGTGGGGGCATTGGGCCATGCCCCCCCCCCCAAAATTCCTTTAGGCCAGAAATTAACTTGGAAGGGAGATAGTACCAATGGTAGAGAAAGAAGCAGTCTGGTTCCAGACTGCCCAAATAGTAAATCTGTACCCCAAAAAGGCATGAAATATCCAATTTTGAGTGTGATGCGTCAGGAGAGTAGGGTCATTGATAGTGATGCAGATCGGACCGCCTTGAACCAGTCCAGTCCGCGGCCCAGCACTGGACCACCAAAAACCGGACCACCTACAAAAAACTGGTCCAGTGCTGACCTGGACCTGTGCAGTTCCAGTCAGGACAGGTCCAGTGATTTTTATGTTATGAAGGGTATCACATGAATTTTGTCTTACCAAGACACCATGTTGCTTAGTAGCATAGTGGTTAGCATGTCTGCCTTGCGTGCAGTAGATGTGGGTTCAAACCATGCTCAGCCTATGTCCAGAGGTTATATTGATTGGCATGATTGCCATTCAGTATGGTGAGTGCCGGTGAGCAGATTTATATGGAAAGGCTCTATTAAAATTCATTTTTGTATTCAGGTTATACAAAAAAGTTTTGAGAAAAAAAATTAGAACACACAGAAATAGGGTGGTAATATTAAAAAGAAAATATTAAAGAAAAATGGAGGGAAAAAATAGAAGTTATGATTTTTTTTTTTTAACTGAGAAAAGAAGTTTTGAAAAAGTAGAATTTTTCTGTTTTTGGTAAGTAATTTTTTGGCGTTTGGAAGAAAAAAGGTTTTGCTGAATTTTCTTTTTGTTCGAAAATGTTTCTTATTTTGTCAAATTAATTTTTTTTCACCTTTTATTTTTTCCATGATTTTTATTTATTTCTATTTTTTTGGACATTTTTTGTTTTGGATGGTCAGTATTTGCTCAGTCACTGAAATGATATGCGGGGCTCTCCCTGAATCACTAATCACTGAAATTGCAAAAGGCAGTTCAGTGTTCAGCAGCAAATTGAAGTCCTACTTTTTTTAACTGACCATTAGACAGCACCGCGTCGGGCGCTTTGTGCCCGACGGCTGGTGCCGTTATTGAATATTAACATACAATCATCCAGGGAGCGATCATAACTGCTGGGTGACAATTTTCTTCAGAGGGGTATACTCGTGCTTCCACACCATTAAAAGTATATTTTTACTCCTTTACGGCTGACAGTTTCGACTGGGTCAGGCTGGCTGACAGGTAAACTTCTACCATAGAGTTTGTACATTTATTCTGTATGGGTTTTGAATTAAGAAAAAAATCCAAGTTTCTCCCCCTTAGATATCCCCCTTAATGAATAAATAACATCTATGTCAAGGTTAATACCTACCCAAATTACCCAATACGTATGTAGTTCCACCGGAGAGTGATGCCAGGGTGACTTGTCCGTTTTCCACAACCCTTGAGTAGCACAGTTGTGCAGACGAGTCATTCCGTTTGTATATTCCGATAATGCTATCTCTGCTGAGGAGGTTGATTAACTTGGTCTTTGTGGAAATATCATCAATCTGTGATGAACAAAATACATCAACATTGTTTGAAACTTCCTTTGCAATCAATGTGTAGCCATTTTCTATGCAAGAGATAGCCAGGCTTATCAACATGGCCGAAAAGAAAGTAAACAATTCTAGAAATCTTAACGGCTGTAAAGACGACATTATTGTGCGACCGAAATCTTTGAATGACACATTGTATTTCTTGGTTCTCATTATTGATGATGAATTCAGTGAAGCGTTAATTGTGTACTTGTATCTAAGGAGATGACCAGATTATTGGGGGATGAAACAACAAGAAATTGATTGTCATTCATTAAATGATCGAGTAACTTACACTTCTATAGATGTTTTCATATTTGTAGACACAAAGACTGAATGCGCATTGATCACTATTGTCTGGAACCTAGGCACCAAGAGGGGCTAAGGCCGGCAATGTGTGATCAGGTCAATGACAATACAAACAATTGTATACTTTTAAAAATATGATAAATCTATTTTTGCAATGATATGTCGGACTGACTTTGGCTATGGGATTGGCTTGGACCTAGGCAGTAACCGCGGCTAAGGTCTGGGCCAGACATAATCATGGCTGGTGACAATGTAAATAGACTGTGTGCATGATGTTGATAACTATTATTTAGTTGTTATTTAAAATTTAACTTTTGTTTGTATTATATTTATATATAATTGGGGGTGTCTCCACCTTTCAGGTGATGGTATGAAAGTACTCGGATGCATCCCCATCAAAACTGCTACTTATTTCCAAATGATCATGTAACTGAATCAGTAAATGTCTTGTCAGTTTTGAAAAAAATATAATCTAAATCTAATCTAGGACATGCATTCCAAAGGGTAAAGCAACATCAAAAACCGTCTGACATAATTTTCCCCCAAGGAATAAGCCTATATGTCCTACAACAAGAATTTTTTCAAGAAAAAATAGAGATTATATTTAAAGTAAATTCAGCTTGTTGCAAATTTGACCCCATCCGTATTTTGTTACCATCGATCCTGCAAAATGCGTCTCTCTCCGCAACTGCCATCCGCATTTTATGATGAAATCCATTTAAACACCATTTGGCCTCAGGCCTCCTGTCGGCTTGTAGTCATCTGGGCCTAATCTGAGGGGGATGGCGCCAAAGCTTAGTCACTCTATTTAATAGAGTGACTATATATATTATTATCAGCGAAGGGCTGAAGCATCGCCCAGAAAAGAAATACACTTTCACTGTCATTCAGTCTTACTGTCTACAGATATGAAATCACTAATTTTTGGAAGTAAAAACTGCAATGCCCAGGTACAGTGCACTTTCCAACATATAAGTTGCATGAGAATGGCCCATGTGGCAGAGTGGCAGCTGCCACAGGCTCATACACACTTGGCGTGGGGGGAGGGGTAGGGGCCCCCTACCTAATAACAATTTACCAATTAATAATGTTTAGCCTGTATAATTAGCTTTTCTCATTTTAAATAACCCCTACAGTATATGGGCGAAGGGGGAAGGTTGCTGTTTGGATGACCCTGGAATACTATATCTTACCATTGATATTGCTTTATCATCGCTGTTGTTGTTTTAGAGAACCACAAAATGCATCTATTTTATAATTGTTCTGTTCAGATCAGTTTTCTTTATTTTACCTATTTATTTAATTTTTCATCTTTTACATGTGCCTTTTTGATTATGTCAATTCTTACTGTTTCCCATGTATCATGTATGAGGTAGGAAAAGTTTATGTAATATAATTATATATAATTATTGACGGAAACCTATTTTTGGAATACAATCTGTCCAGGCAATCACATTTTTAATATAAAAGTGGGTTTATGTAATACTATGGCTTTCTTCAGATGAATTGATTGAAAGCACCAAAAGCAACCGCAACAAATCAATACTTACGTTCTGGCAAATACATTTGTCAGCTGCTAGTTATCAAAATATCTATTTTCTTAAACCGCGGAAGCTGCAAAGATTTTTGTTTGTTATATGTGCATATTTTTCTTTGGCATCAATAACGTCGTGTGAATAATTCATGCTATTAAAATATGTCACTGACTAATAAGAATGACAAGTTCTTACAGAATTGCATTGACAAGTTCCTTTTGAGATCACCTCCCTAATTCCCTATCCATGTTGTTCTCTATTACATATAAAATTACAAGAGAAAAATATAACAAATTGTCATAAGCAATTTGTGAGGTAATGTCCTGTACTTTCAATGATATCGAAACAAGTCATCAACTAAGTCACACACACTCAGGTTACTCAATTAATGATTATTGAAAGTTCATTATTTTCCATGCCATGGATTATTGTGAGGTCATTGATGGCCACAAAATCTGAATGTAAGTACTTGTCATTCTGAATGTACATGTAAATGAATCACCTCTGAAAAAAACTTTTGCAATCTGTCATGACAAGAGCAGGCCACTGTATGTTGAATATACAGGAGACACAGTTTGGTGTCTTCCAGATTGTTTTCATTGATGGAATCATAATATCAGATACGCTGTTTCACTTTAATATACTTTCGAATCTTATTACACATGTACACGGACCACACCAAAAATGTTCCGGGCCTCGTTGTCACTAGCTTCTTCTGTGCTAAAGTTGAATAGTTCGACAGATTAGAGTAAATAAATTCTGGTATTCTTGTATTCCTTCTTTTCTGTCCTCTCTTGATAGTGTCATAATATTTCTAAATTTATCCACATGTGTCGCCACATGATGTCAGCCACTGTTTAGGGAGACACCTTGTGTTGATCAGATGATTTGTTCATTTGGAATAATGCAAGGTGTGAACAAAATGCACACCTCATTCATAAGGTTTCACTTAGTATTCCTAAAGAACGAAGATTAAAAAATAATCCGAAAAAGTTACCAGGCAGCATCAACGTACAGTGTCTGAGCACAGGTGTTTCCTTGTCACAGTTTTCGAACGTGTTTGCAACAGCAGATTTTAAAAAATAAAACAATTTTAGATTATACTTAATAATAATACATTTATTTTATAAAGCGTCACATCCAAAATTGCTCAAAACGCTGTTACAATGTACAGAAAAATTCATGTAAATTTAAAATGTGAGAAATATTACATCTAAAAATACAGTAACGTATACAATGTAGTAAATGTTAAAACCACAATAAATATATATGTTATATATATATATTATGAAATTAAATCAAGAGTATTGCACAGGTTTAAGATGGCTAACCATAAGTGTCTTTAAATAGAAGAGTCTTTAATTTACTTTTGAAAAGTTCAATGGATTGCACAAATCTGATTTCTTCAGGAAGGTCATTCCATAGCTTTGGACCAATTACGCTGAAGGCTCTTGTCTTGACTAGAGTTGATGAGGTATATGGCACATTCAGAAGTTTATGGTTTGAACAGAGACTGTGTGATTGTATATAGTCAGAAATGAGATCGTAGATGTAAAGCGGCGCAAGATGATGGACTGCTTTAAAAACCATGAGCAAGGTTTTGTAGATGACTCTTTTTTCAATGGGCATGCAGCCAATGAAGATGACGCAGTGCTGGTGTGATGTGCTCGTGTTTTGGGGTGCCTGTGATGATTCTTGCTGCTGCATTCTGGTTGCGCTGAAGACGCTGGAGCTGGCAAGAAGGCAAACCAGCCAATAGAGAGTTGCAGTAGTCCAACTTATGCCCCATTCTCACGGGGGATGACGGTAAGCTTTTTATCGACGGGGGCGCAGAGCCAGACGAATTCTTGCAAGATTTTCAGTTAGGACGGCGCGAAGGGCAATTATGTAATCAAATAAGGCTAATCGATAACCATGCAGCGAAAGCCACGGCGGGGATCTTTTTGTTCCCTGCGGGGCAGAAAAGTTGTACGCCGTCATCAAAAGTTCGCCGGGGGGAAAGAAATTTCCTCCTCCTGCGGGATACTTTTATATCGCCCCGTGATATAAAAAGTACCCCGCAGGGAACCTATAACTGCCCCTCAGTGAACCTATTTCACCGCGGCGGACTATATTTTCACAACGCCGGGGATTGCTTTTACGACTGCGGGAATGGTTTTGTTCTCCACGGGGATGTCTGTAGGCCCGAGGGCACAACGCCGGGAATGAAAAGCATGACGCCGTTGTCAAGGGCACCGCGGCGGAGGAGGGCGCTGCGAAAGCCAATCAAAAGGGCCGCAGAGGGCCGCCTTGCTTCACTTGCTGCTTGACCTTTGAAGGGGACACTCCTGGATGCTGGACAGACATGATGGCTGATGAAGATGCTGGGGAAGACCTTGACGTTGCTGTTGTTGCTGCTGTTGCTGGTGCTTTTTATCTAAGAAGAATACGGAGAAGGAGGAAGATGAAGAGATGGTGGATTCGGAATTGGCTGCTGCAGAGGGAACAACATGGCCATTTCTACCAGCTGCTGCCTGAATTGGCCAACAATGATGTCTCTGGCTACTACAACTTCTGCAGAATGCCTCCTGACATTTTTGCTGAAATCCTGGCTGCTGTGGCTCCTGCAATTACAAAACAAGACACCAACATGAGGAGGGCTCTGGAACCTGGATTGAAGTTGGCAGTCACCCTACGGTACATGGCGACAGGAGAGAGCTACAAGTCCTTGGCCTACGGTTTCAGAGTGGCTCCCAACACCATCTGCAATTTTATCCCCAGTGTCTGCATTGCCATCATGCGAGCTTACGAACATCTGCTGGCCCTGCCAATGGATCCAGCATCCTGGAAGGAAGTTGCCAAGGGCTTCGAGAAGAGGTGGAACATGCCCCATTGCATCGGAGCACTGGATGGGAAGCATGTTGGCATCAGATGTCCTCGGAAAGCTGGGTCAATCTACTTCAACTACAAGGGCTTCCATTCCATTGTGCTTATGGCTTTGGTGGATTCTGACTACAAGTTCCTGTACGTGCAGGCTGGATGCCAAGGAAGCTCATCGGATGGAGGAGTCTTCCTGGACACAAGGCTGAGGGACCTGCTGGAAGAAGAACGACTTGGGCTACCCCCTGCTGAACCTCTACCTGGCACAGTTGGGAATCCTTTTCCATACTTCATCGTTGGAGATGAGGCCTTCCCCCTGAAGAGCTGGTTGCTGAAGCCTGTTCCAAGAAGAAACCTTGACATCCCCTCCAGAGTCTACAACTACAGAATTTCAAGAGCCAGGAGAGTGGTGGAGAATGCCTTCGGTATCCTGTCCCACAGGTTCAGATGCTTCCTAACTACGATGACCCAGAAACCCGGCAGAGTGGCAGCCATCACTCTGGCAGCCTGCACTCTACACAATCTTCTGCGAGACAGAATAGGAATTCATCGAGCCATGGACAACGACGTAATGGACAGAGAAGATCCTGCAACCCATGAAGTCACTGAAGGACTGTGGAGAGGAGACCCCTTGCATGACCTTGGATTCGCTCCAGCATATGGAAATGCCACAAGACAAGCCAAACAGTACCGAGACTACCTACGAGACTACGTGAACAGCCCAGCAGGAAGTGTCCCCTGGCAGATGGACAGAATTTGAAGATGAAGCAGAGCAGCAGCAGCAGCAGCAACAGCAACAGCAATTCAATGCCCCCCTTAAAAAACCACAAATTAACCCAGCCCTTGTAAGGGCTTACCACTTCCTCCAGAAAGAGCAGGCCTTGTACACATCTTTATGTTGACAAACCCCCCCCCCCCCAAAAAAAAAGCCCTCCCTGCAACAACTACATATTTTGTGACGTACACTCTAAAAAATGCAAGGACAAAATTGGTTTTTTAGATTCAAAATGGTTTTTTGAAAAACCAAATTTCAATGCAAAAAACCGACATGGATTTTTTTAAAATCCTGCAACCCATGAAGTCAAGTTTTTTTAAAAATCCATGTTGGTTTTGCATTGAAATTTGGTTTTTCAAAAAACCATTTTGAATCTAAAAAACCAATTTTGTCTGAACTTTTTTAGAGTGTACATAAAATGGTAAATTTTTAGCTTTGTATCTATCTGTACAACCCATTTAAATCACTTTCACTTCCTCTCTATCTGCCTATCTATCTAGCTATATATCTGGCTATCTATCTGTCTATCTATCTGCCTATCTATCTATCTATCTATCTATCTATCTATCTATCTGTCTATCTATCCAAGTGCAATCCCTGCAAAGTGACGATAACTGCTTTTGTTTTCTGCAGTGTATATATGTAACGAGCATTGTGTTCCATCTATCTATCTATCTATCTGTCTTTCTATCTGCCTATCTATCTATCTATCTATCTATCTATCTATCTATCTATCTATCTATCTATCTATCTATCTATCTATCTGTCTATCTATCTGTCTATCTATCTATCCAAGTGCAATCCCTGCAAAGTGACGATAACTGCTTTTGTTTTCTGCAGTGTATATATGTAACGAGCATTGTGTTCCATCTATCTATCTATCTATCTATCTATCTATCTATCTATCTGTCTATCTGTCTATCTGTCTATCTGTCTGTCTATCCATCTATCTATCTATCTGACTATCTGTCTGACTATCTATCTATCTATCTATCTATCTATCTATCTATCTATCTATCTATCCAAGTGTCATCACTGCAAAATGACGATCACTCGTTTTTCTTTGCTGCAGTGTATATGCGACGTCCAAATATTTTCTTCTATATAGCTATCTATCTGCCTATCTATCTGCCTATCCATCTGCCTATCTATCTGCCTATCTATCTATCTATCTATCTATCTATCTATCTATCTATCTATCTATCTATCTATCTGCCTATCTATCCATCTATCTATCTATCTGACTATCTGTCTGACTATCTATCTATCTATCTATCTATCTATCTATCTATCTATCTATCTATCTATCTATCTATATTAATTAAAGTGGTGAAAAAACTTTAATTAAGAAAGCAGAAATGCCACCTGTACTGGTTAAGCAGAAAGTGAAAATGGGCCAAAAAAAAAAAGAAGGGAAATAGCACCTTGCTTTTATGAAGGTGTTTAAAATTTACAAGGGCCAGGACCGGATTTTTTTTTGGGGGAATTTGTCAACTTTTTTTTTTGGGGCTCTTTTCATTTTTGCTCTTGTTTGTCATCGCAAGAGTTTTTTTAGTCAACATAAGATGTGTACGTAGCCAGCTCTTTTGGGAGGATTTGGTGGCCCTTAAAAGGGCCTGGAGTTTTTTTTTTTCTTTTTTCAGACGACTTGAACAGGCATCACTTCCTTGGAGAGGGCATGTTGACTTGGCTCCACTGGAACGACAATGGAGTTTGCCGCTGGTGGACAACTGTCGGCTGCTGCTGCTGCTGTAGAGACTGCTGCTGCTGCTGTAGAGACTGCTGCTGCTGCTGTAGAGACTGCTGCTGCTGCTGTAGTGGTGGCTGCTGCTGCTGTAGTGGTGGCTGCTGCTGCTGTAGTGGTGGCTGCTGCTGCTGTAGTGGTGGCTGCTGCTGCTGTAGAGACTGCTGCTGCTGTTGTGGCTGATGCTGCTGTAGAGGCTGGTGCTGCTGCTGCTGTAGTGGCTGCTGCTGTAGTGGCTGCTGCTGCTGCCCAAAAGAGGGTCCGGGGAAGCCAAGCTTCTGGGGGCTGTCAAGCATCAGCTGGCTGAAGCTTAAAGATGACTGCTGCAGGGCTGGAGTCTGGCTTCGAATTGGCTGCAGGGACTGGAACTGGCTGCTGCTGCTTGGCTGGGACTGCAACTGCTGGCGTGGAGGCTGGGACTGCATCTGAAGACTTGGCTGCTGGGGCTGCTGGGGCTGATGCTGAGTTGTTGGAGGCTGCTGCAAGTCCTCGTTGACAAAGGATGGAGCTGGACCAGGAGGAGGGATGTATTGGTGCTGCTGCTGCCCTAGGATCATCTCCACATTCTCTTGCTGCATCATCAGGATTTTATCTTGGACGGCCGCCTGTACGAAGTAGTTGTCCGTCTGGCTCAAGGAGTGCAGGAGGCGAAGTCTCAGGGCACGGTTCATGTTCTTCCCAGATGTGAAGATACTCCTGCACATGTTCTGCAACTGGTGTACTTCTGGATCCAGCCTGTGAGAAGTTTGTGGGCACATGTCACAGAATGGTCCTGCCGGCTGAGGTGGTGCTGCTTTCCTGGGCCTGTCTGAAGTGTAGTGACCAGCAATTGAAGTCAGGGCAGTGGCCATCTCCTGGTCTGTGTCCTTCCTCTTCTTGGATGGCTTTCGTCCTGGGAAGACCTGCGACTGCTGCTGGGATGGCTGGAGGGACTGCTGGGACATCTCCTGGGAGGACTGCTGCTGGCTGGCTGGGAGGCTGTCATCAAGGTCGGGCATAGGATTGTAGTCCATGGGGGCATCAGAATCGGACGACAGGCGGTTACTTCCTCCTGGTCCAGTGAAGCTGGAGACTTCCATGGCACCCTTCGGAGTGATGGAGGACCTCAAGAATTCACACTTCGCCAGGATGTACTTGTCTCGGTCGGACATCTTCTTTCTGCCAGCTCCAGAAGGTTGAGGTCTGATGCACTTTGAGAAGGTAGTCCTGAGGTTGCCCCTCCATTTGGTGACTTTAGCTGCTGTGCTTTCTTTCCCCACTAGCAATGTAAGTTCTGCTGCTTTCTCTGCATCAAGTCTGTCCTTCTGTGCACTCTTGAAGGTGGTGGAGCCCTTGGAGTACAGCTGCTTGTTTTCCCGGTACCAGTCGATCAGCTCATCCTCCTGCTCTTCTGTGATGCCCAGTAGGTCCCTGGAGTTTGCCTTTCTGTAGCCCTTCTTCTTCTCCTTGTGGACAAACTGTCCATCGGCCTCCTGGATCAGCTCAACCTCAGATCCAGTGTTGTCAGAATCTTCCTTTGGCTGGTTCTTCCCCTTGCTGCCCTTGGACTTGGCACCCTTCTTCTTGGGAGTATCTTCCTCTGTGGTGGCATCGTAGTCGGAGTCCAGGGTCTGCTGGTGGATCATTGCAGCTGTCAGAACACAGTCATCATCTTCATCATCAGCAGGAGCATCATCTGGAGGTGGAGGTGGAGGCTGGACTGCAGTCTTGGCTCAGGTCTGGGCTGGAGTGACAGGCTTGACTGGAGGCTTGACTGGAGGCTTGACTGGAGACTTGGCTGGAGGCTTGACTGGAGACTTGGCTGGAGACTTGGAGGTGGCTTGACGCTTGGCTGAAGGAGACTTGCCAGGAGTGCGAGGCCTTCCCCTTGGAGCAGTCTTGGTGGGAGTCTTGAAGACAGCAGCATCAGCCGACTGGGTGCGCTTGGTGGGAGACTTGACAGAAGCAGCAGCATCAGCATCAGCAGACTTGGGACGCTTCTTCTTGGCTGCAGCAGCAGTGGCAGGCCTGCCACGCTTGGTTGGAGACTTGACAGCAGCAGCAAGCTTGGCCAGGACTTGATCTTCAGCTTCTTCATCATCATCTTCATCCTCCTCATCAGGTTGTTGCAGCACTTTGGGTGGTGGCGGGCCCTCGAAGATGGTCTCACTGGTCACTGTTGATGTAGCAGTGGTCACTGCCACGATGCTGTCTTGCAAGCTGAACATGCTTGGAGACAATGTAACAGCTGCGTAGTCTATGAAAGGAGCTGGTGAACCAACTGGAGTTGAAGATGGAGTGGTCAGTGGAGTGTTGGCTGGATTGTTGCCCTTGCTTGGTGCCCTCAAGGTCTTCTTCCCTCTTCCTCTGGGTCCCATCTTGAAGCAGGATCAATCAGAAATGAAGCAGGATGAATCAGCAATGAAGCAGGATCAATCAGCAATGAAGCAGGGATTCAGCAATGAAGCAGCAATTCAGTAGGCTGTGAAGCAGAGTGTCATGGAGTATAGATGCGTTCGTCTTGAAGTTCAGAGTGGTTATGGTGCTCTAGTGGCTGCTCTTCTATTTATATGCGAGGCGCGCGCCAGTGCGTCTCCATGGCAGACCCCCCTTTCCCGCCGTGGCACAAAAGGTCGACCCCGTGATGGTTTCAGTACCCCGCGGACAAAGGATTTTGCTAAAAATAGCCCCTCTGGCGCCACTCTGTCTGCTCCGGGAGGGGGTCCAGACGACGGCGCGAAGGTTTTGCACACGTCCCGGAGCATTTTCCTTGACGGCGGAGTGCAGAAGAACCCCGGGGTCGACCTTTTTGGCGCCACGCAGAGAATCCCGCTTGTTTTCCTAAACGGCGGGAAACTTTTTGCCCCTCAGTGGCGCGAAAACTTCGACCCAGTCTTACTTTTCTGATCGCGGCGTCGAACAATTTATCTGGTCTGCTCCCCCGTCGATTTTAATAAAATTTGTACTGGTTGAAACTTTTTTTCTGCGACCTCGCTATTTGAAGTGACGGTAAGAAGCAGGATTCTCGACGGCGTGCAACCAAAAGATGTCCGGCGGGAAGCTAAAATGCCCCTGCGCGATACGTAAAAAGAGGAAATATTTTTCCGTCTCTCCTGAAAATACTTCGCCCCCGTTTCAAAAAGATCTCCGGGAGCTGCCGTGAGAATGAAGCATTAGATGTAATGAAAGCATGGACCACACACTCTAGAGACGTATTGTCAAGACAGTGTTTCAGTTCACTGATATTCTTTAACTGAAAATATGCACCCTGAAAAATGTTGCTGATATGATCTTCCAATTCTTCCATGCTAGCAACTTATCGATTTTCACTCCCAGACTGCACACTGGTGATGGACGGTAGTATCTGATTGTCACCGATGATACGTGGGGCTGCAGATATTCTGTTAGACATGTGTCTGCTGGAAATCACAAGGCATTCAGTTTTGTCATCATTCATTTGAGCTGGAACTTTCTCATCCAACTTTGAACTAGTGCAACAGAGCTGGCAATTTCCATAGTCCCGGTGGCTAATTGACTCGGCTTGATACATACCTATTATCAAGGTGTAACACTTAACAGAAACTCATTGTCCTTTATGATCTTCTCAGAAGCCCAAGGTCACCTTTGACCCCTAGGGCCCTGAAGGGATTTTCTAGGATCTTAAAGTAATAGCATGCATTTTGTTTTCTAATTGAAGTTTTGTTGGCACTCATTTGATTATAATCTTTATGTAGTACCCCATTTTTTAACAGCACAGCTGCTCTTACCCCAAGAATTTTACATGTACTAGAGTAGGTCGGGGCATGCGGCCCCCTTAACTTCGAGGTGCGATTTGACCTACTTTTTATGGGTGATTATTTGAATGCTTATGCTGTCAGGAAGGGATCACTTGACTCTACTAATATGTAGTGACACAAATGTCTACCAATTTTAATAAAGGAGTTACGGCCATTTTTGTAAAAAATTTAAAATGGCCTTCTTACCCCACCCATCAGGCAAGAAGCCCCCCTATTATAATCATATGGCAATTTTTTTGCGAGCGCATTCAGCCTAAAAGTAATTTCTTAGGGTTCTTCTATAATTTATAAGGCATTCTATTCACTTTTTCTGAATTTCAAAATTTTTCTGTTCATACTTTTATTTTTTAATATTTTTTGCCCTGTTTCAATTTCGGGTCAAATTTTTTCTATTTTAATTAGCTATTTTATCAGGATTTAAGGTACAGTACACATTATCAAATTGTTCCTGAAGCAGCTTCGACCCCCCAGTGAAGGGGGCCTCATGCCCCATATCATGTGGGGCCTCTCGCCCCAAACCCACATATTTTAATTTGACCTCTATATTTTGAACTAAAATGCAAAAACATGATCCAAATCATATCTATCAGATGGTCATAAGGTGAAGCAATGCAGATATCCATTATACTTTTAAAAATTATTTCTTAAGTTGTTTCTGACAACCCCTTTCAAACAATTCGTCAAAGTTACAAAAACCATGCACACTTTTTTGTTTCTTTAATTTCTACTATGGTTTGGTGATGTTTGCCCTGAAAATTTGTGACGTCACCTAAAACGCCTCTAGCTGCAATCCTATCAATAAATAAACGCACCAAAAATTTAAGATATAACCCTGGGGGGGCCTCTCACCTAACCCGGGCTTCTTGCCCCGACCTACTCTATGCAAATCTTGTTAGCACTCTGGAGGTCGCTCTATACATGTATCACCAATCTCATTTAAATTTACTATACATTATCTGTAAGTTTTTAACTTTTGACCAGTCACTTTTGGTACCATTCTGTGCAGAAAAAATAATAAAGAATAAATTGTGTCTATATATATAGTTCCAGTTGTATGCAGTTTAAATGAAATAGTAATTTTATCTTTTTTGTAAAAATCAAACAATTTATCAATGTTTCTATCTATCTATCTATCTATCTATATATCTATATATCTATCTATATATCTATCTATCTATCTATCTAAACAGTTCCCAACATTTCCTGATCGTTTTCTGGCTGTCTTTATCTCAATTATTGTTTATTAATTTTCTAGCTGTCTTTATAATAGTCATTACCTTTCTATTGCGCACTGCATTACTTTATTTTCCTGTCTCTCACCACTGTACATGCTGTATAATTATTGCATTCAGACAAAAATAAGTTTGATATAAAACCAACTTTCTAAAATGGTAGTGGAAGAGGGGACGAATTACTGTGGGTAATCCATACCAGGTAATATTGTTCTTAATATTGTAGAGGGAGGAGAAAATGACGACAATATCCTTAAGTAGAGAAAACACCTATTTATTCAACGCACAGGAGAAGATGTGATGATGCGAAATGGCGATGTTGTGAAGTTGTGGAAATTTTTATGCCCACCCATGTTCACTGCTGTGACACAAAAATAAAATGCGCTCTTCCAGGGATATCCCCTCCGTTCAATTTCGCTTAAAAAATGCACAACATTGTATGCTACGAATGTCGTTCCAATCATCAATTCTGAAGTAATGTTGACAAATGCCTATAAGACTATAAGATAAGTTGATGCATGCCATTCCAGAGTGCAGATTCTTGGTCCATTTTGTTCCTGGTCCATTTAGTCTATTATAAAGATCTGAAATAAAGCATAGGTGATTGCCATTTACACACTTGATCAAAATGCTGGAATAATTATAGGATTTTCAAGGAGTCAGAACTTCAAAGCTCTAAAATTGGTGATTGAGTGTGGGAATTGTAAAGATTTGTTTCTCAGACATTAGATTTATGTATACATGATATTATAAAACATTTTTAGTTGCTGAGAATTATTTGAAAATTTTCTTTGAGTGACCCAGAAAAATTGATCATTTTTAGTAAAAAAACATCAAAAATTGCAACATGGCTCAACAACATAGATACACAATTTCTACAAGTGCAAAAAATGCCAACTTAATCTTGATGTGTACAACCAAAAAACATCACAATTTCATTTTGAATGCCACATGCATTGACCTCTGCCTTCACTTGACTTGACATGGATTCCATCAACTTGTTTCTTGCTTCTTTTTGACCGATATGGCCATTCTTCAGTGAAAGTCACTTGTGCCTGGCCCTGATCAGTTCAACTTAGTTGGCTGAACCTCCGTCTTATAAATGTGCAATATGGTCTAAGATGTCCCCACAGTGTAATTAAGGTTCAAGTCAGGTGAAGTTGCCAATGATGACAAGTTATCAATTTTCATGGTTTTGATGGATTTGTGGTGCCCCAGGAGCTTCAGCATAGCCATAAATGAATGAAATGTTTCAACTGAAGTGTTCTCTACATTGCAGTGCTATTTCCTCTTCCAACAAACTTAGATAGGAGACAGCCGGGACGTTTCGGTTCTGCACAACCCGACACCAATTTCTGTCATAATTGATGACGCACCAAACAGGCACTGAACAGCCACCCTGAGCCCTTGTTGCCATGAGGCAGTATTGGTATACACTATATGGCCACCCTAACATCACACAAAATATCTCTCCATCTGCTCTGTGAAACATGCAGCGGGATATATTGACTGAGTTGGAATTTACTTGAAAAATTCTCAAAATACTCAAGCATTTTTGTCAAGAGTGTACACTTTTTGGAAGAGGATATGGTACCTCAGTGTAGAGAACCCTTCAGTTGAAACATTGTATTTATTTATCACTATGCTCAAGCTTGTAGGGCACAAGAAATCCCAAAGACATGGAAAATTTAGAATTTTCCGTTATTGGCAACTTTTCCAGACTTCAGCCTAAAATAAAACTATAGGGACATCTTGGACCATATTGCACACAAGATGGAGGTTCAGCCAACTGATTCAGACCAGGTGCAAGAGACTTTCACTATAGAATGGCCATATTGGTCAATAAGAAGCAAAAAAATGGTTGGCGCAATACGTGTCAAGTCAAGTGGACGCTGAGAGGTCAATATATATATATTTATTCAAACATGTGGTTTAAAAATGCACTTGTAAATATAAATTTTAATATTATTTTATACAAATATCAGTTATTATTGATTTAATTTAATTGGTTTCTTAATTCATTCAATGTATTTTCGCAAACTCTCAGCTCTCTGGTGACAATCACATTAGCATTTCTTTTTTTATTACGACAATGTAAATGTCACATCTGACACATTTGTCAATTAGCAATGTCTGATTTTGTCACCGGAATATTATGTTGACGATCTTTTATAAAGCTTGAATTACTTCCCATAATTGAGTTATTGTCCGCAGAACACAATCAACCAGTAAAATGTTAAAAAACCATCTTCTTGCAAATTCATACACCTTATCAGCCGTAGACTGCTTTTCATGATACGTTTCTTGGCATCCCAACTAGTGAATAAAGCATGTGGCATTCAACATGATATTGTGATGTTTTTTCGTTGTACACATCAAGTTTAAGTTGGCATTTCTTGCATATATGTTGAAATTTGCTATCTCTATTGTTGAGGCCATTTTCAATAATTTGGTGCTACTGCGTCAAGACCATCATTGTCTGGATATATGTTCGACCTCACAAAGATGATTGATTGATTGATTTACTATTTTCAAAAGGCAAAACACATGCACTCTCATATAAAAATGTCAGCATTCTTGGCAAAATGCAGTTTGATGGGGATGCACCCGAGTATAAAATACCATGACCTAAAAGGTGGTTGCACCCCCTTAATAAACCCGAAAAAAAATAATTATGGAGCTGGATTCGAACCCTGGACCCATCGATTGGCAGCCTAGAACACTCCCACTAGACCATTAGTAAACCAACCCTTCCTGATTTGCATGACTTCCAATGCTAATCTTTTGTAAACTGCAATGTGCTTGCATTGCCATACTCACGCATTACAAGAAAAAAATGTCTTCATACTTTTTTTGCAAGGAGGTTAAACATTTGGCAGGTTTTTATAAAAAATAATTGAAATCATACTCACGCGATTTGCCTCGCAGACTACAGGGTAGGAATCAATGCATTCAATATCATGCCACTTGAAGAGTTCTTGGGTGTTAATGATGGTACAGTGTTGGACAAGTTCTCTTGGCTCTCCGTTGTTAAAGTTGGAGTAGCTTAGAGTGGAATTATCAACAATCCACTTATAGCTACTGAGTTGATTGTCTCCATTAACATCTTTCAGCCCAATGTAGATAAATTGTGCGAAGGTTTGATTCAGCCCTGCAACACCAGAAGATTTATCCTGAATAACATTGAGGAATATGTTCGAAAAAATAGAATAAAATCTTCTTATCTTTATAACCTAATGGTTTTATGCATGCAATTTAGGCTTTCCTAAATATGTACTGCATTCATCCTAATGCAGTTGCGTTGTACTTCTACAAACCTTTTAAAACTGGAGTGATAATATTATGGAGAGAAAGGGGTTCCATTGCGGGAATTCAGTGCTGCTAAATTATCTTAATGTTGTTTTTATTTGCTGTTGGAACCTTTTTAAAAGTTCAATAATGAAGCTTTAGGGTTCCTTATTTATACCAGCTTATAGAATCTCTAAAAGTTCCATACAACACTTTTTTGTTAAGAGCGTATGAGAAAAAAGTGACTCTGTACATAAGTTTAGGGCTTTTTAATCCTCTTTTAATTGTCCTATACCAGTCTTTATGACACTTCACATACTTCATTGAATTTTAGAAGTATGCCAGCTTCACGAAGAAGAGTTAATTGTGTAGATTGTTTGATGCAGTTAACACTAGGACACTTATGATAAGGTCAGAAGAAATAACCACATTCATTGTTTTAGTGGGTATTACTCATTAATATGAAATATAGGAAAACATGATGATATAAGGTACTATTCAATTTTAGGAGTTATAAATACTGTTGGATGGTATTAAGAAGAAGACGACATCACTGTCATGAATGACTTAACCGGTTTAATTTTTTGCATGGATGATTATCTCTTTAGTAAAGCATTTATCAACAAGTATTAAAACATCATACCCTGGAAATAACTCTGCATTGCTGAATCCTTCTCTGCTGAGTCAATTTTAACTATGTATCCTCCAAGGTTGATACAAGAAGAAATCTTTTGTAGGGCTGTTCCAACTGTAGGGTCATAATGAAAACAGTAATTTCCAAATGGAGTGAATCCAGGATTGCATTTCGATCCATCTACAAAAATGAAAATAATACAAACATTAGGCCTATAATTTTATCTGTATATACATTCAAACTAAATGTTAATGAGATGCTAACGAGGTCATACTTAGTCTAGGTCACAGTATGCTTACCAGCTAAAATCTCCCTCCACAGGCCTGTCCTTCCCCTACACCCTTCACCTACCCTTCTTCCATTTCTTTATTATACATTATAATATTATATATTAATGTACAATCATTCAGGGCCTGATCAATACTATGTTGGGTAAAGGTTTACTTCAGACTTCAGAGGGGCATACTCGATCCTACTTCTGCACCATTAAAAGTATATTTTTACTCCTTTTCGCGGCTGACGGTGTTGGCTGGCTGACAGGTAAACTCCTACTATAGAGTTGGTACATGTATTCTGTATGGGTTTTTGCAATTTAGAAAAAATGATCGAAGTTTCTCCCCCTTAGATATCCCCCTTAATGAGTAAATAACACCTATGTCAAGGTTAGTACCTACCCAAATGACCCAATACGTATGTAGTTCCACCGGAGAGTGATGCCAGGGTGACTTGACCGTTTTCCACAACCCTTGAGTAGCACAGTTGTGCAGCCGAGTTATTCCGCTTGTATATTCCAATAACGCCATCTCTGCTGACGAGGTTGATTAACTTGGTGTTGGTGGAAATATCATCAATATGTGATGAACAAAATACATCAACATTGCTTAAAAGTTCCTTTGCAATCAGTGTGTAGCCATTTTCTGTGCAAGAGATAGCCAGGCATATCAACATGGCCAGAAAAAAAGTAAACGATGCTAGAATTCTTAACAGCTGTAAAGACGACATTTTGGTGTGACCGAAATCTTTGAATGACGCATTGTATTTCTGGGTTCTTATTATTGATGACAAATTCAGTGAAGCATTAAATGTGTACTCGTATCTAAGGAGATGACTAGATTATTGAGGGATGAAACCAGAATAAATTGATTGTCATTCATTAAATGATCGAGTAACTTACACTTCTATAGATGTTTTCATATTTGTAGACACAAAGACTGAATGCGCATTGATCACTCTTGTCTGGAATCTAGGCACCAAGAGGGGCTGAGGCCGGGCAATGGGTGATCAGACCAATGACAATACAAACAATTGCATATTTTAAAAAAAATATGATACATTTAGGAGGACATTTGTTTTTACGTTGATATGTTGGACTGACTTTGGCTATGGGATTGGCTTGGACCTTGGCAGCAACCACGGCCAAGCTCTGGGCCTGACATAATCATGGCTTGTGACAATGTAAATAGACTGTGTGCACGATGTTGATAACTATTATTTAGTTGTTATTTAAAACGAAACTAAACTTTTGTTTGTATTATATTTATATGCAATTGGGGGTGTCTCCACCTTCCAGGTGATGGTATGAAAATACTCGGAAGCATCCCCATCAAAACTGCCACTTATTGCAAAGGCTCATGTCACTGAATCTGTATGTATGTTTTGCAAGTTTTGAAAAAAAAAATCGAAATCTAATCTAGGACATGTATTTCATAGGGTGGAGCGACGTCAAAAAACTTCTGAAATATTTTTTACCATGGAATAGGTCTACATGTCCTACAACAAGAAATTATTTCAAGAAAAAATAGAGGTGATATTTAAAGCAAATTCAGCTTGTTGCAAATTTGACCCCATCTGCATTTTATTACCGCTAATCCCACAAAATGTGTCTCAATCCGCAACTGCCCATCGGTACTTTATGACGAAATCCATTTCAACACTGCCTGATTTTTCCAATTTTGGCCTCTGGCCTCCTGTGGGGAGGCCTGTGGTCATCTAATCAGAGGAAGATTGCACCAAATAGAATGACTACATGCAAGCATGTAATTATCAGCAAAGAGCTGAAGCATCGGCAAAAAAAATTCACATTCAGTCTTACAGTCTACAAATATGAAATTATTTGTAAGTAAGTGCAATGCCCAGGTACAGTGTCCTTTCCAACATAGTAAGTTGCATGGGAATGGCCCATGTGGCAGGTTTCTTTATTTTATCTGAAGTGGGTTTATGTATGGCTTTCTTCTGATGGCATGCTTGAAAGCCCCAAATGCAACAGCCACAAATCAATACAAAAGTTCTGGTAAATACATTTGTCAGCTGCTAGTTATCGAAAAAATCTATTTTTTTCAACCGCGGAAGCAGCAAAGATTATTATTTGTTTTAGGTGCATATTTTCCATTGGCATCAAGAATGCAGTCTGAATAATTCATGTTATTAAAATGTGTCACAGACTACGAATAACAAGTGCTTACAGAATTGCACTGACATGTTCCTTGTGAGGTCACATCCCTTATTCCCTATCTATGTCGTTCTCTATGACTCATAAGTGATTTGTGAGGTCATATCCTGTACTTTCAATGCTATCAAAACAAGTCATCAACAGAGTCACACACACTCATCAATAAGGACTATGACAATAATTATTGAAAGTTCATTATTTTCAATGCCATGGATTGTTGTAGGTCAATGATGGTCACAAAAGCTGATTACAGTAGCAGATCAAGGTGGGGGGGGGGGGGTAGACCTGTTCAGAATACAAACAATATCGATTTTAATAGCCTCCTCTTTCGACTCCCATGCTATGAAATTCAGGAATTTTTTACTAATTTAATTTCCTATGCAACATTTTCATGACAAATCACATGCCTGATAGGAAAATAAATTTTCTTTCTTTTAGTCCTATTTTGAAGGCACTATGATGAATTCATATCTAGTTATAAGACAAAATGTAACATAAAATCATAGAAAAATAGGAGATTTCCGTCAAAATTGACAACATAATTATGTTGAGGGCTCTTGAGGCAGGGTTTCCCTTCACCCTGGACAAAACTGAATGTGATATTTGGATTCCCCATATCCAAAAGCATGGGAGACCAAAGAAAAGGCTATTAAAATCTACATTGTTTGTATTCTGAACAGGTCTAGGGGGGGGTTAGGGGGTTCAAGCCCCCCCCCCTTGGACCCGACCCAAAAAGCCACTTAGACAACTAATACTCGCACACGTAGCATAAAAGTTGGCGAAAACTAACACGTGTGTTTGACACCTTAACAGGGAGTAAGAATACAGACCTTTCACTCATATAGACATGGTGGGGGTTCTTCTCACAAAGTAGTTTCGAAGTTCTCTTTGGTTTCTGATTTGAAGAGGATAGTTAATGATGCTAAAGTGCACCAAAATTTAAAGGCACACACTAGTACTGTTGTTGCTATCAGTAAAGTGACACATTGTAGTCATTGCTGAAAATCGTTACCTTATTAACTGTGCTACAGCTATTTGGCTTGCCTGTTTACAACATTTTAAAAAATGGCAGCTGTTTTGATGGTTGGGATCCAATAAGAGAATTGCTCTAAGTTCATAGTATACATATGAGTATCAGTTTCCTTCTTGGAATTAAAAAAGTGAGAGCGAGTTTGCAAAGAATTCCCCGCCTGCGTAAATAGCACTTTGCTGTCCAGTTGTGACATCTCAACTTGATGCATCTTGTTATGTCATGAATGTGTCTTCTGTGGCAGACCATTATGCAGACAACTGCAAACTCAAAACTGAGGACATTGTTCAAACCTCTGTTAAAACCAATACAGGGTCACTTTTCTACCAGTCCACTTTATTTGACTGATTCTTGAAATTTTGATATTAATCCTGTAAGTTTGGACTGTAAATTCCACACTGTCCCATTACTTATCAATATTAGCTCATCCATGTTTCAAGCAATATGACTTCTCATAAAATTTTGTGGTTTCTGTTCTTCAAATTAGTTTGTAGCTGAACATTACAGGCGATTTCATTACCATGCGATTCTTGTCTTTCACACTTGGAGGTGAGGAATCAATGCTAAACCAGCACTTACTACGATTGATATATCAAGTGCGTGACGTTCTGTTGTTTCTAAACCAATCAGATTAACTAAAAATGGCATGTATTTGGTGGGTCTAGAACCTAAGAATCGCGTACTAATGAAATCGCGGTCTGTAACAGAGAGAGGGTTTGCTGCACATTTCTGTGTGACTTGTACGTGCAGTGCTAACTTATTACATTGTTGTAATGACAGCCTACAGGTTCATAGGATCTGAAAATGTGTAGCAAAACCATTCTAATTTCTGATGCAACACCAAAAAATATGTATTAGATTAAGCATTCAGGTTGCTCAAAATACATCTCAGAGCACATAAAATCCATTGGCTTCCAGACCCCCCGCCGGATAAACTTCAGCCCCGCGGGTTTCGCATCCTTTGGCACTCCTATCACTGAACCTGAACCCCCCCTTCCTAAATGTTTGGATCCGCCCCTGCTGAATGTAAGTAGGCTACTCGTCATTCATCGAATGCACATGTAAATGGATCACCTCTGAAAAAAATGTTGCAGTCTGTTACTGAATTTCCTGGTCTTTGGGAATTTCCTCAATATATCAAATCAAATATCTTACAACAAGTGCAGGCTACTCTATGTTGAATACAGGAAACACTGTCTGGTGTCTACCAGATTGTCTTCCTTGATGGAATCATGGTATCAGACATGGATCACCTGGAGGAGGTATATTGCAATTCACGAATTTGTGTAGGTGCAAAAACGAACATTGCAACCTTAAACTTGGCTAAAACTAACTCTAAACCTAATTTTAACACTAAACCCTAATGATATAGCACTTCCACGAATGTGAGTGTTAGCAGATACACGAATGAATAATAAAGCACATACACAAGTGTTAGTTATTTCATGTACACGAGCGCCTGTGCTCGTTTTTTCATGTCCACAAATTCGTACATGCTCAGTTTTACACCTCCACGAATTCGTGAACATGCCAAATAATGAAAAATATATACATGCCTGGAGGCAAAGTGAACCAACCCTGAAATTAAAAATTTCGGGAAATGGCAAAAACAGTTTTAACCATATTTGTAATGCTCATGGTTTTGGAGTTATTTCAGTTACACGTTTTACAATGATAACAACCTGATTGGGGCTCTTGAAATTAACAATTTTTAAAAATAGATTGATGATCAAAATTTTTTGCTCATGGAAAAAGGCGATTTTAATGAATACATCCATCGCAAGGCAAAGTGAACCAACCCATATTTTGCTTGAAACTGCTGATGATTTTGGGTCAAATTGACCAAATAAATAAATAATTTCACTTAGTTTAAGATCTTTCATGACCATCTCAACTTCAGGGTGGCAAATGAATTAATTAGCCTCACTCTGGAGAGCGTATTCTTCAGAGAAAGTTAAAAATATGGGTTGGTTCACTTTGCCGCAAAGTGATGGTTGCTTGGGTTGGTTCACTTTACCTTAATACTGAATTCTCGACCCAATGAATGGCAATGCTGGTAAGCCAGATGGTTGGAAATGACCTAATACCAACCAGGGATGGTACTTAAAGTCCTTGGTTGAAAATTAATTAATCAGCCTCATTTTGAGGAGTGGAGTTGCTGCAATAATGATCAAAACTTGCTTTGGTTCACTTTGCCTTGAAATGTATGGTTTGGTTCACTTTGCCTTGAGATGTGTGGGTTAGTTCACTTTGCCTTGCGACTAAACTGAGTTTTGGCCACATTGGGTTGGTTCACCCTCCTATAGAAATAGCCTTCCTATTTGAAATTAAGGTAGGTCACCTAACCATCAGAGAGAGGACACAATTTTATGCCCAAAACCATTGAAACGTGGAAATGCCAAAATTCAGGATTGGTTCACTGTGCCTCCCGAGGATCCACATGTTGTTTCACTTAAATATATGTATTGCACTTTCGAATCCTATAACCCATACATGCAGCACACCGACAATGTCCCATGCCTCGTTGTCACTATATAGCTCCTTCTGTGCTAAAGTTAACAGTTTGACCGATGAGGGTAAATAAATTCTGGTATTCTTATATTCTTTCTTTTCTATCCTCTCTTGACAGTGTCATAATATTTCTAAATCTATCCATGTGTGTCGCCACATGATGTCAGCCACTGTTTAGGGAGACACCTTGTGTTGATCAGATGATTTGATCATTGGAATAATGGAAGGTGTGTACGAAATTCACGCCTAATACATAAGGTTTCACCCAGTATTCATGAAAAAAATCGAAGATTAAGAAATACACCTGAAAAGTTACCATGCAGCATGAAAGTACAATGTCTGAGGACAGGCGTTTGTCTTTTGATGTTTTCGAACGTGTTTGCAACACCAGATTTTATAAGATAAAACAATCTTGGAAATCTTATACATTGTATCATATATATGCGTAGTTAACATACCTATTTTCAATGTGTAACACTTGACATAAACTCATTGTTCTTTGTGATATTCTCAGAAGCCCAAGGTCACCTTTGGCCCTAAGAGCCGTGAATGGATTTTCTAGGATTTAAAAGTATTAGCATATTGTTTTCTGTTTCAAGTTTTGTTGGCATTCATTTGGTTATAATCTTTTTGTGCAGAACCACAATTTTTCAGCAGCACAGCTACTCTCAAGTTACCCTAAGAAATGTAAATGTATGCAAATCTTGTTAGCATTCTGGAGGTCGCTCTCTTTTACCAATCTCATCAAAATTTACTATACATTAGGTATAAGTTTTAACTTTCGACCAGTCAATTTTGGTGCCCTTCTGTGTGGGAAAAATTAATAAAGAAACTAAACGGACTGGCTTCCAAAGGTCAGAGGTCAATCCTGCCCTCTTCTTCTTCTTCTCCTTTTTACCGCCTCGCAGAGGCGAGTCTTACTGTCCTGCACGAGCCAAAATCTGTCACTTTACCCATACGGTTACGTGTCTGCTCTCCTTTCATCTCGCACAACTTTTTGTGTGATCCGCTTTTCCCTCTCAAAATTACACAAGGCCCTTTATTGTGGACTAAACTTGGCAATGACATACTTTTAACCAAGTGCGCATCTGTTAACCATAGTAAATAGCATATTTCGTTACGCGTTTCAGTGCATTTTTTAACATGGTAACTGGTAGACCAAATGGTCTCCCAGTGGACAGATTTGGTCTCCCAGTCATTGCCAAATTGGTATCACTGGGAGACCAATTTTCCCGGAGACTCTAATCAATATCACATTTTGGTTGTCATAATTTGTAGTTTTTTGGCAGTATTTAAAGCAAAATGTCTTCCTTCCATATCAAAAATCCTCACTGTCTTTACAACTATTCTTCTGCCTGTTTCATCCCTCCTATTTCCAATTTTTATAAATTAGAAATTAGTCAAACTCGTTTTGGTGAAAATCGGCCGAAGTCCTAAAGTAGCAGTCAGTTCAGTTCTAACCCCCTTTGCAAGCATTATTATTATATAAATATATATTATGGAATTTTGATAATTTTATACTATATTGATGCGGTGCATCACGGCGCTCTACGAAGTTCCGTTGGTCTCCCAGTCGAAAATCCTTAAAAAAAGCTCTGACGCGTTTCCATTTGACAACGCTCTCCCGTCCGACATGTTTTCATCTGACTAGGCGAAGTGCCCGGATGTTCAAAGTATGCATACTTAATGAGGCCGAGCGGTGGCGAAGGTGCCCGAAGCGACCCGAGCGCCTAATAAAGAACATTTTTGCGACTAAATCGAACATTTTATTAATTTTGGCAATGTTTGTACGCCTTAATGATGCAAATGGATGCAAACTACACCAAAGTACAACAAAAAAGCATTAATTACGCAAAAAATTTCGGTCAGCCAATCAGATCACGGCATTTTTCTGGGATTCCAATATGGAGGACGAGAGGAACAACACTTTATGTTTGCTGACGAATTTCAGCTGCAGTGATCATATATGGCCGTACACATGACTGTCAGGTATTTAAACTGATCAAGTTAGGCGTTGTTGTCATTGTGCTATAGAAAAACTTTTGTCAAAGCAACTTTGGGTGTTCTCTCCCTTGATTTGTCCTTGTTCTGTAATATCGCTCAAGCAAAAAATAGCGGTCGCGACTCGCGGTCAAGAAAAGCTGTTGCGGTCAGTCAATGCATTACAAAGCCAAGTCATTGACAATTCAAGCTGTCAGTAATGTGTTAAGTTAGCCCCGCCGACTTTTGTACCCCAACATATTTGGTACCGTTGGATTTGCCTTGAAAAGACGATTCTAATGGTGTCAAAATTGTCAATATTGGATGAATATAACCCAAACTACACATATTCAGTGATGTTGGTTGCATTTTAAGACATAATATTTCTGCAAATGTTTTGATATACCTGGTATATTGCTCACACCACCTAGGCCCTTCCATGCAATAAGCATAATTACATATATTCCACATATTTACAATGTTCATTAATTATTTTAGTTACCCAACCTCACTTAGTCAGCCAACTTCATAGTTATTGGATGAATATAACCCAAACTACACATGTTCAGTGATGTTGGTTGCATTTGTAAGACATAATATTTCTGTAAGTGTGTGTATCTATCCGAGGGGTTCATGTGCCTTGCACAGTATTTTTTATCTGCACATGCACCTGCAAGCGAGGCGGTTTTCGTGCTTGCACGGTATTTTTATATCCGCGACTTGACTGCCTGTGTTAGAACCACTCTCTGTGCTGCTTGGAGTGCTTGCACGTTTATTTTTTAAGCCTGTGTTTATTGATCACCACAGTTGCGCGAGTTGTAAACCTCAGTGTGTGAATTGGCAACCTTAAGTTTCAAGATTTGTTGCAGTTTGTTAACCAGTATGACCTTCATTGACATGACCCAATTCTTTGAGCTCCTCTAATTCAAACGTTAGGATAACTGCCTCAAAGGGTTGCACCCAACACAAATTATTGCATCATGCCAATCTTTTCATATTAATGGCTGTTCTGGTTCTCATATTTTCAATATTGCCTCTAAATAGCTCACACTGGTGCTGATGGGGACTAAAACACTAACTCAATCACTCACTCACTCTCATATTTTCAATTAAGGAATAGTTTGCATCGTAGATGCAAACAAGAGGCTCATGCGGAATTACAGTTCTCGTCATACTAACATGGAATCTCAGTTTCAATACAATGTCAGAGTAAGAATTGTATCAGGGATAGCCCCAACAACCACGTCATCATAGCTTGATAGCCAATGGGCTGACAGTAAACTACGTATCACAGTTCAAACATTGATATATTGAAGGAAGCATTACATTTGTGATCCCAATGATTTATCACAGCAATCACCAGTATAATCCTACGAAATGGCAGCTTTGTGAGTATTCACAGAGGACAACCGTTACAGTCCCCACAGAGTTGTTTGATTAATCTACAAACTTGCTAACTTACTGCTTTAAACTTTGATGGAAGTTGGTACAAACAGAAGGCTTTGACAATCCGTTTGTATACACATGGCTTATGTTATGTATATTTGTTCTGACAGCCCATTGGCTGAGAGGCTGTGATGTCAAACTTGTATGGGGTTTCCCCAGACCCAATGTTCACTCTGAGACTGAGTTGAAACTGTGATGCTCAGTTTGGTTGATTCGGATTGGCTAGAAGCTGGGGAATCTGACCCAGTTTAAAATGACATCACAGCTTGAAGTTAATTTGAATATATATTGCAATGTTAGAATAGTGTCATCTCTGACATCACAGTTCAACATTATAGAAAAGAACTTGAGATTCCACGTAAGTATCACAAGGACTGTAACATGTTGTCTGTTATATCATTGATAATTATTATAATCATGATGAATATATCATAATTAAGCTGCAGATAGCTTCATTTATGTAATTAAATTCTGGTGTCAGTCGACTAATACAAACAATTTTAGGTAGAAAGGCAATAAATTTGACAGAGTGCACATAAATGAACACTTTATATGAAATATGTGATATTTGTTTTTATTGAAGAAAACATGGCAACAATATTTACATGTGGTGGACAAACAAAGTTATGGTGTTAAGATGTGCTGTGGTTCCCTGTTTATGGTGGCAATGTGTTCTGAATAAATGCTCAGCATTGTTTCTTTGCAGCTGCTAACTCATCGATGTGCTTTTGAAATCCATTGTCTTTCAAAAACTTAGCAGGGCAAACTTTCACACATTTCAGCAGGAAGTCAGCAGCTCTAGAAATAAAAAAGGACAAAAATAAGTATTTACTAGATAATGTTTCTACTAAAGATATTTTTGATTTACACCACGACGCAAGGGATCTTTTACCTGCTTGGCAACGTTGCTACTCATGTCGCCCCAAAGTTTCATCAATGTGTAACAAGCTTTTAAAATTACCTCTACATGAGGGACATCAGGAATCTTTTGTTTTTTAGATACCATTCAGAATTTATGATGGGGGGGTGTAATTTTTGACAAGATGTCCAAGGGGGAGGGGAGTAGGATAATTTAACAAAACATATATTAGTAAGTAATAAGACACGCATACACTCAGTTTCTTCACTCTTATGGCTAGTTCTCACGGAGACGTAACAGAGGGTTCTTGTTGCGTCGCTTCTTGCTTTTCCAGGAAAGAGGGAGGTTTTTTACCTACATTCAACAATTCGGCGACGATATTTTCGTCTACGGCGCTTCTTAAACTTCCTCGCCAAAAGTTCCTAGAAGTCACATGACCTTATAGTGAAGCAAGAACTTGCTTCACGAAAGATTCAACCTGTTGAATCTTTGCGAAGAAAGAAGTGGTGAAGCAAAAGACCAGAAAGACCCCCAAAATGATTGGGCGCAGTTAAAGACAGCTTGGGCGAAGTTAGAGACAGGTTGGGCGAACTTAGAGGCAGGTTGGGCGAGGCTACTTATCATTGAGTCAATGGAAATTCGGCGAAAAAAGAGAACAACTCGCCGACGCAAACAGGCTGTTTAAACGCCGAAACAGGCACTTGCTTCACCGTAAAATGTATTTGCTTGGGCGTAATTGAAGATTAGGATGAAGTAAGAGGATGCTAGGGCGAAGCAACAGCATGCTAGGGCGAAGAAAGAGACTCCTTGGGCGAATCTAGTTTAACATTGAAGCAATGGAACTGCGTCGAGGCTCCTGACAACTCGCCGACACAAGTCTCTTCTTGCCTCGTCCGTAATTACGAGCGATTCGGCGTAAAAAACGAGAGCCCCGTCGTAATAGGAACCATCAACGACGATTTAGAACCTCTAATTGATTATATAATTGTCCAAAAATGGCTTGAAACGCCGAAATTGGGCGAAACTTGACTTCCTGGAACCTCTACAACTTCGCCGTCACTTAACCACGCTCGTGAGACACAGGCATTATTTACGCGCAAAAGTCAGCAAATATGTGCGCGTGACAGTCCAAGGGCCACATCTAGGACGGACATTAAGTGTGTATTGCTTTGTATGTCGAGGGGGGGGGTATTAAAAATACGCATGAAACCTAAGGGTGGAGTACTAAAAATCCGCATGAATCTCAGGGGCGGGTGTCAATTTTTGACGGGAAGTTCTTGCAAAACTCCCACCCCCCCAAGCCATAAATTCTGAACGGCCCCTTACCAGGTAAGAAAATGATCAAGTCTTTGTTTCTGGTAATAAGATAGTCCACATTATACCCTTGCTCTTAAATTTCAAATACATCTGCAATTTCCTTGGAAATTTAACTTTAGCTGGAGGCTTCCAGAGCTTTTGAGTCGGAGTCGGAGTCAGGAGTCGGAATCATGGAGTCTGAGGTTTTTGGGTAATGTCGGAGTCTAACTTTGATTTTCAGGTGGAGTCAGAGTCGGAGTCGAAAATTAAAAGGATGACTCCTGACTCCTCAAGATAATTAACATAATTTGCAATGACACAATTAGAAACATGTGAAATGTATCCCAAATTGTACACAAAACTTCCTTAATTATCAAAAAGTGTTCAGGTACAGAATCCAATGAAATCTTTGTAGAACTAATTTTTTCTCCATGTTAACCTTGTAATATTTGTGTGCAATATGCCGATAAGTGGAGTCTTGAGTCGTAATTCAGGAGACCTAAGGAATCGGAGTCGGTGTCGGAGTCGGAGTTGCTTTTCAGAAAGCCAAAAGAGTCGGGAGTCTGATTCAGTTCACTGATTCAATCGTTTATCTACCTCAAATGCGGTCTCTCGTCATGGTGCAAAATACTACTTAGTCTAGGAGGAAGGTGGTCACATAAGGCAAGGCTGTCTTACAACAGGGGGTCTTACAATGCAGGGACCACTGTATGTCACCATTAAAAACTCATGTTGCAGCATTCAAAAAACCCAGAAACAGCTACCACAGTGGAATTCTTTTTTTTTTTTTTCAGAGAGGCGCATACAACCAAAAATTCCAAATTCTCAGTTGCAGTGGACCTTGATATATCTTAGAAACTGCACAATTAAAATTTCTAGGTTAATTTTTATCCAAAAATATATATATTAATGAACAATAGTGTATATATATACCATGTGCAATGTGATAAAAGGTTCAGAAAAACTTAGGCACCATTACAACTTACGCGCATGCATCTGGCCTGGAAGGACTACTGCTTTCCGTCACTTTTTTAACTTTCGGATTCTCCAGACAATCCAACAAACCACTTACGCATTTGTTACAACTTGCCTGAAAAATAAAGGACAAAGATGTACTATACATACAGTTTGCCGGAAAAATGATGAACAAAGATTTACTATACATGAACATGTGTGGGCCAGCAGGATTCTCAAGAAAATCTAGCTAATCACTCACGCATCTGTTACAGTTATGTCCCATTCTCACGGCACGTTACGGAGCACTTTAGGCGTTGGCGGGATGGTATTTCCTGGTAATTTGGATGAATTTGGGTGATCCGCCGTCGACTTTTCACATCCCTCAGGGGCAGTTTTTGTTTCCCCCAGGGTTTCCTAGAAATGGAAAAACTGCGCCGTGGATGTCAAAAAAGATTCAACGTGTTTTTCCGTGACGGAGGAACAGAGCCCAACATTTTCTTGATTTTTGGATGTCTTTTCAGTGAGAACGTCTCAAAAACATCTCCGACGGGATATTAGGACATCCCCTGCCCCTGAGTGGACCTCTCCTGCCCCTGTGGGGACCTCTCCTGCCCCTGCGGGATATTTTTACTTCCCCTGCGGGACATTTGCAGCCTTGCCGGCAGTTTTTGACATCCCGCCGACGGTCTTTTGACAGCCCGCCGACGATTTTTGACATCCCACAGGCATTTAGATCTTGCCCCCCCAGGCATTTAGATCTGTCCCACAGGGATATGATCTTGTCTCCGCCGATTTACGATCTTATACCACTGTGATATGCTTTTAATTAATTATATAATCGTTTTACAAATATTGTATGTAGATGGTCATTTTTTCCTAGAATTCATCTCAAGCTATCCCTCAGCAGTAAAAAAGTTCTCCGTAACGTGCCGTGAGACTGTAGCATTAGTCTGAAAATATTATTCGCGCTGCAAAACGGCCAAAGGCCTTTGCGCAAAGCGAATGGAGCACAAGAGAGGACTCACAAATCTGTGCAGTGGTGGTCTCAACATCAACAGTCCAAAGCAGGAAATTAGGTCAAGTGGGCCCAGCTTCTTATCTATGATTTAGTTTTGTATTTTAAAAAACATGACATATTCATCTTCAAAAGTGTCTTAAAAATTCAATTTTCTCAAGTTATATTTAGTCTACCTATAATTTTTATGGAATACTAAATAATTAGCCTTGACCAGCCAAATTAAATTGTCAATAAGTGATTCATTTTATCTAAAACAGACAACAAGAAAACATAACAAATTAAAGTAATATGATCTTCATTTACTATCAACTGATGCATATGTAGCAGTGAGTAATTTTAAAATGTACATTCCAATCATTGTCTTTTATTACTTTTATACTACTATGTAATATCAACACTATTCAAAATTTCAAAAATTCAACGTAGACTAAAGTTGGCTGCTTTCAGTGTTGTCTGCCTTTTTACCATTTAGCTGATCATCTATCTATCTATCTATCTATCTATCTATCTATCTATCTATCTATCTATCTATCTATTTATAATCTGCCTTTCTAATATTTTGAAACAGTTACATAACTGCCCTGCATACATTGAATATGAAATAAAAATGAAAGTTACGGTAACACTAATTCCTATGAAAACTTGAAAGTGCTGCGTGAATTTCATGGTCGTGCCATTTACATATTAGACAAAGATTTACTACATTAGATTCGCAAGACAATCTAGAAAACCACTTATGCATTTGTTACAGTTTGCCTGAAAAATAACGGACAAAGATTTACTGTAAAGGAACTTTCCTGAATTTATCATGATTGAGGGTGGGAGACTGGTCAGAGCTTTATTTTAGTACTAGCTGTTCACCCATTAGGGTTTCTTGCTTTTCAAAAATGTGCCGAGTTCCAAGATCTTCCAATCCCAGACCTGTTCTAGTAATGTGAAGCCAGCTCCTGCAGAGCTGTTCCAGTGAGCTTTCAGTAAGATGAAGCAATGTGGATTGTTTGGAACTACTGCAGTTGGGTCTACAGCACTAAAAACACTGAGGGCCGTTTTCACCAACATGGTATTAAGAGAAGAGCCAGGTTCTAGCTAAGACCTGGTCTGGCTGAGCCAATCAGTCAAGCAGAGCTGTATCAAGGAATTTTAGTTTAGTGGAGGAGCAATTCTAAATTCACTTTACGAACACTGAAAAAAAAGATTGTCTGATATCAGACAATAAATGTCTAATATGTGTCCGATCAAGCAATTGTCTAATCTAGACAATTGAATTTTTGTTCAAAATGTCAAAGAACTTGTTTGTTTCATTCAATTGATTGTCTGGTTAAAGATAACTATAACTGATTTAAAATGTAGCCAAAATAAGTAATAAAATATACTTACGGTAGCCAAAAGGCCAATGAAAGCCACACAAAACAAGGTATTCATTTTGTGGTATGGTATTGGGAATAGGAAAACAAAAGGCAGTGACAGTAAAGTCCTATGGTAGTTCTCAACAGTGAACAAGAGCCAAGGGATTTATATATAACCCCACATGGATAATTTTGATTGGAAATCACAGTTATGATTATAGCAATTCATAAATCCTGTGCAAGAGAAGGCCAGTCAGTAATTCCATATGAATGGTCAATTTGCGTTACAATATATACATTGTCTATTTTTGACACCACACTCACTTTTTTATGGTAAAGTGGTGAAAATTGGTCAATATGCAGACTAGATTGGTTGACGCATTGCTGATAGATCTATTATTGCTGTGAATGCCTATAGTGCAATTGTTTTTTTATTAATATTATATTTTTCCATGTTGATGCCATTCTGGTACCATGATTCTCAGCCATTTTAGCGGTGCATTACCATCTGGTAACATACACTCTTGCTCGTAAATAAGGAATACATACCAGGAGAAGAAGTAGCAAAAAAAATTGACCTTGGGGATTGAATGCCAGTAAGGTCCATTAAAAGGTCCAGTTGTCCTCCACTGTCACCATTTAAAAACCTCAACTACAATTAGTGTTGGAGTCGAGGCCAGGATATCCGAGACCAAGACCGAGACTGAGGCGTGACCATCCGAGACCGAGGCCGAGGCACTGACCCTCCGAAACCGAGACGGAGGCCGAGGCATGAGCATCCGAGACCGAGGCCGGCTGGACATAAATTATGGTTCACTGCCAAACTATTTTAGCTTGGTATATTTAATTATCGGCATTTAGCCATCGTTTACGATAAGGCTATAACAGTGCAATTAAAGGTTTACTCAATGACTCAAGTAAAACACTGTAATGAAGGCAATAAGGAGGCAACCATTACATTTTTAAAGAACAGGGCATGGAACTCATATCAATGGAAATTCCTTTTTTTTACGGAAACAATGATTCTATCATATTCTAATAATATATATAGGATAATAGGTTCCTTATATTAAATAAACTGACAGATAATTATACTTAACTGACTGGAAAAATTTTGTTTGACTGTTCCCGCAAAATTGTACTTTAATAATTTCGCTGGCCTCGGACGTGCCTCGGACAAATATCCGAGGCCAGAGGGTCCGAGACCGAGACCGAGGCCAAGGATTTGTCCTCCGAGACTGAGACCGAGGCCGAGGCCATAAAAAGTAGCTCCGAGGCCGGCCTCGAGGACTCCTACACTGACTACTACTTTGGTAAGAATGTTTTGCTCGGATGCTCCCTAGGTTCATTTATAAACCGCCACTTCAGCGGAGTGTAATCCATCTGAATTTCCATATTTCATCTGACTATAGCTCCACATGAGGTTAACACAGTATCAACTGCTTGTGTGAACATGGATTCTCATCATTCTGATTCATATTGACTATTGTTTCCCAAAGTGCAAGGGTTACTTGAGGACAGTGATGGAAATGGAAAAGTTTTGTCGAAGGAGCTATCAGCTGTCGCGGCAGAGGCTTGCCACACTCTAAAAAATTTTGGGACAAAACTGTTTTTTTTAAATCAAAAATGGTTTTTTGAAAAATCCATATTGGTTTTTGCATGGAAGTGTGGTTTTTCAATTTAAAAAACCGGTTTTGTCCCGAAATATTTTAGAGTGCATTCAAAATTTCTAAGGGACCGTTCAGAATTTATGACTGGGGGGGTGGGAGTTTTGGCCGTGGGGGTACTAACTTTTCACACGTGTTTCAAGGGGGGTATTAATTTTTGGCATTACTTCCAAGGGGGGTTAAGCAATTTTAACAAAGAAAAAAACACGCATAAACTCATTTTATTGGGACATTTTTATGCACAAAAGTCCGAGAATCTGTACGCGTGGCTGTTTTTAGCTGCTTAATCCAATAGTTATTTTTTGGTGTTTCATCAGAAATTAGAGAGGTTTTCTTACACATTTTCAGGTCCATGAACATGTAGGCTGTCATGATAACAATGTAATAAGATAGCACTTATACACGTACACGTCACACAGAAATGTGCAGCAAAGCCTCTCTATTAATGTTCAGCTACAAACTAATATGAAGAGCAGAAACCACAAACTTTTATGAGAAGTCATATTGCTTAAAACATGGATGAGCTAATATTGCCAAGTAATGGGGCAGTATGGAATTCACAGTCCAGATTTACAAATTAATATCAAATTGTCAAAAAAAAGCTAAATTAGTTTTGATTTTGTAACTGTCAGCATAGTGGACTGGCACAGAAGATACATTCATGACACAACAAGATGAAATATTATCCATTGCATCAAGTAATTCAAGTTCAGGTGTCACAACTTGACCTCAAAGTGCTATTTACCCAGCTAGGGAATTCTTTGCAAACTCGCTCTCACTTTTGGATTCCAAGAAGTAAACTGTTACTTGTATGTATACCATGAACTTAGGGCAATTCTCTTATTGGATCCCAACCATCGAAACAGCTGCCATTTTTTAAATGTTGTTGACAGGCCAGCCAAACTGCTGTAGTGCAGTTAGTAAGGTAACGATTGTCAGCAATGTGTCACTTTACTGATAGCATCAACAGTACTAGTGTGTGCCTTTAAATTTTGGTGCACTTTAGCATCAGCAACTATTCTCTTCAAATTAGAAACCAAACTACTTTCTGAGCGAAACCCCCATGTGAGTGCAAGGTCTGTATTCCTCCCAGGGTATTTCTACCCCCTGTTAAAGTGTCAAACATGCGTGTTAGTTCTCGCCGACATTTATGCCATGCACGTGAGTACTAGTTGTCTATGTGGCTTATTGGCTTGGGCCCAAGGAGGGGGTTTGAACCCCCCTAACCCTCCCCCCTGGATCCGCTACTGCTCCACCTGCAGTATAATTCGTTGTGGTGTTGGCCAAACTGTCAACAACTTACTGGACTGATTGAATCACTTGCCAGGCACATTGGTCAGCTGTCATACATGTCGAAATCAGATGTCGTCAATGGTATTCAATCACTTTTGAAATGCGCAAAGTAACTTTATCATAACTTCTGACTTGTTTCCAAAAGACAGGGGTCAACAAATGATATCACAGGATGAGTACCTGAGATAAAGTTTGCATTGTGTGCAGCTATCTCATGGAAAAACTATCTGGGGTTTTTCTTTATTTGATTTTTTTTAATACAAGATACCAAGTAGCTGAAACTACAGCATTTATAAAATTGTATAAATAACACATATCAGACTAACTTTTCTCAAAAATGTTTAATCAAACATAGCAACAATGTATTTACATGTGGTGGACAAACAAAGTTATGGTTGCAACAGTTGGTATGAAATTTGATCCCTGTCTGGTGTTGGCATTGTCTTTAGATTCCGAATGCTTGCGATTAGATCTGTGCAATTAGCACTGCTTCTTGGCTGAAGTCAACTCGTCAATACTCCTTTGGATACCTGAAGCCTTCAAGAAGTCAGCTGGGCAAACTTTTACACAATCCAAAAGGAAGTCAGCAGCTCTGTAAATAGAAGTTCACAGTCAATACACTCTTTCTCATAATTATGGAATACGTTTATGAACTCACAAATAAGAGGTAAACCTTGCAAAATGAATGCGAGCAAGCCCATCTGTAAATATCTACATGTAGTAGCAATGATCCCCTGCTTCTCAGCTCAACACATAATTGCCACTATAGAATGGCCGATAGCCACGGCCATCCCCTCTTCAAGCCTCTCCTTTTACTGTATGATGAATAAATCCCACTAGCTACTTTGTAGTTAGTAGTAAATGAAATTACAAGGAAAACACTGATTTCCAATTATATTTATTTGACGATTTGTCCAAAACTGTGACCTCCTTGCTTGAATTTTGGACTTTTCCAATTTTTTTTTGGAAACTACCCTCCATCCCCATGTGATAATTTCTGAGGCCCAGATGTCACAAAAAGGCAGGAAAGCCGCAAGGTGCTGCCCTCAAGGAGCAATTGGATTTCACGTCAAATGACACATTGATGGATCGAGCAATTGGCTCAAATATACCAATTTCACCTGCTCTAACTGAATCCAACAACCTTTTAAAAACCATGCAATAAATGCAGATTAACCAGTTGTTATTTACACTGGAAGACAGTCAGTAAGCATCATTTCTTGGTAGCAGTTGGAATCAAACCTTACAGCCTGTCACTTTGATAACAAAAAAGAGTGTACTGTTGCATTGTGAAAATGGCACTTCATGTGTCATCATACTGATGATTTATCATGATCATACCCAATACTTTCAATGTTAATTTGATTTAAGGAGACTTATCCTTCTTGTTGGTGAGAGCCAAACGAAAGAATTATGCATCTGATTTTCAATCCAAAATCAGTTATGACAAGTCAAATGGCCTTCTCTTGATCATGACGTCTATTCAAACTGCCTCTATGTTTCCCATGTTGAAATAGTGGCGTAACTGGGCAGTCTCGAATGGGGGGCCACCTGGGGGGGGGGGGGGGCCGCGATTCTCTGGGGTGGCACCCACTATACTAATTGTATATTTTAGCCGGAGTTTGAAAGTTCATATGGGGGGCACCTGGGGGCACAGGTCAAATATTATGGGGGGCACATGCCCCCCGTGCCCCCCCATAGGGACGCCACGGTGTTGAAAGTAGAGAAGATGACACTTCATCAGCTATCATGAGTCACGAAGTGCATTTTTCACTGTGAACTGGTCCTAATTTTTTCTTTATCAAAATGAAAGGCTGTAATAAAAGCTGGGAGTGCAAACAGTGATATCAGTATATAGGAATACTGACATCATCTCTGCATTTATTCACATGACACATGGCACACTAATATGAGAAGTGTAAAAACTTCCCTTGTCACTCCTTGAAAACCTCAGTTACTAGTAGTATATGTTATTTATCAAGGTAGACATAATGATATTACGTGATTTATCAAATGAGGGCTTTAATGTGATTGATCAACTTAGAGCTTTTCGTAAAAGTTGCATGTACATAGAATTGCATGGCAGAAATAATGAAGTCACAATGTTGTGAAGCAACGTCAGAGATATGACTTTAGCATGCCCCAACATTTCACAATGTTGTGACAAAACCACAACGTTCTGTTCACATTGTGGCAACATGATTTTTTACAGACCAACAGACAAGCCTTGTTGACATTGTGTGCCCATTGAGCAGCCTGCCTTATCAGTCCTCATGTCCACAGAGTTTGGTTAATTCTGAATAGGTGATATAAAAAAAATCTTCTTTCGTTTCGTTATTGCATTGCAAGCAGGGTGATACTGAGCAGCTATATAGCTGCTTGACAAAAAGTGTCACCAATCGGGCAGTGAATTTTTCAACATTCACCGGTCTCTCGGTTGTAAATCTTCTTTTTTTTTCATATATTTTCATTTTTGAATATAGATCTCTGGGACTGGCAGTGGCAGGCAGAATTAACTTTTTTACCCTGAAATTCAAATTTATGGCAATGTCAAAAACAGTTTTGACCCTGTCCTGTTTGCAATTCATGTGATTCTGAATGTATTACCCTTACAAGATACAAGATTCAAGATACGAAACTTTATTTATACTTGGGGTAGTCACATATTGTCAAATCATAACAACTTGAATAGGCTTTTGAAATCAAATAGTTTTTTGAAGAATTTGAAAATACTAGTACATTACATTTGGAAAACAGTGATTTGCATTTTAAAGGGCAATGTGAACCATTCAGAACCAATGAACATTTTTCTTGAAACTGCTGATTATTATCTGTGAAATGTTAAATTTTGAATTTGTCAGCCTTCTTGTTGATGCCTTTTTTTTTGGTGAGAATTGGCACATTTCCCCAATTAGCAGTCAGCTCGACAATTCAAACTCTGCTTTGCATACAAATCAGGGACTAAATATACTTAATGGATTTTCGACTGATTTATGCCACTCATCACTATGCCATGAATATCATTCAATTGTGGCTGCTCCATAAGTTTCCCCATTGAAAATTCTTGCAATCTGGCATACCATATATGCGGACTGCCCTCATTCCCTTTATTGCTGAACGGTGCTAGCTGTGAAGAGACTGACAGAATTCATGGTCATGCATGGAAATTCAGTTCTTTCATGTTTAAACTGCATTTTTGGGCCTCTGTTTCTGGTATTACAGCCTGTCACTTTGAAACCGAAAAAGAGTGTTCTATTGCACTGTGAAAATGGCACTTCATGTGTCATCATACTGCTGACTTGCCATGATCATACCCAAAACTTTCAATGTAAATTTGATTTAAGGAGTCTTATCCCTCGTGTTGGTGACAGCCAAACGAAAGGATTATGCATCTGATCTTCAATCCAAAATGAGTTATGACAAGTCAAATGGCCTTCTCTTGATCATGACTTATTTATGTTTCCGATGTTGAAAGTAGAGAAGATGACACTTCATCAGCTATCATGAGTCACAAAGTGAATTTTTCACAGTGAACTGGTCCTCATTTTTTCTTTATTATTATCGTTTTCATAGCTATGTGTTTTTTGAAAATTTCGTTTTGCAGTTAAACCGTGACATCATCGGGTATCTGTCAATGTGATTGGTCTAATCTTCAATCTGTGACATAGCAGTTCAGAGTTTGACATCACAGTTAATGACAAAAGAATTTAAAACTGCCATGCAATGTTACCACATGTGTACAACCACAACAAACAATGCATGTGTTGGCTGAGTGTTACACCTCACCAAAAGAGTCTCATTGTTTTCCAAACAAACTGTGTTGCTGTTTTTCACAAGACACTGGTCATCACAATTTCAAACAACTTTTGTTGTCAGAAGTTGCAACTCTCCTTTCAAGCTCAGTAGTTTGTTTGGTTCAGTTATACTTCATTGAAGCATCGTTCAGCCAGGGAAAGCTAAACAAGTCATACATACATCATCCATGTGTCAATGCACTATGTCAGTTTCTTGAAATCTGTGCCTGTAATAAACGAAATTATTCAACTTAATCTCTGACATCACAGTTTTGGAATGAAGCAAATTGCAAACTTGAAAAACATGTAGCTATGAAAACGATAATAAAGTGAAAGGCTGTAGTATTGATATTCTAAAGTGAATTATACCACGTGACAAAAGAGGCTTTAATGTGCCAGTTTTGACTTCCAGGGCAGTTGTTCATCACAGGAGCAGTTGCTTGTCAGGTGCTGCATGTGAATTCTGGCAGACTGCTGTTGCTTCTTGCTAATGTTTGGAGAGTACAATATCTTAATAAATGTTATTATCGTTTTCATAGCTACGTGTTTTTCAAGTTTGCATATTTGCTTCATTCCAAAACTGTGATGTCAAGGATTAAGTTGAATAATTTCGTTTATTACAAGCACAGATTTTAGGAAACTGACGAAGTGCATTGACACATGGATGATGTATGTTTCACTTGTTCAGCTTGCCCTGGCTGAACGATGCTTCAATGAACTGTAACTGAACCAAACAGACTACTTAGCCTCAAAGGAGAGTTGCAATTACTGACAACAAAAGTTGTTTGAAATTGTGATGACTGGTGTCTTGTGAAAAACAGCAACACATTTTGTTTGGAAAACAATGAGACTCTTTTGGTGAGGTGCAACACTCAGCTTAGACATGCGTTGTTTGTTGTGGTTGTACACATACAGTAACATTGCCTGGCAGTTTTAAATTCCTTTGTCATTAACTGTGATGTCAAACTCTGAACTGATATGTCACAGATTGAAGATTAGACCAATCACATTGACCGATACCCGATGATGTCACGGTTTAACAGCAAAACGAAGTTTTCAAAAAAACACATAGTAATAAGTAGGAAATCTGTGTGCAGAGTATACGCATAAAAAAACTTACTTGCAAGCATCTCTCTGGGAAACTCCATAGGGATTGTTTGTCACTTTTTTTACTTTTGGATCTTCTATGCATCCCAGCAAGTCATTGATGCAACGGTGGCAGCTGACCTGTTAATGAATAACCCATCATTAATTGTTCATTAAAATAATAATTTAGACATCCTAATATGTTTGCAAGAGAATTTCGTAATCCAAAAAGTAAGGGTGCCATCGCATTTTTGTTCAGTAGTTTTCATCACCGAGAGATGATTTTATGATTTGATGTTTGACATTGTGCATCTTTACAGTTTTCACAAATCACACCATCATGCAAATGAATAGTGAATAATTCAGAGAAAATATACTTGGGACTAACAAAAATATTGCAGACAATACTTCAACAAAGTACATCTGAAATTATAATCTAAATATAATTTAATTAATTGACACAACAAAAGTTGAATATATGACTGCTTTTGTTTTTTGTTTCCCAAGAAGCTTGAAATCAACCATGTCTGAGCTTACAAAGCACCTGAGGTGCTCCAACACTTCTATGATAGATAGATAATTTATTTTCCAACAAAGCATTTACCCAAAGTGGTATACAGTGAAAAAAAATCAATGCAATGCATGTAGCTCGTTGGAGGGGTAATGTACCAGAGAAACGTGTAAGTTTGCTTTTTTGGCACCTCAGATGATACGAGGTGAAATGAGATGATACGAGTGTACAGAAGGGATGATGAGTGTCAAAAAATCAAATTCATGATCATGCAAAATTTTGATAATAATCTTACTATTCAAATGATAAAATATGCCATTAAACAGTGGATCGATGTTGATGAGTACAACCATCTCCCGAAGCCTATAAAATTAAGAAGGGTGCTCATCAATAAAATAAAGGAGGGTGCTCATCAATAAAGTAAAGGAGGGTGCTCATCAATAACGTAAATGAGGGCGCTCATCAATAAAATAAGGGAGGGTGTTCAACTGTTCATCAATAAAATAAAGGAGGGTGCTCATCAATAAAATAAAGGAGGGTGCTCATCAATAAAATAAAGGAGGGTGCTCATCAATAAAATAAAGGAGGGTGCTCATCAATAAAATAAAGGAGGGTGCTCATCAATAAAATAAAGGAGGGTGCTCATCAATATAATAAAGGAGGTTGCTCATCAATCATAGGGACTGAATATAGAACTAAGTGTACTTACTGAAACCAGAAAGGCTGCAAAAACCACAAGGATAAATTTGTTCATTTTTGAGATTTGGTAGCCGGAATGCTGCAAACACTATTGTTGAGTCCTTCTCGAGTTTTGAAGCAGGGGCAAACCCCCAAGGGCTTATATATCACCCCAAAACAGGATGAAGTCATCTAATGACTGCCCCTGTCAATACTTTTGAATAGATAAGGTCATTTTGTAATTTCACAATTGCTGGGCAAATAATGTGTCGCATAGATAATATTCGGCACTATTGGCCACTAAAGGGCAGGCGGTACTCATTGACAATGCTAATCGCGATTCCATAATGTACAGTGACACATATTTCAATGCATTTATGCTGTGCACTTTTTAGTCGGGCACACATTGTAAAACAATTTGGTGCTGATTTTGTGTTTTATCTTTTTGTACAATAAAACAAATTGATTGTGTTCAACATCACAGGACGTACATTTTGCAGATTTTGATTCTCCAATTAAGTATCATAAAAAATTAAAAACTTGCTCAGATTTATTTATAGCTTTTTCTGAAAAAAGAGATAATTATACTGTCACATTTTGCAGAATTTTATACATTGTGAAAGGCGCCAAAAAGGGAAATCACTGCAGGTAGGCCACCCAGACCCAAGAGGCCAAATTTAAGAACGAGAAGCACTCCAGAGTGCCTAAAAAGGTATTCCAGCTTGTCATAAATGGGATACCCCTGCCAGTTCCTTGATGTATCCAAATGCATGTTGTTTTCCAAATACCCTACAGTGAGTTACTTCAGAGAACGTGACCAGGGTATTTCAAAAAGCAATTTGCATAAAATATTCAGATCATCAAGCTACCTCAGAAGGTTCTTCTGTCAACTCATAATTTTTTTCATAATTTTCAAGAATTTGTGTCTACACATGCATTTAATTTTATTGTCAATGATTGGTAAAATCTTCACGTCCAGTGAGCCCCATGGCAACACTGGCCTCCTCTTCAATTGACTCAAACTCCTCCCTTCAAGCAAGTTATTGAGAGGGGTAGAGCAGAGTTTCAAAATATCCATCCATTCTTGTGTAATGGATCTACTGAGTTTCTTTCATGTAGAACTACCATATCAGGATTTCAAATGTAGAGTAGGTCAGGGCAAGAAGCCCGGGTTAGGTGAGAGGCCCCCCCAGGCTTATATCTAAACTTACATTTTTGGTGCATTTTCTTATTGATAGGATTAAAGCCAGAGGCTTTTTAAAATTTTAGGTGATGTCACAAATTTTCAAGGCAAACAGCACAAAACCATAGTAGAAATTAAGGAAACAAAAAAAATGTGCATGGTTTTTGTAACTTTGACTAATTCTTTGAAAGCAGTTGTCAGAAATAACCTTGGAAATGTTTAAAAGTATAATGGATATCTGCATTGCTTCACTTTAAGACCATCACATAAATATGATTTGGATCATGTTTTTTGCATTTTAGTTTGTAATATAGAGGTCAAATTAAAATATGTGGGTTTGGGGCGAGAGGCCCCACATGGCATGGGGCATGAGGCCCCCTATACTGGGGCCTCAAAGCTGCTTCAGGAACCATTTAATAATGTGTACTTTACCTTAAATCTTAATAGAATAGCTAATTAAAATAGAAAAAAAATTGGCTGAAATTGAAAAAGGGCAAAAAATATTAAAAAATAAATGTATGAACAGAAAAATTCTAAAAATTCAGGAAAAGGGAAAGAATGCCTTAAAAATTATAGAGGAACAGCAAGAAATAACTTTCTAGCTGAATGCACTCGCAAAAAAAATTTCCATAGGATTACTATAGGGGGGCTTCTTGCCCGATGGGTGGGGTAAAAAGGCCATTTTCAATTTTTTTCAAAAAATGGCTGTAACTCCTTCACTAAAATTGGTAGACACTTGTTTTGCTAGTTATAATTAGACATCACCAAGATACTAATGCTATTCGAAAAGCAGGTATCTAACTGACAGTTTTGCATGTTAGCGCCCAGCTAAGGACTTACGCGATTAATAACAGCAAACAGACAACCAGATTATTGTTTATTTTGCAAAAATATAAAGTTAAAAGGTATAATAGAAGAAGCATATGATGTCTAAGTCAGTTAGATACCTCATTGTCGGGTTCTAACATACATTTTTGTCAGTTAGATCCCGACCCACAAAAATGCATGTTAGAACCCTCCAAATCGGTATCTAACTAATACATAGAGTCAAGTGATCCCTTCCTGACAGCATAAGCATTCAAAGAATTGACCATAAAAAGTAGGTCAAATCGCACCTCGAAGTTAAGGGGGCTGCATGCCCCGACCTACTCTACACCATTCTGCAATCTGCATGCTTCTTTTTGTTTTCAAATTGACCCTTTGTTCTTTGTCTACTGCTGGAATATACATATGTAATCATTTCTAACTACATAAATGCAACTGCAAAGTGTCATACCCAAGGTTGGAATGTATTTGAATCAACACATGGGTTAATTTGGCTATTATTATATTTCAACATTTGGTAAAAACAAAAGTTTCTGGTTTCGCTTGTTATTGATGGGACCACTTGCATCACAACTTGAACATTTTAGGTTTCCAAAATTTTCCTTCAATGAATTGTTGTACATCACTCTTTTACAGAAAAAAACATAGGGTTCAAAAAAATTATAATCCTTTTAAATGATCTAATATTCAATTAAGGTATTTGAGTTGCTCTGCATGATACCCCATGCAACTCAGGAATGCCTTCTACACCTCTGAAGTACCTTCTATGGCTTTGGAATACCTTCTTAACCACCAGAGTACCTTTCACACGCATGAATGGGATACCTTATTTGTGTTGGAATACCCAATGCATGTCGAAATACCCAACAAATAATTCTGAATGCCCTGTTGGTATTTTGAGGGAACCAAAGTACCATTTTTTTCTCAGAGTGCACACAAAGCTGCTAGTCTATTTATGATTGAATGGTGGGGGCCTCATGTGTTGTTACATGTAGACGGACTCATTGAGTCTGGATGTGCCAATTTTTTACTGACAACAAAAATATCAATTTTAAATAGTAAACTCTTTTTTTTATCATACAGATGTTATGCATGACATCATTGTTTTGAGAATTTGTGATAAATTTGTAAATGGATGTCATAGCAATTCTTATCGTATCCTATAAAAGCATCCAGGAAATCCAATACAAAAAAGTGATTTTCAATAAAGTTGCAACATTTTCATGACGTTGTCACAACGTTACTGCAACACAGATGCGCCTATTGAAATATCTACTATCTATGTTCTACATCTCAACCCGAGGCTACATTTAAACCCGACAGTACAATTTAGTACAATTTAAGGGGAAAATTGAAAATCTGTATCATCAACAGACCAGTTCTTTCCTGATGCAAGTTGCAAGGTATGTACTACATACCTTGCAACTTGCATGAGGAAAGAACGAGTCTGCATCAATTACACTATATATCTTGTCTTGTTTGTTGATTAAACAGATTTTCAATTTTCCCTTAAATTGTACCAAATTGTACTGTCGGGTTTAAATGTAGCCTCGGGTTGAGATGTAGAACATAGATAGTAGATATTTCAATAGGCGCATCTGTGTTGCAGTAACGTTGTGACAAGGTCATGAAAATGTTGCACTTCTGTTGAAAATCACTTTAAATTATATGGCAGAAATTATGTTATTACATTATGAAGCAATATCAAAATATTACGTAGATATGCGAAGTAGTGGCAAGATGGTCACAATGTTATGAAAAAAAATCTCAGAGTTGTGTTCACCTCGAGGTAACATAATTTCTACCATACATTTCGACAGACAAGCCCTCCACCAATTTGAATTTTGAATCAGCTGAGGGACCGTTCAGAATTCATGACTGGAGGGGGCGGGTGGGAGTCTTGCCAGAACTTCCCGTTAAAAATTTATACCTCCCCCCTTGAGTTTTATGTAGATTTTTATTAATTCCACCCTTAGGTTTCATGCAGATTTGTAGTACCCCCTCCCCCTCCGATGTACAAAGCAGTACACCCATATACTCAGTTATACGATAGTGACGCATACAGATTCACGGAATTATGTGTATAAAAAAGAGTGAATGAACTGAGTGTATGCGTGTTTCATTCCATGTATGTTTTGTTTAAATTTCTATCCCCCACCCCCTTGGACATTTTTTCAAAAATTAGTAACCCCCCCCCCCTTGAAACACGTGTGAAAAGTCAGTATCCCCTCCGCCAAAACTCCCACCCCCCCCCCCATTCATAAATTAACGGAAAGATTATCATAACAACAAGCTATGTTAGCTCAAACAAATTGTGCAACCATCTCTCTCAATCATTTCTCAAAATTCTAATTTTATTGTGTTGGGGAACAAGAATTGACATCTCCAAATGTCAAGTGCTCCAGAAGGAGAAGCAGATTATCCAGTTGAACTCTTTCATGTATATAAGTGAGCTTCTGCATATTTACATGACATAGGGACGATGAATATCGGCTTTTGTCAATAAATTTTTAGCCTTTGACACACATTCGGCATTTCAACATGGTATATTCATAGGCTGTATAGTGTAGTCCTTGCTTTACAGTCCTCGTCACATTTACGTAGAATTTCAAGCTCTTTTCCATGCTGTTGAAGTGTGATGTCAGAGATGACTCTATTCTCTAGCATTGCAATATATGTAAAATAACTACAAGCTGTGATGTCATTTTAAAGTGGGTCAGATTCCCTGGCTTATTGCCGATGAATATCCACCTCCACTGAGCACCAGTTAATTTCAAAACAGTGTCTGAGTGAAAATTGAGGTCTGGGGAGACCCCTTGCAAGTTCCACATCACAGCCTGTTAGCCAATGGAGTATTGAACAATTCCTAATTTTCACAAACAATCATAGGCGTATTGGAGGGGGTGGCAGAGGGGAGCGATCACCCCCCTCCCCAAACTTCGAGAAAAGGCCCAAATTCGGGCAAGCAGGCTAAAAATTTGGGCAGATGATCAAATAAATATTACTAAAAATCAGGTGTTTCCTAGCAATTTGATTAAAATTTGAATAAAATAATTTGGGAAAATGTCGCTCACCACCCCCCCCCCCCCAAAAAAAAACAAAATTGGGATACAACTTCAGAAAGGCTGATCATCCCTCTAACCGGCCTCTATTCATTTGAGCAAAAAAAATTAACTTCTTAAAAACCATATATATATATTTATTTAATCAAACAAGGCAAAAATGTATGTACATGTGGTGGACAAAAAAAATGATAGCAGTCAAAGTTGGTAAAAAATTGGGTCCCTGTCGGATGCTTGAGTTGATTTTCCTCCTATTGATGTAATGCTCAGCAGTGTTTCATAGCAGCAGTTAACTCACCAATGCATTCCTGCAAGCCATGTTTCTTCAAAACGTCCTGCGGACAAACTTCGACGCATTTCAGAAGGAAGTCCGCAGCTCTAGAAATTTAGTGAAATATTAAGATTATTTGTAGATTGCCTGGATACAAATTATAACCTATAACCTTTTTAAGCATTGTTGGTAGATATTAATGTCCATCTATTAGGGTGGTCCAAAAAAAATTGGCTCAATTTCATTGATGATACTCCCTAACGTTTTTCTTTGACCATGTGGAAGAAGTTTGAACAATTTCAGCCATATTGCATGCCTACAAAGCTAGGGATATATAAATATTCATTGGCTTTGACATGAACTCCGAGGAGGTTCTATAGGGATTTGTCACTTAAAAGTGCTTTGCTTGTTCAGTGAAGAAAACAATCAATTATGTAACACAAAACAACTATGAACCACTTTGACATTGATTAGCAAACTATTTAGGATAATAAGTGAATTAACCCATCATCTTTAACTAATGCTTTTGTGTATTTAAGTTATGTTTATTTCAGCTTAAAGTCGTGTTCAAAGTGTTGTTGTGCTATTTTCCTCATTGTTAGGTTACACAAGTATACAGGCACTGAAAACCAGCAATTAACAGTGAATAGAATAGTAAACACATCTTCTATCATTTGCAACCCATGCAGGCTGGGCCCCAATGTTCTGCCAATCTTGCAAACATACTATCACGGGAAGTGACTACAATAATTTTATAGAATTCTTCCTCATGCTTTGTGCTGAAATCTCTGCCGCAAAGAAGTCAACAGAAGTAATTTAGAGAACTCATAGTGAATTGTATTGTGGCTTTTGAAAGGTTTGAATCATGTTTGAAGCCCATTGAAATTTGGCCCAGGGGGAGGCAAATCATGTGTTGGAACAGCCAGCTGCAGTAAACAGAAGGCTAAATAGGATTATTACTTTCTTATTAATGTAACTTTAATCTGTAAACTGTGTTAGATAAGTCAAGTTGGTCTAATTCTATTTGTTTGTTATGCAAGCAGTGGATGCCACTTTGTTAAAAAGTCAAAAAGTGAATTTTCGTGGAACCCTCACACAAGCAGACAGCCACATTTTGCATGGACAGTGCTGCCACCTTTGCCCACTCTGATATTGGTTAATCTTTAGAGGTGGCTCAAGTCATCAAGTTTTGCTATATTTTGCATCAAAACGCCCATGAGAAAATTGTGTTAAATCATATTTTCCTTTTGTTTGAGGCCTATTAAAGCACTAACCAACTGAGGAAAAAAGTTAGGGGGTACCATCACCAAAATTTACACTTTTATTTTCCCATTGGATGTTGGACCACCCTACTATCTGTTGTGAAAATAAATATGTAATTTTGTATGACTGATTATGTAAATAAACTTCATTGTCTGTCTGTTACTTAGTCTAGCTGTCTAAGAAGTAAAATAGACAAGAAAACGCATTTGGGGTCATGAGAAAAAGGTTTTTCGCTCATCATTTTCAGGGCTGTTTAACATGGTTTAACCTTCTTTAAATCGTTTTATACCCTCATCTTTGAAGCATCTGCGATTTTATTGAAATTGTAAAAATATGGCATGCAGCTGTATGTAAAAGAGCCACATTACAGCGAAACACTTGATATAGAATTGATGTGGACTGTGGCACTGTGAAAATGGCACTTTGTGACTCATGATAACAGATGAAGTGTCATCTTCTCTACTTTCAACATGGGAAACATAGAGGCTGTTTGATTAGTCATGATCAGGAGTGAGCCATTTGACTTCTCATAACAAATTTTAGAGTGAAAATCAGATGCATAATCCTTTTGTTTGGCTGTCACCAACAAGTGGGATAAGTCGCCTTCAATCAAATTAACATTGAAAGTATTGGGTTTGATCATGACAAATCATCAGCATGATGACACACGAAGTGCCATTTTCACAGTGCCACAGTCCACTTTAATTCTATATCAAAGTGTTTCACTGTAACAATTTGATATTCTGCATGACCCTTGATTGTTCCCATCATGTGAAACTTAGATCGTCTTTTGTATAATGAGAACAAGTGTGAGTGAAAGATAATTTTAGATCACTCTTGAAACAATGAAAAATGCGGCTTCATAAAATGCTAATAGTTAAAACTAACGCGCAAGCCTGTTTCATGTTAGCTCCATCGGGGTCTTGCATGATGACCTCAACTTTAGGATCTTCTAAGCATCCCAACAATTTGGTTAGACACATGTCACTGCTCACCTGAAAGCATAAAAATTGAGGATGAACAGAAAAACATGGTCCCTGCATTGTAAGAACCCCTGTTGTAAGACCGCCCTGCCTTAATATGTGCCTTCCATCCGCACTAAGTAGTATTTTTAGTTCATTTTGCACCGCAATGAAAGACCGCGACCCCACCAGAGACCGCTTCAGGACTGTGGAAGGGGTGGTCTTATAACACAGGGACTAATGTATTGGACAACAATGCATACATTTTTATATCAAATAATAATGAAAATACAAAAATTAGATCTTACTTACAGTGACCAGAAGGGCAGCAAAAGTGAGAATCAGCAGCTTGTTCATTATGAAGATGCTTCGTCCTGCTGTTGCTGCTTGACTCCTATGGATTTTTTTAACAGTTGGCATCAAGGGCCTTATATATGAACAAAGTGGATCACAGTCATTGGACATAATGACATTGTGTGCAATTCATTTTTACTAATGTCATCCGGTAATTTTGCTAGAGCAAATACTCAAATAAGAAGCACTTCCACACATTACAAAAAGTGCCGGTCGTTGATGACCAAAATTAGAAATTATTTTGATAGCCTCACCCAACAAGGCTTTCATGATATAGATCTATATTATAAAACTTGGTGGGACAACTTACCACTTTCATATTTTTTAGCAAGTCATCGTGAAGCAAAACAAATTGCACAACTCACACCAGTCTCCCCTATTTATGCAGAAGAATACTTCAAATCATCATGACTTCACCATCTCTGCAAGAATTATCAAGAATAATTTTAAAGAAGGAGTGTTTTCAGTGATACTATGAGGTTATACCATGGGTAGGTGCAGTACATCCCCGGTATACTCCACGTACCCCAGTATATTCCCGAGACCCGAAGGGTCGAGGGAATATACTCGGGTCGAGGGGAGTATACCGGGGATGTACTGCACCTACCCATGGTATAACCTTTTTATCCCATGTCTAGGCACATTTTTGAGAAATAAAGTAAAAAACGGCCATGGAACTAAATAAAAAAACGTCGATGCAAATCTGTGATTTTACGATTGAACTGAAAATTCTTGTTTCACTTATGATTTTTTTTTGGCATTAGTTTTTGAGATATCGCCTTGAAATTTTGGATTTATAATCTGTACTATATGTAGGAAAGTACTGGAGAATTTAGTAGGTCTGCTGCATTCAGGTCCTGAGATATAAGATCAAACGGCCATGGAACTGAAAAAAACGTTGACTCAAATCAGTGATTTCTCGCTAGAACTGAAAATTCTTGTTTTAGTTATAATTTTTTTGTGGCCAGGGATTTTGAGATATCATCTTGAAATTTGGGACTTGTAATATATACTATATTTTTAACATTAATCTCTAATTTTATGCATCTAGGTTGATTAGATCTAGAGTAATAAAATAAAACGGCAATGGAATGCAGAAAAACGTTTCTGAAAACATTGAATCACAGTGCTGAAACTGCACCAAAAAACAGAATTTAACATTAATACTTTGCCATGTGTTGTGAAATATTGTCTAAAACAAGAAAAAAAAAAAAAAAAGGGTCCTCATCCCGATGGAAATTAATATAAATCAGTATTTGTACAACTAAGTCATTTTGGTAAAACTAAATGAATTTTCCGAAAATCGCTCAGGAAAATTCTATATACCGAATAGAAAGTCAAAACTGCATTATTCCCAAGCAATATTTTCTTCTAGATCTAATACGTCAAACCGCTTCTCTCTAGCCCTACTAGATCTTGTGCAAATTGCAAAAGAGTGAACGAAGCTTGTGCTTTCAAAATTACAAGAAAAGATGATGAAGCAGCAGGAGAGATTGTGACGCTATACAGGCTTTCTGTGGGTGTGTCTAAATGCAGCTCTCTCATTGGCTGTTTTCAGTATATTCCCTGCAAATTAGGGAGTATACTGGTCAGGTGACCATATACTGCTTTTTCTCCCCGATACTGACTTTTTCCCTGCTGTATTGCCCAGGGAAAATCACAGTATCGGGGAGAAAATGTGCCTAGACATGGGATACGACTTATTACAGGCTCAAAAGAGGCTTTGTACAGTAAATCTGAGGGTATTCCTATATGGAGCAGAATAACATGATTTGCTTCTGATGAAGGTGTGTAAGCTTCTGAGTCTGGTATATTTTCCAATTTAAAATTGGGAGGTTATTATACGGCTGAATTAATTGGTATCCTTCCTTGTACCTTCACCTGAGACCTGTATCCTCCTGCGACCCCAAAGGATTGGGGCGGAGGCTGAAGATGTGGGGAAGGATAGATATTCAGCCAAATTTTAACCTCATTGCCTAATATGTAAATGCCAAAGCATAAAGCCGGCATCGGTGGACCCAAAACAGAAATTGTAAGACACTAAATTTTAATGAATTAAATTATTTTTCAAAATCCATTTTTGGTATTCTGATTTGCTCAATAAAAAGTTTAGAGAAAAAAAAATCTGAGAAAAAAGTAGTGTTTTTTGTAATTTCTTTGTTTAAAATCAAATTTCCGAAATTTCCTTTTTTTGTCTTTTTGGAAATTTTTGATTTTTCAAACGATTTTTTTTTCGAACATTTTCTGTTTTTTGGGATTTGTTTTTTCAAACATTTTTTTTTGGCTGGTCAGTGCTTGCCCTGCAGCAATGTAAGCTATGCAGGGCTCTCCCTGATCTACTTATCCTCTAAAATTGCAAAGAGCTGTTCAGTGTTCAGCAGCAAATTGAAGTCAAAGTATTTTGAAAACTGGTCATTAGACAGGACAGCGTCGGGTGCTTAGCGTCCAACGGCTGGTTCTGTTATTATTAGGCCTATGTAAGACCATGCATGTGACATGTCCAGACAATCTCTTCATACTTGGACATCAGTGGCGTCCCTATGGGGGGGGGGGAACGGGGGGGGCACATGCCCCCCATATTGGACCTGTGCCCCCCATGTGCCCCCCATATAGACTTTCAGACTCAGGCTAAAATATAGTCAGTATTGAGGGTGCCCCTCAGAGAATCGCGTGCCCCTCAGAGAATCGTGTGCCACCCCCCCCGCTCGAGACCCCCCAGTTATGCCACTGTTGGACATGCATGACTTACCTTGTTAATATCAAGCAGAGAAGGATATCTATGTTTGATTGGACAAAGAAAGGAGAAGGATATCATAATCCAACCTATTGATCGCCTGAATCTAGTATCTTTCCCTGACAGTATGGTATCCTTCTGGTGACAGTTGGGCTAATTTGATATCTGGCCATAAAAAAGCTCATCAACAGGGCATGATAACATCATAGGTGAGGGATAAAAAATACTAGTGGAGATATGGCTGAAAATCATTGCTGCCTAATAACTTCGCATGCGATGCATACACTGTGACATCAGTCTTATCTGGTGAAAAGGGAAACTGCATTCCGCTGCCTCCTGGCACAAAAGTTAGTTCTGTATGCCAGCATTGAGGTCCAAAGAAATAGTTCCAATTTCATGGCACATTCAAAAAGTTTCTATTCAACATTGAGGTAAACCAGAGTAAGACTCAGCTATCACATTCTCTAAGGAAGTAGACAAGGCCATCAGCATACTCAGAAACAGCCCTGGTTTCTTCCAGACAAAATTTTGTGAGTTCTCCACAATGGGTTTATGTGGACCGCTCGCTGGAGCTCGCGGTATTTCACCCTGGCCACTAGGTGGCAACACATGACAGCATATGATCTGCCAAGGCTGGAAAAAGCAGTGGCAATGCAACTGCTGTTCACCTGTAGACAGCTTCGACACCAAATGAAAGTAAAGAAGTAAGCGTCAACAAGATTTGAATGTCTTTAATGTTGTTTTAATGATAATCACATATCAACAATCTATATGCACTTTTAGTCCGCTGCTCATGTACTGTTAGTCATGTGCCTACATCTGTCTACTGACTACATGCCCCTTGAAGTCTGTCAAGCAGTCTCTGAATTCCTGAACTCCGCAAGAAGCTATCAGGGCACACCTTACTGCAGCTGATGAAGACTCTGGCGGTTCTGAAAAATTAAATAAGAAATAAGAAGATAATTATGACTAGATATCTTCTATGATATAATTTAGTTTGCCGTTTGATTGATGGAGAGCTGTGCACCACACACTGTACAATTTGAAATTTTGAGTCAGCTCAAAATGATTGATTGAGATGGTTGCATAATTTGTACGAGCCAACATAGCGTGATGTTTTGAATTATGATAATCTTATCGTCATTATAACTTATAACAAGCCATGATAACTGATAGGAATTGTGCAACCATCTCACTCAATCATTTAAGCTGACTCAAAATTCAAATTTTACAGTGCAGTGCATACTGCAACCATTATTAATGATTTTGTGTAAAAACTTTTCCCTCTTTAAGCTAATATTGGTTGAAGAAGATCAAACTGAAATAAAATTGTGCCAATAAGATAGAATGAGAATGAGTGTCACACAATTTAGACCCATGGGAACCTTACCTATACAGTAATTTTATACCTCTTCTTAATTATTAAAGTAATGGAGTGAGATGGTTGCACAATTTAATTTAATATCTTTATTCACCGTTTTTTTTTTAAAGTACAATTACAATAATGAACACAAAATGTAACAATTAAAATACTAGTTTGTACACAACAAGTTGAGTAGCAGTACTACCTCATCATCATTAAGAACACTCAATCATTAAAACCCTCTTTGGCACCATTCAATTCCTTGACACAAACTATCTCAGGGTTTATCTCAGTAATAAGGCTCTCTTGCCATTCACATAATATTACACTGTGAAAATGGCACTTCGTGTGTCATCATGCTGATGATTTGTCATGATCAAACCCAATACTTTCAATGTTAATTTGATTGAAGGAGACTTATCCCACTTGTTGATGACAGCCAAACAAAAGGATTATGCATCTGATTTTCACTCTAAAATTTGTTATGAGAAGTTTAAATGGCTTACATGTACTCTTGATCATGACTAATCAAACTGCCTCTATGTTTCCCATGTTGAAAGTAGAGAAGATGACACTTCATCTGTTATCATGAGTCACAAAGTGCCATTTTCACAGTATTGGGTTTGGTCATGACAAATCATCAGCATGATGACACACGAAGTGCCATTTTCACAGTGCCACAGTCCACTTTAATTCTATATCAAAGTGTTTCACTGTAACAATTTGATATTCTGCATGACCCTTGATTGTTCCCATCATGTGAAACTTAGATCGTCTTTTGTATAATGAGAACAAGTGTGAGTGAAAGATAATTTTAGATCAGTCGTGAAACAACGAAAAATGCGGCTTCATAAAATGCTAATAGTTAAAACTAACGCGCAAGCCTGTTTCATGTTGGCTCCATCGGGGTCTTGCATGACGACTTCCACTTTAGGATCTTCTAAGCATCCCAACAGTTTGGTTAAACACTTGTCACTGTTCACCTGAAAGCATAGCATGAAAATTGAGGATGAACAGAAATACAGTGGTCCCTGCACTATAAGATCCCCTGTTGTAAGACCGCCTTGCCTTAATATGTGCCTTCCTTCAGCACTAAATACACTTCAACCTCTCTATTACGACCACCAGTGGTTCCAAGCCAAAGTGGCCGCATTAGCGAGGTGGCCGTAATGAAGAGGTTATCAATTTTCTCAAACTGGCCACTAGGGGCCGCCATGAGGAGGCGCCACTAGGGGGCGACTCTAGTGCCACTAGGGGCATTGGTTCATTGGTGAACACTGACTGCCATGTTTCTTTAAAAACAAAAGCTTACAAAAGGTGTGAAGTGCCATTACATGTAGGCCTAGGTCAATCTATACAATTTCATTTAATTAAAAGAGTCCATTTATTTCATTTCTCTCTAAAAAAATATATTATAAAAGACTAGTTCAGAGTATAGGCCTATAATCATATCAATTTGAAAATGCGCAATCATGACTTGCTTTGATCTGCCAAGAATCGTGACACTCCAAATTGATGTCTTGCTATGGGTTTTCTTTGTTAAAAGTTACAAAAACCTGCTGTAATATATAAATAGCAGATGCACATTAAACGTTTTTTAGTTGAAACTTGAAGTTGATATAATGACAAAAACAATATCCTTGTGTTGTGCTATAAAGATGATAATGACTATTGAGAGTAGATGCGGTACAATTAAGAAATACTGACAAACTTCAATGGTGGTCGTTAATTGCATTTCGGAAAACTTGTGAGTCAGAACTTGCCCCTCAATGCCAATCAGGGACCAAACTTGAGTTACTTAGCCTCAATCTATGCAATTACTGATTGATGTTGATTCAACAGTTGCATTCTTAAGTGCACTTAACAATTGGTCACTTCATGTTGCCATTCATTGAAAAACTAATCAATAAGCAAACACACGGCCAGACAGAGCGTCGTCGATACGCATTTCTGCTTGATACAACAGTATCAGCTCTGCTTTTTACCCAACTGTCCGCAATAAGTGAGGTCAGAATGGCCTCTTTGTGCTCCTGAAAATGCCCGTATTTGCGAGGTGGCCGTATTAACGAGGTGCCCGCATTTGAGAGGTTTTATTGAGCATAAAAGAATGGAAAAATATTTGGTTCCAGGCCAAAATGCTCGTAATTGTGAGGTGTCCGTTTTAGTGAGGTGGTCGTAAGGTGAGGTTGAAGTGTAGTATTTTTAGTGCATTTTGCACCGCGACAAAAGACCGCGACCCCACGAGAGACCACTTCATGACTGCGATAGGGTGGTCTTATAACACAGGGACCATTGTATTGGACAATAATGTATACATTTTTATATCCAATAATAATGAAAATAAAAAAATTAGATCTTACTTACAGCGACCAGCAGGGCAGCAAAAGTGACAAACAGGAGCTTGTTCATTTTGAAGATTTGTCGTCCTGCTGGTGCTGCTTGACTCCAATGTGATTTTTTAACAGTTGGCATCAAGGGCCTTATATATGAACTCAGTGCAGCACAGTCATTGGACATAATGACATTGTGTGCAATTCATTTTTACTAATGTCATCCTGTAATTTTGCTAGAGCAAATATTCAAATAATAATAATAATAATAAATACTTTATTAATCATATGACATGAAACTTTTGGTGTACAATCCAATGACAGAGACATTCATTCACGACAACTTACACACATCAGTCATTCATCACAAAAACATTCATTCACAGAAATGTATAATAAATGATTAGTGATTAAAGTTATTGCTCATTGAGCAGGCGTACGCTTGATGGCACAAAGGACTTGGCATATCTTGCCGTTCTGGCCCTAATTGATCTAAATCTTCTGCCTGATGGTAAATTCTGATAATGGCTATGCAGTGGATGCATATTGTCACTCGTGATAACCTTACATCTTTGTACAACACATTTTTTGTAGATGTTCTCAAGACTTGTTACTTCGATACCAAATTTGCTACAGTTTTTTACGATTCGTTCAAGTTTGTGCTTAGATGTTGCGCTGCAGTTACCATACCAACAGATAATCGAGAAAGCTATCACTGACTGTACAATAGATGTGTAAAAGAGATCTAGGATCTTATAATCTATTTTAAGTTTGCTAAGTTGTCTCACTAAGTACATTCTTGAATTTGCCTTTTTGTATACAGTATCAACATTGTCATTGAAAGTAAGTTGGTGATCGATTATTGTCCCGAGATACTTGTATTTGGTAACACACTCAACAAGTTCATCATTTATATACAGCGGTGGATGTTCATACACAGATCTTCTAAAATCGACAATCATCTCTTTTGTCTTCTTTACATTTAGCTCAAGGAAATTATTTACACACCATTCAGTGCAGAGTTCAACATTTTCTCTGTATAGTTTGTCATTATTTGTACATTTCGCAACTAATGCAGTATCATCGGCATATTTAAACAATTGGCATGAATCATGATTACATTTGCAGTCACTGGTATACAAAGTAAAGAGAAGTGGTGAGAGCACACACCCTTGTGGGGCGCCAGTGTTTGTAACAATCATACTCGATGTGCGATCTAGAAATTTGACATACTGTAATCTATTTGTAAGAAATTCATTTATCCACAATATTAATCGAGTGTTGACCTTCATATTAATTAATTTCTGCATCATAATGTGTGGTTGAATGGTATTAAAAGCGCTCGAAAAATCGACATACAATATTCTAGAATACAACTTTTTACTGGCTGTATTTGGATGATCAACATGACTAAGGATGTAATCAGTTAGTGAGAGAGTTGCATCCTCCACACACCTCTTAGCAGTATAAGCAAATTGATAGTTGTCGACATATGAAGCACTTCCACACATTACAAAAGCACTTCCACACATTACAAAAAGTGTCGGTCGTTGGTGACCAAAATTAGAAATTATTTTGATAGCCTCACCCTGTGGGACAACTTACCACTTTCATATTTTTTAGCAAGTCATCGTGAAGCAAAACAAATTGCACAACTCACACCAGTCTCCCCTATTTATGCAGAAGAATACTTCAAATCATTTGACTTCACTATCTCTGAAAGAATTATTAAGAATAATTTTAAAGATAGAGTTTTTTCAGTGATATGACTTGTTATTACAAGCACAATACTCTGGAGCAGAATAATACGCTTTGCTTTTCATGAAGGTGTTTAAGCTTTGAATGTGGTATATTTTCCAATTTAGAATTTAGAGGTTACTACATGGCTGAATTAAGTGGTATCCTTCCCCGTATCTTCACGGGTGGAGATATGGCTGAAAATCATTGCTGCCTATAAATTTTTCATTCAACTATATACACTGTGACACCAGTCTGGTGAAAATGAGAACTGCATGCTGCTGCCGCCTGGCATAAAAGTTAGTTTCAGCATTGAGGTCCAAAGAAATAGTTCCAATTTCATGGTACATTTACAAAGTTTCTATTCAACATGCAGGTAAACCAGACTAAGACTAACCAATCACATGCTCTAAGGAAAAGGTCATCAGCATGCTCAGAAACAGCCATGGCTTCATCCAGACAAAATTTTGTGAGTTTTCCACAATGGGTTTATGTGGACAACTCGCTGCACAGTGAGCAAAGGTGGCAGCACTGTCCATGCAAAATGTGGCTGTCTGCTTGTGTGAGGGTTCCACAAAAAATCACTTTTTGACATTTTAACAAAGGGTCATCTACTGCTTGCACAACAAATAAATATAATTAGACCAACTTGACTTATCTAACACAGTTTATGGATTGAAATGTCGTTAATAAGAGAGTAATAATCCTATTTAGCCTTCTGTTTGCTGCAGCTGGCTGTTCCAACACATGATCAGCCTCCCCCTGGGCCAAATTTAAATGGGCTTCAAAATGTGATTTAAACCTTTCAAATGCCACAATACAATTCACTATAAGTTCTCTAAATTACTTCTGTTGACTTCTTTGCGGCAGAAATTTCAGCACAAAGCATGAGGAATAACTCGATAAAATTATTTTGTTTTGTGTTACATAGTTGATTGTTTCAGTTTTCTTCACTGAACAAGTAAAGCACCTCAAGTGACAAATCCCTGTAGAACCTCCCAGGAGTTCATGTCAAAGCCTATGAATATTTATATATCCCTAGCTTTGTAGGCATGTCGCTGGCGCTCGCGGAATTTCACACTTGCAACTAGGTGGCAACTCATGACAGCATAATCTGCCAAGGCTGGAAAAAGCAGTGGCAATGCAACTGCTGTTCACCTGTAGACAGCTGTGACACCAAATGAAAGCAAAGAAGTAAGAGTCAGCAAGATTTAAATGTTTTAATGATAATAACATATTAACAATCTATATGCACTTTTAGTCCACTGCACAACAGTGCACATGTACGGTTAGTTACGTGCCTATATATCTCTACTGACTACAGGCCCCTTGAAGTCTGTCAAGAAGTCTCTGAATTCCTGAACTCCGCAAGAAGCTATCGGGGCACACCTTACTGCAGCTGATGAAGACTCTGGCGGTTCTGAAAAAGTAAATAAGAAATTAGAAGATTTTTATGACTAGATTATTATCTTCTAAGATATAATTTAGTTGGCTGAAATCTGGCCCTCTGATTGATGGAGAGCTGTGCACCACAGTAGGCCTACATACTATAAGCATTTTCTATGATTTTGTCTAAAAACCCTTATATTGGTTGAAGAAGATCATACTGAAATAAAATAGTGCCAGGGAGATAGAATGACAATGAGTGTCACACAGTTTAGGCCCATAGGAACCTTACCCCATACAGCAATTCCATGCCTCTTCTAACAATTTTAATATTAAGACAAAACTGTAAAATTTGAATTTTGAATCAGCTTAGAGTAATGCAGTGAGATGGTAATGCACAAATTAATATAGCATCTTTATTCATCCCTTTTTTAAACATTACAATTACAAGTTAAAAAACAATAATGAAAGCAAAATGTGACAATTAAAAGACTAGTTTGTACACAACAAGTTGAGTAGCATTACTACACCATCATCATTAAAACCCTCTTTGGCACCATTCAATTCCTTGACACAAACTATCTCAGGGTTTATCTCAGTAATAAGGCTCTCTTGCCATTCACATGTATTGACACTAAGACACTCAGTGCGCCTACAATACAAGTTTATAAAATTCTTACCACAGTTGGAATATGGATTTCCAGTAGCTACAGTGCCGCCTGTAAATAAGTGAAACGCATGAAATGGTGCCATTGTATCAATGCAATTCATACTTAGCAAAACTGCTTGTGGAAGCATGAATTCCCATCCAATGAGAGGAAAACATCTTGGGTCATAAAGGCCGATATGTGAGGTGTGTGGTATAATAATGGCAGCCAATTTTCTTTGCTGTAGTTGGAGTTGGGTATGGATCAAAGTCTTTGATAAGTAAGTGAAACACAGGCCCAATGTTATTTAATAGGAAAGGATGGTTACACTTACTTATCAAAGACTTTGACCCATACCTAACTCCGAATACAGCAAAGAAAATTGGCTGCCATTGTTATTCCACATGCCTCACATATGATTTTGTTGTTTTGCGCATCAGCCTTTATGACCCAATATATTTCCCTCTCATTGGATGAGAATTCATGATTCCACAAGCAGTTTGATTGAGGATGCTTAGCTTTGATGCAATAGCTCAATATCATGCGTTTCACTTATTTACAGGCGGCACTGTATACACCAATTTGTTTGGGGCTACTTAGCGAAAAAAAAAAGTTCAACCATCTCACTCAATCATTTGAGCCGACTCATAACTTAAAATTTTACAGTGAAGCCTACGTGTACTTACTGGCATTTTTGCTGCTTTGTCATTGTCTTGGGTTGCCTCAATATTCTTTGTACATTCGGGTTTGCCATGCACCCTCTTAATCCACTGACACAAGAATGGCTTTTACTCCCTGCGTTGCAAACATTCTGGAAATTCATTATAAAACAACTGTCAGTGTCTGAATAATGAAAAATTATACTTAGTCATAACTGACTAGCATAAATATTTTATGATAATAGTGTGTAAATTTCAAAGCACGAAAACGCCACTGCCTGGACACAGAATTTCTTTTTTTTTAATTAAAAAACGATCTAAAAAAGTTAAAGAAAACGCAGAAGAAAAAACATTAAAAACGCAAACATGTACTTACCACCACCAGCATAGATGCAAGAAACAGGATACAGAACTTATTCATTTCGAAATTTTGAAGTGCCTACCCGAATGGATGGATGATCTGCTCTTGTGGTGGAACTATATATGGCAATGACATTTCAATAAAAAAATTGAGGCACTTTGAAGACCAACCAGATGAGGTCAGGCCGTTTATGGGTTTGAAAAATTTGCTATTGTCCAACATCAACAGTTATATGAATTGTTTGATACATTGACTAGTACACAGTAATTGCAAAATTAGCGAAATAAGTGCAAAAGGCATTCATTTTCCAATTTTATATCCTGAAAAATGTCAGACAAAATGATATTATGCTGACCGGTTTAAAATTGGTGAAATATGCGGTCAGTTGTCAACTGTGGTTCAAATCTCACCCCGGGAACTCACTTTAGTCCGAGCCCATGGGACTTTAAATGGAGGCGGGTTGTATCCAGTGTTCTATGCTGGGGCAACTGAAAGACCCTGGGCATCCCTGAATTAATAGGGTATGTGCCAGACTCTCAATCCTCTCATGTCATCATCATACGGCGGTCGCCTGCCTCAATATAGCCCACTAAGGTGCTGCAGAGGCGTAAAACACAAACAAACAAACAAACAAACAAACAGTTGTCAACTGTGACTTGAGGTCATCATTGGTTTTGATACTTTGTATAATCCCTGCATATCATTTACTGGCAGCTGGGTCACATAGAAAGATTTCGGTTGAGTTCCACTTGCTTGGTAATTTTGCACTCCGACCAAGTATACATCAGAGTTTGTAGCTATTTTAAATGTATTTCACTACTAGAGAATAGGGATGCAAGCTGTGACACTGAGTTAACCTGTGACATCACAGTTCAACAGCATAGAAAAGAACTTCAGACTCTGCGTAAATATGACGAGGACTGTAAATCCACAAGGGATAACTTTGCATTCACTACCAGAGGTGAGGCTAGTTCTGGTGGCAAAACCTTTCTTTCAGCACTAGAATCTACAGACACCCAAGTTAGAGGTCAAAACAATTTAAATATATGATTATTGCTTGTCTGATCTTCTCTTGTCTGATTATCGCTTGTCTGATCTTCTCTTGTCTGATTTTCCACTGTCTGATAAATTGTCAGATGTTTCTTTGTCAGTTTATTTCATGTCTGATCTTGTCTTATCTATTATTTTCCAGCCTGATCCTAGTCGGAATATTGCTTGTCTAATCATTCCTTGTCTGATCTTGTATGATTATTGCATGTCTGACCTGTTCTTGTCTGATTATTGCATGTCTAATTATTGCATGTGATTATTGTTGTCTGTGTATTTCTTGTCTGATTGCTTGTAGATCTTTGGTTGTCTGATTGTTGCTTGTCTGATCTGCTAAAGTCTGATTACGGCTTTATCTTATCGGATCATTTGGTGTCCACAGCTATCATCTATTGTTCGATTCTTGTCCTTTCTTGTCTGATCAACACTTCACAGTTAGCTATAATATGTCGAATTAGATATGTTTCATTAGGGATCATGCGCAAAATAGCATATAATTATAAGGGCAAATTTACAAATTTCCTCAGCATATGTCTTCCCATCAAACAACACAATGTCATAAACTGATGATGTTTTGTTTGTTTTGTGTTTTACGCCTCTGCAGCACCTTAGTGGGCTATATCGAGGCAGGCGATCGCCGTATGATTATGAGAAGACTGTGAGTCTGGCACATACCCTATTAATTCAGGGATGCCCAGGGTCTTTCAGTTGCCCCAGCATAGAATACTGGATACAACCCGCCTCCATTTAATGTCCCATGTGCTCAGACTAAAGTGAGTTCCCGGGGTGCGATTTGAACCCACGCCCTCAAAGCCAGTTGACAAGCGCACTTACCAATTAGGCCACAGGTGAACTCAAAACTCAAAACTGATGATGTCATACACACCTTATGCAAATGAGCATTGCGCAGAATATAATACAAGTTTGCAACAAAGAAAATATGCTACTAAGCAGATAGTTCTGCTCTCTGTCTGAGATGCAAACTGCAAAAAAGACAGCAACCAGGATTCAGAGTCTATGGGATGGTATAACAGAAGCAAGACTTTTAAAGATGGATCACAAAGTTTATTGACATGGCTGGAAAACAATTAATGTGGCATTTACAATGTGGTTGACAAACATAAACATACATTCATAATTACAAGTTGTAGACAAACAAGATTATAAAGTAGACATGGCACCCTTTGAATAATCACTGACAACTTCTCATCACATCATGCTCATGGGCAATGTGTTTCAGTTTTCTCCACCAGGTTGTCAATTTTTGGCTGGATGTTCTTCCGGACCAAGTAACTTCTTGGGCAAACTTGTACGCAGGTGATCAAATATCTAGCTCCACTGAAAAATAATCACAATTGACTCAAAGTTAGATTTAAATTGATTGATTTTATGCAATATATATATCTTTATTCAGAAAAAAAAAGCAAAGATTGATACATCACAGGGGCAGATCCAGAAAACGTTGGAAGAAAATTTACTAAAAATATCGCAATTTGTTTACATTAAAATCTCAGATCTACAGTGCCAAGGAGGGGGGGGGGGTGAACCCCCTAAACCCCTCCCCCCACCCACTCTCTGAATCCGCCTAAACCACCCCACCCCAGGCCCTCTCCCCCACACTACCTTGTCTAGATCCACCACTGGTAGTGTTGCATAAGTTTTGCATCTTTCTCCTGTTTGTCAGTCTTATCATTAATTTATTAACTTTCTGATAACACAAAATGTACGCAGGCTAATTGTATTGAGTAAATACCTACACACAAGCTTCTTCTACGGTCACTGTCGTTGGTCTCTGAAGAATTTTTTTCACTCTCTCGTCCGTGATGCAGTCATACAAGCCAGCAGGGCAATCGCGTTTCGGCGTATTTGATCCGTAAGCACTGGCCTGAAAAACAGAAAATCCACAAATATGCTAATTCTGAAATTAGAGAAATCATACTTTGATTGATTAATCACAGAATTTCACAATTCCTTTTTAGCTGATATCACTTGCTGGTAAAATTCCTACTTTCTTCTACAAAGTGTGCCTTATACTTAATTCTAATAGAGATGAGACAGTTTTGTTGCAAAAGTTAACATTTCAGCAGATCATTCCAAATATTTTGTCTCAATTATCCAAAACTTCCTACTTTCCAAAGTACTATCATGTCAGCATTTGACATTATGGTAACATTTCAAAGAGTCGTAAAAAAAACCCAATGCAGTGTTCACTTCATGGCAACAAAATTTAAATTGTGTACCAGACATTTCTGCGTTACCAACGGAGAGGCTCTCACTGCAAAATAAGAAATTTTGAGTTGGCTTTAATGATTGAGTGAGATTGTAACAAAATTTGTTTGAGCAAATACAGCTTGTTGTTTAAATTGTGATAATCTGTCTGTTGTCATAACTAAAACCAACGTGATGTCAGCTCAAAGGAATAGCGCAACCATCTCAGTCAATCATTTGAGTTGACACAAAATCCAAATTCACATTGCTCCACCAATTAGTAATGTTGTGTGTTACATTGTGTGTTACATTGTGTCCCCGTTGGAGCAAGAGATAGTACAGGGGGCTTCAGGATACTTTGAAAAGGGTTTATTCACATAAATTAAGTCAACATAATTATCTCTGCATCCTAAAATATGCAACGTCATCAGCCCTATGTAATAGGCGTTCAAGAAATAACGTTGGGCGATTGAATGATTGGTGCTTACGTCCTGCATTTATTTATAATATGAACTGGCTACACCTAATTGGACAGGAACGGACAATGATACTGAGATGAGGTTAATTCACTCTTGGCACCAAATGAAACAACCGTCTAACATGGTTGCCCGGGCCGGATATGCAACCCGGCTCCAGAGGTTTGCAGCCCAGTACTGTATACCACTGAGCAGGCCCTTTGAGTTTGACCAGCTGTCCAAGGAAAATGTAGGTATATGAAAATTATTTTAAAGGTTTTAAGATATCTTCACGATTACAATTATTCACTACTTACCAACACCAGCACTGAAGCAATAACAGCCAAGATTATAAAGCCCTTCATCTTGCAATAAGCGATCTGAGATATCCAACCGAACTTTTCAAAGTGAATCGTCAGATCGTGCTAGCGGTTTTTAAATGGCCTAATGGCGCAAAATAAGGTCGAAACACACTTAACGGATTAGTTAAATATCATGGGCAGACATGAAACATCATTATTCTCTTTTTTTCATTTTCAGAATATGCTGAATTTTCAAATTATCTTGTATAAAAACGATGTATCAAAAACTATTTCAATGGACTGGAGCAAAATATATATATGCCAACCTGTCACTGGCACTGTTAACATCATGATAGATTTATGGACTTCCATATATATGGCAATAATTTACCCAACGTCTGGACATGGTAGAGATACACACAATCCAGCCCCACCCCCACAAAAAATCTCTTCGCCTAGATGTCTAGCATAAATTTGATACTTTTTAGGCGAACTGGATTTGTTCTGTTTTTGATAATCATAACTGTAGACCCTCAATGAAACTTGTCCAATCAGTCAATGGTCAACAATGTTTTCATGAATAAATATTATCGCCGTGATCAATATTCAGGAATGTTACTCAATAACTGAAATAAGTTCTTCCTACCATGGTTGTTTAAAACAATTGGTAGTCGTTCCACACAGACATGATGAGCACAAAAGTGAAACCTGCTTACATCTGCAGGCAGCAGAACACAGACCAGTGCAGATGCAACTACCAAAACCGGGGCTCCCTGCCAAACTCCAACTTTTAACTTTGCTGTACTGCTATATCGGGCAAGTGCATGGAAGAGCGAAAATGCTTTCTGCATCTTAAAATATTTTTTTGGAGCTGGTTCCAAACATTTTGGTCAAATATTACGATTAGTCATGTAGTGGACTGCTGTCTGCCCTTTACAGGTCATCAGCAATACTGTCCAGTGTACCTGTACCTGTGCCCGAGCTGCGAAACCACATTTGGCGACACACCAAATCTTTGGCCCCCCTACTCACTGCAGCACCATTCTGTATGAGTTACCCATCCCTGAAAACTTCAGGTTGAGACGCACTTTTTTCTGGCCTAGAAATGACAGAGAAAAAAACAGAGGAAGAATAGATATATTTAATTTCGTCTTTGGTAATGCTTTGTTCAGATCAGCCAATTAAAAAGAAATCAGTTAGATTTTTGGGGTCACCCAGGACTAATGCTATTTCACCTTATTCATTTCTCATTTGTATATATCATATTATCGCCTTATTGTGGAGTTATTTTACTTGTCGGTTAAAAGCTTTGTAGCTTATGTTCCTTGTTTTTTTGTCATCACCAACGTGAAATAAAGTTTCATCGTATCTTATCTTATGGAAACGACAGAAAAACCCAAGGGAATAAATAAATATTTAATTTCATCTTAAGAAGAAATCAGTTAGATTTTTGGGGTCACCCAGGACTAATGCTATTGGAAAGGCAATTGTTGACCAATATTGTTTTTATGACAGAATTGGCCAGTCAAAAGAACAGACAATTGAAAGATGTTTAAGTCATTTAGTTACGGGTTGCCCATGCAGTTAATATTTAGTTACGGGTTGCCCATGCAGTTAAAGGTGGTCTGAAAGTGGTGTTCCTGTCTGGGTAGTAGACACCATTGCTAATAAATATTGAATACTTCAACATTCTCCATTGAAATTGATAACTTTAGCAACTTCTGCTGGAGCACATGATGGTCTGATTCAAATTTAACTTCTTCCAATGACCCCTAAAAGGAAAGAACATGCTGTTGTATAAACCGCATGCAGCAGCGTTAAACCCAGGAAAAGTTACAGCAACACAAAATATGGAAATTCAGGAGGCTTTTTTAAGGTGAGGTGCATTCAACCGTAAATTAAAATTCTTGCAAAAAATGTAGTTGAGAATTTCCGAGAGCGATAAGAGAAGATGACTGGACCTCTAAAATGGACCTTTCCTACATTCACACTCTGAAATTTACTTTTATTTGACACTTTTTTTTTCAAAAAAGTATTCCATACTTATGAGCAGGAGTGTACATCAAACAACTGACATAGGGAAGAACATGTCACCATCAAAAAGTCATGTTGCAGCTTTAATATCAGGTAGAGAAACAGCCGGGTGAAATATGGAAATTCAGGAGGTTTATGAGGGTGGGACACATCTAACCAAAAATGCTAAATTCTGGCTAAAGTAGTCATTTACGCTCTCAAGTACTGATTAAGGAAAATAATTTAGACTTTTACAGTGGACATATATAGCCAGCATTCAAACTCTGAAATTTACTTTTATTTGCCAAATTTTCTCAAAAACATATTGCACATTCATGAGCATCAGTTTATTATGCAAGTCATCACTTTGGCACTGCTACAGGATGTATAATAACATCATCTATATTTAGTATCACAAAAAAAATAATGAAAAGCACAGTTGCCAAGACATTTCTCAGTACTGTGCTCATGACTTGAGTATTATTTTTAAGAATCAGAAACTTTAGGTGCTCCTAAATAATTATATGTACATGTGCTTGTGTTAGAGCTATTAATCACACATGTGATACATGTAATATGTTTACATGCAAGTACTTATAAATTGTAGATTCATGTTGAAAATCTCTGCAATATGTGAGAACATATTTAGAAGGGTGATATAAAAGATAGCTAAAGGGAGCCTTTGCTGGGTCATGACCCTGGTTGGGATCAGCCAAGCATGTCACACATGCAATGGGTGTATCATATTTACCATTTCTACATTACCTTTTGAGCACTAAACATGGCAAAATATCTCCTTACAGCTCTTGTCATCTTTTCCGGCTTCAGGAATTCCATTACATCTTCAGGTATGTTAATAATTATTATGAATTTTTGTAAAATCACAAAATTGCACAAATTTACGAATGCATTTATATTAAGCAGTTCAACACTGGAGTTTTACATCTATGGTTCTATCAAAACTATATCAATATATATATATATATGTATTATTATATTGCAGTGAAATAAAATTTGGGATTTAATAGTGATAATGGTGACACTGCTGCTGAGCACTACTTACAGTCTGTTAATTTGATATGCAAAAAGAGTGGACTGTTGAACTGTGAAAATTGCACTTCATGAGTCATCATACAGATGATTTGTCATGATCATACCCAATATTTCACTGTGAACAGGTCCTCTCTTTTTGCATAACTAATTGATAGACTTAAATGGTATTTTTGTAAGTCAAATAATTACAAGTATTGTCATTAAGCTGTTTACATCAATGACATCACAACAGGCCCTAATAAAATCTAGTCGCCCTATCCATCACATTGAATAAATTGTCAATTTGTCATTGGTTAAATTGTGACTTCAGCAATGAGTGGCGTGACTCATTTGGTGACTTGTCCTGATAGTATTGCCACTTGCCAGTACAGTACTTGTAATTTGTCGACTGTTATCCATTATTACCCTAACAGCGTGTGTCGGCGGTCCAACGTCGGCCCGAAGCTGGTCCGATGCTACTAACATCGGACTGACGCTGGGCCGACGTTGGACCGCCGAGGCATGCTGACAGGGTATGCATCAACTGTAATCTAGAGTGTTATTTCTCTCCAAAAAGTAGACTTACATTGCATATCAAATTAAACTATTAGTCAGAATAATCGAATAAATGCATTACATTTTCTCAAGCAATGCATGTTTTTGTATTGATAGACAACCTCAAGCAAGTTGAATGAAACTCATACAGGTCTATCAAATCTGCTCCAATGAACAACACTCACATACATGAACATGTATTTTCAAAGTAATATGTAAAATAAATTAATCACACATGCACCAGATTGTTATTGCACGTCTTTCCTATATTGTGTGGACTAATTAAATATTTCTGTTGACATAAATGACATATATGCTTCACTAGTATGCAATTCATAACAGTATAGATGATATTAACCATACAATATAGGCTGTACCACACTTTACAGACTTGCATTATAAAAAATATCTCACTCATAAAAAATAGTTCTCAATCATGCAATTGTGCTACAGTCAGTACAGTGTGTAACTGTGTGTGTATCCAGTAAATGATCTAATTTGATATAATATATATGTCTCAAACAATAGCAATATATCATGTTCAGTCTGGACAGAGTTTGTTGAAATGTTAAAATGGACCTTGAGCAGACTGCATGAAAAGTTGCATGCGAATGTACAGTTTATCATTCTCAGTTCTAAGTGTGCTGTGGTTTTCCTCTTTTGAAAATAAAAAATTCTTTGGTAAATTCAGTCTGAATACACACATATTTACCAACGTTCAGAACTTAATAGAAATTTACTTTAGGAAGTCCAATACAATGTCCCCAGAAGCCTGCTTTGGGAGTTCACAAATACTTGAGTTTTCAAAATTTTTAACGGTCCAACGTGACAGATTTTAGAATGCTGTTTTCTATTTGGAGGTTGGTGAGGTCCAGTAGGGGAGACTAGGGCACGTTGGTCGACTTTTCATATATTTTTGCTCTCAATCATTACTAATTGGAATACGTGCATAAGAAAAATCCATCTACAGACTGACTTCTTAACATTTACAATAGCTTTATGCTGAACCAGATATGTCGACAATGTGCAGTCGAGGAGAAACATAAGACAAAATCGATGTTTTTGATTGTCCGACGAGCCCAAGAGACAGGGCGCATCGGACCTCCATGTAGTTCGGTAGGCCTATTTTTGACCATCAATTAAAAGGCAATCAAAGCAGAAGAAAGCAAGGAAACACCACATCTTATTCCCATAAATCACAACACATTCTTTTATGTCATGCAGAATGACTTGGCCTATACCTGAAAATTTAATACTTGACAAACAGATAGTTTTAATTAATGAGACTTATCTGACTAGATCCCCCATACTTTAGAAGGGGTTGCATTGCATGGTAAAAAGATATATTTTTAAAAATATCAGAGATGGTCCAACTTGCCTCGAGGCCCGACGTGCCTTGGTCTCCCCTATAAGATAGAATAAAATCACAACATGTGCGCTATGTAGCATGTTTTAGCAAAATTAATCCTTTCTATGTTCAGTCTATATTTTGGTTTTTCTTCCCATTTCTTCTTCTTTCTCATGATTGTTCTTCCCTGTCTTCCTTCCTTCTTTCTCTTTCTACTTCAATCCACAACATAAAATTTTCGAATTTCATTTGCTTCTTCTTTTCTCATTCTTCTTTTCACCTCCTTTTCTCATACATTCTCCTTAGAACTGCTCTTAAAACTTCTTCAGTTTTCTCACTTTTCTGCTAAACTCTGTATTTAGATCACTCTTTTCAAGCAAGTTGACCAAAACATTTTGTGAAGTTTTTGATCAAAACATGTTGTGTCCACTGAGCCAGTGAATGCATTAACATTTGGGTATATGTTTGTATAGATATAAAATTTGAAAGTGTCCCATTTTCCTTTACCACAATAGAAAATTTATAAAGCCCCCAGATATTATGTGTTGCTTGAATAGGCAGGAGCAAAACAGTTGGAAAGCATTTGAAAATGGGTGTAAGGATGAAATCTCTATCTTACATTGTAGTTTAAAGAGTGAAATTTCAATATTTCAAGGACAGATAAAATCTTTGAAATCTTTCCAAATACCAAAATCACGTGTTAAATTTCACGTGAAGGTGCTAGATCTATTTATAGTATATTTACGTGTGAAGATGCCTTAAAAGTCTAAACCCATTGCCAAAAATGTATATCATAAGTAATGTTCATACAGATAGTAAGTACAGATGCCAAGATTATGAATATAAAAGAAATACAATTTTAAGAGAACATATTTATTGGAAGTTGCCCTACACAAAATTATCCAAGAAACATCCTGAATTGTTTTTAAAACATCATTTTAGACTGTTGACTCATAATTAAAATGGTGCTAGAAGTATGGAAATATCAATAACAAATGTCAGCATTTCTCTTAATTTGTTTGTTTTGCTACAGCGACTCCATGATGTAATGTTGTTCTCACTTTTAGCATGCAATATCCAGGGTAAAAAAAGAAATGGAAGGGCTAGCCAAAAAGGGTGGGGTGGAGTTATGACTGACCCCTGACATGTGTGGTTTGCAAGTCACAAAATAACAAATAGCTCTGAATATAGATAATGGCTGAGTCCTGTGGCTATGGGTTGTGGTTTTTGTAGTACTATATAAATTAGGTGATAACTGTTCAGTGGTATGGAAAACTATGGATCATTTGTTTTTCAAGAGAACTTTAGATCCATCTGCTCTGGGGCATTAATACATGAAGTAAAGTCCCAACCAAGTGTATTTTTAAGTGAATTTCAGTGACTGTATTTACCCGAAGAAGGCCTTTTTTTTTACATCACAGAAAGAGACATGTGTGGCAGCAAAGATTTCAAATTAAGCTATTCTCACAAATAAATGACTTGAACTGAATAATTAATATGTAATCTGCCAAGCCAGGAGAGAGCAGTAAGCAGGTCTACATTGATAAGGCCAACGCTGTTGTATTATCATGCTTGCATTGTCAATCAGATCAGAAATTTTCGTTTTAATTTGCGTCGTTTTGTCGATTTCGTGAACGGCTGCTAGGGGCGCCACTGTATCGACGTGCGTGCCCTCTGTCGTTTTTTGCGGCGTGATGAACGGAGTCATGCTTTTCACGGTACTGCGCATGCGTGGTAGAATAATGGCGGCGAGCATGTAGATCACGTGGTCAAAACAAAGATGGCGAATGACACGATGAGATTGAAGTTACAGACTAGCATGGTTTTTCAGTACGTACATGACTAGTGTGGGAAGGATCGCTAAGCGATCGCAATTTTTGCTCTTGCTTACCGTTCTATTGTAGGTTTAAATTCCAAGGATTCACCTTCAGTGGTACTGCGAATTGGCAATTTGTACGTGAAATTTGGAATCAAAGGGTGCTTAGGGGAAAATCTGTCAGTGATGAGAGTTTTAAGGGGGCTGGTGGACCAATTCCCCACCACTCTAATACTTAAAAAAAGGCCTGCCCTAACCTACGACCAAACCATTCACCCTGTTGAAATGGTAAAATAGAGCAAACAGCCACACACCAGTAAACTGAATTTCATAATTATGGCAATTTCCTTTGTAATGAATTATAATTTGCTATCATATATATACATATTTCCTGAAGGAAATGAGCAAATTATAATCACTTAACCATGTCATGTGAGCCAATTAAGAATTAATTCTTGCTGAAGGTCTGTCTGCATTCTGCTTACATTTTGAAAGCCCATGAAAAAAGTTTTTGAACATGAATGCACCTTTTACAAACTTGTATACATGTGCTGATTGTCACATACGTAACAGTGAATAATAGTGAAATATTACCACATTATGTAATTGTGAAATACTGCTTTACTCTATCATAAACTTAATGTAGGATTGTAGGTAAATTTCTATGTCTGTTCAACAGTGTCCATGGTATTTAGCCTGTGTGAAATTAGGAGCAATTTCACCCTCAAAAACTTGGGCGCCACAGGCAGATATGCAATTATCCGAATTATATAGAGGGAAAATGATTCAAAGCTGATATCAAATAGCAACTAAACGTTGTGGAAATGTCTCACATGGACATGTGAGAAGTGACATGCTACTCTTTCTACTTGACTTGCAGTTTAAACCAGTGGTCAGGAATGTTTCTATATTTGAAGTCAACTTATTTCATACATGTGAAATAAGGATGTTTAACAAACTTTATATTTATACTTTACACAGCGAAAAGTTAGATAAAGAGATTACATGTGATAATGTCTTATTTAGTAATAAAAGTAAGTTAACAATTAAAAGTGAATTTCACAAATATCTTTAAGAAGTATTTGATTCATAATAATCATGCAATAAAAGATAATCTTCAAAACTGTTAATCGTACACTGTAAATTTGCCACATTTTGGAATAGGTCTATATCATCACTGTATAGGCTTATCAGAAAGCAGAATGTGTAAATGTCAAAGCATGAAGACGGCACCACTTATATATATAATATATGGAGAAAATCTGGACAAAAGGTGTCTGGAAAATGGGGGAAAAAAAGGTATTGTTCCTCCAAAAAATAAATTCTTGAAAAGGTTAATCAGTGTTCGCACTGCCACTTAACCTAAATAATTTGCAGCGCACTCCCTGCACTTACATGTGAATAATGAGAAAAAGATTGGTACAGTGGCAAACTAACTTCCTAATTTTTGAAATTGAGCATCAGACAGCACACTGTAAAATTTGAATTTTGAGTAAGCTTATTATCCATCCAATAACTATGTATCCTTCAATTTTTTCCCTCAGACCGACAGCATGATGTCATGCTGGAACAGGATGGCTATTGGCCTGGCAGCTCTGTGTGATGCGCTGCTGAAGAGCTTGACATCATGCTGACAAGCGAATCAAATTGGCTGGCATAATTAGCCCCAACAAACAGTTTTAAAAACAAATCCTTAACAGTTCCATGTCAATGGAATTTTGTTGGTTTTTATTATTCATTGCACCTGAATATCCAAACAGTTGGTCAAGTTTCAGTTATAGATTTGGTTCCTGGTGATTGAGCATGGTGAAACAATGCATTGACAGTCAAGGTGGGATTCAACCAGCTGTGAGATTTAGTGGAAGTCTTGTTTGTGTTTTACAGCTATTCACTAAGCTCCTCCCCCAGCTTAGTGACATGCATTCAGTTGATGCACATTGAGAACAGATATTGGGATCAGATGTTCTCTATTACAAATCATAAAACCTTCCCTTTCCTCATCTTCTTCCAATAAGATTTCAAATCATGCCACCCTGGCATCACATGGCATGCTTTGAGTATCCATGTATGCCATTGACTAAGTGACGATAATAACCCTGGAGCCTTCACAGTGATAATTTAGTATAATTTAAGAGCAACTGCTTGATGTCATGCAGCTGACTCTCTCAACCAATGAGAATGTACATATAGCTTGACATCATCAAAAAAGCCTTGCATGACATATAGCTTTGCTTCTCACACCTCCACTGACCAATAGCCACCCAGTCTCAGCATGACATCAAGTCTATGAAAAAAATTGAAGGATACATAGTTATTGGATGGATAATAATGATTGAGTGAGATGGTTGCACAATAGCTATGAGCCAACACAGCTTGTTGTTTTGAGCTAAAATTTATGACGGACAGATTATCATAACTTAAAAAACAAGCTATGTTGGCTCAAATACATTCTTCAGGAAATGCAAACACATTTAATACTTATCACAACAGTGTATATACATCGTATAAGGGGAATTTTATACTGAATAAGCGAACATTGCAAGCGAAGGCACAGGTGAAAGACAAACTATATCAACAATTTTTAATTGTAAAAAAACGGACATAAACATAAAATGTATAGGCTACATTTAATTGAGAAAAGAATATGTTTATGTCAAAACAAATGACTCATACAGGTTACATCAATTTTAAAAGAAGTACATAAAACAGGATGAAGCAGCCTTTTTTCAAGTAATTATAAATCTTTCAGTTCAACTATTTTGGACCTCCCTCTATACCTATTGCCCTGCCAGTAATTATTAGGGTAGCCCCTATATTTCACCTTTACATGGTGTTACTGTATAATTTCCTGGGTTGACAACAAGTCAAATTGATGAGTTTTTTAACCCTGAACTTGGCATCACATGTGTAAAAAGTTCACAAAATTACATTTTTGCTTTAATTTGTTGCTATTATCAGTATTTTCAAAAAGAACTTCACACCAACTATATGAAATTACTGAACTTGAAACTTGTCCTACAAATTTCATACATAGCTCCTCACAGTAGCCTAACAGGTCCCACTGACAAGTTATTATTACGATAAATAGAATAATATTATCGAGTTTCTGTATAATTATTTCCAGCAATTTGAAGGTCAGTGACCAAGCATAAAGCAAAATGGTGTTTGGATTTCTTATCATAGAGGTGTCATGGGCCTTTATAGTGAACCAGTAGTACTATCTACATGTCAGAAGCATCATGCTTTACACTGGAACTAAATTCAGATTACTTTCATACAGAAAGTGTACTGTGAGTGCAAGATTCGCTCTTCATCATACACTCTAGCTCATAAATATGACTTTTTTAGAATCTTGAAGAAGTATTTTAGAAAATAAACCCATGTGATTGAATGCTAGCAAGATCCACTTTAAAGGTCCGGATTATCTTCCCTGATCATTCCTTGAAACTTTCAACCGCTAATTACGCTAATTATTTGGCTGGATACCTCAAATATTCATAAACTCCCTGAATTTCCATACCTCACCCTTCTGTAGCTCTCTGTCTCTACCTGGGCCTGATGCTGTAACATGAGTTTTTAATGGTGACATGTTCTTGACAATGGCAATCAGTGGAAGCAGATACAATTGAATCAGACCATATTGTGCTCCAGCAGAAGTTGCCAAACTTATCAATTTCTATGGAGATTGTTGAATATGCCATATCTATGAGCAACAGACTGAGTGTGGATATGGAATACATTTTCACTTTCCTGAAAAGCTGACAACTTTAAAGTTTCTGCTGCATGGGGCCATGGGGCACACTGTGGACTGACCCAATTGTGACTCCTAACAGTGACCATAGCTCTAATTTTGAAGAATATTATCATTTTTGAAAACCCAAGGTACAACAAGAGCAAGGTTAACTATAGGAATTATGAATCATTTGTTTTCTAATACAGTGGATTTTGCCAAACTCAAATCCAAAATGCCTGGTGAAATAGCAGATGGGTCTTTCAAAAGACATTGCTTTTTATGTGTCAGTACGTGCACAAAGCAAGGAAAAACTAAGAGGTGCGCGTGATTTGAGTCCAAATCAAATGCACACTTTGACCTTGATTTTACAAGATGGAAATCTGTGAATAAATATAGATTGTTGTGATAAATAACATTCCCTCCACTTGTATTCCTAAGAATCTTTGACATCATATATTATATTGGAATTCATCAGTCTATTAATGCCATTAATTTTGTTTCAGAAACTACATGCAGAAAGTCGATAGAATTGACGATCTTGGTCGATACATCATCAAATTTGGAACCAGGTCCGAAAAGTGATGTCACCTGGGTTGCGATGACAGCATTCATGATGCGAGTCCTTGATGCCCTGCATGTTGTTTCCAATCGTTCCACATCTTACGTCATCACATATTCTGATGATGTCACAGAATTACACTACCTGCAGGATTTAAAGGACAAATCTGAACTGATCGAAACTCTACAATTCACTCCAAATTTCTCTGGGAGAGCGGACGTCATCAAAGCGATACGACATGTCCACAATTTCGTAAAAGCAGACGATAATCAATACCAAACTAATCAAGATGACATTATACCTGTGTTAATTGTCCTGAGCAATGAAAAATCAATGAATTACACTAGTAACATTCAACAAAAACATGAACTATTTCACCAAAAGCAAATGTTTGTTATCGGAGCATCTCAGGAAGCCGACGAGAATTTCTTACATTGGTTATCAGCACACCCTCATGAAAGGAAGAAACAGTGGTGGCCTTTACCTAATTATGACTTTCTGTCATTCTTCACTGATGTATTCTTGCCTTCTGTGTGTAAAGAGATAGGTGAGTTGCTTCAAGAATTTATATTTTCAATCACTTTCCTTTCTAAATCTGTTGTGAGGATATAGTAGGCTACTTCAGATGTAATTTTTTAAAAATTGATTTGCCAATTAAATCGGGTGTAGATCATTTTAACTTTCGAATGACATAAGCAATTTTGTTATATATATATGGATTATCAGCGTCAAAAAAAGCCCAGATATTCCAATTGAGTGCTGATGGAATGTAAAACACAATCACAATATTTTCCAGTCCAAAATCGATATTCCAACTCAAAACAGAATTTCTTGAAACATTCAGACACACTGTTTTTAAAAATAATTTTAAGAACCACTTTGTGAATGTGAAGTGTTTCTATGGTTTTTACACTGAACAGACTTCAAAGTTTCAAACAATATGGAGACGTACCATGGTACAAGGACACCGTCACGTCCTTTTGCCAGGGCTTGATTGTGTACAACAAATATTTCCCAAGCCACAGTTTCTATTCATACCGTTTAGCACCTCTCTCATCCAATCAAATAATATTTCAGAAACCACCACAGTTCTTCAAACAGAAGCCCCAGTTTGTCCTGAGGGCAGATTTGGAATTGACTGTTCAGGATTCTGTCATTGCGAAGGAAATGCGCAATGCGACAGAGAAACTGGAAATTGTCCTCCAGCGACAGACTGCGAATATGGCTGGACAGGGTACCCAGAGTGTCAGGATTATGTCGGAAAAGGTATGCTTTAATATTTTGCTTGATAGTTATTATTCTACGTAACAGGTCCAATTCAATCATGACCGTTTCGAATGGCTTCCAGTCATATAAGAAAGAACATGTTACAGTGTTGACCGGAGGGCGCAGGTTTGTTTGTTTGTTTGTGTTTTATGCCCCTGCAGCACCTTAGTGGGCTATATCGAGGCAGGCGATCGCCGTATGATGATGAGATGAGAAGACAGTGAGTCTGGCACATACCCTATTAATTCAGGGATGTCCAGGGTCTTTCAGTTGCCCCAGCATAGAACACTGGATACAACCCGCCTCCATTTAATGTCCCATGGGCTCGGACTAAAGTGAGTTCCCGGGGTGAGATTTGAACCCACGCCCTCAAAGCCAGTTGACAAGCGCACTTACCAATTAGGCCACGTGGGAACTCGGGAGGGTGCAGGTAGAGCTACAGCAGGCGAAATATAGAAATTCAGGGGTTTATGAAGGTAATGTTCAGTGAGCAATGAGCAATGTTCAGTGAACACAGCAAAACCATTACAGAGATGCACAAATCTGGTTTTGCAGTGCATGTACTTCAAATTATTGACAGGATTTTTTACAGAGTTGACACTAGTGCACAACACTATAATGACAAAAATTAATAGCCAATAGTTCACATTTGACATTGGATACAATACTAATGTGACAATGTATTTCATCAAAAATTATGCCCTAGCTAATTATGCCCTAGCTTTACTGACTGTGCAAGTTTGACCATTATGGAGGAGGATATTTCCTGACCCAAATTTCCGATGTGCAAAACAAGCCAATTTGAATGATTTGCACAGTGTGATGATGCCCCCTTGAACTCAGTGGGTAGTTGGAAAATGTGGAACTGGGTCAGAGGTTCAAATTAGGTTCCATTTATTGTATGGAATCCATGCCAATATTGTAAATTTTGCATCAGCAGTTTGCTCTCATCTAGCTTTCTATGAATGATAGATAACATCGAGTCTCTATATCTGTCTATCAGTATATATGTCTATCTATATCAGATTATATGTGTCTTGCCCTTTTTATTTTTTCGCAAAACCATTGCACAGATTGTTTTGCTTTCTCGTCCTCAATACCTTCCATAATTATTGCAATCCTAGACATTTATGACCACATTTTTGTCATGTTTAATTGTCATCTTGCTTTGTCATTTCAGGACCAGAAGGCCTCAAAACTAAGGCAAGCAGGACCTACAACGTGATAGCAGTAGTGGTGCCCTGTGTTGTTGTGGTCTTCATGTTGACAGTGGTCATCATTGTGGTGTTATTATGTCAGAGATGGCAGAAGGACAAACAGACAGGATTAAAATGGGATGTGGATGAGGAGAACAAAGATAGAGAGCCCAGATATGTCAATGTGGGAACAGCCCATACAATTTATGAGAGCAGCATAAGTGGGGGTGTAAATAACAATATTAATGGGAGTTTGAATGGCAGCACCAATGTCAATATGAGCAGTAATGTCAGCATGCACAGTAGTGTGAATATGGGCATATTTGACAATAACATGGTCAATGAAGTACTGAATAACAGTCAACTGTTTCACAAATCATTAGAAACATTACAAAACAGTTCATTTGGATCTCCTGGAACCTTGAAGAGAAACAAACACTCTCCTCTTCCACCAGTTCCTACCCTACAAAGAGGAAAAATGACAATGTCCAATTTGTCCTTAAAGTTTAGACACGATTCTACAAGCACAATGGAAACTGACATATCAAATACCCCACATCTTCTGTCTTTGAGTGCTTCAAATTTGATAGCGTCGTCAGAAAATTTGACCAATAAGGCAAAGTTTGACCCATCAGATTTTTTGCAAGCGAAAAGGTGTAATGGTCTGATAATTGTCAAGGGACAAAGAGGTATACCGTCCAGGTTACAACCCCGGGTTCAAACCACGTCCGTCGACACCGATAGCGAGACTGAATATGTTGAAATTAGAGACACTATGAAAAATATAAATACAACAGCTATTTTACCAAACAGCACCTACCCTGCTTCAGACACAGGTTGCAGAACAAACCAAAATCCATATTTTGACATGGTTTCTAATCTTCCTCAACACAAAAATGTTTTACCAAATCACCATTTCCAAAATAATTGTCACAGTCATCTTTATGATGATGCTGCTCATGATCCACATCACATTTATGACGTCACACCATCAGTATACTCCACATCATCAATTGAAGATGACGTATTTGACACTGCAATGATCTACAATGCAAGCACATGTACCAACCCATCTATCCAAGAATATCCTTACAAAAGGTTTAACCCACATTTTACAGAACTGACAGGACCCTATGAGGTCGACTTTGACACTTTGGATGCTAACAGAAGATTCTCCATCAACTCTCTACCAAATCATTTGGAAAGAACTTGGCTAAGATAATTGTAGCAGAAAACAACTTTTGAAAACATGTTTATTTTGGACAGAAAGGTATTTTATAAATCTGAAACTGTCAACTTCTAATGAAGATTCATCAAATTATTGCACTTAATTATTTTGAAATCTTTCCCTTCTGAAACTTAATAATAAATTCAGTGCACCTTGCTGTTAACTCTGACACTACAATTTTGAAATGCATTTAAAATTGGCGGAAGTTCTGTTCGTCAGCTTGGTCAGTAAAATGTTGTCATTTTGTTTTAGTTTGTCATTTGCATAAAAAAATCCAATTTCATACAGTTCCAATGTCTGCTGAAGCTATTTAAAGTATTCAATTTAGTGCTTCAATTATTATAGTTCAATGCATTTCATAGATGGTAATTGTAGGGATCAAGTTATGGCAAATTCCATACAATGTTATGTACTTACCACAACCATCATTTACACTTTAGGGTGCTCGAGTGTAGCCCTGTGTGGGTCAAATTTAAAGTAAATTTCTACTTATGAATATTTCAGTGTAATTCGTCCATTCCCTCCATTGGGATTCTATGCACAAATATGTTTGACTTTGTACATTGTTATTGTCTTTTGTATTGCGTTTTTGTCAAGTGACACATCTGTAAATTTTGTCTGCTCTGATAACTCTTGTAAATAATTGTCTACTCATTAAGTATTAAAAACGATGTATTATTATGGAACCTAATGACTGATACGAGGGAATTGTATGCTGTCTTGCTCATATTCTGGAAATTACCTGACTATCATGCCCCTGATTCTCTATCTCGATATCATATCAGTAGCATATATTTTTCACATATCTTCAGATGCTGCATACAAAGATGATTCAGTCTTACAACACCAGTTGGCATGTTCAATCTATCACAGTTGTACAAAGATATTCTCTTACAAGACATTGGCATTAACAATGTCAAATAAAAGACAATGATGAAACCTTTGCTTTGTTGTGTATTTCACAGTTACAATAATCTCCCTTATTCTTGCCACTCTAACTTAGACTCACAAACATTAAACACAGTTCTGGCCAAAAGAGACAGATGATTTGACCTTGAGATGCTGTCACTATTACTGGCAATTGCTTTGATCTTAAAGCAATTTTTGCTTTGCAGAAGTCAATCAGGTGAGTTAGAATTTAAAATATGTGTAGAGGCCTCTCGCCACAACATTTTTCAATGGACATGTCAGCAAACTTCTCAGCTGCTATTGACTATTGTTTACATTTATATTATAAGCTGCCATGTTCTTACCAATCTTATGATCAGATCAATTGTAAATGCAGAAAGCGTTAAGTTAAAAACACAAGGAACTTCATAACCATCGACCACAGGAATGATGTTTTTGCCATGTCTTTCAAAATTAATATTTGTGAATACTTACATTGCGTGTTAACTAAGTATGCCAATTCCTGGCGAGGGAGCCACTGAATCAATTTGTTATACACCAGAGACACCTTGTGGAATTAGAAAGCTTGCAAAACCTCAACAAGAAGACACCCAGGGAAATGGAGTCAGGCAGAACTTAGAAGTTTTAAAGAATAACATATTTTCATAATCCATGGGAAAATTTTAAATCAAAATGTTTTGATTGGATGGCTTGTAATCAGTCACTTTCGAGACATTCCCACGGGTCTTTATGGGAGGAGTTATCACTGAACGAAAGAATCTACTGGCTGGGGGGGGGGGGGAGCAACTTGGAGACGAGCCTTTTCTGTTTTCTAATTACCATACTCGCCAACTTACTTGCATCTGATTGGTACAGTACATGGCCATTTTGAACAAATGTAATAAGGTCTTTTTTGTTAGGTGCAAGAAGGAAGTTGACCAAACCTTAATAACTGATACAAGATAATTGAAAAGGGAAAAAACTAAAATTAAAAATTTAACGCTCTCTTGCTCACCACCACCCTATTCTGGAAATTACCTGACTATCATGCCCCTGATTCTTTATCTCAATATCATCCCCATCTTTAAATTTTAAATTAGTAGCATATATTTTTCAAATATCTTCAGATGCTTGCATACAAAGTTACACCAACCAAACTGAAGGGGTCATCAGTCCTCCAATCACCAACACCAGTGGCGCCATCCTGTGCCAGTGGACAGTGAGGAGAGTTTCTACCAGCAAAGTCATCATCTTGACCTTTGACCTGCTTCAACTTCCGCAGGATGAATTTGGAAGATGCTCCGAAGCCTTATTGCTATATGGCTACTTCGACTCTATGGTAAATTTAGCAATAACTGTAAATGAGCTGGGCCTATAACTTTTATTTTTGACACAATGAAAGATAAGTCGTTTTTTTTATGCTTGTTAAGTGTTGACAAACACATTTGTTCGCATGTAAATGAGCGACAAACTTTTTATTTCAACTTTAACATTACGATACCCTAGATACAACTGGAAACAAACTTTTTTTTTATTTTCACACACAGAACCGACTTCTTTTTTTTCGATGTAAAGTGAGAAACAAACTTTTTTCACGAAAAATCAATAGCTCCCCCCCCCCCTAAGATTTTCTTGTCAGCCTCCTTCGAGTGCGACTGCAAATAAAATTTTATAAGATCATGACACATCATTGACATTATGACTCAGAAAGTGCATTTTATATTTTGGTTAGTTTTCATAACACAAAGGTCTGTACAATTGACTCACCAGGAGCTTTCGCCCTACTCTCAAGGGCTGCCACGGCTGTCTGAAGTGGCTCAACTTCAGACAGCTGAGGCAGCCCTTGAGGGTAGGGCGAAAGCTCCTGGTGAGTCAATTGTACAGACCTTTGTGTTATGAAAACTAACCAAAATGGATCTCCAAAGGTCAGGATTAAGTCTACATGACATTTTTGTGCATAGTTGCATTTTTACGGGTATTGTAGTTACTTTGGGAAAATTTGTCCGTCCGGCGGGCGGGCGTCCGGATAACGGGCGTCCCACTTGTGTATTGGGCAGTACTCCAAAACTATGACATGTATATTTTTCATTTTTGGTACATTATTGTATCTTTTATCCTAGGTGTGCCTTTTAGGGGTCTAATCCACATGGCATTAATACTTTTCTCACAATTATCGAAAAATGTGAAAAAATATTTTTTTGTGTATTGGGCAGTGTGCTAAAACTATGGCTTGTATAGTTTTCATTTTATGTAAATTATTGTATCTTGTACCCTAGTTGTCCCTTTTAGGGGTCTAATCCACATGACATTATAACTTTTCTCACAATTATTGAAAAATTGTAAAAATATAATTTTTTCGATTTCCAGAGTAGAACTCAAAACCTGCTATACTTATGTCACTGAAATCTGCAAATAGTGTGCATTAAATACCAAGATATGGCTTTGTGGGGTCTAAATGCTCTGAGAAAAAAGGGGCTGACAAAAATTCACAAAAATGTGTAAAATTAATGTTTTTTCAAAACTACGTGATTCAGTCTATTTTTCGTTTACATCTGTGAAATTTTTCCTGTTAGGTGTCTAAATTAAAGATTTTTAAACATCTCAACTCAGTTGGAATGTTGATTCCATAAATTTTGTAGGAAAAGCAAAAAACTAGAAAAAATACGGATTTATGCAAATTTTCCGACATCTCTGTCTAAAATGCCGAGATGATAATGGTTGAATTATTAACATTTACAGTATATTATAGTTAACATACTACGAAAAAATATTTACTTTTTGTACCACTCTTCATCAAATATTATCGATTTTAAATATATAATTTGGACCTTGACAGCAGTAAGCATATTAAGAAACATGCATTTGCTTGTTTAAAAATATTGACAAGAAATCTTGAACTCCCAATTATAACTTTATGGCTTAAATCTAACCTCAGTGATGCCTCCTTTTATTTAGATTTTTGCATGAAAATTAAATATGAACAAATCAGACCGATTAGCTAAGAAATTAGGCCACTGAATACAGGGTTATTAAATAATTTGCTGGGCATGTTACAGAACCCTAGTTTTGCATATTTCATTGTGTAATTTCACATCTTAAGATGTTATTGGATAAATGTGTCTTTTAATTAATTTCAAAACTCATCCCAATGATATTTTAGCATTTTGAAGGGAACAGATTTCTCCTTTGGTTAGGGGGTACAGTATTACATAATAATAATAATAATAATAATAATAGTGATTTATATAGCGCCTCTTCCAGTAAACTGCTCAGAAGCGCTTGGGTAGAAAAGGATCATTTGTAGAACATTTTAAATAAGTAGGTTTTTAGGTTTTTCCTGAAACGCTCAAGGGTCTCTGTTGTGCGAACACTCTCGGGCAACTTGTTCCAGAGTTTCGGTGCTACAAAGGAGTAAGCTCGATCTTCAAAGCTATTTAGACTGTTTGAAGCCGGTTCTGTTAACAAACGTTTGCTGTTACTTCTCAGATTACGGTCTCCATTTGGTTTCAGCTGGATCAGTTGTTGTATATACGAGGGTGCTTGGCCGTTTAGTGCCTTCCAAGTTGTTGTCATCAGTTTAAACTGAATTCTGGCAGGAATAGGCAGCCAGTGAAGTTGCTTTCTGTGTGATCCCACACTGTCTTGTCGTTTCAATCTCTCTATGAGGCGAACTGCTGAGTTTTGGGCAACCTGGAGTTTGTTCACTAAATATTGAGAAATGCCAGACAAAAGGCCATTCCCATAGTCCAGATGTGGTGTGACCAGAGCATTTACAGCAGTTTTAATGGTATCTTTGTTCATCGACTTTCTAAGTTTGGAGATGTTTCGAAGATTAAAGTAGGCATTTCGGCACATTTTATTGACTTGCTTCTCCATTGTCATATTTTTGTCAAAAATAACGCCCAGGTTCCTGACATTCTCTGCTGTTTTGATTGAAACATTTTCAACATTGATTGATGACACTCTGAGTTTATTCAGTTGGTGTGGTGTGCCAATCATGAGAAGTTCTGTTTTGTCACCATTGTTACACAGTTTGTTTTCATGAAGAAATTTTCTGATTTCAGTTATGCATTTCTCCATTTTCATGACAGCATTTTCTTGTTCTGTGAATGTTGGTTTGAAAGATAAAATGAGCTGCTCATCATCGGCATACTTTTGGTCCTCAATTTGGTTTTGGGAAGCGACTTCACTCACTGGAGCAATGTAAGAATTGAATAAGACTGGGCCAAGTTTTGAACCTTGGGGGACTCCAAATTTGAGTGGCAACTTCTCTGATGCTTGGTCATGTATCAAGACAGACTGTGACCGTTCGGAAATGTATGACTTGAACCAGTTGAGGGCTGAGTTGCATACACCATATCTGTTTTTCAGTCTAGTCAATAGAATATTGTGATCAATCGTGTCAAAGGCTGCTGATAAATCTAACAGTACCAGCATGGTTATTTCACCTTTGCTCATATTCACCATGATGTCATTGTGGATTTTTGTGAGGAGTGTTTCTGTGCTATGAAACTGCTTATATGCTGACTGTTTGTCATCATCAAGTTTGTTTCGAATTAGGTGATCCATAAATTGTTCGATAACTGCACTTTCAATAATTTTGCCCAGGAAAGACAAGTTTGACACTGGTCGATAGTTCTGCTTTATGAGATCAAGACTGCCTTTCTTCAAGAGTGGCCTGACAAGTGCATGTTTCAGATCCAGGGGCATCTCCCCAAGAGTTAGTGATGTGTTGACAATTTCGGTTATAATTGGAAGAAATTCATCAACACACTCTAGCAGTAACCATGTAGGTACGGGGTCCAGTTGACAGTGTTTGACAGGCATATTTCTGATCAATTTCTTAACAGCTGCTTTCGTCAGGGTCTTGAACTGAAATAATTTAGGGCCGGTGAAGTTTTCAACACTTGCAGTGCTGTTGTTGCAAGAGTCCAGTTTTGACCTTATTTTCTTGATTTTGTCATCAAAGAATGAGTTGAAATCATTTGCTAGGTCTTTGCTGTTTTCATGATTGGGTAGAGGCAGTTCTTGTTTCCTATTGAGGTTGGAATTTAATATCTTGAACATGGCTTTGGAATTTCCCTTGGTACTTTTTATCTTTGCTCTTAGATCATCAGATTTGAGCTGATTGAGATGGTCATTTAAAGCATTTCGCTTCGACTGGAAGTCTTGCCAATCTTTTTCAAGCCCAGTTCTCCTCCATGATCGTTCTGCTTTTCTTTTTGCTGTTTTCAGATTTTTGATATTTGCATTGGTAAATGGAGTTGGTTTACGCAATGTTACCTGTTTAGTAATAACAGGTGCATGTTTGTCAAGAATCTGCTTGGAGGAATTGTAGAGTGACACAAGTTTTGACAGGTATTCCGAAGACTGTTCTTTCTGTACTTTTTGTGACAAATGGTTTTCAATGTCTTTCTTATATTTTACTAGATTGATATCATGTGTCTTTCTAAAAGAGATTTTCTTTTTAGCACTTTTTCCTTTGTTAATTGCCATATTGAAAAGGACACAATTATGGTCAGAGAGCAAGTCACTGACAGCACAATCCTTCAGAGTGGAACTTTTGTGTGTGATAACCAGGTCTAGCGTGTTTCCATCTTTGTGTGTTGAAGAAGATACATGCTGTTCAAGATCAAACATTTCAAGGATGCTATTGAACTGCGTGACTCTAGCATCATCAGGTTTATTCATGTGGAAATTAAAATCACCAGTAATGACAATTTCATTGTGCTGTGCATGATAGTGAGCTACGAATTTCGTGAATTCTGTGAAAAACTCAGACAACTTGTATTTGTTCTTGTTTGAGGGTTCAGGTCGGTACACAAGTAGAATTGTGATCATTTTCCCACTCGAATGTATTTGAATTTCCATATGCTCGAAAGTTCGAGTTTTCATGCTGTCTATTTTGGTTGCTTTCATACCGGATTTTACAATGCAACCTACACCACCCCCAGGTCTTCCATCACGGGGTGTACCAAAAAAGGTAAAAATATTCTCCATTTCTTTCCAGGTTGCCAATTTCCACTATATCATCTGTCTTTAGCCAAGTTTCCGTAAAAAGAAAGAGGTCAAGATCAAATTCATCACTATAGTTCTTTACCACTTCAGTTTTTTGCCGCAAACTTTGGGCATTCCAAACGCATGCTTTTAGAATGTGGTTTTCCGTTTTGCTGTTTTTTCCGGTTTTGCTCGTGGTATTTGCTGGTTTGTCTAAGTCTGTCAAAGCATCAAATCTGTTTTTCAGATTTAGAGATTGTGTGTCAATGGTCCTGTATTTAACATGTGATCTCGAGTCAGGTTTGTGTGAAGGCCTACTTTTGGGACTATGTAAACCAGTACGCAAGACATCGGAATAGAGCTTAATATGTTTGGACATGATTTTGAATATGAGGTTTGGAAGGACCCACGTCCAAGAAATCTAGTATGGTATCATAAGCGTTACAGAGTAGCTGGTTACAGTGTTGCCTGATGGAGCAACAAAAGTTGAGGTGGAGAAAGAATTTCAAGTGTAGGCACAACTGCGTTACAGAGCAGCTGGTATTAGAGTGTTGCGTGACAGAGCAACAGGAATTCTGGTAGAGTAAATAATTTCAAGTATAGGCACAACTGCGTTACAGAGCAGCTGATGTTAAGGTGTTGCGTGACAGAGCAACAGGAATTCAGGTATAGTAAATAATTTCAAGTATAGGCGCAACTGCGTTACAGAGCAGCTGATGTTAAGGTGTTGCGTGACAGAGCAACAGGAGTTCAGGTAGAGTTAAGAATTTCAGTGATAGGCACAACTGCGTTACAGAGCAGCTGATGTTAGAGTGTTGCGTGACAGAGCAACAGGAGTTCAGGCAGAGTAAAGAATTTCAGGTGTAGGCACAACTGCGTTACAGAGCAGCTGATGTTGGAGTGTTGCGTGACAGAGCAACAGGAGTTCAGGCAGAGTAAAGAATTTCAGGTATAAGCACAACTGCGTTACAGAGCAGCTGATGTTGGAGTGTTGCGTGACAGAGCAACAGGAGTTCAGGCAGAGTAAAGAATTTCAGGTATAAGCACAACTGCGTTACAGAGCAGCTGATGTTGGAGTGTTGCGTGACAGAGCAACAGGAGTTCAGGTATAGGCAAGAATTCAGGTATAGGCACAACTGTGTCACGGTCAATTAAGATGCTTTTGATGTTTTTAAAAGTCTGTAATGAAAAAAGATAAGTTTCAGAGGATTAAGTAAGTACAAGTATTTGGAATGACAATGTATATTAGCACAATATATTTATTTATTTATTTATTTTTTATTTTTTTATTATTATTATTTTTTTAAAATTAGATAATGTTAATGAACCATTAATTATTACATATAATATGTATATTTTAAAGTTGGATGTTGGATATTGATAGTTCAATAAAAATTATTGGTGGTTACAGTATGCTGTCTGCTTGTCTATGCTGGTGCTGTTGAGTTCTTGGATGTGTATTGGCAGTGTTCAAACTCAGAAATTCCTTTTCAAACTTACAATTCACGTTGCCTGATGCTGTCAAGTGATGTGGAAAGTGTCTGGAATAATAAATTAGTGCTGGAAATAGAAAATATGAAAGTTGGATAGCTTTTCAGGTCCAAAAACGAAGGTAAAATGAGCGAAAATTGAGGTCAAAACAATGTGTATTGGAGCCAGAAATCGATGTTGAGATAGCAGGTAATTAAATTGCAAGTTATTGCACTAAAATCACCTGGAAATGGCACAAAAAGGGTAAATAACAGGTAAGAAACACTTTACCGACAATCACACAAAAGAACAGCAGTTTAATATACCCAGAACTTCTATAAAAGATGAAAATATCCACTGCTGATGTTACACTGTGCTCACAGCCAGAAGCTTGTGTCAGATTGTGTCAGAGGTATTGTCTGCCCTGCTGATCCTCTCCCATGACCCAAATCAAAAGGGGGCTGTAATCAGTTACACAACACACTCTGCTCAACCTTCAAACAAAATTTAGTTGTCTTGTTTCTTAAAAATCTGTTCAAACTGCATTGATTCCACACTTTTTATATTTTGAATATAAAATTAAATTTTCCATTTTGATTCACAAAGCTGGGCTTTCTGAGAAAATATCCAAGCAACACTTCTCTTTATGACATCAGATTATGCAATGCTCCTCCCACAATTGCATTGGCTTCTGTCTGAGTCTGGGTGTTACATAATATCATGATATCTTCAACTTTCCCCTAAAAATGAAACTTTTCAATACATTTTCTTAAAGTGTACTTAAGGAAACTGATGTTGTAATTTCTTAATTTAGTTACAATTTGAATAATGAAAAAACAGCAAAGTAGAAGCCAGGGATAATGCAACAGGCACAATAATTCTTTGAAACAGTAAAGTAATTCACTGGGTCTTGACCATCTCATAAACATTGCTTTGTGAAAAGTTATTTATTGGTACTCATACTCAAGGTTTCATAGAAAAAACAAAAATTGCTGTATGAAAAAAGATCAGCAATAAGTGAAGAGTTTCATGCTTTATAGATGACCTGTTAAGTAACTGGGAAAAAAGATAGAAGAAAGATCGATCTATAAGTTGATAAAAAGAAATAAAGAGAGATAGGTAGGTAGCTAGGTAGGTAGATAGATAGATAGATAGATAGATAGATAGATAGATAGATAGATAGATAGATAGATAGATAGATAGATAGATAGATAGATAGATAGACAGATAGATAGATATATAGATAGATTTATCCCAAGTTGGCACACAAAACAATAAAAACCTTAATTTCTGGTGAAAACATTAAGTCTTCATTCTTAAATAAAAACCTTGATTTACAATATCATTATAAAACCAATTTTAATCCTGTACAATTTTTAAAGCTTTACAATGATTCAAGATTCCTATACATGAATATAACACCAAATCCATTCATCAACTGGAATTCTTCTGTTTTTCTCAAATTATTCTTTTTACAAAATGCACAAAATCAGCCAGAGGCCTACTTGCCCGAATTACATGATCCCAATTCCATTTAGACTAGTAGATATATCATTTTAAGTTTAATCTCTTGGTAACCATTGATTTTCAGTGATGTTTCATTGGACCCCCCCCCCCTCCTATCACAGTGTCACACTTCTGAGATGTGTCAAGTATGCGACCCTCCATTCTTTTGTCAGGTTACATAACATCATTGCATAAGGTGATTAACATATCTGGGGTACAGCAGACAATAGCCAATTGGTTTGGGTGTTAATCAGCTCAGGAGGGGGAATAATGAAGCCCCTTTAAGAATGTCTGCAATGGTAATTATTATTATCCCCCATGCTATGCTATGGGGGATTTTACTTTTAGTCTCCATGTCATGACGTCCATCAAACATCTCAAACACCACACAATGCACAATGCTCATCCTTTCCCAACATTCAAAGACCCCCTAAACTTGTCAAATCTCACCATAAATCAATAAATATCATAACCATTTCCACATCCCAAATCCTTTTTGCTGTGCCTTTGGCCAGCAGCCATGTTATTTTTAAAAGCGAACTCCACCCCCAGGTGTCTCCACCTCCTTACATGTATGCACAATTGTGCCCCTGGTGGAAATATTTGGCATAACTAAAATTGGAATTCTGCTGGGTATTGGTAGATGTGTAGGGCATGGGGGATATGGAGGCAGTATACCTGCTCTTGTTTGTAAAATGTTGTAATTTAACTGAAATTGTTACAACATCCAATAATTTACTTGGCTAAATTCCAAAATGTACTCAGGATCAAGATAATGTAGAACTGAAGTCAATGAAACTGTTTGATTAAGATCTACAGACAGATTTTTATTGAAATGATAGATGTCTAATTTATTGCTCAAACAATAGCTACCCTTATTGCAATGCCCCATTGCTCACAATAGACAAAGCACGGCCTGTGTTTGGAGTGCATTTTTAAAGACAATGGCCAGTGCTAGAATTGCAGTTAACATTCATGAAAATATATTGAGTTATTCCATATTAGAAAATATTATCAGATGACACTAAGATAGGTAACGCTTTTCAGTCAATTTCTAACAACTTAAACTGCATATATAATTATTATATAGTCTCAGTTGTATGCAGTTTCATGAAATTGTCATTCTATCTTTTCTGTAGAAAATATGAAACATTTTAATAGCATAACTGATAATAGGATTGATCAAACAATCAAAAATCAATCAATTTATCAATCTATATATCTATCTTAGCAGTCCCCTACATGTCCTGATCGTTTTCTGGCTGTCTTTATCTCAATTATTGTCCATTCTATCTGTCTTTATAATAGTCATTAACTGTCTATTGCGCAATGCATTGCTTTATTTTCCTGTCTATCATCACTGTATATTACATTCAGACAAAAATAAGTTTGATAAAAAACCAACTTTCTAAAATGGTAGTGGAAGAGGGGACAAATTACTGTGGGTAATCCATGCTGGGTAATATTATTCTTAATATTGTCACCGAAGCCAATCTTCTTGAATTAATTTTTTAATTTGATTTCTCAAATTGCTCTTTCACGAAAAGCACAGATTTTGCCACAGGCCACCAATAGGCATACTTACTGAATTTCATTATCCAGATTATACCAAATTATACCACTTCTAGAGTAATGTCTTGCTAATTGCTAGCCATCGATCTTCCTTTCATTTGATCTTGTGCCAAACTTACCAACTCCTTGCCCATATTTTAACTGTTTCCCCTCTTTTTCTTTTTTTTTTTGGGGGGGGGACCCATCACGCAAGCTAATTGCAAGTGGATTTTGATTCCCCCCAATACAAAATGTCAGACAGGAAACTTTTCATGGTATTTTGCTCACAGTTCTTGGCCATTCAATGCAAGTTTTTCGACTGGAATTTCATTTTCATGAGGATATTAGAGTACCCAGTGGGGTCCTCCCTCAATGTATCCCACTGCCTGGAGAATAGCTGAGTAGCCGAGGGTATGCTGCCGTGCAGCCTATGTTATATGTTTACGTAAATGGTCCTTTTTTGTTTTCGCTCATCAGTATTAAAATTGTTGAAATATGTTTGAAAAATTTTAGGATAGGTGCGTCACAATGGGCAGCGAGTGTGGAATGGTTCTGCCAAGTCCTTACACATCGGACCATGATGTGTGGATCAAGTTATTTGTGACAGAATCACAAAACTACAAATTCAAGGCTTCTTTCAAGCAGACAATAAATTGTGAGTGCACATAACTTTTCTGACTTTGGGCGGGGGAGAGTTTGTCTAGTTGTAGCATGCTGGGCTGCCAAATTCAGTGCCAATCGCTGGGTCCAGCGGTCGAATCCAGCTCTTGCCGGGTCATCTGGGCCTATGTTGGATGGCTGTTTCAATCATCCTTTGCCTCATTTCCGTTTCCTCCTCCTGTCTTAATTAGTCTTCCAAGTGCATGAATAAAGGACGTAAAGCCCCTATCATCCATTCAATTCCCCTTCTAGTCAAGAGAACAAGGCTCAATGCAAAAATACTTACAACATGAACAATATTACAAATATAACTTTTTTCTTTTTCTTTTTTTTTCAGCATCGAAAATTCACCAGACAACATGCTTGATCGCCATATTCATCTTTGTACCAATGTTTTGCCTCTTTCCAATGTATGTTCACTGGTAAGTGATGATAACAACATTTATTATTCTTCTAAGACATAAGGCCGGACGCTGTACAGTTGGTTGATCATAATACGATACCGCCTGTTAGTATGTGAATCTGGTGATGTTTTGCTATTGGGTCTATGCTAAACATCCTATGCCAAACTGCTTTTGGAAGCATACATTTTGATCTAATGAGATGAAAACATACTTGGTCATAAAGGACAATATTTGAAATATTTGGGATGCAACTGGCTGCCCATTTTCTTGGCTGCACCCTGAGTTACATATGGGTCAAAGTCTTTGATAAGTAGGCCTAAGTGAAATCGTAGGCCAATGTAGATTTTGTTGGGCAAAGGTAATTGGCAGCCATCTTTCTACAAGTTGCCGCTGTTTCATCGTGCTGCCATGTGTTGCCACCTTGTGGCTAGTTTGCACTTCCGTGACCTCCAGTGAGCGGACCACAGAAACTGAGTGTGACAAACTTGCGCAATTTTTGTCTGGAAGAAACCGGGGATGTTTCTGGGCATGTGTTTGGCCTTCTACTTCCTTAGAGAATGTGGTTTCCGAGTCTTCACTCTGGTTTACCTCAATTTTGAATAGAAATTTAGTGAATATGCAATGAAATTGGAACTATTTCTTGGGAGCAGCAATGCTACCCCATGCAAAATCAAACTTTGTGCAAGGTGGCAGCAGCAATAGCATGCATGCAACTCTCATTTTCACCAGACGGGGCGTTATCCCATATATAAGCCTCAAAATGCCATCCTTCAGTTTTTTTCTCATCAGATGAGCATCGATGCTTCGATAAGCAGTTTCTTTGAGAATGTTTAGCTTTGACCCAATGAGAAAACATCACCCATTTCACTTACTTAAGTTACAGGGGAGGGGGAAAGGGTTGGTCTAGTGCACTCTAAAGTCATGTGTTCTGAAACGGAACACAAATTAGAACACTATATCGTAACACTTTGAGAACGCAGTCATAGCGTTCAATTTAAGAACTGAACACTGCAGTTCCATAGTTAAACACTAGCGCTTTATTCAACAGAACATGTGTGTTCCATAGTTAAAAACTATTGCTTTATTCAACAGAACATGTGTGTTCCAGTGCTAAACACTAGTGCTGTATTCAACAGAACATGTGTGTTCTATTACAGAACATACTGAATGCCATTAAGCAGGGAAAACGCTAGCATCCAAAGTGCGCATTTCAGAAAGCTGCCAACACTATGGACGCTGAAACAGATTGAGAACACTCATTTAGTGTTCCAATGTGTTCTAATGCAGCCATTAGAACACATGTGTTCCATGATATCTAAACACTTCAGAAATAATAAATGACAGTTGATCATTTTTAACATCTATATTAACAAAACATTACACTATATAAACAATTTGTGAAATTTGCATGGCTTACTCTTCAAATATTTTAAATTTCTGATATATTTCACAATAAACATTTTATGATCAGTAGGCCTAGCCATTAAATTTGACTTGGTCCTCAATACAGTGACAAAATATTGAAAAGAGTCTTAAAACGTTGAAGATGCAGTAAGAAAAGTCATCCATATCGACTATGAGTCAATAGATTCCACAAGTATCCAATATATTTTTGTCATATTTACTGAAGAAAATCAAGGAATTCATATTGTTTACATAAAATCCACGTCGTTCCACTTTGTTCTCGCCTGAAAACTTGCATTGAGAGCTTGGGCAACACTGTGTCTTCGAGTTGGTGAATGCGACGATAATTCAAAATTATTGTGAATCTTACGGAAAAAATCACCAGAAAAGATGACATTTGCCGTTTCTCTCAGTTCTTGAATAGGCATCAATATGCTGATGAGCGGCAAAAGTGTTTGTCGATTATCATATTGAATATGGTCGATGACAACCCCATTAAACACTGCCATCATGAGGCCTCCTGACGCTTCCATTGCCATGTATTTGTAGTGTCTGTTCATCATGATCCATGTGACCTTGCTGAACAGATAAGGGGAAGTTTGTTGTTGTTGAGTCTTCAGTGCATTCTCAAAGTTTTCATCAGTGACATCCTAAAAAGTGCAATGATTAATAGTGACATTATCATAGCATAAAAGTCGCTGGCAAAATAGATTTTATTGCTGGGTCAAGTACTGGTGTCAATGTGACTATCCCTTTAAACCAATTAACCAAATTTTAAGTAACTAATACATCAATCATAGGCTATTTAAATTTATGATAAATTATCATTCCAGCTTGATGCAAGTAGTGTTGCAAGTAGATGTTTAGGCAGATTAAATGAGCTGATTTTTATATTTATGAAATCCATTTTAAATAAAAACACTTTCGACAAACCATAACCAGAAAAAATTTTTACCTTTTTGATTTGAATTATGAATTTGGCCTTCTGTGGGGACTTCCCTCATTGAAAATTGCCCTTATTATCCACATGCTAGATACATGGGGTCCTGCAAGCAATAAATTGATTATTTCTTTTGTTTTAATTGTGAAACGAACCAATGATGAGGAAAGGCCAGTGCAGGTTTGCATTCGGTGAGGCAAGACATATTCATGACTTAGTTTGAACAGTAGTAAAATGAACCTTACATTCATACATTGGCCATGCAATTTACCAACGAGTTTTATCTGATAATGCAACATTCATGGGAAATTTAAGGTAGATAGGGTAACTGCTAATAGCAAATATCTGACAGTTAAAGCAGACTGCAAATTCCACAATGATATGATCAATATACCTTTTGATTTGTTTCTCTTTTTGGACACTCATCCTCTGCCGATTCATCCATTGCAATAATAACACATTTCAGATTTTCTGCAGCCTTTGTCAATCTGTCATTTCCCCGTGTTAAAATTGAATTACCACAAAAACCTGCAAGACAGAAATAGTTACCATCACATTAAGTTGATATTCGTAAGATGAATATCAGAATTTCAAGATGATACCGATCAGTTTGTTAGTTTAATTGTTTATACTAGTGTTCTGTCTTTGAACACATATGTTCTACACCCAGTAAATAAAATTCAAGAGCGGACTTTTGGTTTTTTTTTATGCAACCACAGTTAACAGATCACCCTAAGCTACTCCATCCACAATATATTATCAAAATAGATTGATTGCCCTTAGACAGTTATTTTCCAAAACAAAATATAACATCTCTTGACATTGTTATTGTCATTTTTGAAAATTTGATGAAAGAAAAAACAAGCAACAGTTTTAGAATTTGTTACATTTTGTGCACAAACAGTTAAACAATGTGAAATGGACCAATATCAGAATATTTTCCCAGCCACACATTACCTGTATTTAAATCCAGGACAGATGATGCAGCTCCTGCCTGTTCAGCAAAATGGCGTCTGCAGAAGTGTTCCATTTGATGATAAAAGCACCAGAAGGTGGCACAAGTGTCATGTACACTGATGTTCTGATTTAGCACACATGCGTTTAATAAGGATCACCCAGTGTTCTGATTTAGCACACATGTGTTTAATAAAGATCACCCAGTGTTCTATCTGGCACATATAGTGTAACATGTGTTCCAGATACGTCAAAATAGAACATTGCAGAACACACAGTGTTCCAGCCAGAACACATTGCATTCAAGCCAGACCATATAGTGTTCCAGCCAGACCATGTAGTGTTCCAATTTGTGTTCATTACAGAACACACTGGACGCGTCATAGTGTCCACTACTTTAGAGTGTGGTAGCGTGCTGGACTGCCAATCAATCGCTTGGTCCAGGGTACGAATTCAGCTCTTGCCGGGTCACCTGGGCCTATGTTGGACGGCTGTTTCAATCATCCTTTGTTTCATTGCCGTGTCTCCTCCTGTCCTAATTAGCCTACCAGTGCATTAATACAGGACTTAAAGCCCCAATCATCCATCCATCTCATCAATCAAGGCTCATGAGCACCGAACCTGGGCTTAGAGGGCTACACCTACCATATCTATCTGTCTATCTATCAAAAATACTAGAAATCTCCAAGATAATTATTACTTCTTCGGAAACTTATGCCTGAAATTGAAGAAACCCATATACCTACTCAAACGAAATAATTACGAAAGGCTTTTCTGTGAAATAAAAAAAAATCTTGTTCACAAAAACTCCAAGCCCTCTTCCAAATATGTCAGAGTCGCCACCTTACTTCTTGTTTCAGTAGAAAACAGCTTGTCAACAAAAAGACCAAAAAGGCAAGACAATACCAACTGGAGAGGCTGGGAAGCCTTATAATTGACCAAGAAGTAGAAGTGACAACTTCGACTCCTGATATTAGCCTGTGTGTAAGTTGACTGTTTCTTTTCACAATTTTATTTTAATTCTTGCAATACCTGATATTTCCACTCTTTCAAATTAATAGATCTGAGGTAGGGGAAGTGATTCAACTTTGTTTTAAAAGATTTAAGATTAGTTCTTTTATCCACTCAGGGCTTCAAATAAGTGCATATATTTGTTAAATTGATGTACTGCGTCTGAAAAAAAAATTAAAATAATTCTAATTCTTAATCTTACCAAATAATTGTAAAACCCATGGGTGTCCAGCAGGCATGTATATATCTTGTACTATTTTTAGCACCGTTGTACTGAATAATTAAAAAAAATCTTACACATTCTTTCAGGGCCTGTGTCATACCAATCCCACTCCAAATACAGAATGTTCGGAGGTTCAGGTCTTTTACCAAATCCACGATGGCGAATTTGAAATGGCTCGGAGGAAGAGCGAAGTCACGCTGACTGTTCACCGGTTGTCCTCAATCAGAATGAACACTCTGCCAATCTTCAAACCAAACGAATTAAACATTATGGAGAAGCAGTCGGAGTGCAACAGTATATACAGTTCTGAAGAAGCCGACCAGAATAACAACGCGAAAGATGTTTCGGAGGTTTCGCAGAAGAAGGAAGTTTCTGAGAATTTATGTCCTGGTTCTGGGAATATTTTCCATGTTTCTGGGAATATCTGCCATGTTTCCGCGAATGTCAGCCACGTTGATGTTTTGAAGAGTGAAGACAATTCGGAAAACCTTGAAACACCTCTGCCGCTTGAAGTTTCTCCAAAAACAACTCCAGAAACAACTCGCAAAACTGAAGCAACCAAGAAAAATGAACAAAAAAGGAATGAGTCTTTACATGTGAGTATCTTAATATCATATTCATGAATAGATCCCGTAATAGGTATTGCTTGTATTATAAAATCAAAAAGACGTTTTATTCTGATTACCTTTGAAAAAAAAAACTTTTTTTTTCTACAAGGTATACACATTAGTAAATAAATTGTATTGCATGATCCGGTGCACATTATAATTACCTTTGAATATAATTGTGCCAAGGAAAGGCAGAAGTCTTGGGCCTGTGGTTCTTTAGCTAAACAGTATCTATATAGGCCTTACTACTAGGTTGGTGAAGATTCACAATTTTGCAGTAGGCCTAACAGAAGATAACAATCAATTAGAAACGTCTGCTTGTTGTTTTATATCTTCAGGAATGTCAGGCCAGCTCACCACAGCAGTCAGAAGAACCTCCTGCCCTCACAGTACCAGTGGCGACATCTAGCGAAATGCCTCGAAGTACTAGTGGCGCCTCTATCGCGAAACTGAAGAAATCATTGATGGCTTCTATGGAAAGTATTTATTCCAAAGTTTCCAGGGAAGAGGACGAAAAAGCTATCCTGGATGAATCTGAGGCATAGAATTATGGTGACGAAAAAAAATAAAAAATATTTGGTCAATTTGATCATCACTTTTTAAATGATCCTAATCTGCTCTAGTTAAAAAAAAATCAAGTACACTTCAATTATACGTCAAAGTTACAAAAATAAAGTAAAAAATTCGTTGATGTCGGAGACCTTTTTAATTTGTTGCCCTAATCAAGTATATTGTTCAATATTTCTTGATACTGAATGATATGAACAAATTGGTTGAACAATGAACACAGGATGAAGCATAAACACTTTTAATATAAATTGTCTTGTATAAAAAGGAATAAACTGATTGATTCCTCCTGCACTGCCTGCTTTATTCTGAATAATTTATATTCTATTAAAATATAAGATCAATGCAGATCTCAGCTAGAATTGGCGTTAAGATGGAAATTTTTAGCTTTGCGCCTGAAGTTTCTCGGCAGTGATGGAAAAGGAAATTATTCTTCGGGGAGGTCTTGATTGGAGCTGTGTGCCATCCCAATTTTTTTGAAAAGTGAACAGAATATTTGTATTTTCACCATTGATCATAGGGGGAGCTATAGCAGGGAAGACCCCCCCCCCCCCAGTTTTTTTATGAAGGGAGCTAAGCCCCCCCCCCCCACAAGCTCCCCCTCCCAATCAGTGAATATGAGGTCTAGATCAATAATTATGTATATGGCAGCATTTTTTTTTATTAATGCTAAGCAAGTACCAATAGTCCAATTATAGCTAAATATGTGTATGCCTGCAAATGTGTGATAAATTCAAAATTTACTGCATGCTACTGCTTTAAAAAAATAATAAAATTCTGCAATCTCAATTAATGAATTAGAGGGCAGCACTATATACCTAGACATCCACTTTTGGTTTGACTAATGCACCACCTAAGTCATTTTTATAAATTTAATGTAAAAAACTAGAAATTGCCCATTATATCATTAAAAAGAGAATGGTTGGCCAACATTAGTGTGGAAAGACAGTAAAATAGATGATTGAAAGACAATTGTAATGAGGGAAAATTGGGGAATGTAAAATATATAAGTTGACCCCTTTGACACTGACAGTTTAATATGAGTGAGATCGTATGACAGCAATAGCAATGACAGGTAATAGTAATTACAGGCCAATGATACAATGGCAAAGCCATATGGATGGATGATGATCATAGAGGTGAATCAGTAATTTATGCCATTTGATCATTGATGATGGCAATCAAACTGAACAGGTTGGTGGCAGAATTTGCAGTACATGCACTGGGCTATGGAAATGGAATTGCACCTCGCAGGTGTCCCCCTCTGGTTGGAAAGGGGGGAACATCATGGCAATGTGATAAGATACTGCTGTTAGCATGATTCATTGTTGACTGATAGTGATTTGATGTTATTTGGTTGAGATACAGAATGTAACATACATTTAGAAAGTATGGATACGACAGAAAAGAATGGGTGAACCTTTTTCTGACTGTGGTGCACTGTCACTGCCAGTGGTAAGACATGTGTCAATCCTCCTCAAATATGCATATCATGCACTCCTGGTGGTGAGAATGAGGGTGGACTGAAACAGTAAGAGGAAGCAGTAAAATAGCACAAATTGATGATCATGCAAAGCATTTAATGTTTGAAGAAGACGTTGAGTGCAGGGAATGTCCAGGTCAGGTGTCTATAGCTGTTAATGGTGATGGTCGTGAGACTGCTTTTTTAACTCAAATGATAAGAGGATGTTAAGAGGATGTTATTTGATGATACTCAGAAAGTAAGAATAGAAAATGTTTCTATCCATTGCCATTTTCAAATAAAACTGATGGAAATACTCTCTCAAAAGGCTGTTTTCAGATACTGTAACATATTATACAGTTATCGCACAGCACCGAGTGCAATATCAGTTTTTATGGCACCGAGGTGACTAATATTGCACGAGGGCGCAGCCCGAGTGCAATATTAATCACCGAGGTGCCATAAAAACTGATATTGCACGAGGTGATGTGCAATAACTGTTATATCATATGGTTTTTTTGTGTCAAATGCAAAGAAAAGGGCTGGAATTCCTTGTCCAAACTGTTTTTGTGTTTGTTTTGATCCGCCTTTTTATAATGTATCTCGTCAAAAGGCAATAAATATTTCACTCACAAAAAAAAAGTTCACACTTTCGGAATGGAAAAATGATTTACTTGATGATGGATTTTATTTTAGATGTTTTTCTGAAACTTTATAGCAGACTTTAGACCTCAAAACACAAAAAAATCGGAAAAAATGCTGTTTTTCGGTCACTTATTGCTTTATTCTGGAAATAAAAATAATATAATCAGTACAAAAAATAGATATCCTGATAGCCCTTAAAAAGACGCATCTTTTGCCGCAAAAACGAGCTTTCTAACTGCCTCCGTTGCCGTACAGTGCACTTTTTACTAAAATCGGAAAACACAAATTGTTTGCCAGCCTGTGGCTGCAGCAGCACTGAAACGTTGTGCTTCCTCTCAGGTCCGTCCCATCTCTCACATGTTAAAATGATCGTGCAATATAATGCGTGCAATATCGTAGAATATTGCACGGCTGTCAGCCAATGAGAAGCGAGTATTTCCGCTAGCCATATGATATAATATTATATTAAATTCTCAGTTTTAATGGATTAGCTGTTGAATTCATTGTTATTTTGTGACAACAAATTCTTGTACTTTTCCGTCGCTCTATCTTATTTCAAATCATATTATCAATAAATTTCCATTAAATTCTCTCCTTTTGACAGCGAGTTATTTGATAATGTGACCTTATGAGTTTCGACAAAGCTGTCTCACTTATTTCATGGCATGCCAAAATGAAACACAATGCTCTGAGAGGCAGTGAGAGCGCAGAAAGAGATTCTGGTGCAAAACTATCTTTAAATTGAATCGCTTCAAGTTACATTTGCTTTGTGGAATTTCTGAATTGGAGTTTTGGGATGTGGAAGTTTCAATGCATCTGCAACATCTCTTTGTCTGCTTGTGAAGTGATGGTGATTTCTCCTGAACACAACAACACTTTGCTGGGCAACAACAAATTGCATCAGGTTGAGTATGAAGTTGAGAGCTTGAAAGATGAATGGATATAACACTGTAAAAGGTGTGGTTGTAACATTACAGCAAATGAAAATATATAAGTGAAATGATAACGTATTACATATAGACTAGATGTTATTTGAATGATCCCAATTTATAAAGTTACAGTCTACAGACCTTTTAGGCAGCTAGGTGGCTGAGTGGTTTGGTTCAAGCATGCTAAGGCTGATCTGCTGATGGTTTTTGCCTGCATGGTTAGAACCCTGGGTGGGGAACCCAGAAATTTTCAGTTTATAATATATATAGGTATATACTTTCATGAACGAAATTCCAGCTGGATGTCTTACAGATGAGACGATACATTGACGGTTCCTTGTATCAGTGTCTGTGCTGGGCAAGTAAAAGATCCCTCACATGGGGTAATTGAGCAATATGTTGAGGATTCCAGGACCTGCTCTCTCTCCCATCTCATCAATCAACCCTCGTCAAAAGCTTAGTAAGTACTGCAAGGACTTTGAGATGCTTCATGTGGGAATTAAAAGGGTGAGAGTTAGTTCAGTGGTAGCGTGCCAATCGATGGGTCCATGTTTCGAATCCTGCTCTTAAGGGGTCACCTATGCCTATGTTGGATGGCAGTTTCAATGGCCTATGTTGGATGGCAGTTTCAATGATCCATAATTATAGGACGCACAGCCCCAATCATCCATCTAATGCAGAATTACAAATAACTTTCAAGAACCTGCACCTTGCGAGTTGCCATAGCTTAATTAGTTCTCGACGATCTCTGCACCAAAGGAAAACATTTCAATGAGGGCATTCAAATAATGTTTTTGATGATGACAGAACCAAACAACTAAACTAATCCCAAAAAGCCTCACAAACCAACTAAGCAAACATGCACTGATCTACAAAAGCACAAAACAGAATCACTACCTCTCCGTAACCTACAATCATGCAGTTCTAATCTCTCGTGTTACAATTTGCAATTGTTGATCATTTGTGGTTGTCAATTGAAGGCAGATTGCTTCCCCATTGTCCTCAGATGGGTGGTGTCTGCTGAGAACTTTACACAACTCAATTGTGTCTCAAATAATTCTGCATTGAGCACGCACAATTCTGTGCAGTGGAATTGTTCAATGAGGCCCAGGTGTACTGACACAGCTTGATTTATCCTAATTACGAAAAATGATTTGGAGGACTAAAAGATGAAATGACACACTCCTCCACCTTGATCAGATGATTTTCCTGGTAATTGGTAGCCATCTAATTGGATAAAGGCGTTGTCAGTTCAAATCTCTTAGAATTGAGACTCGTTCTTAGAGATACAAACTTTATGCTGATTTTCTTTAAAGAGGATGACTTTAGGAATTTACATGCAATACTTCCAAAAAATGTATTTAACCATTTGTGTGACTCAAAAGGCATATTCCTTCCTTCTTCCGTTCTTCCGTTCTTCCTTCCTTCCTTCCCTTACTTACATTGTAGGCCCTGTATTCTATTTTCCCCTCCCTCCTTCTTCCTTCCTTTCTTACTTCTCTCCTCCTTTTCTTCATTCCTTTCTCTTTCCTTCCTTTCACTTCTCCATGTCTTCCTCCCTCTATTCCTTCCTTCCTTTACTTACTGATATTCTTATTCTATTTCCCTCCCTCCTCCTTTATTCCTTTCTTACTTCCCTTCTCAATTTCTTGCTCCCTCCCTCCCTCCCTCCCTCCCTCCCTTTACTTACTGATATTCTATTTGCCCTCCCTCCCTCTCTCTTCTTTTCTTACTTCCCTCCTCCATTTCTTCATTCCTTCCTTCCTTCTACCTTCCTCCTTCCTCAACAAGTTTACTGATATTCTGTCCCTCCTTCTTTTTTCCTTTCTTACTTCACTCTTTTATCTCTTTCTTCCTTCTCTCTTTTTTCTCCAGACCTCAGGACTACCTTTTCGTTCTCTTCCTCCAGTTGTTTTATTCTTGTTTACCAATTACAAATTAATGTGAATTATGTCAAATTAAAATGTCCAACTTATTCTAATAGACCTCCAATAGTTTGTCATAATACGTATAAAATGGATCAAAATGTATAAAACAACATCCTAATTTTCTCAGCAAATCCCCCAGCATGCAGATATTGAGCACATATACAGATTATTTTTGTCATTTTAGATGAACCACCAGCTTGTTTTAAATGGATTACGTCAAATAAGCATAATTTCTTTCATCCAAATCATATTACCAATATTTGATTTCTGTCCACTTTGTCCTTTTGTGCTGGTGATTAAGTTCAATCTGATCAAATTATAGTTAAAACGTTCTGTGATTTTTGTTATTACCTTTTCAACTATAAACATTAATGGTTTGACAAATGAATATTTCCTGGTCGACACTCGCTACAATTTAAGCACCTTTTGTGGAGCTGATTTGGTCTGGTGGATATTTTGATGTTCCTGGCTTTTGTAGGCAAATGTGTTCATTCAACCATGACTATTTACCCCTTCACACTGCCCTTGATTTTTACCCTCAAACGTGCTCGCCTGATTTTTGGCCTTTTTGTACAGTTTACCCCCCTTTTCCAATTTCTTTTAGCCAATGCTTGGGCGTATTCAAAAGACTTGCGGGGGGGGGGGGCTTGCTCAGAATGTTGCCATGTATTGATGGCATCAATGTAATTACCAAGGGCTTTCATAAGGGAGTTTAAAATATTGAAATTGTGCAATTTTTCACCTATTGTTTCTTTCCATTGCTGGATAATTTTGGTGATTAAAATAAATTTCATGTCATGTATAGGTGTGTCGGTTTCTATTTCAAGAGATTAAAAAGAAAAGAAAAATGACCCTATGTTCTTTCCTTTTCTTGTTGAATTCACTTCATATTTCCAAGTCTATTTCGTGCAATGGTTTGGGGTTATTGAGGAATCTATAGATCCCATAAAAGTCATTCCTAGAAATGAAATAAAGGCAGACAATTCACCTTCCCCCTTCCAAATATGCATACACTTTTAAAACTGGTCTGTAAAATCCGCCCCAGAATTGTTCATTGGAGCATACATTATTCTGTTCCCTATTTTTCAAAAGCAACCCTAGAAAATAAAAGCATATCCATCAATGTTTATTAAGTGATGAGTTCTTTATTACCATAACAACCACTTTGGTTTGTAGGCGACACTTGATATAATCATTACACCGCCTGAGCAATGAAGCTTGCATGGAGTGAAAAATGTTGATGGATTTATTTCATAGTTGAATGGCATTGGAGCTGAGCACTAAAAATGAACAAAAATGAAATGAACAATAGTATGATAGAGAAAAAATCAAACAGACAATTACCGAGTAATAAAAGGTTAGCAGTCAGTTTTTGAAGAGCTTTGCTTTATGTTTCATAATACTTCAAGTTCATAGGACCCACTAAAAATCACCAACTTCAGGATAAAACACGTTTTTCTATTTCAAAGAATCTGCTAAGTGTCCACTTGAGATCATACTTTGTTCCATAAACTTTTAAGAGCAAACAATAAAATCAATGGTTAGATGCCCATCATTCAAAGGACAAAAAAATTACTTTAAATTAGTAAAATAGAGAAACTAACATGCGGGTATCATTCACTAAAGAACTATCAGATTCCATTTTTACGTTTTCTCGCCTATACCACAGTAAAAAAAAAAAGAAAACTTTTTGACAGATCTGATGGATTTTTCCTTGCCTTGCACTTTTTTGCTGGTATTTATTTTTCACAAATCTTTAAATTAATCGTGTTGGCTCTGGAGGATGGTTTAAAATTTGAAACTTCTAGAGAAAGTTCAAATTTGACCTAATTTTGTTTGATGTTTCCCCCCTTTTTTTATTTCACCAGGTAAATTGAGATTTTAAATTTGTTTTTTATTGAGGGTTATGAAATGCCTTTATAGATGTAATAAATATACATTTCATGCCCCACCACAAGTTATAGATTCTTGGGAATACTACATAGTTATGTTTGATTTAAAGATTCAATAACTATCCTATTTTCTGGTATTAAAATTGCTCTGCTAATTCATATCCTGCATTTTTAATAAAACTCTTTCTCCAATCCATTGTATTTAGTATCCTGCAAGTATCAATTATTCAAAATTTCGCCCACTAACTTTATCTATTTGTTATAGCTTAAAAGTTATGTTGTCTATGAACAGTTATAAATGACTTATAGAAAAACAGTTTTATGGCATGGATAAATAGAAATTTTATTGTCCATTAAATTTGCTTCCTCTTGTATAACTATTCATTTGTAAGCTAAATGGAAAGATGATTATTAATGCAACATATCCGGAAGAACTTGTCATTTAAACTAGACATAGTGGGATTATTATATAATGCTCATTATATAATAATTGACTCTTGTTCATTTAGATAGCTTTGTGAATCTTTCCATTATCATTTTCTAAGTGGTCTAAGTTTCTTTACAAAGTTATTGACTAAATACCCAATGCTTCATTGAATTGTCAATTTAGTGGAGATTCATTTCTGTGAATTCAATCATTTGTAAAAATCACGTGAAAAGATCAATTGAAAAGATCATACAATTGTTGCATAGACAAGAGATAGAGATCTTATGTATAGATCTGGTAGAACGGTACTAGAATCATGCAAGGAGCTAAGCAATAATTGATTTAAACAATAGCTTCTGATCTTCAGGGCAATAAAATTCACTGTTGCACTCTTTTAATGTTACTTGGCTTTTATGTTTTGATTGTTGAACGTAAGTGCTTTTTCATACAAATTTAATGCCCATCTGGAGGCCCCTGTTGAATTTTGTATGACTCTAATTGACTGTGATTGCCAGTGCTAAAGCCTTCCCTCAGCCATTTACTGTCTAAACGATTTGTAGTCATAAATTCATCAATAATTCCTCAGTAATCTTCACTAGGCTGTGGGCTGTGATGACATTGTTTTGGTCCCCTGCTTCCTAAAACCAATAAATGTATGCATAGTGAATTTGATGGATTTAACATCATGTATAAATATTTCCCTTAATGTGAGTGAATTAATGTAGGGCCACTTAAAAGTGCACACTCTATTTCACCGAACGAAATGAATGTTCGATGGACATTGCTGACAATCAATTTCTGCTGTTTGGTGTGAAAGTCTATCTGATCCTCAACACAGCTAGTGCTGCCACCTATTGGCTGTTCTGGGAGTTTTCTTGTGTTTTCGAATGCCCTGTCTTGGAATCGACTTTGGATGTGGCCGAATTTGATGTGTCAATGTAGCCTAATAACAAACTTCTTTTATTTAAAATATTGGCTGTGGAGCACATTTTGTGATTAGGCTATATACTTCACAGTTCAGGTGTTGAACAGCAGCTAAGCTCAAATCTGAATTCGAGAATGTCCTTATGTCGGACCTTTTAATATACTAAATTACTACGCAAGACATTGCAGGTTGTAATGTATCTGTGTAGATGTGTGTATAATATAGGCCTACTTAATAAGACGTCTATGAAGTACCTTTGAATCGAAGACTTTTTAGAATATCCTGATCACCACAAGCCTGACTTAACAATTTGAAAACAAAAATTATTCCTACAAGATACAGATATGTAGATCTTGCTTTGAATGAATAATATATAGACTTTTAGGCCAACTTTGTATGAATACTGTAATGATTCAGCCGTACATTATTTCTGTGGGGTACCACTTCAAATTTTGACATATGCAATGTCAATGTCTTGAACACTGCTCTGTGACTTATTTTCGCGCCCGCAACTGCAACATTGTCGGTCATACAATCCGTTTTTGTAAGGTGTTTATTATGTGGAAGTGAATTTATAAATGTGTTATTTTGAAAATCTATCTAGATGTCTAACTTGTAATCAGCATATTCATCATATCTCTATCCTTATTTGGAAGTAGTTGACAGATGTGTGTTGGTATATATACATGGTACCAGATGCCAACCAATACTTCTGCTTTTTAGTAGACGTAGCCTATTATTTTTTGTTCAACAATTTTATCTGCGCATGCCCAACTATCTGCTGAATAAATAGGGTTATAGATGTCAGAAGTTATCCGCTAAACACGATCTAGACTCGTCTTTAATGTTTAACATTATAGCGGCCGATTAACCCCACAAAAGGCTGTCAACACACAATTGGTCTTAGACCGAATGGTTGGGTGTTCATGCAGTTCTCGAATATTCACGTTATCAGATGGTTCAAAGAACTGATGACCAAATAGCACCAGGGGATTATTAAGGTGTAAATTTAAATCAAAGACTTTCCTTGCTTCTTCTCCTTCTCCTTCTCCTTCCTTTGATTTCTTTTTTCCCTTAGATCTTTCCATTCTCCCTTCTTTCCTTCTATCCTTCTCCCCCTTTTTCTTTTTTCCCAGCGCCCTTTCATTCCTTTATTGTCTTCCTTCTATACCTCCTTCCTCCTATGTGCCTTTTTGCCTTCCCTTTCCTTCCTCCTTCGTTTTCCCTTTCTTCCTCCCTCGTTTTCCCTTCCCTCTTTCTGCTTTCTCCCTTCCCTTTCCGCCTTCTGTTACTTCCATTCTCCCTTTCTCTCGTCCTTCCTCTCTTTACTTTATTTTTCCCTTATAGCTTTAATTCCCTTGTCTTCGCCCATCCTTCTTCCCTTCTCTTCTCCTCCCTTCCCCACTTCTTCTTCCCTTTCTTCATTCCTTCCCAATTGTCCTCTTTTCTTCCTTCCTCTGGTCCTCAGTCCTTCATTTCTTCCCTTCTTTCTTCTCCTTCTCTTCCCCCTCCTCCCCTCCTTTGTCGCTTCCTTTCTTTCCTCTTTCTTCCCTTCCTTCCCTCTTTCTTCCCTTCCTTAAAACAGCACACTGGCTGACACGTCTATAGACACATCCATGTTTCTCGGCCTAGCACACAACAGGCTTTTGTTAAGGGACTTGGGTCAATTAATCGCTTCTTTGAACAGATTAAGAGCGGCAACATGAGCTCAGTCAGTTGCTGTGGTCTGGGGTCAAACAGATTATGGAAATTGTTATTTGTCTGATGAGCTGTTGTGATTGCTAGAATTCAGAGACGATCCTGTGAAATAAGAGAGTGTCTATTGTCTATGAGTATTTTCCACTGCTCTAGCATGGCCCCATCTACATTAATTAGGCCAGTCCTATAGCCCTTTCGTGGCTCTGTTGCAGGTCTATTGTTGGTGACCTGTGCAAGCTTGAGTCTATCTCACATTACTCTCTGATGCTGGGGACTAATCAACTGCTTTTGTTCACTGTCTCTTCTCCCAAATTGCTCAGTTACCTTGAGTTCAAGAAACGACAATAAAGACGAAAAATAAAAGATAAAATAGAATCATCTCTTGATCTGTGATCTCACAAATTCAATCAACTACCTCTGTGGTAGCATTGTGCTTGGAAGCATCAAACTGCACTCATTGGGATGATTTGGTATTAAAGCAACTGCAGCGATTCTTTAAGCTGACATTAAAGCAACAGACCTGTATGGAGAATTAATCCGATTTTTGCATAAAGCTGCTTCTCCCATTGGCTGTAACACAAAGTATGTATCATTGAGTACGGCGAATGGCAGCACATTGGGAAACGGGCACATCCGGACAGGGCTGTTTTCTTTGGCCTGAGTTATGGTGATGCCACCAAATCTTGCAAATTCCCATCCAACATTTTGGCTGTGTCATCTTTTAAGGAATATGAAAAGAAGGATGAATAGACCTTAAGCTATGGATAAATCTGAATGATAACAAAATTGAGCAGTAGGCCTACACTTTTCTTTCTTTTTTGATGGAAAAAAGGACCTTACACATGTTTCAAGGGTTGTACATGTTTCTAAAATCAGCAATATATCAATTCATGTTTAAACCAACAGCAATAATGTCTACCTGTCAAAGCATTGTTAGCCAAATGCGGGCAAATTCACCCAGCATATCAGGTATCGGGTTCAGATTCACCTGCTGTTTCGCTGAACCCTTTGACTACTGGGCCATTCAAGTGTAATTGATACTGCTAAGTTTCACACTTCGTGGTTCTCACTGTTATCCAATCTGCGAAGAGTTGACTCGAGTTTTTAAATTTTGTTTCTTTTCATATGAGGGACAATGTTTTCATTTGGGTGGTAGAATAATATGCCAGATTTGAAAAATTTGGAAACCTGAGTAATTAACTGTTATTTGTATGGCTGGTTTTATGTAAGGAATAAAATTTAATGTTTCATGCAGGGTGGCCCAATAGTTTTGCTGCTTCGATGTAGGTCCACTGGTCCAGCATTTGATTACAGGTCCGGTGTGAAAAAAAATGATTGTTATTTATTTTGGTAATAGCTAGCTCCCTGTGGCCTAATGGTTAAGAGCAATTGTTTTTGCAACCACTGGCTGTGAGGTTGTGGGTTCAACTCCCACTCCTAGAACTCAATTTGGTCCAAACCCAAGGGACATTAAATGGAGATGGGTTGCATACATTGTTCTCTGCAGGGCAACTGAAAAACCCTGGACATCCCTGAATTAAAACGCATTAAAATTTGAATTTTGAGGCAGCTTAAATGATTGAGTGTGATGGTTGCACAATTCCGTTCATAGCTTGTTGTTTTAAGGTACTAGAACGGACAGATTATCATAACTTAAAACAATACATTTTACAGTGCAGGGTATGTGCCAGATTCCCAGTCTTCTCATCACTCATCACACGACGTTTACAAACACTGGAGATATAGCATGGTAACCTTGGTGAATAAAATGCTTCGTAGCAGGTGATACTATAACTCCTGCCTATTTAAACTGCTGCAACCATTGGTGCACTTTTCCTGATAAACTGAATCGCCTCTTTAGGAGATCGTGGTATGAAGTACTGGAGGAAAAATACTTGGATGGAGCATGAAAACATTTTCTAATTCTGTATTTTTTCAACAAATCAGATCAAACAAGGTATGGGCTGACCCATTTCACTGTAATAAATGAATAAACAGCAGGAGGTCAGACAACAGAGTTCACAGATCTGTCAAAACGTCTTTTGCATGGATGTCTTGCTGCCAGGCCTGCTTACAGTGCTTAGCGACCCATCTCATAACTGTTTTGGCACTCACTCTTGGGTTGTGAGTGCCTGGCATTTCAGCAGCTGTGGATGTGGCTCGGAACGGTCTTGAAATGATCACCCAAATTCTGATGGATGTTGTGCCTGTCTTGATCTTGGGTTGTGACCGCAGGTCTGCCTGGCTATAGAAGGTCCTTCATTCAGCCTGTAAGACCAAACTTGGTCATTAGCTTGCTGATTGCTGGCTTGGAGCAGCCCCTCTGACGTGCAACCTCATACAGGGACAGGCACGCCGCCAGCATCCCAACTACTCGGCCTAATTGCTCAATGGTGAGTCTACCCAATGGTAGTCTGTGGGCGTATCCCAATTCAGGAAAGATCAAGGAACTTTTTTGAGTGCTTTTTGTGCAGTTGAGAACAACTAATCTCAAGGATTTGCCCCAATTACTGCATTTCATGACCTGCACCAGTGCAGAGGCAATGACCCGTGACAAGAATATGTAAACATGACTAATTGGTTATTGTTAATGTCTAGAATATTGAGCACACAACAAATAAGTTTGCAGAATGTTTTTCTTTAGACTATTTCAATTTGAAACATGGTAACTTATTTTTGTCCTTCAGTTTAGTATTCTTGACCTTAGCAATGTGTGTACTTCTAAAATACCTTACAGCTTTTAAAACACTTTGATATAGAATTAAAGTGGACTGTGGAACTGTGAAAATGGCACTTCGTGACTCAATATAGCCAATGAAGTGTCATCTTCTCTGCTTTCAACATGGGAAACATAGAGGTTGTTTGATTAGTCATGATCAAGAGTAAGCCATTTGACTTCTCATAACAAATTTTAGAGTGAAAATCAGATGCATAATCCTTTCGTTTGGCTGTCACCAACAAGTGGGATAAGTCTCCTTCAATCAAATTAACATTGAAAGTATTGGGTATGATCATGACAAATCATCAGCATGATGACACACAAAGTGCCATTTTCTCAGTGCCACAGTCCACTCTAATTCTATAGTGTTTCGCTGTAATGTGCACTATTTGATGCAAAATAATTTGATTTGCTGTAAATTGGTCACATTATCCTGGGGATCAAACCCTCGACTAACTAATTTAGCCCCATTCAATATTTAGCAACATAACAAACATATTGTTTCATTTTCTACAATTTATTTTAACATCAATTGTTTACAGTCATAAACAATAACAGAATAGTGATAATATAGAAGCCACTACTGACTTAATTACTGTACATAGTACATACAATAAAATGTATACATCTTCATAAATGACCTTGAATTTCTTAAGCTGACAAATTCAATAATGCTATCGATTGTATCATCAGTTTCAATTTCAAGCATTGTATTTTTTAAGAAATATTTTGTTAAAAATTCTATAGATCATAGTTCATTTTATCAATGTAGTATTTAATGTACATTTGTTTGATATTTCATTGCATCTTTCCCAATCAGCTGGTCTCAAGACAATATAAATGCCATTAATTTACACATAATTTGAGGAGACATTGATAATCTTAACACTTCATAAACAAACATCTGATTTGTGGATTAATTTTGCAGTTCACTAAAAATCGTGGACACCACAGTGACTAGAAAAAGGTAACATGAAAAATAAAATTATTGCACTTTCATTATTATCAAGATTAAGCATTTCAATTTGAAATTATTTCAAAAACAATTGTAAATATTCAGTATATATACAGAACTGTACAATGTAATTGAGCCCCAAATGGCACACAGTCTTTTATGCATTAAAATGTCCAGCACAAGAAAACATGACGTCATCAGTTTCTGAGGTCGATTAGACGATTACGTATGAATACAGCCCCTCAGCGCCACCATTTTGGTCGAAAACTGCATGAGGGCCTCTCGTGCTTCTGAAAAAGTTATTAATCAGCACATTAGAAATGATTGTAAATATAAGATAATATCATAAAACAATTATCTAACTATAAACAAATTTTATCACAGTCATTGACTATATACACTTATTTATGAAAATCTTCACTGAGATGACAGAAAGTTGTACTACAAGACCTGCCTGGTTTGTTTTTAAAACATTTCTAAAAAAATATATATATCATTAGCACATATTTGACTGGATTTTTCATAAAATGAGATTTATAAAAATGTATTTGTCCCTGGCGAGCTTCCCAATATCTAAAGCAATGTTGGTAAGTCTTTGGGTCAAGTACAAGTTTTGGTCCTTTAATTTGCAAATTATTCCTACCTTGCAATTTTGAGAAGAGGGCTGTCTTTTCTTTCTTCTCTCTGGAACTTGTTGTTTCATTGTTTAGACAGTCTGAAAAGGAAAAACAGAATCCGATCAGGAATGCTGTTGAACCATTTTTCTTCTCACTCTAAAATAATTCGAGATAAAACTGTTTTTTTTTAAATGGAAATGTTTTTTTGAAAAAAAAAAACTAATTTCAAAAAACCATATTTGATAAAAAGAAAAAAAAACCAGTTTAGTTCAGAAATTTTTTAGAGTGCTCCCATCTTTTAGTACATAATATGGTAAATATTGGCAGAGAGGTTTTTGACCAGAGGTATGACAATAAGCTAACATATGGTACAGCAGAATCAATGAGCATGAGCTTCTAGGACCACTTGCTATAGCATTTTAGCTTCATCTGAGTAGTTCACAGTAGTTTATGAACCAAGTTAAAATATTACATTGCAAGTGATCTTGGCAAACAGCTAGACCTAGACATTCTTACTGAAACTGCTACCTATATAAAGATAGTTAATTTTAAAACTTTGTTGAAGTTACTGATTGTTCAATTAATGACTTGTAAGCCCATGATAGGGCTGTGTGTTTTTCCCCAGAATGTTTTTTTTTTTACATAACTTCGTCATAAGTCAATAAAGAATTTGTACATATTTGTAAGATCTTGTCAAGACTCTAGCATATAAACATTCAAGAATAAGATCATTAATCATGTTGCTTCTGTGATGATGTAACTTAATGAATTACCTTGAAATATCTGCATGTGTTCATTGACTTCTGGTTTTTCAGGTTCTTCATTCTTTTTGTTGTTACTCATGGCATCTAGAGAAAAAATAAACAAACAAAAATTAAAATAATTGTACCAATTTAAAGGAAATTTGGAAAGAAAAAAAAACCTGGGAGATAGAGAAAATGGGGAGATGTTTTTGTTTTATCTTGAAAGAAATCTATAATTGAAACTTGACCTGAGAAATGTGGTTAACAATCTGAGGTTAGCTCCCCTAATTAACATGTAAGGGGTGATTCAAAATGGGGGTAAACTGGGTTTTGATGCTGTCAAAAAGGGTAGAAAATGACAGCATGAAAAAAAGGGAAAATCACATTTTTGTGGTTTCTTTTTTCCATATTTCTTAGTCGAATTACACTCAAGATTAATCATTGCGACTTTCCAGACAACCTTCCTCGCATGTAAGCCAAGATTAAGGGTGTAAAATTACACATTTTTGCGGTGATCAAAATCTCTTAGGAGCTCCTTTTTCTAATCACACTTAGGGAGCATAAGCCTATTAGTATGAGGAAGAGGTCCCTGAACACATTTCAGCACAAAAACCTGGTTCTAATTTCTAGCATTTCTTAAGGATGAGGCTAGTTAATCACCCCTACATTCAACTGTAAGGAGGGCTTCATAAAAGCATTGCTATTTAAGGCTTTTGTAACTAACACAGAAGCCCCCAGATGGAGCCCCAAGCCATCACATCATTCATGGTGCTGTACAAGCCCTGTCAAAACTGGGACATGACGAGAATAAATATTTCATAGTACATCTTGACAGTGTGTACTGATAAGTGCAAGTACATTGTGCACTGTAGGCCTACATGGTGTGAACCACATTGACAGAAACTAATCTACAATTTTCACACAGGCCTGCCATTCTGAATTAATATTCCATTATTATTATGAATTCATTTACCACGAATTGTGTATTTTGAAAATTGATTATCAAGACTGCCACGATTTATTTTAATTAAACTCTTAAAAGGAAAAACAATTTTTCAGATTTTTGAAGAACTTACCCAAAATATTCTGGTATTCTTGTTCAGCTTTGCTGCGTTCGTCTAATAATTTGCACAATTCTAACTGCAAGTCATCTGAAAAAATAAATAAATAAAATAAACAATGCGAATTTGCTTGAAAGACAAATTTCAAAATGAAAACTTCAGTTCATGACCATTAAAAAAGGGCTAATTTGTCAACTTGTCATTGGCCTAATGTTACAAGCTATTACCCTTGATAAATCAAATATCCAGACCTCTTGGGCTGTTTGAGTCAGAAGACAATTAACTTAAGCAGGACGTCTCTTTATTACTTAAGCCTTGATAACTTGGGATTAACCTTAATCTAATTTAGTTGCATTAAGTTGTTTTGGGTCCCCAGGTATTTGTCATGTTTGCATTAACATTTTCACCCTTGCCCTAATTGGGGTGCTACATGCTTAAGAACAAATTAGGGAATTATCCCCCCACCCTTAAGACTATTAAGTGCATCAACGTCATGACAGTCAGGGACGTCTAGAACGCTACGTTCAATTTAACAACATCCTTGAAATGTTTGATCTTGTACAACATGTATCGGCGCCAACACACAAAGATGGCAATACACTTGACCTTGTCATCACAAGAGCAAAATCAATACTGAACAACTGTATGGTCAGTGACCTGCTCTCTGATCATAATTGCATTCTGTTTGACATTCCAATAAAGAAAGCTAAAAAACCCAAGAAGAAAATCAGTTTCAGAAAAACTAGTAAAATTATTGTCCAAGATTTTAAAAAAGACATTGGGAGACATCTGTCTGTAGATGCGCTGGAACAGAAAGATCTCAATGAACTCGTTCGACTCTACAATTCCACCAAAGTGGTTCTGGACAAACACGCTCCCATTAAAACTCGAGAAGTGACCCTGCGCACACCCAATCCGTTTAGCAATGCTGATATTAAGATCCTAAAATCATCAAAGAGGAAAGCAGAGAGATTGTGGAGGAGAACCAGACGTGAAAATGACTGGGAGTCATTCAAAGAAAAAAGAAATGCATTGAATTTGCGGCTGAATCACCTCAAATCAGAAGATCTTCGAGTGAAGATTAAAGATTCTAATGGTGATGCAAAAATGTTGTTCAAGTTACTGAACTCAAGTCTGAACAGAAAACAAGAACTACCTCTCCCACCACACACAAATGAAATCGACCTGGCAGATGATTTTAATAAATTCTTTGACGACAAGATTAAAACACTTAGGTCTAAGTTGGACACTACACAAAATGAGACTGTTAATGATACTGAAACTGCCCCTCACACACTGCGACACTTTCGGAGTTTGTCTCAAAGGGAAATTAATAAATTGATCAGGGAAATGCCTGTTAAACACTGCCAACTTGATCCTATTCCCACTTGGCTTTTGCTCGAATGCATCGATGAATACCTCCCAATTATAACCAAGATTGTCAATGAGTCACTCTCACTGGGAGAAATGCCTCTTGAGTTGAAACATGCCTTAGTAAAACCTCTGCTAAAAAAAGGTGGATTGGATCTTATCTATAAGAATTATAGACCAGTATCAAATCTGCCTTTCCTGGGCAAACTAATTGAAAGTGCTATTGTTAAACAATATACAGACCACCTTACTACAAACAACCTGGATGATGAGAAACAATCAGCTTACAGAAAATTCCACAGCACTGAGACCCTCCTTACGAAGATCCATGATGATATCATGTTGAATATGAGCAAAGGTGAAGTAACAATGCTCGTACTACTGGACCTTTCAGCCGCATTTGATACGATTGATCATAAGATTCTACTGAATCGTTTGGAAAGCAGATATGGTGTTCATGATTCCGCACTACGCTGGTTCAATTCATATATTTCTGAAAGGTCACAGTCAGTGATAATTAATGACAAAACATCAACTAAACTGCCACTGAAATTTGGGGTTCCTCAAGGTTCAAAATTGGGACCAATCCTATTTAATTCATATATCGCTCCATTAAGCGAAGTGGCTGCAAATAATCAAGTTAAAGACCAAAAGTATGCCGATGATGAGCAACTTATTCTCTCTTTCAAACCAACTTTCTTAGATGAGAGAAATGCGGTATTTAAGATGGAAAAGTGCATAGCGGAAATCAGGAAATTTCTTCATGAAAACAAGCTTTGCAACAATGGAGAAAAAACTGAATTACTGCTCATTGGCAGTCCACACCAACTTAACAAACTCCAGGTATCATCAATCCATGTTGACAATGTCAAAATTAATGCAGCAGATCATGTTAGAAATCTAGGTATAATCTTTGACACACATATGACCATGGAAAAACAAGTCAACAAAATGTGCAGGAATGCCTATTTCAATATAAGAAATATTTCAAAAGTTAGGAAGTCCCTAGACAAGGAAACTTGTAAAACAGTAGTCAATGCGCTTGTCACTCCTCACCTAGACTATGGAAATGGTCTTCTGTATGGAACATCCAGTCGCTTAATAAATAAACTTCAAGTAGCCCAAAACTCGGCAGTTCGACTCATTGAAAAATTGAAAAAGCATGACAGTGTAAGTCAGCACAGGAAGCAACTACATTGGCTACCAATCCCGGCCAGAATACAATTCAAACTCATGTTAACAACTTGGAAAGCATTAAACGGACAAGCTCCCTTGTATATTCAAAATATGATTCAGCTAAGATCCGAAAGAAATTGTAATCTGAGAAGCAATAACAAAATACTCTTGAATGAACCAACTTCCTACAACAAAAACAAATACGAAAACAGAGCATTTTCACATGCCGCTCCAAAACTGTGGAACCAACTCCCTGAGAATGTCAAGGCCTCCAGGACACTTGACGGTTTCAAAAGAAATCTCAAAACTCATCTGTTTAAGAGTTTCTACAAATAAATCCATCATGCACAAGCGCTAGTGAGCAGTTTACTGGAATTAGCGCTATACAAATGCCTATTATTATTTATTATTATTACGTCATGAGCGTCATGGGCGTCTAGAACGCTGCGTCATGAACGACTCATCACCATAAAGAGATATTAAAACATGGCCCAATGAAGATTGGCAGTCGTTAAGTGCTAACAAAACTACCCTTCAGTCATTTTTAGCAACATTGAAAGCATTGTTCAAAGGTCAAACATGTAAATGTCGTCATGAAGCATGTGTGGGACTAGAGTATTTGAAGATGACGTCATTGTGTGGATATTAATTGAGCCTGGAGTCTCTGGACATCACCAGTTAAATTTGGAGCGGTAATTCCAATTTCATTTGCCATATATGTCTAGTTTTATCTATCTATCGGTCTATCGGTCTATCGGTCTATCTATCTATCTATCTATCTATCTATCTATCTATCTATCTATCTATCTATCTATCCAGCAATCAATACATTGTTTCATTTGTTACAAGGCATTGTTGCGGCCGATTACTTATGTAATTTTAAGTGTAAATGCAATGATTGCAAGGCAAGAGGCCACACATGACGAGAATGAAAAAACAAATCTCTACTAATAGATGCATGATTTCTTAGTTTACATCACTTAAACAGCATCTAGTTTTCAATCTAGTCTTCTTTCTGTCTGTCAGATGTAAAAGCATGTTGAAAGAGAATAAAACGAAAAACATTATTTAGAAAATAATTTACCTTTGTTCATGTGACAAAATGATTCCAGCTCATTGTTGTTCACAGAATCGTTGACTATTTCTTCTTCTTTGTTGATTTTGCTTTCTGAAATAATAAGAAAATCAAATGAATATTGATATTACATATATAGAAGCATTGCAAAAGCATTTTGGACTATAATTACATATTTGTGTATTATGACAATAGTTTAATCTACTCTAAAATTTAAATAAACATGGATACATATTATAATTTATGAGAGTATGGTTTTCAGACATCTACAATAATGATTTTGATTGAACTCATAACTTCATCTAAAAATGTCTATTCTCCACTTTTGGTCTGTATGACCAGCACTAAAGCTGTCTTGGTGTGATATAAATTGCAAGCCGCACCAGTTACATACTAAGACACACTGGTCACAACATATAATTGTGAAGTGGCTATGTGGCCATTTTGTAGGTTAGGCAATTCCCTAACACTTTATAAACATTTTCTTAACATTTCTTATGGAGAAGTAAATATTATAGAGCATTAACTCTGGTCAAAGATGCTGTTACATAAGTGTGTGCTATTTTCACAAGGTCAAATATACATCAGTAAAAATGTCTTATTCAGGACAAAGATATTTATATGCCAACCCCAAGACTTTATCCGTATTTTGTAGATAGAATATATTCCTTTACCATGTTACAGCCTAAAATTACTTCTTAGTTGAAGGCCTATGTAAGTGTTGTTTTGTTCATTACAACTAGTAAGTTGCCCGTAGATTGGAGGTAACAAAATAGAACACAATGAAATAGATAGATTTAGATAAAGAGAAAGATAGATAGGCAAGGCCTGGATTGATTGATAGGGCCGGCCGAGATAGGCAGAGAATGTAATAATATAGATGGGAAGTGTTAGTGTTATCATAGTAATGTCTTTGCGTAATAAATGGTTAATCCCCGTAGATTGGAAGTGGAAGGGGACAGAAGAGAGCAGCAAAAGTGTTGATGGTAAAATTTGTTGGGCCCATATAGACTGATAGATAAGAGATATATATGCATTTTTATAGGAAGTTGCCTGTCAATTAATTATAATCAATAGTGCATGAGAGTATACCCGTAGATTGTAAGGAAACGGAAGAGAAGAGATCCATGGTTGAACATAATGGATTTTTCAGAAGTTGTTGAATACTATAGTATTATACATAAACGACAGGTGGCATCTCAGTATTGCATCTGAGAGCCACTGTGTGTTCTGATAGGAATGCCAGAGCTGTTTGATTGTCTGCTACGTAAAAATGTAATTACTATCAATTAGGAGATGTAGAAGACTTGGATGGGTCTGAAAAGGGGAGAGTTCTGCCTTAATATGCCCAGGAATGTGCTGACCAAATTAGAAGATGAGGCAATCACTATAACTTGAGATAAATCCCGTACGCTATCATTTTAATTATAGAGATTAAGACTTGTTGTTAAAACTTTTAATATGATGTTTAAATCCCCACAACTTGTTGTGATCAATTGGCAATCAATTAAAATTGTTGCTGATTAATTAGCAATCAATTATCATAATTATGGCGCCTTAACTTAACTGATGTATCCTTAAATTTGGATGGCTTAAGTTATTGCTACGATCTCGAAAATGCTAACAGAAAAACTGCTTTTAACTAGAAAACTTTAAAACTGTTGTTAACAAAATTAGTGTTCATTGCATAAATTCGGCTTTTGACTGTGAGATACCATTTTGTGCGTGAAAGTATAATTGTCAGCATAAACAGTAATTTGGTAATAGATGTGAAAACATCATTTGATAAATTGGTCAATTGATCACAACACTTTTGTGATTTAATCTTATTGAATGCGTGATTATAGGTAAACACATTGAGTGTATGAGTATTTATAGTAGCATTACTGCAATACAATGATTTTAGTGCAATGTAATTATGAAGAATACAATTGGTAATACTTCTAGCCCCCCCTATAACGACCATTCTACGAAACTTCTATGAAAATAGCTCTTAAATTATGTACTAGGAATTAATCGTGGATGAATGCTATTGGATTAAAGTTAAAATGTGTTGTTTCCAATTTTGGAAATAAAGAAGGGTGAAAAAATGGTGTTTCCGTAAAACAGAGGTTTGTCTGTATTAATATTATATACTATTTACAGCTAAACAGGGATTTAAACTACTGTGCAGTTGCGTGTGAGAGGGGAAGGGCTATTATCTATTATCATTACGTAATGTTGCTTAACACAACTGGAAAATGCAGTTTAGTGTAAATTCATTTGGTGAAGCTGATTTTTAGAATAAGTTATTAGGAATTCATTAGTCGAGTTACATTTTTCTATGGAGAATGATGAGTTTGTGGCGTGCTATGTGTCGACAAGCGAAAGGGCACAATTAATTGAGTAGGGAGATGTGGGGGGGGGCTATGTGATCCATGTATGTAGCAGGAATCACAATCAACCTAGGTGACTAGTGAGTCAAGTTGTGTCAACACTATTTGTTTGATTGAGCAAAAAGAATGAAAAATGTTAGTGGTGGGACACATTGGTTTGTTGTAGGCAAAAGAGGAAAGGGGGGGGGGGGAGTCATATTCCAGTCAGCAACCAGGTCCTTCGTTGCTTGATTTTGTTCCTTTTTTTTGTAATTCAATGTGGCCGACAGACTGAGGTTCACAGTTTTGTAAAGTTTTGAGCTGGTTCAGTAAGTCACAAACTGCAATGTAGGACCACTGCTACAATGCATCATGGTTTTCGATTAGAGGTTATGCCTACTCAAATTGAATGGGTTGGCTTTCTAATGAGTGGTTGGTTATTCAAAGGCAAATTATGTAACATTGGACCAAGTTGAATGTGGTTCATGACTTTCATGGTGGTCCATTTTGGTGGTTCAAAGGTTCCTGATGGTTCACAACCACAATTTTGTAACCCCCCCCCCCCCACATTCCCTTCTATGGGGAATCCCCAGTGGACAACAGTGTCAATTCGGCTTGACAGCCCTGTAGATTACATTTGGCCTTACACAAGCAAAAATATAACATTCCCTATTGTTTGCTACAGAATTACAGACCAATCGCCCTGTGCAAATAGCCCCCTGTTGCATAACTGTCAGGTCTCCCCTCCCGAAATCCCGAAACGTCACGAACTATGACGTCAGGCTGACGTGACCACGTGATCATATCATACTTACCAATATTTACATCGTGACTTTCCTGCGATTCCTCTGCTGTGTTCTGCAAAGATAAATTACAAAACCATGATTAGTGTGTGTGTTAGTGTGTATTACTCTGTATGCTAATGTGTGTTATTCCCAATGATTATTTGTTCTAAAAGTTAACACAAGAGAAATTTCAACCACAAAAGTTAAAATCCAATAAGAGGAACTCATTCAACTCAATGGGATGAAAAAAGCCTTTTCAAAACTCAAATTTTGAAGTTGGAGATTGTTGCACATGAAAATTTGGAAGGTTTTCACTTTAAAACAAGATGAGAAATGAAAACTCATCCAAAAACCCAAATTGGTTTTTGGGCTTCTCTTCCATTTCAGTTTGGAAATACTGTATGTATAGCTTTAGTCTCATTAATTAATACTACAGGTGGTAAAAAAAAACTACACTTATGAATAATTTTTTGGATGACGCTCATTGTAACAATTGCTTATTTTCAATGCAAAAACAACTTTTACAGCAAAAAATTACTCTTCTAGAGGTTATTTATATCTTCTGAGGTCCTTTTGGACTGATGACTTCTCTGCAGTGGGCCTAAATGATGCAGAGGTGTCAAAAATGTAACTTTGTGTCCGTTTTTCCCATACAAACGTAATGGATGCCTTTATTGGGCAACTAAGGTCTGTGGTGTATTGTAGGGATCTGCCTCTAAGTTTGCCCACCCAGAATAATCACATTGATTGAGATCTTGTGATAACAGGGGCCATATTGTCCAGCTGAGAAACTTGACAGAGCGAACCTTGATCCAGTTCTGGGCTTTCCAAGGGAGTGTGGCTGATGCCCCGTCTTGTTTGAAGATCAAATTATCTGTAGCACTGTATGTCTTATCTATCCAGGGCTTCAGATGCTCTTTCAAGATGTTAATATGTACTTTTCATGTGATTTCAACACCCTGATCATCCACCTTCTGGCGGCTTTTTTTTAAAATCTTATAATGGCCATAGTGAAGTCTAAACTTGCTCTAGCACCTTCAAGTTCATTTTATGTTGTATTTATTTTGTCCTGTGAAGCTTAGTAGCTTCAAATTGCTAATGGGCCATGAACAACCCAGAGTAGTAAAAACGCAGGAGCAATCGTAGCTTCCATGTTGTCTCCTATCAAAAAAGTGATAACCCGTTTTAATCATTAACCAATTTTCCAAAGATCTAACATACTTGGCTTGTATACCCAATAAGTACCCAGGCACTGACTCAATCATGGCAGCCTGGAAAATGAAATATCAACTGTAAAGTTTTTTTGTGACCACCCTGTATGTGTAGGGTTCTGCAAAAAACCAAGCTTCTGTGCAGAAACCACCATGATTCCTTTACAATATCATAATGTTTGTTATTCATTCTTCTCACATAAGAGAACGTTTTGCTAAAATCATCTTTGGAAGTGTTTTACTCCTGATAGAATTTAAAAGTTGGATCCAAAATAATTGAAATTGAAGGAATATCTATATTGGACAAATTGATAGACTTATTTTGTTGCTCTAGGTCCTCTTGCTTCTCATATTGGGCAATTATAGAAGAAGTAGAAGACACGTAAGAAAGTTATTTTGTGCTGTTGGAAAAAGCAATCTTAACCATGACAATACGATTATGATTTGGGGAGATAGTTGAGATAAGGGGAGGGCTTTGATTGACAGCTATTTATTGTTCTGACCCTGGAATAAGGATGTCTGGTAGTTCTGTACAAATCTGTTTGTGTGATCTTGCTGTTCTGGAGTTGGAGTGAGATGCCATCAGAAATCAGTCTCTTTGGCTTATTGGGGTCTTTTCACATTTGATGTAAACGTTTGCTTTTGGTCATAGAGTCTGCAAAAAGCCCAGATTAATTTTGCAAGACATTTGTAGTTGATTCCACTGGGATGGGCTTGAGTGACAGGCAGATGGAATCTCAAAGTAACAGCCAGCGAAACGCTAATTTTTAATTTTCTGCTGGCACCAAATGTGACAAGCTCTGGGAGGATTTGGCAGGGAGAGGTATAGGAAAGGGAGTAAGGAGGGAGGGTAGGGAGGGAGGGTTAGGGATGAGGGTGAGGGAAGGGTGATGTGAGGGGGTTGGTGCTGTGAAAGACAGAAATGGGGTAGAATGGCAAGAGGTCTTAATCAGGCATCAATTGTGTTGTATTAGATCGAATATCACATGAATGGTACTATAACAGTTGTCCCTGGTCTACGAGGTTGCTGGATGATAGGGTTTCCATCCTGTATTTTTGCATTTACCAGCCTTCAATTTCCAAACTGTGTAAACACAGGACGAACAACCCAAATTACCCGTCTAGCAGTCCTTCTTTCACCAACTATTTTAATATCATTCATGACTCTACTACCAAATTATATTTGTGGTACAGTACTTCTTCAGTTGCTACCATTGCATTTAAAAACTACTGTGTTTCATCGAGGATGGTAATATTTCTACAAGTATTTCTTTGTGGATGGTAGCTCAATAACCAAATACACACAGCCAGATATTTTGGACTAAGACAAAACTCTGTAGTGACTTGATTAGGAGCGTTTACTTCTGGCAGACATTATGACTGATCTTTATTGTAAAAGCATTATTATTTCCCAGGACAAGCTCTTATATGGAGCAGGAAGCAATGCAAGCCAGGAGCCTTCTAAATATACTACAATGAAATGAGTTTATATCTTCCTTTTACCAAACTGTTCAATTAGTTTAACTGTTAATGCTAATATCTATCTATCCATCTATCCATCTATCTATCTATCTATCTATCTATCTATCTATCTATCTATCTATCTATCTATCTATCTATCTATCTATATCCATCTAGCTATCGTTCTCTCTCTCTATCTATCTGTCTAGCTGTAGATATATATTGAACTAGGCCTATATACAGTCTTTCACTTGGGGTGGTAGTTTTTGAACGTGTTTTGTTGTTTCTTGGCGAATGGTACCACACAGCCTGATATTTCGGACTAGGACAATCACAACTGTTGTGACTTGATGTGACTCGCTCAGGAGGGGTTAGCTCCAGCAGACATTATGACTGATGTTCATTAAGCCCCAGAATTCCCCCTGAGACAAACTGTCCATAAAATGTTCGTAATTTTCCCATCAGATGAAGAAATCACAAATTATATCTCCCTTGATAACCATTGGCAATTTGACACATCAAGTAATACAGATAAAGTAGTCACCCTATCTTCAGTGTAGGTCCAAGAAATTAGGAATATTTATATGAACAATCCCTTGGTATTTCTTGTTATTGGTAATAGTAATTACTTTTTAATGACGAATTATGAGAGCTGGCAGTTACTTTATGATATTATGGTAAATAATTGAGAGATAACTAGTTGTGACAAATGGAAATTAAAGAGAACTTCTCAATATAGCTAAAAGAAATATCAGGAGGGTTAGAAACTGATGGATTTTTGATTGCTATTTTGATGTAGACCAGCTTTATATAATATGAAGATACGTATGGAATTTAACAAATAATAAAGCTCAAAAAGCTGTGAAGTATTCAGACACTGCTGGAAAAAAATCTACATTTCTCAGTTTTGCATTTTGGCTTTTAAAAGTTCCTTTTTTCTCAGATAGGGGTAGCATATATCCTATCTGGGTCATGGATTCAATTCCATGTCAAATACTACAATACATTATAGTCATCACCAGCCACATAAAATCTCATCCCAATTAGTTTAAATTTTGGAGTTGTTTTTCAAATAAAATATTTTCCCATTAAGTTTACGAAGTTGTTTTTCAAAGAAATCTTATTCAATTTGTTTTACAAAGTTAGTTTTGAAGTCATGAAAAAATTGTATTTAACTTGTGTGGATGAGAGTCGATCTAATTGGGCATTGTGGGATTCAACTTAGTTGTGACAGTTTGGGGTAAACTGGGACAGTTTAGGTAAATTTATACTAAATGAGGGCAATTAAGAAGTTTTAAGGCTAGGGGGAATTAAATGATCGGTGTGTTGGAAGAAATGTTGGGATAATGACCTTCTCATTGGCGTTTTGGGGTTAGGTTAAGTAGAGGACAGGACCTTAACAGACCTCAGAGGTTGTGCAACCGCCGCTAGGGGGAGACAGGAATGGTGGGGAGGTCATTTTGAATGCAGTACTTGACCTCACTTGGTCAAGCAGCGAATCGGTAAGTAGCTGCAAATGTTTGTGATCCACAAAGTGGTTTTCCTTGACAACATACAATGGCCCTTGGCAACCAAGGTGGCTCCCTCTTTAATAGACAATGGATTACGTGTGAGGAATCAAACGCTTGAGCTGCCCCCAACGGAGCAATAGCACATTAACTAAATGGGACAATAGGGTAGGTTGGAACATGCTTAGAGGCTGGCTGGGCAAGGGCAGGGCAGGGGGGCAAGAGGGCCTTGTACCCTTGGGGGGCTATAGGGTAAAGGGTCAGTTAGGAGAATATGCAGAGAGAAAAACAGGAATTGCTCCAATAAAAGGTTACAGATAGCAAGAAAGTAATATTTGTTAGAAATTCAGAAAATCATATCATTAAAATAACCAGGCCAGATATTTTTTGAAACACCAAAAGTGGGAAAAAAAACAGGAGAAAACGAAGTAACAATGGTTATGAACCTAAAAATATTATGGATTCGGAAAAACGTGTGGGGGGGGGGGGTAAATAAATGGAAGGGGGGGGGGTCGTGTCCTTAAGTCTGGCACATCAGGCTCAGGAGAAAAGGGCCATGTTATTCCTTGGCAGAGTGTCTAAGTGTCAAGCAAGAGCCAAGTCCAACTTGCATTCTTAAGTCAAAATAAACAATTGCCAAAGAGGTGGCTGATGGAAAGACGTTAATTGTTTTTCTGACTCAGTACTGTATTTTATTAAGGCTATCACAAACTGACTTTTAGTGACACTGAAAATGTATGTATCTGAACTTACTTTGTCGGTTCATAGGTCCAAGCCTAACGGAGTGATATATTTGCTTGTCACAAGTATAATTATATCACGAGATAAAGTAATTCTCTGGCCTGTGGCATGTTTCTCGATTAGGCCTAGGTAGTGTGAATGACAAATGACTTAAATGTATCTTTTTGTCAATTAGGCCTGATTAAAATATTAATTATTTCTTTAAGACTCCTACTTGGGTAGGCCTATAAAAGTAAGTTAAGTCAGTGCAAAAGAAATAAGGAATAATACATATAGTTAATGTATTTTATTTGATATATGTTATGATTAATAATTAAATACGTGACAGATAATATCAACTAAGCACCATCAAGGTTTCTGGATCTCACTGTCTCTTTAGCACATTTTAACCACATGCCAGTCATATTTATTGGTCTCTGTCATGCATTGCCCGTATGTGCAACTGAATTTTAATTTATTCACTTTTTTATTTTACCAAATCACGTCATTTTGAAACGCTTGAAAACTTTTCTGGGATCAAAGAAATTTCACGGATCATTGGTTTCAAGATCATTTAACCTATCACAGTAAAACTGAGCATTTCATGTCTGCCATGGATGACCTATGGTAGCGTGATTTAAAGGTAAAAAAATTGGTCCTGTATTTGAATACAATTCATTAAAAAATGACTGAAAATGGTGAGTGAAAAACAGAAAAAAAGTGGGATAAAAACAGTAAAACCAGGCAATGAATGATAAAGTAAAGAAAATGAGATAGAAAAACAAATACAGCAAATAAAATTTCAGGTAAATGAAAAGATGAAATGAAAGGACAACGAATTGAAAGAAAGTGATATTATGTAATAATGACATTTCGTGACCCAATCAAATTCAGCATGACCTTTGATCAGGGAGTATGGCAACAGTGTCATAAAAAATGTTTCACAAACAGAAGTTCTGTTTTAATTTATGATGATTGTTGTGACATTGGCCCCTGAAAAGTCTTTGATGACCAATCAAAAACGGTGATAAACTAGCCCACAATATGGTATGGCACGTGGACGATATGAAAAATTGGCTCTTTCAAGACCAAATGAATTTTAGACCAGGTCCTACTGGAGCACTGTATTCTATGTTTTTGGTTTTGTTTGCCAATGAATAAATGAATGAAAGAAAGAAGGGAAGAAAGGAATAATGAATGAATGAAGGAGTCTGTCTGTCAATCTATTTATATATTGATATATATATCTTTCTTCTTGTTTTTATATGTATATCAATATTTGACATTGTGTAGGTTGGACATATGACCTGTCATGTTACAGTTGCGGTTGGAAATTTAGGTTACACAGACTACTCTTTTCCAAGACCAGTGGTCTCAATTATTGTTATTCCGAGATTAAATTTTCAAAAACGTTTTCAGTTTAATCATAAGGATATGCTAATTGTGTTTGCAATATAGAAATTACACAAAATAAGTTAATTAAACTGGTAGAAACTTGGCACAGGGTTGAAAAAGTCAAGTTTTTGTTCATACTTTGCATACAATACATTAAGTCATTTCAATAACATTTTGATTATGCTGCATTACCAAATTGTCCTGACAAGCCAAATACGACACTGATAATTAAAACAGATTGAACATTGTTAAGAGTCAGTGACTTGGAAAGAATTTATGATGAGTTAATTTGGGAGATTAGTTGTGTTTTCAAAATCAATTCAACACTAAATAAAGCAATGCGATTTTTAATGCAAAAAGAATGTTCATTTTGCTTGCATTATGTTCATTTTGTGCCAATTATTGGGATGACTTTTATTGCTAATGTGATGTTGAAAATATTGGCTAAATGCATAGTTTTGACAATAGCTCATAATAGCTGTTGAAAGGGTTAATAAAGTTTATCTTTGGCTTTTGAATGAGCTTTTGGCAGAGCTTTGAGCTCAAACAATTGCTTAGATTAAAAGCTCAACACTGATTACTGCAACAAAAGTTAGATTTGCATGGTCCATGGCATGACTGATTCGAATAGGCACTCTGACATTTTGGGCTTGGGAGAAGCTTTGTTTTTGCCCACAAGAGTATACCTTTTAAGTGTCAATTTTTTGGACATGCCAATCACATCAGAATCATATCTAAATTTCTGTATAATGGTGTTCTACCAAATAAAAGTCAACGGAAAATGTTTTTTATAAGAACTTTAGAAAATAAATAAATAAGATAATCTGTTTAAAAAGAGAATGTATTTAAAACATTTCATACAATGTTAAGAAAAATTTAAACAACACGCAGACATATACGAATACCATTGAAAATATATCAATTATTTAATATTTTTGTGGAAAACTATTTTGTGATATACATAGTTTTTTGTTCAGAACAAATTAGAATATCTTGAAAATAGATACAAAATATGCTTTTTTTTAAAGCAAACTGAGACCAATGAAATCTAATAGGCCTACACGTATATATTTTAGAATCCGCCATGAAAGTGTCAATGTAAAATCACAATTTCGATTAGTTTATCAAATAAATCATGTTTATTTATTTATCATTTTATGATTTGTATTTTTCATTGGGGGGGGGGGGTGGCAATTGTTTAACTACAATAAAACAGACCAAAGGTCAAGGTTGGATGGTTTCATGACTGCATTTCGTTTCACCATCAAACACAAAATACAGATAGAAGTTGACTGTGATCATCCTAGCATAGAGGCAGACATGTGGAATGGTTTTGTATCATCTTTTACCAAGTTAAGGATGGGTAGCCCCAAACAATTGATGTGGGACTGGTTTCATGATTTTCACAAAGCATGAAAAAGGTAGGAATTAACACACAGAGGTGAAGACACGTTTTTGATAATGGCATACAAATCTTTCCTTTTAAAGTTTTTTTTATTCCAATATTATCACTTTTCATCCTATACTGTTATATTGTTATGTTGTTTTTTAGAGGGAGGGGGGGGGGTCTTTTTCTAATTGGTGTCTGATGCTTCGCAATCTATTGTTTCTCAAACACTTGACTTCTGGAGTCAGTTCTGTCACCCAGTGAGGTGGGGTAAATAGGGACCTGCGTGTTGGCCAGGATTCTGACTAGGGGTAATTGGGGGCGGGGTAAAATGACACCATATGTTGCTGGTGGGCTCAACCCTGGACAGACTGCTGGCACGCTCCTAGCGGCTGCCCACTGAACTAGCACGACACCCTACCCTTTTACCCGTGCCCTAAAAACCCTTCTTAATTTTCCACAAACACCCTCTGTTTACATGGTTCTCAAAACGCAACAAATTCTAACAAAAAGGTCGCCGCTCTAATTGGTGGACTCCAGACCCTGCCAAATGGGCCCTTTTTCAATTTCAACAAGATAGCTAGACGTAATTTCTTTAATTTGTTAGTTCAATGAATAATGCATGTAATTAATTACTCTAATAGGCACCACAGCCACTTTATGAATATGTAATATTTTGGGTGCTCCATGCCTCACACTAACACAAGACTGTAAAGAACTTTCAAAAGGGGCTAATTAATTGTGGGCAATGGTGCCATCTACATAAAGTATGCTTCATCAAAATACGAGCATATTGTTATGCCAGGGCACAAAAACTACAGTTCCATCCTCAGCTTCAGGGCATTGTTATTTTGCAAATTAATGAAGTACTCAGTAAGCTTTGATTGCAGGCAGAAACGCTCCTGCTAATTATGACTACATATATCATTAATAATCTTGTCCCAAAGGAACATTTACATGTTGTTCTTTTAATGTCGCTCATGCATATTGCATCCAATTCCCCGGACTACATTTGTAATCGCCGGATGATAGACTCAAACACAATAGCCTCCTTAATTGAGAATAATCCATGCAGCCCTACTCTTCAGCATGGCAATTTTACACTTCGTAATTTCCACTTTGCACAGAATTTTAAATTTACAATCACGTTAATTTCCAATCTTGTTTCTCTTTGCTGAGAGTAATTTATAATTCTACAACCAGTGGATCTAGGCTATTATTTGTCTTTCATTGTCATAGCTTTAATTCATCTAATTGCTTTTTGCTAATTACTTTTGATCACTCAGCCCAGAAGAGGCTACATCCTGGCTTTGAACTCATGACTATAGCACAGCCATTCAACACTGGCCCTCTTGCGCCACTTAATAATGCCCAGAGGACAGTTTCATTTATATTGCTACTCAGCAGATGTTTCCATCAATGCAAAGACTCTCAAGAAATGATATGTTGTAAGTAGATTATATTTGGTCATGATTCTAATATATTTTTCTATATATAGCCTTACCTATATATATATCAAGCTACAGGAATCTACACTATATACAGTATATCATCTATGAATGAAACTTCTTATCTATCTATCTATCTATCTATCTATCTATCTATCTATCTATCTATCTATCTATCTATCTATCTATCTATCTATCTAACATTATTTTTAGTTGTGCTCAAACACGTAATGTGTGACTCGCTCTGTCACAGTTGCGGTTAGAACATTACACAACTACGTGCACATGATGCGCAAAAAGCAAGGCCTGTCATCAAAGACAAATTAAGGACTAACTGAACATCTGTTTTCACAGTGGAAGAAAAATGAAATACGAATTCATTTGTGAAAAAGGAAAATATTTTCTCACCTTTTGTTCATGACATTCCAGCTTTGCCTCTGTTCTTTCTTCCATGATTTCGTCACCATTTTCTCTCCAGTTGGGCGACACTGGCCTCAGGGGAGGAGGGGCTCTGACGTCATCTTTGTGGTCACTCAAGGGTGACCGTGCTACTTCACTAGTGTCTACGTCAGTAACATTAATGTTTTCGTCATCAGCATCCAGTTCTGGACTTGCCATGTCATTGTCTAAGAGTTGGGACCCACAAGAGTCAACTGATTGAGGTCTTGGGGGCCACTTGTCATCAGACACAGGACTGATGGTTGAGGGTCTGCGTTCAAACTTTTGATTAACATCTCTACCGACCGGTTTGAAGGCAGAGAAATAGTTCGGGACGTCGGAGGTTGACGGTTTGCGGTCGAGAGGTAATTTGGGGTTGCCGAAGGTTGGCCAGGTCATGTTGACGGGCAGCGGAGAGATCGGGCTTTCTTCGGGTTGCGACTTTGTTTCGAGGGCGTTAGGGGTGGGAGCGTGCTTCTGCTGCTGGGATGATCTGGATAAGTCAATGACACTCCGGTACTGGACACTGGGGTCACTGTACATGCCAAAGTTCTTGGCCCACAAGAATCCGAAAGGATTGCAGTAAGGGGATCCTTTGGTCTTCCAGAGGTCTGCGAATGAGTTCTGTTGCTGTTCTTGGACTTTATTGGGATTTTCATGCGGCTGGAAACTGTCGTCGGGCATCGGAAACGGAAAGGCGGGATGAGGAGGTCTTGCGTACCCTGGCATGGAGCAGGCGGCAGCAGCAGCGGCAGCAGCAGCGACACTATTGTTAGCCAGAGGCAAGACGGGGTACGGGTAAGAAATGCCACTCAACTTCGGCATGTTGTTTTCGTGATCTTCCATTCTCGGGCGCTTCTCTTCCACGTCATGATGACTGCTTGATCTCGGAGAACTGCTGACTAATCTCTTCCTGCTTCCCCCGTTGAACATTGCCTTCACATCCTCCCAGGCATAGATCAGTTCTTTCGTGGTGCTGGAACTGATGTCGAGATGAAGATGCCTCCTCCAAGAGTTGAAGTTTGCGGCGTCGGGGTGGTGGTATTTCGCGTTCGCTGTCCGGTGGAAGTGAAAGATGAACTTGTTGGGAGAGAAGAAGATGTTGCAGAAGTTGCACTTGATGCATTTAGCTCTTGAACTGTTGTATCGAGACGGCACAAACTTGCCGAGGCACCCCCATCCGCACGAGTGCTTGACGTCGAAGGCGAAGTTCTCCGGTAGTTTGGGAGGAGACGTATCACCCAAAAAGGATCGGACTAACCTCTCCGCTTCTCTCTTTGTTATCATTCCACATCTTCTGGATGAGATTGGCATGGCTCCGGCTCTTCGGAGGATCTCTAGCTGCACCGGAGTGCATTGGACGCAGGTTATGCCGAGGGCCACCCTGCGATTGTGGATCTCATTGTAGCTGAACGCTTTCAGTAGAGTGTTCGATATCTGAGCTAAGCACAATCTCTCTACACCATCCATGACAAGACTGACTATTGGAATCCCTTGCAGGATGACTGTGCTCACTTGGTTCTGTCTCGCGTAGTGGATGGTCTCCACGAATGGAGGGTCCCGGGAGTTTTCGGTCGATCCAGACATCTCGGACCCTGGCGAAGGAGGCGGGGGCACTTCTGTAGGTTCCGGGGAGGCCGGACCCTGTTGTTGTGATTCTTCGGTGTTAACGAAGTTCATCTGGAATGATAAAATCAAAAATTTTCTTCAGAAACTTGTCTTGAAATATTTGCTTACAGAATGGTTAGTCGAAAGTCACATGTCACCAAATCTACTGCGCTACAACAAAGTTCAGATGTCTACAAAAAGAAGTCGACAAAGTCCAGAGCAGTCTCAAATTTAAGGCTTTAAAGAAAGAATTATTTTGTATAGCCTATATTACAATTCCACAAGACATAATAGCCACCAAGTAATACGCGTTATAATACAAGGCTAACTCTGGAAAAATCAACTTTCAAAAATGTTAACTTTTTGTTAAAAACTGCCTGTTCTATCTGTGTGGTTCCACTGGATCATTTGATGGATGTGTTGGCGCCGAAGATTAATCCCCAATATAGGGCTACACAGTGTGGATATAGCTGCAAAGCATTTTGATTGTGTACATAGTGCAAGATTGAACCTTGTCTGGGTGTTTTTAAAACAATCACAGTGATTACCAAGAGTTGTTAGTGATTACAGGGGCATAGGGCTGTCTGTTGGGGAGATGAGGTCTGGGAATTACAATAGCCAAGCCCCCTCTCACCCTCTGTGCCCCCCCCCCCCTTAGGCAGGAAGCAGCTCAGCCGAGGCTGGTGGTAAGGATACCCTCCCCAATTCGCTCACAGGGACAAATTGGATTGAGTGGATAGGATTGAATCCAGACAAGACGAACCTTGTTAGATGAGCTCAGAACTAGGCGACAAAATCACTTTTATTACATTTATTGTAGTGCGCTTTCTCACACATGCAGTGGATAATGTGGCGGGGTCTCATAGGACGGGGGTAACTCGATATGCCCCTGCCACTGGGCACTGCGCCCCACTCTCCCCTGTGCTCCGAGCTTGCTCCTTCACTAATTACAGAATGGACGTTCCCCGCTCTTTCTGGGCCCCCGGGACTCTCAGAAAATCACCTACATATTCCCCAGCAAACTAACTAAATATTCCATAACAGCAACTCATAAATATGATTTCATTAACAGTGTCCTCGCCCATAATAAAGTGCTAGCAATATGAATGAGGGGCGCCCTGGCCTGCCCAGAATAACAAATGACTGCCCGGATGTGACTGGCCTCTAGCATTGCTGTCTCTGCCACCGATGCTTTGCCATGTCCGATGCGTGCTGCATGGTGATACTCTCTGCCCACACTTGTTCTAACTGTTAAAATGATACTTTGATGGAGGGAGGGAGGGAAAGAGAGAGTGAGGGATTGGGAGTGATTGGGAGGGATTGGGAGGGATTGGGAGTGATTGGGAGGGGGGAAGGAAGGAGGGAGAGAAGGAAGGGAGGGAGACGGGAGGAAGGGAAGAAGGGAGGAATAAAGGCAGGAGGAAGAAATTAGGGAAGGGAGGAATAAGGAGGAGGAAGGAAGGAAAGGAATGGAGGGATGGAAATAAGGTAGGCAGGAAGCGAGGGAGAAAGAGAGAAAGGAAGGAAGTAAAGAAGAAAGGGGGTAAGGAAGGAAGGAAATAAGAAGAAAGGAAATAAGAAGAAAGGAAATAAGAAGGAAGGAAAGTGAGAAGGAAGGAGAGAAGGATGAAAGACGGAATGAAAGATGGAAGAAAGGAAGGAAAGAAGGAAGAAGGGGAGAAAGGAGAAGGGAAAGAAGGAAAGGAAAAAGAGGGAAAGATGAAAATGTCCAAGGAAGGAAACAAGAAGGAAGGAAGAAAGAAACAAAACAGGAAGGAAGGAAGGAAGGAAGGAAGAAAAAACAGGAAGGAAAGAAGATGAAGCAAGCAAGCAACCAAGGAAGAAATGACCTTTTTATCAGAGGTCATGCATAATGGAGATGATAATAAAAAGAAAATGGATGTCTGATTCAAAATTCAGCAAGTACAGAGCAAGAAGGTCTTCAGTTATTACATAAGAGGACCTGTAAATGAAATTGTTGCTACAAAGAGGAAGTCTTATTGCAAGTATTACTGCTTTTCTTTGAAGTGGACACCTGACTTTTAAGGAATATTGCCAGAGATGGACTTGGAGCAGAAACTAAGTTAATTGTGAATATATTCTGGAACTTGGTTGAAAGTGTTAAAGCTGACAAGATGAGAGCCGAGGAGAAGCCGAGGGTAATATAGTTAAGGGATTGAGTCAGTGGGGGTCTTTTAAGTCAGCATGCCCCCTGTGGTCCCCCTCTCCTTAATATCTTGGCTGTATTTTCTTAAAGCTGGCTGTAATATCGCCCGACCTCCATTCCACTATAGCCTAACCCTGTGGCGACCCTCTGGAATAAACACAATTTTCTACCATAATTAATTTTGCTTGGGTGCCCCCTGCAATCCCACAATAATGGAGATGTCTTTAAAAAACCATTCTCTGAGATCCCCAATTGACTAAAATCCAGGGCAAATCTGCTTAGGCACCCCAGAAAATTGAACAAGATCAGTCCAGCAATAATTCACCCCAGAAGAAATATTAAGAGACCCGGGTAGCCTTGCTTTAATGGGAATAAATGGGTTTCCATAATCCCCCCTCCAGCTAATGTCATAGCCCCCCACTCAATCGTCGATTATTTGATAACTCCTGCGATCACAATTACATGTCATCCTATGGAAATTACATGAAGCCTTCGATAATTTGGGGTCATACTAATATGAGTACTTCCAGAGCATCAACAGCTAGATCACAATAACAAGGGCACCTTTACTCAGGCCCTCTAACATTTTAGTACAGCAATGGACCTTTGCTTGAAATGTAGCAGCAGTATATAGGCCTACTTGTAAGTATCATCAATAGCATCACCTGTCATAGTCAGAAACATAACTTCAAATAAGAAAAAATACAGCAAAGATGTTTATAATTATCTGATATTATCAACAGCGGCACCAGACCAGTCAATAGTACCACAATTGCCCCGATCCTTTCAAAAAGAGATTAATATCAATATTTTAAGATTAGGAATGTTCACTGACAGATTCAACACCACGAGACAACAAAGATCTGCATTGCAACCGGGTATCGTACAGAACTGCCACTGATCCAGCATCAAAAACAGCTGCACTACTCAATGAAAGCCAAAAACAAGATCACCAGAAACAGTATCATTAAAACAGCTTGTGCTGGTCTCATTTCTCATTGACATAAATTGAAGAGCATCAGAAACAGTGTCATCCCAAACAGCCATCATTAACTGCGATTGAAAATATGCCTCCTCATGAAAAAAAACAGCATCCTCTATCAACTGACCAAACAGCTTTGTCATTTACAAACAGCTTCAAAACAGCATTGTCATTTACAGACAGCATCAAAAACAGCCTTTCCATATACAAACAGCATGAAAAACAGCCTTGCCACATGCAAACATCATCATAAACAGCTTTACCATTTACAAACAGAATCAAAAGCAGCTTTGCCATTACAAAAAGCATAAAAAAAAACAGATTTGCCATCTAAAAAATAGCATCAAAACAGGTTTAACATTAACAAACAGCACCAAAACAGCCTTTCCATTTACAAACAGCATCAAAAACAGCTTTGCCACATGCAAACATCATCATAAACAGCTTTACCATTTACAAACATGGGCAGTACCAAAGCGCTTTGCCATTACAGAAATCATCAAAACAGCTTTGTCATTTACAAACAGCATCAAAGCAGCTTTGCCGTTTAGAAACAGCATCAAAAACAGCTTCACCATTTACAACAGCATCAGCATCAGCTGAATGATCAACATCAACTTTGACAAATTGTTAGCATCCCCTAGAAACAGCCCTGAGGCAGAAATCCACTAGATCAGAGCCATAATGTTGTCATAATAACCGCCACTTAATCCACCTTAACATCCAGCCAATGGAGGATCATAAAAGGATCAGACGAGGGATCAGATAAAGTGATTGATTCGATAAAGGATCATAATTTGTTCAGATTCATAGCTCTGGATCCCCAGCCTTAATATTGGCAGAATTCTCACACTAAATCCCAATTAACTACTTCGCCCAGCATTTAACCTCTAAGAGGCCATTAACCATATTATTTCAAATCTGAGGCAAATCTTATCCAGATCTTACCCAAATCTGAACCAGTCTTATCCAAATCCCCAAAATCTCCTTGGATATTAAGATCATTTAATAACACAAGGTTCCTCACTTTCTCCCAGCTTTTTATGCCCCCTTACCATCTTTTGTGCTCTTTTTACTGTTTGAAAGATGGTAGGTCTCAAATAAGATTACACTGGATTATTTAATCCCTCAATTAGGAAATTCGCCTAATTCCATAATTATGGTGCTTTTCCTTAATGACTTTCTTATGGTGGTAAACAAAAATTTCATAAAAACACAGATAAATTGAATTCCTATGACTGCAATCATTTTTAAAGAAACATATTACTTTTTAGAAGTTATATAGGGTGATAGACAGATAGATAGATAGTTAGGTAGATAGACATTCAACTTATACATTATATATACGAATATAATAGTTATTATATCATGTTTAAAGAGTAAGAAAATGTTTCAATTTTTTTTTCATTATCGTCATGTGTGGCTAATTGCCTTGCAACCGTTGCACTTACATTTATAATTACATAAGTAATCAGCCGCAGCAATGCATTCAAGGCAATGGAACCGCGTATAAACAGATAGACATATATATAGATCGATAGACAGATAGATAGATAGATAGATAGATAGATAGATAGATTGATAGATTGATAGATAGATAGATAGATAGATAGATAGATAGATAGATAGATAGATAGATAGATAGATAGGTTTCTTTTTATTTATATTTTCACAAATTTACATGGTCATATTATTTAATATTATTTAATGTTTAGAAATTAAATTGTTGTCTAAACTGTCCTAAACTGTCCTAAATTGTCCATATTCAACACGCAATGCAGTTTTGAATGTAGAATGGTGATAGATTAGTTCTGATGATAATATTGGTTATTATTTTTCTGCATGGCGAATCCCACTTAATGTGAGACTTGTCAGCATTTAGCATGTGTGTTGTTCTAATTTTCATGAGTAATTGAGGGAACTTTCCTGCGTCTGTTTCCATGACATTTAAGAGTTAACCAACTGGGACTTCCATGTCCATTGCATGTTATTTACAGGTATTAATCATAGCTAACATTTGCAATAAGTATCCATCATCCTTTTTGTGTTTTTCTCAATAACCAAGACCACACGTTCACTGTTTTGATAGGGGGCGCCCTGGGATTTGTAAAAATTCGCAAATATGGCGCCCTATTAATAGCAGAATATTGTAAATGCTGTAGATTATTAATGATCATAATGGAACTCTATCTACCAAAAGAAATTAATTGACTTCATAAACATTAATTTTATCAGTTTACACCATCATAATTCCCTCTATAAAAGCATTTTCAACTAATCAGAGACTTTGACATTTAACAATCTCGTGTAGAAAAACACACTTTTGATATTTACCATTTTAGCATAAGGCGACATTTCAGTGTAAGCAATTAGTATTAGGTCAAAAACGCAATTTCCACTTTGTGAAAAACTTCATGAATTTTACTGATTTTGCTCTTTTAAGCGAGTTTTTGCTTGTGTTTTATGTGTCTACCTATCAGTGTTTTATTTTTCTCCAAAAAATTGACGAAGAAAAAAATAGGTGTCACTTGCAGTTTTGGGTATTGAATAGTTTTCTTTTTTTTTTAATGCCAAATGAAAAAATGACAGCAACCAACAAGATAGTTATTTTTCATCTAAATTCACATAAAATGAAGCTTAATCAAAATAACAAAAAATGAACAATTATAACATTTATAAAAAAAATTAATATTGTACCAAACCTTGTCCCAAACAAAATTCTAATGATAAATACTTTAGAACACTGCTTTATTGTTTATTTAATGTGAACATCTAGACCATAAAATAATTACTAATGCCTTGGTGAACTTTCTGTTTAAAAATTAGCTCAACTCTGGTACATGTGTCAATATCGCTCCTCAGAAATTAGCCTATGCCATTTTAATTACATAGTCGGAAAGATAATGTGCTAATTTAAGTGAAAGCTGCATTAAATATTGTATGATAATTAGCTAAGTCATATGCACAGTTAAAATTAAGTCTGGTATATGTGTTTAAAATTTAACAATTTTGCAAACATGCTATATGCTGTGTTATTTTATAACCTACTAATTTCATAAAGGTAGTTAACAAGGCCAAAGTTGGCATTTGTATAGCATCTATAGGGAGTTTGAAAACAATATAAGTTTTCTTAACACTTGGAATTGGCCTAGGGAAATTAAATATATCATTTTTTAAAAATACGTAATTGTTTCAGCAGACATAACAGTGATGATGCATATTAATTTTTTGCATAGAATTTGATAGAAATGTTTTCCAATTTACTCTTCCCTGCTATAATTATAGATTATCTGTCAATGTGAAACTAATAAGTATGCAAAAAAAATAAAAATAATTTGGTATCTAAAAATCTGTCAATACGATTGGACAGTTCTTGTTGGTCCCTAAAAGTATTTTTCTGTAACCTAGGTTACCCTAAGAATCATAAGCGTGCAATATTTGAATGTAAACTTCTAAAAACTTCTAAAATATGTACAGGAAAGGACAACATCAACTATAAAGCAACTTTTGATAAAACATAATTATGAGCAAATGACTGTGCCTTAAAAAATATGAACTATATAATCCTATGTCTTCATGCAAGCCTTTGATATCAATAATTCAATATCATAAGAATGATATGCAACAGAACCACCAACAAGACATAATAGCAAAATGGATTTGTGATGTATACACCTGAATTACATAAATGCCGCAAGAAAAGTCTTACAAAGCACAGTGAAAATGCCATGGACAATATCTATAATCCCTCGAAGGAGAAATGACAGAACTTTTGGTAAGAATATTTTCAACTTAGACGGAGAAGGAAAGTGAAAAATAAGAGATAATGATTGGATGGTTGATTGAACTGAATAGTAATTGCCAATAGGTATGTGACACCTGTATTGAATAATTATAGAAGATGGACTAAAACATGACATCATTTGCTAAAGACAAGTTCATCTGACTTCATACAAGAACTATCAGTGTAACTTATTAAACAAAGCATAAAATCATATGTCAGAATTAAAAAATAAAGTTTAAAAGCATAAAAAAATGAAACAATTGAAAATTAAATTCTTACAGTAAAGCAACAATACACTAACCTGTTGTAGTGATCCGGATCCAATTGGGTTCCTTGTAGTTGCCAATGGTAGATAGATGAAGATGACCTCTGTCTGTCTGTTTCTCCTGCTATCTCAGGTTAATTATGAACTGAGGGGTTGGTGCAGGCTTTTATATGAGAGACTGGTAATGCATGTTTAAATAAATAATTACCCATCTGAGTTTTGTGCTAGCTGAGCTGACATTGGTTGATTTTGTGCATGCAATTTGGCTACAGTAGAAAAGCCATCCTTACAAGTGTCACTCAAGGTGATGCTGTGTCCCCATTGGTTGATGTGAAGAAAGCCCCTCCCTACATCCCAGAGAAGCACAGCAGCTGCAACAACCAGCTATAGTGCATGCTCCTACCCCCCCCCCCCACCCTTCCTACTTGTGACAGTACCGTTTCACCCCATTCTAAAAAGGGTGAAATCAACATCATACTTCATTAAACACCCCCCTGTTAAACCCTACCTAAATGTAGCCATTTCACCCCCAGTTGATTACCCCCAAAACATTGAAAACAGCTTTCTTGTCGTTTCATTATCAATGATACCAATATTTCCATGGTAATTTAGATATTACCCTAAAAAACAAAAGACAACAGCATCATTATACAATGGTGCCTAAATTTTGGAATTATTTGCACTTTTATTTGCATTGTTTGTCAACTACATAAAAATTGACAGGGATTTTGACAAATAAATTGAAGTTTATTGCATTTTAGGAAAAGGTATAATTCCTTTTTTTTTTCTTTTTGAATTTGTAAATGACCAGATTCAATTTAATGCAAGCCGTTAATGTCAATAATATATAGATAATTGTATTATTGTTTTAAGTCTTTTTATGGTGATTCAACAGCAGTACAATTTTACTACTGCAGTATATAATAGAGACTAAATACATATTGACTAAAATTAAGTTTATTGGGCATATATAAAGAAGACTATTTAATTGCTTGTATTTCTACCTGTACAAGTTTAAAATTTACTGATTTGAAAATCATTAAATTAATTACTCATAAATATATGACAATTCAGTTGTTGGCTATGAAATCGGAATTACATCATCAACATTTAGAATCCTTTGTTGAGCTTTGTCATAAACTGGCTTGATTGATTCCAATGCCATTGGAACTCATAAAATAATTAATTGCAAAATGACAGGTAACAATGATTTTGTTGCTTTTGAACCAAACAAGGCCACAATAAGGATGAAAATAAAATTTCAATTGTATCATTTGTTTAAACAGGTAAAGGTAGATATTACATAGATTTTATTCTATGTACAAATCCTGTATTTTTTCTCAAACTTGTTTTCAATTTACAATCTGGAAAATGAGGGGGAGGGGGAAGGGATAGGGAACCTTGGGGGACAGGGAGGGGGGGGGGTCAGCTGGTCCTTTGGTAGCTGAGGTGTGTGTTATAGGCAGAGGGGGTTCTTAAGTTGGGTGGTCCCAATTTACTATATGTTATATAAGATAAGAACTTCTAAATAAACAAATGTAAACATTTTAAATCTATTTTGTAAGTTCACCAAATGCCATTTCATTCCAGTATAATTGTGTGGCATTGTGTCCAAGTATTTTTAATATGGAACATCAGCAAAATTATACAAGAATAGGTCCTAATATGTAAATGGCACTGCCATGAAATTCGCGCAGCATTGTCATAGCACTACTGCATTATCTTCAACTTTCCATGCAGAAGGCCAATTAATTTTTTGAAGGACTCGGCAAATGGGCAGATAGATAAAATAGATAGATAAGATCAGATATATAGATGAGATTAGATAGATAGATAGATAGATAGATAGATAGATAGATAGATAGATAGATAGATAGATAGATAGATAGATAGATAGATAGATAGACAGATTGTACTGACAGTTGTGTTATTCAAATCTGAGTTATATATATATATTGGATCTATAAATTTGGATCTATTATGTTAAATTGTTGATGTTACATAGCTGAGATCAATAAAACCATAGCTATTCAGAGATGACTGTTTACTATTAGACTGTTACATAATTTGTTGATAGTTAATGAAGATTATGTAACCTTAAGTGTTGTTGTGATTTCTTACTTGGTGAGCCATTTAAGTCATTAACTTTTGTGTTGACTTTTAATTTTCAGTCACTTCTTACTATCAGGGGTATGAAAATAATTATTTCCAGTGTTGATACACATGTTGATTTAAATCCCTGAAATATGTCATTGGAGGTTTTTATACGATAAGACTGAAATTTTAAAGCTATTTTGGAAGATATGTGAGGTATTTTAATTATTTACCAAACTAAACTCTGAATAAACTACCAGCTCCACTTTTGTGGCAACTACAGGCACTTCCTGTTCAGGCAGTCACTGTAGACAGGAGCACCACACAGAATGAGCCATCCTTGTGCTAAGTGAGCTTTGTCGGCAGCCATGAGCTGCGCTCATACAATGTCAAAATATGTAAATCAGACACAAGAAATTAAGATAAAAAGTCAGGAGGAAGACAATGGGCTAAAGAATTAACAAAATCTTAAATCGTGATACAAGTGGAATGGACTGTTTTTGTTGTAGTGGTTTTAAGGACTTGTTTTACTTGTTTGGAGCCTCCTTTTTGGGGTTAATTTAGTTTCCCATTAGGTTAGGTTTGTTTAAAAGAACAAGAGATGTAGTGTTCTGTGTGAGCATAAATAGTAATAAGTCCAGGGGTATTTTAACCTCTGGGGCTCCACTGTTTACAATGGGTGTCCATGATTTCTAGGCGTTGAAGTTTGGTAGGGCACTGTGGCTAGTTTAAGTGTCACCCTGCTGGGGCAGGAGTAAAAGCCCTTACTGGGTGTTATGCCAGCTTCAGCCAGGGGTGATGGGTGCAGGGGCGGAGCCAGACTTGATCCCTGAGGGGGGTGTTGCAGTTGACTATAGATGTGACATTGTTAACAGTGAATTTTACGCCACAAAGAAATTAATTCAACATTTGAATTAAGGAATTAATTTGATAAAAGTGCAAGTGTAAGCCTTAATTATCTTCACAAATTCGTGGATATTTATACGTTTTACTCTTAAAACATATATTCCTACTTCAGAAATATTCAATATAAATGAAGGGTTATGGTATCAGTATGATTACATCATTTTCCCAGTGGGAAATTCGCACCGTATTTGTAAGCGATGGAGTCAGATATGACTTAATTTTCTCGCCACTTTTCAGGCAAATATAGGGGAAGGGGATTATAATGTTGGACAGCAGTTCAATCATGTTGTGTCTTTCTCCTGTCATAATTTACCGAACAGGTGCATAGATAAAGGACGTAAACACCCAATCATCCATCCATTCACCCCAACAATTGAAAGGCATGAGGCTACGCCCCTGTTCAGGCCACCAAATCTGGATATTGTCACAGACAGAGAACAGAGTTTTTGCATTGGCTAAAATGGTGAATAGCTAGATACAACTTCTCTGATGCCCCTAAGCTATTGTAACAGTTGTATCAGTGTTATTTCTCAGCCAATTTCGGCCAAATCCAATATATACAAAAGTAACACTTTGGTTATCGGGCTAACAAACTTTTACTCACATTGGTTGGGGTCGCTCAGGGTTAATGAAAAGTTGTCAACTGGTTTTCCACAAGTAAAAACCAGTACATAACCTTTTAGACATAAAACTGTCGTGGGCAAGCATTCAGGTGTTAAAATTGCTCAACATGACATAACCAAGATCACTGCGTGCAGCTGCAGGTCTATAATCTGTTCCCCAGAACAAAAGAGGTGTTTTAAATTCAGTATGAGATGCCCAAAAACGTTTCAGAGAGGTCCACCCTTAGAATAACCCCAACCCCCCTACATCTAATAACTCACCGACTAAGTATGAGAAAATAAATACAAAAAAGGGATCTCAATATAGAGTTAAAAGTATGCCTGTTCTCTGACTATAAATCATGATGTAATTGGAGGGGAAAAGTACAGAAAAACAGACAAGAAAAAAAGAAATTGTTGAAAAAACCCTAAAAAATGGAAATGGTTAAATAGCTTCATTTCAACACAATGATAAAAAGGCAAACAAGTTATTCTGGATAGGGAAACTAAACAATGTTTGTTTAAAACAAGTTTTATACAAAATGTAGCCACCACGCAAAAGAGAACATTTAATAGACACCTTTATATTATCCAGACATCTTAGTGTGGACATCAAGTTTTAATATACTTTTTGCTGAGTTGATATAAAAAGCAATCTGACTAAGGCCTGTAAAATGGGAATAAAACACCAGAAGAATGTGTTTGTCTTCAACAGAGATTGTGTCTTTTTCAAATATGTTAACATTTCTAAAAAAATCTAAATTCCAAGTTTATCAGAGTTTTCACTCCTCAGAATGGACTTAATTATTATTTTTCTTTGCATGCAGAACTTTAGAAAATATTGAAACCACACAAGGTGATATTATTATCCTATGTATTCTAATCTTAATGATTTGGACAAAAAATTGAAATAAATCGAGTCAGTCTATTGACTTTTAAACTTCTTTAAAAATTAAAATCATTTATTAAAGGGCATTATTGATTTTAGTTACTCAAAGCTACCTTAACAATCAACAATTAAGGATTATAAACAATAAGACTTAATTTATCTCAGTATTCTTATTTAAGTTTCCAAATTGTTTAAATTTCGTATTTCCCTTTCCAGTTCATACATTTTCCTGTATTTCCATCTCATGTCATGAATATACTCCAACACTTTTGGTGATAGGCTTAATACAATAATTCCATGTTTATAATTTCAATCATTATCATTTTTATCGCTTCATTTGGAATTAAGTAGAGTCAACACAAAAAGAGCAAATTCAGTGAACATAAAAAGGTTGTGAATGCACTTAATATTTTCTGCTTATGGGCCTATACAAAATGAAAAGTGTACATTGAAAATTTGTCAATAATGCCATCACTTAACATCAACATCAATGGTAGATTGTTGTACATGTAAAACACATTGAGTAGAATTTGAGGTCCACTTCAGGAGTGCTCTATTGTTTGCTAAGTACATCATGAGCAGTGTTTGATAACTTTTGATGTCTTTTTCTGAAGTCCATCTGCCCATATTTGGAGTGGGGTGGTAACCAGTGACCCCTTGGGTCAGAAGGCAGAGTGTTAGGGGGCAGGTTATGTGGGGTTATGTGTCCGAATCACCCCTGGTCACCTTTGGACCCCTCTGGACCCCTCTGGTCACCCGGATGTCACCCTATGGTCACCTAATGTCACCCAAGGATTTCCAGATATCAGTGGTCACCGCCCAGTTTCTATTGTCCACAAAGATCTGCAAAACGCACAACTGCCCCTCCATTAGCCAGTAATGCACAACAATCTGCCATATTCAATTACAATAGTTTTTCAATCAGGGAAAAGGTGGTCCCCCACAATGAGATATTGGCAGAGCTGACCACTGCACACTACGTCTTCTGTCACACAACCACATATGAGTAAACCGAATAATACTGGGTGTTTACACTTAAAAAAACTCTTTTCATATCATCACGAGCTTTACAGTTTTGTAAAACTTTTATTGACGTGCCAAGTAAATGCAGGTTGGCTTCGAAGAAATTTTACTCAAGCCAAATCTATTAAATATATTGCAAATTTATGTGATATACAAGAGAAAGGTCACCACTCAAATTTATATGATATACAAGAGAAAGGTCACCACTATAAATGCTCGTTCCTGCCTCTTTCTTTCCTTCTTACTTTCTGTCCCTTTTCTTTCCTTCTTATTCTTTTTTTCTTTCCTTTTTCCTTCTTTCTTTTCTTCCTTTTGTCCTTGATTGCTTGCTGGTTTCACGTCTACCTCCTTCCTTCTGTTTTCTTACTTCCTTACTACACTCTTTACCTGTCTTGTTGCCTCTTTTTACACTACTTCTTCCTTGTATGTATTTTTTTTTCACTGCATGCCCTTGCTTCCTTCCTTCCTCGATTGCTTTATTCCTTCATGGCTCCTCATTACTGAGGCCAGCATCAGATCCAGAATTCAACCCCCCGCCCTGGACCTGTAGATTTCAATGTGAAAAAAAAAATCTGGTATTTTTTGTACAATATCATTTGTGAACCCCCCCCCCCATGAGAAATTTTCTGGATTTGCCCCTGGAGGCTCTGGATGGGATTTGTGCCCCCCCCCCCCCCCCGGCAGACTATCCTGTCTTTGTCTCTTTGGACTTCTGAGTCTCCTGTCTCTCAACTCTAGATGGGGTTTGAAGTCCCCCTGTCTCTTGGCAATTTGGCAATTTTACTTTTAAATTCCCTGTCTCTTGGCAATTTTACTTTTGAAATCCTTGTTCCTTGGCAACTTTACTTTTGAATTCCTTGTCCCTCTCTCTTGGCAATTTACTTTTGAATTCCTTGTCCCTTGGCAATTTTACATTTGAGTTCCCTGTCTCTTAAATTCCTTGTCTCTTGGCAATTTTACTTTTGCATTCCCTTTCCCTTTGCAATTTACTTTTGAAATCCCTGTCTCTAGGCAAGTTTACTTTTGAATTTACCTTTTCCTTGGCAATTTTATACTTTTGAATCTCCTGTCCCTGGGCAATTTTACTTTTGAATTCCTTGTCTCCCACAATCCCCCTTCCTGAGCTTCTTTACTTCGTTATCTTATATCCTTCCTATCTTGCTAATATGACCCCTGCTTTTCATCCTTGGACACTTGATGCTTATTAGTTTAACTGATCTTGAACATTTCGTCATGGCTGATAATACAAATGCATTTTTGAGCATGGTTTCAAAGCTATATCTGGAATGGATTTTGTGGCATTGATCAACACACTAACAGTTTTAAATGGCTGTTACACCCAGTCATTCTGACTAGCACCAAGTCCATTGCAGTCGGTTGCATCGAGTATGATCAAGTACTCCTGAAACCCTCCCACTTCTATTTCCACTCAATCGATTTCTTCTGCCAATTGGTCTCTCTAACTCATTTTCTTTTGATCTATGAAAGCAAATTGAAAAAGATGTCAGAATAAATGCCAATGAATCCAAGTCGAGCATTGATCACTCACGCCCAAGTGGAATGGGAACTTTAGTATTGATGTAGAATTGTAGATTGGAGGGCCAAGAGGATGACTTGTAGTAGCTGACTTATTGTTTGGGCAGGGGAGGGAGGGGGAGGTGGGACAGGAAGGGGGGGGGGTGAAGGGAATAGCTGGTAGTGATCGATTTACTACAACAATTATGGAAACTCTTGCAAACTTGTGAAAGATTCTTACATTGTGTTTCTTTTCCTTGAGCTCCTTTGAAAAAACACAACCATGGTTAAGTTTTTTATATCACTTAGGATAATCGCAAACTTCCAAATTAATCAAATTATAAAGAAAATATCTGACAGATGGAGAATGACAAGTGATTAAATTTAGTTGTTTTGGTCAATGATAGGTCCTATCTTTTACATTAGAAAGATACAGTTTTGTCTTCGGGAGATATATTACATCACTGTGGAAGGATATGACTCATTTACTGACTTTTGTTGTATATCTGGATATGACTCATCATACTCATCAAGTACACTATGATAATTGTAGGGATGTACCTTCACAACTTCATATCGAAAATGTTTGTTAATCTTTGTAGTCAATTATATTTTCTTGACAGAAGCATGCTTCATGTTTGCATATTTATCTGCATATTATGGCCCCCATCTTGAAATTTTGAAGATGGTACTTCACTAGTCCTGAATTCAATTCCAACAAGGATTTGCAAAATCTCAGAATAGGTAAAACTTCAACTTGCTTGTTTCTCACTTCCAATGGTAGAATTCTGGCAAATTTTTCAATAAACGTAATAGTAAACCATGTAACATTGAATGTTTTATATGGCTCCTTCAAACTTACACTTGAGAATAAAACCCTATTAGCACCATTTTATGGCTAAAACACTGATTTCTGGGCAGTTTAAGACCTAATAGTTTGACATTTAACCTCAAGTTAAGTAACAGGGATATAATCGTGACCACATTCTTATCCTAGCTTATCCCAAAGATATTAATCTTATCAGAAATCGACCCATTAGTAATGTAAACAATGACTGAAGTAATTTTCATGTTGCTTTTCAAGATTATTAAGATGTAAGTTATGTAAGAGTTGAACTTGAAGAACTGATAAGCATCAGAAAGTCCAACTTGCCTTTCAAATGGAGTGCCAGTAATGATTTTCATTTATTTTATTAATTTTCATTTTCTCTCCTCAATGAAATGATCACTAACTTGACTCAAATTGCTATTCAAGATTAAAATGTAGTATTTAGTCAAATTTTAGATCTCCAAAAGACCCAAGTACAGCATTTATTACATACTAATTAATTAAAATCGACATCCCACAATATGGAACCAAACTTGTGTATTTTTGCATGAACAAAATAAAAAGCTCATTGATGACTAATCCCATAAAAAGTAGTTTTAAGACTCATCCCTCCCTCTTCCTTCCTCCTTTTTTGAAATTCCTTAAACAGTTCTGTTAAAAGTGTGTCTCTAAAAACTCAATAGTTGGTGACTCATCCAATCTAATACATTATCTTACACCATCCTTTCCTTCTTGCCTCTGACTGTCTTCTTTGGTGCCTTGAAACAAAGTTTTTGTCATTTTATCAAGCACCTTTTCACCTTCCAAAAGACAGCAAAAACAATGGAAAAAGTGGTGGCCTCACAGCACCTCCCTTGCACACTCCTGACACCATGTAATGGCCACACTTGACTCCTTCACAGTAGACACTTAAGTTACATTACTTGGCCCCAAAACACTTCAAGAACATCCAGATAAGTGTCTCTTAAATATACTCTAAGTTTCTAAAAACAACCTGTGTCAAATTAGATTAAGCTTACCAGTGTTTAGCTAAGTTACTGGGCTCCTCTTGGACCTTCAGCTGATTTTTCATTCACAGAACTCCTTCAGAAGGAGACACAAAAGAATTACATTTTGGTAATCTATTTGCTTTGTTAGCCTTTGTAAGTTGTGGTATCTTCTCGGATAACATATATTTTTAAGCTTGATCAGAATGATGATTTGCTTCACATTTAAACTATGCATTCATTATAACCTCTTCATTTCTTTGTCTTTGGACAGAAGAAATTTAATATCAGTGTTTCACATCTTTCTATATTAAAAAAAAAACAGCAACCAACGCCAACTGGAATATATAGGTACGACTGGAAATCAAGTTACCAACCAATCAGAATTGTCAAACAGGCGTTTGTTTTATGGAATGAATATGGTTGTATGTATTTATGTCACAGGATTTGTTCTATTTTTCACTTGGGAATTTCAACCAGCATCACACCCTCACTATTTTCCTGCTTTTTAACATTTTTCTTGAGCATTGTAAAGTTTCAGAAAGGCAAAGTCTGTAAAAAGTTGTCTGCATATTATTAGGCCTATTAATCAGAGACACCTAACAACAATAACATAATCATATCAGATGACCAACCAAACACACATTTTACCTTCCAATACCATTATCTGATTACAATGGAGACATAAAAGTGTTACACATATAACTTAATTAGGAGCAAGCCAGCAATCACACTTGGACAACCATTTCTTTATGAGCACACCTATATGATTAGTTAATTGGTAGTTGATTAGTGTTAATGATTAGCCTCGTGGGCAAAACATCTTTTAATCATTGACACCTTGTATTTCTCGTGAGGGAAGCTTATTGTGTGCCACTGCCAGTAATTGGTCACCAGTATTGTTAGTTTGGGGTCAAACTCATGATGGTATAATTACTTAAACACCTACCAGAGAAAAACTCAGGTGTGCATATCATAACTTGTTATTTTAGAAAATAATGAAGTTCTGCACGAGAGTGGATAATGTTGGGAGGCTGGTTGGAAACTGTGGAGGGTGGCAAAATCAACCATGCTTCACTGCCCCAGCAGTTAAATTTACCCCTTTTTGGGCGAATTTGGCAACTGTATCCTATGATTAACTACACAGGGTTGGCTAACTTGGCTTGGTATACATGTTACACTGTCATAACACTTTTAATTTGTTATACCATGTCAGAGTTTGATATTACAAGAAGTGATACCATTTTTTTTACAACAGCCTAATCTTAAATTATACAGTCATGTACCTATAGTCACAATGCAGAAAAGTTAACATTTATTAATGTACTTCATCAATAATTGAAATGAAATTGCAGAGCAAAACAATGTAAACACAACTATGTTGTACATAATGCAAGTATCATCTATTGTTGAAATATACAGTTGATTGTACTTTGAGGGTCACTCTCTGTATATTTTCTAAACAGTGTTTTGTGTAGAAGTACCTTATTACCTGTTCAGGGTTTGGGGGTTAATTCATTCACTTTCCAAAACTGGGTGTGGAGTGGTTTCGTCACAGGTTGTCATGACGTCATCAAGATTCACCATGACCTCATCATGATGTAACAGTACTGTCACATGACACCCTCTGGGGGTATTTTGACTCATCATTGAAGTAATGAAGCTGACTAGAAGTGGGCTACTTAATATACTGGACACTTTCACTTAATATCATTTGCATTGAATTGATGTTACGGAACATTATGAACTACGTTGTACCTTGACAGATTAGAAAGATTTTGAGTGGTAAAGCAGGGATGGATGGATGGATGGATGATTTGGGGCTTTACGTCCTGTATTTATGCACATGGTAGGCTAATTAGGACAGGAGGAGGACACGGCAATGAGGCGAAGGATGATTGAAACAGCCGTCCAACATAGGCCCAGGTGACCCGGCAAGAGCTGGATTCGAACCCGGGACCCAGCGATTGGCAGCCCAGCACGCTACCACTAGACCAACCCTCCCCCCCCTGGTAAAGCAGGGAAACAAAGGCCAAGCAAATTGAAGCAATACAATAACTACTTCTGATAAGTATACCTCCACTTTGCATTGTTTACAAACCTTTGATCTTCGCAATTACAGGCAGGTGAGGATCAGAATGGCTTTGTGTGATTCAGTCTCACAAAAAGGTGATTTTCATGAATGCATTTAATAGTTCATGGTAAGGGAAAGTGGGGTATATTGGACCAGGCAGGTATATTGGCCATTGAAGCTATAGGTATACATATGACATTTGGCTGGAATTTTCATCTTAATTCTGATAAATCAATTTTAAAAGGTAAGAACTTTCCAGTGTTGCACTAGCCAAAAAATAATTAATCACATTTAAGCTTGTTAATAAATCCACCGAATCTCTAAATCTTCAAAAGGACCTCTATAATCACAAGGTCCAGAAATGGTTGTGTGACCTGCATATCAATTGTGTTTATTTTGTGGATTACAGGGTAACTTTGTGGATTACTAGCAAGTGATTCCTTTGGTCTTAAACCACAAAATGTGGATAGTGAGGGGTGAGGGGTAGTTAGCTGGTGAAGGGGTAGTTAGTTGGTGAAGGGGTAGTTAGTTGGTGAGGGGTAGTTAGCAGGGGAAGAAGTCAGTGGTGTTAATAAGGTGGAAGTCAGCAAGGGAATTATACCCTAGTGGTAGTTGGTCATTTTTAAGGGCAGGAAATCAGCCTTAAATGGGCAGACACTGGCAGCTAGGGGCTGAGCAAAGCCTCACAGACCTTGTTAACCACACTATAATGCTCCCTGATTGGTCCTTTTTGTTGCTCTTGGTTGTCTGTGCTGGAAGAAACGATAAATTTGCTTAAGGAAAATGGGCTGTGTTGGACGAAACGATAAATTTGCTTAAGGCAGATTGATGCTGATAACAGGTGCTTGTTTGGGGAGCCACAGAAGAAGACAATAAAAGAAAAGCAAGAGAAGCAAGTGTGGCCTTGTTTGGAATTCCTCTTGGTCAAAGGGAGCAATTGCTTTCGGCTCATGCTCATTTGTAACCCAAGCTGCATAAATAACAACACGACCAAGCCACACAATTTGTGACACAAAGTGCAGGGGAAGATTTGTGTTAGGATACTCATTCATATCCTTTGTGGGGAAAGCTTTTATGAGCAACGTTCTATTGTGGAGCTTAACAATCAACAATAAGCTCACAATAAGCTCACAGCAAGCTCCAAAACAAGCTAGCTGCCTTTCTGAACCGTCCCTACTGTGAGCTACTGTGATGCATCAACTATAAGCTGTCACCACTGGGCTGGCTAATTACTCTAACAACACTTAATTAGGCCACATTTTTGCTAATTAAGTGATCAGGGATTGTGGCAAAACTCAGTCCCCAAGCAATTGTGTGGGGCTCGCCATCATTAAGCTTGTTAAGAGTGGTCCAGGCTGCAATTCAGAAGCAGTAGAAAAGGCTCTGAGATGCCAGTAGGGCTACACCTTCTGCAAAAAATATTATGGCCTATTTGACAAAAACATCTGCACCAGAGCTTGTTCCATAGAGAGTCATATACTGACATTGAAAAAGGTATACATGGGCAGAAAAGTAAACTTAATTGTTCAGAAACAGATAAAAGACACATGAAGTTTATACTATTTTTTTCATTCGTAAGCGACTACCTGAGTGAAACTTAAACTTTGTTATATTGCAATTGATGCGGTGACTAAATGTCGATAACAATGCAAGATAAAATAGTTTGGCAATAAACTGTAATTTTCGTTCTTCTGGCCTCGGCTTATAAGTTATAACTGATGCCTCGGTCTCGGTCTCGGAGGTTCGTGCCTCGGTCTTGGATGTTCTGACCTTGACAACAACACTGGAATCACAATGGACAGCTTTGTAGCATTGAGACCAGCTTTTAATAGCATGAAATAATTTTGCTTTGGTATAAATGCAAGTTTAACCATCCATCTCTCACTGCTACCCCAACCCAAATTTCTCCATGACACCCCCTTTCCAAAAGTCCCTTTCTAAACTTCCCATAATTTTGGCTCCTGGTGTACCAGCAGTACCCTGCCTCATCAAGAGCCACGTGCCACCAATTGGCCCCTCCTGCATCTGATGGATCAGCCTGATTCAGCCAAGAGGCTTTTATTCCTGTTTCCCTCACAAACACCAGCGAACCAACAAACCTCTTGACTTGTGTTTCCATAATTAGGAAAAGGAAACAAAACCACTCGAGTCCATATTCTGGACACATGTGTCAGCCGCTTTCTCTTGAATTGTGTTTCTAACCAATTAAAAACAATGAGGAGCCAACGAAGAAATTGGCAAAGTATTTTTTGAAGAATAGAAAGTTATTACTTAGATAGATATGGAGATAGAGTATAAAATCACTATAGATAGACAAATGGAAAGTTAGATAGATAGATAGATAGATAGATAGATAGATAGATAGATAGATAGATGGATAGATAGATAGATAGATAGATAGATAGATAGATAGATAGATAGATAGATAGGTAGATAGATAGATAGATAGATAGATAGATAGACATGAAATGATTTCAATTTTTTTCAAAATGAAATATCCATCCATCATCCTTGTAGCCTACAATTTCAAATCATTCCAAAATGTATATAAAGTCATGCATTTTCCTCTCCATTTCTTTCATTTTAAAACAAGAAAGAAAATAAAGCAATCTGCAGCCTAATAGATTGAGAGGTAGACAGACTGATTCACTGGCCAATGTGGCCATGCACCGTCTCCAGCAATGCCTTTCACTCTGCAAAATCTAACCACCCCACTAAACTCTAATTCTGATATCCATATGATCCATACCAATTTCAAATTCCTCCTCCATGCAGTCTGCTTTGTGGATGGCTGTTAATTGGAGTAAGTGAAATTTAAACAAGAGTTCCATTACTCGCAGCTTCCATCTCCCACAGTTAAACACAACTTTTCCAATCAAGTTTTGATGTGAATTTTGAAATTTAAACGAAAATGTAATTGCAACAGAACATGCTTCATTAAATTTGGGAAAGTGAGATTCATTTTTGACAGCCAGGGGAGTATTGTTTGATCAAAGAGAGAGAGTGATTAGTTGCCTAGAATTATTTATCATTAATCAGTGGCTTCATTCATCAGACTACATTGACTATGATTATATGTGAAGAGATCGTCTTTCAGGAATATTTCTTTTTGTTGATTGCACATATAATATATATGCATTGCATGATTAATTTGATGCTACCTGTATTATATCACAAATGGCCACAAAATTACAGGACCTTACAGTCAACATGGCATTATAGTTGTTTGCAGATAAGCAGCCCAAACAGTTTCAAAATTTACTTTCAACTTGGTCGTGTGATGTCACTGACTTAAAAATGTTTTGTTTGTGTCAGTTATGGTTTATCAGTTGATTCAGTGCTTAGTATGTAAGTGACTATAAACAAACTAATTAAATGACCTAAGGTACTTCATCAAATAAGAAGATTATGAAACCACAGAAAACTGTCAATGACGTGGCAAAACCAGTTTGCAAATTGAAAATAAAAAAATTAATTTTTCCTGTGGACTGCCAATCTGCAAAGAGCTCTAAGGGAAACAAGGGGCACCAAAACGTCACTATACACTATAGGCCCTAATTTGTATAACAAACTAAACAAAGAAATCATCTTGCAAATACTCCAAGATATCATTTGTCAAGCAAGATTGGTTCCTAATCAGATCAGTATGAAAATTTCAAATTACTCATGGAGACATGATGCAATGAACTTACCTCAAGAACAGCCTATGAAGGTATACCTACATCGAGCTGTGATTATACCCTTGAAGGTCAATAGAAAATATTTTGGGTTCATACCATAACTATTCCGCTGCCTGCACTGTAAAATTTGAATTTTGAGTAAGATTGAGTGAGATGGTTGCACAATTCCTTTGAGCCAGCATAGCTTGTTGTTTGAGTTATGACAACGGACAATGGACATAATGATCATAACTTAAAACAACAAGCTATGTTAGCTCATACAAATTGTACAACCATCTCACTCAATTATTTAAGCTAACTCAAAATTTAAAATTGTACAGCGTAGCTGCCCAAGATCTATCCAAATATAGGCCTGTGACAACAGCACCGGCATTGAATAATAAAATCATTGCAAGATGATGCAAATACAAATGTATTTTTATTCTATACATTACAGCCCATAGGCCTATCTTCACAACTTTCTATTTTGTCTATTATCATTTCTGATCTTTCTTAATTAGTGCTAATTGCTAAATGTGGACAATTAAGGATCAGAATTCGATCAAGATCCAAGTCATCCAACCGCCAAGGGGATCCGTGTTGACATAATGTTTGCATAATGTCTTAGGGCAGCTGTCAGGGCCACAAGTGATGACTCTTGTTATTGGTGCTAATTAATTACAGAAGGGGGCATAAGACACTAGGGAATTGTTAGGGTAGAGGGCTTAATTCGAGTGCCCAAAATGCAAATGTAGCTGAGAAAGTAGTGGAGTGTTTGCAGAAGAAAGGGCGGAACTAGCTCACTGGAAAAAGGATTGTCTGAATCAGTCTGATCCCGACAATATTGTATACGTCCAATCTTTTGACTGTCGTAATCAGACAATAGCAATGTTTAAAACGTCAAAGTGCTCCTAGGGGGTGAGGAAGTCAATAATTATTTAAGGGGGGGGAGGTGTCAAAAAAATATAGCCTTAATTAAAACAAATAAAATAAAATAAATCCACGAAAATTCTGCCCATAACACCTCGAAAAATTGGGGTTTCTCTGCCTCCTCCTGTGAAAATCTTAAGTTTGATTGTTCTTTTTTATCAGAAGATTGGACCTAAATCAGACAATTTTTTTTTTTTCAGCGCAATGCCAGGGTTTGGGTGTGGTGGGATAGGATATGAGTCGTTAGGATGGGTATAGGATGTTTTGAAAAAAAAAGGTGTTTTTAATGTTTGAATTTATAAACTATCTAATACAATGTCATGAGTCATAGGAGACCACTTAAAATACTTCAACTGGCTTCCGTGTTATTTTAGCTCTCGTAAAAATAGATAAAAGCCTTTTTTTGAGTTTGTTGTCTAAATTTGAAAATGCCTTCACTATTACTCAGAAAGCTTAGTCATTGAGTTAATGTGGAGTAGTATACTTATTACACGCAATAAAAATTAGAGCTCTTTGCATATTGGCGGTCCACTGGAAAAAAATATTTTCTTATTTTGAATTTGCAAACTAGCTTGGCGATGTCATTGACAGTTTTCTGTTGGTCTCCTAATCTTCTTATTTGATCAAGCAGGGAGCTTTTATCCATGGATCAAGTACCTAAAAGTCATTTAATTAGTTTGGTTATATAGTCACCTATGCTGCTCCGTATGATAAGCATTGAATCAAGTATAACTGACACTTGCAACATATTTTTTAAGTGACATCACAACCAAGCTGGAAGTTAATTTTGAAACTGTTTGGACAGACATAAATGGACAGCTATCTTGCAAACAGCTATAAAACTTAGGCCTACACAAAAAAGCCTCATTGATTTTTTGGGTCCTCTTTATCATTCCAATTAATTAGGATTTGTGTAAGTATCATAGCTGCATTGTCATTTTAAAATGTTGTAGGTTTCTGAGAAAACCATATTTTCTATGAAAAAAACAAAACATACATGGTATTTCAAAAAACCAATTTTTGTCAATTTTTTAGCTTTAAACCGAGTGTAAGAGGCATTTGATCATAATTAATAATTTACTCTCACTTCTCTCACACCCCCCCCCGGTCCCCTGCAATTAATTCCTACCTACGCCCATTTCCTTTAGTCTGAAATTCTGACCAGGCTCCTTTAACACGTTTAATCTGCTTTGCAAATTGGGCAAGGGATCTAAGGGGGGGGGGGGTCTTGACAGGGGTCCGGTGATCTGACGGATTAAAAACCAAGTCACAAAGCAAAGACACAGTGTTATTACAGATAGGGGGGGGTGATAATTCCAAAATGTTTCTGTGTGGCATTTTTTGTGTGACCTGGACCTAGTTAGGCAACACGGTTGCACCCGTTTGTCAATATAAGCCGAAAACCCATATGGACGGAGCCTTTGAAGGTTGACGCGAAGAAATAATCACGAAAATTACCCAAAAAAATCATATCTCGAGAACTATTGGTCTTAGAGACTTGTGAATAGGCTCAAATTAACCGGAATCCTCACTTTTATATCAGTGTTTCATAGTAACTATAGGCCTAAGTGCAATACTTTTTTTGTTATTGGACAAAAACTGATTTTTTTGCTCTTTTCCGACAGTATACAAGTGTAAACTCGCATTGCAGACTGTGTGTGTAGTGTTAGAGCCTAAATAATTGCAAAAATTGCTCAATCTATGTTTACATTTAATATATATATATATATATATGCATTTGACAGTTCTATTCCATATTATTAATTACTGAATCATACTATACCAAGTTGTTGCATACCGTGCACAGATTATGCTTAAATTGATTTGATCAGCGAGATACTTGATTTACTTATGACAATATCATTAATATTTTGTTTCATATAACTGCGTGGTATTCTGTGTAGAGCTATCTTAAAAGTCTTGAGGTTCACTGACAAGATCTTTGACAAGCTTATAAAACAAGTGACATTAACAACACTATAATAATTATATTTCACATGTGAGACAGCAGTAATGCCAGTAATGGCATGAAATTAACTTGAAGAGGATGTTATAAAAAGAAAATAGAGGATTTTTCAAGAAGTCTTAAGAGAAACGAGAAGATGAGACAGGATCTAATCATTTTAACAGTAGTATGACTAAACAAAACAATTTACAATGTATTGACTGTGCCTGACATCTTAATGCACAGAAGTTTCATCAGGAATATTGGTCCATACCCTCAAAGTTTGGGTTTGCATATAGCTCTGAAAATAGAGTAAGCTGTTTCTCTGAGGAGAGAAAGATTAAGCTGAAACATCTACCTCAGCCAAGTGACCTTGTGCCAATCCCAGGGACTTCTTAAAAAATACAGTTCTTTCTCCAACACCACCTTGCTTAATTCTGTGGTGAATGCCTTCAGTGACATTGAATTCTCCAGCATCTTGTGACTGAGCACTTTGTTTTTAGCACTCTTTATCTCGTTGAACCAACTGACTTTTGACCAATGAACAGGTAACCAAAGAAAAGCAAAAGTTACACAGACAACATGTGACAAAAGATGACCAAGAAGTACTACTTGAGGAGAACAAGTCAATCAATTTCTTGTTCAGAAACAATTTCAGGCATGAAACTGGGATGTTGAGAATCTTTCTTCTCTAACAAGTTAGCCATGCAAGTCAATAGAGTCAAGTCTGTTTGAAAAATGGCTACACTGTAAAGTGGAAGTGGCTTCACAGTAAAGAGAAAAATGTTACACATATGTATAGAATTATAGACAGATTGTAAAATTTGAGATACAACATGCCAAAAATACAAAATTTCTCAATTCCTAGAATTTGTGACATGCTTCTACAGAAGGTGGAATAAACATAAGCCTTTTTTTGTGAATGGGAACTAAATATTTCTGCTTACCAATATTAGGTTGAAAATTCAAGATCACCTTTATATATCAGAATATCTGATCCATCACCACCATAAGAAGCCACACATTCACAGCTTAACCTTGATAATGCTGCTTCAGCTTGCAAAACATGTCAGTGTCCTCTAGATAAGCAAAGAAACTAACCAAAAAGTAAAATTACAAATACAAAGTATAGTGAAATGTGCTGTCCCCAGGAGACTCCTTACATTTTCTTACATGAAAATTGGTAAACAAAATTAGGCCTGCATTTCTTCACCAAACACACACTTACTTTAAAATATGAGGAAATGACCGAAGACAAATAAATCCCAAGTCATTATAGTGCTGACGAGGATAAAACCAGAACACATACATCACCTAAGAAAAAGATAGACACTGTTACACAGAAAGACTGATTTGGCCAAAACTGCAACATCAATCTTCAATGTTTAGGATGATACTTTAATTTTTGGATGATAGAGCAAGTGGAGCAGAAATGTTTTAAACCTAACATTCTTCAAATTAGGCCTATAAAGTTCCAAAAAAATCTAAAATATAAGGTTTTGCACAAAATCAAGGTTTTTTGGCTATATCTTAAAAAATAAGGCAGATAGGCATATATTTACTATGAAAGACGAATATAAACTTTGGGATTGCGAATAATTTGAGCCTATTTTGAAGTCTGTATGTGCATTGGTTCTCGAGATATGGCATTTTCGGGTAATTTTGCAGTCGGCGCAAAAGCCGTTATCTTCAAAGCCTCCGTCCATATGGGTTTTTAAAACCAAATAATGCAATTAAGGTACCTTTGGGTTTCTTTTGACCTATATTTTCATATTCCATCCACACAGGTATGATTTTCTAAAATTTTTAAAATAACACCCCCCCCCTATTACAGAACAGTGGTGCTGAATTTGCGCTTGGGAATTCTAGCCACCGACAGATGAGCCAGAAGTCGAGCTGACTCCATCCATCTCCGCGTCTGTCAATTGCTGGCTCTCTCGGTCTGTTACTGTTTCCAGGAAATCTTGTTCAAGCTGTTTTGTTTTAGAAATTAGAAAATAAAATAATCCTGGACTAGTTCAATGGAGATTTTAAAGAGATTCCAAAAATTATAAGAAAATAGAAGTAAAACTTAAATATATATATGTTAGCAAATTTATTTATAAATGGTGCAGACCTAAATCAGAAATTGTCAATTTTTGTCTCGATAATCTGTCAAAAAGCATTGTGATATATATAGAAATATATATTATAAATATTTTCGAAATTAGGGGGTTTGTTAAATATCATGTTAAAAATACATTTACATAGGCCTATTTATCCAGTAAACACAAACACGAATTATTTAATATATTTGGTAAAAGAAAAAGGTCCATAAAATGACACAAAAAGATGAATATAGATAAATCAATGTTAAGACCTCCCCCCCTCCAGTTTACACCCCCCCCCCACAACCCCCGCTCAACAAGGAGAATACCACAGTGGCATTACTAACAGAGCAACACTCAATGCTCGTAAAAGAGACGAAGTAGGACTAGGGAGGGGGGAGGACAGGGATGGGTGGTCGGGCATAGATCAGGCCGGCTGACAAAAGCCGGGAGAAATCGCACCTGGGCCTCGGGAGTAAATTAAACCAAGGGCCCTTCATTTATTCAGCCGCCACGCACAAAAGAGTGCCAGTTTGATAGCTAACTCTGCTGGGGGAGAAGTGATCATCAGGGGCGGAGAAACTGTGGGTGATGGAGGGGGGGGGGGTTAGTAAGAAGGGCTTTTTTGGCATATATTCATAATTTTGTCAGAGAAAGGTGAATGTTATGGGGAGGTGCATGACATTGTTTTGTAGATTTTAAATGTCCCTTGCCCGCTTGCAATTTTATCCACAACTCCTCCCCCCCCCCCAGCCTTTGAACCCTTTCCTCTCTCTTCCTTTCTCTCCACATTTCACCCTTCCTGGTGCCTCTCCATCCCCTCCTCCTCCCTCCTCTCCTCGCTCCCTCTCATTCAAGGCATCCACCTCTCTATCTATTCTTTCCCTATCCTCTCCCCTTCTTCATTTCCCTTTCAATCGGTTAAAATTTAAATCTTTCACTTCTCTCCTCTCGTTTCCCTGCACCCCTCTTTACTCCTTTCATTTTCCTCCATCTCCTCCTCCTTCCTCTCCTCTGTCTCTTCAGTCTCTCCTCACTATCTACCCGGTCTCTCCTCAGTCTCTCCTCTGTCTCTACTCAGTCTCTCCCCAGTCTCTCCCCAGTCTCTCCCCAGTCTCCTCAGTCTCCTCAGTCTCTCCTCAGTATCTCCCCAGTATCTCATCAGTCTCTCCTAGTATCTTCCCAGTCTCTACTCAGCCCCTCCTCACTCTCTCCTCAGTCTCTCTTCAGTCTCTCCTCAGTCTCTCCTCAGTCTCCCCTCAGTCTCTCCTCAGTCTCTCCTCAGTCTCTCTTCAGTCCTCAGTCTCTCCTCAGTCTCTCCTCAGTCTCTCCTCAGTCTCTCCTCAGTCTCTCCTCAGTCTCTCCTCAGTCTCTCCTCAGTCTCTCCTCAGTCTCTCCTCAGTCTCTCCTCAGTCTCTCCTCAGTCTCTCCTCAGTCTCTCCTCAGTCTCTCCTCAGTCTCTCCTCAGTCTCTCCTCATTCTTGCCATCTCCTCTGTCATTCATGGCCCCCTTTCTCCTTATTCTTCCTGTTGTGTCTTCCTGCTTCTCGGTCTCTTCTTTCCCCTCTCCTCTCCCCTCCCTTCTCCTTTCCCCTTTTCTTTCTACATTCCCTTCCTCCTCTCCTCCCCTCCCATTCTCATCCCTCTCCCTCTCCCTCTCCCTTTACTTCTTCCCTTCGCTCCCTCCAATCTCTGCTTCCCCCTTCTAGTTTCCCTGAACTCCGCCCCTGGAGCCATTGTCGCCTCGTATTGTGGGAAACAATTAGATGAGAGATCAGCGCCATCAGAGCTTATTCTGTGCTGAGGGAAGTATACTTGGCCACATTATATTTATTACATGTTTGGATCGTTTAGACACAGGTGGCGCTGAAGTAAGGAGGGCCCATATGGCCAGTACAGATTAAGCCAGTGTTAGACTCAGGTTCCCTATTGTTGGAGTGAAGCGGTGTGCGCTATAAATCCCATCCTGACTTGAAAGTAGCTAGTGGGATTTATTCATCATACAATAGAAGGAGAGGCTTGAAGAGGGGATGGCCAGGGGGTGGCCATGGCTAGTGGAGGGGTGGCCATTCTATAGTGGCAATTGTGTGTTGAGCTGAGAAGCAGGGGATCATTGCTACTAACTGCCCCTCTCTTCAAAGAGGAAGAGGGAGAAATTTGGGGGGGGGGGGGTTGATTTTGGTGACGGGGCTCAGAGATCCTGCAGAAAAGAGCAATTGGTTCAGTTTAGGGATGATCTTATGTATCCATGCACATTGTATGCCTTAATTAAATTTTATCTCAAGGTCTTTGGGGGCAATTGGTGGCCCCTTTTTATTGAGTAAAATTGTTACTTTTAATGAGTTTAGATATCTTCTATATTTTTGAAGTTAAAGGACCAATAATAATCATTGTAGATACGTCTTTTTTAATAGCCTAGTTCGAACTGTTTAAGAGCCAGTGACAGAGAAAATTGAGGATTTTTGCCAAAATCATGGCTGTGCAATCTCACCGATTTTGATGAAATTTGGCACATGTCAAGTACTTGGGTCAAAAACAACATTCACAAAATTTTTGGTCATTTGGTCCAGGGGTGGCCATGGTAGGCCAACTCATTATTAAGGCCATAATTTCGCTTTTAGAGAGAAAGGAAATGTTAAAAAATGGCAATTTTAAAATCACTGCATAGTCAACCTGAGGTGATGTAATGATATAATTTCATTTCAGAAATTGAGAAAAATGGATTTCCTTTCAAATGGAATTTAATTTTTTGTTCCTAAACCTGCCACAAGGGTGTGGGTGATACAAGGAACTTGCTCTATTTCAAAGTCGAAAAAGGATGTAAAAAGTGGTCATTTTCAGATCCAAATTGCCAATCTGAGGGTCTACCCCCAGATATGTCAATGACATGGATATACCCATATACACTTCATCTTTCAATATCAATCATAAAATTTGGTATACTTTTGACACCCTAAGCATGGGAAGCATGGGAAATTTACCTATTTTACTGAAAAACAAATTTTTGTGAAAATTGCCATTTATAGATCTCAATGGCCAATCTGAAATTTGGCCCAAGGCTATGCTAATGAATTAGAATTACCAAATAACACATTATCTTCCAAAATCAATCATAATATTTGGTATATAAGGTCAGTTGTAGGCATGAGAAGTACAGGAAATTTACCAATTTGAACAAAATCGCAATTTTAGTGAAAAAGGCCATTTTCATATATAAAAATTGCCAATCTGACAGTCAGCCCCCAGCTATGCGAGTGACATGGAAATACCAATTTACATTTCATCTTCCAAAACTAATCATAAAATTTAGTTTATATGACCTGCAATAAGCATTGGAAACATATGAAGTTAACCTATTTAACTAAAACGTAATTTCGGTGAAATTTCGGTGAAAATGGCTGTTTTCATATCCCTGCTGCCAATCTGACAGGTGGCCCCCAGCTATGCCAATGACATAGAATTACCAATTTACACTTCATCTTCCAATATCAATCATAAAATTTGGTTTTCATGGCTTACTATAAGCATGGAAAACATATGGGCCCGTTTTCACCAACATGGTATTAAGAGTTATGCCAGGTCTTAGCTAAGACCTGGTCTGGCTAAGCCAATCACTCAAGCGGAGCAGGATCAAGGAACATTTACTGAGTGAAAGTCTGCACATAGTATTTAAACAACTCAACTGCTACAAACACAATTAATCTCTGTATTTCCCAAACATGGCCAAATGACAAGGTAAGAGAAAAAGAGGGGTGGGCTTGGAAATTTATAAAAAAGAAAATTAATTAGTTGTCTGTCCAGTGTTGGTGACAGAAATGCATTTTTCTTTAGCCCCCTCCCCTCGAACAATAAATTAATACAAATCAGCTGCTCATGCATTCTTGCACAATGAAACTACAATAATGGTTGAATCCCTTTGAATATCTAATGATAAGGGTCCTCAAAATCTGATGTACCCAGAATGGCTGACGTGCCTGTGATTTTTTGCTACCGGCAGTTACCAACAAGTCGTTGGTGACTTGAGTGGTATTAGTGTCGCCTCAGTTTCAAGAATTGTGAAGCGTGTTAGTCATGCAATCGCTTCATTAAAACCCATTACATTATATATACGTATGCCCAGTGGACCAGTCACACGGGAGGCTAAATTGGAATTTTCCGAAATCGCCCGATTTCCGGGGGGGTTATAGGATGCATAGATTGCACCCATGTCCGAATTCCCTGCCCTTCGAAAGTACCCCTGTGCTAAGACCAACAACAAGTGCAGAGGTTTTTTACAACTCAGCACAGAAGAATTTCCTCTATTTGGTGTCATGACTATCATAGGCAAATGCTATAAAAACATAGTTTCATACATGAAATACTTTTAAATCGTGTGCTTAATGCTGTATGGCTAGTATATTTGCAACAGTTACTTCAACAAATATATTTTCTAGGTAAGTGTGTGTACTTGGTTTGCAAACTTTATATCTCATAATGTGACATATCTTCCTTGAAAATATCTTTGGTGACTGTTAAATTAGAGAAACATGCGAATATAATAGACAAAGGCCTATAATACTGATTTGTCATGCCATCTCATAAGAAACATATGTTCTGTTTTCATTGGCCTAATCACTTTTTGACACCAAGTCAGTTTGAGATGGCTGATCCTTGAGTTTGGTGACAATTTGTATGATTCACTGAACCTTGATAGGTTTACATGCTTAGCAAACTCTTGGTGAAATGGACTTAGTTATACCAGGTTTAAAGGAGTTAACACCAGGCTTAACTCTTAATACCATGTTGGTGAAAACGGGCCATGAAGTTAACCTCTGTGACCAAAAATGACATTTCCATGCAAACTGTCGTTTTTCAGATTCAGAATGCTAATTAGAACGTTTGAACCTGGTTATAAAGTCTGGAAATGTCACAGTGTTATCAGTTGTTTGTAATTAACACTTCATTTTTCAATATAAAATTTATTTTATAGCTTTTATGTTCTTAAGGCATGAATAGCATACAAAATTGACCTATTTGACACAAAACGTATTTCATTATGAAAGTGTGAATGTTCTCATTCCTTGTCTGATTCTCGACTGCTTTACTGGATATAATTCTGAAATTCAGTGTGCACATATAAACAAGAAAAGTACCCTTATAAAATGGTACCGCATCGATCTTATCATGAACCTGAGGGTATGTGGCGTGTAATAAAAGGTTTTAATGCACTCTCAAAAATGTCGGGACAAAATTGGTTTTTTAGATTCAAAATGGTTTTTTGAAAAACCAAATTTCAATGCAAAAAACCAACATGGATTTTTTAAAAATCCATGTTGGTTTTGCTTTGAAATTTGGTTTTTCCAAAAACCATTTTGAATCTAAAAAACCAATTCTGTCCCGACATTTTTTCAAGTGTGTCTTAAAGTAGGCATTTCTATGAAATAAATGCCCTTAGAAAAACTCCAAAGCCCCTCCCCTTGTTTCATGAAAATATTACATAGCCAAATATGTGCAAAAGAAAATCAGCGTAATGCGCCAAAGAGGTTTTTGTGAAGTCAATATTGTAAATAGAGCAAAATGAATAAGTGGAATTTGGAGGAGTTTAATTGATATATGCAGGTTTTTAAATTTTGAAAATCGGATGCCTATTAAGGTTTTTAGGCCAAGTTTTGCATTGAAAATGATGTACACAATCTTTGGTGACGTTTTACACGCAAAAATTTCGCCAGAGAAATTCCTTATCTTGTAGAATCGATGAACTGTTAAGAATACTTATATATAAGTTTTTTTATAGGTTAAGACATCGATAAAAAAAAATCTAAATAATGCTAGTAAATATTTTACATATCCAAAGAAATTGTTCTTGAAATAGGATAGTCTTAATGAGTTAATCATGACCATCGCATCTGCTTCAAATAACTCCAAAGGCGGGTCAATGAGGCAGAATTTTTACTCTGGGACACAAAAAAAATCTGTACATAGATGACCTATAAATAAAAAATCTATGATGGATTTTCTTCATTGGGCAGGAATAAACCAATATATATGCAATAGCAACAACAACATTGAATAAACTACACTCCTGTTCATAAATATGGAATACTTTTTTGGAAAAAAAGTGTCAAATAAAAATAAATATCACAGTGTGAATGAAAGCAAGGTCCATTATAAAGGTCAAGTCATCTTCTCTAATCACTCTTTGAAAGCCTCGACTAAATTTTTTGCAAGAAGTTTTAATTCTTGGTTGAATGAACCTCACTCTAAAAAACCCCCTGAATTTCCGTATTTCGTGCTGCTGTAACTTTTCCTGGTGTTAACACTGCAGAATGTGTTTTAAATGACTGCATGCTCTTCCCTTCAGGAGTCATTGGAAGTAGTATACCATTGAATCAGACCATCATGTGCTCCAGCAGAAGTTGCTAAAGTTATAAATTTCAATGGAGAATGTTGAAGTATTCCATATTTATGAGCAAGGGTGTAGAATTAGGGTGGAGATTGAATGGATCGATCAATGCTGGCACAGGGACTGAATGATCGCCTATTTTACTGTTGAAAATTGACATATATATACACAAGCAAAATATGTGTATTGAGAATTTGAGTTTAATAGAGGCAGCAGTGACAGTGTAATCTATGCATTTCAGTCTGTCACGTTTCAGCATGGTCAGCCGTCATACACGATCAGACAAAAAGTGCACCAAACCATCACAAAGATGGGATCTATAGACAACCACCCAACTTCTATCCACCCGACTCCTATCCACCAGACTCCTACCCAACCGAGTCATGTCCACCCGACTCCTGTCCACCCAACTCCTGCTCACCCGACTCCTGTCCACCGACTCTTGGCCAGCTGACTCCTATCCACCCGACTCCTATCCACCCGAATCTAACCAGACTCCTAACCAACCGACTCCTAACCACCCTACTCCTATCCACCCGACTCCTGGCCACCCGACTCCTATCCACTCAACACTCCTGTCCACCAGACTCCTGTCCACCCGACTCCTGTCCAAACGACTGTCCATCCGACTCCTATCCATCCTACTCCTGTCCATCCGACTCCTGTCCATCCGACTCCTGTCCACCCGACTCCTATCCACCTAACTCCTATCCACCAGATTCCTACCCACCCGACTCATCTCCACCCGACTCCTGTCCACCAAACTCCTGTCCAAATGACTGTCCACCCGACTCCTGTCCACCCGACTCCTGTCCACCCGAATCTTGCTCACCCGACTCCTGTCCACCCGACTTCTGTCCATCGACTCCTGACCTGCTGACTCCTATCCAACCGACTCCTATCCACCCGACTCTAACCAGACTCCTACCCACCCAACTCATCTCCACCCGACTCCTGTCCACCCAACTCCTGTCCAAACGACTGTCCACCCGACTCCTGTCCACCCGACTCCTGCTCACCCGACTCCTTTCCTAAATCTTGTCTTAGAGATGTCCTCCCTCTTTACTGTAACAACCTGTATGTTTCAGGAAGAAATAGATGTCTTGAGTCTTGAGTCTGTCCACCCGACTCCTGTCCACCTACTCCTGGCCAGCTGACTCCTATCCACCCGACTCTAACCAGACTCCTAATCATCCGACTCCTAACCACCCTACTCCTATCCATCCGACTCCTGGCCACCCGACTCCTATCCACCCGACTCCTATCCACCCAACACTCCTGTCCACCCGACTCCCGTCCACCCGACTCTTGTCCACCCGACTCTTGTCCAAACGACTCCTGTCCAAACGACTGTCCATCCGACTCCTGTCCATCCTACTCCTGTCCATCCGACTCTGTCCACCGACTCCTGGCCAGCCGACTCCTATCCACCACCTCCTAACCACCAGACTCCTAATCACCCGACTCCTATCCACCCGATTCCTGTCAAACGACTCCTGTCCACCCACTCCTGGCCACCCGACTCCTATCCACCCGACTTCTATCTACCCAACTCCTATCCACCCAACACTCCTTTCCAAGCAACTCCTGTCCAAACGACTCCTGTCCACTCGACTCCTATCGACCCGACTCCTTGCCACCAACTCCTATCCACCTGACTTATATCCACATCCACCCCACTCCTATCCAACCGACTCCTAATTGCATGACTCCTAACCACCCGACTCCTAACCACCTGACCACTAACCACCCGACTCCCTCCACCCGACTTCTAGCCACCGACTCCTTATTATAATAATCCACCCAACCACTGCCAGGCAAGCTGAGGCATAGACATGATAGATGACAGATTCTGAAGTGCATTCCACCACACAATTTGTCTATGCACCACGCACCACGAGGTTCGGACATGTTCAAAACATATATCGCTGGTAGATCTAACGATCTACTGGCGATCAATAAGGATTAAGGAGCACTGAAATGATTTTCTTGCAGTGAATAAAAATGTTGTGATTTGTAATTGGAGCTGGCTGCAAAGTTACATAATGGCACTTTAGGCATTTGCATGTGGACAAAATGTCGTTAGAATGCAATATTGGGGCAATGTTTTTGCAATGTTGTGAAGCAACGTAAAAGATAAGACACAAGCATGTGAGGTACCTTAATGATTGGCATATTTTATGCAAATTGATTTTTGAAATATCCTATTTCAAGGAAAATAATGTTGGGGAAGTGCAGAAAAACCATTCTGCAGAATCTGCACAAGGTTCAGAAAGCAAAATAAAGAATTTTTGCTCCTATGCTTTTACATCATTTTACGTCAATCATACTTAGATGAAGATTGATAGTGATCTACAACATAAGACAAGACACCATAATATTCAAATATTTGTTAATAAGCAAGCTTAGTATTTCTTGTTGGATCATTATCTACTAATCATTCAACTGCTTGAACTTTCCCAGTCAAATTTGCAAAACACAAAATATTTAGTAAATCAGGCAAAACAGCTGTCAGTGTCAGACTGCATTAAGTGTGCTATGAAATTATACTTGCAGGAGACAAATTAACTGCAAAAAAAATTGCCCTGGCCAATTTACCTCAATTGCTCAGACCTTCCACTTTAATTTGATAAATTCTAATGAAGTCATGATAGCTTCCAAGAGCTGGAGAAATTGTAGATGGCTTACTTAAACGAGTAGGCAATTAAATAACTTTCCCAGGAGCCTTTCAAATGTTCCATGAACCTCCTGAATTTTTGGGCTGTGTCTGAAGGTCATGTAATTATATTATTTGGTATGCATGATCGAAATCTTCAAACGATCATTTTGCAGGTCATAGTAAGACAAATTCCTCCCCAAAATCCACAAGATTAATGGACATAAAAGTTGATAAAATTATTTGAAACAATGCCAAATTGCACTACTTTCAGACGTTTTTGTTTTGATAATACCACTGCATGTAACTAATTTGCTCTATACGGAAAACCAATGCAAAGACTGAAAAATTAGTAAATGTGTTGCAAATATTTGTCAGAATTCACCTCCACTTGTGCAGCCGAGCATTGATAATATTTGCACAAATTCAGAAGAAATTTGCCAAACACTAGCCCTCATTCCCAAACATTCAGAAAAAAGGTTGTCCACTATGCAGCTTCATCTTTGGTCTGGTAAAAAAACAAATTCACAAATTAGTTCAACAACAGATGGCCAAAAATCCCACTAGTTAATTTCAACAAAACTTTTGATATTCCATAATTTGCAGTGTGAAATATTAGTGGCTCATTGGCTAGGGTGAGGTTGATACAGGTTATATCCTGTATTTTTGCACTTGCCCGGCATAATAATGAAGTTCAGATGGGACCACAGTAGGAAGGATTGCCAAACTCTTGGCAATCAAATTCTGGTCTCAGAGGTTAGTAACCAGAGTGCAACCACTGATTACCACCAAATAGCCTATGAAAAAAAATTGAAATATTGGTCACAATACACTGTCATCTGAGATTTGCTAAACGTGAAAAACAAACTTTCTGACTTTAAGAACTCCAGAGTAAAGGAATTACATTCAAAATATAAATGAAAAATCTCTGATTGACAATTTCATGTAACTTGCTGGAATAATTTCCAGCATATTGGCAATCATATAGAATAAATTCTTCTGAAAGTATCAAAAATGAGATCTCTGACCCTAAAAACCCTAGAATAGAGGTACTGGATGAAAAAATGAACGAAAACTGACAATTTCATTCATGTGGCGGCCATATTTGCGGTAAAATTGGTTGCAATCTTGGTTTGCTTGACGTAACAGAATCAAAAATGTTTCTTCTGGGCATTTAAGCCCTAGATTAGAGATACCATAAAAGGAAACCTAAAAAAATTGTCAATTTTAAAGTAAATTGAGGAAACCTAAACAAAAATTGTCAATTTTAAGTCAATGGCAGCCATTTTGGCCACCATTTTGGCAGCCATCTTAGATTTATAAATGTGAAAGTGTCAAAAATGAAGTATATGACCTTGAAAACCGTGGATTAGAGGTATCACATCTGAAAATTGGATGAATATTCTCCAAATTACGAATAAATGAAAAGTTGAAATTCCATTTGGAGGCCATTTTGGAATCTTTACCAGTGAAATTCCAAAAGAAGTATACCAAATTTTATTGACTGAATGGACAGTTGACATGTTTGTCTTCACTACCCTTTTATTCACATTGTCAGGTTGAGACCCTCAGATTGGCAATTGGCCATCAAATATGACCTTTCTTCCATAAATAAGTATTTTGGAAAAAATGGGAAAAGAGGCTATTATAATCGAGTTACTGTAAATCCCATGAGACTAGGACAACAAATATCGTATGTGGCCTTGAAAACCATGTATATGCCCAATCTGATGCTATCTCTCTTGAAGCTGTAACATGTGCCGTTCAGAAGATATTGTCCATTGAAATTCAGCAAAATCTGGAATTTCCAAATTTTCTCAGGGAACATTTTTGCATATTTTGCTTAATATCTATGGCATGTTCTATCGAAACAACCAAATGAAATTTTTTCGAATGCTTCAAGATTTTTCCTAGTGAGACCATATTCATTCACATTGAAAAGTTTCAAGTGATTCCGCCGACCCCCACAGCCAGCCAAATCCTCGATTTTCTCTGTCACTGGCTCTTAACTGTCAATAGTGGAACTTTTCACAATAATATAGCCCCCCCCCCCCAAACCAATTCAGCTGACAAAACTGAATGGTTTTGGCATAAGTGCAGTTGTGAAGATTAACACAAACGCTACTTCATGCCCCACAACTCCCCCACTTCTATCGGATTCGGGTGGGGGGGGGGGTTCAACCCCTTGCTGCAGCCAAACACAATCAGCCCAAGATCAAAGCTATGCCACCAAGCAAAATCCCAGGAAAATCTGTATGAACATGGATTACTTGTTGTTGTGGCTGTATTTGATATATGAAGGCATCACCAATTCTGAATACAATACCCCAACCCCCTTCCTCGAGATCCAACCCCCCCCCCCCTCCCCCTCTCTCTTCTAAGCAAATCTTCCTTCAAAAGGCAAGCCACATCTCTAAGGCGACAATCGCAAGCAATATCAACTGGCTGCAATTCTAAAGCTTTTCCGATTATGGCACACAAGCCCTTTGAATACACCGCATCATTTTTCTACACCTATGAAAAGATGTAATTCCGGGCGTCAATTGCTTCCTTCACCATTGTTGTGCACTTCCCAACTGATGTAAAGTGTCATTTCTGACAACTCTGTGTGGGCGGAGTTAAGGATGCTATGGGGGGGGGGGAGGTTTCGGCCGTCGTACAAATGTGGATTTATAATAATTGTGGACAAAAATATTGTCTGTAGCTACAAAATATAAGTAGATATAGATAGACAGCTAGACAGCTGGACAGATAGACAGATAGACAGAATGATAGATAGAGATACTTGATAGATAGATAGATAAATAGATAGATAGATAGATAGATAGATAGATAGATAGATAGATAGATAGATAGATAGATAGATAGATAGATAGATAGATAGATAGACAGATTGATAGATTGATAGATAGATCTATACACATTTCCCAAGGAGGTATTTTACTTGCCTAACATAGACAGTCATTGTTTAGACACAGTTACAAGAGACATCCAACTATTGGATTTTGCTCTTGAATTAAGAAAGGTCTACTGAAAACATTTTGGATTCACCATCAAGGGTTTGAATCCCCCCCCCCTTCTCTAACTCTGACTGTTTCTACGCCACTGGCGTGATGAGCTCGACTTTTCACTTGACACTTTATATTTATGTCCAGTTCATTTGTGCTAGCCAAAGCTGATTAATCCAAAGAAACTAATTATCCTCAATTCATTGCATTACATACAGTCACACACAATACAATTCAATGATAAATTTTGTCCAGATCCACCCACAATAAGGCTATTTCAGTTATGTGTAAATTTCTAATAATCACGAAGTTTTAACAATGCTATAATGCTCGTAATTTCGAAGTAACAATCTTTTTAACTGAACTTGTATGGGTGGATATATTTAAACATAACCACGACAAGTTGCGTTCAATTGTTGGAATTTAAATGTGTCTCAAGTTTCAATTAATTCTGATTTCTGTATTATGAAAAGTCCAAATTATATGGTCCAATTAGGGTGAACATAAAGTTTATTCAGATTTCTTCGTCCTGAAATTGGGTTTGTTGTATGAAAATACTGACTCGTGGCGTCCTCTATGATATGAACAGCTAGATGGCTGGTCAGATTTTTTTTAACTTAGATAGATAGATAGATAGATAGATAGATAGATAGATAGATAGATAGATAGATCGATAGATAGATAGATAGATAGATAGATAGATAGGTAGATAGATAGATAGATAGATAGATAGATAGATAGATAGATAGATAGATAGATAGATAGATAGATAGATAGACAAGTCGACACTTTATACACAACTCACTTCATAGAACTGATTGGTTTATCATTTCGAAAAGACCATGGATTGTTATTGATGCAGAAGACGTTATTCTGCAGCAAGCAAGCCAGCAGCCAAGCAATTAAACCAACAATGATGGGCTGATTAAAAGAGGAACTTTTTAATCTTTCACCTTGTGTTATTTTATGATGCCATGATTTGGCGTTCAATGATTTCAAGCCTGATTATGTATATTGGCATTCATCTGTAGACTGCTGTCAGGCGATTAGGAGATTGAACAATTTCAAAATCAAATTTGCCAAAATGCAATCAATGTGTTTTTTATTGCAACACTTTCGGTTGATTTCAGGTTTTTTGGTTTGAAATTTGACCCTTGAATTTGCCAATCTGTGTGAAATTCGAAGCGTTATGCGGCATTTCATCACTGCATTTGAAAGAATACTCGTCATTGAATGGGCTGCCTAAAATGAACATTTTCCAAATAATCCTCCAAGCTTTTAATGTTTTTGATTTATGAGAAGTGAATTTTACATTACAAAGGCTTTAATCATCATTTGTAACCTCATCTAGCATGAAAAGGATTTCCCTACAATGGTGTGTTTTCCTGCTATCTCCATCGCCAAATGCTGGCAAACTCGATTGCTTAATCGCTTCTGCAAATGTGCCAAGGTCTCTTCCTCAGTGGCGTATTTAGGGGGGGGGGGCATACCCTCCCCTCCCTCAGGCCCAAAATGAACATGGGAAAAGACAGGAAAAGTCACAAATCCCCTAGTATTCGCCCCTCCCCTCCTTTTACCATTTCTAGATACGCCCCTGGTCGTCCTCATGCCATTCCTGATCTGTGAGTCTGTCAGTCTATCTGTCTGTCTATATAGCTGTCTCTGTCCAGCTGCTCAAAGTTATGCAGCTATAGCTGCCAATGTTCTTGTTACTTGACTGAGCAATAAATGTCAAATGGACAGTTGGTAATTTCCAATTCGATGTCCGTGGCACAATTGTGGTCTCGGTGTCCACTTGCCAAGCTAAATGATATATTTACGTAGCCGCAACTGTTACCAAGTGAGTCAGAAACGCTGAGTTTGTAAGCGACCCGGTTATTTTTCTTTCTTCTGACCTTATTTTCTTCTTCTTGTCACTTTCAACGGAGAAGTAAACTTGGCATAAAAGTTGCACTAGATATATATCAGATCAGGCCTTTGTCATTAATTCCATTTCTTATTTTGCTTCCATTCTTCTTTTCTTCCTTCCTTGCGACTTCCTTCATCCCTTCCTTTCTTCTTTTCATCCTGCCTTCCTCTCCCTTCCTCCCATACCTCCTTTCCTTCCTTCTTCTCTTCCATCCTTGCTCTGTGCCATAATTATATAGGTCCTTGTTTCCTTTCGGTATTCCTCGATCTCTTCCGGTCTTTCTTTCTTTCTTTCAGCCTATCTGACTTTCATTCTTCCTTCATTTCTCTCTTACTTCCTTCCTTCCATCTTTCCTGGTTTACATCTGTCATTTGGATTTCGAGTAATTCCAGTTTTTTTTGTTTGGTTTTGGTTTGTGAGTACATTTAATAATTCCAATAATTCAGCTGTTATCTCTCAATTAATTTATGAATTTTATTTCAATTTGATAATTCACTTCTTGTCACGCTACATGACCAGATAATCGTACCAGAACCAAACTTTTCACTGAATGTACCCATTGCTGATTAAATTTAATTGTTTTTGAGGGTACATGTTACATAATCATGGTCACTTTTTCTGGGGTGATCTCGCAAGCATGACTTAGCATGCAGCTGATAATTTTGTTTATTGATTTCACCAATTGGTGGCAAAAATCACTCATTAAAACAATTGGAATGACCTAAAACACTTTGCTACATTTGGCAGAAAAAGGGTGCAATTTAGTGTTAGGAAATAATCAAACCATAATTGAAGTGTTTGGGATGGTTTTCTGATATAATTGCTGAAATTTAACATTGCCCCCCTAGCTGCTGAGTACTATTGACTGATTTTAAGGGAAACTGCAATTTGAGACAAGGTTTAATAGGCCTGTTGTTTTCTGGTGTGCCGTGAGTTCAAAATAAGCAGTTCAGGAAAGATTAAGCTGTTCGCCATTGATTTGGACAATTGATGGTGGTAATGATAGGTGGCAGTCACCCTGTGGCGCGTGGCTGTACTTCGGCAGTTCAAATTGAGGTAGAATTTTGCATGGAGGGGTGGGGGGGGGCAGGGGGGAATTGTGGAGAAGCGTAGCCATGGAGGGAGGGGGGATTGATCAAACCTGCAACGCCACCAAGTGAGCAAGAGGTGTATCTTAAATTCAATATTTAATATGTAGATGGCAATGCCATAGATTCGCGGAGCTCAAATTAACTGTTCTTATTTTGAAACCGTATTATAGTATACAAATATTGACTGATTTCGAGGGCATTAGTCAAATCTATTTCCCTCGAGGGTATGTAAGTGAAAACTATTTCACGAGGCCGAAGGCCGAGGGAAATAGTTTTCCTTTCACACAGGAGAGTAGATAAGCAGACGCATAGCCTACATTGCACTATTATTACTAGTTTTGATGAGTTTTTTTTGGTCTTTACTAATTAATGCCCTAATTTTATTATTTTCCTGCACTATTGCAAATGTATGGAAAATTTTGAAAGAAAAATGTTCAAAGAAAACATTTAGGGAAAATTTTTTTTATAAAAAACAAATTTCGGAAAAAAAAAATTTTGTCAAAAAAAAAGAAATTGGAAAAAAAAAAAATTTGTAAAAAAAAAATTTCGGAAAAAAAAAATTTTCGGAAAAAAAAAAATTTCGGAAAAAAAAAAATTCTGAAAATTTTTTTTTTTCGGAAAACAAATTTTGGACGGCAATAGTCCTGGTCAATATACTAAAATTATGAATGACATGTGACCAGCTCTCAGCCAAAGACAGCTCTGCTTTCATGGTCGAGGTATAATAATGATAAACAAGAACACAATCAGTTGGGCCTAAATTAATTGATGCTATTTAAGTACAGTAATAGCAATCAGCTTTTAAAATTCACACCTCAAATAAACTTCACACATCACTGCTCACAAGCAGGCTGCTGATAGTTCAGTCATTCTCCCTGGGTGTGGCACTGCAAGCATGATGCTACACTGGTGGCGACACCTGTTAGCAAAATAAGCTTTTTTCATGCAGACGACATAAATGAGCATAAAAATGAAATTTTCAAAACAGAATAGGATAGTTAAGAACCAAATGGAATTTTTCAGACACTACTGCAGTATTGCAAGAGAAATTCAGGGATGTTTACTTTTACCGAAACTAACTGTTTAATCAGGGACCAACTCCATGGCAGGTACAGGCAGTCCTTCATTCTCACTCCACTGACAGATTCAAAATTTACTATGAGCTGTTGTTAAGCTAAGTTCGCTGACGCGACGGGCAGCTTCGCCGCCCGTCGCTACGCGAATATAAGTATATAAACTTAAAAACATGTTGCTCCTTCCCCATAGGGCTACAATATCTTTTATTTGATGATAATATTATTGATTGCAAAAAAAAAATCCTGGATCCCTGTACAATAATTTCAAGATAGGTCTGTTGCTGGATTCAAACATGTATGGAGAATTCATTTCTTCCTTTTGTTTATAAATTTGGGACGGAGGACCACAACCTTAGAATAAACAGGTTATTCTTTAAACAGGCTGGGCTCCATCCTCCAAAAATATGTTGTTGTATCGATTAATTTAATAATCTCTTCATAGTTTAATGATCACGATGATAGTGTCATTTTGCGCCGAAGGCCCAAGGCCAGTATGGGCACGAAGCCCCTGTGGCCTTGAATTGTCATTATTTTGTACCCAGGTGGCCTTGTTTTTCTTCTCCGAGGATCAGATTTATGGGCCACCTGGGTGAGTTCATAGTCTTTTTTTTGGGGGGGGGCACTTGGGAAGGGATCCAACGGGTCGCCAGCTTTTTCGGGTCTTTTTCTTCTGTCGTCTGTGTGCGGGGTCCGGAGGGAGGCTGTGATGCTCTTGTGATGGTGTTCTTCTTGTTTTTCCTGAAAAGAGAATGAAAAGAGAGAGCAGTATCTGGGCTTTTGAGTGGGACGAGCATTTGAGACAGAGGTGTTTTCGCATTGTTTTGTAGGAATTTGAGTGTAAGAATGAGAGTCTGGTACAAGCCCTATTAATTCAGGGATGTCCAGGGTCTTTCAGTTGCCCCGGCATAGAATACCGGATACAACCCGCCTCCATTTAAAGTCCCATGGGCTCGGACTGGATGTGATGTACACAGTGGCTGCGGTGACGCAGGTGAGCTGTGTATTTAGAAGCAAAGGAGTGGGTCTGCGCGGGTTGGCAACAGGGCTCCCACCCACAGTCGGTTGGCGTCGCCCCACCGTACATACTGGCTTAGGGCCAGTCATGATATGTGGGCCTCAGCCTGACTGCTTTTTGAGCTTTGTTGGGTGAACAATATGATGAAAATTTTGATGAGAGTGATTCATACACAGTGATAGGCTGCGTCTGCGCAGTTTTGGCTGTGTATTTAGGAAGCAAAGGAGTGGGTCTGCGCGGGTTGGCAACAGGGCTCCCACCCACAGTCGTTGGCGTCGCCCCACCGTACATACTGGCTTAGGGCCAGTCATGATATGTGGGCCTCAGCCTGACTGTTTTTTGAGCTTTGAGTTTAAGGATCACTGGAAAAATCCTGCCTTTACCTATGCGCGACAGCAGAGATATTGTTTGATGTAAACGTGTACTCAAACGTTTGGATGACCTAAATGTTACAACAATTATGTGAATAACCTCATTATATCTTTAGATCGATAGGATATTTGTTTTAACATAGATCGATATTGCTCATTTGAGGTTATATAAAGGGTTTAATTAACAATATGACTATTTTATCAGCTCCATGGGAGTAGTAGCGTTATAGGGGGCGCTGCATGTCTCAAACTGAAATCAGTGGCTGAAATTCTGCAGAGAGTGTAAGGGCTGAGCTCGGTTCAGGGGCGTAATTTTCGCGGCAAATGTTTGGGGGGACACGCGGTGACTCAGTCAGAATCGGCCGACAAATTGACGAATAAACAAAGTCAATCAGGCTTTTTTACACTCATGAATTTTAAAGTTTTGTATGGCATGGCAACCTGCCCAAGCAGAAAGGTGGAACATGTCTTTTAGTACTGCTCCCTATCAAAGTGAACCCAAGGGCCATTACTACATTTTTTTATTTGACACAAAAAAGTGGGGGGGGGACATTTCATATTATGTCCCCCGGGTCAAAAATGTGGGGGGACATGTCCCCCCCGTCCCCCACCAAATTACGCCCATGGCTCGGTTCATTTCTTTCCAAAATAGAATAGAAAAACAGATAATATTTCATAAAAGGCTCACTCCAATGTTTTTGGTATTTGGTTGATACACTGATAAGTGTCCACGAACCATTCGGTTTACTATTTAATTTATTGTCTTGTATGCAGTATGCTGATGTCTTCTTTCTTCTGTGATAATTGTCCAATTAATAAGTAACAATAAATAATAAAAATAAATGAATAATAATAATAAAATGCATGCATAAAAATATCTGTAAGTCAAACATGAAAGTCGGAGTCCACAAATAGTATTTTTTTCATCAAATAAATAATGTATATTTTTTATAGCATATCAATATTTCTACTCCAAATGAGTTGTTTTAAAAAATTAGTATTTCATGCCATTCATAAAGAGAGTCACCAGAAATGTGCCTGTAATTTAGCAATTTAAATAATTAAAATGTTCAAGGAATCATATGACAGGCCTATAATGGATTAAAATGATTATGACATAACAAGCTACTACATTAACAGGCTTGGTATCAATTTCTGCCGGTGCTCAGGCAAGCAATGGGCCCATTTACACGTGTTTAGTCAATTTGTTGCACCCTCCCCCCCCTTTCCAGGTCAGCTGCGATGAGTTGGTAAAACGTGTAACCATTTTAGCTCATGGGCGGATCCAGAAAAAGTCAGACGGGGTTTACAAATGAAAATGCACTAAAAATATTCAGATTTTCTTTTTCAAATTGAAATGTACAGGCCAAAAGGGGGGGGGGCGGTTTTGAACCCCCTAACCCCCCCCCCCCTTGATCCGCTACTGCAGCTTAACCTGGTCGCTCCTCCCTTGAGAAATTGAATTGATAGGATATTGCTCTATGATATGTTTTAATGAATTTTACTGTTGTAATACCGCAACATTTCAATAATTGAAAATGTATTCTTTATGTTACTTTTTCAAAAACGACCTTGCAATGATATCTCAAATAGACCACAAAACTTACAAGAGTGTACATCAGGGCTAAGTTTATCATTTCGTCACTACTCCTTCCTACTTTTAAATGGGCAGTTATGAAAATAAAATTTAGAACTGAAATTGCAGATATATTAATTTTTTTCTCTTTCTGTTTTCATGTATCTTGAGGGTGACATTGAATTGCAGACCTTGATTTTGTCCGAAAATATAGATTTATCATATATGATGATTTTGAGATCATTTAATAAAATTAAAATGTCTGTTTGATAAACAACTTAAATATTTTCTTTATACCCGTAATGCTGCCACTCAGGGAAATATAAGGTGAATGTTGCACACTCCATAACACTGCACTGAATTAAGTTTTATTGTTTAACTGCCTAATTTATATTACAACAAACAATCAAGTTAATTAGCAGCATAACTCAGCAAAGAAAACACCTTAAAAGTTAAATGATTACTTTGCAGCACTGATTAACTATTTTATAATCAAGTTACCTGGTACCATAGAATAAAGCCTTAACAACAAACAAATTAAATGAACAATAGTCATAAGCAATAATCATAAAGAATAAACAAAATCAATCAAGTTAATGCTTTAATAAATTATGCAAACAGTGTCAGCACTTAATTAGCCTATGTAAAGTTAATGTATTAGAGTAACAGGCAAATAGGCAATTTATTTAGCCAGATTTTAACTCACAACCCCAAATTGTGAGCAACCAATATTGGTCAAGGCTAATTGTATTTAATTATTCATGTAACAAAATTGTGAGCTTATAACTCAAATCGGTTTACATCGATCTCATACCATTTACAATAAACAGAAATTTCATATTCAGCAATGATTTCATTTGAATAGATTTGGCATTATTCTAGTTCAAAACTGAAATAGTAGGGCCTGCTTATACTGAAAAAAATTAAAGAAAAAAGTCTTAGGCCCATATGCCAAAGTAGTAACTGTAATTTTTGTATCAAAATGGATCACTAATTTATTTCATGTATTTGAATTTCAAAAAATAAAAATAATCGCTCAGAATTTCAGAACAATTTAGCGGCTCATCCCTGCACATCGCATTCATGTAATTTTAGGGGTTACAAATTTGAAAATTAACCTCACTTATGATGGGGTAAAAATTTTGAAATTGAACTTATAATTAAGCTCATGAATGCATAACCCTATTAAGGTGTATAAATACCAGGCTAAATGACGTAACATTATTCAATTATGAGTAAATTCATAACATTTTTTTCACTGATAATTTTATTTTTTACGTTATTCTTAAACGCTAATCTATTTGAATGACATAAGTAATCGACTTAGTCATGCAAAATAGTAATATTTGAGGCAGGTTAATTTTCTAAAACTGTTATTAGGGAATAAGTAGAGTAAGTCCATGAAACCACCCCCTCTCCCTTAGGGCTTGGATTGAACAGGGGGTAGTTTTAGCTATTAAGACAATGGACCACTCAAAAATCACCTTAATTGGTACCTGTAGTTCCTGGAAATTTCTCATAGCAATCAAAATGTGCTCAGAAAAAGTAATCGATGCAAAATTGACACTCTTGTTGTGAAACACTGCGTGGAAAGGAACTATCAATTTGGACCAATTTCCTGGCATTGTAACCATAACAACTAAAATTGCTACTCTTGTTTGCAAAGTTGCCTACAAGCAATTTTCTGCTAGTCATTTTTGCTTGGTGAGTTTTGGCCACAGCACTTGGCTGTTACTTTTGCTGCAGCTGACTGGTGTCGACACCTTGTGGTGTTCTCAGAGAGAATTGTAGTTTCTCATATTAAGTACTCAATGCATGTTCAGATTACTGAATTTATTAACCACATTTTAACACATTTATTACTGTCAGATTTAGTTATTCACTGACCAAATGTATAGGCCTAATGGAAATTTTCTTTTCTTTCAATATAAAATTCACTGATACTTTTAAATACAAGAAATGATAATTATTCTTTTTCACGGTGTTGCAAACTGCAGCTGACTGCAACTAACCAATCAGTCACGATTAGCTGACAATGGCTAAATTTAGATGAAAGCAAAGCTAAAATAAACAGATAATTAAATTCCACATTTCATGCTATGCTGTACAAAAGATTTTGCTTTGGAAAGTCATAAATGTCCCAGGTAGTTAGGAAAAAAAGTTTCGTTTTCAGCTTGACATTTTAGTGCACAGCTCCGAAGGCCAGCACTGTAAAGAGTTGGATGGTAAGGGGCAGCCATTAGATACCCATGGGAAATGGGGGGAGGGAGGGGGGGTTGGAGGAGAGCTGGATTTTTAGGAATTTTATTTGTAATATGTGTCACAGTGTTGTGAATAACATTATTCTTTCCAAGTTGTCTAGGAATGGTTTTCTAATTTCTGGGGGGGGGGGGAGCGGCGGACGTAATTATTTTATTTTTTTCACACAATGTCACCCTTATTGTTTTTATCAAGCAACAAAAGGCAAACATTGTTATGTCGAGAAATCATTAATGTTATATTTTATTTCAAGACTGCATGGAGAGGATTTATCCAAAAATTTGCATGTAGGAATATTATTCATAAAAAATATCGCTAGCCCCCCCCTCCCACATGGATATCTGAATTTTACTCCCCGATAGTTTCATTCTTCCTGGATATCCGTCCCTTGTGTGGAATCACCTTCTAAAAAAGTTATTTTAAATTAATAAGTAAATCTCTGGATTTTTGCAGGTTAAAAATCAGCTTGTAATTCTGCTGTAATTTTGAGGCACTTTTTTCACAGGCTAGGGGCCAGGGGCCTATACTTTTGCATGGGGCTAATCACTGCATACCTAATTACACCAATCTGGCCTAACATTCAGTTAAAGGTCAACCCTAAAAAGTCTATTTATTCCTAACCTTTGCGCCCTGTATTGCTCATATGATTACTGGAACTTAAAGGAAAAATAAATTCATTGTTACATTTATTGTTATTCCGGGTCTTTTTATCTTCAACTTCTGAAAGTTTTCCAAAAACGTTTAAAATTTTGACACAATGGGTTTTATTATGGGCCCTCTATTGTTTTCCACTTTTGACTTTTATTTTCACATTTAGACCTTTTGTACAACAATCATTGAATCAAACATAAAAAGGATTGCTTATGAAAAGGTGAAAACTACTTTTTTGGTGTGGGGTTAAAACTTCCGTGACACCATTTTGAAACTGTCATTCCCAATTTTTTGTTCAGCTTGTCACCTAATCCAGGCAACAGAAATAAAGTCATCCAGGTCTATATCTTTGTTCAGGCTCATAAAATTGACAGAAGGGTTGTGCATGACCAAGCTTGAGCCTTTCTCAACTGCTGTACCTTTTCTGAACTATTGCAATAATTATGTGACTTGTATAAGTACTTGTACATGTAGTCATGGTGAAATGACGTAAATGAATTAAATCATGCTCCAAAGATAATTTATTTTTACAATGAAATATGTCTATTGGTTCTTTCTAATAAAGAAATTATAACTCCGTCTCTATCCCACCTCATATCTTTTTTAAATCACTGGCCCCTTGTACCAGTGTCTTTGTTGGGCAAGCAAAAGATCCCTCACATGGGGTAAATGTGAAACGTGTTGATGATTCTCAGTTTCTCACTCTCCCTTTTTAATCAGCCCTGATTAGTACCCCAAAATGTGATTAGATCAAGGCCTAATTTGACTATCCATCTATCTATCTATCTATCTATCTATCTATCTATCTATCTATCTATCTATCTATCTATCTATCTATCTATCTATCTATCTATCTATCTCTATTATCTATTATCTATCTATCCATCTTTCTGTTTCCCTTACCTCTCTTCAACTCCTCTCTTCCTCCCTCTCTTCCTTTTTCTTTCCTTTCTTTCTTCCTTCTCGCTTTCCTCCTTCTTTCTGTCTTATTCTTTATAGCTCTCTATCTTCTCTCCAGAACACTTGCCCTTTTTGCTATAAATTGACCATGGCGCCCTCTTGTGCATATTGCAGCAATTCCTTTTGTGTTCTGGCTGACAGTAACAATAAGCTTATAATTATTTCATTGCATGTTATGTTGATGGAAATCTGTAGTCCACACACAGTAATGATAGAAAACCTCATAAAATTTGTCTTCAATAAAAGCAGAGCCAACCATAAGCATATAATGACCTGTTTTGAAAAAAAGGAGAACCTGTGATAGTCTCTTTTATGAGTTGATTGTAGAAATCAAATTGAATATAATCAGGTACTTTACTGTTCAATTATTGTTTATTTCATGTATTATTTCATTTATGGATATTTCATGCAGTCATTAAACCATATAATGGTCTTTTGTGTTGACCTTAAGCTGTCAAACCCTTTAAAGAACTGGCACAATGGTTAACCCCTTCACCCGGTCATGCTCCATTAAAGGTCCCAGGTTAGGTTTCCAAGAAAAACATCCCAGGTAGATGTTATTTGGACAAGACCCTTGACACGAAACCCTTTGTAGCCATTTCTACATAATGCATGCTGGGTAAATAAGCAAGTCCCAGGTATGAGGTCAACCACAAACCATCGATTATGAAAGTCAGGCTCTTGGAAGCTCTTAGATTTGTTCCATAAATGAGCAAAACAATTGAATGAAACAATAGATAAAATGATGAATCCACCTGCCAATTTCCACAATTTTCCTTCTTTAACAATTGCCTTCCCTTTTTGTCTCTCCGTTCTTCTTCCTTTCCTTCTTCCTCTCTTTCCTTCCCCCTCCCTACTTCCATTACTTCCTTTCTTCCATCCTTCTTTCCTCCTTCCTTTCTTCCTTCTTTCCTCACTCCCGTCCTTCCATTTCTTTCTTTCTTCTTTCCTTCCTCCCCTCCTTCCTTCCTTCATTCATTTCTTCCTATCTTACTTACTTCCTTCCTTCCTTAATTTTGTCCGTCTTCTGTAGAAATTGGCAGATGGATTCATCCTTTTAGTTGTTCATTCGTTCAATAATTGTTTCTTCCTTGCTTCCTTCCTTCCCCTCTTTCTTCCTTCTTTACATGAAGTCCACGAAAAATTAACAGCAGTTTTTTGCTGTTTTTTGCTCTATAAGTCTCAATTTAATCATTCTTGGTACTAGATTTTGGTTTTTATTTATTTGAGAGTGATGAGAACAATTCAAACAGCAGAAAATTTTCAAACCCAAGGTGCCTAAGTATACAAGGGTCCATATCTAGCGTGATGGAATGATTGTAATAATCATTCCGTCACGCTAGAAATGGACCCTGTAATGGCCTGTATACTGAGGCACCTTGAGTTTGAAAATTTAGCAATGGCATGATTTTTGCTGTTTGAATTGTTCTCTTAAGTGTCAGACATATAGAAACTAATACTTGGCACTGAGAGTGATTAAAATGAGACTTATAGAGCAAAAAAACTGCTTCTTAGCATCATTCCGTCACACGTGGACTTCATGTTTAACGACTTTCTTCCTGAAAATACTCCTTTTCTTCTTGATGGACCTTTTGGAAGACAGGAAAGTCATGCCCAAAGATATCATCAATTCGCATCATTTACCCAAAGGTCCTACAATTTGACAAAAGTGCTTATAACAATCACGCCAAATGTTTATAGGCCTATTGGGCACAATAGTGTCGAATGTGTCGAATGGGGGGGGGGGCAAAGAAAGAAAATATACTAATAATATATATATATGAATTAACTTTTTCTTTTACATTAACATCTACAGACGCAAGGGGGGAGGGAGTTATCCCCCTTTGATCCGCCACTGTTTTCATAGGTCAGTCAACTGCTTAGTCAACTTCAATTCTCTAACCAAATTGAAGATGTTAGCCTTTACATCCCTGTACTCAAACCACCAGTTGGACCTGACCATGCACTATAATCACGGTCTGCTGGACGTTTTAATTCTGATTCTGTGGGACATGTTTGTAACAGAAACAGACAGATGTCATTACCATGCATGGATGAATATTTATTCTCTGTAAATTGTCACATGCTGAACAATGACTGTGGAGTCACGCCAGCTGAATGTTTAGGGAACCAATTAAGTTCACTGAATTGATATAAAACAACAGAAAATGTGAATTCACTGGTGATGATTAGTTCCACCCAGAAAACTTTCTGTGTTGAATTTTGATGGATTCGCTGATGGATGTGATTCAAGGATAATATAGCACATGATCAATCCCCGAAGTTTTGACAGATTAGGCCAAAAATGTGAAGAAATTCAAATTAAGCATGTCAAATATCAACTTGGCTTGAATGTCTGCAGACGTCTGTATGTTTTTATCATCATCAAGTCTGAAAATTAGGCAATTTCAAAAGTTTACATCTCAGAAAGATGCTGTGATTGATTACAAATTTGACAGCAAATTACCATGCTAACTTAAACGATTGAAAGTTACAAAACAATTACGATTGAATTATCAGAAATATGAGTATAATAAAGTTGCGAGATTTTTAAATAACTGGTGTCATGTTATTATGATATGATACAATTCTTTCTTGTTGTTTTGATTTAAATAAAAGTAGCACCAATGGTAAAATATGTGCAAAATGCAAGCTATAATTGCATGATTAGAGGAAAGTGAGTTATAATTAGTTGGGCAAATTTATAAACCCGCAAGTTTTCAGAAGACTGTCATCCACATGTGGTATACTGGCCTACACTGTAATGAAGACTGTCATCCAGGTATACTGGCCTACGCTGTAATGAAGACTGTCATCCACAGGGGTATACTGGCCTAAGCTGTAATGAAGACTGTCATCCACAGGGGTATACTGGCCTACACTGTAATGAAGACTGTCATCCACAGGGGTATACTGGCCTACACTGTAATGAAGACTGTCATCCACAGGGGTATACTGGCCTACACTGTAATGAAGACTGTCATCCACAGGGGTATACTGGCCTACACTGTAATGAAGACTGTCATCCACAGGGGTATACTGGCCTACACTGTAATGGCTCTATAGATCTCAAGTCTTTGGCCAAATTACTTCGTGAGCATCTTGCATGCTGTCAAATAAAGTACTGCAGTATGATACCTGATATTTTACTTAATATGGAAATTATGATTGCTGCCTGCCAAACTTATAATCCATAGCGAATCCACTGGCACTTGAGTTTGAACCCCTGCCCTCGAACTAAATTGGAGTGAGTTGGTTGTGGCTGTGGCCGGAGAGGGTGGCCACTTGTGTAGGCAGGAGTTCATACGCCTTTCAGGTGTGAGCTGCAACACTCCAACCAGACTGCCCTGGACTGGATGACTGGACAAGCATGGAAGTGAATACCACAACAAGACAGTGCGGAAGACCACCACTGTCCACCAGTTATCACACACTGTATATTTACACCGTAAACTGCACTATAGATTGATCTGGAAGATTATATGTAGCGGCATAAAAATGTTCAAATAATAATCTGACATCTTCATGAGCCAATATATGGTTTGATCCAGTCATAAAAAATACAAATTGGTAAATTAATTATGAATACGTAAAGGATACTGGTCACAATCCCAAAGACTGAGATTTGATATAACAAGGCGGTCCTTAATTTGGGTCCAAGAAAACTATTATTATATCGAATTTATAGAACCACATTGTATCCTTGGTGATTGTGGTAGTAAATAGTAATTGTGCACGAGTTACCTGATGATACCAAGGCAATGCATTCCCACCTTCAACCAAAGGGTACTATAATTCTAAACACTACTACCATTAACAGAGTGCTATCACAGCATGGGTCGGATCACAATATTCACGGAATACTATGGCAATCAAAGCCTAATGTTTGGACCTTGCTTCTAATACCATTGGTCATGTCTGGGGGTCATTAGGCCGTCTGTTTCTCTGTAGAAATTCCATGGACCTTCTATGGGGTGTCAACACGCCACTGTAATGAGTAGACGAAAAGACAAATGTGGCTGGACCACTACACCCTCAGAAATAAAGATACAAAAAGGTGTTGTAACTACGTAAATTTTGTAATGAATGTTGGCTGGTTGAAGCACAGGTGTCAGATTTCACTGAATAGCCTACCTATGCATCAGTGGTACATGTACTTATTTGTATTTTGTATTTGTATACATTATTGGTCCCCTGGTGTGGGGAAATTTGTGGTGAGCCTTCCACTGAATACAGCTCAGGGCAGCCACTGAGCAGCGCCCATAGGCAGAGGATACAGGAACATTGCCCAAGGTTCCCATGCCATAGCACCCTCAAGTGTTGGTGATCGCCGTATGATGATGAGTGATGAGAAGACTGGGAGTCTGGCACATGCCCTATTAATTCAGGGATGTCCAGGGTCTTTCTGTCGCCCCAGCAGAGATCACTGGATACAACCCGCCTCCATTTAATGTCCCATGGGCTCGGACTAAATTGAGTTCCGGGTGGAATTCGAACCCACGCCCTCAGAGCCAGTGGTTGCACAAACAAGCACTCTTAACCATTAGGCCACGGAGGAATTAAAGAAAGGAAGGTTCTGCACTGCTGAATATCTTGATTCTGTCAGAAGCCCTGAATGACCTCAATGTCTCATTTCATTGGTCGATCTGATCAGGGCCAATAAATTGGGACACCAAAGGTCATGAAAGCTTTTAGCCAATGGTTAAGTGTCTTAGAAATTGATCAACCTTGAAATAATTCCCAAATTGACAGTTATTGTTTTGTGCTGGTTTCTGTTGTTGTCAAAACCTGTCCATGTGTTCTTTAAACCTTTATGGGGTGCTGAGAATGAATCCAACTATTAGACATCTCAGAAAATAGGTCTGATCCATATACTTTAGGAATCATTTATAAAATTGGGATTACAGCTCAATTCTGTTAGTCTTCAACAGTGATTCATGTCTGGGTGGACCACATCTACACGTATGAGCAAATTTCAGAAATGGAATATGCTGCTTTGACAAACAAACATGTTTGTGATAAACTTTGATGATTAAGGGATTCAACAACAGAGAAAACACAAAGTTCTGAGCCAAACTGAAACACTGAAAATCTTGTCAACCAGCTCTTCTGTGTTTCTAAACCTGTTCAAAAACTTCCCAATCACAATTGCTCACTGAAAAAAAGGTTTGTGTAAAACAGACAAAACGCACGTTAGCTAGTGTCCGTCCAAAATTTTGTGTGAATTCAGACAATATGTATGTGTATTTTTGACATTTCAATGATCAAATCACACAAAAAATTGATCAAGATTGACAATGAAATGTCAAAAATACACATACCTTTTGTCTGAATTTACACAAAATTTTGGACGGACACCAGCTAACGTTCATTTTGTCTGTTTCACACAAACCTTTTTTCAGTGTATGAAAAAAACAAAAAAAAGAACAGTTGCACACAAACTAAAGCTATTTCTGATTAAAGACAAGGAAATCCTTTAGTGGCCCTCCAGGTCAACTGACTTTAAGGTGGCTCGATACTCGTGAACTTTCCAAGATAGGATTTCTTAAAAATAGTTTAAAATGATCCAAAATATAGTTTATAGCAAGGATATATCAACAAAAGTGTTCCCTACCATCCTTTCTTTCAAAATATTTGAGGTTATGTCAGAGAAAGTCAGTCGACGCAAACTTGAAAAACTCAATTTTTTTCTTAATTTTTTTACTGTGAAGTTTTCCCTGCCATTCAGTGGCCATTCATCCTATGTTTTTAAATGAAGCATGGAATTAAAGAGGACAGTTTTATGGAAAAGCTGATTAAAATTCCAGAAAGATATATTTAGTTTAAAGAACTTTTCTGGGGGTTCGGATAAAAGTTATGATTTTGAAAAAAAATTTTTTTTTATGAACAATGGCGCAAAAAAAAAATGACGAGATAGGATTTTTTGTTTCTTTGTCATTTGCTTCCAAATGAAGTCAGGAACAATATAATGACACAGACATACGGCCCTATGGGCCTGGAAATTGATATAAACATTTATTTGTGTTAAAGAGTCATTTTTGAGAAACTAGACATGCTTTCCGAAAATCGCCTACAAAAATGTTCTACTAGAGACCTGAAAGTCTGGCAGCTTATAGTCACCTTCATAGCGCATCTTTTGCTCAAAACGAGAAGTCTCTAACCCCAACAGAAGTGGCGCAAATCGCAAACGAAGCGGCCAACGCACGAAATTCTCAGAAGTAAAAAAGATGCTGAAAAAGTGTCAGCAGAGCTCCACTGCTGTGGTGACGTCACGACAGATAGGGCCTGCCTGGCTGCGCGTGAATGTGCGTTAACAACCATTTCACATGAGTAGCGAGCCACCTTAACTATAGAGCACACGAAAGTCATTCTGGGCTGATGTATTTCTCAGTGAGCTTCTGGCCTTCTGCAGCACTTTGAACAAGAATTACAAGATGCTGTATATGTGTATATGTGTAGGTGATGATTGAAAACTTTGTCAAATATTGTTAGAAAATCTTGCTAGCCAGGTGAACTCTGTTCTCTTCATAATAGTGGCGTGTGAAGCCCATGGAGCTACCCTTGTTGATTTGAATGATAGGCCTGTGAGCAACCTTATATCATAGTTGTAACTTTGAATCTGTCGACGTTGGTTGAAGCAATAATCACATGCCGACGTGATCTATGATCAAAATTGGGCCACCACATTTGCGCCAGGTGGCAGCATCATGCAGTTCTCAGTTTCAAGGGACTGTGAATCCTTCCACCACAGTCCAGGGATCGGGAACAAAGAACTATTTATTGTGCAAAGTGCCTTGAAGGGCCAAGAGTTTATAACCTTAAGCAGTTCAATACAAAGTTGTTCACAATACATGATTCATGCATAAAAAATATTCCTGGCCAATGAATTGACTAGGTTCCTCAATTATGTCATGACTGAATGCTAATTTTTCTGTGCTTGCATTTGGTGAATCATATTTTAGCATCCTGTTCATAAAAACGATACATTAAACAAATATAAACACTGTAGGTCTATTGCCCAAACAACATGTTTAACAATTCATGTAAATCTATTTAATATTACCATGTGATCAATTCCAGTCAATTAGCAAACATGAAATATGCCTTTACATTTAGTCTTGATGATTATTCATGCCACTATGGTGAAGGTCTGATACTTTTGTCAGAGGGTGTAGCAGGCTGGACACACTGGCTGAGATGTGACAGGGCTAGTAGCTGCAGCTACAACACAGTGCAGGGTGACTAGGCTGAGACAAAGCTACTTCTGAATCACACAGCTGCACCTGAAAGCTGGGTTAGCATCCTTGATATTAATTTGGATGTTGCTATAACAATCTATTTGTATAATGATACATTAATACATGGAAAAGGAGTTTAAAGAGGAGGATTGGCATACTAAGGTATGTGGCATTTTTGTTTTGAATTTTGATTGTTAAGGACAAATCAATTAGTAATTTATAAGATTGTCAGATTATTCTCTCATAGCTGTGTAAAAGGTGTGACGTACTCAAAACGTCACTCATGCACAGCTTTTAAAAATAATCATCACATTAATTATTCAGGAAAGGTATACTGCAAGGTTATGTGCTCTGTCTGTTACTTTTATGCATGTCTATTTTTCTACTTGCTTCAAAAGATTGTTTTCTCTTTGGAATGCTACAAAAGAATCACCAAACATTTATAAATAAACAGTAAGCCTGCGGCCCTACACACGTTATAGAATAAAATGTTCCTGCAAAGTATTAGCCATGTTTTATTAAGTTGGCCTTTTTATTTAATATCTGTTATGTGACGCATCATCAGTCACTGTTCCTCTATGGCTCAGTCATATCCCAGTTTCATGGATGAATAATAAATGCATGTCAAATGAATAGCCAAATACACTTTGTTGCCTAATAAAATCAGACTCCATCTATATTATGCATTAATCTTATTGTGTTCAGTACATTAGTGACTACTAAATTTTATTATTTTTACTTTAGGGCAATTCCGTAAAGTCCGATTCACGGATTTCACATTTTAGCAGCTGGTGTAGCCCTACCATTACACCTCAGCTATTTCATTGTTATCTAGGCATGAGACCAGGTAATAGGGGTATCAGACAAGCCACCAACCAAAGCTCCAAGTGTAACAGGAGCTGACCTACAAGCCAAATATCATGGTGTCGGACGTACATCACACGGTGTACGTCCGACACCATGACATTTGGCAATAGCTCAACTCCTATTACACTTGGAGCTTTGGTTGGTGGCTTGTCTGATACCCCTATTACCTGGTCTCATGCCTAGATAACAATGAAATAGCTGAGGTGTAATGGTAGGGCTACACAAGCTGCTAAAGTGTCAAATCTGTGAATCAGACTTTACGGAATTGCCCTTTATGAATAAATTATTCTATCTCTCAGTTGAATGGAATCTTGTGCGATATCAAAAGTGCCCTGTTGCTTGTTCTGGCATTTATAATGCATTACTTTTTGTATGAATTCAAGTACATCTTTTATGATTTTTATCTAGTCATTATGTGTAGAAATGTGCTGTTATGGACCTTGTCTTTAAGCAATCAATTGCTAATGCACACACGGACTATCAAATTAGGTGGCTTCTTTTTGATCAATAGGAATTCAATATTGGCTTCATGACTGGGGCACTGCAAAAATATTAACGTAAAATCACAGTACTATGTAATTTGGATTGAAGATAATAGACCAATTTCACGGATGGTTCTCTCAGTTAACACTAGGGAAAAAGTGGTGCTTGGTGTCAGAATGCTCAAATCCAATTGGCTGTTAGATTTCCCGCCCTTGCCCCTGATTGGTCCAGCCAAGGTGGCTCCAAGCTGGGGTATTTTTGGTGCATTTTAATATAGCTTTAGTATGAGGTTATATCATGGGTGGGGGCAGCATATATCCCTGGTATAGTCACCCAAGACCCTGTATATCCCGAGACCCGAATTTTATATCAATGTAAAACAGTTTGAAGAACTTAATTTGAATGCAGCTGTGCTACAAAAAAAAATCATTACTCTTAATTGGCAGCACTTAAAATCGCCTTAAATCATAACAATCAGCAAATATGCTGGTATCTGCACGCTAATAAGCATGATATATAGGGACACTGTTGTCATCTGATTGGTCAGTTCCAGTATATCCCTGTCAATCTCATTATCTTTCAGTATACCCCTGCTGGCTAATTAGCCAAAGGAATTTGATTGGTTGAACTAAATATATCCCTGTTTCTTTCTGTTGTATTTCCCTCTCTCACTCTGTATTGACCAGGGAAAAGCACAGTATGAGGGACAAAAGTTGGCTAGACATGGGATAAAAATAGATATATGAATAAAATACATTATACAAATAGATATATGAATATAATAGTACATAATTACTGTGTATACTACATAATTATTAAAGCAAAAAGCGAAAAAAGCGTCCTGCACTATCCCTCGTCTGGTTCGAAGTTGAACAGCAGAGTTGGAATAGCCAGGACAACTCAGGCTTTACGTTTATACACTAATACAGATATATGAATATAATAGTATACAATTACACACTTCACATTAAGCAAAAAGCGAAAGGCAAATTAAGAATCATTAAATTAAAAAAATAGAGCTAAATAGGGGTCTTTAAATTAAAAAAAAAGCTATTGGGGTCAGTGTTCAGACCATTCAGTGAAATTGGTCTATTGGGAGAGATTTAGCTTTACTTTTACGTATGAAGTCATTACAGTAAACAGGTCTTTATACAGGCGTTTCATTTAACATGAGTTTCTTGGGATTCATTTCCAACTTGCTGCATAAGATTGGTTCCCAGGCAACAAAGACGTTACAATGTAAGTTGCTCAGAAAAACATTATGTTTATGAATCATAAGTTGTTGATTACATGTCATTCTGCTTCAGTGAGCAACTTATCATCAATGTAAGCCAGCAAAGCAGACCAAGCTTTGGACGTCCCTTTTAATGGTGTAGGAGTAGGAGTACACTGCTCTGAAGTAAATTTTCACCCAGCAGAGGAATGGTCACTCCCTTCGATGATTGTGTGTTTTTCAAAGTGTGTCTTCTATAGTCCTTGGGGTGTATCTGTACTCTCCTAACACATCACACCCAAGAATTAATTTTGTAAGCCAATTCAGTGTATATTTACTCTTTGGGTTATAATTTTAGGTCCCATTGCTCTACACCCAAAAAGGAGTAGGCCTAAATTTGTGTCCTTTTGGGCTCTCAGTGAAGTATAGTTGCAATGTGCAAAGAAGCTTTTCTAATGTCAGTCAGTGCTCTAAACCAATCAAACAACTTGATTATATGACTTTTTTATGACGTTTTTTCTTCTTCTTTTACTGCTTAAACTAAGGAATCTCATATTAAATATTTATTAAAACATCTGTAATCAGATCCATGGTCATAATATAGAACTTTCTCAAATGATGTGGTCTTTCTACAAGACATCATCCCAAGTCATACCATGACAAAATGGCCCATAACCTTTGCTAATTCATGAATACTCAATTAACTGGGACTGCTACATCACAGTTTGAAATTGTTGCTTCTGTTTCACACAGTTACAAATGGATAAATTGTGTATTGTTGAAAGGTGCTATCACAGTTCTGAAAATTCCATTGAATTATGTATTTTCACAGTTCTGAAATGAAACTGTTTGAAAGTTTGCTTGTTTTACACTGTTTTTCGTAGTTGCCAGTAATCCTCTAAGTGTCCATAATCAGACTAAATCTGCCTGCAAAATGCTTATGACCTAAATAAGCAGCCAATCACAGAAGAGGTTGGAAATAGCAGAAAGCCCTGTCCATTTTAGCAGGGCTTACGTGGGGAGAATGTCTACAAGAACGTTAATGACATTTTAAAAATATTTTTAGGTTGCTTGGATTTCTGAAGACTTTTCCAAGCTGGAATTCAGTTACACCCAGCTTTACTGTATTATTTTGGACAATAACATTTTGCTATACAATTTCGCAAAAATTACATTATTTTTTCACAATAGGTCTGTAATGTGTTTTTATTGACTTCAATGATTATCTGATGTTTTTCAATGCCATTGTTTTAGGTGTTTCCATGGCGATTAGACCAAAGATTACCTACAACTTGATGATGATGATGACGATGATGATGAACGCAATGATGATGTTGGCCTTGTTGATGATGATGACTCCTGATGTCCTTGCCAGACCTGAATCCAACCTCTCCCCTATGGACAGCAGCGGAGGTGGATGTGTGTACACTTTTCATGCATGGGTGCCCAGTCAGGTAAATGAAAAGATGACCTGATAAAAATAATTGTTAGTTTTCCCAAATCAGAATAATTCAAAGAAATCTTCTCCTCCCCATTCACTATATAAGAAATGTAACCGAAAAACATTTTCGTGTATCCGTTAAATGAATAATTTCTAGTCAAGGAAAACACCCCTCCCCCAGAATATCTAAAGGTGGTCCCCTAAACACACGCTAAAACAAATATAGGCCTACCTTCCAAGAGCATTACAGTCCTCGTCATATTTACATGGAATCTCAAGTTCTTTTCTATGCTGTTGAACTGTGATGTCAGAGATGACTCTATTCAAGCATTGCAATATATGTAAATCAACTGCAAGCTGTGATGTCATTTTAAACTGGGTCAGATTCCACGGCTTCTAGCCAATGTGGATCCACGTAAACTGAGCGTCACAGTTTCAACACAGTGTCAGAGTAAGCAGTTTATTAGGGATAGCCCCTGCAACCACACCATCACAGCCTGGGCTGACAGTAAACTATGCATAACAGTTTAAACATTGATACATTAAAAGAAGCATTAGATTTGTGATCCCAATGATCTATCACAGGCAATCACCAGTCTAATCCTTGCAAATGGCAACTTTGTGAGCATTCACAGTTGACAACTGTTATAATCCCCACAGATTTGTTTGATTAATCTACAAACTTGCTAATTTACAACTTTAAGCTTTGATGGAACTTGCTATAGACAACAGGCTTTGAAAATTTGTTTGGAAACACAAGGATTATGTGATGTATATTTGTTCAGGCAGCTCATTGGCTGTCAGGCTGTGATGTCGAACTTGCATGGGTTTTCCCAGACCCAATTTTCACTCTGACATTGAGATGAAACTGTGACATTCAGTTCAGGCGGATTCACATTGGCTGGAAGCTGGGGAATCTGACCCAGTTTAAAATGACATCACAGCTTGTAGTTTATTTACATATGTTGCAATGCTAGAATAAAGTCATCTCTGACATCACAGTTCAACAGCACAGAAAAGAACTCGAGATTCCACCTAAACATGGCGAGGAATGTAAGATAGCCAGACAGACTGATTTTTTCAGCCTCTTAAAATACATAACACACGGAATTTTTTGTTGTCAAAAAGTTCGCTTAGGTGGTGCTTGTTGCTGTAACAAAATTTGGAGTTAGACAAAGCCAACATCTAGACTTTATATTACTGTATATTATGCCCATGATGCTGGAAGGTACGACAGTCTCGTCATCCTTTGGAAAAAAGGGGAGTACAAGCCCTGACCTTGTAGATGCTATCAGGGTCTTGCTTGGACCTTGTTTCCTAGTTTGGCCACAGGGGGCACACTGTATTCCCCTAAGGCTGAAAGGTTCATATCAGGCCCTTGCAGACCTCTGCAGTTTGTACTGATGATACACCAAACGACCTGTGACTCATGTCAAGTCCATTGTTTTAAATTTATAGTGTTTGAAGGCCCATTCCTCGCTGATGTGACCAAAATTCTTGAATATTTACAGATCAAGACAAACACACACTGAGAATTTTCAAGTGACAAAAAAAAAATTAATCATTCGAAAAAAAAAATATAATGTTTATTACTATTTAAACTATTTTTATATGGAAGTTAGATGGCGACACTGTTAAGGTTACTGCCTGCCCTGCCCCACTCTTTGTCTGCATATCCCGTGTGGGGAATTCAAAATTTTCAGTGGACTTTCACGAGCAAAATCCCAAATAGATGTCGTTCGGATGAGGCGTTAAATTGGTTGCCCCTTGAATATGTGTCTGTGCTGGGCAAGTAAAATCCCTCACATGGGGTAAATATGTAGTATGTTCAGGTCCTGCTTTCTCTCTCCCGTCTCATCAATTTACCCTTGTGAACGCCCAGAACTGCACTTACCATCTATCTATCTATCTATCTATCTATCTATCTATCTATCTATCTATCTATCTATCTATCTATCTATCTATCTATCTATCTATCTATCTATCTATCCATCTATCCATCTATCTATCCATATCTATCTATCTATCTATCTATCTATCTATCTATCTATCTATCTATCTATCTATCTATCTATCTATCTATCTATCTATCTATCTATCTATCTATCTATATATCTAAAACATTGAAAATATTTACCTTTAGAACAAAGTGCAATTTTGAAAGTGCTATCAGTCAAGATCAATCGCCTGCATGTATTGAACTTAAGCAAAGTCATTTTCTGCCCACCGTCTTTGAAGTCTAATAATTATTAATCCACTTTTCTGTGAATTGCAGGATATCCTGAAGAGATTGCGTGACCTGGAATACAAGTGCTCAAATTCAACCCATGAGTGGGAGAGGTACCTGGGAAACATGAGAGCTCAAGTTTTGGAAGAACTTCTGTCTCACAAAAACATCACCCATCACGTGGAGAGGCAACTGCTGGAGCAAGAGATGGAGGATGTGCAACTCAAGATTGCAATCAAAGGTAACATCCTGAGCCAGGGTTTTTTTGTTACAGTAAAAGTCAGAAGCATTTATTCTTCTCTATTGTGATATGTGCAAAAATTATCAGTGTCACCAATACTATACAAGGTCCATCAGTTGAAAGAGTCTTTTTGTAGGGACCATCTCAGATCTGTGTTAAAAGCTCCAAATGAAGAAATACTTTCATGGGAAGTCCCTGACTTATTGGCCATAAAGCACCAGCAAAGTGCTTTGTCATCAATTTATGTGTTCTACAGTGGTGTAGCTACATGAGTTTCTGGAGGGGGCCAATAGGAAGTTGGACTTGCAGAGATACTTTCCTTATGGTAGGAATACCTTCCTGATTGACCTCCAATATTAGGAGGGTGTTAATACCACAGAGGAGGTGTCTGTCAGTACACTTTTAAGATTAAGTATATATTGCCCCCTCTTGATTTGGAAGTAGCTACACCCCCATAGCATCAAGGTCATGGTTGAGTGAGCAGCTGCTTGGTGTTCATGGTTTAGTGATTGGGGACCATATCCAAAGCCCGCCTGGAGCATATCCAATAGAAGCTCATAGAGATTTCCTTCAGAAAATTGGTTAAATATAAGTACCGTAATATGGGGTGAATCGGGACAGAATTGAGGGTTTTTCTGTCATGGCATGGTCAGAAATCATCTTATAAATCAAAACATGGTGCCTGATTATGTCCGAACCAAAGGTCCAACTATCCTTAGGAGCATTAAAGATACCTTTCATTTTCAGTGATTTATTCATGAAAAACCACTGTCCCAATTCACCCCTTACTTTGGGGTGAATCGGGACAGTCCTTTATTTCTGTAAAATAATACATCCTGTCATGTTTAGGCAATTGCAACTTGTGAATGAACACTAAAAAATATATTTGACATGCAAAAAAAAAAAAAATGAGAAAAATCTGAACTCAATTACGCGTAAAATTTACTGATTTAAAAAAATATGATAAATGCCACAAAAGTATGAAAAACTGTGTTTTTCTGTTAATTACGCTAATCATAGGTAATTCTGGACTAAATCCAATATCAATGATGACAAGATCAAAAATATTTTTCAAAAAGACATGCCAGTACATTCGAATGAAAATTAGTAGCGTTATTTTTGTTGATTCCAAAACTTTGCCACAGCCCTGGATCCGAACCCATGACCAAACACTACAAAATCCGACATCTAGTCTACTATTCTAGTCCCTTAATCTACCGAAACTGGAATATAAAAGTTTCCTGCAAGTTTGGTGCCTCTTATACAAATTCTTTTTGTGATACAAGCAAAGTTTTGACCAGCAGTTCAGAATTCAGTTTCTGCGGGGCCAAGTTTAAAGTACTGCAGCTCCTCACTGCCTGCAGTTAGAATTATAAAACCCGAGCAAAATATACCTAACTATGTATGCTATTAATGTGCAAAAAATTATGGACCTTGGTTAAGAAGAAGTCGTTGTAGTTTAAGAAATAAAACACATTTCTGTTCTGTCCCGATTCACCCCAGTGTCCCTATTCACCCCATATTACGGTACTGTATATGTATGTAAAGATTTGGGATGATATAACAGATGTGGCCAAACAACACTGTATGAAAATATTATATAGGCCTATTCAACTCCTGTGATTTTCATAAGCACATGAAAGGTGTAATAATCCAATGTGCAACCCAGCATTAGTTTGTTGTTATAGAAATAGAAATTTCATGTTCATGACAAAGAATATAAAAGGGCTTCTCATTGCCTGGTTTGCTGTCTGTGTTTATAACACCTGTAATTAGGCATGCCTAATAATGAGGTAACTAAATGTGAAATCACAGTAGGTACATTGGAGGTATATATATCTGCACATGCATAACAAATCACCAGAATATTAAAACAATAAAATATGTGTTTGATGAAATCTCATATTTCATACAAAGGTTCCTACAATTCTTTTTTTAAAAGAATTTCTTGTTCATAAAGCAAAATGCATTTAAATTGCACCAACAGAAACTTCAATCCACACTGAAAAAAAAAGAACGTTAGCTGGTGCCCGTCCATGTGATCAATGAAATGTAAAAAATACACATGTATCTTTTGTCTGAATATCCACAAAATCTTGGATAGACACCAACTATAGGCCTATGTGACGACGTCATTTGCCTTATCTGTTTTACACAAACCTTTTTTCAGTGCAGCTAGAGGCAATTGCTTTAGACTTAGCCTGTTATCCCTCTAAAACAATGTGCAAGTTTGTTCAGAAGGTGTGTCGACCTTTTAACTCTTTGTTGGGCACAATTAAAGATGTCTCACTCAGAGCTCAGGGCCTATACCCGAATGAAGTCTTCAGACAGCCCACACATAAAATTTCAATTGAAAATATATAGCACAATTTCACTGCACAAGTATGACCAGTAAAGCCTATAACTTCTGCAAATGGCGAAATTTCTTTCAATCACAGTACAATGATTTTAAATATTTAAAAATTATTTTTAAAGAAGCATCTTAGAATAAGCTATTTGAGCTTCGTCGAGAAAAATCAGCAATGACCTTCAACTCGCAAGCTCTTTCAGTTTATTTGGAAACAAATGTGAGATTAATTTCTGTTACATTTGGTTATTTCATGTCTTATTTAAAAAACTTTTACCATTTCTTTTTTTCCTCTTTCAGACTTGAGACTGGAACTGGTGGACATCCGGAGTGACCAGTCTGAATTAAGGGCCTTAATTGATGAGGTCGACTTAAGTGAGGGTCATTACAGGTTACGTCACAAGGTCTCCAACTCTGATTTCCAAAGCATTAAAGGTATGTTATAAATTTGACAAAAGCTGTTTTGTGGTGATATACATAGCTTAAAGGAAAATTTTATTAAATTTACTGCTTTGTGACATTGCACAGTATTGCAATTTGCTTTTAAAATTTAGTACATTTTATTAATTACTGATTTGTGACATTGCACAATATTGCAATTTAATTGTAAAATTTAGTAATGTATCAATTATGTATTGAAGAAACTTGTAACCAAGGTTCATAAATTTTAAATTCTTGCATAAGGTAAATTTTCTACATTCAATTATTGATTAAAAAAAAAAATATTATATTCGCGCAGCGAAACGGCCAAAGGCCGTTTCGCAAAGCGAAACTTAGCACAAGAAAGGTTTCAAAAATCGGTGCAGTGATGGTCTCAACATCAATGGTCGACAACAGGAAATTAGGTCAAGTGGGACCAGCTTCTTATCAATGATTTAGTTTCGAATTTAACAAAACATGACATATTCATATCAAAAAGTGCCTTAGAAATTCAATTTTCTCCATTAATATTCCCTGTATCTATAATTTTTATGGAATAGTTAATTATAAGCCTTGACAAGCTAAATTAAATTCTCAACATGTGATTCATTTCATTTCAAAACAGGCAACAAGAAAACCTAACAAAATTAAGGTTACATTATTAAATCTTTGTCAACTGATGATTATGTAACAGTGAGCAATTAATCTACATGCAGATCATGTCATTGTTTTTGTTATCACTATTATGTAATATCAACAATCTAGCATAGACTTAAATTTGGCAGCTTCCAGTGTTGTCTTCTTTTTAGTGAGTTTTTACTATTTAGCTGATTAACTATCAATTCTATTTATTCTTAATCCTTTTGTATTTGCTATCCTATCCTATCTATCTATCTATCTATCTATCCATCTATATATATAATTTTTGATCTATTTTATCTTTTTAATAGTTTCTTGTCTAAATTTCTCTCTATTTTTCTATATATATCCGTCTTTCAATTTTTTTGAAACAGTAACATAACTGCCTTTTGAATATGAAATAAATTTAATGAAAGTTATGGTAAAACCATAAGTCCTAAAAAAACTTTTTAAGAGCTGCGCGAATTTCATGGCTGTGCCATTTACATATTAGGCCTAAAGCCAAAAGCACATATATTTTATTTAATCTCAAGAATAGATTCCTGTAAGCATTTTAATTTGACTTTTAAGGAGAAATGCAAGGCCTGCACCATTCCCTGGGCCAGTTGAAGAACAACGTGGGAGACCTGAAGGCCGAGTGGTTATTGATAAAGAGAGAAGTGACCAACATCCAGACTGACAACCAAGAGTTGCACCATGAGCAAGACAACATCAGGGAGGAGACTGGCAAAATGAAGGTAAGATTTCTTTCAAATGAGGAAATTATTCATTCAATTGAATGGCATTATGGCAACTGGTTACAGTCTATAAACTTGCTCCGCTGAAGGTCTTTATATATAGATAGTTAGATAGATATGGTAAGTGCAGCCCTCTAAGCCCAGTCCTGGGCGCTCACAAGGATTGATTGATGAGATGGGAGAGAGAGCGTGCGGGAGTCCTCAACATGTTACACATTTACCCCTTGTGAGGGATCTTTTACTTGCCCAGCATAGACAATGATACAATGGGCTGCCAATTTAACGCCTCATCCGAAAGATATCCAGCTGGGAAAGATCCCTCACATTGGGTAAATGTGTGTCATGTTGAGGACTCTTGCTCTCAGTCTTTATCCAACGACGCGCAACATATCTATGTGGTGATGTCCGGGTCCACAAAATGCTGCAGTTAGAATTTGTAAATGAATAGTTAAGGGGGTGACCATTTACATGTACTATCAAGGGGGGGGGGGGGGCTTGAAGATTTTGTGAAAAAAAATCTTGCTCATATTTGGTGAAATAAATTTTAAAATTCTTTTTGGGCTGTCTTGAAATAAATAATTTCTGGGAACTTCGCTCTCAAAATGAATAGACCTAATTACTGTGATTGTTGTTCTGAAATAAATAATTTCTCGTCAAGAAAAACTCCATGCCACCACACTGATAAACGGTCGCCCCCTAACATAATTATACAATTGATTTTCTTTACTTTTCAAAGAGAATAGTAGATGAAGTGCAGACAGACACAGTGATGTTGAAGAGACAACATGAAGTGATGAGGTCAGTCAACGACAAGATGTCCCGCAGTTTGGATGAGTTGAGGAACGGAGGAACAACCAGGGGGCAGCACGGGACAGATGATAATGAGGTTCATGCCAGGTTCTCCCGCCAGATGACCGATTTGAAAAATCAAAATATGGTTCTGCAGGTTGGTGCAGTATATATTATAATGTGATTGGTGACATGAATGATCATTGTTGTGAGTTTAGTGAGTATTTACACAGTATTTCTAGATGTCAGAGTTATATTTTTTGGACAGCATATTTAAATGTGTGATATCGTTCAAATTTTATAATAAAAGTCTACGAAAAAAATAATTAATAGAGTAGGCGTTTTATTTATTTACATAGGCCTAAGTATTTCTGTACAAAACAGCAAAAGAAAGATAAAATTAATGCTCATTGAACACTGTATGTTATGATAACTTTTGCTGTTCAGTATATGTTGTAAATTATGATTTTATGCCAGATGGAAGTGCTGAATTGATGCGCAATAATTCAAAAAACATTTTTGAGGGAAAGTTTGTAAATATTTTTTGTCCAAAATCACCTTTTAGGGTCAAATCGAAAGAATCCGTGAAGAGAACCAGCAGATGAAGAAAGAGGTTCTTTCCGTTGCCATGTCCGCCAGGAATGGGTCACATGACAACATAGGGGTGTGGCTGGGGAAACTTCCGGATGCTCATCCACCAGGGTTCACAGGGGGAAGGAAGAACAAGAAGGAATACCCCAGGGGTAAGTTCCACCCTTTTCTTTTAGAATGTGAGAATTGTAGTAATCTTTAATTCAGACAGCCTTCCCAAATTATAGGGATCATCAACAGGGGCACCTCACGACCGTGTGTTATTATAATGCCCATATCAGTGTAAGCTCCTGGTTGCACATGTTTTGTGACACTTCTACACATTGTTTCATGCAACTGGGAGAAAATATCTGTTATGCTGCCAGCTTTGTTGCCAGCCAGCCCTAGCATCATTCAGCACCTCCGAACCAGCTGATATAAATCTTTTTTTTTTTCCCAGTCAGCCACCTCAACTGCTTTCTCATTAATTACCTGACTTCAAATTTCATCGGTTGAAAAGCCAAAAATTGACTCCCAGCTGACAACTTTGCCAGCTGGGAACATCCTAGCTGACAGTGTGCTATCTAGCCGGGTGCCTGCTACATAATAGATAATTGGTATTGTTTGTTTGTTTGTGTTTTACGCCTCAGCAGCACCTTAGTGGGCTATATCGAGGCAGGCGATTGCCGTATGATGATGAGATGAGAAGACTGTGAATCTGGTACATACCCTATTAATTCAGGGATGCCCAGGGTCTTTCATTTGGCCCCAGCGTAGAACACTGGATACAACCCGCCTCCATTTAATGTCCCATGGGCTCGGACTAAATTGAGTTCCTGGGTGGGATTCGAACCCACGCCCTCAGAGCCAGTGGTTGTGCAAACAAGCACTCTTAACCATTAGGCTACGGAGGAACTCTAGATAGATAATTGGTATAACAGATCATGGGGTGCCCCTGCATCAAGAAACTGTAATTTAAATGGCATAATTATATTGTTCCAATTGGAAAAGCCTAAATATTAGAAATGTTCTCCGCACTCAGGAGTACATGTATACTTACATTCGAATCTGTTTGTGGCCACCAATGACCTCACAACAGGCCCTATCCATTGCATTGAAATGAACTGTCAACTTGTGACCTCATTGATAAGTAGGTGAATTTTCTTGATACACATTGAATGTATAGGATATGACCTCACAAATTGCTTGTGAGTTATAGAGAATGGCATGGATAGGGATATGACCTCACAAGGAACGTGTCATTGTAATTCTGTAAGCACACGTCATCCGTCAGCTTCAAGCGAATTATGAACCAAGTTTTATTTTAACTTCAGATTGCCATGAGGTGTACAAACAGGGCTCGCAGACCTCAGGGGTGTACCAGATCAAGCCACGAGGCGCCAGGCAGTTGGACAATGTCTACTGCGAGATGCTCAACAACACTGGATGGACTTTGCTGCAGAGGAGGGTTGATGGCACTCTCAGGTATTTTTAATACTCACAATTTACAACCTTACATCAACCAATTTTTACTTCATCCAAGTTGTGGAAATTTAGCAAATTTGACATATATCGACTGCTTGGAGCGTAGTGGAAAATGTCAATTTTGAGAAAAATGCCTTTTACTTTAGAACAGTTGTTTTCAGTTCTCGATCAATCAATACTGGTCCGATTTGAATGATTTTTGGTACGTACATTCATATATACATTTTCTACAAATGTATATAAAAACAATGATGCTAATATTATTACTTTTTATGAAATAAGACCGATGCTCCTTCTTGCATTAAACAAAGCATTATTATCTGCAGTAGGGCAAAAAGGAGCATAGATGCACTAAGCTCCTTTTTGCGCCGACTTGTTTCGGTGCAAAAAGGAGCTTAGTGCTAGTATTTTTACTATTAAGTACCTTTCAGCGCCAAAAGGTGCATAACAGCACTATGCTCCATTTTGCGTTGGGTGAAATTTTATAATGGCAGCGACAAAAAGGGACAACAAAAACTTGAAAATTCCACTTTATTCCACAAATAGTGTCATCCTGTACTTTGACCTGCAATATCTCCTTTAATTGAACCCACTAAGTTCCAATATTCACAGGCATTAATCCTAAGGTCTTGAACTTTCGAAATATGCAATAATTCAAAAAGGGACTTAGTGGCACTAAGTCCCTTTTTGCGTTCAGTGGTCGATATATACATGATATTGCCTATTATGGTTTAGGTTTAGCTTATGGAAATTTGTTTCATTCTATCTTCCTTCCTGCCTGCCTGCCATCCTTTCTTCCTTCATTCCTTCCTTTCTGCCTTCCGTCCTTCGATCCTTCCTTCCTTTCTTCCTTTCCTTTTGTCCCTCCATAATCCTTTCTTTCCTGCCTTTTTCAACAATCTGCCTGCCTGTTGACTACTTTGACATTCCCTTTTTACTTCTTATTAGTTTACAATTATCCTAAATTTAATGTCATGACTTGTTTTCAGGTTTTACAATTATCCTAAATTTAATGTCATGACTTGTTTTCCAGTTTTACAATTATCCTAAATTTAATGTCATGACTTGTTTTCGAGTTTTACAATTATCCTAAATTTAATGTCATGACTTGTTTTTGAGTTTTACAATTATCCAAATTTAAGGCCATGACTTGTTTTTGAGTTTTACAATTATCCTAAATTTAATGTCATGACTTGTTTTCGATTTCAGCTTCAACAAAGGCTGGCTCGAGTACAAGTTTGGCTTCGGCAACATCTATGGGGAGTTCTGGTTGGGTACGGAGTGGATCCACCAGCTGACGTCACAGAAACAGTGCAGGGTCAGGATCGACATCTGGGACTGGGAAGGAGTCAGGTAAATAGATTTCCAAAGGTAAAAAGGTCAGGATCGACATCTGGGACTGGGAAGGAGTCAGGTAAATAGATTTCCAAAGGTAAATAGGTCAGGATTGACATCTGGGACTGGGAAGGAGTCAGGTAAATAGATTTCCAAAGGTAAATAGGTCAGGATTGACATCTGGGACTGGGAAGGAGTCAGGCAAATAGATTTCCAAAGGTAAATAGGTCAGGATTGACATCTGGGACTGGGAAGGAGTCAGGCAAATAGATTTCCAAAGATAAATAGGTCAGGATTGACATCTGGGACTGGGAACTAGTGGGAAGGAGTCAGGCAAATAGATATCCAAAGGTAAATAGGTCAGGATTGACATCTGGGACTGGGAAGGAGTCAGGCAAATAGATATCCAAAGGTAAATAGGTCAGGATTGACATCTGGGACTGGGAAGGAGTCAGGTAAATAGATATCCAAAGGTAAATAGGTCAGGATTGACATCTGGGACTGGGAAGGAGTCAGGCAAATAGATTTCCAAAGATAAATAGGTCAGGATTGACATCTGGGACTGGGAACTAGTGGGAAGGAGTCAGGCAAATAGATATCCAAAGGTAAATAGGTCAGGATTGACATCTGAGACTGGGAAGGAGTCAGGCAAATAGATTTCCAAAGGTAAATAGGTCAGGATTGACATCTGGGACTGGGAAGGAGTCAGGTAAATAGATTTCCAAAGGTAAATAGGTCAGGATTGACATCTGGGACTGGGAAGGAGTCAGGTAAATAGATTTCCAAAGGTAAATAGGTCAGGATTGACATCTGGGACTGGGAAGGAGTCAGGTAAAAAGATTTCCAAAAGTAAATAGGTCAGGATTGACATCTGGGACTGGGAAGGAGTCAGGTAAATAAAATATAAAGTATAAGTCAAGATTGACATATTGGGCTTCGGAAGTAGTTGGACAAATAGGTCAAGATTTACATCTGGAATTGGAAGGAGTCAGGTAAATGTATAGTCTCCCAAAAGTTATCAACCTGGCAGTGCTCCTGACAACTCAAACACTGACATTGCAAGGACTTGGCTGCAACATAATAAATCAGCCGCAATAGATAATAAGAGTGCAGTTTCAAGTTTTAATTTTCACATTTATTGACCAAAATTTTAAGACATTGTTCTTCTTTTTGTTGCTAATGTTGAAAGTGTAACATTTTGGATATATATTTATCATTTGAAAGCTTTTAAAGTCATACACGTACTGTCATCAACATGAATACATGATTTTTCTTAGAGATATATCCCCAACTTTATAAACTGTAACAAATTGTTTAAGAAAGGAACAAAATAACTGGACTGCTGACTTGAGTCTTGAATGGTCAAAGGTTGAATGTTTCATAAAAGTTTGGATGTTCTCACAAGGGATGTTCAGGAGGAGTGACTCAGATTCTCCAAATGAGTGTGTGCATGCATCACACACTTTCAAATTTATATTTTGGATTTCTTAACAGGTATTACGCCGAGTATTCGTACTTCAAAGTGGACTCCGAGAAGGACAAGTACACTTTGCATATCAGAGGCTACGAAGGAAATGGAGGTACGTTAGTTAAATTCGATTAACAGTGTTGCTATTAATCCGCTTAGACTTATCAAAGATTTTGACACATATATATATGTAAAGTTCAGCTTGTAGAGTAAAGAAAATCGGCAACCATTTGTATCCCACATACTTCAAATATCGTCCATTATGACTCCATAATGTTTTTCGTCTCTATGGATGTAATGAGTATCCTTGCTTCCATGTTGTCAAGCTGTTTTGCTGAGGAGGTTTTGCATTGACCCAGTGGCAACACATCACATTTCACTTACTTATATGAGCGCAGCTCATATGAGCGCAGCTCATGGCTGCTGAAGGCAGCTATTAGCGAAGCTCACTTAGCACAAGGACAGCTCATTCTGTTTGCTGCTCCTGTCTACAGTGACAGCCTGGACAGGAAGTGCCTGTAGTTGCCATTAAATTGGAGCTAGCAGTTTAGCCAGAGTTTAGTTTGGTAAATAATTAAAATGCCTCAAATATCGTATGACAACCTCCAATGACATATTTCAGGGGTTTAAATCAACACGTGTATCAACTTTGGAAATAATTATTTCCATACCCCTGATTGTAAGAAGTGACTGAGAATTAACCCTTACTGGACTAAAGGGACATTTATGTGCATCCCTAGCTTACTGCGTCTGTGGGGTCATTTAGGCCTATGTCCCTGAAATATGCTGTTGTCCCTGATGACGTCACAAGCACATGATTTTTTTTTTGGACTGATTAGTCCAGTAAGGGTTATAAAAGTCAATACAAAAGTTAATGACTTAAATGGCTCACCAAGTAAGAAATCATAACAACACTTTTAAAGGTTACATGATCTTCATTAACTACCAACAAATTATGTAACAGTCTAATAGTAAACAGTCATCTCTGAGTAGCTATGGTTTTATTGATCTCAGTTATGTAACATCTACAATTTAACATTATAGATCCAAATTTTTAAAACACAGATTTGCTATACACAGCTGTCAGCGCAATCTATCTATCTATCTATCTATCTATCTATCTATCTATCTATCTATCTATCTATCTATCTATCTATCTATCTATCTATCTACCTATCAGGCTATGTACCTATCTATCTATCTAAATAATATCTATAGATCTCATCTTATCTATCTATTCTATCTATCTGGCCATTTTCCCAAGTCCTTTAAAAAGATAAATTGGCCTTCTGCATGGAAAGTGAAGATAATGCAATGCTGCGAGAATTTCATGGCAGTGCCATTTACATATTACAGGCTTCATTGTACCTTGCTCTTTCGCTTGGAAGCTAGCCCTATTTAGAAGCACAAAGTTCATGAATGTAAAAAAGCCTGACCGACTTCTTTTATTAGTGGGTTCGACGGCAGATTCCGACAGGGTTACTGAATATCCGCCTCACATTCTCCATGAAAAATTGTGCCCAGGGCTGCAGCTTGCAATAGTGAAAACTGGGCATCATACTATTAATTCACGGACCCCTTAAGCTACTCCTACAAAACTACTGATTGCCCAGTTATGAAAACTTGCAAGCTGCTTTTCTGTATTCTCTACAATGTCCTTAGCCACATTTCATGTTCAAATTACAGTAACAGAAATTGAGGTGATGTTTCCCTTTATTTTCCTCTTTTTGCCCTATGCATGCCTTCACGGGTGTTATGCTTAGCTCCAAACACACAAAATGTTTAATGTCTTTTTCAGGTGATAGCTTAAGCCACCATGACGACATGGCCTTCTCCACAGTAGATAGTGACAATGACCTGCACAGGAGGAACTGCGCCGAAGACAACAAGTCCGGCTGGTGGTTCAACGCGTGTTTCTTTTCCAACTTGAATGGCATCTACCACTCAGGTTGGTATTCGGGAAAGCAGACTTATGCCGATGGAATTGCATGGTACACTCTGAAGGACTCCGAGTTCTACTCTTTGAAGAAAGTCGAGATTAAGATTAGGCCTACTTACCTATAAATTAAAGTGAAAGTCGAGATTAAGATCAGGCCAACTTACCTATAAATTAAAGTGAAAGTCGAGATTAAGATCAGGCCAACTTACCTATAAATTAAAGTGAAAGTCGAGATTAAGATCAGGCCTACAAGTTTACCTATAAATTAAAGTAAAAGTTGAGATTAAGATCAGGCCAACTTACCTATAAATTAAAGTGAAAGTCAAGATTAAGATCAGGCCAACTTACCTATAAATTAAAGTGAAAGTCGAGATTAAGATCAGGCCTACTAATCTATAGATTAAAGTGAAAGTTGAGATTAAGATCATGCCTACAAGTTTACCTATAGATTATAGTGAAAGTCGAGATTAAGATCAGGCCTACTAATCTATAAATTAAAGTGAAAGTCGAAGTTAAGATCATGCCTACAAGTTTACCTATAGATTAAAGTGAAAGTCGAGATCACGCCTACAAGTTTACCTATAGATTATAGTGAAAGTCGAGATTAAGATCAGACCTGCTAATCTATAGATTAGAGTGAATGTCGAGATTAAGATCACACCTACTAGTTTACCTATAGATTATAGTGATAGTCGAGATTAAGATCAGGCCTACTAATCTATAGATTAAAGTGAAAGTCGAGATTAAGATCACGCCTACTAGTTTACCTATAGATTATAGTGAAAGTCGAGATTAAGATCAGGCCTACTAATCTATAGATTAAAGTGAAAGTCGAGATTAAGATCACGCCTACAAGTTTACCTATAGATTATAGTGAAAGTCGAGATTAAGATCAGGCCTACTAATCTATAGATTAACGTGAATGTCGAGATTAAGATCACGCCTACAAGTTTACCTATAGATTATAGTGAAAGTCGAGATTAAGAACAGACCTTCTTAACTATAATTTATAGTGACTGTCATAGGCGGATCCAGGGAGATGGGGGGGGAGGAGGGTATAGGTGGAGCGTGCCCCCCTTTCATCAGACTAGTCCGTCGGTTCAAGTTCAAGAGACTCCTAAGTTATAAGTATATAGAAAAATCCTGGATCCGTCCCTGATTGTGAAAATTAGACAGCTTCTAATGGATTTTTAAAAAAATCAGAATGGGCTGGATCGAAATAGGCGTTTTTTGAATCTATATATATTATATATCTAGTCATGAATGAGAGAAATGATTGGTCAGTTAGGTTGAACATATATATGTAGGCCTACATTGCCCGAGCTGGGGCTGTAGCCATTTTAAAATTGATTTAGAGTCTGTATCATTCCTAGAAGATACTAGTAGATATTATGTGTACATAGCCCTACATACTTTTAATATGACTCAAAGAAGAAGTCCTAAAACTTACAAGTGCTGCGCGAATTTCATGGCAGGGCCATTTACATATTATGTATAGAATGCATAGTAGGCATAATTTTATTGACTTTTAAAAAGGTCTCATATTATAATGCTAACGAGACCCTGTAAATATAACTGTATCATACTATGTAATGCACTGTATAAATAGAGTAATGAGAAAACTAGCAAAAAGTTATTGAAGCTTTGCTTTGAAATGGCTTTAGAATAAATCTGCATATTTAATTTTATTGGTGTTTATTTTGTTCAGTTATGTGCATTAAAATCAGTTTATTCAAAAGACGTTGTTTAATATGGCAGTAAAGTAGCTTTATTAATTGTAATAGCTTATTGAACAGGCATAAAAATCAGTGTTTTAGTAAAATGACTTGCCTGGGATTGTGTCCAGGGTAATAATGTGTGGAGAGTTAAATTTGTTTTGTTCTTTAATTGACTGTATGGTCGTAAATTCAAAAGCACAATTGTGGAAATATTTTGCATAAACTGTAAAATTCAATGGCTGAAATAATTCTGTGTTGTCATTGTATTTAGTGTTTTGTAATAAAGCGCATTCCTGGAAAAACTGCCAATAAATTTTAATGACTTTTTCTTTTGTTTAAGCAAGTGCTGTCAGCGGCAGCACTGTACAGTTTTGAACAAGAATTTGGGAAATGTGAGGTCAGCTCAGTTGGTAGCATACTGGGTCTCCAGTCATTGGGTCCACGGTTCGATTCCAGCTCTGGAACTGATTGTTGCTTGGATAGCAGTTTCTTGGTGTCATACCCTGCCTCTTAAATTAGTAATTTACAAGTGCATAAATGAAGGACGCAAAGCAAAAATCACCCATTAACAATGTCGAACTCTTTGAAGTATTTTCAACTAATGATCTCTGAAAATTTTGTAACATTTTGCTGCAAATTTAACAGTTGGGCACTTGTGTCTGCTCCGGAACAGAAAGGAACGAAGTTCAATACGCTATTCTCCAGGCCTTCGAAAATTTTTTTACAGTGAAACACTTTGATATAGAATTAAAGTGGACTGTGGAACTGTGAAAATGGCACTTCGTTTGTCATCATGCTGATGATTTGTCATGATCAAACTTGTTGGTGACAGCCAAATGAAAGGATTATGCATCTGATTTTCACTCTAAAATTTGTTATGAGAAGTCAAATGGCTTACTCTTGATCATGACTAATCGAAAGGCCTCTATGTTTCCCATGTTGAAAGTAGAGAAGATGACACTTCATCAGCTATCATGAGTCACGAAGTGCCATTTTCGCAGTGCCACAGTCCACTTTAATTCTATATCAAAGTGTTTCGCTGTAAAGGAAATGGTTGAATAATGGTGTGAAACATTTAGTGCAGAGACATACAATTTCAAGATCTAGAGACATTAATAATTGTGTGATTTTAAAACTTCTTAAAAAGGAAAAAAGTTAAGTTTGTCTTGTAAATAGGCCAAACGAAGACCTGTTTCAAGGCCATGGGATATAATAAAGCTAAACTCTTTTCATGTTGCATGTAAGCCATTGTAAGGGGGGGGGGGGGAGTCAAATGGGGGGTGCGGCAATTCTACAACCATAGGCCTAACAATACCCCGAATTATTCTTGCGACATAAGAACAAGTTCTATTTTGCATACATGAATTGCAGCTTTCGTAAATTAGCAAGATGCGTGTGTAATGGTTGCAATGATCACTTTGTTGTACAACCAGAAATCCGTGACTCAAAAAATTTTCAGAATTGATGGTGCGGAGAGAAGTCAAAAAGGGGGTTACAGTTAGATCAAAGGGGGTTGATGTCGTAACAATGACGTCATCTTGACGGAATCACGTGATTTAAAACTTCAGCAGCAGTGAACAGGCAACTTGCTGGTAAGATCATTAATATTTCACAGCTAATAATTACAACTTAAAAGACCCTACTTAATCTACAGTAAACATCAAATGGTGATAATTTCTTTCAAAGAAAATAAAATCTCAATTGATGACCATTAAATGCTGAAAACAGATGTCGAAAATTAAAACAGACTTTATCAGTATTTCCAGGCCATTAATTCACCAACATCTAAATGTGTTTGAATAACCTGATTATTAGGCCAATTGACAGGGGTTAAGGACTGATTTAAGGTTGATTTAAGGGGAATTAGTTCAATACGTATTTGGCAGGGATTCTGATAACATCTTTTGATACTCAAAAAGTGTCATTTTCATAGGCCCAGCCTTTTACACTTTAAATGAGACGTTTTACGCTGGTGACCCGTTAAACCCTTGAATCAGTGTAAAATGTAAATGCTGGCCAGCTAAAAGATGGGGGCCAGTCAAAATAATTTTTTACTGGTATTCCTAAAAGATCGCCAGGTTCAGGATGATGGATGGATGATTGGGGCTTTACGTTCTGTTTTTATGAACTTGGTAGGCTAATTAGGATGGGATGGGAGGAGGAGGAGGACACGGAAATTGGGTTAGGAATATTGAAACAGCCGTCCAACATAGGTCCAGGTAACCCGGCAAGAGCTGCATTCGAACCCTGGACCCAGCAACTGGCAGTATGGCATGCTATCACAAGACCAACCTGGGCTCCTGTCATAACACCTGCCTTAATTGAATTTATCAGTGATGCATGAAAGGGTCAAGGTTTATAGGCCTATGGTACTGTGTAAAACGAAAAATGGTGTTATGGTAATAATGCTATCAAATACTATAACTTTATTTTTTAAACACGAAGATATAAATTCTGATAATCTTATGTTTTTATCAAGACAAAATTACAAATGTCACCAAAAATCGAGGTGTGTGTCAACCCCTCACTTCAAAATAAATCCTATAATCCTTCATAAAATGTAATTTACCCCCCCCCTCCCCAATACCCCTATACATCCCTATCTTTATCATCTGAATTTTGCTGTCAGCTTAGCTTACAGAATCAAACACTAAAACCTTGTTAATGAATTATTAAAGCAAACTGATTGCACACTTGACTTCATGTTTTACAAAGTGCAACAACATTCGAAAAAGTAAAAAATAAAAAATATTCATTTTTACATCTTTTACTAAATGTAAATGCCAATATTCTGCTGCAATAAAAATCGACCGACCATATCTATTTCAAATAAATGTCTAACAGAACATTTTAAGCTCTGTGCACCATGAACAGATTTAAGTACACAGTGACTGTCAAAAACTCCATCATAAAATCACTGATTGACATTGGAAATATGATGAACAATAAAAAATTAGGAGATAACATTTTGGTGAACAAAACAAGCCTTTTTTTGCTCCACCAAGCATAAACGTTAACTTTGTCTGTCCATTTTACAGTTTGCTCTATAATTGTTGAAAAGACTGTGACTGTTCAACAGAAATTAAATTTGGTAATTCATCCATTCATAGAACCCATCAATTTTCAAGTCATGTTCTTGGTGCTAAAAAAGAGGAAATATCGGCAGTGATAAGTTTCATATATTTCATGAAATTTCTACTAAAATTAGAAGTTATAAAAAGTAGCTTATTAGGGGGGGGGGAGATTTAATATGGGGGGGGGGGGCTTGGAGAGTCTTTTTAATAAATAATATCTTGCTCAGTGTCAGTGAAATCAAATTAAAAAATCCTTTCTGGGCGGTCTTGAAATGAATAATTTCTGGATGGGGTATTTTTAACTAGGTGTTGTTTCATGAACAATAAATTACTGAGGACTTCATGCCCTTAAAATTACTGTAGCAGTTACGGTGTAATAAATAATTTCCTGCCAAGGAAAACTCCAAGCCCCCTCCCCCCGATTATCAAATTACTGCCCCTTATGTTTAAATAGGTAATAACATGGGACCCAATGCATTGCATCTGCCACAGAACTTCTAGGAAACTTCTAGGAATAGGTAAACTATCCTTGATAGTACTCCAGATATTCCACCAGAGGCCGTATGGTCCAAAATGATTTGCTAGGGCGCCATCTGGTGCCTAGTCCACAAATGAGGGGTTCTCAGCGCTTTGGAGCTCCAAAGCTTGTGGACTTAAATCAGTCTTAGGCAGACACTCTATTTCCCTGAGTGTCTTTTGAGTCACTTGGTATCGAAAGGCGAAGCCTTGAGCGTCTTATAACAAATGTTGTCGAGCAACATGGGTTGTCTGGTGCAAAGTGTGAAGAAGCAGTTAATCACATTGTCAAATAGCCCCATGATTGTTTTCATAGTCATTTTGTATCACTTTATCACTCCACTTGTTAAAATTTTCCAAAAACATGATAACATTGCATAAACAATGAACTTTATTTTCAAAAGGATTATGCTGGTATGGTGAACTTTTTGTTATGATACAATATTGCAAAACAATGCCAAGACTAACAATAAAGATGATAAGAGAAATTGATGACATGGGAAATTGTGTACATAAGTTTCTCGACACTTTGAGTCGTTCTGCGACATCATTTGTTTCAAGACGCTCGGCATTCTGCCTTCGACCCCCCCCCTGCTCCACTTTTAAAGAGCGTCTGCTCAAGACTCGGCATTCTGCCTTCGACCCCCCCCCCCTCCTCCACTTTTAAAGAGCGTCTGCTCAAGACTGGACTTAAATGCTGACTGATCTAAGCTTCTCAGTTTCATAATTAGGCTACTGCTTAGGCATGTGCCATATTTCCCGCACACTTCAATTAGTTAATTTACGGTTATTTTTGCAGAGATGCTCCATTTGGCCAAGGCCTCATTGGACTTTTGCTAATTTTTTTCAAACCCTTAAATTCAGAATTTAGGCCTAATGGCAATTTACAATGCTGCAATATTTTTAAGGAGGAAGATAGCTACACCTGTGGCAATTCTATATGACAAATACTCATAATTTTAGGTGGAAAAAAATTGATGTTCGAGCTCGGGCTGCAATTAATGATCCCAGCTACCAATCTTTGGCTGACAGCCAATTAAGGCTTGATTGCCAGTCTTAAAAGGGTGTAATTGTCTAATGGACATTGAAAAACCATCCAACATTTCCTTAAATCGTTCTTTTTCGTGCATCACGCCACCATTATGCTGGCACCATGACGACCCAATGTAACATCCTGAGCAGAGTTTGGTTTCTCAGATCTTTTGATTAGATTAGATTGAGAGATTATAAGAAAAACATCGTGGTGAGAAGAAATGCTATTGGTAAGAAAATTGCTTATTTTCTCATGAATATTTTAATCTGTTTTGTCTTTCTCTGTATAAAATAATTTTGATAAGTTCTGTCGAATAAACATGACCTAAAGGCTATGATACACATGATACACCTTTTATATACTCGATTAATATTGACAATGTAAGAAATGCTGTAGGCCTATATGAAACATTGCCTTCAACATCAAGACATTGGCACTGATCAGACCAAGACCTCATCATGTGCGGTTAAGTTTATAGACTATTTTGCAAATTACTCAACTTCGAATATGCTACTGTTGCAATTCAGCGGAGCACTGAAGAACTTTTGTAGGTAGGGCATTCATAGAGTGGCCCTATGTCCAAATAGAGCACTTGGTCAGAGATATACAGTTAGCATGCTTATATTGATACTGTTGTAACGTACAGCTATAGCTCTGTCCAAAGAAAATAAAGATAAATGGATTATTGGGACTTTACCTCCTGTATTTATGGACTTGGTACATGGCTAATTCCTGGGGCCTAATTAGGACAGGAGGAGGACACGGCAATGAGGCAAACTATTGTGAAACAGCCGTCCAACATAGACCCAGGTGACTCTACAAGAGCTGGATTCGAACCCTGGACCCGATTGGCAGCCTAGCATGTTACCATTAGCCCAACCGTCCTTCCTACAAGAAAAAAATAAATAAATAAAGCATGAAGTACGTCTTAGTTGTACTATTAATTATTAAATTTTGAGAATTAATCGTATTTTGGTCTTTACTTTTTTGGAAATTCAATTCCAGTGATCAATTCAAAATGGCCAATGACACCTTGCATAAAGCCATCCACGCAGGGAGAGTCAAACAGTTGAAATTCCTTCTGAATTCTGGAGCTGATGTCCGGATGATCAATTCCAATGGACAAGGAGCTCTGATATCAGCTTTAATGGTTCAAGATGAGTCTAAAAGGTAGACCTACTGTACTCCTTTTGATTTCGAAAAAACTTCTTTTTTTTCATATATTATCAACGTTTAGTTGAACAAAACATGCACAAATTAAGACATGAGACATCTTGTTTTTCCTCATTAAAACACACAATTACAGAAATAGAAATATATATATATGGCCTATATATGACAACATAAATTGATCATAAGCAGAAATGCTCATAATCAAGTTTTAGCAATTATGTTTTTAAATCATTATTTAAAAGAGACAGTCCTATGAAGAGAGAGAGAAAATAAAATAAACCTAATTACCATGACCAGTACAGGCTCACCCCTTTATTCAGAAAGCTCTGAAATTCAGAACATATGCCTAATCCTCTTTTCCGTACTTAGCTCGATTAATTATTGAACAGATGCAAGAACTATTCTTGACATGGCTCATATCTTGATATTGCTTTTGGTTTCAGATTGAGAATGTTTAAGCTGCTTCTCACCAGAGGAGCCAATGTCGATGTCCCAGAACCCTCTAGTGGAAGGTGTGCTCTTCTCTGGGCTGCCTTTTTGCAGAGAAAAATGGAAATCGAATTGATACTGACACTTGCTCGAGGGGAATGCAATTTCTATAGGAGAGACTATTTGGGTTGGTCTATAACTTTGCATTTTAAAAAAGACTGCTTTTTTTTCGTCATAAAGCTTGTACTTGGTAACTGATTGATCAGTAAACATTTTGTAATTTGTTGATGTGAAGTGAGAGAGAAAATATTTAGGTATTACAGGTGATTTCATTGCCATGCGATTCTTGTCATTCACACTTGGCTGTGAAGAATCAATGCTAAACCAGCACATACTACGTTTGATAAATCAAATGTGTGACGTTCTGTTGTTGCTAAACCAATCAGATTAACTAAAAATGGCATGTATTTGGTGCGTCTAGAACCTAAGAATCGCGTACTAATGAAATCACCTGTAAGTAAATGGTAAATATCATTGCCGAATAAATAAATATATATTTATTTAAACATTTACACACTTTTTCAGATTCAGAACACTAAACTTCGATGTGTGTTCTGTTTTTTTCTTAAAGGGACCAAAAACTAATTGACTGCTCAGAAGTCATAACATTGTTACCATTACGTAACAGTTGTCATGTTTTGATTGTCAACTAATTAATCTCCTCCTCCTTGAAAGCCAATTAAGTTGCAGACTTGTCAAGTTACTTTAATTGTTTTACGGTATGGAGACTACCTGTCAATCAAAATTAGCTTTGTATTGTGATTGGTTAAATGATTTGATTGACATCTGAAAAACAACAACTCGGAAAAAGAAAGAAGACTACTTTCTTTTCATCCAAACCGCATAAGTATTTTCGAGGAATAAATGAATGGATAGGCTAGTTGTATTCAGTGGCGGATCCAGACAGGGTCATCTAGGGGGGCCCGGACGCGTTTCGGGCATTCGCGGGAAGCGTTGCAGCGTATTTTCTTAAAAATATTATTATTTATCTCAGTGGTCTAGGGGGGGGGGGCTGTGCCCCCTAGGCCCCCCTGTATCCACCACTGCTATTATGTAAGCTATATCTATTACGATGATTATATAATTTCAGTTTTTGTCAGAAATATTATTTGGAATCGTTTTTTTTTGTTTCACAAAAAAACCATCGAATTTATTGTTTTCTTTATTCTTATTATCAAATATGACTTTGATTAAATATAATCTTTCTTCCTTTTTTTTCAGGTCACACTGCTCTTCACTACACTGTTATGAATGATGATACAGAATCAACACAATTAATTTGCCAAGAAATGTTAAAATATTCTTTAAGTTTAGACATTCCTGATTTTCATGGAAGAACTGCTTACTTCTATGCTAAAAGAAACAGGAACAAAGAAATCATGGAGATACTATTGAGCAATGGTGCCAGCTATAGACAGGTCGATATATCTAATAATCTACCTCCCCTGGGCAATAATGGAAAATATCAACCAAGTTATGGTAATAGAGAAAACACTGGCAATGAAATCTGCAGCAACACACATTTGGGAAATGCGATTTGCAAAACAATTGACCATAACATTAACCAAAAGTTGCCCGACCAGGCCTGCCCCAAACATTATGTAGATATAAATAGACCAAAACAATTGGATGTAAGCAATAAATTGGGCACGTCCAGTCAATTTGCATATCAAATACTACAGGGTGCTTCTGTTTTACCATTGTTAGAGACAAGAAATGTTACTATTCCTGATACTGAGGATGAAAATGCCCATGTAGAAAAAGAAATATTTTGTCAAGCAGAACATAAAGTAGTTGAAGATAGTATTTATCAATCCGAAAATTCTGATAGAACTGAATTTGTTCCTTATCAGAGAAAAGATACAAAAATATCACAGACTATTTCTGATAGCAGTGATACTGTTGAAAAATTGGAAGATTACTTTGAAGTAAAATCAGCAGAGCTGAGCAAAGCATACAGAAAAGGTGTAACAATAGTTCCCCAAAGAAAGTTGGATTGGATTTTTGTGACTGTGTTAGTAGTAATTCCTTTAGCAAGATTGAAAGTCAAACGAGCAATTGAAGAAGCTGAAAAGGAAGAACAGAGAAAAGAAGAAGAAGGAAAGGAAGATTCAAATGAAGAAGAATGTCCAAAGGAAGGACAAACTGATGGAATGGAAGAAATTTCAGATTTTGAAGATGAGATTCTTGCTCTTTCACCACTCAGTGAATAGGCCTAATTAAGTTACTAATTTTAAGTTTAATGAAATTAAATGAAATTGAAAGAAAAAGGTGAAAAAAAAGATAAGAAAAGAAGGAAAATTGAAATTGTCTCTCATATCATGCATGGTTAACTTATACGTATTTTGTGCAGCTGTGTAGATGTCAGAATAAAGCCTTGGAAAGGAAATTGCTTTATGTCATAACTATGAGGGCACTGCTCTCCAAATTTCAGTCAGTGCGCCCCCTCGGAGGATATTTTCGTAACAGGGAAATATTGTATGCTGCAGTATTAGGGCGCTACATTTTTAGATGGGAAAAAATCATTCTATGAATTTCACATCGCATACCCTCTTATTTGATGAGGTTAGGTATAAAACTGATGCAGGTGAAATTTTAAGGAAATCCAACAAGAGGAAGGGGTCTCCCAAAGGCCTTCAAGTTTCAATGTTTTTTTAATTTTCAACCATTTTTGCCAATCGGTGGTTCTCTATAACTTCGTCAGTATTAGTCATACAGCATTCTAATTGCCATCAGTGGCGTAGCTAGTGGGGGGGCAGGGGGGGCAAGTTGCCCCCCCCGACAACTTTTTGGGGAAAAATGGGGAAATGGGCAAAAAATGGGGAAATGAGCAAAAATAGGGAAATGGGCAAAATGAATTGAAAAGAGAGGAGGAAGATGGGAAAATGGGGAAGCAAAAGGAAGCTGACATTTTCTCCGAAGTTATTTGGCCTTATCATTGTGTTATCAGTGCTAATCGGAAACCAAAATAAAGGGCTTGTTTCACACATTAATGCAGGTAAACCGAATTCCCCGTGTTTTCCCTGAATTTGAGGCCAAATTGCAAATTCCCCTTTTTTTACCCCCTACTGGGAATTTTTTTTTTTTTCATAATTTTCTCTGTTTTCCCTGTCCAGTGGGGACCCTGCAGGAAGGAAAAAGGGAGGAAAGACGAGAAAAAAGGAGGGGAAACTTCCGAAAGTCTAATGACGATTTTTAAGAAATCCTACTGAAATTCATGCCAATGCTATTTGAAACTTTGAAGTATGGTCTTTCAGTTGTCAGCTTTGGTTTCCCAGTCATTCCTAAATGGGTGTCACTGGAAGACCAATTTTTCAGAGATTCAAATTTGCTTCTTTCTTTCCAAACCACTTCTGATTCTGAAGATAAAATGTTGTGGAAATTTCTGCTGATGTGGGTTTTTTTTCATGAATTTCAACATCATCAACACTCTTTGGTGGAATTTATGGAATTCGTAAGTTATAGGCTCAGTTGTAAAAGTCCTTTTTGTAAATATATCTAAGGTCAAATATGTCTAGTGTGCCTTTAAAACTTTTAACTTATTTATGCGGCGCAACGCAGTGCATTTCATATGCAATTGCTCTGTTAGTCACCAGTCGAAAATCCTTAAAAAATGCTTTGGGCGTACACCATGTTTTCGATTACATTTTGGGGAAATTCAGGGTCATTTGCCCCCCCAGAGAAAAATCCTAGCTACGCCACTGACTGCCATGGTTCGAAAGCTCTCAACTGTGTTGTCGAATTCCTATGAATGTCTGTGCTACCTCCCACCTCTCCTCTCATGTACCCCACTTGCATCTGGTGGCCCCTACATAGCGGTCCTTTGTGCCTTCATTGGGTTCTACACCATTTTATTAATAATTACCGTAAATGTATTACTATGATGACAAAATATTGGAAATGAATTATATCTGAATTTGAATATGAATCAAAAACATCTTCATTTTGTATACCAACATTAATGGTCTAGGATGATATCTTGCCTTCCGTTGGCTCTTTGGTCTGCACTTTTTAGAAATGAAAGTGTTGAAGAAAGTCTAATCCTGCAAAAATTATCTTTTGCATTTTTTTCACAGATAAGAATTTGAAATACACACACCCTACTGGAACAATGACTAAGACATGATATATTTGAATTAAGTGTTGCTGTCAAGCTAAAATTGGGAAATATCAATGCTTTGGATTAGGTTGAGGTTTGGAGCTTGGAGAAGCTACGGAATACAGACAGACAGAAATATTTATTTGACATGAATATACAGTTACAATGAATAAAAGACATAGTTCAATTATTTTAATGTCAGGAGACATTTACTTTGCCATGAATATGGCGCTACCATAAATGCCACCTATTAGAAAAAAAAGAAAAACAAGATTACACTTTTGATTAATTACCACAAGTCATACATTATGTCAAATAAATTGAAATCATAATTTTCTTAAAAATAGGTGTTGATAGGTGAAATGATAAATGTAGGTGAAGGGGGGTGAATGAAAATGGTATGAGGGTTGATTGGATGAAGTGAAATGGTCAGCAAAACAAAAGGGATGAAACTATATAATTGAGGATTGACATATAAAGCAAATTTGTATGGAACATTGTTCCTGGTATTGATGGGTCAATGAATTTTTGATATACAAGGAGAAGCCAAACTCGCTATGAGTTGAGACCTTTTCCAGAATGGAATTTGATGTACTATAACTTGGGTAGCTGGTATCTGACACTATTTTCGGCATAGGCATGATATAGACGTGGTAGTCTAAAATTCTTATTTCGTGCATTGTATGGATAATCATTCTGTGGTTTTATTAAGATATTTGTCACTAAAAAATACTTGGGAATTTGATTATTTATTAATCTATAAAAAAACTTATATAATTTTACTTTCAAAATATCATGAACAGTAAGCAAACGCAACTTTTTGAATAAGGGCTGTGTGTGGGCATTATATCTACTATTGGCTACAGCTCGAATTACCCTTTTTGTAATTTAAATATGGAATTTGCTTTGTAGCCCCAGCATAGAATTCCATAATTCAGATGAGAATTAATAAGGGCACAATATATAGTTTTCAATGTGTCCTGGGGAAGGAATTTCTTCAATCTATTCAAAGTACACTTAGCAATTTTTTTGCTTATGTTATCAAGGTGATCATTCCACTTGAGATGCTCATTAATAGTTATACCTAGAAAATTAAAGGTACCAATATATTCCAGGATTTTATCATCAATAAATAAAGCTGGGCGATTGATAACTTTACCCGGTGTGTGGAAAATCATACATTTTGTTTTATCTACATTCAAAGATAGCTTATTAACTTTAAGCCAAGACAATACATTTGCTAATTCAGTATTCAAAATCTGAACATTGTCTTGAGAAGAATCTAGAGAAACAAATAAAGTGGTATCGTCTGCGTATACAATGAATTTGAAAAAACTGCTTGATCTGAAAACATCATTTACATAGATGAGGAACAGCAATGGACCCAAGATTGAACCCTGTGGGACACCAGTAGATATATTTAGATGAGAGGAGGAAAAGTTTTGATATTCGACATATTGCACGCGATTACTGAGGTAACTGGACAGGAGGGCCAAATAGCAAGGTGAATGGGGGTTTGGTTGTCCATGCAAGAATTTTTGCAGCCTCCTGTGGTCTCCCTCTTCAAGGTCTCAGCTGCTGACTTGATGCATGAAACAGTTTGTGAATCATGATAGCAGGTGAAGTGTCATCTTTTCTACTTTCAACATGGGAACCACAGATAGAGGCTGTTTGATTAGTCATGATCAAGAGAAGGCCATGATTTGTCATGACATACAAAAATCAGATGCGTAATCCTTTTATTTGCCCGTCTTCTTAAATCAAATTAACATTGGAAGTGTTGGGTATGATCAAGACAACTCATTAGTATGCATGATGACTAACAAAGTGCCATTTTCACAGAGCAACAGTCTACTCTTTTTGCATATCAAATTAACTGACTATAATAGTAACACAGACAGTTCTACATCACTAAGCACAGAAAAATGACTAGTCCAATTATATGCATAGTTTTGCAAACATATTTGTTAAGTCCCTTTGATCAACAATTTTTTCCCTCAAAAACATGTATATGTCTTTTTCTAGGGTAACTAGATTTCGAAATTAGACATTTTCTCACATAGGCCTAAATAGGGCTCTTTGACCAATCAGCACTAAAGCCGGATATAATTGAGTGTTAGCTTTTTGGATATTCTCAAGGCATTATTTTCAACTACAAATGTTCAATTAATGTTGGCATCATCTCAATCATTTCAACCAATTTTTAAATTGATCCTGTGGGAAAAAATTAGGTTCCACTATCAGTCATGAATGGCTATGTCGTGGCGCTAACCTCCATCCTTATTTTAGTGTCGTGCTGATGAAAAAATAGTGAAATCTCAATATTTAAAATGTTAATTCGATAAAAATTGTTGGTAAGCTCCAAATATTTTTGTAGGCAGAAAATCTATTGGAATCGGTCAAGATGAGAAGCCATAAATTAAAATAGCCTGGCCAAACAAAAGTATAGAACGCCGAATATCTTTATTTTTGACAATATCTGTAATGTGCATTTCCTAGGAGAGGAATATGTCTCTAATATCTGAATCAGACTTCGCTCCTTCCCAGAATTTTATCTCGTCAAAAGCGGCATTGATGCAGGTGTATTGTTGGAAGCACCCAAACTGAAAAGTAAAAGATAGAGTAATAAAATGATTAAACAAGTTGGGGATGGATGGATGACTTGGGGCTTTACGTCCTGTATTTTTGCACTTGGTCTAATTAGGACAGGAGGAGGACGCTCTCAAGTTGGGGAATTGACCCAGTTTAAAATGACATCACAGCTTGTAGTTATTTGACATATATTGCAATCAGGGCTTTGGAGTCGGGTCATAAGTGAACTGACTCCGACTCCCAACTCCTTTGGCTTTCTGAAAAGCGACTCCGACTCCTTAGGTCTCCAGAATTGCGACTCCGACTCCCGACTCCCCTTATCATGAAGTCCACGAAAAATGAACAGCAGTTTTTTGCTGTTTTTTGCTCTATAAGTCTCAATTTAATAATTCTTGGTACTAGATTTTGGTTTCTATTTATTTGACAGTGATGAGAACAATTCAAACAGCAAAAATCAGCCATTGCTAAATTTTCAAACTCAAGGTGCCTCAGTATACAGGGGTCCATATCTAGCGTGACGGAATGATTGTAAGAATCATTCCGTCACGCTAGAAATGGACCCCTGTATACTGAGGCACCTTGAGTTTGAAAATTTAGCAATGGCTGATTTTTGCTGTTTGAATTGTTCTTTTAAGTGTCAGACATATAAAAACTAATACTTGGCACTGAGAGTGATTAAAATTAGACTTATAGAGCAAAAAACTGCTTCTTAGCATCATTCCGTCACACGTGGACTTCATGTTATCAGCATTATTTTACACAAATATTACATGATTAACAGGGACAAAAAGTACTTCCACAAATTTTCCATTGGCTTTTGTTCTTGAATACTTGTTTAGGAATTTTTGCTTAAAATTCAAGATATATTTCACGTTGTTGTAACTGGGTTTTTGTAAATTATATTAATTATTTTTAAGGAGTCAGGAGTCACAAAATTAATTTTCGACTCTGACTCCACCTGAAAATCAAAGTTCGACTCCGACTCCAACTCCACCCAAAAACCTCCGACTTCACGACTCCAACTCCCGACTCCGACTCTGACTATGACTCCAAAGTCCTGATTGCACTCTAAAAAAATTTCAGACAAAATTGCTTTTTTTAGATTCAAAATAGTTTTTTGAAAAACCAAATTTCAATGCAAAAAACCAACATGGTTTTTTTTCAAAAATCCATGTTGGTTTTGCATTGAAATTTGGTTTTTCAAAAAACCATTTTGAATCTAAAAAACCAATTTTGTCTGAAATTTTTTAGAGTGTGCCGATGATATTTGAAACAACAGAGTAGACTAAGTGCAGCATTCTTACCTCAACAGTGTACGTAGGATTGTAATCGCTTGACCGATGATACATGCCGTCTGCAATGAGTTCTCCGTCGATGTAAAACTTGACAGTACTTCGGTTCTGAGCAACGATGGCAAGATGATGCCATTCGTTGTTTGTCACTTGTTTGTTAAAACGAATCTGTTATATAGATAAATAGAAAGTATGAATTATTAGAAAACGCATACATTGCACTATAATTACTAGTTTTTATTATTTTCCTGCACTATTGAAAATGTTTGGAAGATTTTGAAGGAAAATGTTGCAAAGAAACATTTAGGGAAAGCGATTTTGAAAAAAGAAATTTTGAAACAAAAAAAAAAAATGGAAAAACCAAAAATTCGGAAAAAATAATTAGGGGAAAAAAAAATTTTGAGGAAAAATTTTGGGGAAAAAATGTGGAAAAAATCAAGAAAAAAAAAGAAGACATATCATTTTTTGGATTGGAAAAAACTACAACAAAATTTGGAAAAAGAAATTTTTTGGAGGTCAATAGTCCAGAGCAATATACTAAATACTGACTGACATGTGACCAGCTCTCAGCCAATGACAGCTCTGCTCTCATGGGGGCTGTATAATAAACATTGATATGCTTCCCTGTATCTTCACCTGAGACCTGTATCCTCCCAAAACCTCAATGATGCAGGTCAAGGGTGAAGATGCCGGGAAGGATACAAATTCAGCCATGTTTTAACCTTTTTATCCCACACCATTTTGTTTTCTTTCAGTTTGTTCTTTATGATTGTTCACTATTATCATGCACATCACGCAAGCAACATGTCTAGACAATTTGTTTATTCCTTGACATGCATGCTTAAAAAAATCTATAAATTATCTTGTAACCCATTTTAAGCGTTGACACAAACTGGTCTGGTGTCATCCTTACTTGTTCATCATCACACCAAATTGCAGCCTTTATACTTGATATGCAAACTGAATGGACTGTTGCACTGTGAAAATTGCACTTCATGAATAATCATATTGATTATTTGTCATGATCACAACCTCTACTTTCAATGTTAATTTGACATAATGAGATTAACCCCAGTTTGTGACAGGTAAACAAAAGGATTATTGACCTGACTTTTACTCAAAAATCAGTTATGACAAATGAAATGGCCTTCTCTTCATCACGACTCATCAAACAGCCGCTATGTTTCCCATGTTGAATGTAGAGAAGATGACACTTCATCGGCCATAATGACTCGCAGGGTCCCAAACTCTGTGCGAAGCAACACTCATTTTTTGCATATCAAGTTTACCCGCTTTCACGTTTTACAATATAATCAACTCACATTATATTTCTTTCCATTTCCGTAATAGAACAAAATGGGTTTATTTCTGTCAACTTGACGTTCACCAAGCCGGATTTCCCAATTGCTGGCCTTTGCAAGAGCTGGGTAATGTCTCCAGGTGTAGACGCTTGGCTCCTTCTTATACCTAAAGATGGCAAATGAAACTTAAGTAGAGATGTTATAAGACATGGTATTGAAATAATTGAAGAAAGACTTGTTGCGTTGTGCACTCTACAAAAATGGTGCTTTGGTTCCCTCTAAGTACCCACAGGGTATATTCAGAAATTTTTGTTGGGTATTCTGACATGCATTGGGTATTCCAACACAAATAAGGTATCCCAACCATGCGTGAAAGGTATACTCTGGTGGTGAAGAAGGTATTCCAAAGCCATAGACGGTACTTCAGAGGTGTAGAAGGCATTCCAGAGTTGTATGGGGCATTTCAGAGTGATATACAACAATTTATTAGCGGGAAAAAATGGATACCTAAGTGTTTCAGTCGTGATGCAAGTAATGTGTTTCGACAGATATGGTACTTTTATGGAGAAAAAACTTACAAAAGTATTTAAGTTATAAAAGTAAGTCGAAACAAACATGATACTTCTATATAGATAGACAATGAAGTTAAAACAGTAAATTAAGAAGTTGAAAAAGTTATTAGCAACAAGGCCTGCATAAAATTGAAAAACAAGTCGACCAATTCATCAATTCTTCTTCTGGGGTAAAAGTTGTGTGGTATTCTGCTTAAAATACAAATTTGAACCCGGTACCTACATGTATATTACTGAGTTCTCCAAATCATCATACCCTTAATTCATGGATGCTTTACGCTACTCCTCCCAAACTACTCAATGCCCACAACTACAATTTTGCAAGCAACATTCTTTCACATCTTACATCAACCATAAGAGGGTGTGGTTTCTCAAACTGTTCATATTATACCAGTGTACTTATTATTAGTAATTTCTCATGTTTATGCGTGATTATCAATCTTCTCTAATGTACTGGTCGTTGTTCTGTTTTCCCTGGATTCATTATACCCATTATCACGGGTACTATGCTAGTTAAATAAGATATCTCTCACCAGAATGATACGGTGTAACCATCTTCACACTTGTCAATGTCATTTATGCATTCTCCATCAAAATATCCCAGATCCATGTATATTGTCTTGGCAATTTCAGACCTAACTGTGTTATTAGTTAAGATTGCTTTTCCCTTGTGGCCTTCTACTAAAGTTGGACCTGTGTAAAAAGTACATTAACATGGCAGCTTCAACATTGATTTATTGATGGATTTATTAACTTTCAAACATTGTTAACAAAACATACAGTGGTCTTCAAAAAATGTAATATATTTGTCAGTTTACACAAGTTATTTATAAGTCTTGCATAGGCAATGTTTGAAGCGTGTCCCCAGAGCTCTATGAGCTGTACAGAAAGGGGGGCAAGCCCAGGAAAAAGGGAATAATGTAAAAGTGTAGGTCTGCATATGTCGACATTATGCCTGTGTAATTGTAGCTTGATCGCTTGATTTTTGTCTGAGCCAGCCGACCCTGCACATACCCCTCTTTTCAAAAATTTGAAGTTTTGACTTTTCCAAAAAAACAATTTCCAAAAGGTGCTCAAACTCCACTCAAATTATTTCTAATGTCACCCAAGGAACCTAAACTGTGAAAAGGTTACAAATAAGTCCTCAATTGTCCACTAAATATGATTGAGAAGCAAATTTTCTCCAGTGCCATGATGAGGTGTGCTCCAGCTGGTGGCTCCCTCGCTTGGTCAAATTGTTCATATCCATTGGAAAAGCCACAGATTTTTGAAAACAGGGGTAGGCTCATTCGAAGGCTGCTAGCTCAGCCAGGAATAATTCCACTAAACTACAAATACACACGTTTAGGATCCATATACGGGCCTATAATTCAATCCAACTTTCATAAAAAATCGGAGAAGGAATCTTTGAGATATTCAAGTTTATTTAAAGGGGGACTTATTTTTGGTGAACTGTTTAGTAACTAATAAGTAATATGGTAAGGAGAAAATTGGAAAGAAGTGCATATGTATACATCTGATTATGATTAAGACATGAAAAATAATAATAGTTAAAAAAAATAGCAGGTAAATAAGTGACAATAATAATCACAATAGGCTACTAATAAAAAAAGAATTGGATAGAAGTACATATACATATACATATGAAAATATCAAAAAAATATGATCACAGATGTTTTTAAAAAAATTGAAGAATTTGTTGCAACTTGTTACAAATCATCATTTAGATTTTGCAGATGTAGTTTTTATAGTGACATCTAAACCTGGAAGAAACAGTTTGTTATAGAAAGTTTGTCACAATATACAGCTATTAGAAAGTGATGTAGGCTGGTAATGTGCTTCACTTAACGGATGGGTTCTGGGTGCTCATGAGGGTTGATTGATGAGATAAGAAAGAGAGCAGTAGTCCTCAAAATGTTGCACATTTACCCCCATGTGATATTTTACTTGCCCAGTGCAGACACTGATACAAGCGAACACAAATTTAACGTCTCATCCGAAAGACATCCAGCCAGGATTTTGCTCATGAAGGTTCTAAAAAAAAAATGGGTTCACCACCCAGGGTTCGAACCCGTGCCCGCAAAGACCTTCAGCGGAGTAGGCAGGCACTTTATAAGCACTCAGCCACCCAGCTGCTGGAACATCAGGCAAAGTCAGTAGTAACAGCGATATTGGTCAACAAATTGCCTTTTCAAGAGCATGGATTGACAAAGGTACAGCTAAGCCACTAAATTTCTGGTGCCCTTAAATTGCACCATACATTTTTGAAAAGATAATCAAATAATGTAAGAATTGAAGGAACTTACCATTATGCAGATTGACAACCGCACCAAAAGCTGGGGAAGTATTTCCAGTTATTTCATCCAGAGGAGCGTAAACAACTGGCTCTGAACCAACAAAAATATGACAACAAAATGAATAAATGTGATTCATTACAGCCGTTTCATTTAGCATGGGATTTTGTGATTCATTTCCAACACATTATGACAACTTTATTCCATGACCAATTTGCAGGCGATAATTCCTATTTTCCTGTTAGCCACTTATCGTCTCATGTTTGACTCTTTGTCTCACGCTATAAACCAGTTTTTCACCAAGGGATCAGGAATATGTGTTTATCACACCTTGGGCTTAAGCCCTCAGGTGGTACATCACAAATCCCCTCTCCCATAGTGAATACTTATACATATTTCCCTCAAAGTTTGTCGCCCTCTTTGGCTCTAAGGCTCTAACTGTAACCTTTATCAAATGTATATATAATGGACGTTTAACAGATCTATAATATAATACTGTTAGAGTAAAATTGTAAATAATTATTATGCAACGTCCTGTATTAGAAATTCAAAAGTCAACAATAACCTGCTTGGTTTCCTGGAAGTTCGCGAACTTTCTCTTCATCGTCATTTAACTTGCTGCTGAAAAACATACAAGGAATTGTGTAGTACATACACCAGTGCTGGAGTAATTTGATGAAGTATCAAAACCTTTCGCTCGAACACAACAAATTTATATTCGGTCATTTTGGCGAGTCTACTGCATGGATTCCACCAATATATCTAATCAGTTCTTTCTTGTGGTGACGTGAAAAAATCGGCACAAGTCGCATTTAAAAATGTTCATTGGTTTTTCTTGAATCTTGGAAACAAACAGACATAAAGCTATAGACAGACAGACAGCCAGATGATCAAATAGACAGATAGACATCTGTGAAACAAAGCATATTAAAGGCCATCTTATGTAATAATGGCGGGCCTTAAATATTAGCTGCTTTGTGTGCCACAGTCATCAGAAACCTGAAACAAGACAGAACCAAGCAGACATTTTAAAAGACTTAAATGAAAGACTTACCCAAAAGCCAACACCAGGCAAGCAGCTAGTACTGTTATGATCCTCATAATATGTTCTCTGCTCCAAAATGGTAGTGATTCTATATCTAACTGCACACTACATATGATGGATTTTGGTGATTACTGACCCAATGACACATTGACTGACCAATTTGACAAAAAACAATAAACTTGGACAAAAAGGGGGAGTCTGAATCAGCATTTTCATGTTGTCATCACCAGAAAATTGACCTTTGACTGAAAGTACCACATCAGCAGGTTTTAACTTCAGTAGGAGTTCCACTGAGATGTAGGTCAAATGCTGTTTTTTCCAACTGTTTGCTCTCTTTCTAAATAGACAGATATATTAGGCTATCCAGAATAACTTGTAAAACTGGATATGAGACACAAACTTGCCCAGTGTGAAGGACGAAAGAAACATGATGGCAAGATTGGTGCCTGGATAAGTAATTGTTAGTCAGCTTAAATTATTGAATGAGATGGCTGCACATTTCTTTTGAGCTGACATAGCTTGTTGTTTCTTAGTTATGACAACAGGCTGATTATCATAATTTAAGACAACAAGCTGTGCGTGCCAACTCAAAGGAATTGTGCAACCATCTCACTCAATCATTAAAATTTCACATTTTAGTGTGGCATTAACTTAAATCAGTTTTGTATGCCATGATATTTAAGGACAGCAACTGAAGATGCATGACCATAAAAATTCAACGGCTATCCAAAACTTAAGAAAATGGATTATGTCACCATGCTACCTTTTTGCTAAAGCCGTGGGAATTGTCGATGAGTTAACAGAGAAATATTATCAATGATTTAACAGAGAAACATAATAGTGGTGAAATACAAAAAAGTTAAAGAGCAGATCTGTAAAATGTTTTTAAAATATATAGATGTTCCCCAATTGAAAATGAAGAGAACAAAACTTTACAGTTGAAGTACAGGCGTTAAGCTGAACCTTGATGTTCCTTGATTTAATTCACCCCTGTTTCTTCAAAACTTTGCATTTCCACGAAACTGCTTCAATAACATGCCACTTTTCATTCGCCCAAGCAGATTGCGGACAAGGGTTTGAAAAATAAAGCGCATCCAGTGCCTCTCTCAACTTCGAAAGCATCAAACCACATTACAGCAAGATACCTAAACTGTAGAATTTGAATTTGAGTCACCTTGAATGACTAGGTGAGATGGTTGCACAATTCCTTTTTGTTTCTAAGTTGTGACAATGGACCGTTTATCGTAACTTAAAACAACAAGCTATGTCAGCTCAAAGGAATCATAGGCGTATCGGAGGGGGGGGGGGCAGGGGGGGCGATCGCCCCCCCCCCCCAAAAGTTTGGGAAACAGTAAGATTCGGGCAAAAAGGTTAAACAATTCGGGCAGATCATCAAATAAAAACTCCTGAAAATTAAGGATTTCCAGGCAATTTAATTAGAAATGTTTATAAAATTAGATCGTGAAATTCGGGCACATGTCACTCGCCCCCCCAAAAATCGCACGCGCCGTACACCTATGAAAGGAATTGTGCAACCATCTCACTCAATCATTGAATTGAATTTATGGACGATTGAGGCTTTGTGTCCTGTATCTATGCACTTGGTAGGCTAATTAGGACAGGATGAGGATGGCAATGAGGCAAAGGGTGATTGAAACTGCCGTCCAGCATAGATTCAGGTGACCCGGCAAGAGCTGGATTCGAAACTTGGACCCTGCAATTGGCAGTCTATCATGCTACCACCAGACCAACCCTCCCCACTCAATCGTTGTAGCTGACTCAAAACTTCAAATTTTGCAGTCTGAGATAAGCGAGTCAATCTGATGATGTTCAACCCTGTATCATCTCGTTCTGCTGTTCTACATGTATGCACGTGGACTATAAACAACTAGAAATATATATCAAGCATAAAAACACCAATGTTTTATACAACAGAATGACCTGGAGCAGTGCAATATTATTGTGTCTGGAAACAATTCTGGATATATATCAGATGTCCATCCATCAGTAGGATTGAACACTGTATCCAATTTTTCAGCAATACATCTTGCGAAACTGACTGATTTGCACTCAAAAGGATTGCTTTTTGGGAACTTTATATACAAAAATGTATTTTCTATTGACTGTCAAGAAAAAAACTTGCAAAAAGCTTGTAAAGGATGATAAACTTTCGATATACATGTATATAAAATATATATATAAAATAAAAAGGATGATAAACTTTCGATATATATAAAATCTATCATTTTATATGAAGTTGTATTGCTCATTGAGAAAAGGTTCGGCTCTGGCCTAGATTATGATAATTAAAGTGATACTTCTGCTTCCCTGGCTACAATATTGTGCTTCTCAGTGCTTTAATTGAATTTCATTCAACATATTTCTTCTGATAGCTGTCAACTCTTCACACAGACACTGGTTCTGAATAGTTGATTGTGCTGCCCTCTTGATATAGTGACAGCACACCACACTGCCACAGTTGCATCCAGGTAGACAAAACTAAGTAACTTTCTTATAATATCTCAAATTCGGTTTTAACATGTAATTTAATCTTCCCATTTTTATACATAACTCAATAGAACATTAATGTGGTACAAATTATGGAATAAACCAAGGACCCTATCCATGCATTGCATGCTATTTTCATGATAACTTTCAACATTTAACCAGCACTCCGTGTAAAAATCAGGCAATGAGTTCGCATGAAGGTTCTCAGAATTTCTTGATATTTTGCACAAAGTTTATATCACCTTTTAATAACTCAGTGGTAACTTCAAATATTTTTTTAAAAATTTGGTATGCCCAGGGTAGGCCTTTGAAAAATTGATGTTTTTCACCTCGGACAGCCGCAAATTTGACAAAAATGCCCTAAATTAAGGTAAATTTTGTACATCCTATTCACATACTTATATTAACAATAGAAAAACAAACTATACATCATTTTCAAGGAAAACTTCATAACATAGCATATAAATCACCATATTTAACAATTTTTATGTTTCCAAGGAGTGTTGCCATGGCAACCACAAGCAGTTTTAGCATTTTTGGCTCAGACCTTAAATAGACGCATTTTCAAGGCCATATAACCTCTCTTGGTAACGCCTAGAAAAATATGGTAGAAATATCACCAGAAAGCACTACACTTGGGCTATACAAAAGTATTTTCAAACACCTGTAACTCTCAATACTTTTTATTATATTGACGAAAACAAATTGTTGAGTTTTTTTTGCATTTTCCGTAATTTGACCAATTTTCAAGGCCATATATCTCCCAAGGTAACACCTGGAAAATTATGGTTGAAATATCACCTGAAAGCACTACTCTTTTGCTATACAAAACCATCTTCAGTCTTCTGTTACTCTCAAAACTTTTTATTTTGTAAGTGAAAATAATTTGTTCCCTTTTTTGCATTTTCGTTAAATAGACCCATTTCAAGGCCATATATCTTCCATGGTAACGCCTGGAAAAATATTTTTGAAGTATCACCAGAAAGCAGTACTCCTGTGCCATACAAAACTATCTTCAAACACCTGTAACTCTTAATACTTTTTATTTTATTAAGAAAATAATTTGTTCCATTTTTTGTGAATTTTTCTTCTTTTTTAACTAAAATCGGTCCGTTTCTGTCGTGCTTCTGATCCACTACAGCTAAATAGTTGCAAGCCCTGAGTGCTTTATAGCAGAAATTGATAACCGAGTCTACTAGCTTTCTCTATGACATCAATGACGTTTTTAATTTCTCTGCTAACAGCCACAAGGGGGCGTTTTCCAAAAAAAAAAGCCACTTTCAGTCTCTTAAGGCTACTTCCCTCAGTTTTTAAGATCAATTTTCATGCAGTACCACTTTCTCAGCGGTTTTCATCATTTGGTATCCATTTCTGAACTTATTTTGTGAGTATTTGAAAATTGTCACATGATTCTAATGAGAAACAGCCAAGCAACTGCAAGAAAATGTTACTTATTCTCCAAAATGTTTTATCCATTTGCATTCTTTCAAAGTTTTCAATCTTTTATCACCTTCCCTGATAAGCCAACACCTTTTTTTTTCAGGTTAGCTCATCATAAAGTAATTAAATAAATCCTTCGAAAAAAGAGGCTTAAAGAGCCACAGAGGAAATAAAGGAAAAATCAAAGAAGTGTAGATAGTTAGTTAATTCTTCCAACATCACAAGTACAAATAATTTATAAATGAAACCGGGAGATTACATGATGTTGGAGGGATGCCAAGAGAAACTCGAGAGTTTGTGTTTTTGGCACTGAAACCTTTATTTTAATAAGGCCCTGTCACACCTCCCCGTTTTAGATAGTATGAATATAACATGTACGTTTTGTATAAGTTGAATAATTTATAAAAACGTTTTTTAAATGGTAACCACGTTGAAATGCATTAAAATACGTTGTCATACGTCCAGAGAGCTCATAAGATTTGAACATGTTCTAAAAAGAAGGACCTACATCCACCTGTTGCCAGTATGGCATAAGTAGTGAATAAGTTCTGAGAAAGTATTTAATACATGTCCACAATGTAAATTGTGGTAATCCGCAGTTGTTTAAAAAGTTAAAGTTTAAGTTTCTTAAAAAAGTTCTGCTTTTGCTGCAGCTTTCTCCAGGATTGGTTAACACTATGTGATGATGAGTGATGAAAAGACTAGTTGTCTGGCTTATACCCTATTTGCTCAGGATGTCTAGGATCTTTCTGTTGCCCTGGCAAAGAACATTGGATACAACCCCTCATTTAATGGTCCATGGGCTTGGACCATATCGAGTTTCAGGAGAGGGAGAGGGAGTTCAACCACTGACCTCACAGCCAAACTGGAAACAAGAAATGCCTTTAAGCATGAGGCCACAGAGAACTTTAGATTAGAATTTTTTATTTCACAGAATTGATCTATGTTCAAAAATGATGATTAATATGGGGCAGCCGGGTGGGATAGTGGTTAAGTTGCCTGCAGAAGGTCTTTGCCTGCATGGGTTCTAACCTCGGTTGCATGGGGAACCCAAAATTTTTGATGGACATTCAGAAAATCCCAGCGGGATGTTGTGTAAAAATTTGGGGCCCCTTGTATCATTTCTGTGATGGCAAATAGACAATAGACAATAGACAAAATTTATTTAACGTCGGTTTTTACAACGAAAAACTTTAGTGACAAGTGACTAGTGTCACCGACCAAAGTAAAATATCCCTCACATGGGGTAAATTTGTTACTAGACATTCATTGTTGAGGACTCTGCACTCTCTCTCCCATCTAGTAAATCAACTCTTGTGAGTCCCCAGAAGTGGGCTTAGAGGGCTGCACTTACCATAGCTATCTTTCTATCCGTCTATCCATCTATTCATCTATCGATCTATCTATCTGTCTATCTATCTGTGACTGGGTGGCTGATAGTATATCCGGGGCAGCCAGTAAATGCAGCATCGCCTTAAAAATAATGCCACTTCGGATACGCACAAAATGGAAATCCGATATAGTATTTTTCCCTTCAACTGACATAACTGACATATTTCTTTTTCTGGCACAGCATTATTTGATACTGTGATCTATTAATGCAAACACATAATATTTTCAATTTGATCATGGTTATTGAAAGGGTTACATATGAGTACACAACCAACCCTAAAAAATACGGTTTTCCCCCCTTTTTAGCCTAAATCCCTCATACCCTAATTTTGATGCAAAACCCTATTTTTGAAAACTTAAAAACCCTCTAAAAGAATTACCATCAAATGGTTATTTCATTGCTTTCTGTCCCCCGAAAACTGTTGAGCTGGTTTTACAACCCGTTCAAAACTGCCCAGAATAAAGCTTGAGGAGGATGCTCACTGCTCAGCTACTGTTATTGATCAGATGCTGTATTTAGCCTTCAATTTAAAAACTACAGGAAGTGCATTGTAAAACCGTTTCTACTGGAAGTTTTGCCTATAAAATGCGTTTTTCTCAATACAGAAATTTTGTTTATTAGGAACCTGATTTTTTTGTGAAAACCCTCTAAAAAGAATGCGGAACAATGGAACCGATGTTCCTGAGGTTGGGAGGTCTGTGAATATGAATATACGCTACTGTAATCATGAAATAAGTTGAATTTGTATTCTGCTTTCTATTCAAAATATGGTATCACAACATTTTTGAAGAAACTGACTTTCTGTATTATAAATTTCTTTTGGTTATAAACATTTCTTCTAAATATTCTTTATCTCAACAAGAATTTTGAGACAATCTCTCAAAATTTTCTACTGTTTTTCATGACAAATATAGCACCTTAGTATGATTCTTCTGCTATTGGACGACTCACAGTTTCATATTTATTACCAATTTGCTTATATCCAAATTCACAGCAGCCATTGAACGGCAATGAGGATTGAGGAATGATTAAAAAGAGAAATCATTGTCATGTATCTTCTGTTAGAACGTCATGAATGCACAATATGTACAGTATACTTATATTACAATGTTGTTGTTTTTTTTAAAGTAATAATTGTTTGCCAAAATGGTGCCTGCACCTCAGTTGTTAACTCTGGACACCTTATTTTACAGTCATGTGACAGTCAGTTTCATTGGTGATATTATGGCACTGCACATCGGTCCAAAAGAACTGTGTCAAATTTTCCAGTATTTCGTGAATAGGAAACTACTACATTCATGAGTATTTAGTGAAGAATTTTTCTGAGGAAGATTCTTTGGGGAAAGAATTACCACATACCCACACAAATGAGTCCAGAAATATGTGTTGCTACTACATGTTGAAATACCCTAAAAGGGTAGAGTTGTATGAGATCTAATTGCAACAACAAAAACATTTGGATTCAGTTTGGAAACATTTAGAACTGTACATATCAATTGGCATAACACAAATTTATTATCCCATTGAAATTTTATAATTCTGCTTGTTTTGAAATAGGAACCCCCTTTTATCAATTTTAATTGGTTTACTAGGTTTGGGCATAATTTTTTTTTCCCTTTTAGATGTACGTTTAGGCATGACCAGTCGAACACCTTGCAAAAAGAAAAGTATGAATCGGAAAATATTTCAGGAAGGGTAATAAAGAATGTTTATATATGTCATAGAGAAAGCTAGTAGACTCGGTTATCAATTTCTGCTATAAAGCACTCAGGGCTTGCAACTATTTAGCTGTAGTGGATCAGAAGCACGACAGAAACGGACCAATTTTAGTTAAAAAAGAAGAAAAATGCACAAAAAATGGAACAAATTATTTTCTTAATAAAATAAAAAGTATTAAGAGTTACAGGTGTTTGAAAACAGTTTTGCATAGCATAAGAGTACTGCTTTCTGGTGATACTTCAAAAATATTTTTCCAGGCGTTACCATGGAAGATATATGGCCTTGAAATGGATCTATTTATGGAAAATGCAAAAAAAGGGAACAAATTATTTTCGCTGATAAAGTAAAAAGTTTTGAGAGTTACAGAAGTGTGAAGATGGTTTTGTATAGCAAAAGAGTAGTGCTTTAAGGTGATATTTCAACCATAATTTTCCAAGTGTTGCCTAGGGAGATATACGGCCTTGAAAATTGGTCAATTTACTGAAAATGAGAAAATCCTCAACAAATTGTTTTCGTCAGTATAATAAAAAGTATTGAGAGTTACAGGTGTTTGAAAGTAGTTTTGTATAGCACAAGAGTAGTGCTTTCTGGTGATATTTCAACCATATTTTTCTAGGCGTTACCAAGAGGGGTAATATAGCCTTGAAAATGCGTCTTTTTAAGGTCTGAGCCAAAAATGCTAAAACTGCTTGTGGTTGCCATGGCAACACTCCTTGGAAACATAAAAATTCTTTAATATGATGCTTGATATGGTATGTCATGAAGTTTTCCTTGAAAATGATGTATAGCTTGTTTTTCCATTTTTAGTATAAGTATGTAAATAGGATGTACAAAATTTACCTTAATTTAGGGCATTTTTGTCAAATTTGCGGCTGTCCGAGGTGATAAACATCAATTTTTTAAAGGCCTACCCTGGGCATACAAAATTTTTTTAAAAATATTTGAAGTTACCACTGAGTTATTAAAAGGTGATATAAACTTTTTGCAAAATATTAAGAAATTCTGAGAACCTTCATGCGAACTCATTGCCTGATTTTTACACGGAGTGCTGGTTAAGCAGCTGGGAATTAGGCAATGTCAGATTTTGATTTTTATGTGAGCAAAGTTAATCTTATAGATTAACTTAGGGATTAACTTGGACTTTGCATGGTTGATAATTTAAGGTGTCATTTGTTATTGACTATTCAGATGACTAAATTAATGAGAGCTCTTACTTTCCCTTCCTGTCTCCATGGTTAAATATTAATTTATAATATCAATTTTAAAAATCGGTTTAAACTTGACTCAAGGATCAGGACTCCTAATTCTTATAGCAGCAACACTTTAGATGATTAAAAAATCGAATGAAATCATACTTTACATAGACCTGACATAGAACACATCATCCACTATCCCAATAATTAAAATAATAAAATTTAGGTAATCTTTTGACTCAAAGCACATTTTCATTTATTTTTCAATTTTGCAAATAGTGAAGAATACAAAACAAAGCAGACAGTGATCTGATAGAAGATGCTGAAGCTCATTGATTTATTTGACAGAAGGATTACTAAATTACTAAATTTACATGGACGTCGTTTTGCACAGGGGTTCCATCAAACAGCAGTCCATCAGTGTCTGGATGATTATGGTAGATTAGAAGGATTTGACATGGAGTGGAGTGGCATAAGAATCACTTGGTTACTCGTGTTCCTCGGACAAAAAACCAGAGTACAAAATCCTTAGAGTAATCAGTGAATTTTATGAGTCTGTTAAGCTGTGAACATTGTACTCTCAAAATTATTTTAAGGAATTCCTAATAGAAAGATAAATTTGTGGCCCAACGAAGATAACAGCCCAGGAATAATCTTTGAAATACCCTCAGAATTTTGTATTTTCTCTGACAAAAAAAGGTTATTGTATTGTTGTATATACTATCAGTCATGCACTGAAATGCAGCCGTGCAAAAACAGTTACTCTATGTTATGTTTTTTTAAAACGACAGAAATGCCACAATGTACAGAATATGGTGAATTTGGCTAATTCTTTATGTTACTCTCGACCAATTGAACAGTTGTATCTCATTAGACTGTCCTTATTACGCATTATTTTTATTATAAAGTGATAAAGACTAGGAACACTACTACACCATCCTTGCTATGAAATTTGTTTTAAAGGTGGCATTAAGAAGCAGGACTAGTATAGATCTGCTGAAGAAACTTTCTTTCAAACATAGTATTCGCTTTAAAGTTCTCAGTGTTTGAAGCTACACTGTACGGCAGAAGGTGTTTTCTGAGTGCAATTTTCTGATTGACTTTCCTGTGGAACAAACTGCCTCAAGCAAAATGTCTGATGTCAAGTGCAATAAGAGAAGTCCTTTTGGCTGGAAAGTAGAAAAAAGTAAAGGCATTACATACAACAGATCGGGTGGAAACACTTGAGAGTTGTGAAAAATCTTCACTTGGTATCTAATAGACAGAACTGCAAAATACTTCAGTTGATGTCTATGCTCTTGCACTTGACTTCAACTTTTTTTTTACAACATTTGACATCAAATAGTAAATAGCCATGAATATGACTCCTTTTCTGCGGCAATACATTGCCGTTTGAAAGTAAGTGGACAGGGCAATGTTTTACGATTGGGTCAATGCTAAATAATCCTCAAGCGAACTGCTTGTGAGAGCATGGGTTCTCATCGCATGCATGGAATGAAAATGTTAAAATCAAGGAGGACATCTAAGCATTCAATGCCTGACATGCTCATAAAACTATTTTTTTTCTCAGGAACTTTGAAACTCTGGTTTTTGTCAGAGGTACACGATGCGCACACATAATTCTCAAGCTACCCCATTCCATGTCAAGTCTTCTTGATGCGCCTTATAGTCTTGCAGACACTGATGGACAGCCGTTTGATGGACCCCCATGCAAAAAGGCATCCTTGCGAATTTAATAATTTTGTCATCCTTCTGTCTAATAAATCAATGTGCTTGACAATCTTCTCCAAGATCGCTGCCTGGTTTGTTTTGTATTCTTAACTATTACAAAATTGAAAAATAAATGAAAATGTGCTTTGAGTCAAAAGGCAATCTATATAAGTTTTTTTAATTATTGGGATTGAGGACGATGTGTCCTTTGTCAAGTCTATGTCAAGTATGATTTCATTCTATTAGTTAATCATCTAAAGTGTCACTGCTGTAAGAAATTAGGAGTCCTGATCCTTGAGTCAATTTTAAACAGATTTTTACAATTGATATTATAAATTAATATTTAACCATGGAGACTTGAAGGGAAAGTAAGAACTCTGCAAATTTATTTCCTTGTAAATTTAGCAATTTTGTCAGCCTTCTGTAAATAAATCAAAGAACTTTAGTGTGTTTAAAGATCATCAACTTGCTGGGTTGTTGTCATCAATATTTGCAAAAAATAAATTAATGAAAATTATTTTCAGTTAGAAGATAATTTAAGTACCATAAAACATGAATACAAATGGCAAGCCTTTATTTTCCTTTTATTGTCCTGGAACTCTTCTCGCCATGCATTTTAAAACTATTGTGGCCCTGTGTTATAGGACCGCCCCTTCTGCGGCCATGAAATGGTCTCTAGTAGAGGTGCGGTCTCATCCGGGTGCAAAATGCACTATAAATAGTACTAAGTGTCGGAGGAAGGCGGGTTCATTACGAAAATCGGTCTTATAACAGGGGACATTATAACAAGGGGTCTTCAAAGTCAGGTGCCACTGTACCTTCAATTGTGATATTTCATTGCATCTCAGCTGTGCCAAACTTCAGCCTCGTTGTTGCTCTTTGATCAAACTCAAACTAAAAAAGCCTTAACCTACTGTAGTACAAAGCCAACGCAGAAAGCTTCTGGACACATTAACAGTGATTAAAAGCACTGCACTTAAATTCAATCAAGAAGTAATGTGTCCATAATCAAGCATACTAACAGTCCAAATCTTCATAAAATGTTGCGTTGCCTTCACATCATTTATCTTCAGTTGGGACTAAGGGATGTTGTGCAGTGTTGTTACAGCCAGGAAAGGACAGATGATTACTTTGAACACAATGAAAATGCTTTACTTTGGGTCATTTTGCTGGACATAATTTTACTTGTTCATGGTGAGCATCAGAACCAGAGAATACATTATAATCTATGTGGGATGTTCAGAGTAAACAAAAAAGTAAAAAGTATTTACCTTGATGTAATGCGGTTTGATGCCTTGGAAGTACAGAAAGACAGCGATTAGCTTTATCTTCAAAACGCTTGTGTTTCGCAATCTGCTTTGATAGAATGAAAAGTGACATGTTATTGAAGCAGTTTAGTGCAAATCGCAGAATGAAACATGAGTATTCAAGGGGCCGGGAGGCTCGTTTCATTGTCAGTGCTTGAATGAGTATATTTATTTATTGAAAACTTCATTTTTGTTCATTGACCATGTACGAGTATTTTACAAACTAACTTTTACTGACAGGCTGTGGTACCATGTAAATGTCATAGTTTTTTAGATTCTCATTTCGGATTTTAAATCTGCAAACTTCCTGGCCTGAATGCATGCTTTGCAATTTAATGATTGCCCAAGGGCTTTTGTACTCTGGCATTTTTCTGAGACGCACAAACTCTGGCTTAATTCTTATGCCACTCCACTCCATGTCAAGCCCTGTTGATCTACCTTAATCTTCCAGACGCTGATGAACAGCTGTTTGATGGTACTCCATGCAAAACTAGTTCCTTGGGAGTTGAGCAATTTGGTCAGGTTTGTCAATTATGGGCTCATGGAACTCAGAGACAATTTTAAGTGGAAAGGTGAAATATCAGGTCTGGAAAAAATTATCACCCTCAATCCACAGCAAATCCACAAGAATAGCCTTGCTAACATGAGAAGAGATGATTCAGTCTTGAGTTTTAGAATTTAAAGGATGTATCCAAAATCTGGCAATATGTTTCCTGTTCAAAGATATTGTTACGTTCATAGCCATTTTATAGAAACACTTAAAATGCAGCTGTCTTACACAATGAAATTGTGCATAGAAAAATGATTTTGGCAATAGGCTAATAGCATAATGTCACTGTTAGCCAGAAGCCAAAATGATATGCGTTGGTGTCCATTACAAGTACATCTTTTTATAAGTCTTCTCTCACTTAGCTATCCCACTAACGTGTAGAAATAATGCTTTTGCCACAGCTTTTACACCTTAAAAATGCACACTGACTGTACCATATACTAAAGACAAGAATGATTTAGCTAATTTCAAAGTGAAATATTGTCCAGAGAACCACCTTAAAAACACACTTGGCATATTGTGTTTGATCTAAAGCATTGCACTTAAAGGCAATCAAAAATTAATATCCAATTTTTAAAGAATGATGAGATTCCAAGCCAAAATCACACAGCTTGTTTTTATGAAGTCTTCATGTCTCCTACATCATAACTATCAAAGTCGGCACTAAAATTTGCTCTAAGAGAGGCTATATAACGCGATTAAAGAGTACTTCTATTAGTTCGATAATTATTTTCTAAATGAATTACATTCTCTTAAAATATGTACCAGCTAATCTAACACAGACAGCCATGATAATGCCAGCAAAAATCCTTCAAATTGATTTGAAACTTCCATGTACAATTTGTACATGTTATTGAGGTGGAGGATATTTCTGGTAGTTTTCTTTGCATCATATCCGAACCACAGAACACAGTGTATTACACTGAGGGATCTTCAGATAGAAAAACTATGTACTTGATCAGTTAAAAGCTTTTATCTAATGTCAAATTTTTAAGTGCATACATTCCACTTGTCGTAATTTGGTTTGATGCTTTAGAACTAAAGAAAGACAATGGATGATTTTTTTCTTTCAACATGTGTTCCATAAGTTACTTTGATTGAATGAAAAGTGACATGTTATTGAAACAGTTAAGTGCATGTGCAAATTGCAGAATGAAAAAGGTAATCCAGGGAGAGGCAAAGTTCAATGCTTCCGTTTCAACTGCAAGTATTTCTTGTTCATCTCAAACTTCATTATTGTTCATTGAACAAACGTTTATTGCACTACCTCTTATAGATTGGCAGTTTTTTAGCATCTTTTTTTAAACATTGATTCTGCAAAAAACCTATGAGCCTACATGCTCCAAAATTCAGAAATTGCTCATGAATACAAAACATGTCATTCTATGGTGAAAGAGTTGTTTTAGCAATTAAGAATTGTATTTTTGTCGTAATGAAATCACCATAAAATTGCAGCTCAGCAAGGTTTACAGTGTACCAAAAGGCATTTGCACTTTACTTTGTACTCCCTTTTTTTCAGCATCCTAGGGAAAGTCAGGTCCTGTTAATCTGAATTAATCTTCCTGAGCTGATGAACAGCTGTTTGATTGAACCAAAAGCAAATTTAGCTCCACACAAATCACTCGGATGGTCTCACATTTGCTAAATAAATCAAGGCGACAAAACTTTGGAATAACCACAGGGATTACAATGTCGGATATATAGTAAGCTGCTAAGATCATTTAAAAAACAGGTCACATTATTATTGACACTTTCTTAGATAGATAGATGGATACATAGATAGATCTAGATAGATAGATATTTATTTCTACCTCGGGGGGATCCAGAAAATTCCAGTGGGGGGGTGTATCGGGCTATCACATCGCGGGACGCATAGCTAGCGACATAACACGACTACGCTCTGATAAAATTAACACAAATGTTAGAATATATAAATTTTAAATTTTGGTCTGGTGGGGGGGAGATGCATCCCCGATCCCCCCCTGCATCCGTCCCTGTTCCACCTATCTGTCTATCTTTCTATCTATATACTACTAGCCAAGAAAGTGTCAATAATAATGTTATATTTCTTATTATAGTATCATATTATATTAGTGTTCCCTCTTTTTTAAATAAAGTAAACTCGTTTTTTTAAGGATCATTATTATATTGGCCCTCTTTGTACATCCCTACCGGCTAATATTGCAGTTAAATCTTGGCTTGCTTGATCACTGCTGGCCAAGCTCTACACACATTCCCTGACCATCCTACATGGCCAATTGTGCAGCGTACGTAAAACGTACGAAAGCTCTTTTATGCGTATTTCGTACGTAAATAGCCCATTTTCACGTACGAAATTCGTACGAAAATTTACGTACGTGAAACGTACGTAGATTTTCGTACAAATTTCATACGTGCTGACGTACGTAATTCATACGTTAATTTTACGCATGAAAATCGTATGAATTACGTACGAAAACCATACGTTTTCTAAACTTAGAAAAATTCTGATATTTCACGACATTCTCATTAGAAATAGGCCAGTAGGACTATGGGCCTTCCTCAAAGTTTGGAAGTGACTCTGTTTCAATCAAATTCAGGCGAAAACCATGACTTTTTTTGACAAGCAAATAAACATTAGATTCTACACATTAATTACTGATCTTTGGACTATGATTTGCTTTGTTTGCTGAGTTTTTTTAGTTATTCCAGGTACGTCTAAACTTAAGCCCACCCCAGTAACCACTGCACAGAAAGGGCCAAAGTAACTGACCTCAAAATATACTGAAATCTAGAAAAAATCATTCGAAGAAGCTTTGTTTTTTTCATTTCTTTATTCTGTAACCTTAGATACATTGTATTGTATCATTATAGCCCTATAACAAGCACGGTGTGGCTGACATGACCGATGATCAGAGGGTTATTGCCCGTTAGGCCAGACAAAACAGTAGTTTACTGATTCTTACCTTCTCGGACCTACTGAAACAAGTGATTTACATACCCATGATGTTACTTCGTTGACACAAAAACCATTACAGCTGATTTTTTTCGTCCAACCGACTGACCTTGTTGCTTTAAGAAGGCTTTCAAAAATATAATCATTATTCAATTATTCAATATTCATTAATGTTAGAATTAAACTGACAGTTCATTCGTTGAATTTGTGTAGAAGTCAATTCTTGGGAGGTACTGATAATCACAAAGAACAGCAAGCATGTACATGTAAATAATACAATTAAACACATCATAAATATATCCACAAATAAACTGATTGAGGAAATACTTGAAAATCCGATCTGAGGCCTATAATAAAACTTAATGGGAGTGTGGTTCACAGCAATGAACCTCATGAATGTCAGGTCGCGGAAGAATACAACATGAGTCCGAAGGACGAGTGTTTATTCTGCAGCAGACCTGACATGAGTGAAGTTCATTGCTGTGAACCACACACCAATTAAGTTTTATTTATACCCCACAATAAAAACAGACCTCCAGTAAAAATGATTAATAATTTCAAAAGGCACCATTTTGTTTGAATGGCCACAAAAAGATCCCTAGCAACCACACCGACCAATGAGAGCGTCAAAACATTGTGACGTCATCACTTCACTGTCCATTGTTTACATCATAACGTCAGATAATGAGATGCATGTGGTTCACCACTATGAACCACATGGTGTGAATCACATGGTTTTTTGCCAGAACTTAACTGCTGGTAAATCCCACTGTTCATGATATTACACAAGTTTGTTCATATTAAGTTCTGATTTCCTGAAGTAGGGGGGAGGGTTGGTCTAGTGGTAGCGTGCTAGGCAGCCAATCGCTGGATCCAGGGTTCGAATCCAGCTCTTGCTAGGTCACCAGGGCCTATGTTGGAAGGCTGCCTCAATCATCCTTTGCATCATTGCTGTGTCTTCCTCCTGTTCTAATTAGGCTACCAAGTGCATAAATACGTCCTGGACATAATCATCCATCCATCCATCTCTTCTGAAGTTAGATCCTTGCTCAATGCGGTCACTCAACCTGGAATAAAAAAATGTGACATTTGAAAATCCATAACTATCATTGCATGATCAATAAAGTGATATTCATGGGAAATTGATCTCAGTACCGGAACCCTTTTTAACTGTCAATCCCAATTTCTAACAAATTCAAAAGATAAATTTGTCTTTAGATTGATACATGCATGAATGAGTGACTGCTATTGGTTGAGAGAACCTGTTTAGAGTTTATGTAGCTGGATACTCCACTCAAGTTTTGCTCAGTGGCCTCAGTGTAGATGGGGCAGGTGGGGCATTAAATTTTGCCCCACCACTTTTTGGCCAAAGTATACATGTTTCTGAATCAAAAAAATTATTATTTTCGCCGACATCTTCCATGAGGGTTGGACCACTATGTGAAATTAACTTTTCTCAAATAAATAGCAAAATATTTTTTTATATCTTGATTTAATTTTCTTCTTTGACATTTTATTATCTCAAGTGAGACAAATTATTCATGGATCCACAGATTTGATTTATAAGTTAGTCTAGCCACAGTAGCTTTTTTTAAATTCGAAAATAGTTGCTTCCAGTGACATAATTCTTATAGCTTTACTTCATGTTATCACTTCAGGCTGCTACTCCTTGGTCTGGAAACTATGTTGATCTACCTTGCCTGGCTGCCCCCCTCGTTTGCCTTGGCCTCGGCAAGGCATTTATATTTTTAATATACATAATATAAACATAGGCGTACGGGCGGTCGTTTTGCTGGGGGGGGGCTAAATTGCAGAGCCTCTCACAGTGGATTTTAACCACCGTCAAGTTAGAAAGATTCTAAAGGAATGGCACCTGCTGGATATGGTACACAATAACATGCAATTTAGTGACGGTGACGGGGGTTGAAATTACATAATCGAAAACGGGAAAAAAATTTGTTGGGAAATTTGTGAGAAAAAAATGAATTTTTATGTTGCAGCCATTTGGCAATGTGACAAACTGCCACACAGTAAACATTTTTCTCACAAATTTCCCAACAGATTTTTTTCCCATTTTCAGTTATGTAATCTGCATACATGTCCTTGCGGACCATATCCAGCAGGTGCCATGCCATTACTAGAATTTTTTCTAACTTGATGGTGGTTAGTAAGTGAACCGACTCCGAATCCCGACTCCTTCTGCTTTCTGAAAAGCGACTCCGACTCCGACTCCTTAGGTCTCCTAAATTCCGACTCCGACTCCCGACTCCGCTTATCGGCATTATTTCACGCAAATATTTCATTATTAACAGGGGCCAAAATGCACTTCCACAAATTTTCCATTGGCTTTTGTTCTTGAATACTTGTTCAGGAAGTTTTGCTTAAAATGCAAGATACATTTCACGCTGTTGTAATTGGGTTTTTGTAAATTATATTAATTATTTTTAAGGAGTCAGGAGTCACCAAATTAATTTTTGACTCCGACTCCACCTGAAAATCAAAGTTCGACTCCGACTCCACCCAAAAACCTCCGGCTCCACGACTCCAACTCCCGACTCCGACTCCAAAGCGCTGGTTAAAACCCACTGTGCTCTGACCCCCTGGGCAAATGTCTATAGATAGGCCTACCAGGGTATTAATTATCAGTTCTAATTCTGACTGTCTTCTTAATTATCCATTTTAGTTAAAAATGAGTAGATCTAAGTGCGGTACATGCACGAGAGCTGTAGCCAAAAATGACAAGGGAGTAAACTGCGGTGTATGTCTGTATTGGTGGCATGCAAAGTGTGAGGGAATCAATGATGACCAATATGAGTGGGTCAAAGATAAACAAATCCACTGGTATTGCAAAGGATGCAACCGGGGTGCTGTCAAATTACACCAACAGTTAGCGCTAGTTACAGCCAAACAGTTGGAATTGACCAACAAAATTGACACTATTGAAGAAAATATGGTGACAAGACCCCAGGTTGAAGAGTTGGTGACGAAGGCCCTAGAATCGAACAAAAACGATGGCATGGACGATCTCAAAAATAGCCTCAAGGAGGTAGTCCAACACGAGATGGATAACAGGTTCGATGACGCACTCAAAGAAGCAGTCCGAGAGGAGACCAAAAAAATCGCCCTACAAGAGATCAAAACCGTAGAAGAAACCCACCGAAAAGAATTATTCAACGAAGTAAAGGAGGCAATATCGAAAGAGATCGAGGCAGAAGTTGAAAGAAGAGTCCGTGAGCGATCTAGGGAGGCAAACTCAAACGCTCAAACAAATGCCCCGCTCACCCACACTGACCTGAAGATCCAGAAACTCATCAGGACCACTCTCCTTGACCTTGGAAGCACGGAAAACCGGAAAAATAACTTAATCTTCCACCGACTTGAAGAAGGTGCAGATAATGCAGAGGACCTGGTAAAACTGTCTGAATTCCTGAAGCTGATGGATGTGGAAATCGACTCGAGGGATATCAGGACCTCAACACGGCTTGGGAAAAAACAGGAAGATAGATCTAGACCGTTCCTGGTTACCTTTGAATCTGGTTCCCAAATTGAGTCAATCTTCAAAAGTGTAAATAAATTGAAGGGGAAGAACAGTCAAGTGTCTATAGCGAGAGACCTCCCAAAGGAGACTAGAAATTACCACGAAATGCTGCTGCAAGAGGCGAGACAAATCCAGGGAGACAATGCAAAAAATTTTTTATTCCGAGTGGTGGGCCAACCAGGGAGGGAGAGAGTGACCTGGAAGCCGAAGACCCCCAAACCCAAAGAGGCTGTGCAGATTCCGGAGGAACCAGTCTCAACTCAGGAACCGGAACGGTCGGAATTCGAGGAACCGGAAACCGAGGAGTCGGAAACCGAGGAGACGGATCCGTCAAAGGAAGAGGAAAACCAGCAAGAGACCGATCCAGAGATGCCGGGCTTGGAAGAACGGTTGGAGTTACAGGAAATACGGGAAGAAACCGACAGTGCAATCTCAACTCCCAGGACAAACTAACTGTTTGGTCCACTAATGCTGACAGTTTACATAATAAAATTGATGAACTTAAATTAAGACTGGAGTGTGAAGTTAATAAACCGCAAATTATAGCGATAACTGAAGTAAAACCCAAAAACTCACGATTCCCAGTTACGATTGGGGAATTCTGTGGTATTTTTCCTGGATTTGATGCATTCCATGTAAATATCGCTACTAGTCATGGGAGGGGTGTTTTGGTGCTTGTGGATAGTACCTTGGAGGTCAAGGAGGTTGACTTGGACAATTCGTTCCAAGAAATGGTAGTATTAAGGATTAAACTACGGGGAAGTGATAATCTGACATTAGCATGCTGCTACAGAAGCCCAAACTCTAGTGCTTCAAACAATGAAAGTCTAGTGGCTTTGCTCAAATCCATTGAGGATTCTCATCCGAGCCACCTTTTAATTATTGGTGATTTTAATTATGGGAACCTGGATTGGAATTCAACAGTGGGCAACCTGGACTCCGGCAGACCTGACATAAACTTCCAAGAAGTGGTCTACCAGAACTTCTGGAACCAAATGGTAAAAGAGCCTACAAGGAAACGGGGTATGGATGTACCAAGCCTGTTGGACTTGGTGATAACTAAAGACCCGGATTGTGTTAATAATATTTCGCTGAATAGCCCCTTGGGTTCCAGTGACCACGCACTTATCTCCTTCGATTTTATATGCTACCTACGGCCCCCTGCAGACTTTATTGTAAGGCCCTTGTTGAAAAAAGCAAATCTGGAGGAAATAAAGAAATTTCTAAATCAAGATTGGGATGAACGCATCGACAAACAAAATGTGGACCAAAGCTGGACAACCATCGCGAATGAAATAACGAAGGCACAGGCAGCTTATATCCCTAATGTCAAGAAAACATATAACAAACGGGTCACCCCACTGACAAGTGAGCTCTTGAAGGAAGTAAAGAAAAAACAGCGTTGTTGGACCAGGTATATGGAAACGAGAGCGGAAGAAAAGTTAAAGGAATACAAGAAGCAACGCAACAAGGTTAGGAACATCACCAGGAGAGAAAGGAACAAAATGGAACTGAATATCGCCGATAACATGAAGAGAAATCCAAAAATGTTTTGGAATTATGTAAAAAGAACAGCAAAGATTCAGTCAACCATCCCGGACCTCGAGGAAGAAACTGAAGGAGATCGGAAGACCTACACATCGGATTATGATAAAGCTCAGCACTTAAATACCTTCTTCAGAAGTGTACAAGTGATTGAAAACCCAAGAAACATTCCAACTTTGAATCCATTCACAGGAACTGTACTGAATGAGATCACGATAAGTGAGGAAATAGTCCATAAGAAACTCAAAGGTCTAAAGACCTCAAAAGCTCCTGGGCCAGATGAGATCTACCCCCTAATCCTGAGGGAAGCTGCCGACCAATTGAAAAGACCCTTGTATCTCCTTTTCAAAAACTCATTGGACAGCGAATGTGTTCCAGACTCCTGGAAAAGGGCGGGAATATGCCCTATCTTTAAGAAGGGTCCGAAGAAGCATGCGACAAATTATAGGCCTGTGAGTCTAACAAGTGTGGTTAGTAAAGTCTTAGAATCCATAATTAGAGATGGGATCATGAATTACATGAGAACTGAAAAACTTATTTCTGATAACCAATATGGATTTATGAACGGGCGTAGTACCACTAGCCAGTTGCTTAGATTATTGGATAAGTGGACGGAAGACTTGGACAATGGAAAAACGGTGGAAGTCCTGTACATGGATATAAGAAAAGCATTCGACACAGTTCCTCATGATCGCCTCCTGTACAAACTGTCCAAATATGGGATAAGTGAGAAAATCGTGGGATGGATCAGATCTTTTATCAAAGGAAGACAGCAATTTGTCCGTCTAAATGGTGTGAAATCAGACGTACTCGAGGTATTTAGTGGTATTCCCCAAGGCTCGGTGTTAGGCCCGGTTTTGTTCGTCATTTATATAAATGACTTGCCGAACAATCTGAAATGCCAAGCTTTTATGTTCGCTGACGACACTAAGCTTTATAACTCATACCTACCAACAGCTGAAGATTTCTGTACCATGCAAGTAGACTTATTCACTCTCCAGAAATGGTCAAAAGACTGGTGTCTCCGATTTCACCCGAGCAAGTGTAAACAGCTGATTATATCCCTTCTACCGGAGCCACCCCTAATCCCTCCGCGCTATATGAGAGATACGGCGGGATCAGAAAGTTTCTTCGAGGTATCGGACTACGAAAAGGACCTAGGAGTAACGTTTGACGACTGTCTAAACTTCAGAAGACACATAGACGGAATAGCGAAAGCCGCTTCAAGTATGATGGGACTTATAAGAAGAACTTTTGCAAATTTAACACCGGAAGTCTTCAGACCCTTATATATTGCTCTAGTTCGCAGCAAATTAGAGTATGCGCAATCGGTATGGAGTCCGCACAGTCAGCAAGACATCAAGAAACTAGAACAAGTTCAGAGGCGATCTACCAAATGGGTGAACGGCTTGAAAAATATCGAATACAGTGAAAGACTGAGACGGCTCAACTTAACGACTCTCCACTTCAGAAGATGCAGAGGAGATTTGATTGAGGTATTCAAGATCGTGAAGGGGATACAGGACGAAGACACAGTGGTTAACCTGCCCCGCGCGGAGGACACCAGAAGAGGGAATATGTTTAAACTCCAAAAAAGAAGATTTAGAAAAGATGTGAGGAAATACTCATTCCCGAATAGGATAGTCAATATCTGGAACAGCCTGCCAAATTCTGCCGTTGAAGTGGACACTGTGAATAAATTCAAAAATGCCCTCGATAAGCACTGGAGAAATCACCCGGCCAAATTTAACGCTGAAGAGAGGATTCAACTGTATTACCAATGAGATGGGCTGCTTTAGCAGCCCTCACCATAGACTCCAACATAAATATAGTTGACTTGGGAATGTAAAAACTACAGGGTAGCTTGAGCAACCCTAAACTAAGAGTCCTAGACAAAAGAAGTGCAATCTGGTGAAAATTTCATGAGACTGAGGAGGTTAAGGGTGGCTTGAGCAACCCGAGTCAAAATTGCCTCGATGAGCATATCAATATAAGTATAAGTGAAGTAATTGAGATACGGAATCGCGAACTAAGTAGGAACCAATTTTGAGAAGGGGTAGCTTGAGCAGCCTCGTACCATATATATAGTTGGTGAATTATTGACACTTCGGATGGTGCCTTATGTACTAAAAATTGTGGGCGAGCTTGAGCATGCCTAAAATCTCTAGTACCGTGTCAGAAATTTCTCTGTCTACTAAAGTGTAAATAATGTATATAGTGTAAATAATTGTATATATATTCAGTGCACTATGAGGCATGCTTGAGCATACCTCCTAACACCTCATCCCATCATCATTATTTACACATCGGGAGAACAACCGTATCAAAGATCTGGTCATAGAGGTTATTCATATAACCTGCGACCAGTACTTACTTATTACTTATTACTTAAAAGTAGGTATTCATAACTGAAATTGACATCCTGCCAGCCCCCACAATCCTAGCTCCTGCCCGTACAGCAAGGGGCCGACCAGACGACTGTTGGGGTAGCGATGAAGTATGGACTTTACTCCCACGACAAACTTTTTTTCCTTCGCAGTGCGTTGACGATTTTTTTTTCCCGCATGCGGACTCTCAACAAGCTTTTTATCGGAATTTTAACATTACGGTACTCCTGCTCTAGAGGTGGAAACAAACTTTTTTTTTTATTTCCATGTGCTGAACAAACTTTTTTTTTCAGTGTCAAGTGGGAAACAAACTTTTTTTTACACCAAAAGTCCATAGCCCCCCCCCTCCCCCAACTGAGCAATAGATCATCTGGTGAGACTGGTCAGCCACCAAGCCATCAGAAGGGTAGCCACTTTACTGGGGCTAGCACAGTCCAGGCCTTACTGGTCAGTAATGTTTCTGAATCTGATTAAAATACACACAACTTCTCGCAAGCTTGGAAATTTTCATGACTTGAAAATTTAGTAGTCCCATCACATACTGGTCCAAAAAACTTTACTTACCAGCTACCTTCCAAGGAGATATCACTGATTTTGTTTGCATGTAGTCCTCCCAACTAATTCCAGCTTGTGATGACTCTGATGAATGAACATGGAGCCCAGCAATATTGCATTATTGGCTGTCTTCTGCTTCTTCATTTTTGTTGTTGTGTTTTCTTCTGCGAAGACATTACCACCAGATGGCATGACATCACCAGTGACTGGTCACCAAGGTGACTGTTGATGACATCACAATAGGCAAGGTGCTTGTGACATCATTGGAATGTTGATCTTGGGTGGAGTGACAGGCAGGAAAGCTCATCAAAAATGTTTGGAGAATTTATTGTTGCGTCTACAAAACAATCATCGGCAAAACCACAATACTCAAAAGGTTAGTGCTTCAGAAAATACTCAACTGATCAATAGCTCTACTGGTGCTCAAATTTATGATTAAATTCAGTTTAAAGCTACCACTGACGACTTCTGATTTCGTCATGACAGTTGAATTTGACATGTACATTGGGGGGCTCTCGAGTCAAGTGCTATTTGACAAGTGCTTCACCTGCAGTACAATTCGTTTTTGCGTAGGCCAAAATGTCAACAACTTGCTGGACTGATTTGATCACTTGCCGGCGGCCAGGCAGGTTGGTGAGGGTCGAATTCAACTTTCGTGTCGAAATTTGAGAATTTCAGTGGGGTACATGGGTCCTTAAAAAAAGATGGATTGTCAAGTGTCAATATTAAAAGGTAAACAGATGTCTCTTGTCACTTTTTATCTATTTATAGAATAATAAGGAAATACTTAATATGTCGTTTGTCAATTTTTATGAGTAAACTAGTGTCAGTCGATTTTTAAGAGGGCCTGTGTCGCTATGTTACTTTTTAACAAGGGCCATGTCGCCATGTCATCATGTTGATTTTTACCCATGTACAACCCCTTCACTGGCTTCAGTATGGTATTTGTTCAGCATGAAAAATTAAAAAAGGCGCTCCCACCTTCAGCTGGGGTGCTTTATGATTTAGGGGGCGGCCATTTAATAATAACCAGGGGGTTTTTTTTTTAATTGATAGTTTTTTACTCAGTTTTGGTGAAATAAATAAATTTGTTTTGGGTTGACACAGGCTTGCAATAAATAATTTCTGCAAAAGATATTTCTTAACAAGGAGTTGCTTGATTTTGGAAAGAAAATTCGGGGACTTTGTGCACTTGAAATAAATGATTAATACTTCCGTTTGCGTGACTCCATGAAATAAATAATTTCCACCAATGGAAACTCCAAGCTCCCCCCCCCCCCCCCCAGGGCCAAGAGCTGGATCAATAATCGATATATCGCGATATATCGGTTCACAGACTCATCGTGATTTATAATCGTTCACATGTTATCATGACATCACCATAACTGCATAAGACAAAAGTTGTTGTTTTTCGTGAAATTTGACCAATTTTTGGGCAAAAATGACAATTTTTGTAGCAAGAACTACACTTTTGACAGCATTTATGTCAGAAACTTCGCATTTTGCATGATTAACGCTGCTCAATTGTCGCGATATATATTTTGACAGCATTTATGTCAGAAACTTCGCATTTTGCATGATTAACGCTGCTCAATTGTCGCGATATATATCGTGTATCATTAAAAATTTATCGTGATAATATTGTATCGTTAAAAATCTACCGATGTCCAGCACTACACCGTCCCCTCCCCCCCGGTTGTTAAATTGTCACCAGCTTAGTGTGACAACACCCTCAATTCCTCAATTTAGCTAAGATTAATTTATATCATTAAATTAAGTCATGACTTAAATGGGTGGATTGAGACAATTTTTGAAGAGGTATCAAGACGCAAAAGCTCCATAAAAGTTTAACTTAGCCTATAGATGTTATTCCGATTTTAATATAGGCTTACTGATTCGTATTTTGCATTTCAGGGAACTGAAGGAAGCCATATGTCTTACTTCATTGTAAGGAACACAAATTTCGAGGCTGAAGAGGGAAATTAAATGCTCAATCTGCAGCTGTAAACATGCACAGAAAGGTACTTAAGCAATTTCAGAATTGTATCTGCACTTCGATGTTATGGTGGCCCATTGCATGGTAGTCCTGGACATCGTTCAATTTTGTATGATACGATAATATCACAATAAATTTGTAATGATGCACGTTATTTATCGTGATAATTGATCAGCTTCAGCCATGCAAAATGCAAAGTTTGTGACATAAATCCTGTCAAAAAGTATAGTTCTTGCTACACAAATTGTCATTTTTTGCCCAAAAATTGGTCGAATTTCACAAAAAACAACAACTTTTGGCATATGCAATTATCATGATGTCACGACAATATGTAAAACGATTATCACGATAAGTCCGTGAACCGATATATCGCGATATATCGATTAATCGAACCAGCTCTATTGCATGGTGGGACTGGCGCCACAACTTATTTGCAGCACGAATAGCACAGCAATGTTCGTCGCTTCTTCAGGAAATTTAATAATATATTTTGATTGAAGAACTATTAAAGTTATTGACAGCATTTAATTTTACATCAGAAACTTGATATTTTGCACGATTGACGCTACTCAATCATGGCGATTAATATTGTGTATACATCATTACAAATTTATCGTGACATATCATAATGTTAAACATTGAACGATGTCCAGCCCTAATATTGAGAGGTGTCACATAGCCCTTATTTATTATGTAAATCCCCATTTCGGAATCCCCATTTGCGAGCCCTGAAATCTCAGGATTTTCAAAAATGAGATTTATAATAATCAATATTTTTCGAAACCATGGTATTCCCTTACTTTTCTTGTGTTGGTTTCCGTTGAATTGGATATTATTTATGCATATTTGGCAATTACAAGACATTTCTGTTTTTAATTGGATTTTTAACTGATTTTAAAAACAGATTAACTGGGCTTTAAAAAAAACTGATTTATTGCCACCAACACAGCTCTTATAGTAAACAGTAATACAGCTGGAAGTAATTTTATTTTGGATTTCAGGTCTTCATTGCAAGGAAAAGGAATGCCCTTCCCTGAATAAGAGATATATATCTATATGGTCGCCATTCCAGAAGCCTCACGTCTTCCATACACTTTTGGTAAGCATTAATGTTGTAAAATTCAGTTTAACATTGTTTCATCTCAGACTCTCAGTGGCACTATGACAGAACTTAATGAGAGTGTGGTTCACAGCAATGAACCTAATGAATGTCATGTCGCAGGGGAATAGCCTACAGTACAAGTCCGTAGGACGATTGTTTATTCTGCAGCAGACATGACATGAATTTATATTTATGTTTTATTAATATCCCACAATCAAAAATTAATAGACCTCCTCTCAAAACTATTAATAATTTCAACTTTTCAAGAGGCACTATTTTATTTAAATGGCCCCAAGAATATCCCTAGCTACTAGGGGTCTACACTGGTTCGATAAATTCCGGCCGTACCGGTACAGTCTGGTCGGTTCCCGAACCGGTTTTCAAAGCAGCACTTTCCGTTCGGTTCAATAACGCTATATCAAGCTCAAAAAGTTGTTTTATTGCCGAGATTTGACAGAAAATCTCCACAAATTCATGAAATGAACTCGAGCACTGCGTCATCTTGACGTCCGCTCTGATGCGAGATGCGACTTTCCGGGCCAAAAATTTGGTTTGCGTGGTTGCGTATTTCTAAAATGCGGATCAACCCGAATTTGCGGACCGACGGTACGAATCGTGTATCGATCAAGTGTATCGATGATACGTATCGTATCGAATGTCGGCAACGATATAGAGCCCTAGTAGCTACCACTACGACTAACCTGAGCCTCAAAACATCGTATCGTCATCACTTCAACCCCCCTTGTTTCCATGACAACGTCAGATTCTTATATGCTGTGAATCACACGGTTTTTTGCCTGAACTTCACTGGCCCTTGTGGGATATCGGCTCTGAAGTAGCATATATGACCAAAAAAAAGTTTTTCAAGGGCTGTTTTAAGAAACACTTTAAAAATTCAGTTATCATGTCGACTTAAAGTTTGAGAGATGAAGTTGAAAATTTTATCAGTGCTTTGCAAACTTGAGTAGACATAATAACATTCTACCATTCTCTCCCTAATGTCCGTGTTTTTCTGTTTGCAGTGCGGGCAGTGCCTGGAGCAGAGTGACGATGAATTGTTGGGACTGTATGATGTACATACGTTTGGGACCTAATTGTGCAACCAATCAATTTTGACTAATCAAAATACACCATATTGGATTACCACATTTATTTGGTGAGGGTAATTCTTTTTTTTAAAGCTGCCAATGAACAATTTTTGCATCACTTCATAGTTTTAATACTTTCTGTCCAATTTTATTTTTGCAATAACAGCGAATTCATTCATGGGCTATAATATTTTAAATTACTTCTTTATGAACACGTCCGTTTTCAAAAGGGATCCTTCGAAAATGTTACTTCAAATCTCATAATATTCCTTTATAAAATTTGTCTTGTGAACAGCAGGCTCATTTGGTAAGCCTGGATTACTCCATCTACTGTGATACACCACGCATAATATTTGTTCTTTTTGATTTCAGCTCTTTTTCACAAGACAAGGTCAGCCACTCCCTAATTAAGAGAGACAACACTCTGGTTGCCATTCAAGAAGTCTTCCCTGTGCTTTTGGTAAGCATTAACTATGTTCACTTCAACTTACTTACACAGATCATAGTTTAACTGAAATTACATGTTCAGGTAGGCCTAACTGATATAATATAAGAGGTACATAGCGTAAATGTCAAACAGTTACTCTTGGAAGTAAGTACTCCCGGTTTTGACTATAACATCACTAATATTACACAAATAATTTTTGAAACGATTCTTGTGTCATAGGCCTACCATTGAGTTTTCCTATTACATGTGCATCCCTGGCCATTTAATTTGCACATGGGACCTTTGTCCTAGATAGGGGTTATAATCTTGTAAAAGTAAGTACATTTTTTCGTCCGTTAAGCCCCGTGACTAATTTGTATCTAGACTTAATATAATATTATTTCAATAATCTATTTTTCAGAGACAGCATAATAATGAATGTCTGCTGCCCCATTGTTGTGGGACAAGCCATGCTCAGCAAGACATTTTGGATTTGTTTTACAACGTTCGTCTGAAGCTGGGTGACACTGACACGTTGGAATAAAATATTGAGAAGCAGAAGAAAAATTATTGAAAAAATGGACTATTGACTCAAATACGAAATAAACAGTATTTATCGCAATAATTATGGCTGAAAACGAAGCATAAAGGAAAAAAATTCTGGGAAAAAAGGACAATTGCAATTGAAGCCAAATTAATTTCTTTGAATTTATACCTGTATACTGTATCAGCCTTATTGTACCAATAAATATTTTAATTTCATATCACTGTGTTGTTCTACCCACCATAAATTACAAAATTTCTAAATGCAATAGACCTGATTAACAAGCTAAATTCCAATGCCTAAAATAATAGATATAACGTATGAAATTCGTACGAAAAGTGCCTATGCGAAATACGTACGAAATTCGTACGAAATTCGTACGAAATTCGTACGAAAATGTACGTACGAATTACGGATCGGCTCTTTCTTGTGAGTTTCGTACGTAAAATTTACGTACGTTTTACGTACGTAATTCGTACGTTGCACAATTGCTAGTGTACTCACCCAAACTATCCACCTATCCTTACCACCTTATGAACTTAAAATGCTCTCTTATTTACGAGTTCTATGCCACTTCAAAATTGCCACCAGGATTGCATGAATCTCTCATAACCTCCCAAACCACGCATTACATTTTTCTAACAAAAGTATTCTCCTGCTTTCAATAATGAAACTACAAAAGTAATACTTTGGGAACCTCTAAACCGCTATCACAGCCTCATTGTTTCACCATATTTGTCATTCTAGACGAATCTTTATTCTTAATTAATAGACTACGAAACCAAATCATGCTATATGCTCAGTCCTCACAGATGCACTGCAGCACACCTGGCGGTGGAGGGGTCAACTATGTTCATTCTCACATTCTGTAACATTCATTCACTTCCACACATGTCATTGCAGCTTACTTTCATCGATTTTGATAGTTCCATACTTTAAATGTTACATGCATTTCACTTTACAAATCATAGGCAACACATATCACATTTTAAGTCGAAGTGCAACATCAATTACCTAATTAAAGCATCACTTTCACTTCCACATTCCACATCTTAGCACTTCCTCCATTTTACCTACATCTACACCATTTATACCTAAATCCCACATTATTTCACCATTTCCACTTTCCACTTTCATTATCATCACATGGCTCTATTACTTTGTATACATATTGCATACATCATATATATACAACAACAGAACATGGCTACACATTATCTATCTCTTCGCATATATTTTAGATGCATCAAGACTGATAGCCACAAATTACCATAAAACCTATCTTTCATTCATTTTTCACCATGGGCAATTTCTAGTACTTTATATGTATGAAAACACAATAATGAATGATCTATTGGAAGAAATACGCAAATAACAAAGATTTATCTCAATAAACTGGACAGAACAACTCCCCAATCTTATGGCAAAACTAACCTCCGAAACTGGGGAAAGTTGTGGAATTTGATCTACTTTGGATTGTGCTGAAAGTGGGATAAAATACCCTTGCTTCCCCTATGAATTCCCTGTAATTTTAGGAGAAAAACGTCTTAATTTCAAGCATTACAATCATAGCCAACCTATGTTACACCTTTTACAGTGTATATGAAAATGATAAATAAATTTAGTTTCTGAAACCAATACTGAAATGGGTAGTTAAGGAACCAAGAGAGCAAGACTTATAATGAGATGTGCCATGTAAGAAAATTGCAAAATTAATTCAGTTTCTGAGCCTAGTATTGAAATTGGTCGTTACGGAACCAAGAGAGGAAGCAACTCTTTGATGTACTGCCAGTCGAAAGCTTAACTTGACCCAGTGGAAAGGACAACCAGAATTAGCATGAAAGGAATGATGCTACACTAACCTCTGACATGAACTTGTCACAAGAATTTTAAATCTAAAGTGTGTCTATATACTGGCCTACTCATTGGGATATGAAGATGCAAGAACCAGAAATACATGTCTTTGAAGAATATTTACAACGAAGCAGGTTTTTCAGTAATAATGCTTTGAAAATAAGTATTGTATTCTTTAATAAGTTTGAATGAGCTCTTACAAAATGGAGCATTAGTGTTCTCCAGGTCAGATGTGCAGTAGTCCAAGGGTATACTGAAATACATCCAGCATAAATTCATCTGCAACATATCAAAATGGCAAACTAATGTCATTTTGTCTCTCAATGTGGGAATTATAAAAAAGATGAGATGTCCATCCATCACTGTTTGAATTGAGCAGTCCATCTCAGTTTTCACAAATAAATCTTCCACAAATTGTAAGATTTGCACTCTCAGAGATTAGTTTTTGTAACAACTGATATTTTTTTTATTGAATATACCAAAGAAAAGCACTGTAAGAAATGACCGTGTTTTTCTGGCTAAAGGAACCGTAAATTTATTGTTATTTTATCAGTATTTTTTTAAAACAGACTTTGTCTGTGAATTTACAGTTCTTTGTCAGTTAAAAAATGGCTCCAAGATGAATTTACTGCAACTTGTCATTTAACATTCAGTTCACGTTAATGAACAATTACTTAAACCGTTAATTTACTGGCAACTTGTAATATGCAAACAAAACATTTGAATTGGCCAAACAATCAATACACCTGGTCAGATTAGGAACTATAAACAAGAGATTGCATGGACTTCAACCACGGAACATGTGGTGCCATCTATAACATATGCTTTACACAGCTGTTTATCAAACTTAATTTATAACTTATCTGAAGGTAAGGGAACATCCTCATTCATATGATCTTATAGATGCTGTCATTATGCAAAAGTTGTTATATTTATATATGACATTGAAATTTGTGTGAGTCTTATGATGTGATCTAAAGAATGACACTATTAAAACCAAAATAACCCAGGCGCAGTCTGCATCAATGCAACATACTTCGATAAACTTGTCACCTGGTTCTCTTGGAAAATATCCATCAATATTATATTATGGTTTGTGAGCAAACGTGTGCGAATTAATTGCTGGGTATGGGTATAATCGATGGACTTACTTCCCTGCTGTCGAGCAAGAGATGAGCAAGGCCGAGCCTGGAGTCAGTGGCTGTCTCACTCTCTCAGCTTATTCCAGCTTCGGTACATCCCTACAGCTATGCGACAGTTAAATCACATGCTTAGTCTGTTGTTTCACACTTGTGCAATAAGTAAGAATAACAACGCATACTATCCGTATTTTTACAGTAGATTATACAGCTCCTTGCATTCTTTACATTCCATGATTGACAGTTGATATAACTGTAAAATATACTTTAAATAAACTGTTTTATATATGTACATTATACCGTAATATCACTTTGTTGAATCTGCAAAATTACAGTTCAATGTACCAATCTGCATTTTACGGTTCATTGTCCTGTTCAGGTTTATTAGTACTTTTACAGTTCTTAGACCTGGAACAAAGTTGCCAGTTAATTTAACTGTAAAATTTAACGGGAATTTCTTGCAGTGAGCCTCTAAATGATAAACTCTGGATATACACAAAGTTTTGCCTTATTCTTGGAAAGTATGTTATTAAACCTTATCCGGAATATGTCATATGCCTAATAACGCAAATTTCTTGGGCCGCAGGGACAGGTGGCAGAGTGATCAAGGTGCCTGCAGGCTCTGCTGAAGGTTTTTGCCTGCACAGGTTCAAATCCAGGTTGGTGAACCAGAATATTCAGTCGACCTTCATAAGCAAAATTTTAAAGACATCGACAATCTTTTATCTGATAGATACTACAGCAAAATACTACATGTACATATATTTAGGACTACCCACTGTTGCTCATACATTTTTATGGAATTTTTTTTTTGAGAAAAGTGGCAGAAAAAAATGTTAATTTTGAAGGTTGAATGTTAGAAAGGTCTTCTCTGATAATTAATCGCTCTTTGAAAGCCTCAATTACCAGCTGCAGATTACCCTTTTAAGGTAGAATATTTAATGTTCGGTTTCCCAAATTTCACCATGCTAGAGCTTTTTCTACGGTTAATGTGGTAACATTAAGAATGACATGTTCTTCCCAAAGGCGGCAATTGGAAGTAGTCACAACTGCATCTAAACTTCATGTGCTCCAGAACAATTTGCAGAAAGTTATCCATTTCCATGGGTATTGCAGAAGTACTCCTGTCTACAAGTTGATCGCTATTTGCTGCCACCTAGGGTGCAAAATTCGCGAGCTCTTGTGAGCGGTCAACAGAATTTCGATCTCTGGAAGAAACCAGGACAGTGTGGAAGAAACCAGGACAGTTCCATCATTTAGTGATGGTCTAGTTATTTCCAAAACTCTGCAAGTGTCTAATCTGACTTTTTTGGCTTCAATTTGAAGCAGACAGCTTGTAAATACCAAAATAAGTTGGAACTATTTTTTATCATGGAGGATGTAGGCCTATGCATTGTAGCTCACATATATTGCCAGTATAGAGGGGGCCACTTGTGGCATGGACAATACATTTTGCTGAGTGTAACACAGCTTTTATGAAATTGTGAATTATATTGTTGTCCTAGTTCATAAATCTCCATAAAGTAATAGAATAAATACAATTGAGCATTTTTGATATTGCAAAGCAAAAACATTGGCTTTGTATGGACACTTGAATTAGTGAGAATGCATTCTTTTTGGACCCTTTTCTGACCACAATTTAACATGCACTAAATGGCATAAGTAGCTTGAATACCATCAAGCTTCTAATGAGTAAAATCATCCCTTTCACAAGCAAAGTGTATGCTAAAGTTTCAAAACTTTCTGTTGTCTCATGATTTCCAAACATTTTCATTCAGTGGACTGGATATTTGCCAGCAACCATGCTTTGTGAAAGTAGTTTGGCGTAGTAGTATGGACAGCTGTTGTGCGGCCTGATCTGGTGATCTGTCCAAAACAGATCAGATTATTGTTGACCCAATTCGATTTTCCAGGGACTGTCAGCATTCTGCTGCCACTTGACAGTCCCGAACAGAGACAGGAAGTATTCCATATGGACCTCGGGATGCAAAGTGAACCAAGGTTCCTGAATAATTATTCTTGCATTTCCATGTTTTTATGGTTTTTGGCAAACAACAGTTACTGTATCCCCCACCTGATGCTTACTACAGGTTAGGTTATCTATTTTAAAAAATGGTTAATTTCAAAAGCCCAATCAGGTTGTTATGATTGTAAAATATCTAACTAAGAAGCTTTAGAACCATGAGCATTAATAATTAGGTCAATGCCGTTTTTGAATTTCAGGGTTTGTTTACTTTGCCTCCCAGAGATCCATATTAAATCTATGGTCAAGGATGTATATTAATGATATAATAATGCAATGGAAAAACTAGGCACAAACTTCACGATCATTTTAATGAAATTCCTTTTAAAAGGCACAGGACTTTATAATAAATCTACTGAAGAAACTTTCTTTCAAACGTAGTATTCATTCTGAAGTATCCAGTTTTGTAGCCTTGGCAGAAGGTGTTTTCAGAGTGCAATTTTCTGATTGACTTTCCCATGGAACAAGCAAAATGTCTGACGTTAAGTGCAATAAGAGAAGTCCTTTTGGCTGGAAAGTAAAAAAAAAGTAAAGGCATTACATACAACAGATCGGGTGGAAACACTTGAGAGTTGTGAAAAATCTTCACTTGTGTATCTATCTAATAGATATTACAGCAAAATACTACAATTGATGTATATGCTCTTGTTCTTGACTTCATCTTTTATTCACATTTGACGTCAAATAGTAAATAGCCATAAATGACTCCTATTCAGTGGCAATACATTGCTGCGGTAATACATTGTTGCAGCAATACATTGGCAAAAAATAATTTAATGAAAATTATTTTGAGTTGAAAGACAATGCAAGTACCATAACACATTGATTATACAAATGGCAAGTCTTTATGACTACACATGGCAAGTCTTTATTTTCATCTTATTATCTTAGAACTCCTCCTTCCATGCATCTGACAATCACAGTGGGCCTGTGTTACAAGACTGCCCCTTCTGCCGTAATGAAATGGTCTCTCGTTGGGGTGCGGCCTACCGCCCGGGTAAAAATTACATTTGGGAAGTTTGTCTTATAACAGGGGGTCTTAAAACTCAGGTACCACTGTACCTTCTTGTGTTGTATTTAATTGATTAAACTTGCACAAAAAACCTTAACATACTGCTGTACGAAGCCAACGCAGAAAGCTTCTGGACACATTAACAGTGATTAAAAGCACTGCACTTAAATTCAATCAAGAAGTAATGTGTCCATAATCAAGCATACTAACAGTCCAAATCTTCATAAAATGTTATGGCGCCTCCACATCATTCATCTTCAACTAGCACTAAAGGATGTCGCTGACTTAGCTTGGCTACCAATGTTAAATAAAAGTACCTTTATCTTTCCTTTTTTTAGAGTAAAAAAAGGAAAAGCATTGACCTTAATGTGATGTGGTTTGATGCCTTGGAAGTACAGAAAGACAGCGATTAGCTTTATCTTCAAAACACTTGTGTTTCGCAATCTGCTTTGATAGAATGAAAAGTGACATGTTATTGAATAGTTTAGTGCATGTGCAAATTGCAGAATGAAACATGAGTAATCAAGGGGGCGGCTCAGTTCAATGTCGGGCTTTAATGAGTATATTTTTTTATTGAAAAATTCATTTTAGTTCATTGACCATGTACGTGTACTTCGAATAAACTTTTACTGACAGGCTACTCTACTACGTATGCAAATGTCACTGTTTTTTAGATTCTCATTTTGGATTTTAAATCTGCAAGTAGGTCTAAACCTCTTGGCCTTAATGCATGCTTTGAAGTTTAATGATTGCCCAAGGGCTTTTGTACTCTGGCATTTGTCTGAGATGCACAAACTCTGGCTTAATTCTTATGCCACTCCACTCCATGTCAAGCCCTGTTGATCTACCTTAATCTTCCAGACGCTGATGGACAGCTGTTTGATGGTACTCCATGCAAAACTAGTTCCTTGGGAGTTGAGCAATTTGGTCAGGTTTGTCAATTATGGGCTCATGGAACTCAGAGACAATTTTAAGTGGAAAGGTGAAATATCAGGTTAGGAAAAAAAAGGTCACTCATCAATTGGTGGAATATTATAATAAATGACACCCTAGATTATCAGCCTTTTAAAATCCACAAGAATAGTCTTGCTAACATGAGAACAGCTGAAAGTGACTTATAAATGGCCTGATTCAGGCTTGAGTTTTAGAATTTAAAGGATGTATCCAAAATCTGTCAACATGTTTCCAGTTCAAAGATATTGTTTATGTTCATAGCCATTTTACAGAAACACTAAAAAACCAAAAGAAACGCAGCTGTCTTGTACAATCAAACTTTGTGTAAAATAAATGGCTTTAGGAATAGGCTAATACTAGCATAATGTCACTGTTAGCAAGAAGCCAAAATTTATTTTATAAGTCTTCTCTCACTTAGCTATCCCACTAACGTGTAGAAATAATGCTTTTGGCACAGCTTTTACGCCTTGTATAAATTGACTGCACCACTAAAGACAAGTTACCATTCACTTAATTTCAAAGAGAAATATTGTACAGAAAGCCATTTTAAAAGCACTCTGGACATGTTGTGTTTGACCTAAAGTATTGCACTTAAAGGCAATCAAAATTGATATCCCATTCTTAAAGAATGCTGAGATTCCTAGCCAAGATCACACATTCATAAAAGCTTGTTTTTATGAAGCCTTCATGTCTCGAACATCATAATTATCAAAGCTGGCACTAAAATTTGCTCTAAGAGAGGTTATATAATGTTATTAAAGAGTACTTCTATTAGTCCAACAATTATTTTCTTAATGAAATGCATTCTCTTAAAATATGTACCGGCTACTCTAACACAGACACTCAGACAGCCATGATAATGCCAGCAAAAATCCTTCAAATTGATTTGAAACTTTCATGCATATATTGAGGCAAGAAATATTTCTGGTAGTTTTCTTTGCATAATATCTGAACCATAGAAGACAGTATATTACACCGAGGAATGTTCGGAGAAAACAGCTATGTGCTTCATCAGTTTAAATCATTTATCTTATGTCAAATCTTTAGGTACATGTATTCAACTTGTTGAAATTTGTTTTGGTGTTTTAGAACTGAAGAAAAACATTGAATGAGCTTTATCTTTCAACACTTGTGTTCCGCAATTTACTTTGATTGAACGAAAAGTGACATGTTATTGAAGTAGTTTAGTGCATGTGCAAATTGCAGAATGAAACTGGAGAAAATAAGGGGGAGGCTCTGTTCAGTGCTTCCGTTTGAACTGCAAAGCAAGTTTTTCTTGTTCATCTCAAACTTCATTATTGTTCAGTGAACAAATATTTTTACACTTTAACAGATTGGTAGCCTCTAAATTTCATAGTTTTTTTAACTTCTTTCTTTTTAAACAATCAGATTTCAAAAATGCAAGATTGTCATTTTATAGTAAAAGAGCTGTTTTAACCATAAGAATAGTTTTCTTGTCGTAACGGTAATCACCATAAAATTGTTGCAGCAGGGTTTACAGTGCACCCAAAGGCTTTTGCACTGTACTTTTTGGAGATTGATTTTTGTCCTGTTAATCTGAATTAATCTTCCTGATTTGATGAACAGCTGTTTGATTGAACCCAAAGCAAAATTTTACCCACAAAAATCACTCAAATGTTCTGACATTTCCCAAATAAATCAAGGAGACTCAACTTCGGAATAACCATAGAGATTACTATGCTGGATAGTAAGCTGCCAAGATTATGTAATAAAAATATTACATTATTATTGAAGCTTTCTCAGATAGATAGATGGATACATAGATAGATAGATAGATAGATGATTATTTCTACCTCGGGGGGGATCCAGACAATTCCAGTGGGGGGGTCTATTGGGCTATCACATCGCGGGACGCATAGCTCGCGACATAACGCAACTAGGCCTGATAAAATTAACATACGTGTTAGAATATATAAATTTTAAATTTTGGTCTGGTGGGGGGGGGGGAGATCCCCCCTGCATCCGTCCCTGTTCCACCTATCTGTCTATCTATCTATCTATATATACTACTAGCCAAGAAAGTGTCAATAATAATGTTATATTTCTTATTATAATATAATATTATGTTAGTGTTTCCTTTTTTTAAATAAAGTTAACTGCTTTCTAATTTTTTTGAAGGATCATTATTATATTGGCCCTCTTTGTACATACTGCATGCATGTATATATATGAAAACACAATAATGAATGATGTATTGGAAGAAATATGCAAATCACAAAGATTTATCTCAATAAACTGGACAGAACAACTCCCCAATCTTATGGCAAAGCTCACCTCCGAAACTGGGGAAGGTTGTGGAATTTGATCTACTTTGGATTGTGCTGAAAGTGGGACAAAATACCCCCGCTTCCCCTATGAATTCCCTGTAATTTTGGAGAAAAAAGTCTTAATTTAAAGCATTAGAATCATAGCCAATCAATGTTACACCTTGTATTAATATTATATTGAAATAAGTTCAGTTTCTCAAACCAGTATTGAAATGGGTACCGGTAGTTACCCGTACGGAACCAAGAGAGGAAGCGACTCTTTGATCTACTGCCAGAGGAAGGCTTCACTAGCCCAGTGGAAATTACCTGCTCTCCCTATAGCCCCAATATTGAAAGGACAACCAGAATTAGCATAAAAGGAATGATGCTACACTAACCTCTGACATGAACTTGTGGCAAGAATTATAAATCTAAAGTGTGTATACTGGCCTACTCATTGGGATATAAAGAAACAAGAACTGGAAATACATGTCTTTGAAGAGTGAACTTTTACAACTAAGCAGGTTTTTCGGGAATAAGGCTTCATAAAGTTGTATTGCATTCTTTAATAAGATTAAATGTGTTCTTACATAATGGAGCATTAGTGTTCTCTCGGTCAGATGTGCAGTAGTGCAAGGGTATACTGAAATACATCCAGCATAAATTCATCTGGAACAATTCAAAATGGCAAACTTATATCATTTTGTATTTCTATGCGGAAATTATAAAAAAACTATGAGATGTCCTTCCATCACTTTTGAATTGAGTAGTCCATCTCAGTTTTCAGCAATAAATCTTCCACAAATTGTCGGATTTGCACTCTCAGAGATTGGTTTTTGTAACAACTGATATTTTTTTTATTGAATATACCAAAGAAAAGCCTTTAAATAATTACTGGATATAGGCTACACAATGCTCTACCATACTGTTGGAATGTAGGGGTGTGCCCGAAAACGCACCCCTTAAGGGAGATCTTGAATATCAAGAAAATGTTTACTGACAAATGAATGAGTAAGCTACTAGATTGTGCATTAAGAAATTTTCTTTCAAAATATGCCCAGGATACGAAATTATACACATTATTTATCTTTTTACAGGATGAAATGTAATTTTCGGCCAAAAAGGTGCTTTTTAGGCACCCCTATCTTAAAAAGCACACCCCCTTTGTTGCCTAAAAGGCACCCCATATTTCACTGTAAGTTACTTTGTTCTTAAAAAGCACACCCATTCACACCTCACATTTAACATGGGTTACTGTTTCTTATTGATCAAAAATTATATTTTTGCACAAAGTAACTTTTTTGGTGAGAATTTGGTAAAGATAGCCCATTGGAAAGCTGTTTTTTTATGCTGGCGGTTATAATGGAGGATTTAGACTGGGGTGTGCCTCTTAGGTTACAGTATATGTTTCTTGATTTTTGTCATTTTTCCAAAACCATGGGACTTTTTCAAAAAAATTCTCTTAAAATTGATAGAAATGAAAGCAGAAAAAGTCATATTGTAGTCTCTGCATCATCACCACCGCCATTATTGACGGTACAGTGCTTCAAAATCATAGAAATGTTATTAGAAATGGAGCCATTTTCACCTGGTCCTTGTTTCTGGGCACCTATGCTTAGCAGTATTAAAAAATTTGATGAAATAATTTATAATCAAAATATTTGACTAATCATATGGTTTGGAACACCCCAAAGCTATTATTAGCTGCAAAACACAGGGGTGCACCTCCTATGAAGCGGTGCATTTTAGGGCACTCTCCCCTCTGTAATTTGACATCGATCTGGAAAATGTCATTGGCCAAACAACACAAATGTCCATTTTCTTGGGCAGCTGGGTGGCGGAGTGGTTAAGGTGCCTGCAAGCTCCACTGAAGATTTTTGCCTGCATGGGATCAAATACTGCTCCGCTGAAATTGTTTTGCCTGTGTGGGTTCAAACCGCGGTAGGTGAACCCAAATATTCAGTGGATCTTCCTGAGCAAAATTCCAGCTTGATGCCGTTCAGATGAGACATTAAATTGGCGGCCCATTGTATCAGTGTCTTTGGTGGGCAATAGGGTGTGTCAATTTTTAATTTTCATGCAAATTCAAAAAGCACTAGTGCCTAAAAGGTGCGTTTTGACCTGGGGAATCCAAATCTGTTCTCGAAATGGCGATACGACAATTCTTACCTACTTCAATTTTGGTTCAAAGTTTCAATGTTTTTTTCGTTTTCGATCGTTTTCGCCGATCCGCGGTTCTCTGTAACTTTGTCAGTCTTTGTCATACAGCATTCTAATTGCCATAGTTGAAAAGCTCTCAAAAAGACCTACATTTTGAATACCAACATCAATGGTCTAGGACGATATCTTGATTTCCATTAACTCTTCGGCCGGCACTTCATAGAAATTAAATGTTACTGACGGTCTAATCCTGTTAAAAAAAGGCTTTTGAATTTTTTTTGCTGATAATTGCTGTGATTTATATTCTCCAAGTTCCAGAATAAACAAATAAAATATTTTTTAAATTTTTGGTCATGGAAATTCCTGCTTTATGAGCTTGGAAGTTTTAATGCAAACTTTTGTGGGAATTATTGGAATAAATCATGGAGGGCCTGTTATATTTCATATTTTAACTCCACAAGAATTAAATATAGGACAACATCATTGGTACCATGAGAATGCCAAGAGTATTTCCTTTCATGTGGTACCACTCATGTTGCCCTGCAATAAATTCTGACAAAGATATGATATGAAATGCGACAGACCCCATCTCACATTTTGCGAGTTTTCAACTAACGTTAACATTAAAACTTTATCACTCACAAGCCAGGCACTCCCATGGTGAAAATCAAAAAGTTTTTTGTATTAGGTCATTCTGAAACTTAGAGAATGTAAATCACTGGAACTGTCACTGAAAAAAAAAATCCAATGCCATTTTTTTAACAGGATTAGACAATCTGCGTCATATTCATTTTAAAAAGTGCAGGCTGAAGGGCTAGAGGGAATCAAGATATCGTCCTAGACCATAGATGTTGGTATGCAAAATGAAGGTCTTTTTGAGAGCTTTCCAACCATGGCTATAAGAATGCTGTATGACACATATTGACAAAGTTATAGAGAACCGCGGATTGGCGAAAATGGTCGAAAACGAAAAATACATTGAAACTTTGAACCAAAATTGAAGTAGGTAAGAATTGTCGTATCGCCATTTCGAGAACAGATTTGGATTCCACGGATCAAAAGGCACATTTTAGACACTAGTGCTTTTTGAATTTGCATAAAAATTAAAAATTGACACACCCTAGTGGGCAAGTAAAAGATCCTTGACATGAGGTAAACATGTAATATGTTGAGGAATCTTGCTCCCCCCCCCCCATCTTATCAATCAATCCTCGTGAGTCGTGAGCACCTAAATCTGGGCTAAGAGGGCTGCCCTTACCATATCTGTCTACTATATAGTATGGCTGGCAATCATGACTTAGAACTTTGATGCATTTGCCTCCATTCCGTTTCTGTTACACCACTCTATAATTTGGCTGGCACTATTTCCAATTTTGGTGATAACATCATCCTTACAGCGGGCTTTCACTGATACAGTGTTGTCATCTGCGTAGTTGTAGAGTGTGCCATCAATAAATAAATTAAATAAAATTGGCCCTAGAATGGAGCCTTGAGGCACTCCTTTTGTTAACCTTGCCCATGAGCTTCTGCTTCCATTGCACTTGGCCCTGTGATAGCGTTCCGATAGGTGATCAGCAAAGGAGGATACTATCATGGAGGCCCATCCCATAGGCATGGGCTTTTGCAATTATCAGAGGATTGGAGAGACAGTTGAAGGCTTTCAAAAGATCAACTATGAGGACTCCAGGTATTTCTTTCTTTTCTTTTACCTCTCTCCATTCATCGCAGAGTCCTAATAGTACCTGTTGGCAGCTGTAGTGTGGTCTAAATGCTGCTAGATAGTCATTAAAAATTTCAGGTGACCACTTTTCACACAGTTGTTTGTCTATGATCTTTTCAAGTATTTTAGAGCTGCTGGGCAACACACGTACAGGTCTGTGGTTTTTTTCGTCCAAGGCATTATTCTTCATATAGATGGGGGTTACCTCGGCACTCTAAAAAATGTCGGGACAAAATTGTTTTTTTAGATTCAAAACGGATTTTTGAAAAACCAAATTTCAATGCAAAACCAACATGAAAGCCAACATGGATTTTTAAAAAAATCCGTGTTGGTTTTTTGCATTGAAATTTCGTTTTTCAAAAAACCATTTTGAATCTAAAAAAACCAATTTTTTTCTGAAATTTTTTAGGGTGTGCAAATTTTGCTTCATGTAGGAATGAGTCCACACAGTTGTTTAACAGTGATTTATAGCAAGGAGCCAGGATGTCTTTGGCTGCTATGAGAACCTTGGCTGCGATGTCATCATAATTATCCAGTGAACTTTGTGGGGTTGAGGTCCTTCATGATGTTCTGAACCTCATTCACCATGGTATGTTTGAAGGAGAAAAGGGGGATGTGGACCACTGGTGGTCGCTTTAATATTTTTGACACTTACATGATCTTTATATAATAATCCACAGCTGCTTTAGTGTTATCACTGGTGCTTTCATAATTGGATGCGCCCGGGCATCGTCATCAGATCCCATATTATCTGCAAATGTGGTATAGTGTTCACAGTTTCTGCGACCTTCTGAGCATCTGTTATACATGACACATACTAACAAAGTTAAAGAGAACTGCGCATTGGCAAAAATGGTTGAAAACGTGGAAAACATTGAAACTTTGAACCAAAATTGAAGTAGGTAAGAATTGTCGTATCACAGTTTCGAGAATTGATTTGGATTCTCGAGGTCAAAATGCGCTAGCGCTTTTTGAGTTTGTATAAAATTCGAAAATCGACACACCCTTTTGGCATGCCATCATATACCAATCTTATGTTTTTTAAAAGCTCCTGAGATTTTTTATCTTTACAGAACTTTCTCTTAGGGGCCGACCAGATGATCTTTGGGGGGGGGGGCTATGGATATTTGGTGAAAAAAAACGATTGTTTCCCACTTGACACTGAAAAAAAAAGTTTGTTCATCACAAGGAAATAAAAAAGAAGTTTCTTTCCACCTGTAGCTAGGGTACCGTAATGTTAAAATTCCGATAAAAAAAGTTTGTCGTGAGTGCGCTCTCGAAAAAAATTGTTAGTCGAAGCACCGCGAACGAAAAAAAAAGTTCTTCACGGGGTGAAGTCCATAGCCCCCCCCCCAACTATCCTCTGGTCGGCCCCTTACACCCAAGTCATGTCATTCACTCCCCTACCCAATCGGGGCTCCACGGCATTTCATGACCTTAGGTAGCTAATACTGACTTCTGTGATTTGATTGGTCGAGGCAACAATGTAATCAACATCTGCTCATTCACAATCGCTTTGTAACGTCACGTACTGCCAGCCAGTCCACTGATATGTGGATGGAAACGAGTCTGCCTCTACCGGTCTTTTGACAGTGTACATGTACTACAAAAGATGGTATTAATTCATATTTTGCGCCTGAGGATTTTTCTCTTTAGTTTTTGTGTTTCGTTTGCCAGATAACAACAATGCATGTTTTTGTGCAAATTCACACAGAGGAGTTGCCAATACAAATAAATTATGCATCAGTCCAAGTACTTTTCGATGAGTACTTCCCATGCAGCTGTCTTTATTATAATAATAATAAAAGAAGATCACTTCATGGCGACATGGAGATTCGAGCAAATTGCATCAGGGAAGTGTTTTGCCACCAACAGTTTTTCTGTAAGTGTCAATGTACTGGCAATATTTGCCATTCCGCATACAGCCTATAAAATTTATGGTGAGCAAAGATCAATAGAGCTACAATGGTATGCAGCTCTGGACACCAACATCAAGTGCAAGTGTGTCAGATTGATTGACAGACAGGTAGATAAGTAGACAGATAGATAGATAGGCCCTATCCATTGCATTGAAAATTAAAAATTTGAAATGAACCGTCAATTTGTCGGTTAGCAACTTGTGACCTCATTGTACTCAGTTGGTGGCTTGTTTTTATGGCATTGAAAATATAGGATATGACCTCTCAAATTACTCAGAGTCACAGAGAATAACATGGCATGGATAGCCATATTACGTAAGTAAAATGATTTAACCACATTAGGATAACCCGTGTTTTAATTTAAAAGCATTGATATAATCCGAACTCCTTCAATGAAGCAGGCACGGACCATTGCTACGCAACCACCCACTGTTATCTATATGTATACGCTAAACACATAATACGTTAAACTTATGATAAGACAAAAAAGGAAATAATGATGGCTCTCTGGATCAAAACAACATACCCCCGGTTTTTTCTGTTACTGCAGCTTCACAAAAAGGCCAATTCACAACAGTAAATCCTTTCATGAATCGTTTTGTGAATTATTCATAACAGGATATTGGAAATCGCTTCCAGCTATGTCCGTTATTCAGACCATAGTCGATGAAAAGGAGATGATTTTATTGAAAGTAGTGTTTGTAGCTTCACCAAACTGTTCACTCACTTTTCTTGAGAAGTATCAAACTAAATGTTGGTGTTTGGAGCTACTTTCTTTAGAGCTCTTTCGATATGGGAGGGACACATGCTGTTTTCTGGGTGTTTGTATTAAGCAACTTAGCGTCTTCAGTAATTTCAGAGACATGTGTCAAGAGGACATACCAGACAGGAGGTGGAACAAAATGTTCATCTCGTCAACAGCTGGGACCCATGAAGTTAAGGGAATGTGCCTCGAGATGCTCAAAACACCCGACAAAAGACACCGAGCTGTGTGCCGCCTTCAGTCACTCGGAAAACATGGGATGCGAAATTTGTTTCATTTGCCAGGTACGACTATTTGCATTGCGAGCACCTGTTAATGACGTCCACAAAGTCTGGGACACGGCCAGCCAAGTGATGCAATACATGGACCCAGAATTTGAGGAAAAACTACAAAAAGGTTTGCACTACTTTTGTATAAATAATAATAGTCTGTTTATATGATAACAAATATCCACCCCGCCTTGAATTACACTGGGCCGACCCAGGATTCGGAAAACAATTTAGATCTATGTTGTAAAATCTACCAGAAGCATACATGTGATATTATGACTACGAGGGGCGTTCAGAAAGTTCACGGCTTTTTTTTATATGGACACTTATTTTCAATCTAGAACAATGAATTTTTTACATGATAAAATTCAGCAGTTTTGGAATGGGTTTCCAAAATTTTGGACAATTTGGACATTTTTAAGTCATTCTGTGGTTGCCATGGAAACAGAAAGTTTGGCTAGGTGGAGCAGGTAGTTCGGAGATCAAGAAAATCAATGAATTGCGGCTGAGAGAGACCTCACTCTGCCACTTGTATTAGTAAGATTGACAATAATTAACACAAGAAATATGATATTACCTTTTAAAAATACTAGCAAGTACTACAAAAGCATTAATTCATACACCTGACGCGTTGAAATAAATGTTCCTTGAAGCATTCAAGGAAAAGTTTATGTGAAAGCATTTCAGTCATCCGAAGCCTTTTCTCCTCCAGTGCAGGAAACTATTGTCCCCTGTGATTAAGGTAATGGAAAACCAGGTCATATGTAAAGCTATATGTCAAAGGAAAAGCTGGGATGGATAATGCTGTCCCTTTAGGTCTCTTGCTCAAACCAGTGAATCCATGCTTTGTCATAAGTCCTGATGTAGTTAAGGACTCAAATTCTGGCGCCTGAATCGCTCTTGCAAAATCGGGCATGCAGGAGTGCTTTCCCACATTGGTTCGCTATAAGAGTACAAACATTTGGTGTGCTAGAAAGTATATTTAGAAGCTAATATCATATTTCTTGTGTCAAATATTGTCAATCTTACTGATACAAGTGACAGAGAGAAGTCTTTCTCAGCCGCAATTCATTGATTTTCTTGATCTCAGTACTACCTGCTCCACCTAGCCAAACTTTCTGTTTCCATGGCAACCACAGAATGACTTTAAAATGTCCAAATTGCTGAATTTTATCCTGTAAAAAATTCATTGTTCTAGATTGAAAATAAGTGTCCATATAAAAAAAAGCCATGAACTTTCTGAACGCCCCTCGTAGTTTCAAGATTTGAGTTAGATTTTTGTGACGTTTTGGTCCAAAAATGGATCAAACCAGCTGGTTTCATCAAATGGCTCCCACCTGACCCCCACAGAATTAGCTGGAAAAATTCCCAGTGGAAGCTACAATTCTTAGTAGGCTGTGTGCAAAATTTTAGGTCTCTATCTTCAATAGTTTTTGCTACAAAAAATAAAAAGGAGGGTAATGTTTTGTCAATTTTCGCCCTCGTTTTTGTGTCAGACATTTGCAATTGGGCGCTGAAGTTGCTAAGCTTTAGGTTTTTTCCAGACTTTGCACTGGTATATTCTAAATACGAAATACCTGACATGCTTGATTTTTGACCAGACTGTTGAAACTCAGTGACAGCTAGCTCTTCAGAACAAATCAACCTTCTCTCTATAATACTTTCCTTGCTAAAGCCTTTCAAACATGGTGACCCAGAACATTTCGCTAAATGAAAGAGCATGTTTGAGCAGTCACAGTTCCCAGAAATAGAGTCCTATACTAGCACTAATCAAGGAAATGGAAGTATCTGGGCCCAAATATTGCACACAAAAAATTTCAGGCCAATAGCATCATTACTTTTGAAGATATAGCTTTCTGAAATCTCATTTCCATTTGATGTCACAAAAACGAGGGCGAAAATTGACGTTTTTATTTTTTGTAGCAAAAACTATTGAAGATAGAGACCTAAAATTTTGTACACAGCCTACTTACTATATTGCCTTGTTTTGAGAATTTTTTCAGAAAAATCTGAGAGGGTCAGGTGGGAAGATTTTCAGAAATTTGATGAAACGGCGTGGTTTGACCCAAATGTTATTATTGAATTTTGGTCTGAAAAGTAACCTATCTTATGTAAGATGTACCCAGGAATCTGAATCTGAAGTCGGAAATACAAATCTCTCACCATTTTCATTCTACAATGGGAACCCACCTTATAAACAAAGACTCTATGACTGCCCAGTTGTTTCCCGTAAGCCAGTGTGTTATCTTTAACTCCTCCCGTGGGAATGTCTCAAAAGTGACTGATTGCAGGCCATCCAATCAAAATGTGTTGATTTAAAGTTTTCCCATGGATAATGAAACTATGTTGTTTACAGTCTTGCCTGAGTCTATTTCCCTGAGTGTTGGAACCTAGAATTTTGCAGAATATGTCTTACTTTCACTGCATACATCTCAATAGTACTCAATTCTTTTAAACAAATAACCTAACATAGTACTAAAGCACTAAATACATTTTGCATTAAAGAAGTGATTTTTGGGGTGGCTGCCCAAGACACCAACTCTGAAATATAGAATGGAGGTAAGAGCAGGCTGCAATAATGATCAGTCACATTAACAAGGAATTTCATGACTTGCAAACATACTTTAGGCCAATCATGCATATGTTATATGTGACCTGCTCCACCAAAATGAGTTCTAAGTAGGCAAAAATTTTCACCTCAATTTCCTTATCTTTAAAAATATATAAGATCTACGACATTCTACGTGGTATTTCATGGGATGAAATGTTGGCCACTGGCATATAGTTAACCTGTGCATCAGCATTTTGAGATAGACATCATGTATATGCCTGCGTCAGTGGATAAATGGGCATTCAAACTCACCCCGAGATCCGGGGTGACTTTGAACAGAGTGAGTTTCAATGAAAGAAAACCATCAATTCTCAGAAAACAAAGGTATATCTGTATTTATGAATTTTGCAGGGCTTGGTCGTCTTTCCTTGAAATTTTGTCACTGTTTTTTTAAATGTTTTGTGACGTTTTTATTCTTGATGTACTTCTGTGCTTTTGGAGCTAAATGATTGCCTAATATAGTGAAATAGTCGTTCAGACATTGAATTATATTCACTGTATTATGAAATATTATCTGTGAATAGAGCTTGCTGGAAAATGTGATGGTCTCCACGCTCACCATCACAATGTGATGTTCAAAGTCACCCTGAAGTTTGTTACAATTCAACATCATTCACTTATATATTATTTGTTGTCGGTCTTTCTGAATAGCCTCCAACAAGTTTCTGGTGGATTTTGGAAGTATTCGAGTGACATTGTAATAAGGCAAGTATTTATTAGGTCAGGGTCATTCAGTACTGTTGTGGGCACAGAAGTTCACAAGCTATGGTATCTTGCAAAAAGAAGTATGCTAAGTTTATTCATAAAAATCATGAAAAAAAAAATCCAGTCACAATGACTTGATGTAGATAGAAACTAGGCTTTAGAAGAATATAATCAGAAGTCAAATACTTCCAGTATCTCATTTAGCTTTGCTTTCATAGAGGATCAATCTTTTTCAGAAAAGTGTTCAAAGTCACCCCGGCTGTTCAAAGTCACCCCGTTCTACGGTATTGATTAAGTTTCACTAGCATAATTGTTGCAGTTTGTTGCTGGAAGGTTTTTCAAAATTACTTAGAATAAGGGCTACTTCAAAAATGTCAGTTTCGGAGAGAGCTCCCATGAATCCCAACTTCAAGCTAAATGGTCCGAGTTCTGATGGAATCTGTATATTTCGTTCGCTAACCAAAGGCCCCCATACATTTCCTTTTATTTCTAGGTCTGATTGCTCATCTCAGTTTATCTCTAGGTCTGGCTTATCATTTCCTTGCATCTCTAGCTCTGATTGTTTATTTCCTTTCATCTCTAGGTCTGATTGTTCATTCCTTTATTATCTTTAAGTCTGATTGTTCATTTCTTTTTTATCTCTAAGTCGATTGTTCATCTCCTATTATCTCTAGTTTTGATTGTACATTTCCTTTCATCTCTAGCTCTGATTGTTCACTTCTTTTCTTATCTTTAAATATGATTGTTCATTTCCTTTTGTCTCTAGGTGTGATTGTTCATTTCCTTTCATCTTGTGAGTCTCATTGTTCATTTCCTTGCATCTCTAGCTCTGATTGTTTATTTTCTTTCATCTCTAAGTCTGATTGTTAATTTCCTTTTGTCTCGGGGTCTGATTGCTCATTACCTTAATCCATAGGTTTGATTGTTCATTTCTTTTTATCTCTATCTCTGATTATTCATTCCCTTTTATCTCTAGCTCTGATTGTTAATTTCCTTTCTAATCTTAGCTGATTGTTCATTTCCTTTTGTCTCTAGGTTTGATTAATCATTTCCTTTCATCTCTTGAGTCTCATTGTTCTTTTCATTTTATCTCTAAGTCTCATTGTTTATCTCCTTTTGAGTCTAGGTCTGATTGTTCATTCCCTTTCATCTCTTAAGTCTCATGGTTCATGTCCTTTCATCTCTAAGTCTTATTGCTCCTTTCCTTTTATCTCTACGTCTAATTGTTCATCTCCTATTATCTCTTGGTCTGATCGTTCATTTCATTTAATTACTTAGTCTAATTGTTCATCTCCTTTTTACTCTGGGTCTGGTTGTTCATCGCCCTGGGACCCAGGTGTCCAAGCACATGGGTCAGGGGTCGCTACATTGGGAAAAATTGAGATTTTCAACAAGGGTTTTAGGAGAATAGCTGTAGCTAAGTTTTTCATAAAATACTGATATTATGTGTTGGTATATCAAAGGTAGACAATATTTGCTGATGGCAGCCCATATTTTCAGTTTTGTGAGAACACTGACACTAACAATACAAAGGCATTGAATTTGAGCTTAATTATTATTTTTCTTACACATTGTAATCAAACCGCGCTCTGATTGGCTAAGAGAGAGTGACAGCTGCATGGTGATGTTACAACATGATTGTTTACACAATTGCTATGACATCACCAGAGATTGTGACATCACCAGTGTTTATGACATCATAACAGTGCTGCTGCTCTGTTCAGACCAATCACAGTCTTAAGGAGAAAGCTTGTATGTGACTTAGAAAAATTAAAACTACCATCTACAGTGTATGTGATGACTTTCTGGGCTGAAAGGATGTGCTGTCAGCAGCGAAATACATGGAGATTATTGTGAGATAATCACAAGGATCATTAGAGCTCCATTAATGACACCATTCTGATTCTCCTGAAGGGAAGGTTGAAATCTCAAGTTTTTACTATGTAGTGATTTATGGCCCCTGCCCTACACACAGGGTCTTAGGGCTAGGTTGTTCACCTCCTTTTATCTCTAGATCTGATTCTTCATTTCCTTCTATCTCTAGTTCTGGTTGTTCATTTCCTTTCACCTCTGGGTCTCAATGTTCATTTCCTTTCATCTCTAGGTCTCATGACTGTTCATTTCCTATCTTCTTTATTGTTGGTTGTTTATTTCCTTTATCTCTTGGACTGATCGTTCAATTCCTTTTATCTCTTGTCTGATTGTTCATCTACTTTTATCTCTAGGTCTGATTGTTCATTTAATTTTATCATTTCTTGTTATCTTTGTAGGTCTGATTGTTCATCTACCAATGGATGAGATGGATGGTGCCTCACTGACAGCGATTGGCATCAATGCAACTATCATTGGATCTGTGGGTTGGTACATTAATTCTGCACTGTTCTGGAGTGAAATCAAAATCAGTTTTACTTATTTGTTATGTAAATCAATATTACATATCACCCTTATAAGGTTTGTTCTTATCACAATCATTTACTATATGAAGAAAATATATACAGACCATGTAGTCACGTCACCAAGCAGCAAGGCATTCAAATAATGATGATTTACATTCAGAAAATGTTGCCGGGAAGCATGGGAATGCTGTCTTCTTCCCAAATGACCTTGGAACTTCAAGATACCACATCAAACTTGGGAGTCGTTCAGATGACTGCACTGGCCAATTAATGCCATCGGACTATTCCTCATTTCCTTGCGAAAAGGGCTTCACACTGGCATTCTGGTTCAAGATTGGAAGCTTGCAATATACTGACACACCTGTGCTCTACAACTCGCCTACTCTGTGGGTCGTATACAAGGCTAGCGTGCAAACCCTTCAGTTTAATTACGCTATAGGAAGCGGAAGACCCAAACAAGGTCGAAGCTATACCAAATTAAGTGAAAACGGATGGCATCACTTTGGAATAACCTTCGACAAGGATATGAACCACATCGGCTTCATGGATGGTTGCGCATGGAGGTACGACATGTTCGCTGGCAAGCGCTACACTCTTCGCTCAAGCAACACTCTGATTGGATGCAGCATTGACCTACGCAAATGTGCTAATGCTACCGTAGATGATCTGCGAATCTGGAATGAAAAGAAAGACAACCATTTCATGTTGTTTCTCTGGAAGTCATAATAGTGTTAGATAGTCAATTATATACAGTATGTGTCCAGATGGTCCGACTTGGATTTTTATGAAACTTTCAAATAGATTAACGAGAACTGGTGAAGTCCGTTTTGTCATCCAACAAGTTTTTCCATGCTTTTGGGCCTATTAAAAAATAGATGCCAGAACTACCCAAAATATAATTATTTAAATTAAAATACAGGAAAAATGCCCAACTTTGACTATGTTATTCTCAAATCAGAGCATGTCGTTTGAAAAAGTGACCATGGGGCATCTTCAGGTATGCCTAGAACCTCCAAAAACCAATGTCCGAACTGTGGAACTTTCCTGTATATTTTTGTAATTGAAACAATAAAAAAACGCACAATTTTGTGGCAAAATGACAAAACCACATTTCTAATAACACCGCTATTTCAACAAATAAAATTTCAATTCCTATGTTTTCAGACATGGGAAACTGATTTATGAGATTATTTTTATCATAATAGGTAAAGGTCACATGCAATGTCAAGGTAAAACATCAAAAAATCCTAAAATAGCAGTTTTTTTGCTTCGAATACCCTCCAAAATACCCGAATCATGTAATATAGCCAATAATATGATGCTTTTACAACAGGCTATTATTATCCTATAGAAATAGGAATTACCCTCAAATGTTATGCATACATGGTACAGCCCCTGTAAAAACACCGATATACCTGAATACTGACGTACAACAAAAATCATGAATCACTGACATAGATGGGGTCCTGATGCATTATCATTGTATCTGTTGAGACATACATTTTGAGAAAGCTTATACACTAAGGATCTTAAAAATGGTATTTCCATATATTATTTTATGGCTATGGCAACCATCTTAGAGTTTCCAAAGATTGCCATCTGAAACACCTTTTTGCTCGTATTAGAGTAGGTCTGACTACTAGGTCAGGGCAAGAAGCCCGGGTTAGGTGAGAGTTCCCCCCAGGTTTATATCTAAACTTACATTATTGGTGTGTTTTCTTATTATTAGGATTGAAGCTAGAGGCTTTTTAGGTGACGTCACAAATTTCAAGGCGAACAGCACTTAACCATAGTAGAAATTAAAGAAACAAAAAATGTGCATGGTTTTTTGTAACTTTGACTGATTCTTTGAAAGCGGTTGTCAGACATAACTTGGGAAATTTTTGAAAGTATAATGGATATCTGCATTGCTTCACTTTAGGACCATTACATAAATATGATATGGATCATGTTTTTTGCTTTTTAGTTAGAAATATAGAGGTCAAATTAAAATATGTGGGTTTGGGGCGAGAGGCCCCACATGGCATGGGGCCCCCTACACTGGGGTCTCAAAGCTGCTTCAGGAACCATTTAATAATGTGTACTTTACCTTAAATCTTGATAGAATAGCTAATTAAAATAGAAAAAAATTGGCCGAAATTGAAAAAGGGCAAAAAATATAAATGCGTGAAAAGAAAAATTCAGAAATTCAGAAAAAGTGAATAGAATTTGTTAAAAATCATAGAAGAACCCCAAGAAATAATTTTCAAGCTGAATGCACTCGCAAAAAAAAATTGCCGTAGGATTATTATAAGGGGGCTTCTTGCTCGATGGGTGAGGTAAGAAGGCCATTTGCAATTTTTTACAAAAATGACTGTAACTCCTTTATTAAAATTGGTAGACATTTGTTTCACTAGTTATAAATAGAGTCAAGTGATATCTTCCTGACAGCATAAGCATTCAAAGAATCGACCATAAAAAGTAGGTCAAATCTCACCTCGAAGTTAAGGGGGGCTGCATGCCCCGACCTACTCTATCAGATACATAGTACATATTTATGTATATTTGGGCTAGAATACTAGAATAATAATTTTCGGGTCAAAATGTATGTATTCATGGCAGGGATCTTCTTTTGTTTTTCCCTTCCCCTGCTAGCTGGCCACCTGAATGGTGTTAGAAGTGAAGACTCTAGTTGAAATTGTTGAACACAAACCCCATGGGCATATCAACGTTGCAGCAACGTTGCAACGTCGTCACACTTTTCGTCAAATGACGTAGAGTTGTATGGTTGAAATTATGTTGTCACAACGTTATGAAGTAATGTCAAAGATATGATTTTAGCATGCAACTTTGTGGCAACGTTTTACAACATCGTGAGGCAATGTCAGGAGTTCGACGTTAGATTGCGACGTTGTGGCAATGTTGTAAAAACATAATCCCCACCATACATATCTACGTGACCAACAGACCAGCCCTCCACCAATTAGCAACAACGGGGTTTGCGTCGTGTGCCCACTGGGAAGGCACAATAATAAACAAAGAATCTTTAGATCATCGTTCACCTTGTTGTCGTGGCCTCCTCCTGTCCATATTAGCCTACCAAGTACATAAATACAGGATGTTAAGTCCCAATCATCCAGCCAACCATCTTCAATATGTAGTCTAAACCCATCATGATATGACTTTCTAGTGCAAAAGATATCGTCTTGATTTATCTAATATCTTTGAGTGATAATAGCAAATTCAAGTACATTTTGCTTTTTTAAAAATTTCTAATAAATGTAAACTTCATTGACATTAGATGATCTCAAAACTACGTCAAAGTGCAGTTTTTACCATTTGACCAATGGATGGATTGATGATTGGGACTTTACGTGTTATATTTATGCACTTGCTAGGCTAATTAGGAAGGAGGAGGACACGGCAATGAGGTGAAGGATGCTTGAAACAGCCATCCAACATAGGCCCAGGTGACCAGGCAAGAGCTGAATTCGAACCCTGGATCCAGCGATTTATAGTCCAGCACAGTACCACTAGACAAAAAAAAAGATAATAATAAAGCAGGAAAGCATCTTCACTTATTGTGATTTGAAATTAACACATAGAAAACTTGAGAATTTAAGCTAAAAACATTTAGAAAATGCCAATTATAATCAATAGACAGTAAAATCAAGATGTTGTTTACTCCTCCCTGAAAAAAGTATATCAGCTTTGGAATGTGAAAACCATGGTTTCTGAAACTCCAATTGGCCGATGTGTAATATAAGACAGATATATATCACCTACATTCACATGATCATGTTTGTTAACTTTGAACTTTGGTGTATATAAAAGATGAATGAATGCTTAAATACATGCAATTTTGTTCTTTGATGTCTATTTATCAATTTACCATATCTTTGTATCAACATATAATATATATGTAACAAGCAACATTAGTTTGTGCATTGTGACTCTCTTGATTTCATATTTGTAGACATTTGAGGTAGAAAATACATCATTTTTCTTGCAATTTTCATTGGTCAAGAGAAGGTATGACACCACTCTTTCCTGAAAAGTGACATAGCGTTTTAAATGGGTGACCATGGCATTTTAAGCCATTGATCTCCTAACTGGGACTGAGTTTGGCAGTTTCAAGTGAGAGTTTCAGTTTGTGTTTCACACACTTTTAGAACACACATTCTGCAAGTCAAACACTGCATTCAAACGATTAGGATCAGGTGATCCATGCAATGACTGTTTATACAGAAAATAAACATGTATAATTTAATTGTGAATGTTTTCTCAGAGGATGGGCTCAGCTCAGACGGCAGGACAATGGGCCACAAATTGCGGGGTCCCTGATCTGATTGCCACTGTGATTTTCTTATTAATGTTGTCACATCACTCGGCCACCATCCTGTCCTGAGGGACCATTCAGAATTTATGATTCGGGGGGGGGGGGGGGGGGAGTATTTGTTGGAACTTTCTGTCAAAAATTCATACCCCCTTTGGTTTCATGCTTATTTGTACCTCTCATACATTCCATGTGGATTCTTAGTATGTCCCCTTTTCTTTTATTAAAATTTCATACCCCCCCTTAAGTATGTTGTGAGTAGTAAGTACCCCCCTTGAAACATGTGTGAAAAATTGGTGCTCCATCGGGCAAAACTCCAATTACCCTTAAGTCATAAATTCTATTTAGCCTGTGAGGCACATAGATTCTGGACAAAGGGTCAAAATTAGTACTGCCCCCCCTTGAAGCATGTAGCTCCTACTCAGGTAAAACTCCCATCTCCCCCTCAACCCAGTCATAATTTCTGAATAGTCCCTTATAGCGGGGCAGGTATGTAAAAAAATAGTGCATTTATACATAGAAGCATGAAACTTGGCGCACACTTAAAAAACATCTATAGGCCTACAAACATATTTGGATAGGGAGCCACTTCAGATTTAGCTTAGGTTGCTATTGGCAGCCATTTTCCAAAATGGCGGTCAATTCTTCCATTTTGCTGCTTTCTGTGTAGTTCCTACGAATGGAATACACCTAAATATTGTTTTTTATTGCTCCTCTAAGTATTCAGTACGTTACTATAACATTTTTTGGTAGCCTTGGTCTATTTTCAGGCCAGTTGGAATCCTTTTTGTTAGAAATATTGATTCAAACACTGGATTTCGCGGTTACGGATGGTTACACCAATTCTCTATAAATCTCAAAATAAGTTACATATTTGAATTCCTTGTAAGAAGAGCTTTCAAATGAGTACCCGCATTAATGGGTTTCGTAAACTTGGTACGAAAATGGAAAAAATGAAAATAAAATTATTTTTGAAGATTTTCTTTTTTCTTTAATTTTGACAAAAAATTCATTGAAACTATTGATGCGACCATTCATTTGAAAGCTCTTCTTTCAGGGAATTAAAATATGTAGTCAGTTTTAAAATCAGTTGAGATTCCATGAAACTATGGGAAACCGCGAAAATGATACATTTTCTTCAATGGTTCAAAAAGGACCCTGACTATCATAAAATTCCTCAGTTCAATCTAGAAATCAATTGATAATGTTATTTAGATTGGTAGAAGGGATAATGAGCACTGTTTTCATACTTTTAACCTATAGGCACTTCACATAATGAAGGAAAATGAGATAATTAGCCGCCATTTTGGAAAATGGCTGCCATGGGTCAACCAGGTCAAATCTGAAGTGGCTCCCTATCTAAATATTTTCTTTAAGATGTTTTTGAAATGTGTGCCAAGTTTCATACTTCTATGTATAAATGCACTATTACTTCCTTATTCATGACAAATCTGCCCCGCTATTACTGATGTCATAGACAATGCTTTTGGTCAAGGCATGATAATTTAGTGTAAATAGATGTGAAGCCATTCAGAGTCAGCTTGAAACTGATTTAATATTTATAAATTGAAACGATCAACAGTTGTACACAGGAGTGTGAAATACAATAATTCATTAAGAAATGAAAGAGTTCATGTGGATTGCGGTTTGACACGCGTGAACAACTGCCACAATACCAAGTTGGCCATTGCAGTATACTGTTGGTCACAATTATGACATAATTGTTCCAGCGAACATCAATTGCTTGAAGCAAGCTGAAAAAACGTGACACGCAATGGGCAACTTGACCAATCACCTGGCAGGATTTTCTGATGTCAGACCGAGAATTTTGCAAAATATCTTGTTATTTGAGAAATGTCTTCAAATATGAAATCATCTGTAATTGGTTATTCTAAAAACTGGTTTTGTAGCAGCAAATTATATATCCTCCAATTACTTTTATAATGTTCTATATATTTCTCCTAAATTGTTTAATAATAAAAAAAAATATATATATATCTTATAATTATCTTGACTGATTAATGGTTTGGCAACAACAAAAATTGTTAATGCTGTACACAAATATATATATCTGAAGTATAGGATCTGAAAAACATTGGCTAAATTTTTTTTTAATATTCGACTAACTTGGTGGCTGGAACCTGAATTAACTTAAAACTACAATTATTTTATGATTTGTTTGTATTATGTAGTGAATTTTATGGATATTTAACTGTGTGTATTTTATGTTTTTATTAATAGTTAGCCTATGTTGTATTTATTTGCACTTGTGCCAGACATATGTATCCTTTCTGATATTTGAATGTCGAATAAAATATATATATAGGGGAGACCGGGTCTAGTTGTCACTATTTTTTTTTTCTTCAAGTTTGACTGTCTCTGAGAGGTCTCCAGGTTCAGCCTGTTAGGAAACTTCCAACCCTGTAACATTTTTGTGAGTCTTGAGAAAGTTTTTATTCAGCTTTCATCCTGATTTATCAACCATGTGTTTCCTTGTAGGTCATGTAGTAACTCAAAGTCATTTTTGTGAAAATGTGACAACTTGCCCCAAGCCTGGGACACACAAACTCTGGCTTAATTCTTATGCCGCTCCACTCCATGTCAAGGCCTGTTTAATCTACCTTAATCTTCGAGACGCTGATGAATAGCTGTTTAATAGAACTCCATGTAAAAGTAGTTCCTTGGGAATGGAGCAATTTGGTCAGGTTTGTCAACAATAGGCTCATGGAATTTGAAGACAATTTTAAGTGGAAAGACTAAATATCAGGTCAGGCAAAAATAGGTAGCAACATCAACTGGAGGAATATTATAACAAATGACACCTTTTAAAATCACCCTTAATCCAGAGTAAAAAATCCACAAGATTAACCTTGCTGACATGAGAAGACCTGAAAGTGACTTACATCGCCTGATTTAGTCTTGAGTTTTAAAATTCAAACGCTGCATCAAAAATCTGGCAATATGTTTCCTGTTCAAAGATATTGACACCTATTTTTGAATACCTCATAGCATTTGCATTAGTTTGCATGACCTATTTTTTTGTTGCATTATAGCTATAGAAACACTCAAAAACCGAAAGAAATGCAGCTCTCTTATACAATGAAATTGTGTTAAGAAAAATGATTCTAACACTGGCTAATAGCATATTATCACCTGGTTGGCTGTGAATATCACTGTTTACAGTCAAAATATCAGGGCCTATGATATTGTAAAAAATACCAACCTTCAAGGGCGGTATTTTTTAACAATGGTTATGACATCACCAGCATTTCAGCTGCCTGATGATGTCACAAACCAAACATGGGCCAGAATAATGGGATTGTGACGTCATGTCCATTGTTGCTCCATGGTGACTTCACATTTTTGTAATGGTAGAAAATAGTCCCTCTGTATAACTGAAAATTTGAGGTAAAACCAGGTGATAAAAACAAAACAACCACGCGTCAGGGCACTTCGTACAATATCACTCGCTGTTGTGTGAATTAATATCACTCTCGCCCTGCGGGCTCGAGTGATATTAATTCACACAACAGCGAGTGATATTGTTACTCAGTGACCCTGACTTGGGTTGTTTTGTTATAATGTCGCTGTCAGCAAGAAGCCAGAAAATGCTATGTGCTGGTATCCATTGTGCACCTTTTTATACTGCTAACGCTTCCTTCCCTCCATCAGCTACCCAACTAATGCGTAGAAATAATGCTTTTGGCCTAGCTTTTACGCCTTTACCATACTACAGACAAGTTTCCATTTATTCAATTACAAAGTGAAAGCTAATTAAGAAAGCCATCAAAGAAGCACTCTGGACATGTTGTGTTTGATCTAAAGCATTGCACCTAAAGGCAATCAAAATGTTATCCCTTTCTTAAAAAATGCTGAGATTCCAAGCCAAAATTACACAATTCATAAAAGTTAGTTTTTATGAAGTATTTCATGTCTCCTACATCATAACTATCAAAGCTGGCACTAAAATTTGCTCTAAGAGAGGCTATATAACATTATTAAAGAGTACTTCTTTTAGTCCAAAAATTATTTTCTAAATGAAATACATTCTCTTAAAAAATGTACTCTAACACAGACACTCACACAGCCATGATAATTCAAGCAATCCCTCAATCGATCACCCGTTTATTGAAATCATGAACATGCCTATAGTTTCAGTCACAAGAATCAGTGTTAAAAGGCTTTCTTCAGTGTAATCACAACCGAACAAATGGCATCAAAAGCAGTTAATCTTTGAAAGATTATTTCCAATGAAATACTGTTCTTTCGGTAATTTTTCATCTTGAAATATTGATGTACGTATTGAGGCTGAAAATATTTCTGGTATTTTGTAAATGCATCATATCCAAACCATTGGCCACAGTTTAGTACCCTAATTTAAGTGATGTTCAGAGAAAAAAATATACACTTGATCAGTTTAAATCATTTATCTAATATCAAATCTTGTGTATTCACCTTGTTGTAATTTGGTTTGATGTTTTGGAACTGAAGAAAGACACTGCATGAACTTTATCTTTCAAATCCTTGTTTCTGCAATCTGCTTTGATGCAGTGAAAAGTGACATGTTATTGAAGCAGTTTAGTGCATGTGCAAATTGCAGAATGACGCTGGAGTAATTAAGGGGGAGGCTCAGTTCAATGATTCCATTGAACTGCAAATACAGTGTACCAGTATTTTTTGTTTATTTCAGAAATTTTTGATTGTTAATTGACCAAAAGTTTTTAAACCTTTTACAGATTGGCGGCCGCTAAATGTCCCATTTTTTTTTTTTTGAGTCTGCAAAAAACCTCTGAACCTACACGCTATGCAATATTCACAGATTGCTCAAGGGGCTTTTGTACTCTGGCATTTGTCTGAGATACACAAACTCCAGGGGTAATTCTAATGCCACTCCACTCCATGTCAAGCCCTGTTGATCCACCTTCACCTTACAGCTGCTGATGGATATCTGTTTAAAAGAACCACATGCAAAATTACCTCTTGAGAATTGAGTAATTTGGTCAGGTTTGTGAAATCAAGCAGCTTTATCATGCTGTAAAAAACTGCATGCTTTCCCTCCATAAGCTACCTGCACTTATTGTGCTTTTGGCATCGCCTGTATGCATTAGAACCATGTCAAATTTTATGTATATATTTTTCATTATTTGGCGAATTTGTGGATGTGTAAAAACGAGCATACGTGCTCGTGTATATGTAATAACTAACACTCGTGAATTTGCTTTATTTTACATTCGTATACATGCTAACACTAACATTCGTGGAAATGCTATATCATTAGGGTTTAGTGTTAAAATTATGTTTAGAGAAGGTTTGAGGTTAGTATGTTCGTTATTACATGTGCACCTATGCAAATTCGTGAATGACAATATTTGACACTTATACGAATGCCAAATTCATGTACATGTTCGTTTTTGCAGGTTTACAAATTCGTGCACATGCACAATATTGAAAAATATATACCTCTAAATTTTGGCCTAAATTTAGATTGATAGATCGATATGGGTATAAAGTGCAGTCTTCTGGGCACTCATGAGGGTTGATTGGGCTAGGGGAGGGAGCAGGAGTCCTCAACATGTTATGAATGTACCGTATGTGAAGGAACTTTTACTTGCCTAGCACAGAGAAGGGGCTGCCAATTCAACGTCTCATCAGAATGACATCGATCTGGGATTTTGCTCATGAACGTGCAATGAATATTTCGGTTTTCCCAAGCAGGGTTTGAACCCTGGCAGGCAAAGACCTTCAGTGGAGCACCTTAACATCTCTGCCACCCAGCTGCTTAAGAAACTGCATATTTGCTCTCTTACAACATGTTCTAGACAAATATCATGCTACATACTTTCAAAGAATACGTTACAGCTTTGTATACATCCGGACTTTATCATTTAAAAGTTTTTTCTTGGTATATTCAATGTATCTGTAGTTCCAAAAGAACCAATCTCTATGAGTGCAAATCTGACAATTTTTGGAAGATATATTGCTGAAAATTGAGATGGACTGGTCAATTCAAACAGTGATGGATGGACATCTCATATTGTTTTATGGTTTCCACATAGATAGAAAAATGACATAAGAATGATTATTGTTTGCCATTTTAAAATGTTGCAGATGAATTTATGCTGGATGGATCTCAGTACACTTAATATTGACTCACGCACATATGACCTGGAGAACTCTAATACTCCATTTAGTAAGAGCACATTTAAACAAATTAACGAAATTTTTGAAACCTTATTCATGAATAACCTGCTTCGTTGTAAATGTTCATGCTTAAAAGACATAGATTCCTGGTTCTTGAACTTTTAGATTTATAATTCGTGTCACAAGTTTATGTCAGGGGTTATAGTGTAGCACCATTCCTTTCATGCTAATTCTGGTTGTCCTTTCAATATTGGTGCTATAAGGAGAGCAGGTAATTTCCACTGGGTCAAGTTGAGCCTTCCACTGGCAGTACATCAAAGAGTTGCTTCCTCTCTTGGTTCCTTAATTACCAATTTCAATACAGGGCTCAGAAACTGAATTAATTTTATCATTTTCTTACATGGCACAGCTCAGGCTGGCATCTTATGCTTGCACAAGTCAGGATTAATAAAAAAAAGAATTGGGAATTCATGTCAGAGATGGATGTAATTTTTCCAACTATTCAGTGCAATCCAATCAATATGCAAGATGATGGTAGGCATTAAAAAGAAGATCATGTGACACAGTTTGATCCAGTGTTGGGGGCAAGATATTGCCCATGATAGGGGTGAAGTTGTTCCACCCAATATATTTTGTGAAAGCTTGTGCATGTTCCTTCAGATAGACCTTTCATATAACGTATGTCAAAATTTACTATGGAAGTGCATGTATGCACCAATATCATTACGTGCAAACATTACTGACATATTGAAGCATTACAGTGTCATGTTACATTTTGATTGAAAATTCATGGCAATCGCCAACATCATCATTACCATGATTATTCCAAAGCTGAATCTCCTTGATTTATTTGGCAAAGTCAGAACATTATTTTGAGTGATTTGTGTGGAGCTAAATTTGCCTTGGGTTCAATCAAACAGCAGTTCATCAGTACAGGAAGATTAATAAAGATTAACAGGACTTGACATTCTATGGAGTGGCAAGAGAATAGCTGCAGAAATTGATATCCTCCAGCAAGAAATAGAGTGCAAAGGATTTGGTTAGCCTACACTGTAAAACCTGTTGCACCAATTTTATGCTGGTGACCGTTACGGCAAGAATAAAATTCTTACCTTTTTGAAAAAGCAATGCTTCATCATAAGATACTTATTTGTCCTGTCTTAAAATACAGCTGATTACAAATGTATGTCACAAAAGCCAATGACCCTGGTACTCTCAAGGTGATACTTTAAATTCAAATCAAGGGAGTGAATTTTTAGCACATTTCATAAAACTAAACAGTATGTCAGATATCTGGAAGGTCGAGATAATGCATGGAATTTTCATTTTATCGACCAGGCCCCTATGTTAAGTTTCCATTATCTTACCATACAGGCCTGTTGAAACTGATATGAAAATGGCTAGCTAAGGAACCAAGACAGGCAGTGACTGTTTGATATACTGCCAAAGGAAAGCTCAACTTGACCCAATTGAAATTACCCATCTCCCTATATAGCCCACACGTTGAAAGGACATTTCGAATTAGCATAAATAGAGTGATGATATATACTGAACTCTGACATTAGCTTGTGACAAGAATAAGAAATACGCTCTGCTAAGAAAATGTGTTAATTTCTCGCTGGAATTACATGAATGATGCAGTTATTAACAGTTGACAGTATTTTGCAAAGTGAAATGATGTTAATTTTAAAAAATGACTACATTTACTGGCAGACAAAAATAGTTCATACACAATCAAACATACTGTCAGAACTAAATTTATTTTCAGAACTAATTTTGGACGAAACAGAGATGTGTGTTCTGCAGAATGAAGTGTAAGGCAAAAAATACTTTTTTCAATCAATGTACTTGATCAATGAGCAGAAACTTTAACACAACTAGACATGCATTTTAAGCCAGATAGGCAGAATTGTTCTTTCAAAATCAACATCGACTTCAAATTCCAACGTGAGAGCACAAATATAAAAATCCGACCTATCCAACAATTACGCTTGCTTCGAAATAATTGTACATGCACCTGAACTGCTTGAATAACATGTCAAACTTCATTTGATCAAAGCAGACTGTGTAAAACATGGATTACAGTGATAAAGCTGACTTCTTGTGTGCCTGTCAACTTCACTAGTTCAAATGTCATTTACAGTAAACTGTCACTGTACCCTGCAGAGCTTTCTTTGCTTAAATTTGGATTCCTGAGGCCAACACGCCTTAATTGGGGACCTATCGCCCACTGAAATAAATTAGGCAAATAAATATGGTTGGAAACCGTGCTTGTTGACTTGTATTATCCCAATATGTTGGAGAGTTATGGCAAAAGATAATTAAGAAAAAAAGTAATTTAGCTAAATCCAAAACGTGAAATTGCACTAAACCAATGCTTCTAAACATCTAGGATTTAGGCCAATCTGTACACTGTAAAATCTGAAATTCTGAGTCAGCTCAAATGATTGAGTGAGATGGTTGCACAATTTGTTTGAGCTGACATAGCTTGATATTGTGAGTTATGATAATTTTTATGTTGTTATAACTTTAAACAACAAGCTATGATAGCTCAGAAGAATTGTGCAACCATCTCACTCAATCATTTAAGCTAACTCAAAATTAAAATTTTACAGTGTAACTTAATTTTGAACAACACAAGAGATGGTAGCTCTCTAAAAAAACCACTAGGACACTAAGGGCTTAGTCTTACATGTGCACTTATCTCACTTTGACTGGTGTCTCACTGTGCCCACTCTCCCCTGCATTCAACTATTTCAAGTTTTTCATGTCTGTAACCATAATTGCACATACATGAACTTGTAATGGCACATTTAATAAACTTAAAGAATACAATACGCATTTGTGAAGCCTATTCCTGGGAAACCCTCTCAATTTTAAATGCTCATACTTCAAAGACACACATTTCTGATTCTTGCAACCTCAGAACCCATAAAAGTGAGCAGTTCTGTATACACACTTGATCTATAATTCTTGTCACGAGTTCATGTCAGAGGTTAATGTAGCATCATTCCTTTCATGCTAATTCTGGTTGTCCTTTCAATATTGGGGCTATAGGGAGAGCAGGTAATTTCCACTGGGTCAAGTTAAGCCTTCCACTGGCAGTACATCAAAGAGTCACTTCCTCTCTTGGTTCCGTAACTACCCATTTCAATACTGGTTTCAGAAACTGAATAAATTTTATTTTCTTATATACACAGCTCAGGTTAGCTGAATACATCCAATGCTTTAAGACAAGTTTTTTTCTCTGGCTACAGTGTACATATGAACCCTTCGTACTGTGCTTTAGGCACACATTCTAAAAAATGTCGGGACAAAATTGGTTTTTTAGATTCAAAATGGTGTTTTGAAAAACCAAATTTCAATGCAAAAAACCAAAATGGATTTTTTTAAGAATCCATTTTGGCTTTGCATTGAAATTTGGTTTTTTTTTTTTAAATCCATTTTGGTTTTGCATTGAAATTTGGTTTTTCAAAAACCATCTTGAATCTAAAAAACCAATTCCGACATTATTTAGAGTGCATGTATCAATATAATCAAACAGCTAGTAAGCAGTATCCGTGTAAAATCAACATTATTACCACATAAACAACTATCTTTTACCGTTGGTGACATGTTTTGTATTCATGACAGTTATTAATATGATGTAATGTAAGACAGCTGGTTTAAAAGTGAGAATTGTTGAGTTTTTGTTATACCATATGAGATGCTTTCAAATTGAATTCTTCTTAAAGGATTGAAGTTTAGACAAAGAAGAGTTCGTTATGGAAGAAAGTTGTTCCCAAACCATTTACCTAGGCACTCGTGAAGTGATAATTTCAATTTAAAACAAGGAAGGATTTGATTAGAAAATAATTTATTGTGTCAGTTATCAGTACCCATAATACAATATTGCAATCGAGTTTGCCTTTTGACAACCAGGCCTAACATACATATGTAGAGCTTCTATACTCTTACCACACAGAAAATATATATGAAAACCAGTAGCTAAGGAACCAAGAGAGGCAGTGACTGTTTGATATACTGCCAAAGGAAAGCTCAACTTGACCCAGTTGAAATTACCTGCTCTCCCCATAGCCCCAATGTTGAAAGGACTTACTTGATTAGCATAAATGGAATGGTGATATATACGGAACTCTGACATGAACTTGTGACGAAAATAAGAAGTAAGTGAGTCTGTCACTCTACGCAAAGTAAGAGTGACACAGTTGTTATAATTTTAATGACTTTTTCACAAAGGTAAAGTTAAGTAAATCAATAATAAACTGTCTTTAGCAAATGGGAGTATGAACATTCTGTCATTGTAAATTATATAATCTATCCAATTCTTTGATGAAACAGAGATGTGTTTTCTGCAAAATAACATTTTACCAAAGAACAAAACTTTTATTCCAATGTATCTCGTCAAGGAACAGCATGAAAGTTTAACACAATAAAACATGCCTTTGAAGCCAGACTTCATCAAAACCAACATCGACTTCAGATGAAGGCGAAATGATACAAACTAAACCTATTAATCAAGTGCCATTGCTTCATTCTGAAATAATTGCACATGCACCTAAACTGCTTCCATTACATGTCACTCTTATTGAATCAAAGCAGATTATGGAAAACAAGGTCTGAAAATGATAAAGCTAATTTTAGATTACCTTTCAACTTCCCCAGTTCAATTGCATAATGATATGGGATGGTACAGTTAAAAGGAGAATGGCATTTTTGAAGTCGATACATTGTTACAAAAATTTTTGATGACGCGGCTAGAAGTAGAATCGACATGCTCCATTAGACAGTACCGATGTATACAGAATATCAAGAAACCATAATAGAATGAGAAGGACAAACCCAAAAAACAATCAGCGTTTTTGTATGAACCTTTATGTCTAACGTGTATACTCAGTATAGTATTGTATACCAGAATTACCATCATTTTTCCTGTCTTCTTCCTTTTCCAAGCGTCATACACCATTGTACATTTTTTCGGGGCAGTGTCTTCCATTGCAAGGTCAATCGGAAAACTGAACTCTGAAAACACTTCCAGCTCAGAGCTTCAGACAACTTATAACCTAACAGTTCGAACAGGCTTTAAAAAAATCTATTCCAGTCCGTTCATCAACTCCTATACCTTTAAATTTGGAGGAAGCGACAAGTAAACTGTGAAAATTGATGTAGAAAGGTTGTTTTTTAATGGAAAATGATAATTATAATTGGTCATCAATGCTAGCGTCCAAAGGGAAAACCTATTAAGTCACATTTTGGACATTCAGTGAAAATTTACTTGTAAATTCCAGTCTGTGCGGTGAGAGATAGACTTACTGGGATTTGCCAGTGTCATTCTGGGGTAATGGGCCACATCTCGATAATATAAACTAATAAATATATAGAAACGTGTCTCAGAAGTCCTGTTTTGACCTTAACCCAATTTGGCCCAAAATGTGCCTTAATAAATTAAAAAATTTAAATTTTGGGGGCCGTCCACTAGGGTCAGGACAAGACCAGGAAGGGTTGGGGAAGCAAATTTGGCCATTTCAGCATATCTTCAGCATCAGATGGTCCATTCTTAAGAATTTCTGCATCTTGTCTCCAGACAGCATGCAGAACACTCCAAGAAGGGTAAAAACAACGGCTAGGACAATGAAAAAGCCTTCCAGACACTGTGCGGACAACATGAGGAAATGTTATTTGGTAGCTGATTGGGATTCATTTTCTTATTTTTCCCAATAAATATCTTGTTCTAAACATATTTCAGTGCCTTTCCAGGGACCTTCTGCACCTTTTCTGCATCTTCCTGACACCTTCTGCACGCTGTCTGAGCTGTCCTGACACCTTCTGGGAGCTGTCTGCAAGGCTTCCTGATGTTCCTCACCATTCCTGAGAGCTTCTTGGTAGTCTCAGCATTGGTTCCTCATTACTTCCTCATGCCTTCAGCGCCTTCAGCATACCTTCAGCAAGCCTTCCTGAACATTCCTGAAGCTGTCAGCAGCGCATATGGGTCCCGGACAGCTTCAAGAAGATGCTGAAGGGTTCCTGAATGGTTCAGGAAAGCCAGGAAGCCTTCAGGACACTGTCAGGACAACGAGGACAAGTTGCTGAAGGTACCAGGAAATCAATTTCAGCGTCCAAATTTTGCTGAAATATTTGCCTCTGCTGAAGTCGCTGAAGCACCAAGAAGCGTTCAGGAAAGACGAGGACAGCATCAGGAAGGCTTCAGGAAGGCCAGGACAACATGCTGAAGGGATGGGGGACTATCAATTTCACTTTCCTGATGGTTCCTGGTCTTGTCCTGACCCTAGTGGACGCCTGGTCTAATTACGGGGTTTTCCCTTTGGGCTCTAGAATGGCTGATGGACTGTTGTCCACTGTTGTTGCTGAGCTCCGAGATGCACGTTCTATGGCAAAGCGAACAGTTGTGACATGCAAGTCTGAGTATGTCTGTCCAAAATTCGTTTCATGCTGTTGCAAATTGATAAGAAACATCAAAGAAATGGGTATATGAAGTGTTATCAGAATGAACTCCGTGTACATTTCATTAGATAGGACCATTCTCTTAACCTAAGAACCCATATATCCATCAAACCTGTCAGATGAAGAAAATTCATAGGGACATTTCCACATGATAGGTCTGCACATGCGCTCGATGATGATATGAGACAACAAGGAAAAATAGAAGGTGGTCAGGATGGGGACAAAGAGGATACCGGGGCAGTTTTACAATATTTGCACTCGGCTGATTTTTCGTCTTTAAGCAATTACTATGAGAAATGTATGACAGGTGCACATATATTTGTCATGGTGACAGTCTTTTACTATACACTGTACATTTTGAATTTTGAGTTAGCTTAATTGATTGAGTGAGATGGTTGCACAATTCCTTTGAACCAAGATAGCTTGTTGTTTGCAAGTTATAACAACATAAAGATTATCATAACTCAAAACGGCAAGCTATCATGGCTCAAACAAATTGTGCAACCATCTCATTCAATCATCTCAGCTAACTAAAAATTTCAAATTTTACAGTGTTCACTGAAGTATATGTGTACCAAATTTTACCTTGTTATGATGATTAGTTTTGAAGCAGCAGGCGATTTATGACCAATTTTTGCCCTTTTTTGTCTCTCACAGGCAGTTTCGCATATTTCTATGGCAACACAGAAAAGCAAATGGAGGCAGTTGTAATTCACGTTAATGATGCCTGTCTGGAACTATGTCTTGGGCATAAATGCAACAGGTTTCATGTGAATAAGTTATATACGAAAGGAGCTGTCTCCCAAAATGTAGAAAATGGCAGGTGTCAAAAAGTTTGTCTTCGATAGACCATTTATTACTGTATATGCTGTTATGAATCAGTATTAAAGAGTGTGTTTACTATTTGTGTCAATTTTGTAGATGGAGACATGTCTCAAGGTAAATCAAAAAGATTCACTTCAGAATCTGTACTTCGTTTTCGGAATTTGAGGTTTGAATATGATGTCAAAAAAATGTGTCCTCTCCAGTACGAGGAAAAGACACTCAGGATTCTGAGGGAAAACACAGGCTATGTGCCTCTATATCGATGTGACGATTGCAAGTTGAAAAAATATCCAGGCCATGCACATTCACTTTCTTAGAAATTAAAATTCAAAATGTCAAAAAATGTCCTCTCCATTACTTCAGAAGATTCAAGTCTTTTTAACACTGGATTCATTAAGGAAAACAACATGACTGAACTAAATAATTTAGCCAGGATGCCTAAAAGGGGTATTTATAAATATTGAAAATTGCAATGTATGTTTTCAGATCATCAAATTGCACTTTTAGGAGAAAATCAAACTTAAGAGTAAAAGGCAATTATTTTATGTAATATATCAATATAACTGCAATTTTTCACAAATAGCAGAATGACTTAACAAGATAATATGTAAATATCTTGTTTTTGGAGCAATTCAAGCTTATTTTTTTCTGAGCCTGTGATTTTGGGTCATTTTCGGTGATTTTTCTCTCTAGAACATTATCTTTGACCAAAAGGAAATACTATGAGTTCGAATCATACAGCAACAAAACTTGACCTTGGGTTAGTAGGATACCTACACATTATTCATCTTGGCTCTCATGTGTCTATTGAGACTGGGACCTTACCAAACACTCTAAAACATAAACTTTCAGAGTAAGGAATGTCTAATTTCTCTACTTTCGCCATAAAAATTATTTGAAAAAAAAGTTCTGCCATATTTCATCAAAAATTAAGTTTTGTATTGGTTTTGACGGATCTATGCAACAATATGGTTGGATTTCCATTGAAAAAAAATGGATAAATTAGTTTTCATATAAATATTTTTTCTGATAAACATTTAAAAAAAAATTCAAACCTTGTCTACTTAATGGAGTGCCACTTTGGTGATAAACCAACAAATCACATGTGTCCTTGTTGATTAACGAATCTTTAATATGTTCAGTTCATGATAGTATGAAGGAAATTCTCATTTACAAACCTTTATTTTGACCCCCCATGAGACACTTTGAGTGCAGATACTGTAAAACTGCCCACAGAGCAGAGAACAGGAATGATAATTGTGTTCATGTGGGTCTGTCATGGCAAGTACGTTGTAGGTGTGATGCAGTTGTTACAATTTGATAGAATTTGTCACAAATAGAAATGAAGTCAATTGATGTTAAACATTCTATGGTAAGATTATGAACATTCTGCCATAGTAAAATATATCATCTATTCCAAATTTGGATAGAACGGAGATGTGTTTCTGAAAACAACATTTTACCTGATAACAAAATTTCTCTTTTCAATGTACTCAGTCAAAATAGAAGTTAAACACAATAAAATATGCCTTTCCAGCCAGAACTTATCGCAACCAACAACAACTTCAGATGAGAGAGAAAAGATAAAAAATCAACCTATTACTCAATTACCCTTGCTTCATTCTGAAATAATTGCACATGCACCTAAACTGCTTCCATTACATGTCACTCTTCATTGGATCAAAGCAGATTATGGAAAAACAGGGTCTGCAAATGATACAGCTAATTTTAGATTGCCTGTTAACTTTCTCAGTTCAATTGCATAATGGCATGGGATGGTCAGTACAGTTAAACAGAAGAATGGAATTTTTGAAGAGATTTATTGTTGACAAAAAAAAGCGATGATATATATTATATAAAGCTAGATCTAAGTATGATGTTTTCATTTGTGGCTCAATCAATACTTGGGTGATTTGTCTGATTTTTGGTAAACATAGTCATTTGGATATTATCTAGAAAAAAAATATATATATGTAAAAATAATGGAATTCGCCTAGTCATTTTCGTGAAATAAGAACAATGCATCTTCTTGCAATAAACATAGCATTATCAGTTGCACAAAAAGGAGCACAGGGCTCCTTGCACTCTGTAGTTATTGTGAGTGCGAAGGAGCCCAGTGCCAGCATTTTTTATTTAATACCATTTTCAAGTCCATTTTTTGGCCAAGAGGTCAATATGGTAGGCTTGAAAAAAGTTGAACCATGAACATTGATGTGGAAAGGTTATTTTAGTCAAGTGACATGATAATCATAGAAGGTCAATAGGTCATAAATGGCAGTCAGATAACATGATGGACTGGTGCTGCTGAGCCCCAAGATGCATGTCATAATGCTAAGTGAACAGTTGTGACATGCAAGTTTTGAGTCTTTCCTTGATTCGTTTCATGCTGTCTTCAATTGATAAGAAACATCAAAGAAATGGGTATATGAGGTGTTATCAGAATGCACTCGGTTTACATTTCATTCTAATGATAAGACTCTTCTCTTAACCTTACAACCCCTATCCATCAATCTGTCAGATGCAGGTCGTTCATAGGGACATTTTCCACAAAATAGGTCTTCACATGAACTCAATGATAATATGAGACAGATAAGGAAGAATGTCTTTAAAGGGGGAAGCTTGGATGGGAAGTTGGGAACAAAGATACTATATTAAGAGTGATAAGAGACGAACAGGAGAAAAGTATGAACAGAAGAACAGAATGATATGATAAGATGTCCAAAGTTATTACGCAAATGTAAGAAAAGTGATCCAAAAGTACCAAATGATCTTTTAATCCTTTTAACATTACCTCTTAATGTTTAATGAAAAACAGAATTTTCATTTAAAAAATTGTGGCTTTAATGACGAAGAAATCAATGTTATTACCCTGCATTGAAATAACATTGAAATTACTTACTTCTTGCAATAAAAAGCTTCAAAATGTTTTATCATTATGAAACTCTCTCTCTCTGTTCCTTAGGTTTAGAACTCTTCCCAAAATTAAAGAGAAGCCATTATATGATGGTGAAAGCTCAAAACCTCTTAACTCAAATTTGGGCAAAAGTATATTTTACCACCAGATGGCATTCACTGTATGCCCTCTATATGATAATTGAAGAACACAGATTTGACGTCGGTTTATGCCCTCTTGTGGATGAATATTAAAACCTCTCAACTCACATCGGCCGAAACTTTGAAAGCTGAAACCTCTTAACTCAAAAATACCTTTTCTCTGGAAGTTTGCAGTAGGCCGGACAGTACATTTTTTACTCCTTCCATATAGGGCCAATAAAAATCCAGTTTTCCTACAAATTTTGGATCCGAAATTTGAGACTTAAGTTAATTTTTTGTATAATTAAGGAAAATTTAGTAAGTCCATGTCTGCAGCTTATCACATACCATATCATAAATCCATGCTCAAACGAACAAAAAACGATATGTAGTGGGTTGTGTGATGTCATTGGAGGTCTCAACTGAATTGAAGTTCGGAGGTATTGTGAAACTTAGGCTGCAGGGATCTTCAACAAAATTGGGTGAAATTACCCCAATGTGCGTGATGGTACCCCAAATGAGCGTGATATTACCCAAAATATGCGTGATATTACCCCTGAACATGAGTGATATTACCCCTCGTCAGTACTCATTTTCATGCATACCAGTGGTTTCATCAGTGCCAACATTCTGCGCTCTCATTTTTTGAAATCCTATGTTATGCCTTTAAAATTTCATGGGTCTCCATTGAGTACATCACTTAAACAGCAGGCACAATTATATATCACTAGCATAGTACCCGTGAGAAATGTGCATGGTGGGAGTAAGAATGGCAGTTTTAGGAGTAATAAGTGCACTGGTATAATATGAACAGTTTGAGAAACCAGACCCACTTATGGTTGTTGTAAGACGTGAAATAATGTTGCTTGCAAATTTTTAGTTGTGGGCAATGAGTAGTTTGGGAGGAGTAGCGTAAAGCATCCGTGAATTTATAGTATGATGATTTAGATTTAGGAAACTGTGTCAAACAGGTATGAATATTGACAGAAAACACCTTAGTTGCTACAAACCTATCTGCAATTTTGTCAATGAAAGATAAGAGCATAAGAGTTTATCAGGTGAAGTCACAAGGTTCACATGCACATTTTTTTCACCAAAAACATTCCATGGCTTTCCCTTAAATACCCATTAAGTCAGGTGCATGATATTACCCACATGCGTGATAATACCCACTTTTACCGTATTTTTGGAAGATGTGTTGCTGAAAATTGAGATGGGCTGTTCTATTCTAACAGTGATGGATTTCCACACATAAAAAAAAAAGATATTTAGTTTGCCATTTGTAAATGTTGTAGTTGAGTTTGTGCTGGATGTATTTATGTAGGTTGGAATAGCATTACTCCTTTTATTCTAATTCTGGTTGTCCTTTCAATATCGGGGCTATAGGGAGAGCAGGTAATTTCCACTGGGTCAAGTTAAGTCTTCCATTGGCAGTAGATCAAAGAGTCGCTTCCTCTCTTGGTTCCTTAAATACCCATTTCAAAACTAGGCTCAGAAACTGAATTAATTTTCTTTCATGGCACAACTCAGGTTGGCATCTTATACTTCCACAAGTTAGAATTAACAAAAAAGAATTGGGAATCGATTCTGTTGGGTTCAATCAAATAGCTATTAATCAGTACCAGGAGATAAATGCAGATTAACAGGACTTGACATTCCATGGAGTGGCATGAGAATAGCTCGGGTTGATCTTTTCCATAAAAAATAGAGTTAAAAAAAAAGAGGCCTTTGGGAACACTGAAAAACTGTTGTAACAATTTTATGATGAGTAGCGTTAAGGCAAGAAAAAAATTATCGCCTTTCCGAAAAATCAACTCTTTTATCATAAGACACTTATTTGTCCTACATTATAATATATTTTATCACAAATGTATATCACATAGACCAATGACCCCGGTACTCTCGAAGTGATACTTTCAATTCAAATAAAGGGAGCGCATTTTTTGTACATTCGATACAACTAAACAGTATGTCAGATATCTGGAAGAAAGAAAATGCAAGGGATTTGCATTTTATCAAAAAGTCCGCCATGTTTAGTTTCCACACTCTTACTATACAGGCCTGTTGAAATTGATATGAATAATGGCTAACTGAGGAACCAAGACAGCAGAGCTGTGAATGTTTGATATACTGCCAAAGGAAAGCTCAACTTGACCCAATTGAAATTACCTGTCGCCTATATAGCCCACATGTTGACAGGACATCTTGAATTAGCATAGAGTGATGATATATACTGAACTCTGACATGAGCTTGTGACATGAATAAGAAATACACTTTGGCTAGAAATTGTGTCATTTCTCTTTTTGGCAGATTGTGGAAAAAAAGTTCTGCAAATGATAAAGCTAACTTCTAGTGTGCCTGTCAACTTCATTAGTTCAAACATCATTACAGTCAACTGTCTCACCGTGCCCCGCAGCGCTTTCTCGGTTAAAATTTGGATTCCTGTGGCCAGCATGACTAAATTGGGGACCTGTCAACCACTGACATTAGACTAATAACCATGTTTGGAATCCGTGCTAGTTGATTTGTATCATCCCAATATGCTGGAGATTATGACAAAAGATAATTTGGAAAAAAATTAATTTACAGTTTGTCACGTCAAGCAGAGGACAGACGTTTGGCCAGATATCTCAGCAACCGCTAGCCCCACTGGAGAAATACACATACCTACGTATAGCTTAGCTCTGTTGTAATATGAATATTGCATTTTTGTGATGTTTTGGTGCAGTTTTTTTGTCCAATATTTGCCGATTTTTGAAAATGGCAGTCCAATTTCGCACAGTGTTGACATTTATGATGCTGCCAATCTGACACACAATTGGCAGGGATGTCACAAAGTGCACTGCAGTGCCACCCCAGACTTAGTTCTTGTCAATTTGGTATTTTCTGAAGCTCCAAAATCATTGTGTTGGTTTTCATGGACTGTAGAAACAACGCTAAATTTCTGTCTCAATGCTTGACGTCACAAACTGTAGCATGCTAAATCCAAAAAGTGAAATTGAACTCACCCAATGCTTTGAAACGCTTCAGGATTTAGGCCTATCTGTATCTTATTTTTGAACAACATGAAAGATGGTAGCTCTGCGAAAATACCACAAGGATGCTAGTGATTTTGTCTCACTATGCCCCATGTCTCACTGTTCCCGGTCTCCCTTACTTTCAACTACTTCAGTTTTTCATGTTTTTAACCATAATTTCACCACCTATATGAATTTTTAATGGCACATCTAATAAACTTAAGGAATAAAATCAGATTTTGTGAAGCAGATTCCTGGAAGCCCACTCCATTTTAAATGCTCATACTTCAAGGACACACATTTCTGATTCTTGCAACCTCAGAACCCATAAAAGTGAGCACTTCCGCATACACACTTGAGCTATAATTCCTGTCACAAGTTCATGTCAGAGGTTGGTATAGCATCATTCCTTTCATGCTAATTCTGGTTGTCCTTTCAATATTGGAGCTATAGGGAGGTCAGGTAATTTCCACTGGGTCAAGTTAAGCCTTCCACTGGCAGTAGATCAAGGAGTTGCTTCCTCTCTTGGTTCCTTAAATACCCATTTCAAAACTAGGCTCAGAAACTGAAAACATTTTATTATTTTCTTATATACACTGCTCAGGTTAGCTGAATACATCCAATGCTTTAGGACGAATTTTTTTCTCTGGCTACAGTGTACATATAAACCCTTCTTACTGTGCTTTTGGCGCACACTCTAAAAAATTCCAGACAAAATTGGTTTCTTAGATTCAAAATGGTTTTTTTGGAAAACCAAATTTCAATATATGACCAATATGCAAATTAAGTAGGTCGTCAGAGGTCAAAAGGTCACAAAAATTGACTATCGCTTAAAATCTGAACCATGTCCAAATAAACACCACAGCTGCCAACCCAATGAGACTTGGTAGGTCATGAAGAGTTTATATTATAGATAACAAGTATGAAAGTCCATTTTATGCCAACAAATGGATAATTCATGCATGTGTCAGCAGCGGCACATAATGAAATATGGTACATATTTGAAAATGACCGTTTTAAGGGTGGAGGAAACTAAAATTGCTGTATCTCCTAAACCAATGGTCCTATCCCCACAAATAACCCCTCAAAATGTTCGGACTTGTAAGTTCTACACATATAGGTCATTATATGACCAATATGCAAATTAATTAGGTCATCAGAGGTCAAAAGGTCACGAAAATTGACCGTTGCTTAAAATCTGAACCCTCATTGTAAAAAAAACTCCTTAGCTGCCAAAGTAATGGGACTTGTTATGTCATTTAGGGGTCAAATTATAGATAAAAATTGTCAAAGTAAATTTTATGTCTAAAGATGCAGAATTTATGTATGTTTCAGCATTGGCACAAGACGAAATATGTCAGATATTTGAAAATGACCGTTTTAAGGGCGGGGGAAACTAAAATTGCTATTTCTCCTGAAACAATGGTGCTATCCAAACATATTACCCCTTAAAATGTTTAGACTTGTGTGTTCTATAAATATAGGGCATTATATGACCAATATGCAAATTAATTAGGTCATCAGAGGTCGAAAGATCACAAAACTTGACCACTGCCTAAAATCTGAACACCTCATCAAACAACAAACACCATAGTTAACAAATCAATTGGACTTGTTAAGTAATTTAGGGAAAACATAATAGATAACAAGTTTGAAAGTCAATTTAGACTGCAGAGTTTATGTATATGTCAGCAGTGGGACATAATAAAATATGGCAGGTATTTTAAAATGATAGTTTCAAGGGTGGGCGAAACTAAAAAAATTGCAATATCTCCCGAACCAGTGGTCCAATTCCAACAAATTTCTGCTACAGGTGTCAGGAATTAGGAGTTTTATACATGTTATTTGACCAACATGCAAATCAATTAGGTCATCAGAGATCAAAAGGTTGCAAAAATGTACCTTTGCTTAAAATCTATGCCCTCATGAAAAAATTACACACCGTAAACGACAAATGTGACTGAATGTGCCACACACAACTGAAATGCATGTCTTGTCAATAAGATGAAGAGTTGATTCAAGACATAGTAAACTAAATATAAAATAGGACTATCAAATTTGTGATTTATAGATGTCCGGAAACTGCTCCTCTTCGCTTCTGGCTTTTTTTGACAACTGAAAACTAGACAGACTTAGAGAACTGGGATCAAATGGTCAAAAATATGGCAGCACACCACCAATAATCCCCTCCCAGTTTCCTCCTTCTGGTTAGTATCATCCCTTCTTTTTTCCTCAATCTTCTCTTTCTGCCTTCTCCTTCTTCGTCTCAGGACTCCTTCATAGTCTCCTACTCCATAGTCTCCTCCTTCATAGTCTCCTTCATAGTCTCCTCCTTCATAGTCTCCTCCTTCATATCTTCCTTCATAGTCTCCTCCTTCATAGTCTCCTCCTTCATAGTCTCCTCCTTCATATCTTCCTTCATGGTCTCGTCCTTCATAGTTTCCTCCTTCACAGTCTCATCATTTGCCTCAATGCTTCTATTATTTCTCCTATTCCCTTCATCTCAATATGCAGATGTACTTCTACCCTCCAAACGTCTTTCGTCTTCCATGTCTCCAGCTTCCATGCTTCCTCCAATCATCCTCTATGATATACAGTACAACCCAAAATAAAGTAAGAACATTCTCCGCCAGAAGATCTTTTTTTACCTATTTTGCCCTCCTTGCCTTTCTCCCCTTCACCCCAAATCTCCTCACAACTACCTTAGTCTCCTCACCACAACCTTATCCCATATTAAGAAGTTAATAAGAACTCCATTAAGACGGCTAGCATTACATTTGCAATTAGCAATGGGGCACACAAAAAAATCATACACAATGGGAGAGATTGAGTTTAAATTGTTGTTGGTTTAATGTAAATTTAATGTGATTTTAAAAGGTGGTTCAAAGAAGGTAAAGGTGGCTGATTCTTCCTTCCTGTTGGGGTTAATCATACTTTATATTGGGTTGTACTGTAGGGAGGATAGGGTTCATGAAAGGTAATTTTGTAGCAAGTAAAACGGGGAGAGGGTCAGAGGGAGGGGATTGTTGGATGGAGGCTTGAGGTGGTATGGGGTTATGCACTCGACAAGCTTATTGGGATAGGAGGAGAAAACAGAAATGGGGCAAAGGGATGACAGTTACTGCTATGCAATAGAGTGCCCTAGCCTGAATATGAACCCAGTATAGTGTGGTTGGGTGTTCAACATGCGCGACTGAGCTAACCTGCCTCCCAGTGGGTGACAGGAAAAGAGGCAGAGGGAGAGAGATAAGAAAGATGAGTGACTCCAAACCTTTTCTCTCTGATTTCTTAGTCTCCTCCCAACATCCTTGTCTCCCCATCCTACCATGCTCTAGTAATGGACCCTCTTTCCTGGCTTTCGCCTCCCTTGTCACCACCCCCGCCCCCTGCTGGCACAAGGGAACTACAAGAAAGAAACATTGAGAAAGAAGGCCAAGGAGATAGTCAGATCAAGGATGAGCAAAAGGATGATGAATGTATATACAATTTAATGGGGCAGGGGGGGGGGGGTTGTGCACCCTAAGAATGAAAAATGTTTAGAATCAACCTTTTTGAGTATATTGCATTGTCATAATTAATGCTCAGGGTGCCCTGAACCACCTCACATAAGGTGCTTGGGAAGCACCCTGGATGCCCGTGAAAAAGAGCAGCTCCCGGTGGAAATGTTATAGCAGGTTATCAGTACTCTGGCATTGTTCCACTCACCGGCATATGTGACTGGAGGTGGGTCAGTGCCTTCGCCTCCCCACAGCTGCAGACTAGCATGTCATTTCGGCACTGCTCCGCAATTTATGCAATAATCAAGCCATCCAATTATTTCATAATTCTGCCGATAGAGTCGAAGCATCCATGAAAGGTTGGGTGGTTCACCCCTTGAAGCATCCGATGAGACTCTACTGCATCCAACAATGTGCAATACACTCTTGTAGAGTGTACCTTATCAATACTGATGCACCTTGTCACCTCTGATGCACCCCAGAAGTTTTCACATCCACCCCACAGGTGCTTCACTCCACCCTATGTACCTTTTTTCTCAGAATGTGGCTGGAGAATTGGAGAATGGTAGGATCGAGGAGACTGTGGGAAGAGGAATTATTTTCTGGTACTTCCATGTGATGGAATCTTCTCCAAGCAAGGAAACTCAAATTGAGGACTTATGGATTTGATATACTCACCTGGTCCCTGGTGACATTTTTTACATTTCAGTGTTGTATAAGAAATATCCTGTAAAGCTCAATTTTAGGCACAAAATTGACTTTGACACTTGTTATCTATCATCTGAGCCTTACATGACTTACCAAGTACCATTGGTTTGCCGGTTACGATGTGTAATTTTTTCATGGAAGCTCAGATTTTAAGCAAAGGTACATTTTTGCAACCCTTTGATCTTTGATGACCTAATTGATTTGCATGTTGGTTAAATAACATGTGCAAAACTCCTAATTCCCGACACCTGCAGCAGAAATTTACTGTAATTCAACCTCTGGTTCGGGAGACTTTGCATTTTTTTTAGTTTCGCCCACCCTTGAAACTATCATTTTCAAATACCTGCCATATTTTGTGATTGACCGACTGCTGACATATACATAAACTCTGCATTTTTAGACATGAAAATTGACTTTCAAACTTGTTATCTATTATGTTTTCCCTAAATGACTTAACAAAGTCCAATTGGTTTGGCAGCTATGGCGTTTGTTGTTGATAAGGCGTTCAGATTTTAGGCAGTAATAAATAATTTTGACCTTTCGACCTCTGATGACCTAATTAATTTGCATATTGGTCATATAATGCCCTATATTTATAGAACACACAAGTCTAAACATTTTAAGGGGTAATATGTTTGGATAGCACCATTGTTTCAGGAGAAATAGCAATTTTAGTTTCCCCCGCCCTTAAAACGGTCATTTTCAAATATCTGACATATTTCGTCTTGTGCCAATGCTGAAACATACATAAATTCTGCATCTTTAGACATAAAATTTACTTTGACAATTTTTATCTATAATCTGACCCCTAAATGACATAACAAGTCCCATTACTTTGGCAGCTAAGGAGTTTTTTTTACAATGAGGGTTCAGATTTTAAGCAACGGTCAATTTTCGTGACCTTTTGACCTCTGATGACCTAATTAATTTGCATATTGGTCATATAATGACCTATATGTGTAGAACTTACAAGTCCGAACATTTTGAGGGGTTATTTGTGGGGATAGGACCATTGGTTTAGGAGATACAGCAATTTTAGTTTCCTCCACCCTTAAAACGGTCATTTTCAAATATGTACCATATTTCATTATGTGCCGCTGCTGACACATGCATGAATTATCCATTTGTTGGCATAAAATGGACTTTCATACTGGTTATCTATAATATAAACCCTTCATGACCTACCAAGTCTCATTGGGTTGGCAGCTGTGGTGTTTATTTGGACATGGTTCAGATTTTAAGCGATAGTCAATTTTTGTGACCTTTTGACCTCTGACGACCTACTTAATTTGCATATTGGTCATATATTGACCTATATTTGTAAAACTCAAAATTCCGGACATTTTGAGGGGTAATTTGTTGAAATTGGTCCATTGGTTCAGAAGATACAGCAATTTTAGTTTCCCCCACCCCATAATTTGTGTGCTCAAATCCGACACAGATTCCCATATTTAAGGGCTGATTACTACCACTAAGCTGCCGCTCCAATCTTGGGCTCAAACTTTTTTATAGTCTATAGGCATATGTCTTTCAGAAAAACACTGTTAGATTTTGCCACCCCAGGTGGTACCGATATGTAAAAATATGGGGTCTGGCTCATGGACTACTTGGTTACCATAGCGACACAGCACAACACAGCACCTTGCTGCCTGCTGAGTAGTGAAAACTGTGCGTAATTGTCAAACAACATGACTCTGATTGAAGGATAATTATTCAGGCCATGACCACCCTAACACCTTCAAACTTTCAGGAATCCTTTATAAGTGTTTATTGGGTATAATCCTAAAATGGCATGATTTTCTGGTATACTGAAAAATATTAACAGAGGTATCAGTAAAGAAATGTCGGAAAAAGTAGTTAAAAGTAGGAGAAAAGTCATGAAAATGGACCCTAAAATCTTTGTTTCTGTGTTGGTTAAAACTTTATTGCTTTGCACCTGTAGCACATAGAACCTCAAAATTTTGCATGAGTGTTGCCAGGCTAATGTAAAACATTGTGGAAAAAGTACAGAACCATACATGGAACAGTTTTTCTGTACCGACGATGTGAATAACAAATAGGAAGAAGTTTGATAGTTCAAAAATGCAACTAAAAAGCGAAAAAGGTTGTTGTAGTTTTAATTTTTTTGTGCTATTGTTTTTCTGTCTATGAACATCAAACTTGCTGAGCCTCTGGGAAACCACCTTAGCAAACACTTCTGAAAGTTTCATATTCCTATGATTTGTTTATTTTGAATGATGCCTTTACAAAGTCGCGAGTGTGAAAATATAGAAAAAGCGCTAAAATTATAGTTTCTTGTTCATTAAAAAAATTCTATTTCTGTCATATATAAATATAGAACCTCAATATTTTGCAATTCGCAAGACAAATATATTTCGCAAAATATCTGAAACTTTGATATTCATAGGGTGATTTTCTAATGTGCTATACTTCCATGAAGTCCAGAAAAGCGAATCCCATAAAAACAAACTTTGGCTTGGCAATTTTGCCTCAATATAGGCCAATTTACCTTAGATTAAGTTAAAATCAACATTTTATCATACTATATTGTATGGAAATTGACTGCTGCAGTTCCCTTTGCATACATTGTAAAAGGTGTGGCTGGGGGATAAAAGGGAAACCCAACTCGTCAGTGATCTGTTTGGTCAGATCAGACTCGGAGGGCGCTACGTGCCCACCTCGTCTGATCTGACCAAACAGATCACTGACTCGTAGGGTTTCCCTATAGAATCATGAGGTACCCAAAACTACAATTGAAACTTGACCAACAGTTACTGTTTGGATACTCAGGTGCAATGAATAACAAAAACCAACAAAATTCCAGTGACATTAAACTGTTAAGGATTTGCTTTAAATATTTGTTGTTGCTAAATATACAAGCCAATTCGATTTGCTTGTCAGCATGTTGTCACGCTCTTCAGCTACACATCAATCACAGCTGCCTGACCAATAGCTATCCTCAACCAGCACGACATCATTCTGTTGGTCTGAGGAAAAAAACGAAGGATACAATTATTGGATTAATAATAACGCCATTGTCAAGTCCATTTTTTTGGCCAAGAGGTCAATATGCTAGGCTTGAAAAAAGTTGAACCATGAACATTGATGTGGAAAGGTTATTTAGTCAAGGAACATGATAATCATAGAAGGTCAATAGGTCATAAATGGCAGTCAGATAACATGATGGACTGGTGCTGCTGAGCCCCAAGATGCATGTGGTCCAATGTCGTGAGTTGGTAAAATTTCAGTTTTTGCCCAACATGGACATGCATTTTGGGTCATATCTCAGCTTTCGCATAGAATTTATGCATGTATTATAGATCAAATGAAAGGCATTGATGTCTCCTTTGATGTAAATAGCAGCAAATGTATCCACATCTCTTAGCTTTTGATATATTAAAGGGTAAATTATTTCATATGGGATAAATTTTTGGTCACGCTGGACACTGCATGTAAAAAATTCAAGTAAAACTTTAAAATAAAAGCAAGTTAATGCAGTTGAAATTAAATTTGAAATTTGGTATTATACTTTGGTTAGCTGAGCATCTTGTGGAGGCAGAAAAAAGGCCATAATATGTTTCTGTATTTCAGAATGACACGTTTTGCAGTATAAGGTTGTCATGTCACACGCAAAGCCAAAATGGACAATGTAATTTTTGATGTGTCAAATACACCATTCACTGATTTGATTAAAAAAAAAAATTACATCAATGTTTTGCTCATGACCTGGTCTGTCAGGAAATAGTAACAAAACTTTGTAGAGGCTCTTGTTTTGGAAGCTGTGGGGGCCCAAGTGAGACTGACGAAAAATTGACACCCTCTTTTTTTAGTGAGAATTAGGTAGGTACTCTAATTTTCAGATGCTGTCTGATTATGGCTCAGTATGACAATTTCACTTTTCTGGATAGTTCCGAAATGCTCATGAGCCTGGCTTTCCATTGGTGTAAAAAAAGTGGTTGTAACACTAATCCATCATGATATTAAAGCCCTGTTTCTGAGACTGACGAAAAATTGACAGTCTCAAATTATTTGAGATTAATGTCAGACGACTCCTGTTCAGATGCTTCATGATGAAATCTTGTGCTGGAATACTTATGATCTTGATATTTTCTCATTGCTCGTGTGTCTGGCTACTCATTTAGGTACAAAATGTTTTTGTAAGCCTTTTTGTTACTGAAGTAAATTTGTAAATCCTTCATATTTATGTTTAAATATACTTTTATTAACTCGCCGTGTTAGCTTAAAAATGCACTTAAAACCTCTGACTTATGCATTTTGGAACCTACTAATATATAGGAAACATATCTGTGATTATCCATTTTTTGTCCTAAATGCACAAAAATCCTAAATTTTACCAACTTGTGACATTGGACCATACATGTCATAATGCTAAGTGAACAGTTGTGACATGCAAGTTTTGAGTCTTTCCTTGATTCGTTTCATGCTGTCATAAACTGATAAGAAACATCAAAGAAATGGGTATATGAAGTGTTATCAGAATGAACTCGGTGTACATTTCATTAGATATAGGACCGTTCTCTTAACCTTACAACCCCTATCCATCAACCTGTCAGATGTAGGTCGTTCATAGGGACATTTTCCACGTAATTGGTCTTGACATGCTCTGATGATAATATGAGACAAACAAATAAGAATAGGGGTGGCCAGGATGAGAACAAAGAGAATAGGAAGTGGAGAAGAAGAATGATAAGAGAGGGAAAGGAGATAATATAACAAGGGAAGAACAGAATGATATGATAAAAATAGGAATTAATATGAAGATCAGAGCTATTTTAATGATAAGACAGAAAAATGAGAAAATGTGAAGAGAAGGCCAAAATGGGGTATTAAGAGGAGATCCGCAGGTGAAGAAGGAGGACAGAAAGCAAAATGAGATATGCAATTTCTTGAAATTGTCTTAATTCACATTTACAACACATTCCAATGTGTTTTAATCGTGAACAATATCCAGACGTAGTCGTTCCAAACACACAAAGGCAATACTGTGATATCTAGACATCTGGTGCTAAATCTGAGACATATCTGAAAGTGCATATTCTTAACTGTTCTCGTATGTGTCATGATGTATATTGATGTTTCACACTGTCAACTGTTATAGTTACAACACATTGCAGTGCAATGATACTTACAAGACTGCATTTCATCCATGACTCGCGTGGTTGACCCTTGGGAAGCTGTACAAATACAGACAAGATTAGATTTACTGATCGCCTGCAGTTCGTCCTTGACACAATTTGTGTGGTTCACCCTAGATGCAGCCCTTGCATAATTTTGCCCAGAGGGAAATTTGTTCTCGGGAGATTCCAGTTTGACAGGCAGCCGTTCAGACAAAATGATTCAAGGTTAAGAGATCAAATGTACTGCACCAATGGGGTCAGCGATGAATGTTATATATATTATACACATGTAAACTATATCACTGGAGTACATCATTTACTGAATGTCACTTATAGACAAAGCCAATTTCATCAATGTTCTATTACACTTCTCCATACAGTCTGTCAACTTGATACGCAAAAAGAGTGGACCATTATAAGGTGAAAATGGCACTTCGTGAATTATCATGCTGATAATTTGTCATGATTATACCCAGTACTTTCAATGTTAGAGCCAAACACTTTGATATAGAATTATAGCGGACTATGGCACTGTGAAAACGGCACTTTGTGTGTCATCATGCTGATGATTTGACATGATCAAACCCAATACTTTGAATGTTAATTTGATTGAAGGAGACTTATACACCTGTTGGTGACAGCTAGACGAAAGGATTATGCATCTGATTTTCACTCTAAAATATGCTATGAGAGGACAAATGGCTTTCTCTTGATCAAGACCAATCAAACAGCCTCTATGTTTCCCATGTTGTAAGTAAAGAAAGAGGATGACACTTCATCGGCTATCATGAGTCACAAAGTGCCATTTTTACAGTGCCACAGTCCACTCTAATTCTATATCAAAGCGTTTGGCTGTAATTTGAAGAACTTACAAGAAGACTTATAGCGCTTGTTGTCGACAGGCAAGCGAAATGATTATGTATCTAATTTTTACTCTGAAATCAATTATGACAAATCAAAGGGCATTCTCCTGATCATTACTAACAAAACAGCCTCTAAGTTTCCAATGTTGAATGTAGAGCATATGACACTCCAACGGCTATCATGAGTCACAAATTGCGTTTTTTTACAGTGAACTGGTTCTCTCTTTTTGCATAACTGATGGATAGACAGTAAATTTGCTCACAGTATTCTATCAAGAAACGTCATGACAATGTCAGTCATGAATAAAAAGTTAAATTTACTGTCGGACAGAAAGCATTCCGAACTTCTTAGCAACTGTCTCACAAGATTTCATTAGTCATTTCACCTATTCAAAAAAACTTTACTTCTCTTCAGATGTCTTTAGATCAAAGAAATTAGTCTCAAAAGAAAATTGGCAAAGTTTGGAAGAACCTTGAAAGTCGTCGATCAAGGACCTTTGCAGAAACTCACATCTCTCGTTGCTGGGATATACCTAACATAGCGTATGTCAGGAATCTATATCAGCCGCGACAAATTAAGTTTTGTCCAAAATATATAGTATATTATACACATTTCAATGTTAAATTAATTTCAATACACTGCGAAACTAGCTACCATCGTTTTGACAATTACTATTAAAACAACAATTCCTTGGGTAATAACAAAATTTCGAAAAATGGAAAGTTTCGGTCGTCATAATTGCAGTTATTGTTAAAGAGACACAGGTGGTTTTGCAGTCTTCATTTTACATTGAAAATTCTAATACATGAAGGCGAGAAGTACTCTTTTGAATTAAAGAACACTTTTCAAATTATTTTCAGATATTTTGAACTGAAAGTTATGGATTGTTATGTGCATACAGGGTGAGGAAGCAAATTTTTCAAAATTTGGAAGTTTTCAAACTTCAGTCGAAATGAAAGGTTTTGCTAAGTCATAACATATTCATATTTTCAGGCCTTAGAAACAAGACTAAAAGGATCCTTTTTGTGAAGTTTGACTTGTATTATCTCCAATCAAAAATTCAATATGGCCGTCTAAACTTGGTGATGCTTTGAAAAAAAGCGCCTTCATATTTTGAGGCCGTGAGCCATGAAGACAGTAAGGAGGACAACAAAATCGGGGTGACAGGTCTTGTTGACCAACTATTCTAAGATGCCCCACATGGAAAAGTAAGGGGAATTAAGGTCCGAGCTGGAGAAGGGCCAGAAGTTGGCCGCCCAGAAATCTCCGAAATTTCTTTAAGTGGAAATCCTGAACTTTCTTGGCAATAAGGCATGGGGAACCATCCTGAGTCTGCCTATAGATGCCATGGGGGTAATTCACATCCAGCCATGGTAAAACATGACATCACTGGACCTATTAGTATGCATCAGGTCCGTCCCCCTTTACTCGCATGAAAAAGAAATAAAGCATAATTTTTCTATCTGAAGTCATGACTCCCGAAACCATTGCCTGAGCTGGATACTTTGCCCTGAATGTCCCATCGACATCTTCGATTGATTTTATAAAGAATTTGCCATTTCTTTTGTTGACAATAGAATCCACAACCAAATGTTTATAGTTTTAAAAAAAAATTTAATAACGAGCCATGTTTCCTAATGTAGCCCATCATTTTTTCACCATTTCTATCTTTTGGCCGTCATAGAATAGGCCGAATGGTGTATTTGGGGTCCTGACATATGATTTCAGGCCAAAATCATTTTGCATAGCCGCTCTGGCAGCCTTGAGGTCCATCTGAAGCTCTTCAACCACCTCTCTTATGGGGGTTGCAGGTACCTTGTCAGTTTTGTCGTCAGTGACTCCAGGAATGCTCCATTTCTCTTTTAATTCTCTCGACAAACTCCCAGACTTCCCTCTTATTCCTTTCCCATCATTGCCTTCATGATATTGTATTCCGGTTGTGAGGTCATTCGACTATGTCAGGGATTGTTTTTTAGTTCATTTGGCACTGAAGCAAATCTGACCACCTCTTCCTTTTTGTCTCCTGTGGAGTCATTTTTTATCACAGCTCATTCTAACCTTCCACAGATATGGCTGATACTCTAATGATTATGCTGTATTGTTTTCAAAATTTTCCTGTAGATATGAGATGCTTTTTTAGCACAAGGAAGTTCATGGAAAATTTTGGTTCCCCACCCTGTACATTGATTGGAGTCTTCTAGATCTGGCTTTTCAAAAATTATGTGATATTAATTTAAATCTGGGATCATTTCTCAAGACAAGTATAATCTAATATCTTTGTGGCAGTATAACTATGATGGAACATCTTAATTTATTTTGACATTTGAGCGGGGTAGAAGAACTGGTGTCTGCTGAGCTGAATTTCTAACAAAAGAGATTGAGGTGACCTTTTCACTGCAAAAATTTGGTTGTTTTAAGAGTGTGTATCATGTTGGAGGTGCCCTTTAGAAACTTTTGACAAGATTTGAACCTGTCCTTATGTTGATATATCCTCTTACACAATCTAGTGTCTGTACTAGTAGATGTTGAGAATTACCAAAATTCTGTGATACAACCACCATATTTATGGTGAATACAAATATTATTAGAACTGTCAGTGTGAAACTAACTTTTATGGAATTCAATTGAAGGGTATTACTTTCAAAAGCTTCTTGTTGGTGAAATTCGCTAAGTATACTACACTCTAAACACAGGGTGGTCAGGATGACAACTCTAGAGTGGTAATTCCTGGTGCCTAAACCGACAACTCCTTGAGTCAAAATTACTAAAGGGTTGTCAATGTGACAAATATTGGATTAGTAAGCTGTACCACTCTGGTAATCATAGCTACCAGGTGGTCATCAAATTGACTACCTTTCGGACACTTACATAGTCAACATAGTCATTTTGATTATGATAGAATAGTCAAAATGACTTTCCAGGAAGTCAGTACCAAATTTTTGCAACCATTACTATCCTAAAGTAGTCATAAACTAGTCACAGTGACAACCAAATGTTTAGAGTGACACAACAATAGCAACCAAAGCTCAATGCGTTTCTTCAAGACTTAGTATAGTAAGACATAGATTAGCACTTCCTCCAATTGATCAAACAAACATGTTAGCAAATCTGTTATAGCACACTTCAAGTAGTATGACATTCTGATTACCAATACAGATGAAGTAAATGAATTTTCTGAAAGCTTTCTGGAGATGTAATGCCGACACTGTCCCCTTAAATTCTGTGTGCCTCTTATATCCTTTCCACGGCCAGACTCATTCTGAACCTGGCAGCCATTGTGTGTCAATGTTGATTGTCTGTGCAGGGCCAGGAATTTCTTCCCAGCTGCTCAAACGGCCAGCCATAGTGTGTCTATGCTGCTGGGTCTGACTTTGTCCTATGTGTGTTTTGTTGATTGCAGAAATCACCAGCTTCGCAAATCATGTACAAGTTCATATTGCTCATGATGTTGTGCATTGATTAATAACTTTAAGAATACAAAATAAAATCTATAGTTTAGGGAAAGGGTAGAGTGGTGTCAAATATCATTAACACGTGTTTTTTCTGAAATGCTTGGCATTTGAGATTTATGGGCAGACTAACCTACATGGCTTGCCCCGGTTGCAGATAAACCTTTCGCAGGTCTGTTTCTTTCATGCTTGAGTTTACTTGGATAAGTAAAACATACTTCTTCATTATGTTCTTACATTTGACAGTGGTTTGTAATGTCTAATTACCATCCAATAGGTTAAAATCAGACTGTATTAATCATATCTTTAATTAAATAACTTATTGATAACACACAATGGGTAGGTGCCCAGTTGCCCTAACATATCATCTACCTTCTATAGATATGTCTATATTATATTTATTACCATTTCTCTTATGAAATAACTTAACATTGGATGAAATGGGGGAGAACAAATTACATTGTATATTAATATCGGCAAGAAAGTAAAACATGCTTCTCTGTTGTATTTCATTTATTTTCTATTGACAGTGTATTGCTATGCATGATCTTAATTCAGTAAGTCTATGCCAAACTGTAGTGCTCCAGTGGTGTAACAGGTGGGTGTTGGTGGGGGGTGGGGGGTGTACTTAGCGGATGAACATTTAATATCCAAGACGCGGGGGGATTTTTTTAATAAATAATTTTTTACTCACTTTTGGTGAAATAAATAAATTGGTTTTTGGCAGTTTTGAAATAAATAATTTCTGACAGAGGTAATTCTTAAAAAGGTGTTGCTTGAGCAAGGAATGAATAATTAGGAACTTAATGTGTTCAAGAAAAAATATTACTGCCCTGGCCCTCTACTGAAAAATAAATAATTTCCTGCTGAGGAAAATTCCAACTGGAAACTGAATGGTTGCCCCGTAAGTGTTTAAACCCGTTTATTTCCTTTTATTTCTTTATTGAAAGAGATGTTTTGAAAATGATTGTTTCCTAGTATTAACAATTAGTAATACTGTCATTATTCATATTATGTAGAAAGTTCCTTTCTGGAAAAGCCGGAGTATAATCTGAATTTTAATTAAGAAAGTGTCAATCAACAGATTTAAAAGATGACCTACAGAAAGGCTTCAGTCACATTTAACATTATTTTGACTGATGCATTTACGTAATTGCCATGCTAAATGAGATATATAAAGAAAAACTTTTTTGAAAATGTTATAAAGGCGATTGAACCCACTTTGTTCTAAAAAAAAAACACGCACACAGTTTTTGCAATAAATGTATCAATTTAGGCAGTTTAATTTTAAAATAAAACTGATTTTTAACCGTCTGAAAAATAAGAACTGGCAGGAAATAATTTCAGTTTGGTTGTGAAAAAAAGTAGAATACATTAGTCGGTAAAATGCAACATCCTTATGATACAAGTAATATATCCTAATAAACCCCTTCTTGTAAATTGCCTCATCCCCTGGGTCGGGAGAAAAAATTAACATAAACACACAATTGCCTGGAAGCATACGTGACACTTGTTTAGTACCCAGATGTTGAAAATCAACAAGACACACAATGGCCTTGGAGCATCTATGGCAGTAAAATCAACAAAACACACAATGGCCTGGGAGCATCTATGGCAGTAAAATCAACAAAACACACAATGGCTTGGGAGCATCTATGGCAGTAAAATCAACAAAACACACAATGGCTTTGAAGCGTCCATGGCACTGATTCAGCCTTCTGATGTAGAGAATCAACAAAACACACATTGGCCTGGGAGCATCTATGGCAGTAGAATCAACAAAACACACAATGGCTGGGGAGCATCTATGGCAGTAAAATCAACAAAACACACAATGGCCTGGGAGCATCCATGGCACTAATTTAGCCCTCTGATGGCCAGAATCAGCAAAACACACATTGGCCTGGGAGCATCTATGGCAGTAAAACCAACATAACTAACTTCGGCTTGCTGGTTTCAAAAATGTGCCTGGCCACCAGAGTAAGGTTTTTGCCCACATTCCTTTCCTTTCTGAGTGAGGAAATTTCAAGCAACATTGACACACTACGGCCAAAGTCATGCCTAAAATTTCACAATTTTCATCTCTGCAAAAGGCACTCACATTGACACACTATGGACAGGGAAAGGATATACGCAATGCATTCTCGTCAGCCATATCAAAGTCCAATAAGTAATGCATAGCTGTCTCTTTGGTATCAATAAGTCTAATTGGATATTATTTTTCGGTCAAACATATGATGGTCTTGTGCGTGCAGAATCCTGAGCATTATATTCTGATTGTAAACAATAAAATGATGATGATGAAAGGCGCGTAGTCTTCTGAGATGACAAGATAAATGTAAGCAAACTGAATTTTGACAAAAACCAATGACTGGAAAATGCCAACATAGGTGAATTGCTGTTAATTTGGATTAGGATTCAGCACAATACAGTTGTTTTAACCCTAAATTTTATTTCTCAACAAGCAGAAATCAGAAATTACGATCATTTGTCCGGATCTATGATGGTATGCGCTTTTTTCTTCGTCGGTTTTATAAAATAAAAAGAATAAAGAATGAAATACTTATTACATAACGTCAATAGAAAACACAAGCATGCTTTTCATTGATGGGTGTAAAAACCTAAACAAAGAATGAAAGCATAAAAACCGGTGGTGAATTTATTATGAATTGAATGTTAGGTGTAGGGTAATTGCATTTTTGGAATATAGGCTAGTTGGTCGTTTACTTAGTAACATTCAACACTGTTAAAAACAGTCTTTTAAAAAGGCACGATATTTTGTACAAATTAGGAAATATTTACTTCAAATACCAAAGGCAGGAGAAAGAATTTAAAAAAAACAAAACAAAAGTGAAAATAACTTCCCTTGATCACCCTTGCTTTATTGTGGTGCACATGCACTAAACTACTTCAAAATCATGTCCCTTTTAATTAAATCAAATCAAATTGTGTTACACATGCAGCTGCAAAATGATAAGCTAATTCAATGTGCCTGTCAATTTCCTAATATCAAACTGCATGAAAACGTTGATGATCATTAGGCATCTAGATGAATACAAAGAATTTCTTTTGAAATGCCCTTTGCTTCAGTGTAAAAAATGGTCAAGTCTTTTTTTTTGTGGAAATAACATGCTACTAAGTGGCCTAGCAAATGAAAGTCAGTTAGGCTTGAAACACCTACTGCATCTTTCTGTGTATACAAATTTGTTCTGTCTGTCAAATGTGTGTAGTACAATCTCTATTTTCACTGGATCTGTCTTGAGCAATTTAAAAAATGACTTTATATCTTTTGTCTTACATAATTACATTTATACCATTCGACACCTCTGTCAGCCAATCATCAGCCAGTATTTCACTACAGTAAAACCCATATTCTTTGTTGTCCAGTTATCCTCCCATCGGAGAATAATAAGTGAAGCTGTGAAAAAAACAACAGCAACAAATGACAAGTTTCAGTTTTGTCTTATGGTATAAGCCGGTAATTCACCGCGGGATCGGCAATATGTGTTTATCACAGCTCGGGCTAACGCCCTCGCTGGATAAATCACATATTGCCTCTCCCTAGGTGAATAACCTATGCATATGTTCCTCTCTCACACCTCGATATAGCCCAATAAGGTGCTGCGGAGGCATTAAACCCTAAACACACACACACTCCTCCTTCACACCCAGCATCACACCTCGTGCCTCATATGCCTGGGGCAGTTTGACAGGGAAGTGAATCAGAAAATTGCACTTTGAAAACACATTCTGAAAAACAAAGGATGTGACACTGATTGGTGCAACTTCAAAGTGGTGGCAAAAGTTCAAAGGGACCTTTTTAGCAAATCTATATCAGGTATACATGAAGCTTTAGTGGCATCACAGGGACATTTCCTTGACAAATCTATACCAGTCTAAGCCTTGAATCCAGCTTGTTTGAATCATTCTTTAGGGCCCTCGTGTAGCTTTGCTTTTGAAATCAAGAAGCAAGATATCACAGAATAAAATATCAAAACTGCAACGTTTGCACATGATAATTACAGAGAATATGATGGGCTCCTGCTATGGAACCTGGAGATGTGTGTACTACGATGGCACTTCTATCTCAATGTAGCATACATGAACCAGTGTGCCATTCATTGATCGGTCTTAATGCTGTTGCAAGTTGACACGAAAGAAATGGGTAACTAAAATGATAGCAGAAAGAATTGAACAGTTATCAAGATCGTTCCATTCTCAAACTGCAGTGGTCTCTGAGTACATACCACGAGCACTTGGATTTATCAGATCGTGACGTTATCATTATAATTAATTTAAATACTTGAAGCGTCACCATCTATGAATAGATTCAAGTGCTCGTGGTACATACATTGTAGATGTCCGGACTGGAGCATTTCTTCCTTGACACAATTTGGGTGGTTATTATTGATTAACCCTTGGGAAAACCATCAGGGATCTTATTGGGGTACATTCAATGACTGCTTGCATTACATTTGATCTAGCCATCGAAAACTTTTACCCAGAGGAAAACTTGTTCCCAAGAGATGCCCTGTTTGACAGAAAATCAATCAGACAAAATGTCTCAAGGTTATGAGATCAAGTGTTCTGTTCCAAAGAGATCAACAATACATATCAAATGGACCAGCCAGAACAGGAGTTCAACACTATAATGATTGGTGAGCGTTTTTGAGCATACATAGGCCTATCTGGAATGGGCATTACAAAAATCATCCTGTATTACTATGTTATTTATAAGCATGTACATTTCAAATATCCAGTGAGCAAACACATTTCTTCCATTCAAACACTTTAATATAACAGTGTCAGGTATAATTGACCATTCAAATTTTTTAAGTGACCTTCACAATAACAAAAAAATGCTTTCAGATTTGCAGGACATAAAACATCCAGAATTTCAAGCATCACAGAAAATCATATAGTCATTTTTAGGTATTTGAAAAGATAGTGAATTTATTTTGATATATGGGTAAGAATCTACCAATAGTGTCCAACTGACTTTTTCACACATTGGTGTCTACAGCTGAGTGGATATTTAATAAATTTTCCTGAATTTCGCACAGCATAAGATAGACAATTTTTGCTATGTTTCACTGAAACATTTTTGTTTGTACATTGATATGTCTTTATTTTATTGATGGTTTTTCGGCAAAAAGTGCCTGTTTTTGGCATGTCAAAACGTTACTTTTTTCACTCCCAAACTTTGAGGCAATAAATCATTGCAACAAAATGGTATAACCACCAAAAAGTAATTGGAAATCGTAATTACATGTATTCTTCTTTGCCTTAGACATTTTATTTTCAGTCCATAATAAAGCATCTCGCATTGTTGTTTTATCCAATTCAAAAGGGGTCATTTTGGTATGTTTTGGTCACAAATTTTTCCCTAATTTTCAAGACAAGATAAAAGTCTCTTAAAATGCCAATACAAACTAAGTGAGAATTGAATTTTGTTGGGAATCAGGTAAATTTGCAATTTATAGTCAGAAAAGATTTGCTAGTGTGTCATTTGATGATCAATATCCAAAAAATGTAGAAGATCTACAAAAATATTAAAGCATCATATACGTATTTCAGAAAAATGAGGCTAAAAATATCTTATTTCTACTAAATAGATAGCCTGGATGATGATGTCCTCTGGAGATATCCCGGAGAACTAACTGCATCCTACCTGCTGGGGGGTATTTGAATATTTTTCTCCTTTCAAAAAGTGGTGCATCACATACTTGAGATGCATCACATATATGTTATAATGGGGTGGTTTTGAGCTACTCTAATATAGTTGGTGAGAAAGGTCAAGGAAAATACTTAAAATCTCACGATTTTGTGTTCCTTCTCCAATTTTCATGTCAGAATAGGTGTATAAAATTTGGTCATTTTCATGAATGTGGTCAAAATCACAAATCTGATGTATGTGATGGTTGACACAACTTGTTGAGTTTTTATCATTCAGGTGGATTGGGTAGTGAAAATATATCTTGTCAATTGCATATTGCACTTGCTATATATAGGTGATTTGATGCCTTTTACTAACATTGATAAGTCGTATGTGATGGTTGACCGATGTTTGTCCAACTGTCACATACTTCATTGGTGTGCAATCAATTAACACTACAGACTAATTAAATAGATAAGTTGAAATTAATTATTTAATTAAACATGTTAAAGGTGATTGCTTTCATTTCAAACAATAAAAAAGTTCAATAAAACCAAAAGGAAACATTACATTTTGATGACTGATGTGTATGTGATAGTTGACAACTGCTGATGGATGTCAAATAATCACATACATTTTGTCAAACTATTTATCACTTTTTTGTTACTTGGAAAAAACAATGTTAACCGTCTTTCATCCTGCACCTGTAATTGTGGCTTTCTAACATATACTTTAGAAAATCAATTGGTACTCTTGGACATTATCACATATTATTACCTCACTGAATTTGTATGCGAATATTTGACATCAACGCCACAATTCATATTAAATTTCATAGATTTAAAAATTAATACTTGAATATTAACTTACATGGTTTTCAGTATCAATAGTTAAATAAAGCTATCCTTTGATACATATGCAAACAAAATTCTTTATTAAAGGGCAGATAAATCAGCTATATGAATCATTGAAAATGATCATTTTGGGTTCAACAACGCCTCATAGATGAGCAATGAACACAGATTAAGAAAGGCAAATGGGTATTCATGAATGAATTGATCCTTCGTATTGGAATGATAGTTAGTCAGTTCAAACCACTTTTATTAAATGTGGCCTAATTATTAAGGAGAAGTGCGGAAAACTAACTAGGACAGCATGAGCTTTGGTCAAACCATCACATACGTTAGAAAGTCACATATATGTTATATGGAAGTGAAATGTCAACATCACATACGTTAACAAAAATATGGATTCACATGTCTATGGCGACAGTGAAGTGTCAATATACTAAGGCAACATTTAGAGAATAACATGAGGTTAATATAAATAAGGCTATAGCTAAGCTCCAATAAATAATTTTACTAACAAAAAAAATATAAATATGGTTTTAAAATTCCCACTTTTGCTGCCATGTCAATCGATCCTTACCAAGTATGATTACCATGCATACTTATTTTTTTTCTTACAAAAATGTAGCTTTTGGTTAGTATATTGTGTCTTATAAAGAATTATGGAAATGAGATATTCTGTAACAGTGAAATACCCATGTCAAGGTGAATTTCATCACATACGTTAAAAACTTGACTTCACTTGAGAAAAGTTCAGTTTACAGGAACAGGAAATGGAATTTCCTCATGAAAGCATCAAAACAGTAAACTACATTATTTTAGCCTCATGTTAGTTCCAAAATAGTATCTTTAGCATTATTTTGATTTTGCTTGACGATATAACATTTTGGACACAGTTAGTATATTCTGACCTATATACAGATCAAAGAAATTAGCCTAAGGTAAAAATTTGGCAGTAGAGTTTGAAAGAGCGTTGAAAAGTACTCACAACACAGTATTGTCCAAGCATCAATATAATTACATTTATTACCATTGCCTAGCTGCCACTGAAGTACTGCATGCCTGATAGCCTTCTTTCATCATGCCACCTTACCAGCAATTGTTCACTAGGCCGTTAAATACCTTTGACTTTGATGGATTTGCCTTAGTTATGTGTGTGATGTCATCAGTGTCATTTGATCAGTGGATTCTGTTTTCATGAATCAGTATTACATGCACGATTTTTGTGATTTTCTTCACCAGGAACAGTACGATCATATGCTGTATGCATTAGAGTCTTATAGAAGAAAGCAGTCATAAACCATAATTTTTTATTGATTCCTATTTATCAAATTCCCGATTTGTTATACTTAAGCTTTCTGCGAATTTACCAACGAGCCTTTCTGAAAACAAAAAGAAAACGTAATGTTATGCATGCCCAACCTCTTCCTTTGACAGTAAGCTGTTTTATTTCTCATATAGCTGAGCATCTAACATCTTGGTGTCTGTAAAAGCAGGGTGTTGTTCACAGCTGCAGATAAAACACTGTCACGGTAGATTTCATTCAATGATATATATTTTACACATGGCTCTCAGTAATACGTCTTGCTCGTGTGTTTCGAAAGTGTTCTCTTTCCACTATAATATGATAGAAATCTGCTGACTAAAAAGTCAGAATTGGATTTGTTCCTAAGCAAGTCACGATAAGATCACATTCTCTGGGTGGGTAAAGATGAGCAGAAAAGACTTATCTAGAATTGGAGTCAATTATTAAGTGAATTTCTCTGCATTAAGCTGTTTTCTATACTTCTTTTATAAATTTCTGAAGAAGAATAGCTTTTATTCAGCTTTATTTAAAGTCTTGGGACTCAGCGCTATTACCCTCTATTATGGAAATTTTGTTTTAAAACTGACTTTTATGGTTTGTTAACAACTCTGTTGAAACATTGATAGGAATCTGCTAAATCTTGCTTTTCAATTTCATGTGGCATTTTAATCTGGGATCGTTTCTCAAGACAAAGCGATCTTGGCTTTTTGAAAAAATGACAAATTGTTTTGATTGATTTCAACATCCGAGAGGAGCAGGACTGATTCATCACAAGTTAAACAATGGCTCAAAAATGGTCTGTGACAGAAAAACTGGTGTCTACTAAGCTGAACTTTGAAACTGCCAGGTTGAGTCAGCCATTTTGTTGTAGAAGTGTGGTGTAAGATGAGATGCAAAACACGTTTTGTCAAGTAAATATTGTTAAAGATAAATATTCAAAGTATAATTAATGTATGATATTATAGATAAAGTTGCCAACTCGGAAGGACGAATGAGGAGAAAGGGACAAACTGGGGAAGATGAGGATATGATCTATGATAGAAATGACAAGCAAGAGAGAAAAAGACAGAAAATGAGTTCCAAAATGAACGGAGAAATAATGTTCCTAACTCTCAAAATCCCATTATCCTGCTTTGTTATCCAGATCAATAATTATACTGACAGGAATAAAACTAAAAAAGAATGTGATTTGCATACCTATCATTTTATCTTTGGAAAATTCTTTTTGCAGAGTGATGAAAAAGCATGAAAGCAGACAATCAGATGTCCCACTCTGCATTATACTGAAGTAGTGAAATGGTCCTGACAAACAGTGAACTGTGACGCTTTTCATGGACTTTTCTTGAGATATTCCTTGGATGTATATGTGACCGCCTTTCTCCCACACTTTTTAATGTTGGAGAACGTCCCATTTTGATAACTGTGTCCTGTTCTTTTCTTCTATCATTTTATTTCCAAATTCTTTCATGTCAACTTGCAACAGCATTAAGACCGATCAATGAATGGCACACTGGGTCATGCATGCTACATTGAGATAGAACACATATTTCCAAGTTCCATATAGCAGTCTGTCATATTATCTGTAATTATCATGCACAAACTTTGCAGTTTTGATATTCTATATTTCAAATTGGTTTCTCTGTTTTCACATTTAACATTCTGTGATATCTTGCTGCTTATTTTATAGTAAAACTATATGAAGGCTCTAAAAGCCAAAGAAGTATATCTTGGCCTATGGCCATTGAATGCTTCAAACATGGTGGATTTAAAGCATAGAACTGATATAGATTTGTTAAGAAAATGTCCATGTGATGCCACTAAAGCTTCATGTATACCTGATATAGATTTCTAAAAAGGTCCCTTTGAACTTTTGTCACCACTTTGAAGTTGCACCAGTCAGTGTCACATCCTTTGTTGTTCAGAAAGTGTTTTCAGAGTGCAATTTTCTGATTGACTTTCCTCAGAGACTGCCTGAGGCACAGGAGTCCCAAGGTCTGCTGCTGGGTATGAAGAAGGAACAAGTATAAAAGAGAAAAGACATAAAATAATTTTCAAAATTGCTCAAGCCAAATTCAGAGAACTGTACAAGAGATTGTACTACACACATTTGGTAGACAGAACAAATTTGTGCAGTTTTTAGTAGAAAGGAACATTGGATACAACTATAATTTCATTCTCAATATTAAGATCTAAATTCAGAATGATCTGATGATAAAAAATTTGAATTTAATTGAATGTCAGTTTATCACATTACAAAATATGAGGTGTTGCAGTTAGTGCTGAAGCATAAGTGCATCTGCAGACCACTTCACAAGAGCAATGTCCAAGTCTGTGTTATTTCCAAAACAAAAAAGCTCTACTTTTTTTTTTACTGATGCACAGGGAATTTCAATCTGTAACCAGGAGATGCTTTGTATTCATCAAGAGGTATACAGTTTGATATCAGGAAATTGACAGGAACACTGGATTAACTTATCATTTTCAGTTTAGTGCATGTTCACAAGAATAAAACGAGGGTGATCAAGGGAAGTTCTTTTTACTTTCATTTCGTTTTTTAATTATCTTTCCTGCCTTTGGTATTTAAGTTGACATTGCCTAATTTTACTAAACGTTGATATAGAAGATCTATAGAGATATGCATTATTTGTTGAACTTTGTTGTGGCTGATGAGAACGCAATACTCATACCAGTATGTATAAGGGGAACAAGGAAATTAGGAGGACAGTCAATCCGTGGTGCATTGAATCTCCAGATGGTTTTCAGAAAATGCCTCTAATTCATCTGTAATGGTCATCAAAATGTCATACAACTTGAATTACCATAGTTTTGGAAGCTATTTTTGGCTATAGTATATTTAGCAACCAGAAAATCCTGAATTACACAGACAAGAAGTTCTTGAAAGTAAGACCCACCATTGTTATGGTGGTTGCATCACAATATTTGGTTTTTTCCTCAAAATCTACTGGCACAGACATTTGATTGGGTATAAAGAAATACTGAAATAGAGACCGGTCCAAATATTCTCAAGAGTTTTTACACCTTCAACATGATACGCATTCTTAAAACAACAAAACTTTTGCAGCGAAAAGGTTGACTCGATCTATTTTACTAGAAATACAGGTCAGCAGCAAGTTTTTCTCCCAGAACCATTTTTCAGCCATTTTGTGATCTCTAATATCAAAATCAATCAAGATGATCAATCATATAGCCAAAAAGAAATTAGATTATACTTTGTCTTGAGAAATGATCTCAGATTAAAATGTCACATAAAATTGAAAAGCCAGATCTAGAAGAATCAAACAATGAATAACAATCCATAACTGTGAGCAAGAAATATTTGAAAATAATTTTAAGATTGTTCTCTGAATTTAAAAAGGTACTTCTCGTCCCCATTTATTAGAATTTTCAATGTGAAATGAACACTGTAAAACCAGCTGTGTCTCTTTAACAGTAACCACATTAACGATGCATGACAACCAAAAATTGCCATTTCTTAAAATGTTTTGTTATGATGCAAGGAATTGTTGTTTTAATAGTAATTGTCATAGCTGGTTTTACGGTGTATGGAAATTAATTGAACATTGAAATGTGTACAATACGATATGTTAGACAAAATCATAATTTGTTATCACGAGATGGGAGTTTCCACAAAGATCCTTGACGGGTGACTTTCAAGGTTCTTTCAAACTTTGCCAATTTTCTTTTGAGACTAATTCCTTTGATCTGAAGACATCAAATGGAGAAGCACAGTATTGGTGAAATGACTAACGAGATGTTCTGGGACAACATGCTAAGACATTCAGAATGCTTAAAAGTGTTCCCCAAATTTGAAAGTTAACTTGGCATTATCCTACTTTAGCCCCCTTGAGGGTTTAAACATTTTATAGGTATTTCCATAGATATTGATCAACAGAAACTGAAACTGAAAAATGACTCAAATATGTTTCCAGTCTGTATATCACAGAATAAATACTGTAAAAGTGTGAAGGGAGATCATTGCCAAGAATACTCACAGTTATATGTTTCTTAAAACATTCAAACTGAAGTGTGATATATTGCAAAATACTGTCTTATATATAGCTACTCCCACTTTAGCGCCCTTTCCCATTGACTGTACCATTGAAAAGGGGGTTAATGTAGGAGTATATATAGACAATAGGATATAGCAAAAACTGTCTTATTGTACTCCTGCTTTAGCCCCCTTTTCCATTGACAATACCATTGAATAGGGGGCTAAAGCAGGAGTATATATATAATACAGTATTTTGCTATATTTTGGTGGTATTTCTACTGTATAAGCGTCATTGTGTTTATACACAAGATGGCGTTTATACAGTCAATGTAACAACAAAAAACTTGTCTCTTTTTTGGTGGTATTTCTACTGTATAAGCGTAATTGTGTTTATACAAAAGATGGCATTTATACAGTCAATGTAACAAAGAAGAACTTGTCTCTATCTAAAAAAAATACTGTCTTATATATGTACTCCTGCTATAGCCCCCTTTTCCATTGACAGTACCATTGAAAAGGGGGCTAAAGCAGGAGTATATATAAGACAGTATTTTATATATCCTACTGTCTTATATATACTCCTGCTTTAGCCCCTTTTCAATGATACTGTCAATGGAAAAGGGGGCTAAAGCAGGAGTATAATAAGACAGTATTTTGATAAATAGTTAGACAATTATTTCTTTGTTACATTGACTGTATAAGCGTCATCTTGTGTATAAACATAATGACATTTATATAGTAAAAATTATCACCACTATTTCCCATGAAAAAAGGGCCTAAATGTTTAGACCCCTGAGGGGGCTAATGTAGGATAATGCCGTTAACTTTTTGTCTAACTTTTGCTTGCCCTTGAGCTTGACTAAAGATAATTTTTACATGTACTACTTATTCACAGCTGACATGGTGTTTTTACCATGAGAAATTTCTTAAAAAATGGTAATTGAAGATAGATTATTGTTATAAACTAAAATCTTAATAGAATTAATGACTTGGGAGGGGCGGAGGAATGCGAGTTTTGCCCGACGGAGCAACCACTTTTCACACATGTTTCAAGGGGGGTACTTATTACTCACAAAATGCTTAAGGGGGTATGAAATTTTAGTAAAAGAAAAGGGGACTTACTAAAAATCTGCATTGAATGTATGAGAGATACAAATAAGCATGAAACTGAAGGGGTGTTTAAATTTTTGACATGAAGTTCCAACAAAACACCCAATCCTCCCTCGGCCCCCCCCTCCCCGGAATCATAATTCTGAATGGTTCCTCAGGACAGGGAGATGGCCCAGAGATGTGGCCAAAATTCATAAGAAAATGGCAGTGGGAATCAGATCAAGGACCCCACGATTGGTAGCCCATTGTCCTGCCATCTGAGCAGAGCCCCTCCTCTTAGAATGTTACATTCACAATTATACATGTTTATCTTTGGTATAAACAGTCATTACATTCATCTTCTGATCCCAATCATCTGAATGCAAAGCATTGGACTAAAAATAAGTGAAACGCAAACTGAAAAGTTCACTCACTTGAAACTGCAAAAGTCAGTCCCTGTTAGGAGATCAATGGCTTGGAATGCCATGGTCACCCATGTGAAACACTATGCCACTTTCCAGGAGAGAGTGGTGTCATACCTTCCCTCGACCAATGAAATTGGCAAGAAAAATGGTGTATTTTCTGCCTCAAATGTCTACAAATATGAAATAATCTGTGGCAATAACTGTATAATACCAGTATAATTACTTCAATGATATGAAATCAATTTCAGATTTACAATGATTCTTCATTCAGGGTTATTTAACGCAAAAGGTTTGCACCCACTGGCTTATTTCTTTATCTATCGAGCATTCTTCTCATCAGAACGCCTTACCAGATATTGTTTACTGGGTTGTTAAATACCTTTGACTTTGATGGATTGATCTTTGTTGAGTGTGTGATGTCATCAGTGTCATTTGATCAGTGGATTCTGCTGTCTCGAATCAGTAATACATGTATCATTTTCACCCATGCCTATAGCTACAGGGACTCAAATAATCATGTTATGCATTAACAATTTTAGAAGAAAAGGAGTCATACAACATCATAAAACATAACTTCTGAAAGACTTCCATTGGTCCCATCTAGAACATAACAAAAACTAAGTTGTTTGCATTATGATCATCCACTTCCCAATGTCTGTTGAAGGAAAGCGCTTTTCACTGCAGAGATTTTGTTACCATATCAGATTTCTATTCAATGTATAGGGGGAACGGGGGCATATTGGGACACTTTTAACGTCTACTAATTTTGCTCAATGCTGAAAGCACTGAAGAACTCAGAAGTTTGCATGAATATCACCAATACTATTGAGCTTAAATGCAAGGCATAATAAACTAGACTGTACCTACCCTTTTGCAGCCAGAGAGTCGTAAAAATGACTGTCCCAATGTGCCCCGGCTAAAACAGCCGGGGCACATTGGGACATCAATTAAAAAATCATTTTAACACTCCACGTGCAATGGATATCACACATAAGTAGTGCGTAAGATGATATACAGTGCGTTAACACTTTGTAGTGCCAATAGCTCATAACTTTAAACAGTTTTAAACATTTAACATAAACTGTCCTGGGTGCGGACATCTATGTAAGTAACAGACAGTGCTTTGCGACAAATTTGTTCACAGAGCATGGTAATCCACTATTCCTCTATTCCCTGTGGCCTGAATACTGCTGTGTGCTGTCCCAGGTCATTCAGTTGCCTTGGACACTTAAATTCTGCCATATTAAGTGCGTCCCAATGTGCCCCAAATTCACTGTCCCAATGAGCCCCAATATGACTTTTACACCAAAATGCTAATTTCTCGGACACCAGTGAGTGTGTTTATCATGATAGCAATTCATAACTGTTCATTACGATATATAAAATTCATACAAGCACTGGGAAAGCCTCATTGTTCATGGTTTGTTCACAGAATGGTTTGAATTGAACCCGTTCATATTTACTTTAGTAGCAGGATAACAAACTTTTGCTCGCCATACTTCTGCATGTGGCTGTAATTTTCTATAAAACCATGGAAACATCAGGATGTGAAATTATAAGATATGATGCCACCACCATATCATATACCTTGCCTGGATCCAAGAAAAGCCCACCGTCCCACAGTGCCCCGTGTCCCAATGTGCCCCCGTTCCTCCTACACAAGACACTAAGAACTTCTTCTCGATAAAGGTATTTTTCTAAAGTCTTTTCCACACTGCTATATAATTAAAGCTGACGAATAAAAAGTCAAAATTAGATTTGTTCTGAAGCACTGAAAGCCTGAGTAAAATGAGTAGTGAAGACTGACTGAGAATTTTAGTCAATTATACATATATACAGTTGAGACACACAGTTTGATTGATTACAAAAATAAAGTGAATATTCTTAGACATCAAGTTATTTTCTATGCATCATTCATTATTTTTTAAAGAAAAATTAGTTTTTTACATTTCTTCGGGACAAACACTTTTCTGATTAATTACGGAGGATTTGTTTTAAAACTTACCCTCATGGTTTGTCAGCAAGTTTGTTGTAACATCAATTGATCAGAGTCTGCTAGATCTGGCTTTTCAATTTTATTTGACATTTTAATCTGGGATCGTTTCTCAAGACAAAGTAATCTTGCCTTTTTTTGGCAAAATGACAAATTGTTGTGATAGATTTCAACATCAGATGGGAGCAGGACTGATTCTTCTCAAGTTGAACAATGGCTCAAAAATGGTCTGTGAAGGAAGAACTGGTGTCTGCTTAGCTGAACTTTGAAACTGCCAGGTTACATCAGCCTTTTCATTGAAAGAGTAGGTGTAGCCATGTGAAAGAAGAAGTGTAGACTATAGATTCTACTATTATTTATTTGTATATTGGTTTGAGATTTAATTGAAAATATAACCAAAAAATAATTTAAAATGATTTTGTTGTTAAATTTCAGTAAAATTTTGGGGGGAGGGACACTTGGTAACTCAGTCGGATGGGTGTCAGATCCATGGATAAACAAAGACAGCGATTATTTTATACATTTCTGAATTTCAAACTTTTGTATGGTCAGCAAAGCAGAAAAAGTATGGAAATTGTCTGCCCCGTCGTGACCAAATCAAGCTAACAGGCCGGTACCACAACACAAACAGCTGAGTATCAGTATTTGTAAATCTTCAGCAGCATTGATAAATTTATATTTTATAGCAAGAAAGCCATTGATTTTGCTGCAGGAATGATAATTACTTATTGTTTTAATAATATATGCTGTAACGGTGATGGGATCTGGCATAGAAATGCTTTGTATTGCTATGAAGGTATGCAAGTACAGCCAAGATTAGATTTACTGATCGCTTGCATTTTGTCCTTGACATGATTTGTTTGGTTCACCCTAGGGAAAACAATCAGGGAGCTTATTGGGGGTATATTCAATGATTGCTTGCATTACATTTGATCCAGCCCTCACATACTTTTGCCCTGAGGGAAATTTGCTCCCATGGGATGTCCAGTTTGACAGACAGCCGATCAGACAAAATGACTCAAGGTTAGGAGATCAAATGTACTGCACCAATGGGGGGTCATCAATGCATGTCAAATGAGTCAACTACTGTTGGAGTACTACAGTAATTTGATGTTGCCAAGAGATTAGGACTGCTGATGATATTAAGGTTCAATTATCCGTTGCTCTGACCATGGCGTTCATCTTATTCTAATTGTTAGTTCTCTATTTCTATTGATACATATGGACATGCTTTTTCTATTTTGAAACTAATGCTCGTTCATTGCAATAAACAAATTTATCATTTGGGGCTTCCGCTTGAATAAATACATGTAAACGGACCAAACAGTTTGTTTCAATTCACTCAAAATTTAGTTCGATTCAAACCGATTTTCTTCCTTTCTGATGAGAGTGTTTAGTGTTCGAAAAACCGTACAGCAATTTAATAAGACAGGAAGACCTGAAACTGATATTGCAAGGCCCTGAATAATTTGACAAAGAGTGTTTTTTAAGAGGACGTCGTGAAAGAACAGATCTATAATGCTTCTGTGACTTTTACAGCAAGATGATAATGAAATATGGCACCCAAAGATTGTAAAACCTTTGCTAGGTCATGATAATGTTGAAGCAAGCATGAACTTATGGAAATGATGACAAAATATAACTCTCTATTTATGTATACCAATAAAAATCATAAATTCATTGTTTTTAACCCAAACAATTGACCAAAATGAAATCAATCAATTAATCGAATATGACAAGCTGGACCAGTTTACTGTTAAATGATGTTTGCTTTTTTAAAACAATTTTAGCACCTAATACTTCATAAGTCAAGTAAGTCATCACATAACAGAAATTGGCTGTCCAATAACCCACAACATTCATGGCAAACTACAAACTCTAATTGGAATTATATGGAGGACAAGCGCCATAACCGAATTGGGTTTTTGAACGCAATTTTTTATATGTGAGTGCCGAGCATTTGCTAGCACTCAGAAACTAGATAAACGATGTCACTCAGAAACTAGATAAACGATGTCATGCCACAGTGCCTTTTTGGGAGACCATAAAAAACATAATGCAATATTGTAGAGCCATATAGAATACTTCAGCAGACTCAGTGCATAAAATGTGCACCAGCTCAGACTAAATATGGCATGATGATCTGAACTACAATGCAGTTTAGATCAAACCAAATGTTAATGATTGAGCCTTGAGGCAGCTCATACTTTCTACGGTAATAACAAAATGTTTGTTGTCCTGAAGATATGCTTACAGCCAGATGACAACTGTAATTTACAACCAAGACAGCCAAATTATTACTTTTATATCTGCGATAAACTTGGTTACAGACATGCGAAAATTTGTCCCACAAGAGTGATTTCCTCCAACAGAGTCCTTTGACACCTGATTTCACAGATGCATACACTCAAAAGCTCATTTGAAACGTATCTAGAAAAATAAAGCCCTTGGAATAGTTTTGCATTTTTTATTTGGTTCAGTTTAGTATATTTTGAATTTTCAAAGGCATATTTTGCTCATTCTTGTATTTTATTAGTTTGTATTAGTTGCTATCCCAAAGCAGTGGCGTAACTGGGTAGCGTCGAGCAGGGGGGGGGGGCACCTGGGGGGTACGCGATTCTCTGGGGGGGCACCCTCTATACTGATTGTAGACTGTATATTTTAGCCAGAGTTGAAAAGTTAATATGGGGGGCACCTGGGGGGCACAGGTCCAATACGGGGGGCCTGTGCCCCCCGTCCCCCCTCCCCCCATAGGGACGCCACTGTCCCAAATATCTATATCTGTTGCTCAAGAGTGACACCTATTGTAACAAAATTTCAGTGAATGAGATGACACAAAACACATTTGACTGAAGACATCATTCTAAAAGTAATAGACATGTCGTCTGTGATCTGACCTGCAACAATGTCTGTCATTGCACACTTGGAAATTGTATGACATTCTGAACACCATTTCAGATGAAGTAAAGGCAATTCCTAAAAGCTTCTGTGAAATGTACTATACATCACAGCTCCCTTTATTTCTTTGTGCCCTTTATATAAGTATTGCATTCTCGTCAGCTGTATAAAAGTCTCCCAAGTAATACACAGCTATCTCATCTGTCTCAATAATATGTAATTGGGCATCACATAATATCCTGTCAAACATGTGATGCTTTTGTGCTCACTGAACAATCCACAAGAGTGCAGTATTTGTTATTTGCCTCAATGCCTGTTCTCTTAAACCTTAAGGTAGAACTGTATTTGTTGAGAATGTCCATGTCATACACCAATCCAAAACAAGTTATTTGGCAATTATGATAATTAAAAATCAGAGGGGGCTTTATACTTGGTGTCTATGATGGGAGGACTGCAAATATTGTTTTTGTAGAGACAGCACTGGTGCAAATGGATATATATACACGTATATATATGCATATTTATTTTGTATATGCTACAATGTGTTAGAAAATATCTAGACATTCTCCAATGTGTCTGTTACATTATATTTTACAACTTGCGGAAAGTTGCATGCCTACATTAGTATTATTGTACACACTTGTAATTTCTTGACAACCATGCAGAAACACCAAACAAAAATGTAGTTAACACGATGTCGCTTTGGCCAATTGTTTGGAAGAAGGTAAACAACATGGCGAGCCTACTGCTATTCTAATGCTATAGAAGTGTTTGGAAACAATCTTTTGTGACATTCGGGCACACAGGGATATCAACTGAGTCAGAAAGCAAAGAATAACATGTTATCATAAAACACAAAATAAATATATTTTAATAGGTTGGCCTGTGCTCTGTTACATCTACGATCTTCCAAGGGAGACGTTTAGAAGAAAAGAGAACATTGGTCAAATAAATGCAATGGGGAAGTCATACTGATGTCTTGTTACAACACCTTTGACTTAATCACTTGTCAATGATTGGCCTAGAATTGGTTATACTGACCAAATAAAGAAGACGTTTTTCCCGTCTTCTAAAAAAGATGAAAAAATTGAAACTGCCTTACCCAACAATGTGAATTTCGATATTGTATATTTTGCTATTTCAAAGGTATATACATGCTGTTCATTCTTATAGTCTCAATACCAAAGATCTATAGTTCAAGGGCAGCACTTATAACTGAACATGATTGCACAAAACACATCTGACTGATAACACCGGTATAAAAGAAAAGACTTTACGTTGTCTGTGATCTGACCTCCAAACGTGTTTGTCATTGGGTACTTGGACTTGTATGACATTCTGATGACCATTTCAGATGAAGTAAAGGCAATTTCAAAAAGCTTCTGTCTAATGTACTGTACATCACAACTCCCTTAATTTCTTTGTGCTCTTTATATAAGGATTGCATTCTTGTCAGCTGCTTGAAAGTAATACACAGCAGTCTCTTCTGTCTCAATAAAATGTAATTGGTCATTACATATCCCGTCAAAATAATATGAAATGCGTTTGTGCAGCAATTGTTTTGTTATCCCTGCTGGGTATAAGATGCAAACATCATGGGTGACATGCTCACACCTTGAACAGCTGAAAACTCCTCTCCCAGCAATGCCACTCACCTAAACTGTCCACCTATCATTATTGATCTATCCTATCCTTCTGATAACAGCAAATAACAGTGAAACAGCTACCTCATTTACGTTTTCTGCCTCTACTGTTTTTCCCCACCAGGAGCGCATGAATCTTCATCGTAGTTCCAGTATTGCTCACGTTTAGGACTGGCACCACCATCTGCCTTCCTGCCAGAAACATCCACACACTTCACTCTCACCTACTGGATTATCACTCAAATGCTAATTCAAATGGTCAGCAAGCAACACGGGGCCAGATACCCATGCAGGTAGGGGGGGGGGGGGTTAATTATTCCCCATTATAGTCATGCCCCAAATCATGGGTAAATCTAGTTCGATATATTATAGCTTTATTGCATTCAGGGGTCAGGATCCAAAAAAATGCCAGACCATTGGGGGAGGATTGGAGGTTTACGAATTGAAATGCACAAAAAGTATCGGGTTAAATCCCCAGCCAGATCAGCTACTGGCTTTTATTGAACAAAATAAACAGCACCAAATAATAGTGTGTGTCCATTATTGCTACATGCACTGTAAACATTCTTTTAGTACAACATACTCATTTCATTGGGCATGGATGTTTTCTACACTTTCAAAAGAACTTGGCATGCTCAAATGTATCAATTAAACTTTAGTAACGTATCTATTTATAGAGTGGTTTGCGATCGCTTAGCGATCCTTCCCACACTAGATAGGTACGTACTGAAAAAGTCTGAATATCATGCTGTCCAAACAAATGGCTGATCGCCATTTCGTCGTCTGCAGAACGTGAATGTATGGTGGTACTTTCTCAGATTGTTTTGGTAAAAATGGAAAACAAAAACTCTAAAACATTTGACTGAACAAACATTATAAAAGATGAAAAATGTTGGTAAATAATTTTAAAACACCTACTTCAAAGTAATTCGAGAGATAATGTGTGCTAAATGTTACGAAAATAATTTTTGCTGAAATTTAGTTCATCTTTTCACCCGCAGAGTGTGCCGAAAGAGCATCGCGATTGCAGCACCACCACCATCAATCAGTGCAGACAGATATGTCAATACAACAGCGTTGTAAACCTATACTGGAGCTGCTTACCGCTCTCTCTTGCCTTGGCAGATTACATGTTATTTTGCTTATATCCTGAAGTTTTTCTGAAACATTAATATCACACATTTACTAACTGTACACGCTCAGTCATGTGTCATTTCTTGGCAACCATCCAGGAAAACCAAACTGTAATGTAGTTAACAGGATGTTTGCCTTGGCCAATTGTTTGGAAGAAGGTAAACAACATGGCAAGCCTACAGGAAACTTTGATGCTTGAAGTTTGGAGACAATGTTGGGGTGACATCCTGATCAGAATTGTCTGTTGTTTAATGAAGCCGACCATGCACGGCATGGGCACACAGGAAATCGAGTGAGACAGAAAGTAAAGAATAACATGTTATAATAAAAATAAACACATTTTAACAGGCTGACCTGTTCTCTGTCATATTTACACTCTTCCAAGGGAGAAGTTGTGAAGTTGTGATGAAAAGAGCACATTTGCCAAATAAATGCAATGGGGCAGTCATTTTGATGTCCTGTTACAATACCTTAGACTTACTTGTCGATCATCTTGATGATTGACCTAGAATTGGTTATTCTGAACAAATGCCAAAGGCATTTTTCCATCGTCTAAAAAACTGAAACTGCCTTATATTACACCAACATTACAATGTACATGCCGATATTGTATATTTTGCTATTTCAAAGGTACATGTTGTTCATTCTTATAGTCTCCATACCAAAGATCTATAGATCAAGACCAACACTTATAACTGAACAAGATTGCGCAAAACATGCCTGACTGATGACGCCGATCTAAAAGTAATGGACAAGTTGTCTGTGATCTGACCTGTAACCACATCTATCATTGCACGTTTAGTAGTATGACAAATCTAAAGACCATTTCAGATGAAGGAAAGGCAATTCCAGAAAGCTTCTGTGAGATGTACTCTATATCACAGCTCCCTTTATTTCTTTGTGCCCTTTATATAATTATTACATTCTCGTCAGCTGTATGAAAGTTCCACAAGTAATACATGGCTGTCTCTTCTGTCTCAATAAAATGTAATTGGCCATTAAATATCCTGTCAAATATAAAATGCATTTGCGCAGCATCCGTTTTGTTATTTGGTATTTAATATAGCTTCAATGTATTCAGGGGGGAGGATCCAGAAAATGCCAGACCGGTGGGCGGAGGATTGGAGGTTTAAGAAATAAGATGCACAAAAAGTATCAGGTTTAACAGGTTCTACTTCTTACATTTATTGAAAATAATAAACAGCACAGAAGAATAGTTATGTGTTCATGAATTTTTGCTACACGCAATGTAAACATTCTTTTTCTACAATAGCCTATATTCACATCTACGGGCATCATGGGACATAGATGTTTTTCTACACTTTCAATAGAACTTGACGCGCTCAGATGCATCAATTTTATTTTAGTAACATTATATTTATATTTTGCTTATATGCTGAAGTTTGTATGAAAACATTAACATCGCATTGTACATGCTCATAATTTCTTGACAACCATGCAGAAGCACCCAACAAGAATGTAGTTAACGGGATGTTTGCCATGGCCAATTGTTTGGAAAAAGGTATACAACATGGCGACCCTATTGCAAATTCTAACGCTGGAATTGTTTGGGTGACATTCTGAACAGAATCGTCAGTTGTCGAATGATGCAGACCATGGACGCAGGGGCGGACTGGCCTATGTGGCAGAGAGGCTGCTACAGGCCCAACCACTCAAAAATTCAAAATATGATTCTTTGTGACCAAGTTTTGGGCCATGTGACAATCAAACTTTAAATATGAGAGGGAAATGGGCCCCTCCACCTTGGCATAAATGGAGAAATACCTCAAATAGGAATGGGGGAGCCCATCGACCTCTTTTGTCACAGGCCTAAAATGCCGCCAATCTGCCCCTGCATGATGATGATGGTCACACAGGGAAATACCAAAGATCTATAGATCAAGGGCAACACTAGTAGCTGAACAAGATTACACAAAAAACATCTGACTGATGACACCGATCTAAAAGAAAAGGACTTTAAGTTGTCTGTGATCTGACCTCCAACCGTGTTGGTCATTGGGTACTTGAAGTTGTATGACATTCTCATGACCATTTCAGATGACATAAAGGCAATTCCAGAAAGCTTCTGTGAGATGTACTATACATGACAGCTCCCTTTATTTCTTTGTGCCCCTTATACAAGTATTGCATTCTCGTCAGCTGTATGAAAGTTCCACAAGTAATACACAGCTGTCTCTTCTGTCTCAATAAAACGTAATTGGCCATTACATATCCTGTCAAATATGAAATGCGTTTGTGCTGCAATTGTTTTGTTATTTGACATATAATAGGCCTATAACATCATTGCAATCAGGGGGCAGGATCCTGAAAATCCCAGACCAGTGGGGGAGGATTGGAGGTTTACGAATTGAAATGCACAAAAAGTATCAGGTTAAATTCCCAACTGGATCTGCTACGGGCATTTATTGAACAAAATAAACAGCACAGAATAGTAGTTGTGTGTCCTTTATTGCTAGATGCACTGTAAACATTCTTTTAGTACAACATACTCACTTCATTGCGCATGGATGTTTTCTACACTTTCAAAAGAACTTGGCATTCTCAAATGTATCAACTAAACTTTAGTAACACATACAAGAAAGTTAATAATAATACATTGTCGTAAAAAATGAAATAAACATATTTTAACAGGATGGTCTGCTCCACCACTGAGTATGGTAACGTACGTACGTTATCACACTCCCTAGAGCATTATTACAGATCTCATATAAGTGTGCCATGTCCGATGTGAATATATGCAGAGATGATGCCAGTATCTCAATACTGACATCACTATCTGGGCACTCCCTGCAGGCATTTGAGACCACAGCTCAAGAATTGAATCCAACTGCTAATAACAAGAACATTGCACACTAATATGAGATCTGTAATAACAAGTCAGGACCTAATGGCTTTAACCTACGCACTTGTTAAGATGGGTCCAGATTCGGCTATGCTGAACAAATACCCAATTTATGTAGTTTTTACGTTGGGAATACTTGGGATACATCAAAAATATGTTCGACTATCCGCATAAAGAATTATTTTCTCCTTTTCCATCCAAGTCAAATGTCCGACTTGTGATTATTGATTGCAGACTTCTGTACCAATTGTCAAGTTTACATTTCTGAGATTATATTTTCAAAATTTTTTTCCAGCAAAATAATACTTTTGATCATAAAAGCTTCACTATGCACAATCATTTCGCTTCTTTAAAGTCATTTTGAAAGATTTTTCTTGGAATGATTTTTTTTCTTCCAAGACAAATTTTATGTATTTGTTAATGTCAACAAATGTCAAGTGCTCACAAAATTGGACAGAAATTTTTCTTGTGAGGATAATTTGCTTATCCATGCCGTGTTATTCTCTGTGACTAATAAGTAATTTGTGAGGTCATACCATATATACTTTTAGAACTATCAAAACAAGTCACCAACTGAGTATCAATGAGGTCACAAGTTACTCAATGACAAATTGACAGTTCATTTCAATGCAATGGATAGGCCCTGTTGTGAGGTCATGGATTTCCACTAGCAGCTGAAAGTAAGTACTTATCATTCGTCGACTGTAAAATGACATGGCCTACTTCTTTTGCCAACTAAATTGCATGCCTAAAACGCAACTCGAAATTGACTCCTTTTCAGAGAGTCCCTCTCCTATACTTATTTCACTTCGCCTTTAAGTGTTTCATGACAAATCCAATCCTGGTGTTTAGTCAGAGCCTTACATTACACTGTACTGAGGAGAAGTGTTTATAAAAAGACTTAGTACTGGGTTTTTGTTACAGCTCTGGTCATCGGTGACAGCCAAAATGCACTCAAATGCTCCCCGGGGTATTGTAAGTGCAGCCCTTTAAGACCAGTTCTGGAGCTCACGAGGGTTGATTGATGAATCTTTTACTTGCCCAGCACCAACACTGATACAAAGGGCCAACAATTTAACATCTCATCCGAAAGAAGAAATAATTTTTTCTGCAACTTGGAACTTTCTCAGTCATACTATCGTGTATTTAAATTGTATGTTTATGTCACAAGGTATTATGCATGCAGTATCTTGATTTGAATTGTACCGCGTTTCACCAAACGTATGGCATATGTAGAATTGTGAGACGATAATATGAAAAAGCTGAAACTGATACTGAAGGTACATGACGTCAAAACTTCTTGGGAAAGAAGTACAATCTGAAAGCGTGAATCTGATGCCTCCCATGACTTTTACAGCAAGATGATAATGACATATGGCATCCGAAGACTGTAAAACCTTATATAGGTCATGATAATGTCGAAGCATGCTTGCTTTATGAACTTCTAACAAAAGCGAAGCACAAGATTATTGGCTTACTGGGCTTCACAAAATGGCCCTTTCTGGCAACTGCCTGGAGTGTGTTTTTACTGCGGCTATAATGCAACACTTTATAAAACAAATCAGCCTATTTCATGGCTATAGTGTCCGTTTGATTAGTTATGAGCAGGAGCCTTAGGGTGCATGCTACTTGATGTTATGTTTATGGTTATGAATTTTGGTGACCTTACACTGCCGACACGCCCTGACTGAACACTTCACAGTCATAATTTGAGTTTACTACTACATAGGCAATTTCGCTCTTGTTTTACAATTTTTTATTAATCATGAGATACAAGCTATTATAAGATGAAATTTGTTGCTAAATGATGCCGGTTGTTAAGCAATACTGGATTCAAATGCCAAATAAATCTGATATCAAGTGATATATCATGTTAGAGACTTTGTCTGACTGGTGTTTTCTGTCTTTGCTGTTAAGTGTGCATTGCAGACCGTTTTCTAACACCCATTATAAATGACATGTCACACTCCCTTTTTGCCAGGCCAATAAATAATTCTAGGTTTGTTAACATTCTATTTTATTTCTGGATATAGAGCTTACAAAATGAATGAAGCCAAGGCGAACAATTTTATTTTTTTCGAACACTTTCTTTTTTATTTGGATTTTTTTTTGTGGAAAAGTGATCGCATGTTTGCCATAAGGGACGAGACACCTCACTCCAGTCTGTGAGCCGGTGGCTCTGTCCCGTCTATTATTACACATAACACACACACTTGTAAATTCTTGACATCCATGGACAAACCCCCAACAGCAATGTTGTTAGCAGGATGTTTGCCTTGGCAATTGTTCGGAAGAAGGTCAACAACAGTGTCATAGTGAGCCTCCTGCAATTCTATTGCTGTATTGCACTCTAAAATATTTCAGACAAAATTGGTTTTTTTTTAGATTCAAAATGGTTTTTTGAAAAACCAAATTTCAATGCAAAAAACCAACACGGATTTTTTTTAAAATCCATGTTGGTTTTGCATTGAAACTTGGTTTTTCAAAAAAACATTTTGAATCTAAAAAACCAATTTTGTCCCGAGATTTTTTGGAGTGTGCTTGGAGACAATGTTTGGGCAACATTCTTGTCATAATGGCCTGTACAGGATTAATTACTGAATTACATGTACATGGGACACAAAAATGTCAAAATGTCCGGATATGAGTATTTCTAATATATATCATATATGTTATAAGAATAATTACTTCAACTATTGTATTTATTTATAATATTATACAGTTATCGCACAGCACCGAGTGCAATATCAGTTTTTATGGCACCGAGGTGACTAATATTGCACGAGGGCGCAGCCCGAGTGCAATATTAGTCACCGAGGTGCCATAAAAACTGATATTGCACGAGGTGATGTGCAATAACTGTTATATCATATGGTTTTTTGTGGCAAATGCAAAGAAAACAGCTGGAATTCCTTGTCCAAACTCGTTTTGTGTTTCTTTTGACAAGCCTGTTTTAAATGTATCGCGTCAAAAATCAATGACTATTTCACTCACAAAATTTTTTTTCACACTATTGAAAAAAAAAAATGATATACTTGATCACAGATTTTTTTCAGATTTTTTTCTTAAACTTTATAGCAGACTTTAGACCTTTAAACACAACAAAGTCACTGAAAAATCGGCGAAAAAGCTGTTTTTCGGCCACTTAATGCTGGATTCTGAAGCAACAAATAACATGACCAGTACAAAAAGTTGATATCCATGTAGCCCTTTAACAGGCGCTTCTTTTGCCGTTAAAACCATCTTCCTATCTGCCTCCGTTGCCGTGCAATAAATGTTTTAGTAACATTGAAAAACAAAATCTTTGTGTCAGCTTGTGACTGCAGCAGCATGAAAATATGGTGCTTCCTCTCAGGTCCGTCCAATCTCTTACATGTTAAAATGAGCGTGCAATATAATGAGTGCAATATTTATAGGTTATTTCATGGTTGGACCTGTATTTCCCTGATATTTTCACCCAAGACCCTGTATTTCCCGAGACCCGCAGGGTCGAGGGAAATACAGGGTCGAGGGTGAAAATATCTGGGAAATACAGGTCTAAGCCATGTCATAACCTATTTATTCCATGTCTAACTGCCATGAATAATCTTTTCCTGACAAATAATAATTTACGAGCAGATCGATAGTCGGGAAAAGTGCCGTATTGGGGTTAAAATCGATCGTCGGACAGAATCTGATCACGTCATTTTTGCAGCCTGGTTCTGACCTACCTGTAGGACTTTACGGATATCCGATCGGACCATTATTAACCGAGCACGGACCAAAAACGTCCGGTGAAAATGATCACACTTTTTTCAGTTCCCTCCCGGACATTGAGGTAGATATAATGTTGGTCTAACGTAGCATTTAACCTCCTACCCACATCGGACCCAACGTTCTGAAACTACGTAATCTGTCGACACATTTCTCAGACCTTAATACGTACTTTTAGACGTTGATACGAGTGATACAAGCCGTATCTCGCTCTACGAAGGAGTTTAACGTTGGTCTGACGGTCCCTGACCGTCTTCCCGCCTTCTTGGATCCAGCGTTTCAAGCCGACCTGCCCCCTTTTGCGCATGCGCACTCGCATACAAGCAGCCAAAATGGCGGGCTGACTCGAATCTGTGAAATTTCGGATGATGTTTTTACCAATAACGAAGGATTTAACGCGTTGACAAGCCTAAATAGCACTGGAGCTACATAGAATAGCTACTTGACTATGTAATGAGCAGGTTTTGGACGGTCGGAATGCTATATTGTGAAAGATTCAGGCGCGGCAATGTGCTATATCGAAGCGCATTGTCAGAGCGCCCGGGTTCAGGAATAGCCCGATCAGCTGTTTCAGTATTTGTGATCAATTATGGACTGAATAGTGGACATATATACCCCGTTCTGGATGGATATACCCGGTTACCAAACCCGGGAGGACATACGGACGTGGATACGGCCAGAATTCGTCGTTGGACTCCACCGCTGGATTGACAGGTGAGTCTCTTCTAGATGTCGATTTTTTCCAGGGGCGGATCGTCTGATGGGCGGGGGGGGGGGGTTTATGTTCAATTCTGTTCAGTTTAATTCTGTTTATTAGCTATTAAGCTCTTTTAGTTCAGTTCATCTTGTTTTCAGGTTTATATAGCGTGTTAGGGATCATTGTCCAGGTAGGGTTGGGTTGGGGGGGGGGGGGTGGAGAGCATCCCAGCCACTGGTTCGGAGGATTTAATTATTTTGATTGATTGAGATCTGCAAATATAAAACAAAAAATTAAAGCAGTACAAACAGAGCTATCCAAAAAGGATAGCTCCCAAAATTAATAGACTTTTCTTCCTCATTTTACTGAGCAGTCTACAAGTCCACTTCGGGACTATAAGATAAAATTATATAAAAAACACTTACCTTGCATGTTGAAATTGAAAATGTTACTGCAATTTTACCTTGATAAAATTGGAACATTCTCGGCATCTAGAACAGTTGCAATGAGGCACCGTTAAACTTGGGTCTCATAAAATTCTCATATGCTTCTTTGTGGGTGTGGAAAAAAATTAATTTTTTTAAAAACCAGGATAAGCTTTCACATTTTTAAAAGTACATATGTGGATTTAATTGTTATTGTGTATCAACTTTTTCTTCATGGCTTCATGTAATTGACAACAGCAAGCATCCTGTTGGAGTTTTTTTATATTATAAAGTTACCAGATAGATTGGAATAGGTATGGAATAGATGGCGCTACAAGCTCTCTGAGAATCAGGATCCTAGGTTCTGCAACTTTGTGCAAACCTTCAACAAACCTTTGGCAGATACGTATGATCAGACGTTTGACCTGAACATTACTTTCAAACGTTGTCCATACATCTCAAAAACATGTTGGAGAAACCTTGGAACTTACGTATGACCAAACGTGTGACCATACCTTTCATAAACGTATGAGTCAAAGGTATGGTCATACGTAATAGTCCAAGGTTGCTAAGACCTCTCAGATGAATGTTCGACAAACCTATGAATCAAAGGTATGGTCATACGTAACAGTCAAACGTTCTTCAAACCTGTCAACCAAAGGTATGACTTACGTAATAGTCTAAGGTTTTATAAACCTCTCAAATGAATGTTCGACCAACCTTTGAATCAAAGGTATGGTCATACGTAATAGTCAAACGTTCTTCAAACCTTTCAACCAAAGGTATGACTTACGTATGACTGACACGTTTTTCCAAACGTTATAACAAGACGTTCTTCCAACCTCTCAACCAAAGGTATGACTTACGTGTGACTCAAACGTTAGGCCAAACTATAAAGAAACTATCTGCCAACCTCTTACTAACGTTGCGACCTACGTTTGGTTTTCCATCTGAGTGCAACGTTTGGAAATTACATTTGCCCTACCTTTGTCATACGTTGTTTGGCCCAACGTTTGATTCTAACCTAAATAATTACGTATCGAGAGGTTGGATTTACGTTGCTGCTTGGGAGGGTTTTTTTTTCTTGACAGCTGTGCCATGTGTATGATGACGTCGTGTCGTCATGGTGACGTCATCGCTCAGGCTGCTTCTGATTGGTTGAATCTCGTATTTCCCTCTCCAGCTCATTAAAGCTGTATTTTCCCTCGTATTTTCCCTACCCAGTTCGTATTTCCCTGGGAAAAAGTGTTGTATCGGGGAAGAAATGTACCCAGACATGGAATAATCTACGATATTGCACGGCTGTCGGCCAATGGGAAGCGAATTTTTCCACTAGCCATATGATATATATATATATATCACTGTATATCTAAAAGGGTACCTGCCCTTTGTGTTACAGCAGTTCCTGCTCAGGCACCCCCCTGTACAACATTTTACTTCTGTTAATATATTTATGTATGTTCATATTCATATCCTATCCGATCCTATCCTAATGTTCTATCCAACCTAAATGCAGCATCACAAGTGATCATTTTTTCTTCCTTGTGAAATTAAAAACCATATATCACATTTTCATTATTGGTAATTTACATACACATTTCAATGTAAAAATTGTTTATGCTAAAAACTGCACAATGAGCATTCTGCTTCTATGAAGTCATTTTGGAACATTTTCACTGGCCAGATTTATATATAACAACACTTTGGAGAAAAAATGGTTTGTTTTAAAAAAGGCACCACTGAGTTCATACCTGCCACCTAAATTGAATGCCTCAAATGTAATTCAAAATGTACTCAAGTTCTCAAAGTCCTTGTCCTCTACTTATTTTACTGTGCCTTTACAAAGTGTTTCATGACAAATCGAATTCTGGTGGTCTGTCTGTGCCTTAGATTACACTGTAGCCAGAGGAGAAGTATTTAAGAACACTTGAAATAGTTCTTTGCTACTGTTATTGCTGTTTAAATAGAACCACAAATTGACTGATCCTTTACTCTAACTCCTTGGTCAGTCACAAATTGCCTGATTCTCGATTCTAACTAACTCCTTTGGTCAGTCACAAATTGCCTGATCCTCAATTTAACCAACTCCTTTGGTCAGTCACAAATTGACTGGTCCTCGATTCTAACTCTTTGGTCTGTCACAAATTGCCTGATCCTTAATTCTAACTTACTCCTTTGGTCAGTTACAAATTGCCTTCAGGATCCTTAATTCGAAGTAACTCCTTTGGTCAGTCACAAATTGACTGATCCTCGATTGTCTAACTCTTTTGGACAGTCACAAATTGCCTGATCCTAGATTCTAACTAACTATCTGGTCAGTCACAAATTGACTGATCCTCGATGATAAGTTATGCGCATCTATACAGTGTGTTATCAAATTAGAATTTGATAGTGTTTGATCAAACATACAGCATTACGACATTATGTGAAAGAACAAAAAATGTTCTAAGAGACGAAAATGAAACTGATATGGGATAATGGGAGGGACTTGACACAAAGCTTCTTGTCAGAAAAGGTCAATCTGAAAGAACAAATCTAATGCCTCCATGACTTTTATGGCAAGATGATATTGAAATATGGCATCGAAAGATTGTAAAACCTTTGCTAGGTCATGATAATGTTGAAGCATGCTTGCTTTATGACCTAACAATAAAAAAAGGAAGCATAGGATTATGGGCTTCTACCAGGCTTCACATAATGGCCCTAACAGCAACAACTGCCTGGAGTCTTCTGACTATTGCAACCTATTATGAAATAAATCCGCTTTTGTTGTAGTTATCTTATCTGTTTGATAAGTAGCAGCCCCAGGATGCATGTGAGGATTGTGATCATGAATAATGTTGACCTTTTGACATCACACACCCCTGAATAAGTGCCTTACAATCATAATTCAAGTTAATTGTTACATCTTTATTGTAGCATGCAGTTTTTCACTGACAAATTACGTCCCACAAAAAATTGTTGGAGGCCAGCCTAGGGGCCATATTTTGATGGCCTCAGCTGTGGTCTCAGAATGCCCAAACCTTGGCCTTTGCTGGGTCTTGGGTGTCATCGTATGGGCCAGTGTTGGAGACCTCAAGATAGGCCTCATCCTTGGGGCCGGCCTTGAGGCCACATTTTGAAGGCTTCGACCTTGGTTTTCGTGACACATACCAAAGTCTAAGCCTGGGGTATCCCGGTCTCGACTATGCAGCACTTCCACAAAATATAAAGCATGGAATTGTAATGAGAACTTTTGTTTTATAAAACAATGCTCACTGTCAAACAATTCAGCACCTAGTACCTGATAAGTCTTCAAATGTACACTGTTGCTCATAAATATGGAATACTTCAACATTTTCCATTGAAATTGACAACTTTAGCAACTTCTGCTGGAGCACATGATTGTCTGATTCAATCGTAACTACTTCCAATGACCGCTAAAGGGAAGAACATGCTGTAGTTTAAAACACATGCTGCAGCATCAACCCCAGGAAAAGTTACAGCAGCACGAAATATGGAAATTCAGGGGTTTTTTTAGGATGAGGTGCATCAAACCAAAAATTAAAAATTCTTGCAAAAAATGTAAGGCATTCAAAGAGAGATTAGAGAAGATGTCTTGACCTTTACAATGGACATTGCTTACATTCAGACTCTGATATTTACATTTATTTGTCACTTTTTTTCCAAAAAAAGTATTCCATATTTATGAGCAGGAGTGTAAATATCTGATCATTTTATTTTTCGACGTTGGCTAACTTGTCTTTTACGGTATCACTGCAGTAAAGAAAAAAGCCAATTTGGTATCTGGTGAAGACCATTTTCTATCCAGTTCAAACTGAATAAATGACATACAGCCATGGCCGTAAGTTTTCACTCAGCAGCCATGCTTCACTATGGGGTTAAAATTTTGACCAATCATAACAAAAAAATACCTGCTCAATCTTCACCAAAATGTCAGGAATTATAGTCAGTATGTACTTGGAGGTGTTCTGATAAAAAGTGTTGAATGGAATAATATGACATACATGTAGTAGCTGTGAGGCAAAATACTGAATTAGTTGAAATTTAAGAATATAATAATTTCTGATAGTATATTGTCACTCATGTGATAGTAATATTCACCAAAATGTCAGGATGTGTTGGGCACACACCAAATCAAACATTCATGACAAAATTTCAATTAAATACGTGACTTTCATGTTGCTTGATCGGGTTTCGCTTGAGGCGTTTATGAATAGAAAAATTGTTAATTTCTGATTGAAGAGTAGGGGAGAGCGGGGCACAGTGAGACACATTTTTTATTTTCAAGTGTTCCAAAATGTTGGCAGTAACGAGTTAAATGAGATCAGGTCTACATTATAGGTAATGACGTTGGGTATATTGTCAAGTAGTTTCAGGTTCCTACCTTTTACAGGTTTGGAGAAATTTTGAGTTATGTCCATGCTCGTTAAGTGTCTCACTGTGCCCCGTGGGCGGGGCACAGTGAGACAGCAGGCGGGGCACAGTGAGACAGGGCATCTTCTGCCATAACCGCCGATCCTCGGGACCTGCAGAATTGTTCCATCAATTATTGCTACAGAAACTACTGAACTCTTATAAAGCAGCTGACTAGGTGATTTTTTAGGTCCGTTTTTGAGCATGTTTCGAAACACATGCACGACTTATTTAACCTGCCGCACCTGTTACATACTAATTAAAATTCATTCTGATGCTTCTCTTTGAATATAACTCGCTAAAATCAGGAGTTTATTGCAGGCATTTTGTTTTTAATAGTGAATTGTAAGCTATGCCTTACATTCAGGTCGTTTCGAGTGTATTTTACCATGTCTCACTGCGCCCCGCCTGCAACTGTCTCACTGTGCCCCACGCAGCTCTCTTTATAAAATCTTTGAATCCTGCGACCAGATACCTGTATTGTGGTTCATTATATCACTTAACTAAGGCAAATAATCAAGGTTTGAATTCCTGACAATTGATTTGCGATATACCTTTTTTCTTGGGAATTATAACAAAAAGTCGTTTAGCAAAATTATTTACTTTTATCGGCTAAAAACCGAAATATTGAAATTCCACTCTCGATATGCTGTGTAGGCATTCCGGATATAGGTCAGACTCTCACTTACTTACTTTTTGTACTATACAAAAGAGGGTTGATCTGTAAACAGTACCAGCTAGACGCTACGGGCTTTGTCTCACTGTGCCCGGCGTCTCACTGTGCCCCGCTCTCCCCTAAAGTAGTAAAACTTCTTTCTTTCGATTAAATTTAATTTGTTTCATTAAATTCCACATCTATTAAAAGCATTTGACACAATGTTCTCTCAAAACATGAAGTGAACTTTATTCCTACACCTATTTAAAATTTGGCCATATTTAAAGAGAAAAACCTGTTCTTATAAAACCCGATGAATGAATAATTCAACCATGTATTTTATAGTAATTTTGTCATGAATGCTTAATTTCATGTGTACACAACACATCCAGAAATTTGGTGGCTGTTACTACCATGAGAATAAAATATAGCATCAGAATTGATTTTTTCTGAAAATTCAACTATTTCAGTATTTTGCGTCACTATTACTATGCAAATATCGTTTAAGGCAATTATTACTACCACAACACCTTCTACTCTGTACAAACTATAGTTGCTCACAATTTTGTGAAGATGCAGCGAGTATTTGCCTTGTTGTGATTGGTAAACATTTTTGCCCTGTAGTGAAGCATGTGAAAACTTACGGCCATGGCTGCAGTGTTACGCTGCCTTTTCCATGCTGGAAACCTTCAGTTGACAGGCTCGCTGATCATTCTTGATCTGTCTCACTCCCTTGGGGACATACAGCTGGCAGCATCCTGTACCTTTCTCTGCCTATAGACAACCTCTTCGTTTACACCTGGATGGATTGAAGCAGTGATTCAAGGAGGATCTGCTCATTTCCTCCGTATCCCCAGCATGTTTTGAACCCACAACCTTGAGTCCAGCACCATACTTACTGGACCATTTGCAATCACAAATTCAGTGATATCTAATGGTCAACCCCCTTAAATCAGGATTCCTAAACTAAATAATTATCAATTTACATTCATGTCTCTTTACAAAATCCCAGTGATTATATAGTGTTGACAGACAAAGTTTGATTGTGTAACCAGGGTGCATCTAATGATGGAAATTTTTTATCTCAAATATTTGGGCTGGCATTCATTTTCATGGGCATGCATCCATTGTTATGCTATTTAAATGGGTGACATTTATGTACTATTTTGGCATGATTGTCGAGATTGTTGATGATAATCAACACTATAAGTAAAGCTGAGAAAAAAAAAATCGCCTCAATTGCACAATGCCTTTATAACTCAGTAGACCCTAATTGTTATCATGCCTTTTTTTCTCCGTGTAAATGTTTAAGTTTGATTGTCGTACACCATCCAATGATCTAATAAAACCATTTTTAAAATGGGTAGTAGCAACACCTATGTAGTGTCAGAACAGAGCAATATGCCATTGGCCCAGGACGAAAAGCTTTAAAAGATTTATTTATCTGAATATCTGAACATCCATTTGCTCTAATATGTATCTTGTAAGCAACAAAATATCAGGTTTTGAGTTTTTAATTCTCAAGTTCCAGTGCAGCAATTAGCAGTATTACTATGTTTCACAATGACTAATACATTATGCACATTTCTGAGACATACATAATATTATACTTTCACAAAGTCAATGTTTTGATAAAACAGCTACCAACTACATTGGCTTCACCTTGGGCACCTATGCATAGTATGCGGTTCTCGTATAATTAATGAAAACCCGCAACTGCACTGCACCACATTCATTTGATTTGCAGTGCACCGCCGCCGCATCGCACTTGTTAAGTTCAAAACCGCAACCGCACTGCACCGCAAATTTTCAAACCGCACCACACTGCACCGCTGACCGCACAGACCTCTATTGCATACTGAATTTGCTCTGTGAGAGAAAAGAGCTTACTTTTTGGCAGTACTGTAACTGAATGAGCTTTCAAAAATTGCAAATCATCGAAAATTTATCCGGAATCATTCTAAACATTTTGGAAACAAAATTCAATATAATAATTTGCTACATTGACATCTCCAGCTGCATGGCTGTCTTTGAAGTTTGCCAAATGTTCCAATTATAAATAGCACTTATTACAATGTAAGTTTTGTAAAATGTTGACAAAAACTGCAATGGCAGTGTGGAAAGCAATTTGATTGACCTTGAACTTGCTTGTTAACTAAGGTCAAGGAAGGCCATCTACGTGTCGCTTCCTCTTCTCCGCTTCCTGTCGTATTCTATGCTGATTACTCTGATTACTGTGTAAACCGTCAATAGATTCAGGTTGAGATTTAACATTCAGATTATTATGAAACAACTTATCGAACAATTCATTATAATAATTAATGTATTGTGGGAGACCATATTCAAAGGCCTGCAGTTACAGGAGATCTTGTTGAAGTTGACTTGTGAAACACCAGAACTGAGAAATTCAATTGTATGTGACGTATGGTAGAAGGCTACTCATGTATGACCAATGTCCATTCAATTTTATGTGTATTGGAGCTGAGAAGTAAATAGCAATTTTGTCAGTTTATCCGTTTATTTCAGTATACTGCAAACAGAACTGTGATAATTCAGACATCTCAAATTTGGAACAATTTGTGTAATACCTGTCAATCATGAAGTACACATGTATGTTTGATTGGTCAGAAATCATTCGTCGGCAGGGCAACTCATACCATTCATATTTTTGATTGTATAGGCAGGTTACATAGACTGCTTGCATATATCCATTTGACAGATAGAGATGGATATATAGATATATGTAGATGGATAGATAGATGTAGATAGATAGATAGATGTAGATAGATAGATAGATAGATAGATAGATAGATAGATAGATAAAGATAGATATAGATAGATAGATAGATGGATAGATATATAGGTAGATAGATAGATAGATAGATAGATAGATAGATAGATAGATAGATAGATAGATAGATAGATAGATAGATAGATAGATAGATAAATAGATAGATTGATCGATTGATTTATTGATAGATAATAGGAAGGATAGCTAGATAGCTAAATAGCTGGATAATTCAATAGTCAGATACTTAGATTGATAGATAAAATAATCTATCGATCTATGTACCTATCTATTTGCTGATCCGGTCTTACCCTTAAAAAATATATTTCAAATAAAAAAAATAAAAAATCTATAAAATGATGAAACCCTAATTGATGTGACAGTACATTTACCAAAAGCTCTTGTGGAAGATCAGAATGAGCATGCTCAAAAATATGCGGTCTGGATTTGTGAAATGTGGGCAATTGGAATCACTTGATAAAATCATTGCCATCAACAAAACAGTTATTATGGTACATAGCTTATTTCCAGGATATCACTGTTTCTGTTTGTTTTTTGACATGTTTCATTGTCAGCTCTCTCTCTTCATTTTTCTGTTAGTAATCTTTCATGCCTGAGCAGATCTCATTTTGTGTCCACCACACGTCATCTATGCACCATACATCACAATCTTTAATATTTTTTACCTAATAAATCATCTTTGAATTATTTTTTAGCATCAAGACTTGGCAGGATCATTTCCTGATACAATCCCCACCAATTGCTACGCACATATGCTAATTTAACTGACTAGTTCGTGGACAGTCATTAAAAACTCTCAAAACACAATTTCTCCAGCTTTCAATCTCCACAAGTCAACTGCAACGCGAATTCCTGTAAGCTGTATTACCCGTTTGACCATATTTTGAAGCACAAGTTAGCGACAGGTACCAGGGATTGACATAAAGTAAAAAATAAGGTAACATGTCAAAAATCAACAGATCAAACTGTCAAGAATCATTCTCATCGTATAATGCAAATAGGTATATGTTTTGAAATATGTGAAATTATCTGTAAATATCAAGATATATGCTCTCTAAATATTTGGTAGAGATAATGAAAATTTTACTTATGGCACGCCCCAAATGTCGCCCCATATACCGCTTCAGTTTAGCAGACTTTGAATCTGAGTAAATCATCTATTCTGGCAAAGACTATTTTACATTGTTTCGCGGGTAATGTATACAGTTTTTCTGTCTTGAAGTCACTATTTAATGAAGCCACCTAGTTTGTCTTTGAAGTCAAAGTACAGTCCACATAGTTGCCTTACTTTGCTGCAGTCCAGTACACAGGGGTCAGATTGGCCTGCAGTTGATAATCAAAGATGTCCTATGCGATGCGTTTTATTCTGGGCACACTTGGAGATTTTACAGCCTTGGAAATGATTGTCGAACTACACAAAACGCTTTTTGTGAGGTCATATTCTAATACTTACATGACATTTGTAACACTGTACTTGCTGACTCTTACAGTCGACAAACTACGAGTATTTAAATTCAGTTGTTGCTGGACATCAATTATCTCACAACCAGCCATGTCAAAACATATTGTAATTAACTGTCAATTTGTTTTTCAGTAGCTTGTGACCTCATTGATGAATGGTGCGACACATTAAATGACTTTTCCCAATAGTATTGCAAGTGCAGGCTATGACCTCACAAACGACATGGCTGGTATAGGGATATGACCTCACAAGAAACATTCCAGTGATTTTCTGTGAACATGCACTTTTCATTTGTCAACTTTGTCAAATATGGGAGTAATTCCAAAAACAGAGAATCTAATTAACTTCAATATTTCGGTCTTTATCATTTGACCATCTTCAGGAATGAAATGAGTATGAAGTACCTATGTTTTAGTACACACAGAAAACAGCGATAACATTGGAACAACATAAAAAAGTAACTGTTACGCAATCTACATTTACAGTGTATGAAATTGGCTGTAAATCCACCAGTAATGTTTCATAAAATACCCTCACTAGAATAATCTTTCATGGATGTAGAAGCTTGCTATATCTACTCCATATGTTTACAGGAAAAGGTGACTTAAAAGTCAATGTGATCCCGTTTACTACAGCTGCCATGATCAGAGATAAAGAATTACAAGCTGTCTCCTTGTATCGAATAATAGAGAAAATGTGAAACCCTTCAAAGCTGGTATCGTTCCCTCACACACCCCATGTTGGGATTGAGATCAGTTTGGGATCAATATTTTTATGGTCTGGGGATTGAGTCAGACAAGTATGACAATAATTTTCAATCTCATAGGAAGCTTGAGGAGACAGTTTTAGATCTTGATATGAAAATGATCATTGGCTTCTGGGTGCATGGGTTCAAATCCACCTCAGGAATTCAGTTCTGTCAATCACATCTGAGGTAATCATCTTTGACAAGTCTACACCACCAACCATTTTTGGTCTACGTGCATAATGTAAATTTGTGAAATACAAATGACAAATGAATCTTGATTGATAATAATGAAATGTGAATAAACAATGGCAAAATTTGTTATGAGAATTAGGACAATATAATTGTGCACTCAGGCTTGCCAATTTCAGTAGCTCATCATCGCATGCATTGTTATATCAGCAATCCTGAGTGACCAATTTACATTTATCCATACCAAAGGGGCCAGGGACAATGTTTCTCAAGTGGGTACCGAGGATTTGCTTTCACAGATTAAACCTGTGTGTAATCCCCCTGTGTGCACCATTGGCTCTCATTATCTCTCATTGTCTAAACGTTCGGGCTGGAGTTCATTCTAGTTGGTATTTTATAAAATGCCTTGTGGTGCAAGAGCAAGTGTCATCTGATCAGTTTGTACTTCAACAGCCATGCAAAATCCTCTTTTCTGCCCAATATACTTTTTCTCAACTCTTGTTTAACTTTTGATTAATCTGCTTGCTCCATTCTAATGACAATATCAATCGTCATATTCCAGAAAATCATTATACCATTTTGTCATGAGAAATGATCCCAAGAATAAGAATTATCAAAAGGAATTGTAAAGGGCGATGTACATTGTACAGCATTGCAACAAAATCATCAGCCTGCATGTTTTCTCTGTCATAATGCATATTAGGATATTATCGAATATCATTTATAATTGTATTAAAATTGTTTACAAAGTGTATTAATTTGTTTGGCAGATATTAGAAGTTAACAACTTTGTTGAGATAGATAATTCTTACAAGCTGTTTTGTATTGCACTTTTGTTCTTCAGTCTTGGAAGTCATTTTGTTTTCCATCTGTACTTCGATATAGAAAAAATGAGGACCAGTCCACTGTGAAAAATGCACTTCATGACTCATGATAGCTGATGAAGTACATGCATAATCATTTCGTTTGGCTGTCACCAACAAGCGGGATTAGTCTCCTTAAATCAAATTAACATTGAAAGTATTGGGTATGATCATGACAAATCATCAGCATAATAACACACAAAGTGCCATTTTCACAGTGCAACAGTCCACTCTTTTTCTATATCAAAGTGACGGACTGTAAGGTCTCTTAATTGCTTAATTGTGAGCCACATAGTTTTGCTGCAGTCCATCGCACAAGGGTAGGGGAGGCGGGGGTCAGAAGTCACAAAATTTAAAAAAAGGCCCAGAACAGAGCAGGTGTTTGTTAGATCTGAATGACCTTTGGCACAATTATGCAGTGTTTAGTTGACTATGTTTGTATCACATGATAGCTGCTGTATTGTAAATAGGCTTTAGTCAGTTCACAATTATTTAAGGCAAAGTCAGCTGTGACTTTTTACCCCATGCCAGGGTCAAGAAGTCACAACCGCGGGGTAACAAGTCACATGCAATTGTTGTGAACATACAGCTCTATATGAGGTAATATGCATACCTAGACTTGATAGTCATCCTTGTGCATGAAATTTATAGTAAGCCTTCCAAAGCTATCTGCATGCAATGACAAGGCACCATCAGCAAAGCCTACGTCAGAAATTGCCCAAAGTTTGCGAAATGAAAACTTGCTGCAATTCTCTCTCAGATGTATTATTGATGATGAGTGATGATAAGATTGTAAGCTAAAAGCCTCAAGTGTGGAATATTTTACTTTCCTTAGCAGAGAATATTGAATTCACGGTACCCTATGGTAAAATATCACTGTGCTGGGGTGAAATGTCACACTGTGACATTTCACCCCTCAGATGTTTTTTAAATTCAACGCATGATCATGGCAACTTGGTGACCATATGGCCAAAAATGGGTTCACAGCATGAAAGACTATTATCCAAAAGACCTTGAAACACTAGCACAACTTCCTATGTCACAGTGACCAGACATTAATAGGGAAAGTTCGAAGTCGATAAAACCTGTTTGGGACCCCAAAAATGCATGAGGTGGGTAAAAACCCACTTTGCATAATTAGCATAATTTTCATATTCCCTACAGACCTTCTTCTCATAAAAGCGTCCCAAATGATGATTTAAGCTTAATAATTAGGTCACTGCAAGTTGGTCAAAAAGGCCTGTGACTTTTTACCCCTGTGACTTTTCACCCCCTCTTCCCCTAAATCGGTTATTATCCTTGAGTGTTAAAAAGCATTTAAAAGCAGGCAGACGATGCACAGAGATGGTAAGCATCAGGGGGGCTTATAATTGTGTCCATGCTGAATTTTGGTTTTGCTTTTTATTTCGATTAATTTTGACATTTTGAAAATATTTACCTTTTGTGATATAAATATCATGTCATTACAATTTTGGTGTAAAGATGGCTGTTTTGTGACACACCATTTTGGAGAAAAGCGGAATTAAAGGTGATATCCAGAGGCGGGCTTATAATTTTGACCTAACTTAATGCTATACTTTCTAAGTTGTCAATAAAAGTCACCAGCTGAGTCGCAAGTTATTCAATGACAATTTGACTGTTCATTTAAATGCATTGGATAGGGCCTGTTGTGAGGTCATTGATGTCAACTAGCAGCTGAATGTAAGTACTCGTCATTCGTTGTGTGCAACAGCCGGATCCTAAGCTCAAAAAATGGGTTACAGCAAAAGTTGTATGCTGCCTCAAGAACTTGAATGCCTCTTTGATTCTGCCTGACAGAGGTCAAAACAGTTGACTCTCACAGATCCATCATTATATTGATAACAAAATCCCACCACATGCGCACATGCTTTTAAAATGATATTAATTATGATTGTGTAAATGTTAATAGATGACTGTACCTTATGTAATATGACCATATGAATTATAGAAATTAGAGTTCTTAGCTGAAGAAAGAATTGTTCACGAAATAAATGGCACCCCAGTAGTTGGAAATGAGTCTTAATGATCTGATTCGTACTGTGCCACACACTCTAAAAACAAGTGTTTAAGAAACAACCCTAAAATAAACACTTTTTTGTCACACTTAATAAACGCGTGAAAGTGTTTAATATTTTTAACACATTTAAGTGTTTTTGATTTTAAACACATTTAAGTGTCTTTAATTATAAACACAAATACGCTTTAATAGCTTGTTACACTTTATTAACACTAAAAAGTGTTTAAAACAATAAAAGTGTTTGATCTTAAACACTCGATGTTTTTCCAGGATGACTGCAGAGAAGGTGTTTATCATATTAAAGTGTTTAACAAAAAGCGTTTATAATTAAACACTCTGGTGTTACAGTATTAACACATTGTTAATGTACATCACAATATCAGTTGTTCAGCAGCATTATGAATAAATAACATGGTTACAATATTGAAATCATGTAACAATTTATAAAAACCAGTACAAATTAAAATAGACTTAATTGAATTTAAATACCTCATAATATTATGTAATTACACTAACTATCCTCATTAATTTCAAAAGGCTACTTGTTATAACCAGATGATGACTGGTAATATTAATTATGGAAGGATGGGCAGGTGGTTGGGGCTTTACGTCCTGTATTTCTGCACTCGATAGGCTACCAAGGGAAGAGGTCACAGAAATGAGGCAAATGTTACTTGAAATAGCTGTCCAACACAGGCCCAGGTGACCCGACAAGAGGTGGATTCAAACCCTTGACCAGCAATTACTAATGCTACTTTAATGTATTTACACAAAAAAAACTGGATGATATATATTTGTGCCTGCCCTCCCTCGAAAGTGCATAAGTGGGCTGTCCTCCGTTTTTTTTTTTTTTATTTCAGGGTGAGGTGGGGAAATCACCTTTGACCCATATTCTTTTCTAAAAATTTCATATTTATAAAAATGTGCATTTTAATGCATGGGATGATGGAATGGATTAACTATTGAAGCTTAAATTCTTTTATTTGACACTTTCAAGCCACCATTAGATAAGTCATCACAGGGGCTAGATTTGCCTTAAAGTTCAGGATAATTTAGCCCCCTTTGAAACCCAATGAAAAATGACAAGAAAATAGATAATTCATGCACATATTTTATTCTTCAAGTGAGCACTGACACTGACGGATATATTCAACCATTGCGTAAGTATACCATAAAACCTTGCAAGATTCTCAAAGAAATTCAACAACTGAATCATAATTATTCACAATCAACTCGTTTTTCACATATTGTGAATACTGCATTTGAATTTCCCCATCTTACCCTATTGTGATGAAAAACAGAAGACCCTATGTTAGTACATTGGTGTACAGTCAAAATCTTACCATGTCATCATTTTGTCTGCATTTTAATGGTATCCCGTTACTCCACGTGATAATCCATATCATTGATGTAATGCCATTCAAAAATGTTTTGATTCTCAATGCAATCCATTTAGGGGTTGCAGAAAAAGTCACAAGTTCTCACATAACAGTCAAATTTCTTTTAATAGCACTTTAAATGTGTTTCTTTGAAAATGGATATGACTATTTTAGAATACAATCAAGTGATTGTTTTAAAATTCAAGAAGCTGTTCAAATATTACTGGATAGTCAAGGTCCTTAACACAAGAAGTGCATTGTCTCTGTAAAAGCTTCAAATATGATTGCGACAATGATTGTCCCTCAGCAACGGTATAAATCCATTTGAGAAAGCGAATGGAGTGCAAAAATTCGGAATGAGATGTTTCCAGATCAAGGAACCTTCTTCAATGTTACGTCATTCTTGTCAATGTTGTCCACCTGCAAATGTATGAATCCTTGTTTACTATTAAATGTTTAGGCATAATATATCATGAATATTGACATAATATCTCATCATACATAATTTTCAGAAATTTACTGAAATGGATTAAAAAAATTGGAAGTGCAGCTATGCAGATCTTTATGGAATCATGTATGAAGGATATGACTTGCAGTTCATCAGTGAGAATCATGGCATGCTTTCAACTTATTTTGCAGCAAAACTGTTCAGTGATAGCGGGGACCAGAAAATAGTTAAAAAATTTACCCCATATGATCAGAATAAAATAAACCAACAATTTAATGGCCAATCTAAACAATGTCCAAGTGACACTAAGTCTTGATAAATTAACTTATTTGAAAATATTGGATGTATCAAAAGCAAAGTCACAGAACCAGGAGATTATAAACATATAGGTATTATGACAGGTATGTTAACCAAATGTTAATTATGCTAAATATTTACCTCCAAGACTTTGTGGCTTTTTCTTTCATTTTTCTCCTTTGCTTTATGTTGCAGCCGTCTTTTTGTCAGACCTTTTGGGGTCCAGATTGCTGTGGAAAGAAAAAGTTATAAAATACAAAACTGCAATGAACAAGTAAAATATCTTCAAGATATTCGGATGGATGGATGTTTGGGGCTTTACGTCCTGTATTTATGCACTTGGTAGGCTAATTAGGACAGGAGGAGGACATGGCAATGAGGTGAAGGATGAAACAGCCATCCAACATAGGCCCAGGTGACCCGGCAAGAGCTGGTTTCTAACCCTGGACCCAGCAATTGGCAGTTCAGCACGCTACCACTAGACCAACCCTCCACCCTTTAAAGATATTTGGAAAAACTAGTTAGGGCCTGAATTGGATATATAACATAAGACCTCCATCAAAAATCCCTGAAAAAAAAAGTTTGACGTTCCATCAGATGCACAGCATGCCTTTGAACAATCATATGCCCACCCCCTCCTAATCCCGTTCATCCCAAAAATTAAAAATATGATTAAATGATATGATTGCAGTTTGATGGTTTGAAATTTTAACAATTACGTGTGTTTATAAAGATGGTTGATTGATGTTATCAAAATAGCATTGCCTTACTATAATGTGATATTTACCTCAGTGACTTGCTAGATACAGTGTAGATGCAAACTTTATATTATTTTGGTTTGCCTCAAATTGTAGCTGGATTCTTCCAAAAATATTTAACACTCGAAGATTGAGTCCAGATATCTGCTGAAAATAAAATAAGGTTGTCTCATTATTGTCAAATAAATTTGATACAAATTATAAACACCAATGAAAATACAGGGCACATATGGCCCCAACTCCCCTATCTCTGCCCATTCCCCAGTGCACAGTGCAGAAAATATATTAAATGTGTTTGAAATCTAGAAATGAGATAGACTTCAAAATGTTTCTGATAAAATGAAAATTAATAATGTAAAAATGCATGTTATGCTGTGTACAGATACTGCCATTAACATGTTCTTCTTAGCAAACATATGTATGTATAGTGTACATAAATACCATTTAATCAAAATGTAGTTTAATACCTTTTTTTGCTGTTTAATAAATAGCATTTAAATATACCATTTTAAGTTGTGCTTACCAGTTATAAGCTACTTCAGTGAAGACTTAAGTCACAATGCAAGTTTTCCAGTCCGTGTTAAGTACAGAAAGCTGTGATTTCATGGTCGGTCGCTTGTGATCTTGTTTTAAGTTGTCTGCCTCCTTAAAGATTAACACTATAAGTGTTTATCCAGCAAACTTACAAAAACACTATGTGTTTAAAGGACTTTGAAATTTTCATTAAAAAGAAATGATACACATTTTCTTGCACTTGGGAGCATTCAAAAAAAGATAAAAGACACAATATGCTACCATGCAACTGACATTTTATGACATACTGTCATCTTATAACCAAGATTTCCTGGTTTAAATTGATCTTTAATTTCTGAAACCATACATGAGAAAATATTCTAAGTTTGATGAACACTTAAATCTGTTAATGCTGGTAGAAAGTGTTTATTTTCAAACGTGTTTATGCAATTTAACACTTAAATGTGTTTAAAACAAGCGTTTGTTTTCAGAGTGCACCTTGAAAAACTTCACATCGGTAATTATGTCAACCTGATTTCCATGAGTGCCATTTCAGGTTGGAATAAATAATGACCGATTTACCGATTTACCCAAAAAACGCTTATCAAGATGACAATAATCATGACCACACCCAAGAATGAACAGTTGTATAAAGGGAGACTAGGAAGATTTATACTCATTAGATTGGTTCTGCACCGCAACAAACACTGGTCTTGTCTTTTTCATCCCGGCTGAAGAATCACCATGGTCACTTTAAAGGTGTGTACAATGCCATGTGAATTTTATCTACTTCGAGATTTACATATTTATTTAATTTTATTTATAACTATGGGCCTACTTCAAAAGGGTTGATTTCTCAGCAAAATGATCTTGCCGTTTTGCAGTAATGCTCTCTTAGAAAATAACAACAGAATTAAAACAATGAGGGTTCAGATGAATCTAAAAGTTTTATGCATAAGATTATATAAATTTTCTTTTGATGTAAAAGATATCCTAACAGATATGAGTGCTTGCCTACCCCCTTCATCCAATTAATTAATCTGCTGGATATGGGGTCAACTTGGGTTCAATCCATACAGAATTGGGGGTTTCTTGCCGCATAAAATGGGAAAGTCTTTTTTTACCTAGTGGATGGCGCGAGAGTTTGTCCGCAAGTAGTTATTATAGTTTTGATTGCATCGTAATTAGCATCAATTCGGCAGTCTAGTTTGGTCATGATGCCTGATAGGGCTTTTTCCATTAAGGATCAGTGACCATAGACATGGACCAGTTCTTCAGAGGACCACCGATCTATATTAACAACCAGACTTACCCTAGCTGTTGAACAGCGCTAGCTGTGAAGAGACTTGTGAATTCATGGTCATGCATGAGTAAATTCACTTCTTTCATGTTTAAGTTCCCAACTTTGAGCATCTGTTTCTGGTATTACAGTCTGTCACTTTGATATACACAAAATGAGTTCAGGTTCCTATTATTTCTAATCATATTATTCCTCTGAAGAAGTGTAAAACATCAACACACAATCATGCGCATTCTTTGACACAGAAACAAATATATGGGTTTGTCAGGCCCTCAAAATAAAGGATATTTGTTTTTCTTTTCAGTTAATTTTCATATGTGGACTACTACTAACCAATCTTTCTCCGTCAAATGCAATCTCAAATGCCAATAATACTGGTGCTGCCAGCAACGCGCATAATGAGGACAATTCCCAAGCCACTTTCCATTGCGACCCTGACCATCACGAACAAAATTGTCAATACAACATTAGAGGGCAGTTTGATATTCTTCCAGTGCATGAGCATGAGGGAGAAAAAGTGTCCATGAGTTATAATGGAGTTAACTGCAGTGTGGAAAGAATCAAAGCATTCACCTTTGTGAATATTTCGCTGACCAGCTTGAAGCTGAGCAATTTCAAACTGTATCGAGTGGAGCGAGGCAGTCTAGCGACAAACTCAACATTAGAAGAATTATATCTGCATAACCTTGGGTTGCAATCAATAAATGCCTCATTTTTCGAAGGTGTTGACAACTTGAGAGTGCTGTCTCTCAGAGAAAATGGCATTTCCGAACTAAGCAATCTTACTTTTATTTCACTCCGCAAACTGACAATGCTATACTTGCAAGAGCCTCTGCATGAGATTGAATCACACGCATTTTTCAACTGGGCCAGGTTGAAAATATTCATAATTTGTGACCAAGATGTTGAGCAGACAGACTTCAGAATAAGCTCATTGCAAGCAAGGGAGCTGCATTTCATTTACAACAAAAACACATTTCAAAATAAGTCTTTAGTCGATTGGTTTGAAATTGTGCCCTTTTTCAAAGACAACGGCCTGGACAGATACCCTACATTCCAAAACTTGGAAGTGGCAGAGGAGGAAGCATTCATGAAATTCATATTGTGGTCTTATTCGAGACATGAAAATAAAACAATGAAGCAGCACATTGAACGTATTGATATCCTGAACATCACTTTGACCGCAGTCATCACTCCATGTACCTTTGACGGATTTGACAATCTTGAATTTCTAGCGTTTGAAAATACTTCGATAGAGCTCATCCAAGACGGGGCATTCAATGGCTTGCCTTCTCTCAAAGGGCTGGATATCATTAGCAGTCCTTTGAGGAGATTAAGCTTTAAAGTTGTATATCCCATCTCGAAAACATTAGATTTCCTATATTTCCACGACACTTCACTTCAATGTGACTGTGAGAATTACTGGATCATGCAATACAAAGATGACTTCGCCGCCCGATGTGCTGATGACCCGGTCTTTGTAGAAGACTGTCCTTTGGAGAACCTGTTTGGGGGACAAGTTGGCCCGCTCACTTGTCCGTACAACCCAAGCAGTAATGATGAAGAAACTGTTGAAGAAACTGTTGAAGAGGAAGGTCACTTTGGTGCAATCCACCATAATAACACACACAATCATGGTGTGCCTCAAAAAGCTTCATATATTGTCCTAGTTGGTGTGACAGTGGCAGCCCTTCTCTTTATTTGATATTACCCATGAGATGAAGTGTGCTAATCATTGTAAGGTCACGACCATTTAATAATCAGTCGAGGGAGGGGGGGCTTTTCCCAAGCGCATGAAGTCCTTGAATATTCATTCCTAAATCAAGCTACACCTTGTGAAGAAATACCCCTGGCAGAAATTACTTATTTCACCAAAGCTGAGCAAGAAATTGTTAAACTCAAAGAGTTACAAGCTGTCTCCTTGTAACAAAGTATAGAGAAAATATGAAACCCTTCAAAGTTGGTATCTTTCGCTCACACACCCCATGTTGGGATTCAGATCAGTCAGGGATCAATATTTGTATGATCTGGGGATTAAGTCAAACAAGTATTACACTAGTCTTCAGTCTCATAGGGAGCTTGACGAGAAATAGATCATTGGCTTCAGGGTGCGTGGGTTCAAATCCACCTAAGGAATTCAGTTCTGTCAATCACATCTGAGGTAAACATCCTTGACAAGTCCACACCACCAACCATTTTTGGTCTACATGTATAATGTAAATTTGTGTTATACAAATGAATCTTGATTGATAATAATGAAATGTGAATAAACAATGACACAATTTGTTAAGAGAATGAGAACAATATAATTTTGCATTTCATCATGCTAATCTCAGCATCTCAGCATCACATGCATTGTTATATCAGCAGTCTTGAGTGACCAATTTGCATTTATCCATACCAAAGGGGCTAGGAACAATGTTTCTCAAGTGGGTATCAAGGATTAGTCTTCACAGATTAAGCTTGTGGGCAATCCTCTCACGTGCACAATTGGCTCTCATTATCTCTCATTGTCTAAACATTTGGGCTCGCATTCTTTCTAGAAGGTTTTGTATGAGATGCCTTATGTGCAAGAACAAGTGTCATATGAATAGTTCATATTTCAACAGCCGTGCAAAACCTTATTTTCTGCCGAATTATGTCAGCTCTTGTTTGAACTTGTGAACAATATGGAAGTGTCATTGTGATAGAAATATCAATCATCATATTCCGGGAAAATGATGATACCATTTTTGTTTTGAGAAATGATCCCATGACTAAGAATGTCATAATAAACTTCAGCTCAAATAAAGGGTTGCTGGAAAATACTAGCTTACAGTTATGCGTTCTCTGTCAGAATGAATATTATGATATTATTGCAGTTCATAATTATATTTTAATGAAAAAAGTGTGTCACAGCTTGCTTGGCAGTTTATAAGAGGTTTAAAAAAAACTGTTGGGATAGATAGTTCAAACTTTTTGTACTGCACCCCCTATCAGCGTGCCTCGGCGGTCCAACGTCGGCCCGAAGCTGGTCCGATGCTACTGACATCGGACTGACGCTGGGCCGACGTTGGACCGTCGAGGCATGCTGACAGGGCCTTTGTTTTTCAACCTTGGAAGTCCCCATGTTTAGAGAAGCTACCTTATCTAGTTGCCATGTCTTTGAACATGCAAGTCTTCCTTTCCTGTTGGCTACATAAATTAAACTAAAATCAATAGATAATATTTTTTTGAGAATATCCTCATTTTTGTCCTATCTGATGTCTGAAAAACGAAATTTTATAAACATTAAAGCTTATTATTCCATAATCATATAAAAAGAAAATGCAGTACATGTTTGCAGGAACAGGTGACTTTAAAGAGATACCTACTAGGGCCCTGCACGGGACTAGATTTTTGTCTCACTCCCGCCCGTTCTTTCCTAATCTGCTCCCATTCCCATCCCGTTCTAGGCATTACAATGATAAAATTTTCCGAATTTTGACCCACTCCCGCCAAATTTTGCAAGGGCCCTAATACCTACTCAACTGGTACGTACAGCTATTATGTACAAGCTATCTCCTTGTATCAAAGAATAGAGGAGATATGAAACCCTTCAAAGTTCATATATCTCTCTCACACACCCCATGTTGGGATTGAGATCAGTCAGGGATCAATACTTGTATGGTCTGGGGATTGAGTCAGACAACTATGGCAATAGCCTTCAGTCTCATAGGAAGTTACAGGAGACGTAAATCTAGAGGCTAATTATAGGTAACATATGCTTATTGTTCTGTGCTTTAGCAAGTATTAGACCCCATTCTTGTAATACAGTAGCGTCCCTATGCACGTGCCCCCCCATATTGGACCTGTGCCCCCCCAGGTGCCCCCCATATGAACTTTCCAACTCTGGCTAAAATATACAATTAGTATAGTTGGTGCCCCCCCCCAGAGAATCGCGTGCCCCCCCCCCCAAGGTGCCCCCCGCTCGAGACCCCCTAGTTACGCCACTGCAATTTCTTGGTAGCAGGATTTACTTCAGTTCGAATTCAAGGCCTTGTCATCTCATCATTACATCATCCATCCATCCATCAAACCATTGCAGATTCACGGTGAGTTTTGAACATCCTAAATTTCAATAGATCAGATTATGGCTTTAAGGGTGCAAATCTTGCCTGTTACGGCTGATTTAAAGTGAGGTATACTTGCCTCTCTCATTGTGATGGTAATGGAAGTTTCCATTTTATTGCAATAGTAGCCCCATCCAACACCAAGTCCTGCATCTCCAAAATCAGTAAACCTGGTTTTGCGCAGGTAGGAGCTGAATTTGCTTGCTTTCCAAAACGTATGGCCAAAAACAACACATCAATATCAACTGTAAAGCTGTTTTTGAACAAGAATGACGAAATTTGATGATGAGAACGAGAGAAATATCATTTTGCATTTCACTACGCTAATTTCAGTATCTAATCATCACATGCATTGTTATATCAGCAATCCTGATAGCGGGGCAGGTATGTAAAAAAATAGTGCATTTATACATAGAAGCATGAAACTTGGCGCACACTTAAAAAACATCTATACAAACATATTTGGATAGGGAGCCACTTCAGATTTAGCTTAGGTGGCTACTGGCAGCCATTTTTCAAAATGGCAGTCAATTCTTCCATTTTGCTGCTTTCTGTGTAGTTCCTACAAATAAAATACTGTTTTTTATTGCTTCTCTAAGTATTCAGTACATTACTATAACATTTTTTGGTAGCTTTGGTCTATTTTTAGGCTTGTTGGAGTCCTTTTTGTTAGAAATATTGATTCAAACGCTGGCTTTCGCGGTTACGGATGGTTACACCAATTCTCCATAAATCTCAAAATAAATTACATATTTGAATTCCTTGTAAGAAGAGCTTTCAAATGAGTACCCGCATCAATGGGTTGCGTAAACTTGGTGCGCAAATGGAAAAAATGAAAATAAAATGATTTTTGAAGATTTTGTTGTTTCTTTAATTTTGACAAAAAATTCACGGAAACTATTGATGCGACCATTCATTTGAAAGCTCTTCTTACAAGGAATTCAAATATGTAGTCAGTTTTAAAATCAATTGAGATTCCATGAAACTATGGGAAACCGCGAAAATAATACATTTTCTTCAACAGTTCTAACAAAATGGACCCTGACTACCCTAAAATTCCTCAGTTCAATCCAGAAATCAATTGATAATGTTCTTTAGATCTGTAGAAGGAATAATGGGCACTGTTTCGATACTTTAATACTATAGGCAATTCACAGAGAGCAGGAAAATGAGAAAATTAGCCGCCATTTTGGAAAATGGCTGCCATAGGTCAACCAGGTCAAATCTGAAGTGGCTCCCTATCTAAATATTTTCTTTAAGACCTTTTTGAAATGTGTGCCAAGTTTCATGCTTCTATGTATAAATGCACTATTACTCCCCTATTCATGACAAATCTGCCCCGCTATGAGTGACCAATTTACATTTATCCATACCAGAGGGGGCAGGGACAATGTTTCTCAAGTGGCCCGAAGTAGGTTCAAAGGATTTGTGTTCACAGATTAAACTTGTATACATGTGATCCTACTGTGCACACCATTGGCTCTCATTATCTCTCATTGTCTATCATTTGAGCAAGCATCATTCTAGTGTTAAAAAGAGCATCACTTGAAAAGTTTTGATTTCAATCGTATCAAGATTTCAACAGCCAAATTGTAACTGTCTCTTTAATATTAATTTATAGCAGTTTTATTAATTGTCATTTGGGGAAAAGAGAAAAATGCTTCGGTGTTGAATATGCACAGTCTAATCATAATCATGAGTCATGATATTGTGTTATGATCTTACACTGTAAAATTTGAATTTTGAGTTAGCTTAATTGACTGAGTGAGATGGTTGCACAATTCCTTTGAGCCAAGATAGCTTGTTGTTTGTAAGTTATAACAGCATAAAGATTATCATAACTCAAAACAACAAGCTATCATGGCTCAAACAAATAGTGCCACCATCTCACTCAATCATTTGAGCTAACTCAAAATTTCTAATTTTACAGTGTACTTTTGCATGTGAACGTTTGAGTTTGTCTTGATTGATGAGCAAGAGGAGGTTTTTTTTATTTGTTGTAATTTGACTAAGGATTTGGATAAGATACTTAACTATTCTACTTATGTAGCTGTCACCAACAAGTTGTGTCTCAAAATAAATAATAAAATTTGTCTGTAATATTACGTAATCAAATACAGCAATTGTTGCAAAACCTGTCAATAACCTTAGTAAACCATTTATTCATACATTTCATAGGGCCTACCATATTCATTAAGGTGTTTCAGGTGCCCCCAATATTTTCCGATCCAGCTTGACCTTGGTCTGGTATTCCAGTTTATATAGTAAAAGTCACATGTAAAATCTTGGCCCATTCTATAAATACTTACCTTTACCAGAATTCACTTGAGGTTTATAATGTAATTCCCCATTGTGAACATGCAAATTCTCCAGATATTTCAAAAACCAATGAAGAAATCGATATTTTTTTCTCAATCCTTAGTTCCTGAGTTAAGTTTTGGGAGGGAAATTCAAATCTGGTGTTATTTTTTGTAAAACCCCATTTGCCAAGCTGCCAGAAGCTGTCAAATTTGTGAAAATTTGCATAAAATAGCAGAATTTGTGGAAATTCAACACTTCCTAGCTCATTAGGAAGACCTGCTATAAAATAGCTGATGCCAGATTTGAATAGCCCTCCCGAAACTTAGGGCTATTCCATTAAAAAATATGGGGGGGTGGTCAGGCTACGATTTTGACCCCCCCAATGCATCTAAAACGATTTTTTTTTTACCCCCCCCCCATGCATTAACCAAAAAATGTTCGTCATTACAATGCGTAGGCCTGAATAGCACGATAGCCCCCCCCCATACATCTACAGTGAATTCCGCGAGTGCCCCCCAAGCATCTACATCGTATTATCGCTCACCCGTACATACATCATACGAAAAATAAACCAGCCCGACCACCCCCCCCCAGACTTTTAAATGGAATAGCCCTTATTTAGAAACTATGGTTTGATGAAAAAATTTCCATTCCTTCATTGATTTTTGCAATATCTTCAGGATTTGCAAGTTCGCCAATCGGGAATTACATAATAAACTTGAAGTGAATTCTGGTAAAGGTAAGTACCATATGTATAGAATGGGCCGAAACTTTACATTTGACTTCTACTACATAAACTGCAATACCAGACCAAGGTCAAGCAGGATCGGAAAATATTGGGGGCACCTGAAACACCCTAATATTCATTTAATTACAGGACATCTGAGAAAATTCACACAAATATATTTTCAGGATGTTTACTATTGTTTAGCCTTCTATTATGGCCAGTAGTTCTGAATTTCACAAGACTCAAAATGCTGCAAGGCAGACACCAGCTATTCTTAGACACAATTTTTCAGCTGTTTTTTTTACTTGTGATGAATCAGCTTGCTCCTTTCTGATGTTAAATTCAGCTAGAGCAATCCGTCATGTTGCTACAGAAAGTTAAGACGCTTTGTCTTGAGAAATGATCTCCAGACTAAAATGTCACTTGGATTGAAAAGCAAGATCAAGGCAGTTAAAACTTCAAACCTTCTGAGTTATTTTTTGCAATCATTGTGATTGTCCATCTTGTTTGTGAAACCAAAAATCCCAATTTAACCCTTGTAGCCGCAACGGATTTTGGGTACACAAAGCCGCAATGGGGGCCTCTGAGGCCCCCTCCCTTTCCCAACTCAAAAATATACAAAAGTTTAAACATTTAACTTCAAAAGTAGTATTAGTATGCTAAATTAAGTCAAATTTGAGGATAGTGGCAGTGAAATTGGGAACAAATGAAATCGTATAGCTAAGAATATGAAATAATGTTCCATCCAATTTTCGCAATTTTGTGCCAATCTGATTCATTTTTGGAATATGCAGTATTTTTCAAGTTTTTTAAAGCCAAACTGTTCTGTAAATGATAGGGATTGCTTTCTTATTTCATTACAAACCATTTTGTGGCCTAAAAATTGCAGCAGATGAGAAAAGGAGCACTGAAAATGGCCATTTTGGCTCTTGCCCTACATGATCCATTCTTTCAGGGGTCCACTTCGAGCCAGTTTTTTGTAAGAATAAAGGTCCTGCACTTTCATCACACCAGCTTACATTCACAAAATCATCACTATAGGGGTTTTTGATGATGCTGAATCCATTTTTGGAGGTTTTAGATCGCTAAAAGGTCAATGTGGCCTGATTTAAGGTAAATTTATACAAATTTTACTCGAAATGCGAATAAATATCATTTTTATTTTGTTGAAATGGACAGAGAGGCAAATACCAGCTCTCCAAACATACAAAAGTGACTGTATTGAACCTAATTAGATCTGTTATAAGTGGCAGCACAAGTGCAGTATTCATCAACAATGCATATGACACACACAAGGGTGGGGCCTACGAGGCCCCCATTGCGGCTTTGTGTCGGAAAAATGCTCAAACTCTTGCCAGTGACCATGTTCAATATTGATACAGTCTCAACTTTTGGATGTTGTTTTAAATTAGTTGGACTAGGATTACACAGAAATCTGAATGCGATTGACCAAATATTGTGCGAGATACAAAAGCGAAAAGTCCCAGGGGGGCCTCCGAGGCCCCCATTGCGGCTACAAGGGTTAACTACGAATCTTTGACTGAATAAACTTGTAACCTTTCACTAAAGCATTTAGAAATATTTCTTTTCAAATTTCCTGATGTGTAGAAGTTAGGAGATAGTGTCAAAATATTTGACATCCACATTAGAATAAGATTATTGCCAGTTCCTGAAAAAAAAAACGCTTTGACAAAGCTCGAGCAATTATACAATTTTGTAGACTTCCTGGAGATGTGTAATAGATAATGATGAACATTTTGAGCGAAGGTAGAGGAAAAATGATTTGGAGGCTCATGCCACCAAAGTTGTATTCAGTCTTGCATGAACATTTCCATGCCAAATGAATTTGTTGAATTGAATTGAGTGCAATCTTCTTAATGATGGATTTCTTTTCTTCTTCACATCCAATAATCAATAAGAAATCTTTGAGTCCTCAGAAGAAAGAGACAGCACACTCAATCAAAATGTATTCCACTTGAGTATGCACAATGAAAAGACACATTGTCTCAGAAGCATCTTGACCTATAGAATCGAATAAGCATGTTCCATGCATTCCTTGACATCATAGCTGTTTGCATATTCATGGTCCAAACAGTTTCAAAATTAACTCTCAACTTGATCTATGATGTCACTTGCTTAAAAATGTTTTGTTTGTGTCAGTTATGGTTAATCAGTTGATTCAGTACTCATCGTATCTAGCAGCATAGGTGACAATGAACAAACTAATTAAATCACATGGCAAAGCCAGTTTGCAAATTGAAATAGGATTTTTTTTTTTCGTTGACTGCCAACCTGCAAAGATAGATAAATAGATAGATATGGTAAGTGCAGCCCTCTGTGCCCAGTTGTGGGCGCTAACAAGGGTTGATTGATGAGATGGGAGAGAAAGCGTGAGTCCTCAACATTTTACACATTTATCCCAAGTGAGGGATCTTTTACTTGCCAAGCATAGACATTGACACAAGAGATTGCCAATTTAACATCTCATCTGAAAGAGACATCCAGCTGGGATTTTGCTCATGAAAGTAGGCCTACACTGAAAATTTTGGGTTCCCCAACCAGGAGTCACACCCATGCAGGCAAATACTTTCAGCGGAGCAAGCAGGCACCTAAGCCACTTGGCCACCAAGCTGCTAAGAGCTCTAATAACAGTAGTGTTTATTCAGGACAGACATATTTTTAGGTCCACTCTCAAAACTTGTGCATCATTCTCTTTTTTTAGTTTGTCAGGTCACCAGTCAGTGGATTCTGTACAATTATTAAAGTTTGTCTCAATCTCTGTCTTTTTTAGACATAATATTATAATGACATGGCGGCTAGGGTGTGGCTGGTGCCCCAAGGTTATCCGATCAAGCTGTACCTTGTTTTGGTACTGTGTTTTGGTCAACAAAACATGTTTGGAAAGTTTTATGGAAATCGGAACATGCTTACCTTGAGCACAATTCCGTTAAAGTTTTTATTGAAACATTTTATACATAAACCGCGGTATCGTATTACTTTGCCAATATTAGTCATACAATGATAAAACCTGCATGGTTGAACTTGTCTTTATTAGAGCTTCATTTTGAGTACCAACTTCGATGGTCTACGAAAATTCTACGCAGTCTGTCAAATTGGTAATTCAGTGCTTGTTCGGGAAATAACTTGCATATTTTAAAAAAGCGAATTTTTTCTTGCTGATCAGGATATATATTAACCACAGGATGCCAAGGACAATGTCTTGCTGGATCAAATATGTTTTGATGATATTTGGATTTCTTAAGTGCAATTGCATTCGGTGTAAAAGGTTGTATTTTTGAGATCATGAATTTTAATACTACGCTTATATCATCACACATTTTTGAGTTCATGGAGATTGTGTGTTTAATTCAATATCATCTTCTTGCACACCTAAGCATATATATATATACAAATAATAACAGATGATTTAAAAACACATTCACTTTAAAATTTAAAATAATAAAGTTGGTACCAAGAAGGTGAGACCTGAGCTCATGCATAAGGTTTCTAGGACAATGTCTTGCCAGATCAAATATATTTCAATGGCGGCATTATAAAATTAAGGAGAATATACAATGTAGATTATCAGCAGCATCCAACACAGTTACTGGTAGGCTATATGATATATATCATAGATCGCAAGTGGATTATTTGCGCTGGCAATTTTGTAGTTTGGAACAAATGATGTTGTGAGCTTGTATATCATATTGACGACACGTGCTCTGAGTCGATGTTTGGACATCATCGATGTGTCAATTAAGTACAATGGCCTATATAGACATCCAAAAGGGTGTCAAATTATGCCAGGTGATGGGCTTTTAAAGGTAATAGTTTTGAATGGCATAAAGGAAAGTTGCGTGTCTGGAGCGTTATTCAGAGAAATGGTTGTTCCAGGTTTCGAGTCCCTGTTCTCTACTTATTTTACTTTGGCTTTAAGTGTTTCATGACAAATCCAAATCTAACGTTTAATCCGCAGATTTGATTACAGTGCACTGAGGAGGATCAGTGTACATCTGAAATAGAATGACTCTGCCCCGGGCCTTTGGCTTAGCTTTTTCAGGTACAAAAACTGTGTCAGTGCATTTTTGTCATTCGCGTGAGTTCTAATGGAACTTTTTTAGAGTCGTATTTGCCTCTCATAGATGTTTAAAAGCGTCCTTTTTTTCAAATTTAAAAAATACTTTTGTAACCTATTATCTGTGTACATCATTTGCAAATTGTTTGGTACAATATTCATATGAATATCCCAAATTTATGTCTTTATTTATTTTTTGTAATATTGGTAGTGGTATTACAGTACAACCTAATAAACTTTCCAATGAAATGCTCGAACTCACATATCCAGATCGATGCTTCCGTGTTGCCCTATGAGAAAAACCCAGAAATCATTCAATTCGGCCTAGCGTATGTCACAGGAATTCCTGTTGAAGTAGACTTTCTGGATCTCAAAAAATACTTAAGATAATCCATACATTAACATTTTCTTAATTAGGGTATATACGTGTTGTAAGAGGTATAACATAATGCAATTTTTATTTTCTTGCCAATTGTAGGGCCACTTGATCTGCAAAAAGTTGTGAATCAATGAAACATTTGTGTTGTGCCGGTTTCCATCACAACCAAGAAATTCCGGGATTGAATTTTTATCCGCACTTAAATTGTTGCCTTTCATAGAATCCATGGTCTACGGAGGAAACTTGCTGTTCCACCGGCCTCTACTAGAAGGCGTGTCTTAACTTTTGCACAAAACTGTACATCCAAATAAAGTGGTCCAATAAAATAGTTCCTGAATATTACATGACCAACAAAGAAAATATTTCACCTTGAAAGGAGACCATAAAGACATGATCAATTCATACATATAAATTGTAATCAGTTCCACTTCCAAAATGACTCTTCATTGGCATCTTATATCCTGAATGAGAACTGTTTGTCGGTTCTCTTTAACACTGCAGTATTAGCAAAACCGAAGTGATTTCAGTAATGATGACAGATGAAGGAGCAGAACCCACTGATCAAATCACACCAGTGACATCACAAACACAACACAAACCAATGCATCAAAGTCTCAGGTATTTCACACCCAGCTAAGCTGATTTGGAAGTATTGCAGACATTGGTGGCAGCCGGGTAAGTTGGCTGACCAGATAAATGGCTGAGGTGATTTGAACAATAATTATTGAATGATGAGCCGATCATGCTTGTGAAAGAAAGCGCATCATGCTTGTGAAAGAAGGCGCATGGGTATTGAGCTGATGAATTACAAAAATGCAATGTAATGTTCCTTATGAGGTTATATTCCATCAGTGGCGTAACTGGGGGGTCTCGAGCGGGGGGGGGGGCACCTTGGGGGCACGTGATTCTCTGGGGGGGCACCGACTATACTAATTGTATATTTTAGCCGGAGTTGGAAAGTTCATATGTGGGGCACCTGGGGGGCACAGGTCCAATATGGGGGGCACGTGCCCCCCGTGCCCCCCCGTGCCCCCCCGTGCCCCCCCATAGGGACGCCACTGTATTCCATCCTTGCCTTGTTAGTCTTCATGATTGCAGCTATTGAGGCATTATCCTATACTTCCAATCCTATTATATAAACAAAGTCACTGACTGAGTCACTGTCACCCCATTCAACACTGAGATCACTTGTTATCCAATAACAAATTGACACCTCCAAACTCTTAATAAACTTGGTGACCTTAAATGAACCCTTTTTACTAGCCTCATCTCCCCTCAACTAAACTACCCTTCCCTCAACCAAACTCTGCTTCCCTCAACCAAAATCGCCTTCCCTCAATCTAAATTGGCTTCGCTCAACTTAACTCACTTCCCCTAGACTAAACTCGCCTCCCCTAGACTAAACTCATCTCCCCTCAACCAAACTCGGCTTCCCTCAACCAAACTCGACTTCCCTCAACCAAACTTGGCTTCCCTCAACTAAACTCGCTTCCCCTTGACTAAACGTGCCTCCCCTCAACTAAACTTGCTTTTTCTCAACTATCCTGAGTTACGTACCCATCACAAAACAGCGGCAACCCCAGGGGGTTGAGGGTGTATCCTGCCATTGGACCTTTCAATACGAAGTTTAAGGCTTGATGCACCTAAGTATTTACAGCAGTGATGGGCACAATTCAATTCATGAATTGAATTAATTCGAATTGCTTCAATTTTTCAAAAGTTCATGAATTTAATTTAATTGACCATATAGGAAGATATGCAATGTACTGAATTGAATTGAATTGAGGTATGCTGTGAATCAGTAGATGCATTATTGGCCATCCGTCATTAAAAAATAATCTCCAAAAGTGAGGAATTTATAATAAGAGCCTGAATATTTGAAGGATTATTGACAGTGTTTGGTTGAACGTATCTTGTGTCACTTATCCACAAAGTTCTGCATGTTGAGCTATTAGTAAGTGGCTTCATTTTGGACCAATGATTCTTGACAAATGGACAATGGTTAGATTGATTAAAGCAATGACCATAAACTTTGTCCTTACAAGTGCAATCAAGTTTAATTTTTCTTTGTTTTTTCTTTGTTTTTTGGTATCATGATCTATCTTCAAGTTTGAGTTAGTAAAATTCTGATATCAGAACAATGAATCCAAAGGCATTGCATGATCAACTTTTGAGAACAAAATGACAAACTAACCTTGTTTCATACTTATTTCGTCATCAAAATGTAAGGTGTATAACCAGCATTATCGTTGTCATATTTATCATTGTTATTGAAACCATTACTCATATTATAATTACTTCTTTTCTGTAATCCTTTTAGAAAATTGTTAAATTTTCGTTCAGAAGCTTTGCTTGGGTCCTGCATTGCCACATGATTTCATACGACATTAAATAAAGTTTTACCGTACCATACCATACCATTATGACACAAATTTGTGTTTTCACGCAATATTAAGTGCTTTTCCTAGCCATTAGCCACATTAGTATTGGCTAATGCATCGTCCATGTGGCCAATAAAAATTGCAAATTTTAAATGGAAATTAGCCACACATCCATGCATTTCACTGAAAATTGGTCTTTGTGGCTAATTGAGTTTTTGACCTAGGAAAAGCACTGAATATTGACCATTTCACGATCAAGCCAAAACATCAGCACAATTTCTGAAGTGCATATACTGTACAATCCAAAATAAAGTATGATCACTCCAGTAGGAAGGAAGAATAAGCCACTACTTTACAGCTTTTGACTACCTGAATCACTTCCTACGTTTACCTACTTGAAACAACTTTTAAAATTACATTAAAATCACATTTAAACAACACCAATTTAACCTCAATCACCCCAATTGTGTTTGACTTACTTGATATTTTGCACCTCTGCTGATTGCAGTTACATTGGTAGCTGTTTAAATAGACTTCTTAATGTGGGCTAAGGTTGTAGAAAGGAGTCAAGGGGATTTGGAAGGAGATTTGGGGTGGAGAGGAGAAAAGAGGGCAAAATAGCTAAACAGAGGACTACTAATGGAAAATGTTCTTTCTTTATTTTGGGTTTACTGTTACAGTATACAAGACAATGATAAGAGAGCGATATGACATTGCATTTAACTCATCCTCGTTCCTGGCAGTAACATGTTGCCTGAATTGAATTGAATGGAATTGAGCTCATTCCAAAAAAGAAGTGAATTGAATTGAACTGAATTTGCACTGATGTCCAATTGAATTGAATTGCATTAATGAATTGTGCTCATCACTGATCTACATTAACATTCCATGCTTATGTGAACATTTACCATGTATTCCTTGTCGCATCCTCTCAGATGTTATTTGATATTATTTTTATACAAAACTCATCTCATAATTATGCACGGTAAAAAGGGTCCTTTACTTTACCCAGGCTATCCATTGGGGAGGTGCATGGCTTGCCCATGTATTTTATGTTCAATCATGGTAGCCATTTGCACTTGATAGATATGGCCTATGAACCTTTCATGCTTGTCAGCTACCAAGGTAATACCCCAGGTCATAAAGATAATGGTGTGCTTGCTGATTTACTGCCAAGACTTGTTGAAAGAAGTATTTTGCAGTCCATAACCAATGCTTGAACACTTCCATGTACGAATTACAGTAAAGTGCTTAACTGATCCATAAACACATGCATCACTATATTTCACTTTTAATTAGTATATTGTATCCTTTTTCAGGGAAATTATCTTGCCTTGGTCTGCAACCTTAGTCTTTCAAAAGTGAGATCTATCTCATGCCCCTTGGACCCCGTCAAAGACAAACTGTGCCGCATTAGCTTGAGTGATTGAGTGTCACACCGGGGGATCCAGAAAATTCCGGTTGGTGGGTCTATTGGACTTTCGCGTCGTAAAACGGATAGTTCACGACATACCGCGACCACGGGATGATAAAATTAATATGTAAAAATGTTAAAATTTTGGTCTGGGGGGGGGGGGGGTGGGTCGATGCATCCCCCCCCCCTGTGTCTGTCCCTGATTTCTTTCAGCCTTTGCCATCATTAAACAGTTTACACTTACACACCCATGAGGGAAAATTTTGAAATTGATTCGATGACTGCCCGCAAGATAAGTTTGTAGTTGTATGATATACAACCACAAGAAGTTAGTAAGGCCTAACATTTTCGAAACCGAAAATTGAAAATATTGCTTTCATAATATACAATTCACGTGAAGCACTCTGAACTATAAAATTTGAAATTTAGAGTCAGCATAAATGATTGAGTGAGATGGCTGCACGATACTGTTGAGCTGACATAGCTTGTTGTTTTGAGTTATGACAATCTTTCCTTTTTCATAACTTAAAACAACAAGCTATGTTAGCAGGGGAGGATCCAGAAAATTCTGGTTGAGGGGGTCTATCATGGGCCTATCTCTGCCAAGTCCTTTCAACTGCTCACCTGCAAAGTGGCTCTGATGATGCTGCACAATACCAAGCTTGACTGGACACACTCCAAACAAAAACGTTTGTAGGGACTAAGAAATTAAACTGTCAATACCAGGGGAGTAGTGGATTAATAGTCAAAAGAGGAGGATATATATAATAACTGAAATAGTCCCAACATGTTGCTGTAATTTCAATAGAAACATTTTCAAACGGTAACATTGGGCTATATTATATATTCCATCTATCTGTCTATCTATCAATCTGCAGTTTATCTATTCATCCATCTTTCTAGTTATACAAAAAGCTGACCAACAACATGCAGCTGATTGTTTGACTGACTGACTCAGGAGATCCAGAGAGGGGCCCCCTTGGGCCTGTAGATTTTAATAAAAACTACTTTTTTGCAAATAAATTTAGTGCAATTTAATTTTCATTTGTGAACCCCTAAGGGGCCGACCAGATGATCTTTGGGGGGGGGGCTATGGATATTTGGTGAAAAAAAAAGATTGTTTCCCACCTGACACTGAAAAAAAAAGTTTGTTCAACACATGGAAAAAAAAAAAAAAGTTTGTTTCCACCTGTAGCTGGAGGGTACAGTAATGTTAAAATTCCAATAAAAAAAGTCTGTCGCGAGTGCGCATTCGAAAAAAATTGTTCGTCGACGCGTCGCGAACGAAAAAAAAAAAATCGTCCCGGGGGTAAAGTCCATAGCCCCCCCCAACTATCGTCTGGTCGGCCCCTAACCCCTTTCAACATTTTATGGCAGATTTAGGCCAAATGACTGACTGACTGATTGATTGGTTGACTATCTGTCAGACTGACCGGATTTGTCGACCGACTGACTGAATGGCTGACCAGTTGAATAGCTGACTCATTGTATAATGTTACCTTTAGCAATAAGTTAAAGGTAACTTACAGGCAGTACCAGATATTGAAAAAAATATAGTCATATATCCATGTATATCTCTTTATTATATCCAGCATCCATTCAGTTAACTTCTGTTATAATGAAAATGCTATTTCATTTTGATTGAATCCCCTGCACTTAACTACTGATGCATGCCACTGGATATCTGATATCTGCAAATTTGTATGAGAGTTTGTGCCTAGATACAATGTCATTTTTATTGTCAAGGTGTCTCTAATGTGTTTATTTTACATGAAATTGTCAAAATATTTGGTTTCTGTCCAATGCTTTTATCCTTGCTTGGATGTCTGTACAAAGAATGCTTAGAATTCCAAACTTCCCTTGAAATTCTTTAGTAATATTAATCTCTTGGGTCTCTTTGACCGATATTAGATATTCATTGGATGTGTGCTGTGCCAAGATTTAATCAAACAACCTCATAGGCATTCCGCTCCTTCTCCAGATTCTATGAAATGGTGGCATCCCTCATACTTTTGAATGGTGAGAAAAACATGCTTGTACTCTCTAAAAAAATTCAGACAAAATTGGTTTTTTAGATTCAAAATGGTTTTTTGAAAAACCAAATTTTAATGCAAAACCAACATGGATTTTTTTTAAGTGTAACTTTTTCAGACAAGGTGATGTGCAGTTGAGAAGTGGTGTTTATGTCCTTCAACTGCAGCAATAGTTGAGCTTGACACAACGACACAACCTCACATTTTGTGTCACATTGTTCAGGCCATTTTAATCGATAGATATTGACTCATTTGACTGTGAACATTTTATGCTTGTCACTAGCCGAGGTAACACCCAAGGCTATAAAGATAATAATATAATTCAATAGCTTCTTTTCTGACCAGACATGTTTTTTATAACAACTTGATCATGATCAAGAAAGCTGTGAAAGCTAACTTATCAATTTCTTTGCCTTATCGTTCCTTGGAAACGCATAACTATCTTTATACTCAGAGGCAATGTTATATCATTACAGCAATGACCCTGTAAACAGGCTGCCAAGCATAGTAATCTATTTTCTGAATGCGGTAGGTGTGAAGTAATTCAGGAATACAACCCAGTAGCCAGTGAAGATGCCAAGTGCCTGATGGATGATGTTGACAATTGATGGCTATGAAGGAACAGGAAGTTCGGGCATGAGGAAGGCTATCAAGGGAAAATTTGGGCCCACAGGAAATCTGACCATAAGATACAAATAATTAGGGTCAGTGTTCAATTATTCTGTCACAGATGAAGACTCTTGCCCTGCTTATCTTTTTGCACTGGTGTGCCTTTTCCAATTAACTATTGGATTTCTAATCAAATATCAATGTCTTGGCAGCTAATAGATTTTTTCTTTGGTCATTTTCAAATTCAAAATTTCAACTAAAATTACTTGGTTAATGGAACTAAACGTTTTCATTGTTAACAACAGGTACATAATTATCATATATGTACCCGGCAACTTCAATTCCTTTCTTGAAGTATGCAAAGTTAAATTGCAATGAAAACAGTTTGCATGAAGTATCAAAAAGAGTTATACCAAATGACAAGCCTCTTCCTTCCTGTGGTCATCCAATGCTTAGTAAACCCTATTTGGAAGTTCTACACAAAGTATGTTTAGAATTCCAAAAATTCCCATTGAAATCCATCAAAATATTAATCTCTTCAATCTCATTGACCGCTATTAGACATTCATTGAATCTGTTTTATGCAGAGATTTAATCAGACAACCTAAAAAGCATTGCCCTCCTTCTCCACAGTCTTCTTAGAGAAACTCCACAAGAAGGTCACATCTGCTTTTCGGTAATATCTCACCAGAAGACGATGGAATACCTCATGGCAATCTAGGTAAAATTCCAAAATCCACAGAGCTTGTGGGCATTTGAGAATCTTCCTTCTAGTACAATATACACTGGACCCAGTGGCGTATTTGGGGGGAGGGAGGCTATTGGGCCATGACCCTCCCCCTCAGACCCAATATTAAACTGGAAGAAATAGGAAGCGCTGCGGAGCACCACTTATTCGCCCCATGTTATGGCCCCCTCAGGCCACTTCTAGAGAAGCCCCTGACTGGACTCCAAGCATTTTGTGTCACATTGCATCGGCCAATTTAATTTGAAGACCATAATGGCCTGTCCAAGCTTGTCAACAATCAAGGTAATACCCATGGCTGTGAAAAGATAAATGATGTAATGTTTATATTTACAGACAAGACTTGTTAAGAAATAACTTTTCATTACAGCTTGGGCTTTCATGATCTGCAAAGCTCATTCACCAATTCTCTTTGCATTTGTACTATATCTTTCTCTTGAAAATGCATTACTATCTCTATGCTCCTTGGCAATGTTATATAATTACAGCAATGGCCCTGCAAACAGAATGCCGAGCATAGTAATCTATTTTCTGAATGCTGTAGGTGTGAAGTAATTGAGGAATACAACCCAGTGGCCAGTGAAGATGCCAAGTGCCTGATGGATGATGTTGACAATAATTCTTGATGCCTGTGAGGGAACAGCAGGCTCTAACATGAGGAAGGTACATGTAATGTAAATTATTTTGCTCACAACTGCATTTTAGTAATTGAAACTACTGTGACAAACACAACTTAAATTATATGGGGCTGGTTTGCCCTGCCTTACCTTGAAGGTACAAAAATAAGCCATATATTTATGTGTTTTTAGATTATCTATTTAATTTGTTAATCATATACCAGTTTGTCAGCAGTGAGTTGTAATTTTTTGTTGCTGTCAAGTTTCACGTGGAAATGAGAGTAACTTGGTAGTGGGGCCAATATGCTTACTTTTCAAAGTATAGTTAAGCAGATTTAGCCTACCAATGCTTTCAAAATTAGAGTGTTCAATAGAGAAGTTAAACGACATAAAAAAAACTTCAACATAACTTTTCCCAACAGGATGCAGGAAAAATTACACTCAGTCTCAGTGTCTACAATCATGAAATCACCTGTAATGCAACACAACTTCCATTTTTGGAGTTAAGCAGAAGGTGTAAGTTATATCCTTTCTTTAAAAAAAGTTTGAATAAAATATCAATAAGGGTTATGCTGCATTACAAGTCTCTTCCCTCCTGCAGTCTTTACCTTTAATTGCCAAAATAATTTGTTGTTATCCCTGCTTATATTCTCTTTTGGAAGTCTTCTAAGGAATGTTTAGAATTCCAAACTTCCCTTGAAATTCTTTAGTAATATTAATCTCTTGGGTCTCTTTGACCGATATTAGATATTCATTGGATTTGTGCTGTGCCAAGATTTAATCAAACAACCTCATAGGCATTCCGCTCCTTCTCTGGATTCTTCTTGGTAAGGGAAATTCCGTAAATAGGTCACTTCAAGCATTCTTATTGAAATATCATGAAATGAAAACTTGAAAAATAAGCTTGAAATAAAGGCAGGTATGTGAGCAAGAATAACTTTTATGATAATAACAAAAGTATAAATACTAAAGTGAAACGTGGGATTGGTTGTCTCATATCACATTAAAATAAGAATCAGACACATATAAACACAGTTGCTTGGATACAATATGCCCTTCATAGATATCACAGTTATACGAAATATCCACCTGAAAGTAAATACATATATTCTATGAGATAGTAATAATTCATAGTAGCTATGCAGTGGATTCTCTGCAGACATCGATTTATAGTCGTTAAAATATTCAAATTAGTAATGAACGTAATTTTAGAAAGTTGTGAAAGACAGGCCTCGCTCCTCAGCAGTACTATGGATACATTTCAGTCATAATGGCAATATATGAAGTTAATTGCCTTAAAACAAAATTTTAAAAAAGATAGTTTTTCATGCCTTAAAAAATTCCAGTTTTGTATAAAATGAACTTAATTAATTATTCATTGCAAATGGAATAGACACAGTTAAACTTTTCTGGTTAGAATATGTTAAGTTTTTACATTTACATGTAGGTTAAATTTTCTGACATGTTAGCTTTGAACATCCAATAAAGATGTGTCCTGCAAATTTCCTTCATTGACTGAGAGTACATGATGTCATATTGGTCTGGTTGTGGATCATCCTTTAAAAAAGTTTGGTCAATAAAGATCACTAACTAGACACAAAGTAAATTAAACTAAGGTAATCAAAGGTATTTACTGGCTTATTATCCATCCAGTCACTAATTATCTTTCAAATCTGATTCATGTACGACAAACAGATATCATGCTTCAGCTATTTAAGAATCATCCTTGTTTTGGCAATTGACACAGGCTTACAATGCATCTAGTCACTAACAATTATTTTAAACCTGTACAATCACTGTAGAGATCTTCAACTGTGAATTACCAAACAAAAGATTGATCCACAACCAGCCTCATCATGACATAACGCTCACTGGCATAGAAGAAAAATAACGTGCAAGCACTTTAGGCAGCACAGACAGTACATGGTTCCAGAACAGGCACACCTGTCACGGATATACTAAGGAGAAGAAGAAGAAGAAGGCATGGTTGACCTTTGACCCTTGGAAGCCAGTTTTAGTTTCTTTATCATTAAATTTATCAGTAAATTTGAATGAGATTGGTGAAAGAGAGTGACCTCCAGTACCGGATTGTATCAATGAGTGGGTTAACTCTAACCTGTATTTGTGATTTTCTGTGTTAGTTAACCGGTTTTACGAAATTGTGTTAGCTTATGTTGTATCAACAAAAACGTTGCTAAGATTATCCTTTTATTGTTGTTCGGGACATTTAACCCAATATTGACGGGGATTCCTCAGGGTTTCCCGAAAATGACAGCGTCATTTGACGCAGGAAAGAAAAAGCCATGTAAAAACCATTTCCATTGTACCGTAGAACGGGGTGACTTTGAACAGCCGGGGTGACTTTGAACACTTTTCCGAAAAAGATTGATCCTCTATCAATGCAAAGGTAAATGAGATACTAGAAGTATTTGACTTCTGATTATATTCTACTATAGCCTAGTTTCTTTCTACATAAAGTCATTGTCACTGGAAGTTTTTTTTCTTGATTTTGATGAATAAACTTAGCATACTTCTTTTTGCAAGATACCATAGCCTGTGTACTTCTATGCCCACAACAGTACTGAATGACCCTAGCCTTATAAATACCTGCCTTATTAAAAGGTCACTCAAATACTTCCAAAATCCACCATAAACTTGTTGGAGGCTATTCAGAAAGACCGACAACAAATAATATAAGTGGATGATGTTGAATTGTAACACACTTCGGGGTGACTTTGAACATCACATTGTAATGGTGAGCGCAGAGACCATCACATTTTCCCGTAAACTATATTCTCAGATGTGTCATATTTCATACTACAATGCATATAATTCAATGTTAGAATGCATATTTCACTATAATCGGCAAACATTTCGCTCCAACGGCACAGAAGTAGATCAAGAATAAAAAAGTCACAAAACGTAAAAAAACCAGCGAACAATTTTTAGGGAAAGGCAATCAAGCCCTGCAAAATTCATAAATATAGATAAACATTTGTTTTTTGAGAATTGATGTTTTTCCTTCATTGAAACTCACTTTGTTCAAAGTCACCCCGGACCTCGGGGTGAGTTTGAACGCCCAGTTATCCACTGAAACAGGCATATACATGATGTATATCTCAAAATGCCAATGCACAGGTTAACTACATGCCAGTGGCCAACATTTTATCCCATGAAATACCACATAGATCTTATATATTTCTAAAGATAAGGGAATTGAGGTGAAAACTGTTCAAAGTCACCCCGTTCTACGGTAGTAAAAATGGAATAACTCACTCAGTTTTTAAGATACAAATCTAAAATTTTTACAGCATCTTGCTTGGCATGAAATAAGACTCAGCTGTTTTATTTGTACAGCTCTCTAAACGGAGACTAAACGGTTTTTTTTATGACCAACTTTAGAGCGCTGGCGAATAAAATCTGTCAAATATATCTTTATGCGCTTCACCACGATGCTGCAGAAAATAGTTTTCTACACTGCGTTAAAATTTCACATTGATTTTTAAACAATTATTTTGTACAGCAGAATATTTTCGGACGAGCCATTTTTTCTGCCTTCGTGAACTGACAAGCAAGTGACGTCACCTAGTTGTCAGCAATTGTTCTATTTATTACATGTTTTCAGCTTGTTTTGTTTGCTTGCTGGTCAATATTATGGATTCACACTCCCATTTTCTGTCAAGAAAGAGGCTTAACACAACTTTTAACACAGGAAAAAGGTGGGTTAACTTTTCTGGTTATCTTCCATGGAAACTAACCCGGGAAAACATTGATACATCGCGGTGAGTCACTAACCTTGGTTAAATTTCTTAACCCAGCAAAGATAACCCATGTCACCGTGGATAATCATAACGCCATTCTAATTGAGGGCACACTAGGGTGCCAATGAAATGCGCCTTCTGATCTTAGGATCACTTATGCCAAATTTCATGAAAATCAATTGATTTTTAGAGGTTGCTCAATGGCTTTGAAGGTTATAATGTAAATCCAATGGGGTTCGGAGTCAAAAATTCACTTACGAGTTCCAGTCGATACACCAAAATGAAAATCTGTTGGAATTATTGGTTTTGGGATCCTAATAGTGTAGTTTTATCAAAATGCCATTCTTCATTGACCGGTGTTATTCCATAGGCTTCATATGGCAGCCATTTTGAAAAATGGCTGCCGAAATCAAGTTTTGCTTATATTTTAGGCTCTATCTGGCCTTTGACTGATAACATTTAATTCAAAGTGACAAGGACACATTGATTGTGGTTAATATACATAAAAACATATTTTTATTTAAAAATATTGTGGTCTTTTGACAATTTAAGTCAGAATTCTGGGCAAAAATTGGTCTTAGCTGGCAGTTTTCATAATGGCTGCCATATAAGCCCTAGTCATTATTATTTTTGCGGAAACAAGATTGTTTTGATGGAGGGACACTATTAGGGTCCCAAAACCAATAATTCCAATTGATTTTCATTTTGGTGTCCAAATATTAATTAATTTTCCTGAAATTTGGCACAGTTTATCAAAAAGACCAAAAGGAAAAAGTTCAGGGGGGACATTTCCAAAGTTGGTATTTCATTGCCACCCTAGGGCACACGCTCTTTTGGAGTTAAAGCAAGCGTTCTTGTTGAGTGGCTGTGAAAAAATCTAGCTTTGTTGCTGAATATGACCTTTTCCGAAATAAATACTCACTTCATGGAGTGCCAGAAAGATAGTCCTTGGCCTGTGTGCCATCTTTGCAATGATAACATTTCTACTTTCAATGATTGGAGCCACACAATGCAGTGCAGGTCTGTCACTCTTCTCACAATGCTTCTCTATCACTACGAAAGAACGCTTTCACTCATCCTCCATAAGAACGCTACCACTTTACTGTGAAATGCACTGATTTCTGCAAAGGTAGGGGTAAGTGGGGCCAGTTGAACCGAAATGTTTCAATTGCTCTCCTGTGAGCATACTTTTACAGCTTTCAAGAAGAACAAAGATGGAAACGGTGTTTAAAAAGTTTGCAATTTAAATACTACGAAAGCTCCAATCTCAAAAAAGGTGTGAATGTTCCCTTACCATCAGGGTTGCATGATTTAAATCATTTGATTTAAATCGTGATTTAAATCAGTGATTTTTATTGAAAATCACTATATGTTAGAAAACTGCAAATAGTTTGCATATAAATGCTGGATCAGTTGACACCTTCACGCTTGAATTGGTAAGGAATCACTGCTATGATGGACATACCAGGGTGGTTTTTGGCTTACTTTAATCCAGTTTAAACAGCATTCCTCTTTCATGCGACAAACTCCTAATCTCATGCCAAAAGTAGCACTCAATAAACAAGAAAACAACAATAAAATATAAACAATAATAATTATACAATACTGATTCTGTGGTCACCGTTAATAATTTCAATCTTTCCATTGCTCCAAAGTATGATATTCTATGGACAGTGGCTTCCAAGTATTCAAAAATTGTGACTTCGGAGGATTAAAGCCTGTTAAATGTCTTTTGGAAGCCAAGGAAAACTTTTCCTATTTTATTGGTCATTCCTAGCAATAGTAGCTATAAAAAGTTGACAAAATTCCACACTTGAATTGACATTAAATTCATATTCTGAGGGAATTTGTTGCAGCTGGGAAAAGTAAAAAATATTAACGATCTACAACTTCAAATTTCAACTTGATTACATGACTTTTGGGGAGTGAAAGAAATTTTTCCCATTACAGAAGACGTAATTAAGAACAGTTTATCATTTATTATGACTTAAATTTCTTCGAAAAACATTAGGCCTATATTTGAAAAAATATGACTGCTTGATTTAAATCTGATTTAAATTTTTAAAAATCCGATTTAAATCAAATAAATCCGATTTTTTTGCAACCCTGCTTACCATGTACCTCATAACCAAATTTAATCAATAGGTCTACAATGATTCTACATGGAAAAGACTAGCCTTATAAGGTCTAACACAAGGTTTTATGTATGTCCCCTGCTCCACCTGGTGAAAAACCAAGGGTCGTTCATCTGGCCTGCCGGTTCAACTGGCCCCACTCTCCGCTACTCAACTCCTTGGTTATTATCCCGGATAAAGTGACTTGAATTTAGTTGTATATAAGTCATGATTAATGTCTCTGCTGTACCATGGACAATTTTTGACATCCCACTTAATGCCTAATGCTTTGAAATGAGTGCAATATTGGAGACAGTATTAATTTTTTCCTGAACTTTCCGAAGTTGTGCCCACTATATTGCACTCTATGATTTGGGAAACTGTATAAAACCACACCATAATGTTTCTCTACAATATCCATTACTCCATGGTAATAGGCCTAACAAAAATGTCCTTACCACAACATTTTTTGTCTTTTCTTGTATTTTCTGGAATTTTTCTGGCACTTACTCATAAGCCCTCCATTAGAACATGTCCACAACTAAGCCCTCCATTAGAACATGTCCACAACTCAATAAGAACGCGTACCCTCAAGTAGAACGCTTTATGATTATCCCTGTGCATGTTTAAAGAAAGAATTGAAGATATCAGAAAAACAGTCCCAGCCATTCTAAAAGAGAAAAATTTACAAGTGAATGATGGTAAAACAGAAGAATATGAAGTTAAAAGGGGAGAGGATGAAAAATGGAAAAAATGTAAATATTTAGGAAGTCTTCTAGACACAAGAAATGACATCAACAGAAGAAAAATTTTAGCCATAGCAGCGTATAACCAACTGAAGAAAATCTTGGAAAGCAAGAAAGTGTCGAAGAAGGTTAAAATCAGACTTTTCCGTAGTCACGTAGAAAGTATATTTTTATACAACTGCGAGTTATGGACAGTGACTAAACAACTAGAGAATGACATTGACGTATTTCAAAGAAAAATGCTGCGAAAGATCTTAGAAATAACATGGCAAGATAGGATATCAAACGAAGAATTATACAGAAGAACCAAGTTAAATCCATGGAGTAAGAGTGTTAAAGAAAGAAGATTACAGTGGTATGGACATTTACTGAGACTACCGGAAGAAACTCCAGCAAAGGGAGCGCTGAGGGAAGCGAGAAAATATGTTCAAAAACCAAGGGGAGGGCAGAAACAGACCTGGCTGAAATTAGTGGACAAAGATCTTGATAAGCTAAGTATAAATGTTACAGTTGTAAATGGTAATGGTAGGAATAATTATACATATGAATGTTTTGATCATGAACAGTTAGCTAAAAATAGAAGTGTTTGGCAGGTTGTGGTGCGCCGCGCTATGTCGAAAGACGGAAGAGCGTAACAGAAGAAGAAGAAGATGTTTAGCGTTGATACAATGGCACGGGGATAATCATAAAGCGTTCTACTTGAGGGTACGCGTTCTTATTGAGTTGTGGACACGTTCTAATGGAGGGCTTATGAGTAAGTGCCAGAAAAATGCCAGAAAAATACCAGAAAAGACAAAAAAATGTTGTGGTAAGGAAAATTTTGTTATTACCATGGAGTAATGGATATTGTAGAGCATCATTATGGTGTGGTTTTATACTGTTTACCAAATCATAGAGTGCAATATAATGGGCACAACTTCGGAAAGTTCAGGAAAAAATTAATACTGTCTCCAATATTGCACTCATTTCAAAGCATTAGGCATGAAGTGGAATGACAAAAATTGTCCGTGGTACAGCAGAGACATTAATCATGACTTAGATATAACTAAATTCAAGTCATTATATCCAGGATAATAACCAAGGAGTTGATTAGGGGAGAGTGGGGCCAGTTGAACCGACAGGCCAGATGAACCACCCTTGATTTTTCACCAGGTGGATCAAGGAACATACATAAAACCTTGTGTTAGACCTTATAAGGCTAGTCTTTTCCATGTAGATCTATTGATTGAATTTGGTTTTGAGATACATGGTAAGGGAGCATTCAGGCTTTTTTGGTTTTTTTGATGCAAATTTTAGATTGTTACATTGAGATTGGAGCTTTCATAGCATTTAAATTGCCAACTTTTCAACCACATTTCCATCTTTGCTTTCCTTGAAAGCTGTAAAAGTATGCACACAGGAGAGCAATTGTAAAATTTGGTTCGACTGGCCCCACTCACACCTACCTTTGCATAAATCAGTGCATTTCACAGTAAAGTGGTACGCGTTCTTATGGAGGATGAGTGAAAGCGTTCTTTTGGAGTGATAGAAAAGCATTGTGAGAAGACTGACAGGTCTGCACTGCATTGTGTGGCTCCAATCTTTGAAAGTAGAAATGTTATCATTGCAAAGATGGCACACAGGCCAAGGACTATCTTTCTGGCACTCCATGAAAAGGTCATATTTATCAACAAAGCTAGATTTTTTCACAGCCACTCGACAAGAACACTTGCATTAACTCCAAAAGAACGCTTACCCTCAATTAGAGCGTGTTATGATTATCCACGGTGAATGGGGTTAGCAGGTGAATGGGGTACAGAGTGCTAACGAGATTGCATGAAATTCTTGGCGTAAGAGCAGCTGTGCTGCTAGAAATTGAAGAATACAGAGTTATTGGATTGATAATAAGATAATTGTTTGTACTTGTGTGTGTGATATTGTTTGGTTTATGATCTGTTTCTGCCAAACACAAGGATGATCCACAACTAGCTTCAGGATAACATCATGCTCCTAATTTATGAAGTAAATTTTGAAAGAAAAATGTTATTGGATGGGTAATAATATCACAAAAATAACGTGCAAGCACTTTAAGAGATGCTTGCAGATAGACTGCCCATGATAGTATCTACCCCTTTGCCTGTCACCTGCACAAGGGTATCTGGCATGTGACCTGCAGAGGGTATCTGGCATGTGAAACCTGCTGGAGGGTATATGCCCTGTGACCTACTTTTGGTGATTGACTTTTGACCTGCAGAAAGTCAGCCTGTTTGTTTTCTTTATTAATTTCTCCATGTCAGAAAGACACCTAAAGTTTATCAACGCAAGATAAAATTCTATTGAGACTGTATGCAAAGTTTTAATGACAGAGATGAAACAGCATGACCAAGGCAGTTGTCATAAGTTTTAGAGCCTTCCTCCCACAATAGAGATGCCGCTTGCAAGCAAGCAAGCATCTCTAAAAATGTGAGATGGTAAATGATTTCAAGAAATTTCACACTTAAAGGCTAAAAAAAAGCTGCTAACAAGGGCCCACCTAAATTATTGCAGAGAAGCTATGAAAACTAGACATGTACTAATCGCTAGGCGATGAGTGTTGCGCTGCCCTAACTTAGCAAATCACACACAAATTTTAAGCCATTGTTACAGGTGTTTTCATTACCACGCGATTCTTGTCATTCACACTTGGCTGTGAGGAATCAATGCTAAACCAGCACTTAACACGTTTGATAGATCAATATGTGACATTCTGTTGTTTGTGAACCAATCAGGTTAACTAAAGATGGCATGTATTTGGTGGGTCTAGAGCTGCAGAATCGCATACTAATGAAATCACCTGTAATATACTACATGCAATAATAACAGAGTGGTAAAATTATATGTAGTGATTCCATATTTGAAATGAAGGCCTTGAACAGTCAAACATCTACATAGGGGAGAGTTTGCCACCCAAAAGGCTGGAAAACATTTCTCACTGAATTGAAAGAGAGTGCCCCCCTCAAAGCTGACAGTTATATCTTAGAGGCTATACACTGCATGCAGGCTATCTTGCAGCCTAATCCACGCTGGTTGAGTGTGTGTGAAGACACTGGTGAGAATACTGGAGGAGAAATTGTTGATAAACGGCACAACAAGGACACCAAATACAAACAGAAAGACTTTCGGACAAACTTTATGACATGAATGAACATACATGTGAGGAAGGGCATTGGAAGTGTTGGCTGGTGCCGAGTAGCTTTTAAATAAATTAGAATGTGAACATTTCAGTGTGTGCAAAAAACTTCCTTACGAAACCAAGAGCTTGGGGCACCCCCAGGGCAGCGCTAATGATACACACGATAATAAGACCAGTCATAACACCCTCATGAGCTGACACAATTATTATCTATATGTGATTTCATGGTTATTATCTTTTTGCCATTTCTGACTAAGATGGTGTTTCTGAAGGTCAGATGAATGACAGACAGGATTAGGCATGGTTGTGAACTATCTAATCTCTCATCGCTGAGCAGTTTTCGAAAGGTCATAGGATATCTCCTTGATGATGTCGGTTTATAGATATGGGCAAAATGGTGGCATACCTCCTCCTGTAGAAAGGTAAACAATATATATTTTATATATTATACTGGCTCCAACTAGAACTGCGGATCAAGTATAAAGTCCTTCTCATGGTTTTCAAGGCTACGAACTGCCATGCACCAGGATATGTTCAGGACTTGATCACCCGTTATTCACCAACAAGACAACTACGTTCACCTGACCAGCATCTTCTCGTGGTTCCTCATACTTCATCATCACTTGTTCAGTCTTGAGCATTCAGTGTGATCGGACCCCACCTCTGGAATGATCTCCCATATAATCTCAGATCATTGGACTCTATTGAGCCTTTTAACCCTTTCCAGACTGTGCCCAAATTTGGGCCACGATCTCTAGCCCCTGTACAGTACCTTAGAATGGAAATATTAACATGAAATTCACACAGAATGTGCACCAGGAAATAAGCTTTTCATTCAGCCCATCACCATTTTTGTTTCTCAAAAATTCATCCTGTGAGAATGGGAAATCCAAGTGGGATCTGAAAAGGGGAATCCCGGGGAATTCCCTGAACACGTCACCGCAGAACAAAACAACATTATGCTATGTTTTTGAGCACTTAAGGCAAAAAATCAAACACTCCCTGCCATTACTTAAACTAGGAGAGTGTTAATATTGCATATAGGTATGGTTACTGCATCTATACAACCTACCTGAACCCCATTACCCATTTACCTGGCTTTATTACAGGTGTGTTAATTGGCAATATTTAGCAAAATCTGCAAAAATCTAACATTTCCGGTAATACAACCAAATGGGAGAGAATAAATATCAGTTTATGACACTAAAACTTTGTTTTGAACATGTAAAAAAAGTTTAGAATAACTTAGAAATGGTTTCCCTTAGTTACAAAGATCAGGTATGTACAGGTAAGTCATGTATAACTACCTCCGGACCAGTTGATTAGAGACCGAAAATCGGACTAATTTCTCAGGCTGGCGGAAATTCATTGCATGGACCATTATTTCACTAGTAGTTGCCAGACATTGATCATACTTGGTGATCTTGTACAGGTGAAGTTACAGCATCTATACAACTGACAGGAGTTCCATTACCCCTTTACCTGGCCTAATTACAGGTGTGTTGTTTAGTGATAATTGGCAAAATATACAAAAAATCGAACATTTTCTGCAGTACTTGCCTCCGTGGGTTGAACAAAACTGTAATTAGGCCAGGTAAAGGGGTAATGGGACTCAGGTCAGTTGTATAGATGCTGCAACCTTACCTGTATAATATCACCAAGTATGATCAAAATCTGGCAACTACCAGTGAAATAATGGGCCATGCAATGAATTGCTGTCAGCCTGAGAAATTAGTCCGATTTTCGGCCGCTAGCAAAATTATCCACAGGTAATCATAATTGACTTACCTGTATATACCTTAGCTTTAGAACCAAATGGAACCACATCTAATTTGTTGTTAACATATTTGGTGGTATTTTAGTGCAGGAGTACATCAAAAGTCTTGCTTATTTTTCATGTTAAAGGCCTCAATGTAAGAAATATGCCAAACTGCCTTTGATCTTTTTTAATAATCTCACCTGTAATTAAGGCAGGTGTGGTTTTTATATCTGCTCAGGTGTCTCCTCTATTATGTCATTGTATAGCTCACCATCCTAGCTTTATATTGATATATGGTTATCTATGTGAATTCACAAGTCTTCATTGAGAAAATTTAGGTTTAATGGTTAAAAACCCTTAATATGCAGTTTTCTCCTCAGTCTGGAAAGGGTTAAAAGGGGACTTAAGACTTTCCTATTTCGTAAGACCTTGTTGTGATTTTATAATTTTAAACTCTGATTTTAACTTTATCTATTATTTTGAATTTACATTTACTATATATTTCTATATTTTTATAACTTGTATCTTGTACAGCGTTTTGAGCACTTTGTGGAAAATCGCTTTATAAAATAAATTATTATTATTATTATTATTATATTTCTCTTTATAAACAGATCTGCTGCATGTTTTTGATAAAAAGGCGGTTTGTAACTGAAACGCCCTGGATGTCATCAAATTGCATACAATTCGATACAATTTATTGACCTCAATGAATACATATACAAGGAAACACAATAATTATTATTTATTATTGCACTTTTTACAATGTAGAATAGTTACATTGAAACAAATTACAGGCAGCAGTTTATAAACAATGATACAGTAACACAAGAAAAAATAATCACACACACAGCAGAAGAACAGGTCAGTGTATTAATTATGTTCATCCCTATACCACTTGTTGCTCTGGTTATCATGAATATTCATCAAATCAACAATGGATGAGTTGCAGGCATTTATCAAAACACTTAAAAAAAAGAATTTATTATGATAACCATGTAATGTTTCATATGCGTCCGACTTATCCAAATGGTCACTGTGCCCGAACTAACCAAATTTGGTTATCGCAACTATGTTCTTTATTGTGAAAATCAATCTTCCCTTGTAGCAAACATATGGCTATCACACTCATTTTCTAATAATTAGTTATGACAACTAATCTTGCCTGAACCAATGCAAGATTGGTAACCTGTTGAGTGTTGACCAATCTTTTTTTAGAATACAGGAGCTGAAGCCCTCCTTCCTGGTTTTGTGGTTTGTCTGATGCATGCTTTAGTTTCAATTGCTCGTAACCGTAATAGCTTCTCGGCCTGTTCCGCTAATGAGAGGGATTCATCTCCAAGATTGGTCTCCACCACACCTCCGGATGTTGTCATGCAGTCTTTTCTGAAGTACTTCAGGGGCAGTTTGGCATGTCCGAGTCGCCAGCAATACAGAGCACATACAATTTCATCTTTGACCTTTAGAATTGGGTCATCAGCAAGGTCAAGGTAGGACACGAACCTCTCTTCAGTGTTGTCATCTTTACTTAATGTCAGAATGAGGTCACGGCAAACAGCTGGAAGAGTCTGTAACTTTTTTATGGATGCCCTGTACATCGTACCCCAACCTTTGATTCCAAGAAAAGTATCGAGAAGGTTGAAGGTCAAACTCTCTGCACCGCTCATTCCTTCCAACTCCCCATTTATGTTCCACGCCACAACGGCTTGAATGTATGGCCCCCAGTATTTTGGCTGCACTTTCCGTTCATTTACATTATTTCTGAAAGTTTTGGACATTTCTTTAACATTGTGCAAAATCTGAGACAAGCACTTCACTCTTTGATCTAGCAACAGCTTGGCCACTTCTGGTCCTCCTCTGAATGCAAAGTCTGTTAGCACCATGTACCGAGACATTGTAGGCAAGGTTTCACCAACCTTCTGGTCAATGTAAACTAAACTGTTGAAGAAGCTCCTCTCCGTTCGACGCTTGTCTTCTTCAGCTGTGAAGCAAAATCTTGGTCCCAGAAAATCATTTTTGCCTTCATCAGTTAAGTACATCGTGCTTCCAAACGCAGTGCTGAAAATGGACCCGCGAGCCAATGTCCCGTAATGGTGCGAAATCTGAAAGATTCATGTATATTGATTTTAATACAACCTGTACATACAGTAGTCCCTCCATTATAAGACTGCCCCCTCTGCAGTCACGAAGTGTTCTTGTAACTACACGTGCGAGCTAGTGGAGTTTCTCTTTTGGGTGCAATACAACCCTCAGGCACAAAACGTAAAAAACTACCTGGTGGATGTAGCCGCTATGTCGCATGCTCACGTCATATCTTGAAATGCTTTGACATTGTGACAACATGGTTTTCATCATACAATTCTAGGTAATTTACACCGAGATTGTTACATTGTCATGACGTTGTCACGATTTGTCACATCGTTTTCAAGATGTTTGCTAGAGGTTGCTGCAACGTAGAAGTGCCCATTGGGAAATACTACTACAAACTGAGCAGCCATATTAGACAAGTTGGCCTAATATCACAGCAGGTCTTAAATTGCTATGTAAGATACAAGAATTGTGTAAATTAATCATATCTGTAACATTTACATTTATTGTAATTGTAATTGTAAATACTCCCAATCATGCACTGCAATGCAGGCACAGAATTCGTGGCGAGCCTTCCACAATGATACAGCTAAGGGCTGCCATAGAACAGTGCCCATGGGCAGAGAGAAGAGGAACATTGCCGAAGGTTCCAATGCCGTAGTATTCTCCAGTGTTGGTGACCGCTGCATTATGATGATTGATGAGAGGACTAGGAGTCTGGCACATCTAGTGTCCAAAGGCAAAACCTAGTACACCCCATTTTGAAGTATATGATATACTAAGTTTTGCTTTGGACACTAGATATACCCTATTAGTTCAGGCGTGCCCAGGGTCTTTCAGTTGCTCCAGTACAGAACACTGGATACAACCCACCTCCATTTAATGTCCCATTGGCTCAGACCAAATTGAGTTCCAGGAGTGGGAGCATAAACAAGCACCTTAAACCAGAAGGCCAAGGAGAACTCATTAGCTGATCTCACTGACAGGAACGTGTACACTTAAATTTTAAGTGTACACGTTCCTGTCAGTTAGACTTTAAACAAAAATAACTTCACCCACCATTTCAAAAATGTCCATGAGCTCAGCAGGAAATGCTAGAGTTTTCCTGTCAACTTCTTCTTGGATAACAGGAAGCTTCCCCCACCTGAATGTGTAGATCAGTTTGGCTAGAGTTCCCATCAAACCATAGACCTCAGGTGAGTGAAAAGATGCCTGCCACTTTTCTTCCAGTTTTCTCTTTGTTTCAGATAGATTGATCTGTGAAAATGCAAATCATATACAAATACTGATCCAAGTCATCCAACAATCACAACAAAAGCAGACCAATTTGGGTCCTCTCATCACCAAATAAATCTAATGCTATCCAAACTGGAACTTTTCTGGCTGACATGCACATTTAATCGTAGATGCCGACACACAAGGATAGAAACGTGTTTTTATCTATAATTTCTCAAATAAACCCTTGATGAAACAACTGCAGTATAGACAAAAAGGCTCAGAGACAACTTGACAAGCTGAAAAACATCAAACATAGAACACTAAGGTAAAGATAAACAACAGCTTACCTCACTGCATTTGCTCAAGATCCAAGCTCTGTAGCTAGCTGGGCTGTCCAAGTCTCTCATTTTGAAAGACATTTCCTCAGCCATTTCCATGTAAGGATCCCACTCTTTGGGCCAGTTATCAAAAGATGCTCTTGGCGGCCACTGAGAATCAAAAGTATTTCGGACTTTTACCATTTGCAAAACAAAAGGATCCCGGGAATTGCTTCCTATAAGATGAAATATGTCTTCTTTTGAGAAAATTGTCACGTCTGATGGAAGATATGGTCTAAGCTTGTCAATAAATCGCTGGTCATCTGATTGCATACCACCAGCCTGATAACCTTGAGGCTGAAATTGAAATTTTCAATTCTTCAAGCACAACCCTTACCAATGATCATATCTGAACTACTTTAGTCTACCATCAAACTTGTTACCGAAGCTTCTTTATACGGAAATTAAAGAAGCATAAGCTACCGTCATTGTCATTGTATGTCACATCATGAGTCGAATATCTCTGACTGTGATCATCTGCATAAACCAATATTTTTTTTAATTAGATTTGTTTTTACTGCAATTGGATTAATAGGATGGACATGCAAAAGGATTCAGCCAAATCTTCATTTTACGAGCATATACAAATAGCTTTTGGAGGGAAGCAAAGAGAAAAATGTCGGTTCAAACTGAGACATGGAGGAAAATAAGCTCATTAGAATCATAAGAGAATAATTTTTAATGCTAGTGTTAGTTCTAAAGACATTTTTTGTTTGAATTAAAATGTAAAGACAAAAAGTTTGGCAAGGCTGAGTTAAATCAAAAACTTATCTTAGTTCGAACAAAAAAATTTGGATTGAATGAAGAGAAATATTGGTTCGAATGAAATTATAATGGTTCGATTGAATAAAATCTTGGTTCAAACCAGGAAGGCCTTGTTGCAGATAAATTTTGGTTTGTATAGGAAAATATATTGATTAGAACAAACTGATCTTAAATACATTTTGGTTTGTATTGAAAAATATATTGGTTCAAACAAAAATGATCTTGGTTCACACAGAAATATTGTTTGTTCAAACCACGATGGTTTTGGTTTGGATCAAGAAGATTCTGCTCTGAAAGAATTAGTTTTCTCGTTTTGGATGAAAAAGGTCTTGGTCCGAACAAAAAATCTTGGTTTAAACAACAAAATCTTGGTTTTTGTTACCCTAAAAATAATGGTTCATATAAAAAATATTTTGTTTGGAATAAAAAAAAACTATGTTTTTTTTCCTTTCTCTTTTTCATGTTCCTTTAAAAGCTCTATAAATATAGTTATATATAGTTATAATTACAGTTATGATACGTTCTTAAATTTCTGAATTATGCTATATGAAATGTTAAAGAAAAATCTCCAATGTATCAACAATTTCTTTATGGTGTTAAAGGCTTATACATATGTTTGAAAGCCTGGGTTTAGAGACAATTTCATATTTGTAGACAATCATCAAATAGCAAAACATTTTGAAAATTGTTTGGTCTGACATCAAAAAATCCTGCCAGGTGATTGGTCAAGCTGCACGCAGCGTGTCACTTTTTTTCAGTTTGCTTCAAGCAAGTGATGTTGGCTGGAAAAATTATGTCATAATTTCAACCAATAAACTGCTGCAAATGCCAACTTGGTATTGTGGCAGTTCTTCACACATGTAAAACTGCAATCCACATGAACACTTACATTTCCTTATGACATGAACTGTAACAAGTATTTCAAACTAGTACTGTATAACTGTTGATGGCTTCAGCTGACATTAAATCATTCTCAAGCCAACTCGGATTGGCTGCACATCTATTTACACTAAATTATCATGCCCTGACCAAAATAATTGTCTATGAGGGACTATTCAGAATTACTTTTTACTACTGGGTTGAGGGGGGTTGTAGTTTCTATGGTTTTACCTGTGGGAAGCACCTTTTTGCACATGCTTTTATGACTAGGACTTGGCAACGGGCATTTTTCCTGACAGGGTACCAAGTTTTCACACATGTTCCAAGGGGGGTACGAATTTTTCACAACATGCTTAATTGTCAAATGAAATTTAACAAAAGAGAAGGGAGGTACTACAAATATTCGCGAAACCAAAGGGGAGTATCACTTTGACAGAAAGCTCAATCGAAACGCCCAAAGTCATAAATTCTGAATGGTCCCTTAGGACAGGAGGATGATCAAGTGGTGTGGCTAAGATTCGTATGAAAATCATAGTGAGAATCAAACCAGCGACCCAGTGATATGATTGGTAGCCCATTGCCATGTTGTCTGAGCAGAGCCCCCCTCTGAGAAAATGTTACATACATGTGTTTGTTTTCATATGTGGATCATCTGATCCAAATTATCTGAATGCATAGTATTGGACTTTGAAAATGTGTGTACTAAAAATGTGTGATACAAACAGAAACTCTCACTTGAAACAGCTAGAGTCTGTTCCATTGAGGAGATCAATGGATTAGAATGCCATGGTCAATCATGTAAAACGCCAGGTCTCTTTTCAGGAGAGAGTGGTGTCATACCTTAATTCTCTCAACCAATGAAAATTGCAGGAAAACTGATTTATTTTTTACCACTGATGTATACAAATATGAAATCATCTGTAATATTTATCATCAAAACAACAATTAGTGAAATGGTGGCTGATTATGGAAGAATGTGTGATATTTTTAGGATTTTGGCAGAAGTATCACTTTTTTACAAAACTTTGGTTGGCCTTTTCTTAAAAAGGATGTAGGCCTACCTTTTTGCGGGGGGCCCGGAGTTCAAAAAGCATTAACCACTTTTTTTGTTGAATTTGAAAAGGACATTTTTCCTACAAATCCTAAAACTTGAACATTTTCCAAATCTCTACCCATTTTGTAGCGAGCAAGTTTTTCCAATGCAAGTTAGAAAATCAGTTTTCTCATTTAGAAAAATGGTTATTTCGCCTGGATTTATGTCTTCAATGTGTGGTTACTAATGGCAGGTCATGCAAATAATTTAATGAAAACTTTTTTGTGTGCAGATTTGTTTTTCCTTGCAGATTTAGGTCATTTAGTGTATTATCTTTTACTTAGGAACAAAGTGTATGCCAAAAGTAACAAATGGACAAAAAAAGAAGAGTTGAACTGATTTAACAATGGCAAACTACAGTTTCTCCTGTTGTTATAAACAAAAATAATTTATCTTACCAAAAAACGCAACAATATACTTACCTGGATTACTTCAGGTTGTCCTGATGATGTTCTCACTTTGCAGTTGCAGGACTTTGTTATTACCAGCAAACATAATTCAAAGAATAACTTTATAACTTGCACAAATGCAAACAAAACGCATGTAAAAAAATTCATGATCAACTCAGTTTAAATCACATCCAAGAAAAGTGTTGCGAAACAGCAAGATCTGAATGAATGATATAATATTATTTGAAACGCCCTTTATTTTCAAACGGAACTGAACTCACAATAAAACGCATCGGTGGTTTCTCATTTCACCGTGAAGAAGCATATTCTTAATGATAATCACAGCACATAGATTACTGTTATTTGAGAAAAAATATTAAAAGATTTTCCATATTGCAGCCAAAACTTGCCCACTATTGCATATACAACAATGAAATTTTCTACACATATCACCCATAGAATGTTGAACACATTTTGAATGATTGGAAAAACTTGAGAAAAACAGCGTTATACACTGTATGTTTTGGTTTCCAACCAACAGGTCATAAACTATACTTTGTACATGCATGAAACTGCTCCACAATATGCGTAAAGTAGTCTATAACAAGGCATTTCCCTGGTTTCATATACCCTGGCATTCAGGTGGCCACATGGTAGGGCAGATGGCATATAGAGATATTTGAAAGCCACGACTAGACATACCTATATGCAATTTAGAAAACAAATCATTTTTATGGTGTAATTGTAATCTGTTTAAGGTGTAATTCGCTGAAAGTTTGTTGCTGTGCAGCATATGTTTTTTACTTATCAATAATAGATTTTTTTTAATACCCATTTTTGCAAAACATTGCTCAAATGGCTCCTGTAATGAGCTTGCAATTGCAAAGAAAATCAGGATGAACTAAATAAAGACATTGCTAAAGTTGAAACCAATTTTATACTTAAGTCTCTTCGCTCCAACACCTTTTAAACTACATTTTTCAAATAAATTTTTTCATGTATTCCCTTCTTTGTAATTGTACTAAAGTACGAATAAATGCCTACAATAATATCACATCTGCGGAAACATGTTAAAGATTTAAATAAGTAAAAATAAGTAAGACAACATTTCATTCGAATAGCAAATTTCTCGGCAGAGATGAATGGAGCTATTCTAACAAATTTCAGTTTTTAAAAATTACATGGGCAAGACTAACATTTTGTATCAAACAAACCTTTGCTTGATTCAAACATATGTTTGAATGCTTACAAACATACGTATAGGAGGAGAATGTAGAAAGGAAGTTGTAACTAGTGCACAGATAAAGCTTCAAACATAGGATACAGCTGTATCTGGTAGCTAAATAAATGACTGCTTTTTACTTTTTTTTTTGTTACAGATGATTTCATATTTGTAGACCAAAGGACGAAATGTGAATTTTTTCTAGGACATGGTATCCTATGGGGAAAAGTGATGTCATAAGTTTTCTGATGTCATTTTTCCTTATAGAATACATATCCCAGAAAAAATTCACATTCAGTCCTTATGTCTACAAATATGAAATCATCTGTAAGTCTGAGTTATGTACCTCCTGCGTCATTTTCTTATTCCAAGGTTAAGCACAGTATGACATTAATTTGTTAATTTTTCAAGTTTCTTGAAAGTTGGATTCATATTCAGATTTTGTTTACTTTATATAATTTACAATATTTCATTATTTCTTTTAATTATTATATGTAGTGGAGTGGAAGGGAAACCTCTTACAGACTTATTTGTCGCTGCTGACGGGCCAACCATTTGTCAATATCATGGCTTAATATATGGCAAAATACTGAGTACACAATTATTTCAGATTCACTTTGTGGTATATATATATTATAATAAGAGAAGGTCATAATGTCGAAACGAGAAGGCCACAATGTAAAAAATCCGAAAATAATTTGAATAAGAATTAAAAAAAAAAACTGAATTGGAAATTTAGCAGATTTCATCAAAAGACAAAAGAGCAGGACGCCCAGGGGCACTAGCTACCAAGCTGAACCTAACTAACTAACAATCCTTGAAGGTCAAAATTTTTGTAATTATAAATGGCTTCCCATACTTCTCACGCCAAATTGATTTGTCGGCTATGGTTTTATAATTTGTTAAGCTTTTTTCAAACATTTGGTCCATTCACTGATTCAATTTTTTCCATTGAGAAAAACAATAAATTATAACAATTGCACTGTTTCAATACACCCAATTTCACACTTGAATGTCATCAATTAACATTAAACTAGAAATCGTAACATAGATTATTCATTAGATGGGCTTGGTCTGGTTTTGGAAACATTCAAAACAAGCAAACAACACATTTTCTTTTACAATGTCATCGTGATACAAAGTTATATCAACGCAACATTTTAGTGCATATAGGCTGTCTCTGTTCGGGACTGACATTTGGCAGCAGAATGCTGACAGTCCCTGGAAAAAACGAATTGGACCAACAATAATTTGATCTGTTTTGGACAGATCACAAGATCAGGTCGCACAACAGCTGTCCATATTACTACGCCCAAACTACTTTCACAAAGCATGGTTGCTGGCAAAGATCCAGTCCACTGCTTTGAATGTAAATGTTTGGAAATCTTGAGACAAAAAGGAAGTTTTGAACTTTAGCATAAACTTTGCCTGTGAAAGGGATGGTTTTACTCATCTGAAGTTTGATGGTATTCAATCTACTTATGCCATTTAGGGCATGTTAAATTATGGTCAGAAAAGTGTCCAAAAAGAAAGCTCTCTCACTTATTCACGTGTCCCTAAAAAGTCAATTTTTTTGCTTTGTGATATGAAAAATGCTCATTTGTATTTATTCTATTACTAAATGGAGATTTATTGACTAGGACAACAATATAATGTACAATTTCATAAAAGCTGTGTGACACTCAACAAAATGTCTTGTCCATGCCACAAGTGGCCCCCAGCCGCCCTCTCTATTCTGGCATCATATGTGAGCTGCAATGTATACTATACATCCTCCATGATAAAAAATAGTTCCAACCTATTTTGGTTTTCACTAACTGTCTGTTTAAAATTGAAGTCAACCAAAGTCAGATTAGACACTTGCAGAGCTTTGGAAATAAACTAGACCATCACTAAATGATGGAATTGTCCTGGTTTCTTCCAGACACTCCTGGTTTCTTCCAATGATTGAAATTCTGTTGACCGCTCACAGGAGCTCGCGAATTTTGCACAATAGGTGGCAGCAAATAGCAGTCAATTTGCAGAAGGTATATAGGTGTAAGTAACGATGTGTTTCAACATTGTAAAATTTGAAATTTTGAGTTAGCTCAAATGATTGAGTGAGATGGTTGCAAAATTTGTTTGAGCCATGATAGCTTGCTGTTTTGAGTTATGATAATATTTATGTTGTATTAACTTGCAAACAACAAGCTATCTTGGCTCAAAGGAATTGTGCAACCATCTCACTCAATCAATTAAGCTAATTCAAAATTCAAAATTTACAGTGAAGCTTTGTTGTCTTGCCACACCAGAAAATATTATATGCTCTCCTTAATATAAGCTGGCTCGCTACTCATGGTCCAGCAATGCAATGGTGGCATCACCAAAGCAACTACAGTATTTTGAGCTCTGTGGACTGCTTTTTTTCTTTTTAATAAATCCGTGCCATGGCCGATTTGTTTGCCATTTGCGCCACTTCTCAAAGGGTTAGAGACTTCTGGTTTAGAGCAGTTGATGTGCTTTGAAGAGGGATACAATCTGACATGGTCTCAGCTGTATTATATAGTCCAACTAGAAGGTCTTTCATCAGCGATTTTGGTCTTATTTCTAAAAAATGACTAGTATAGAAAATGAATATTTCAGGTTTGTGTGGAATGTCTTTCTTGTAATAATATTTTGAAACAAGGCTGTTAGCGACCACTTTTCTTACATATCCTTGCTATAAACTATGTTCAGGATCATTTTGAACTATTTTAAAGAAATTCTACCTCCGAAGGTTCACAAGTATCGAGGCACCTTACAATCTGTCACTTTGATATATATAGAAAAAATGATGACCAGTTCACGCTGAAAAATGCACTTTGTGACTCATAATAGCTGATGAAGTGTCATCGTCTGTCTTTCAACACGGGAAACATAGAGGCTGTTTGACTAGTCATGATTAAGAGAAGGCCATTTGACTTGTTTTAACTGATCATAGAGTGAAAATCACATGCATAATCCTTTTATTTGGCTGTCACCAACAAGCGGGATAAGTCTCCTTAAATCGAATTAACATTGAAAGATAATGCAATGCCTGAGATATAGACTTAAAAAGAAAATCTGTAATGTTGGTCAACCCTTCCCAGTTTCTGTATCTGGTGTAAATCTTGGTTAGCACCAGGTTTTCTTTCTGTTGACTCAACAAGCAACTTGACTCATTCCACCTGCTACCCTTCCAAAAGTGTCAGTTTCCCAGAAAATCAATTGTCTGGCAAATAATGAGAAACATTTAAGGCACACAAATGTACAATGTTCGCTCGACGAAAGGATTCATACATATCGCGCACCCAGGATACAAAGTTAGTCAAGAGCATAATGTCAATGCCATATACCGTCAGGCGGCACTGCAATACCGCGACAACTCTATTGCATTTTTACTACAAACATATTTTTGCTTGTGGCGTAAAATCTTTCAAGTGCCATTCATGTGATTTGGCAGTGAAATACTGATGGCATCCAAATCATGAAAATCAAAGATGGCGATCCCATGTTTTTGCAGAAGCGGTCCACTGCCATCATTTTCTAATACGTCAGGTCAGATTTCCCCATCCACCCTGAGGGGTGGAAAACGTGATTTGGCAGCCTCAAATCCAGAGGCAGCACCTAACAATAATTTTGGCTTTCAATTTGTTAATTAGAAGTATTTCTAATTTCTGTATAGATTGATATACTCTGTAAATATTGCGATTAAAAATTTGGATAATGCTTCACTGGTTATATTTTATGTTTGATTTAGATATTTACTTTACATATATTTACTGATAAAGGCAAATACGCCTGCATTGGCGTCAGCCTGCCATATATATTGCTTTTTCGTGATGGAAAATGTAAATAGCATTGTACATATATGTAAATATGGTCAATAAATACTTTACTTTACTTTTACTTATGTGTTAGAAGTATTGTTAAGTGAGAGCAATTTGCCATCAACGGTGCTAAAAAACAAAAATATGTGATGAAACTTGCTTATTCATCCAAAGATATCATAAATTAGTTTTGCTCTACTTTAAGGAAAAGAAACTGTAGACATATAAAAACTGAACCTAAGTACTGCCATTAAGAGATAGTGAAGGCGGGACTCAATTAAAAATTGTTTAGATTTTCATTCATGAGGGTAAAACCTATTAAATATAAATACTTATTTATAATAGAGCCCTTCTTTGAGTAAAAGTATTAGTAGGAATAAATATGACTATACATTTATGTATAGAAGGATTAAACGGTGGTAATAAGCATTTGAAAGGTAAAACAAAAAAACTGGGACATGTAATAAAAAAAAATTTTAAATATATAAAATATAAAAAAATCTAATAAAAATAGTAAAAGCAGGAGGGCTGACTTGGTAATATTTAAATTATAAAGAATTCTTAAATAAATTGGTTTTTAAAAACACTAAACATACTAAATGAATTTGCTTTAATTCTCTAGACATGCGGTCACTGGGATGAATTGAGTCTGAAATGTCTAAAATTGTTTTTGATACATAATGATAATGACATTAATTAATAGGAAAGTAATTCCGAATGAAGACATTGTGTTTGTACAATGTTTCGACCTTTATTTTGGTCATCTTCAGGTAGAGAATGAAAGTAAAATAAAGGTCGAAATATTGTACAAACACAATGTCTTTATTCGGAATTACTTTCCTATATTATTTTAAGCCTATCAGTGGAACCTATGGATTTTGATAATGATACACTTTATTCCGTCTCCAACAAAGTTGTAGTTCTTTGTTGCTCATTACAATGACAGTCAACAAACTTGTCTGAAATGTACAAAAAATTATGGAAGTGATAAATGATAACATACTGAGATGTAAACGTAGGCCTACACACATCATTTGTTCACAAAGTTGTAAATGCCTTATACTATATTGGTATGAAAGTATTAATTATGCTTGTTCTTTGTTTGGTGACATTGATGTTTTACTTGATCTTTTCATACAATGAACTGGTTGTGCAGCAGACGTTATTGTTCTTTTAAAATCTTACCAGTCATTTGATAAATTTATGTGTCTATTGCAGATCTCAATCAATTAAGCTTCTGTTTCAGTTGCAATTCTCTTTGTATATTATGGAACATGGTCACTGGGAGACCAAATGGTCTCTTCATTACTTTCACATTTGGTTGTCATAATTTGCAATTCCTTAGTGCATTTTAAATTCAGGCTCCTTCTTTCAACGTCCTTACAGCTGTACTTCTGCCCAAATGTTATCTTTCTGATTTCCAATTTTCAATCATTTAAAATTTGTCAAGCTTGCTTTGGTGAAAATTAGCCCTAGTCATAAATTTGCAGTCAGCTTAACAGTTCACATTCCCTTTCACAAGCATATATGTGTGGAGACTAAATAGTTTAACACTAATTCATCCGATTTATATTAAATTATACTAAGACAAATTACGAAGACTCTGCATGCAATAGTCAATCAATTGCGCAAAGTATTTTAATAATTGTATTTGTATTTGAATATATTATTAGTCCCCTGGTGTGGGGAAAATTTGTGGTGAGCCTTCCACTGAATACAGCTCAGGGCAGCCAAAGAGCAGCGCCCAAGGGCAGAGGATACAGGAACATTGCCCATGGGCAGAGGATACAGGAACATTGCCCATGGGCAGAGGATACAGGAACATTGCCCATGGGCAGAGGATACAGGAACATTGCCCAAGGTTCCTATGCCGTAGCACCCTCCAGTGTTGGTGATCGCCGTACGATGATGATTGATGAGAAGACTGGGAGCCTGGCACATACCCTATTAATTCAGGGATGCCCAGGGTCTTTCAGTTGCCCCAGCACAGAACACTGGATACAACTCACCTCCATTCAATGTCCCAGGGGTTCGGACTGAATTGAGTTCCGGGATGGGATTCAAACCCACTCCCTCAGTGCCAGTGGTTGCGCAAACAAGCACTCTTTACCGTTTCTCCACAGTGGAGTAATTTGTGCTGCTGGTAACCATGAAGCTCCATCAGTCGCACACTGTTCTTGACAGTCATGCCTCCCAGTCTTTCATCTGGAAGCAGTCCAACTTCAATATTAAAGGTAAAGTATCACCGGTTTTCCTTGATAACCTGAGAATGATTAAATGCCTCTCATGAAAGACTGCAAATTGAAAAAACTTCTGTTTGGAAAAAGAGGAACTGCTCATTGACACAGTTGTACATAGTTCGGCCCGAAATATTTGATTTTTTAACTTCTCGGATCGACCAAACCAGCAGAATCTGAAGTTCTACCTACAGAAAAATAGTTGGGCGTATTCATGTTTTTATTATATTGACAATATAAAAAGATTAGAGATCACGCCTTTTTCTTTTCGTCCGACAAACCGAACATCAAAAAGTGCCTCGGGAAGATCCGAGCAGCTGAAAATCGATGGCCTTATGGTGTAAATCAGCTGTTCAACAATGACATCTACAACTCAAGTATTGAAAACTGACAGAATCATATTAATAATAATGCAAACCACGTATCTTTCCAGATGCTAATAACAAATTCAAAACTGTATTAATCATAAAGTTAAGTTAAAAATATGCATAATTTTGAGAAGTCTGTTTGGCACAGGAGGCATAGAGTAATTATCTGTTTTTTTTAGGTGTGCAGGAGATATTAAACATCCTTATTTTTTACAATAGTTACACTCTTAACAAAAAGGTTTTACATGGAACCTTTAATGGTTCCAACAGCAAACAAAATAACAATTGGATAATCCAGCTGCACTGAACTCCCAAAATGGAACCCTTTCTCTCAAGTTGGGAGCATCGGGTCCTATCATAAGGCCTTTCACCAAGTGTGGAACCTTTTTAATGCAGTTGAACCCTCTAAAAAATTTAGAACTTTTTTTCGGCTGTGGGTTCTTTATATATATAGGCCTACCATCAAGAACCTTTTTGTTAAGACTTAAGAGTGTAACACTATATACCATCTTCATGCAGAAAGTAGATCAAATCTTCCGGCTGGTCTATTGAGAGACTAATTGATGTTTTCGAACCAAGAAAATTAGAACTTGAGCCCTTTAAGTTAGCCTGCTGCCTCTGAGCCAGACTCCATGACCACACATGTACATTGCCCAAGTTGTCACAAGAAAATGGGAAATTGATCATTTTTGATCAGTGTTTTTCATCAATTCTAAATTCTAAAGAGGAATCAATTTGTGTTTTCCTAATGGCCAAACTCACTGACAAGTGATACAAGGCATGTTTAGAATAAATTCTATGAAAATACTGCAAGGTCATTGGTGCGCTTATTACATTGATGTGTCCTAATACATCCCCCAACAGCTCTTTGTACCAACAGCTCCTTCTGAAGTGTTGAATAGGAGGCGTCCTCACCATGGTCACTAATTTTCTGATGTTAGGAATCTTTGCTGTTTTTTTTTTTTTGTTTACTTTTAATGAAATTAAGTGAAGGACATTTTGGGAAATGGACAGCAGAGCACAACTGTGTTTTGAAGGACACATCAGCATTTCGAAGGACACAAGCAGGCTTCCAAAGTGAACTAACAGTGGCACGTATCCTCCCATGTGCCAGAAATGCCTGGCCTACATGTACATGTAGCTATTTGTGCATATCCACTGACTTCTGCATCTATCACTTTAGCTATCTTGCTATCTATCAATCTATTTATCTGTCTATCTGTCTATCTATCTATCTATCTATCTATCTATCTATCCATCTATCTATCTATCTATCTATCTATCTATCTATCTATCTATCTATCAATCTAATCTATCTATCTATCTATCTATCTTTCTACATCTATCTACATAAAAACTTTCAGATTAAAATGGTCGATAAGTATATGTTATTCACCATGGGTAAGTGAATATGTGATTCATCAACAAAGGGCTTTGGCCCGAGGTGTGATAAACACATATTCCTGATTCCATGGTGAATAACAGCCTTATACCTTGAGACAAACACTCAAACTGTCAAAACGAGACGATAAGTGGGCAGCAAAGAATATGGAATTATCACCCTGAAATACTGGCATGTGATTGGCTGACAGAGGTGTCGAATGGTATAAGTCATTGAGATTGAATGGAATAAAAGAAAGTGTAGTAACGTAAGTGAAAAACAGAGGCTGAAGAAACTCATTCTTTTTGAACTGCAATAACATCATATCTATTATAAGAAGTTCTGCAGTTCTGCAGCTCTCCAGTCTGCAACATGTAGACCCATAAAACATGGTTGCAATGATGTTATGATTGACATGTTGGTCAGAACAATGCTCTAGGCACTTCTTGGCACTTCCGTCATTTGCTTTACTTCTTCCTGCCAAGCTTGATTTATCTGACGCTGCGAAGAAATCAGAACGGTAAAAAGTTGGTGGAATTGGCGAAAGATATCTCGGAATATTTGGACACCATACAATGCATTGACAGTGGTGTCCCTAAGGGGGAAGTTATTCCCTGTACCAGATTGTATGAACACTTTCTAAAACTCATGTTATCCAACTTATCTGACTAATGTTCAACACCGACACAATGCAGTAAAATGATTTAACCACTCTAGGATAAACCCTGTTAAGCGTTAATTGACATAATCTGGTACCGGTGTGTCAAAACAAAAATACAATATGTAATTTTCAGTTTGCATGAGTTGAATGGAGCCTACTTGCGCTTCAGATAACTATAACATCCAGTTGAGTTGAATTCTTTATTCAAAAGTCATCACAAGTAACAGTTTCAGTGGCGGCTCCAGGATTATTTGTTTGGGGGCTTCTCCATTATTTGGTGGGCTTCCAAAAACTTAGCAAAACCTTGTGTCAATGCGCATTTTTAAACCAACGCAATTCAACAGAATCGGTACCACAACCCCTCTCCCAAAAAGTCCTTTTATGAAAGTTGGACTTGTTATCATAGTTATGGCAGCACATGGAGCCCAAAAACAATTCATTGAAAATCATGAGCTTCTCCTTAATAAAAATTTATACGGAATTTATGTTAATTCTTCGAAGAAATCCAGATTCCGATGCAAGCGCAATTCAAAGCCATTTCAGGTTTGGAAATAGATTTCATTACATAGCAATGGTGTGACATTTTCATAAGCCTAGGATTACCCCAATATCTGGTTTTTCAGGTGGCTGAGGTTGTAAGTCATTCATAGCCTCAATATGTTGCGATTTTCATTGATTTAACCATTCATTTTTATGTGGTTTTTCTTATCAATTTAACAGGACAATGCTAAACTTTATCTGAAGAAGCACAGTGTTTGGTTTGCTCATTAATTTGGGAAAATTGTAATTTATCATTTTCTGTACCAATTTGCTGCGAGAAGATCAATAACCTTATCCATGATTTGACATATCATATTTCGCTCCCTTTCTGCTGGTTGAAATTACAACAAATTTGATTGCTCTTTCATTACCAATGGATTACACAGTTTAATTTGAAGAAAATTCCCTCATGACAAGTGGGATTCACATACTAAGTCTAAGGGTACAAAGTCTCAGGGTACAAAGTCTCAGGGTACAAAGTCTCAGGGTACAAAGTCTCAGGGTACAAAGTCTCAGGGTACAAACTAGTTTACAGATAGCAATGAATGCTTCTTTTTAAGGTTTAAGAATGACAGCCAGCTGAATAGAATTTGTGATTTCTCTGCCTTTTTGTTTCTTTTGTGCAATTACTTGTTAAACTCGGTAGGGATCAGTACTTGAAAGCAGCTCTGTGACCTATACCAGAGGTCTGGCGCTAAGAGTGTAGTTCAAGAGCAAGAACTATGATCAGGCCAGTATGGGAAATGGCTTTCCGAAAGCCATAGTCCAAAGTTCGATGACACGCAAATTAACATGTTGATTATTAATTTTTCAGTCAAATTTCACTAGTTCAAAGCTTTTCAGGTAGTCAGGACAATCGGACGTCCACTATTTCGCACACTGGATCAGGCTCAACATTGCAATTAGATGCCATGTTGGCATGGCTTTCCCTTTCAAGAAAGAAGTGGTAACTCCAGTTTCGAGCATGCAGTTACTCCAAATAGATTATTTTAAGATTTATACTGTACCACACAATCATTTTCAATTGCTTGTAGTGGCGGATACAGTTGGGCCAGGGGCCTAGGGGGCCCAGGTCCCTCCATGACCACTGATCTCACATAAAAGGGGCATTTCGATGTAAATAAGCCACGATGCGGGATCGCGAGTGCCAGAAAATGATCAGGACCCCCTTAGACAACTCGGTCGTGATCCGCCACAGGTTCATTCTAACGGAACGTACATGTGGCTTTCTTTGATACCATTATTAATACAGACTTTATTTTCTTTGTAAGAACACATTTTTTGGTCAAAAGTTTGGGGGGGGGGCTAAGGGAGGTGTTCAGCCATTTCTGGGGGCTTCAGCCCCCCTTGCCCCCTCTGGAGCCGCCACTGCACAAGTTACAATCATCATAATGAACAACGGTGCCGTTCGATCTGCTCTCGCCTTCTCACGTCTGACGCGAGATTTGTCCATAGCCCCCTGGTGTTAACATTACGAAATACTATTGGTAAACAATTGCAACCCTCCTGAACGCTACCTTCAGTGGCGTCCCTATGGGGGGCACTGGGGGGCCCCATATTGGACCTGTGCCCCCCAGGTGCCCCCATATGAACTTTTCAACCTTGGCTAAAATATACAATTAGTATTATGGTTGCCCCCCAAAGAATCGCGTGCCCCCCCAGGTACCCCCCCCCTGCTCGAGAACCCCTAGTTATGCCACTGGCTACCTATCCTACAGGCCAATTTGGATTGGGATTTTTTCATCTATTCAGAGTAAAAATATTAATCCCTTAGAAGGGCGCCGTACTATGGCTGCCCTGAGCTGTATCATTGTGGAAGGCTCATCACGAATTTCGTGCCTGCATTGCAGTGCATGACTGATAGTATATACAATACAATACAATACAATACAATACAAGTGAATTTTTTTATTTATTGTAGTCCTTAAATCGACTGTAGACTGCTTTTAGAGTTACCTCCAGTGCTTGCTCCCTGGCTCTGCCCATTCAATCTCTCTGATTTTTGACTTGTCTTCACTGTTTCAATTCATATTTTCTATTTCAAACAAGTAACTTATGTCACATTGAACAAGTTAAAGTTCATTGTAATCAAATTACAAGCGATTTGAATAAATTATTACTTGAATTTATGTGACTAGAAATGATTATCATTATGCTAATTTGCAGGTGCAAACAAAAACAACAGTCAACCTGAAACATGAAAATTTAATGAACCATTATACATATTTTAACTGTTTTTCCAGTTTGTACTTCACTTTATCTCAAATCTGTGATGCCACAGATTTATTTGCATAACTTCGAATATCGCAATGACATATTTCAAGAAATTGCCATTTTTGTTCTGACCAGATAAGAAACCATGCACCCACAAGCAAATAGATGCGTCACTGATCCAATGGCAAGCAACATACTGTTATCAAACTTTTGGCCTGCAATGTACAATGAATGATAACAAATGTTACAAAGTGATATGAAATTGTGATGATCATGACTATTGCCGTATGAAAAACAATGAAACAGCCTTTGTTTGGGAAACATTGAAACAGAGACTCTTCTGGCAAGGCGTAGCACTCAGCTTACATAAAAAAATAACTCTGATTGGCATTTTAGTTTCCTTTGTCATTAACCTTGATGTCAAACTCTTAACTGAGTGTCACAGGTTGAAGATTAGATCAATCACATTCACAGATGCCCCTGATGATGTTTATGACATTCTTCTCACCATCCTGCCACCTGGCGGTGCACAGCTCCAGTAGCCGGTCATTGCTGAAGAAGGTGTCAGATTGGTCACCAAAACTGTTCAGGTATGAAATCTTTGGATGTTGTCATATGAACATTTAAACTTCTCTTACCGGCATCGAGCTGACGAAGAGAAGCGATTGTGCAAAGAGGCTGGATTATCATAACTGCTGGCCACATATAGTTTTATTATATTTGTCACAAACCAGATTTGTAATCAGGTGGGCTTTCCCAGAGACAAAAGCAGACATATCAGTGGAAAACCATGCCTTCCACTCACAATAATATTTACAAAAATTACATAATTATGCAAGTTGTATTGATATAATCAGCATGCAAATCAATATAGGTTGCCTTGTTATGCATTTGCAGGTTATATAATGTTTTCTAGGCATGGTGTTTTGCTTTAAAATACCTGCCATTCTTAAGTGCACACTGTAGCATTTAAGCAGAATCTGGCAGGTCAGAGAAATCCAAATTGAACAACTTGGAATGCCTTCGTGGACAATGAAGGTGTTGGAATGGTAAATACTCAGACAGGAAGTTCCATTACTAGCTCTATGGTTGGTCTAACTAAGAGGAAAGAAGTCAATTCTGGCTAGATTTTAAAGAAAGTTTACTTCATTTCAAGACATAGCGTTGCAAAATTAAACCATGCCAAATGTAAATTATTTTTGTATTGCCACACCAGGGACTAACCCGCTTCCCCCTCATATCTCTCTTTAATGCTTAGTAAGTTGTCTAATCCAAATTTTTCCAAAAATGATATCTTTCGATAGTACTTCAAAGCAGATCCTACTAGATAGACATGTGTTTAAGGCACAATTATGGAAGATTATGAGATTTCAGAGTGTTTATTTTTTGCAAGATGCTGATATACTGATATGCCTGGTTTCCGAGCACAGCAAAAAACCTTCAAATATGGCAAAATTCTATGAAATAGATAAGAAAGGGCGTTACGAAGGGGGGTATTATAATATCGAAAAAAATATTCACTCCGCCTCATATTAAGTGAAAAATTTTGGATGCACCACTGAATGTCATAATGTTTCTGTTTATTTCAAGCTAGCTTTTTTTTCAGCATTAAACATTATAAATGTAACATACAGACCAAGTGTTAAACCATGCTTGAACAACAAAGGGCTCTGATGGATTTTCGCTTTGATGTTGAAAATGCTCTTAACTTGAGACCAAAAGGCCAAGATAAAAATTAATTTAGGCATGTTCTCTGATATGTTCAGTGATGGTGATAATCTATCATTGTTCCCCTATTCTTTTATAAAGATTTTTAGAAATTAGTAACACTGTGGAAATGAAACAATGCTGCTCGATACAAATCCTACGGTTCTTTTTCGGTCTCACCTCTTAACACTGAACATTTTCAGAGGTATTTCGTGTGGACGAATAATTTCACATGTAAATTCGACCTTATGGAATGTTGTACTGAAACCAGATACATTTCTTGAATGAGCACATATAACTCAAAGACAAACCAAACGGATCAAGCTAAAATGCTATCGGCACATACTTTTTAGTAGTGCTTTCGCATTAAATTGGTGCTTTCAAATCATAAGGCCTCCTTTTGGTAGTTGTACAATGCATGCCTTAGTTTCAAGTGCTCTTAATCGTAAATGTTTCTCAGCCTGTTCACCTAATGATACCGTCTTGTCTTCAGAAATCAACTCCGTCACACCGCTGGCTGTTGTCTTACAGTCTTTTCCGAAGTACTTCAGAGGTAGTTTGGCATGTCCCAGTCGCCAGCAATAGAGGACATGCAAGATATCATCTTTGACCCTGAGAATTGGGTCATCTTCGAGGTCAAGATGAGAAACAAACCGTTTATCAAGGTTACTGTCCTCAGTTAATATTAAAACAAGGTCACGGCAAACTTTAGGAAAAGATGATAACTTTTTAAACGACACTCTTGACACTAGACAGGTGCCTTTAATTCCAAGGAAGGCATCGAGAAGCATAATGCTGAAATTCTCTGCCCCGCTCATTCCTTCTGACTCTCCATTTATGTTCCAGGCTGCTGGACCTTGAATGTATGGCCCCCAGTATTTTGTCTGCACCATCTCCTCATTCATGAACCCTCTGAAAATTTTGAACATTTCCTTAACATCATGCAAAATCAGTTTCAAACATTTCACTCTTTGATCAAGGAGCAACATCGCAATTTCTGGTCCTCCCCGGAAAGCAAAGTTTGTGAGTGCCATGTATTGAGTCATTATCGGCAAACTTTTCCCAAACTTTTGGTCCATATGGGTCACACTGTTGAAGAAGTTTCTTTCGGATAGACGTTTGTTTTCTTCAGCAATAAGGAAAAATCTCCCTCCTTGTTGTTCTTCCTTCCCTTCAACGTACATGACATTAGCATTCACAGAATTGAAAAGAGACCCAATCGGCTTCGTTCCATAGTGGTGCGATATCTGTAACAAATGTATATAGCTATGTAAGTGCTCTACCTCTACTTTGAGGTCTATAACAAAAAAGAGATCCATTTTCTTAAAGCTAAAGACAATTTCAGTCTCATCCTCGAGCTCTTCTTGTTTGATTAGTAAATACATCAAGTCACTTTGTTTGTTGACAACTATGCTGCTAGACATGATTTGCACTGAATGAAATGATGAACCATGACTGACACGAACAAAACTTTTTAAAGACAATGACAATCATCAAAAGACCAAGTTAAAAGTTAATTTTGAAAGTGTTTGGAGTGCCAATCTGCAACGGGCTACATGTTTGTATAAGTATCATTTCATCTGTATCAATAACAGATCTGCCTCTTGAAAGCAAAAAAATAACAACACAATCATCTCACCATTTCGAAAACTTCCATGAGTTCAGCAGGAAATGTCAGAGTTTTCCTGTCAAGTTCTTCTTGGCTAACAGGAAGTTTCCCCCATCTAAAGGTGAGGAGGAGTTTGGCTAGGGCTCCCATCAAACCATACACTTCAGGAGAATGAAAAGCTGTCTGCCACTTCTCTTCCAGTTGTCTTTTTACAGTTTTGATATCGATCTGTAATTTATAAGCATATCATAAACCCGCATTGAACTGGATGTTTCATGGATGGAATTGAAAGCCCCTGTAGACATTGGTGCAAGCTGAAATGTATCTTCTTCTCGCAATTAAAATGATGAGATCCGGGAATTATCTCAAGTTAAAAACATAATGATAATAACTTCATGTACAGCATCACGTAAGTCCAGAGGTCGCAGGAAGAGCAGATCAAGCCTAAGCATGAATTTTTGATAGGCATATAAATATCTGGTGTTCCTATGAGAATTAGAAAAATCATTTTTATGGTCCTCTAGTGAATAAAGAGATATCAACATACCTCACTGCATTTGCTCAGGATCCAAGCTCTGTATCTAGCAGGGCTGTCCAAGTCTCTCATTCTGAAAGACATTTCCTCTGCCATTTCCATGTATGGATCCCACTCTTTCGGCCAGTTATCAAAAGATGCTCTTGGTGGCCACTTAGAGCCAAAAGCATTTCTAACTTTTGCCATTTGAACAACAAAAGGGTCCTGAGAACTTCTTGTTATAAGATTATATACGTCTTCTTTCGAGGACAGTCTTGCACCTGATGGAAGGTATGGTCTGAACTTGTCGATAAATTCCTGATCATCCAACAGACTTCTATTACAGTGACAATGTTCCATCTAAAATTGAAATATTTATAAAAGAATTGAAATAGCTGGTTAAATTGTTTAATTTTATTCATCTGAACCACCAGCAAACTGGTTAGAGTCATTATTGTTCCTTTACATGTCAATGGTATTCTTTACAGCTATTTCCCTGAATACATTTTATTCATCACATGATCACAGTCACTATGAATCTATTAACATTGTTTTTATTTCAAATATATAAACCTAAAGTTACGGAATGCACTTCAAACTATTTTAAAGTTATTCTTATGTTTCTTTTCTCAACCATTTCTCCCATGTTTACATGTATTTTTTTCTGGTCCATGGTTATGGGACCATTAATAATCACTACTGTTGAGCTTCAGTTACGTTTTTTTATTAACTTCTATTTTTTTTATTGTTCACCTTGGCCTACAAACTCCAAGAGAAAACTTAAAATGCGTCCCTTTATGGGGCACTTATAAATATTTTCGCAGAAGAGTACCTCTGTGTTAGCAAATACACTCTTAATCAAAATGCTGGAGTAATTTTGATTTTAGAGTAGTCAGGAATTCAAAGTTCTAAAATTGTCGATTGAGTGTCTGAACTAGCAAAGGTTTCTTCCTTGGACATTACATTTATGTATAAATGATACTATAAACCACTTTTAGTTGCTGAGAATTATATTATGCATTGACCTCAGATGTTACTTGACTTGACGTGGAATCTGTCAACGTGTGTTTTGCTTCTTTTATTTTGTTATCAATTACATGGTGCTTTTCATGTTCTTGTAAATAATTTAAGATATTTTAAAAGTATTTTCCTTTATCAAAAGGCATTCCAGAGAAAACCAGCTAAATTTGCTGATTGGGCTACTATCTTTTTTTTTCAATGATCAGTTAATAATAATGTTCTTCACATATCAAATAAGATCACTTCTTTATCCTGTGATTCTTAATTTCCCAACATCTAAGGTTGTTATTGACATTTAAACAATACATTCATGTCAGAGTAGTAAGTCAAAAATAATTTCACCCAAATGTTTAATGTACCATGAAAGGGTATATATGTATTTGAAAAAACTTGTCTTTCAAAGGTACAGTTAATAGGAAAGGAGAGGTAACTGAAAAACATTTCTGAAAGAATTTTCTCTTGAATACAAAAATGACGTTTTTTTTTTTACCCGAAACAAATTTCACATGGCATAAATAAGAATCAAATGGCTTTTATGATATACATGTGTTTTGAAGGGTCAGAATTGAGGAGCCAAATAACGCAAAACTAAATGTATACCTTTAAATGCCAACAAGTCTTTTTCATTAAAAAGGAATAAGTTATTTAAACCTCATTGATACAGTGCCGTCTGTAAGTAAGTGAAACGAGTGATATTTTTCCATTGCCTCAATGCTGAACATCCTCAATCAAACTGCTCGTGGAGTTCTCATCCGATTAGGGGAAAACATATTAGGTCATTAAGGCCAATATTAATGGCTGCCAATTTCCATAACTGTACGGGGAAGTCATAGAATGGGTCTAAGTCTTTGATAAGTAAGTGAACACAAGCCCAATTCAATGGGAAGGGTGGTTCACTTACTTATCAAAGACTTTGACCCATACCTAACTCTGAGTGCAGCGAATGAAATTGGCAGCCAATATTATCCCAGATGCCTCGAATATTAGCCTTTATTTCCCAATATATTTTCCTCTCATTGGATGAGAATTCATGTGTCCACAAGCAGTTTGGTCGAGGATGTTTAGCATTGAGGCTATGGCAACATATCGCCCGTTTCACTTACAGGCGGCGCTATAAAATTCTATTCCATAAGCAATAACGCTATATATTAGATTTTGAAAACTTGTTTATGTAATTTGAAAGGTTGCTGCTTCTTCAAACCTCTAGAAAGGGTATTACTCACCTTGACTACTTCATTCTTAACAGCAGAAGACGTCTCATTAAATAATTCCGTTTTTCCCAGAAGAAGACAATCAAATAAAAAACTTATGATTTCCAGAAATACTTTTATAAAGTCCAGAAACATGATGATTGATCAAGGTTAATTATGAACAGGCGTTGATAGCGTCAATGCCCTAGTTCTATAAGTAATGCTCCTTTTCTGCAATTTAAAGACTTCACAAATGAATGCATCGATGGTTTTTGTATATATATATTTTTAACCCTTGACATTTTGACGTGTGAACGTACATGAACATCCAAGAATTTGTAGGCTACCCCGTTAAACAACAAACTTTTTTTGCAATGACATGTTGCATGCAAAGTATGATATGCAACTATGAATGGTCCATGCATGGCTAATTGACAAATATTGCTGATTCTATAAAACTAGCATACATGTAGTACCCATGAAAGCGGAATAAAAAAAGATGGATAAATTGTGATTGACCACACAGTTTGTGATTTGCTTAGAAACACAGCATGCAGGGGCGACACCTTGAGATAAAATAGTGGTGGAATAGGAAATACCGGAGAAATTGATAGTCGTGCAGAAATGACTAATAAGTGCAGTGGTATAATATAATATGAACAGTTTGAGAAACGACACCCACTTATGGTTGTTGTATGACTTTTAAAAAATAATGTTGTTTGCAAATTTTTAGTTGTGGGAAATCAATAGTGTGGGTGGAGTAGAGTAAAGCATCCGTGAATTAAGGGTATGATGAGATGATGATGATGATGCGATATATGTAACTTTTTTAACGGATAAATACAGTTGGTAGCAAAAGTTTTGGCACACTTGGAGTCGCAATGGTGCATCTGCGACAGAAAATCTCCAAGAATCTAAGAAGGTCACAACTGGATTCGTGCTCTACTGAACTTAGGGGGCCTCTAGACTTATTTTGCCGCAGGGCTTGAAATGCTGCCAGTCCACCCCTGCTCATGATCCTGTGTTGATTCATTACCCTACTTAATTTTGAATATATTGGTCTCAGATATTTTGTTTAGAATCATCAAGTTAAAAAATGCCAATGTAATTTCAATTACAGTTTACCACTACTTTTTCTCCAATATATCACTGTTTCAATCATGGAATCACATGCAATTTGAGTTATAAAAATGATTCAGGTTATTGGCAGGGCTGAATTAATTCTGTCGGTGTTCAAATAACATGTTATAATTATGAAAAAATCATGCTTGACCCAAAATTTAGAGACATACATTTTTGGAGCCTGTCAACCAAAATTATTACATGTATTTAAAAATATTTAGCCACAATTTGTTTTATTTTAGATGAAATGCTTTCCTCCTATCAAACCAATTACTGGCCACCTGCCGGACAAGCATCTTTTTTTCAAATGCTCTCAGTCAAAGTAATGTGAAGGATAAAAAAGGCTGCATTTTGCACTTATGCCTGGCTGCCTTTACTTTTGAAATGTCATGACACAAAAATGAACCTTTCACAAAAAAGAATAATTTTATTTACGAAATAACATTTAATGCGAATGATTACACGTGTCAATGTCATACACACGATGCACATATATAAATATTGCTATTTACAACTCATGAATATTCCACCAGTAAAATATGTAGGGCCTACATGATGCACAGAGAGACAAGCCGGAATTATTGCTATTCAAAAACCTGTGACAAACTATGAAAATTTTCATGTCATAAGCTATTAAACTGGTACAAGCTTTAATTTTAATTTTAATTTTAAAAGTTAGAAAGATAAATGTTGCAAACTGCTTTCATAGCTTTCCCTCAACCCTCATTGGTTAGTCTGTGGGTTTCTAAAATGATTTTCGCACTTGCGGACACCTGTATGGATAAGATTATTGTGGCACGGCAAACAAGCATGTTCCATAGATGATTTGTTCCTTTATTTACTTACACTATGGCATCAATTATTGAATTTTTCGCTCAAAAAGATCATTACAGAGGGTCTATGCACCAAGACCAGACTAGGATCAATCAAAAATCATGTCTTTGGTGTCTTGTGAAATTCTTTTTTTCAACGGTGCATCTTCAAAATGAAGAAATTAACAAACATTTATAAATGGTTTTAGGGCATTAAATACTAAATAGAATTTGGTAAGACAATTGAAACGCGTGGAGATAGCAATAATTTTCAGTTATGATAGTTTTCCAACTGTTTGTCTTGTAAAAGTCTGGTAATAAGCCTCGAAAACGAAGTGGTCAAATACTTATTTCTAAAGACTATTGGGATTCTTATGTAAAATATTACATAATGCTTCTTTCACTTATTTTTTGTGCATTACCTGTCTTTTAATGTTGGGCAAGATCTGCCTGAGAAATTTCAGACTTTCGGAGCAAGCGCTTGTGCCCAAAACAGGAAATATGGTAGGGGGTCAAACACTTATTTTCTTCACTGTATGCCTTTTGATCCATGTTGACCTTCATCTTGTCAAAGTTTACAAGGTTTCTTGACGGCTTTTATAAACTTAGAGAATGAATCACTTGTGAAGCACAAAATATACAAGGTTTCTTAAATAAATAAATTGTTGTTTAACCCTTAAATTCAAAATGTTTCACTTCTAGTTCTCAAATTCTAACAAAAATTCAATCTCTACGTAAATGCCTGAATAACAAAAAGCATTATCAATCTGTAAAGAATTTTGTTGCTGTCCAAGTGTACTGGCCAAAAAGAACATGACATCAATCAGTGGTCCAGTCTGAAGAGCAAATTGACACAATAGGGAGAGCAGCAGATGGAGAGAGTCCAGTTGTATGCCAGGTCAACAGAGGAAGCCAGGGAGAAGCCAGGTGCTGACCGTGATACACCAGGAATCAACAAACTGAGGTCGATTTACCAAACTGATGCCGCTTTATGGCTGGAATCTTGATCATCTACTTTTGGTGGGTAGGGTAAAGTCCAGCATTCGTCGATGCACCAAATGGTATAGAAAGCATTATTACAGCACTTATACTAGAAAAAAATATACATGTATAATTATGTAAAAATTAACATGTGCACGGTATTGAGTGTGGACATAGAAAACAAGCTTTAACACTATGTTTGTCAAAACTTACACTTGTGTATGTATTTGATGTGTTGCTCATCACATATGTTCCCTGTGGCCTAATGGTTAAAGTGCTTAGCTGTGAATCCACTAGCCTGAGAGGTAGGGTGCATCATCTGCCCCTATATCTTCAAAACATCATGCACTTTTGCATGATTGTTCCCTTGTATCATAAAAGAAGCGTTGCAAAATTTTAGGAAAAAATTCCAATGCCAAAGGGTGGCACAACAGCCTTGAAATTTCAGGATTAGGTCATATTTTAGCAATTCGCGGTTATAAATTATATCGTCAATTTTAAATGAAATGATTTCTGAATGGCACAGTTAGATTCCTTAAAAAGAGAGCTTTAATTTGAATACCAACATCAATGGTTTCCATTCAGTAGAAGTCAAATTTGAGTGGAGATATTTTCTTTTTTATTGGGTAAAATGTGATAAATCAAAAAAAGGATGTTAATATGACTTTGGGAAGTCAAAGAAGTCTACAAAGTGGAAATATGGTCTACTACATCATCTGATAAAACCTTGATTGCATTATGATGTAGTCAGAATAAAAAAAAGATGCAGAACGGTGTCTCAACGAACTGTTGCATTTCTCATATTTACATGTAATTTATGAAAATTTGCACCTTTGAATTTGATGAATAACTATCTAGAAAAAATTTTCAATTTCCTAATTTCTTCAGAAAAGTGTTCCTTACGTTTTATTCCAACGATTATGTCAAAGTTAGGCAGAAATTCAGCTCTTAAGTTGATTTTTCCAAACATTTTGTCATAATAGTCAGAAACTTTCAGCTTTCCAAAATACTTAGGCATGAGAAATTTTCGGAAATATAGCTTTCTACCATTCAAATTAAAGACAATTTTCTTCTGAGAATAATGGTATATGAATTGGAATCATACAGCCAACCATAAGCTAGATATTTCTAACCGCGACTTTTCAAAGCATCATTTTTTGACAATTTTGGACTGAACTTTGACACAAAAGTGCCACCCTAAAGCCACATCCGATCTTATTGAAATTTTGCAGAATGTGTTTCTATGGGCATAGGTACAATATGGCAAAAGTGCAAATGAATATTTCAATTTTTTCATTTTTAGGGGGCAGACGATGCACCCTACTGAGAGGACATGGGTTCGAATCCCGGTCCGGGATCTTAATTGGAATTGGTGTTAGTTGCAGCCCGGGATAGGGGGTGTTGTGTAGGCAGTTGCCCACCCTCCTGTCTGGTGTATATGCAATAAAAAAAGCCCCAACCAGACTCCACAACCCCTGTGAGGAGCAAATATGGCTGTAACAAGTAACCTACTACAAATAGAAAAAGAAAAAAAAGACAAACTAAATATGTTTAACCATCCATTACAGTATGAGTGATTCTCTTAATGCTTTAGGTTATGTCGTAACATTTCTTGTATATTCTTCATTCTACAGACACACACTTGCTTTTGCAGTAGTTACAATTTTGTCTCGTCTGAGTAGATTTGATACCAAAACTGACAATGCACATTGACAATGGATTGTAACATCAACTGAGAGAATGAATCACTTGCGAAGCGCAACTTTGACATTGGTGACACATCAAGCTTCTTGTTTTCGTAGCCAAATATCATTAAGAAACCTTGAAAATTTTGCAGGAGGAAACGTGCCAGACATCGGCGGTCACGAGGAAGCCAATAGAATCCAATAGATGCGTCAATGATATAATCAATTTTGACAAGATGAAGGTCAGCATGGAGCACCTACTCAAAAATCAAGTAGGCTAGAACAAAACTTCAAACTATATTACGAACATTATCAGCAAACTGCGTTAGTACTATGATAAGATCTTCATTTATCCGCAATTATAAACAGAATGTTTGCCATGATGGTTTGTCTCGGCCTTGCTTCTAATTGGTCCTGATTCACATTTTGCTCTGCCTTACTCGGTGATTGATCAACAGAAGATGCATGCCAAGAACTGAATGTATATTACCGTTTGGGGTCACTCTGTTGATGGAATAACGTCCAATGAAGAATTTTAAATATGTCATGGTGTAGAAGCCAAGAAGCAAACAATGTCAATCAAACTGCTATTGGTTGTCACTGGATATCACTGCGCCACCTACTGGATGAGACGGACTGAATGATTTTGCTCCTGCAAAAAATAACTTAAATAAGTCTGAATAACTGAAATTTCAGCTCCCTGACTGCTAGAAGACGATTAAGGTGAAAATAAGAGGTTCTATGCAGTATTTTACGAAAGAAGAGTCCAAGTAATCTACTTTAAAGTGTTTTCCTGAAGACGATCGTTTGATTCACCAATTATCGCCCATGTAAACAATGATTGAAATTGTTAAAGGCACATGTCTGTGATACGTCTGCAGTGAGTAATGACCAAGAATTACAACAAAGACACTAACAAAAGTAAGAAAAGCACTGTTGTTGATTCTGAAGCTAATTGCAATACCATGACGAGTCCAGATGTCACATCAACTTTGCTCCAGCTTGTCACTAAGGTGACAGAAGTGCTAATTAAAAACTCTGAATTGCAGGATCATATACGCAAATTAGAAGACAGTAACTCCCACTTAACAAAACGTATTGAAATCCTAGAAGCCAAGAGTGGGGAATGGACAACACCGGGCCGCCAAACTCATATGACAGCCCCCCTTGCTGATGTAAATGCACTCACCACTACAGTAGCTGATGAATTTCTATTACGTAAAGAAAAGGAATGCAACCTGGTAATTGTTGGCCTTAAAGACAGCAATAGTACAACTCAAGATGAAGAAACAGATCGTATTAACAACCTTGGTGAAATTGGTGTCACTGACCATAAAATTTCAAGAACATTTCGTATGGGCCAGTATTATCCTCAACGTGCCCGTCCCATCAAAGTGCTCCATGAAGATTCGAAAACAAGATCAAAAATCCTCGAAAATGCGAAAAAGCTGAAAAACCTCCCAGACGACAATGACCACAAGAAGGTGTTCATTAGGCCAGATTTGACGCAACTCCAACGAGACCTCGATTATAGAAGACGCCAGGCGTTCAAGAGAGACCAAGAAGCAAGGAGAAATGGACATTTCATGTCTGACTGGTCTTCGACCCCCGTTGCTGCTTCATACCCTGACAGAAATCCGCCATACGCTACTCAAGATCGTGAAGAAAACCGTGACGATGCCCAAGTACGCAACTTCTCCCGTGAACCACGTCGCTCTAGTCGTAATCGTGATCAACATACGAACGCTCGCCCTGGACGCCCCGATCATGATCACAACCAGAACCGTCAAACCTGTAACAGTCAGGAACGCCCCAGGAGTGAACAATAGGGAAACGCTGCTCCCTCTACTTTGAACTTGCTATGCTTCAATGCTAGGAGTATAGCACAAAAACAGTCCGAACTCACAGAGTTCATAGAATCCCATAATGCGGATATAGTAGGCATAACCGAGACTTGGTTAAAAGACAATATCAATCTCACTGCTTTTAGTTCTAATTTTAATGCTTTTAGAAATGACAGGCCAGATACACTTGGGCAAGGCGGTGGAACTTTGTTGGCTGTTGATAGTAAATTATGTTGTAATCTTGTTGAAAAAATAATTGTAAATAGATGTGAATGTATACTTGTTGATGTCAAAAATAATAATTCTGAATTTACTAGATATGCTTTGGTCTACAGACCTCCTGACGTAAATTTGGAAAGCTCTGTTGAATTTTTTAATGTTATTTATAATTACCTGAAAGATATGCGTTTATATGTGTTACTCGGTGATTTCAACCTACCTGATATTTTGTGGAAGGACCTTACTGCTAGGTCTCAGGTTTCTCGTGAATTTTTAACAATGTGCTTTAAGTTAGGTTCAGAACAATATGTCAACTTCCCTACTAGAAATGATAATGTGTTAGACCTAATTCTTTGTCCTAATAGATTAATGATAAATTCTGTATGTTGTGAAGCCCCCTTCTCCTCCAGTGACCATGCAACTATCTTATGTAAAGTAAACTGCCTTGATAGTGTGAAACATGAAATTTCAACTAAGCCCTGTTTTAAAAAAGCAGATTACCGCTTGATAAATGCCTTTTATGTACAATTAATTGGGATGAAGTATTTGCAGAATGTCAGTCAGCAAACGAACTGTGGTTAGCCTTCAAAGATATTATTAACACAGCGATTTTTAATTTTGTCCCGTTTACCCGTCCAGGTAAACGTAAAAATGTTCCTTGGTTTAACAACAAACTAAAACACCTGCGTTCTGTTAAACAGCGTAACTGGAAAAAATATACAAATTCAAAAAATGTTGTCACTAGTGCCCAGTATAAAGACTCAGCAAACAAATTCAGAAAAGAATTTCTTAAGGTTAAATGTGAATATGAGCAAAATCTATTTTCTTCAGATACTAGTAGTGGTAAATTCTATTCTTATGTTAAAAGTCAGACGTCATCAAAATATTCTATACCAAGTTTGAAATGCTCAGATGGTTCTCTAGTAGCCAGTGATTATGACAAGGCATGTGAATTTGACAAATATTTTTCATCAGTTTTTGTAAGAGACAATGGTAGGATACCAAATTTTGACTCCACCTGTACAGATAAACTTGACCACTTTTCATGTGATCCTCGCAGTGTTATCAAAGTTGTTAGAAAATTGAAAGGCAGTTCGTCTACTGGTCCAGATGGTATTAATGTATTCTTTATCAAAAAAGTACTGGCTGTAGTTACTAGCCCGTTGTGTAAAATCTATAACAAGTCACTTAACGATGGAGTAGTTCCTGATGAATGGAAGGTTGCCCATATCATTCCTGTTTTTAAAAAGGGTAATAGTCAACTGCCATCACAGTATAGACCCATCAGTTTAACCTCGGTTATTTGTAAATTACTAGAAAGGGTAGTGAGAGAAAAACTTCTGGACTATCTTCAAAAAAATAATATTATTCCAAAAGATCAATATGGATTTGTCCCGAGGAAGTCAACTGTTACAAATTATATGCTTGAATGTATGAATGATTGGACATTAAATTTTGACAGAAAAATGAGTTCTGATATCATATACTTAGATTATTCTAAATGCTTTGACACTGTTTGTCATAGCAAATTATTGTATAAGTTGAAAAAATATGGTATACAAGGTGCAGCTTATAGATGGCTTGAAAGCTTTCTTGTCAACAGATTTCAACAGGTTAAAATTAATAATTCATTATCCCCACCATCACATGTAGAATCAGGCGTGCCACAGGGCACAGTTTTAGGTCCTATTTTATTTCTTATTTATTCTGCAGATCTTCCAAATGTTGTTAAAAATTGTTCAGTGAGCATGTATGCAGATGATACGAAAGTATATAAATCCATAAAAAGTGCAAATGACTGTTTACTATTGCAGAGTGATCTTGATAACATTTCTGAATGGGCAAATTTGTGGCAAATGACCCTAAATCCAGAAAAAACTAAAATCTTAACTATTGGTAACAAAACAATAGATTTTGACTATGTCCTTAATGATACGTGTGTACAGAAGGTGAACCATATTAAAGATGTCGGAATAATTGTCAAATCAAATTTGAAATTTACAATGCACTGTTCAAATGTTGTCAAGAAAGCATATTACATCATAAGAAATGTATTTACAACTTTTAAAAGTCACGATTGTTATTTTTATATAAAATTATTTAAATGTTATGTTAGACCCATACTGGAATATGGTAGTCAAATTTGGTCCCCTTATTTGAAACAAAATATAGATAAAATAGAAAGCGTTCAGAGATACTTCACAAGGCGCATTTGTCCAAACAATATGCCATATTTAGATAGGTTAAATTTATTTAATATCAATACCATTGAAAATCAGAGAATTTGCTCAGATCTAACTATGTTTTATAAAGTTATTAATGACTTAACATGTGTTAATGTCCAGGATTATTATACAATTGTAAATAGATTAAGAGGTCATAGTAAGCACCTGTATATATGTATTTTAGCAGAACTGACAAAAGAAAGTTATATTGGATTAATAGAATTGTACCATTTTGGAATAATCTGACAGATGAAACTATATGCTCAAGATCTATAAAATCATTTAAAAAGAAAATCTCTGTACAGAATAGTATTGTTGGTAGGGGGAGTATCTATGTTTCCCAACTCTAACCCCCCTTTTGTTTTTACTTGTGTTATGTTTTTATGCAATAAATATATATATATTTCATATATTTCAAGTCACAAAATAAACACAAGGAAATAACAATAATTTACCAGAGGTCGAAGAGTAATACAAATACAGTAGAACTTCATGTTGTAGCCATGGAGCTCCTGTATAAATGAACCTCATTGTAGAAGAAACAAGTCAACCTGACTAAGTAAAAAATGCAGCGCAGATGGAGACATAGGCGTACGGCCCGCGCAATTTTTGGGGGGGGGGCGAGCGACATTTGCCCGAATTTCAAGATCTAAATTTAACACCATTTCAAATTAAATTGGCTGGAAATCATTAATTTTCAATAGTTTTTATTGAATCATCTGCCCAAATATTTTAGCCTTTTTGCCCGAATCTGACTGTTTCCCAAAATTTTGGGGGGGCAGTCGCCCCCCCCTGCCCCCATCCGATACGCCTATGGATGGAGAGTGTCCAGTTGTTTTCCAAGTAAACAGAGGCAGCACGGGAGAAACCAGGTGCTGACCATGATACACCATGAATCAACAAACTGAGGCTGATTGACCAAACTGATGCTGCTGTATCGCTTGAATCCCGATCATCATCTACCCTGGGTGGGCTGGGCATACTTGCGGGATTCGCATTATTTGAAGTAGACTTATGTATTTCACAGAAGTGTGTTTTTGACTTTGTTTTTTGGCTCTTAGCACCAAATTAGAGAGTTAATACTGCATTATTTTTTATGCAAAATGATGACATTTCATTTTGAAATGATCCTGAGCACTAAATATTCAGTAAAATGGAGAGTAAAGTCATAAGTAAGAATTTGTAAAACTTCACATGACGCCTCATACTGTACATGATGTATAGTAGGCTTATGTTTACTTTGGAATACAAGAAAAACAAATTTTTTCTGGAAGTTTGTGTCTGTGACACCCAGAAAATCTACCCTAGACGAATCCTTACATTGCCGCATATTATCATAGATTTACGTCTCGAGCGTCATGGCCAATCAGCGGCCAGGATTCCTATCCACTTCAAAAGTTTACCGGCGATTTGCGTAAAAACTGTTCATTTCCCAGAGACATAACACCTATCATTTTAAAGCTCTCAGTTAGATCTATCTAACACACTAAGGCCTCATGACAGGATACACCCCCCAAACCCTCTCATAAACTCGGCACCCTCAACTTAACCTCTTTTACCCTCAACTTACCCCTTTTCACTTCCGCCACCCTCAACTACCCTCAGCTTCCCTCAACTACCCTCAACTTAACTCAACTAAACTCAAGTAACCTCAATTAAACTCAACTTTAGGGGGTTGAGGGTGTATCCTGCCATGAGGCCTACACTAGATCTGGTATATGTACGACTCTCGGAAATGCGTATTTAGACGTAATCGGCCTCATTTGCATAACATGCTTGAAGGCATGTTCATTGGTCAACCTTGTGGGTGTGTCTGACGTAATCACTGAAGGCTCTGCTGAAGTGGTCTGTGACAAACATTTCAATAATTATTTACAATATCTCATAAGCTGATAATTGAGTTAAATGGGCTCACTATCACACACTAAAATTTGGTGTGATTATCTTGTACCGTTTGCTCTCCAGAGCAAAAGCAAAATGAATGTTTCAACTAATCCCGCTCTCCCCTAGTATTTATTTGAAACCCTGCTTCCTATATTACTTGTTGGCACGGAAAAGGCTTGCAGCCAGATGGACATAACTTGGCCAGCCAAGGGCAGATGATTAGGATTCTAGTCATAAAACAGCATCAGTTTGGTAAATCAGCCTCAGTTTGTTGATTCATGGTAAATCATGGTCAGCACCTGGTTTCTCTGCAGCTTCCTCTCTTGACTTTGCAAACAACTCAAGTCCCTACATCTGCTGCTCTCCTTACTGTGTCAATTGTCAGGATAAATAATTTTCTTAAGACTGGACCAGTGACCACAATGATTGACTGGACCATCACCTACTAAAAAAGGTTTTTCAGGTCATATGGATTGACAATATTTTCTTGTTTATTTCCACACTTCAACGCTACAACATATTCTTCATACTTGCATAATGTGACAATACACTGTTATTTAATAGTTGAGTCAGGTGATGATTATCAAATGAAATAAGTAAATATAGAGTGAATAGATTGTTGTAGGAAAGAAATGCTGTCAGCTTGGTCTAATATTATCCGTCAAATATGAGTAATTATAATTTTAAGTTACATTATAGGTATGAAAAACCTGGATATTTAGTTAACATTAGAACAGCTAGAAATGATGGAATAGGTATATACAGATTGGTGACCAATTTGCTGCCACCAAAGAGGCCTCCAGTTGATGGTGTTTACGTGAGGCCTGTTTATTTGCATAAACAAATGCCACCTAAGAAGTGCACCGGAATCAGGCCATCTTAAAATCATTGTATTGCATGTGGCTGACGGTTGGAACCTGGCAGCAGCATGACCCGTGGTCTCCAAGCACTCAATTCAATATGTTTGTTTTCAACTTGTTCCTGAACAATAACACACAATGTGTTTGGTTTTTATGTACTAGATTGCCCCTTAAACACGTGAGTCTCCACATCGTTATCATTTGATATGACCTTAAGTATATGAAAAAGTTTGCGATACTTTTAGGTTCGTTTTTTTTTTCTTCATACATAAATTAATAGTACAGTTTCTCATTTGTAATCATGAATGCGTCACATATATAAATTCGAGTTCAAACCTAGTAACTTGGATGGAAAGAGTGTCACTCAGCTGAATATAAATGAAAACAAGTATGTAACTGAATCTTCAAGTTTAGATTATGGTTCAGATATCTTGGCATACAGTGCATCTTCTGTTGATCTCCAACCAAGAGTTGCAGAGCAAGAGTGAATCGTTGAAGTCATGACATCAAGATCAACAGGAAAAGCTGACATCAATACTTTTTGTCAATATTAACCCTCACTACTACAACTTTTCTTCTTATACCTTGTGACTGTTTCAGAAAACTTATGGTTTTTCGGTTAGTCTTTACTTTGCTGAGGATGCCCTGTTGGACAAACAATTAATGGTTCTTTTCTATTGCATATCTATTTTTTAAGGTGAAAAGTATAATTCTTTCATGAAAACTGATGGTGCAAAATTATGACTTTCCTGACATCAACCAAGATCAATTATCCCTTTTTTATTTTGTCTATCTACTTACATACATGCAAACTTCTTTTATACATTTAGACTATAATGTAATAAAGAAAGAGTGATTCATTGATCGTTTTTTTGTGTACTCCATATAAATTGGTCACCAATTATGAGCCGAACACAATAATTCAATGTTAGGGTTCTTCATGTCATGATGTGGTACAGGTGCATTTTTCAGTTGGGCATAGTTCACAGATTTAAGGAAAAAAAAATGCTGTCAGACATGTCACTTCATTTTGCTCTTCATTTTCAAGATTTTCAAGTTAAAGGACAAATGTCTCTTCGAGGATATCTTATTCTATGAGTCAATAACTAGATTGTGTGTTTATTTATTGATATTTTCTTGAGCGGCAAATTTTCTTACCTTCCAAGAAATGGGACGAGGAATTTTTTTTTCAAGCCTCTATAATCTTTCGTGGTTTGCTTATGTCAGGCTCTGTGACAACCAACTTGACTATTTGCTGACTTAGCCATATCTCCATCCAAGCTGGTGTCTAGCTGATGCCCAATCCAGAGGTGACGTGTAATTGGTGACATTCATTGGAGTTCTTGGCACACATCTTCTAAGGATTACTTACCAAAGTGGGAAGCACAAATTGAAATCAAAGAAGCAATGCTGCCCAGACCAAAATTTTATAGAAGCATTTTCTTGTCAACAATGACATGAACCATGATGCAGCTACACCATACTATCTACACTTTTTCAGCTTAAATTTAAGGTTCATACAGCTTATCTCTGAAAAAATTCTCGAAAAATTGGATGAAACAACTGTCCTATGAACATATACCTTGATGCGGTTTGTCTATTAATCTTTTGTTATGGCCTTGCTAAACTATATTCTCTTTGCAAACTTCATGTACAGTGTAGTAGACTTTAAATCCTGTCCAAAAAATTATTTTTGAGTGCGATTGTGGACAAAGAGAGATCTCGACGCTGGGCGAGTATGCATTGGCTTCTAATTTTTCAGTAATCAGTTATTGAACATTGCCTTTGCATGAAACTTTTCATGATTTTTCACCAGACTACCTGTCTGTCTGTCCACAACCATGTACTTATTTCAACTTGTTTTTGATTTGGTGATCCATGCTGACCTTCATCTTGTCAAACAGGATTACACCGTTGATGCATCCTCTGGCTTCCTCATGACCGCCGATGTCTGGCAAATTTCCTCTCCCAGAATTTGGAAGGTTTCTTAATGACATTTGCCATTGAAACATGCAGCATCATGTACAGCTTCATGTGTGCAAAATGCCAAAATTGTGTTTGTAAGTGATACATTCTCCATGATTTCCATTGTCATTATGTGTTGGCATTACAGTCTGTTACTTTGATATTGAAGAAGAGTGGACTGTTGCACTGTGAAAATGGCAATTCATGTGTCATCATGATGATGATTTGTCATGATCATATACCCAATACTTTCAATGTTAATTTGATTTCAGGAGACATATCACGCCTATTGGTGAGAGCCAAACGAAAGGATTAAGTATCAGATTTTAACTCTAAAATCCATTATGTCAAGTCACATGGCCTTCTATTGATCATAACTAATCAAACAGCCTCTATGTTTCCCATGTTGAAAGAAGAGAAGATGACACTTCATCTGCTATCATGAGTCACAAAGTGCATTTTTCAATGTGAACTGGTCCTCATTTTTCTACATCGAAGTGACAGACTAATAATTCGCCAACACCAAATATTCTTCTAGTAATTTTGGAATAGTCAAGTCAAATGGCCACTTTCATTGTTGATGAAATCTGCAAACATTTATGTAGAGTGAGTCTATTTATATTTAGTTGAGGAGCAACACGCATCACCATACCATTTGGGTCACCTTCAAAAGCTATGCGTGCAATGGGCGACTCCAGCTTCACAGCTTACTGTCCTTCACTTGATTGCATTTGACGAAAGAAAATTCACCACAAAAATGTTTTCATCATTCAGAGTTGGTAACCTTCAGAGGGACAGCTCCTGTTATTAACTCAGAATGCTGTAAGGAATTATACAGTAATTCCCCTTGAACTTTTTGGCAATACAACAAGGGTTTATCACTGTCATCGTCGGTAATGTTGATAATTCAATTTGTACAATCATTATGTTTCTCAGTACTATCACATAGAAAATTAAGATACATCAATGAAAATATTGATATTAATTGATTATTGCACTATATTACCTGTGCTGCCAAAAAAATACCAATATCAGCTTAATCAAAGATAACAGCCTTCCCTTTTGACTGGATCGTAATCCTCTAGACTAATAAGCAGTAGGTACAGAGAACAAAATTAAGTCAGGTTCAGATACCGTATCACTTCGCCATTACTGCTTTATAATTACACTAAAATACATAATTGCCTCTGGCTTTATAAATGTAGTGCAACAGCATTGCTGACAGAATAAATTGTGGAATTTTTCCTTCCTACAAATGCATCTGATGAATGTCTTTAAATGTAGTTATTAAATATAATCAAGGCACCCTATGCTGGAACTTCTCTGCCTTTGAAAACTAACAGACATTGTGTGGAAGATTATATCAAAGAGAAACATGATGCGGTACTGACATGTAGCTTCAAGCACAAGATGCGCCTGATTCAAAAATATTAATGGTTAAACACGTGTACAACATGTAAATATAATGACATTTTATGCACAACTCATGCATAACGTGGGCATTGATGGAATTCCACCGAACCATTGGCTCTAATACTGTTACCATACTATTTGATTCGAAAAAGCTTGAACTAAACTGGACTTATCTGTGCTAGCCAAAGGTAGATGATATGATCCCAGCCATAAAGCAGCATCAGTTTGGTAAATCAGCCGTTTGTTGATTCATGGCTAATCATGGTCAGCACATGGTTTCTCCTTGGCTTCTTCTGTCGACTTGGCAAACAGCTGGACTCTCTCCATCTGCACTCCATCAGGATGAGTTGGTTTCTTCTGACTTGACTCTATACAACTATGAATTGACTCTCTGTTTCAATACTTAGGTTAGTGTCTTTCAGACAGCATAAATTGGCAGATCTTTGCAAATAGCACATTTATAAACACAATTCATTTTTAAATTGGTCAATCAGTACATAACGCTCATGATTGGTGTTGGAACTACAATTTGTATTTGGAGAACTCAGTCCTTCTCCTTTTTTGGCAGCTGCCTAAGTGAACAATTTGCCACTAAAGGGACCTAAATTGATGGTTTCCACGTTGGGCTTGTTGATTTGCATAAACAAATTGCACCCAGAAATGCACTGGAACTAGGCCTTTGTCTTCCTTAATCGTTCTACTGCATGTGGCTGAAGGTTTGAACCTGGCTACGACATAATCCCCCTAAACTCATCCAGCACTCAATTTGACACATTTTTTTTAAACACTGTTTTGTTTGTATATTATAAAAGCTTGAATGACAACACATAATGTGTTTCTTTTTATACTAGATTGACCCGGGGATACACGAGTCTTCTCGGGTCTCTGTGATATCATATGACCTGCACTAGATAAGCTGTTTGTGTTATTTTGACGGCAGGCCTTAATGCAAGGGGTGTCTTGTATATGCAGTCTCAGATATTTTGCTGGGGGTTAAGTTCACCAAACACCATTGTATAACCTAGTATCTGGCAAAGTAGAATCCACAAGAGTAATTGGTCACATACGCATTTGGAATACTTGGCGTACGTCTTCCATTGATTTCACATCCAGCCCTCCTAGTAAATGTGAGTGACTAAAACCATGACACTCAGCCCGACAAGAAAAGCTGGTTTCGACACTTTTTGTCAATATTAACCCTAAACGTGTCGTGGACAGTAGTCAAAGTAGTAGTACTCACACCTAGCTGAAATATACTTCTTATACTTAGGGACTGATTTTACAGATTGCTATTAGTTTTAAGGCCATCCTCTGGTGGGGCGTTATTATTACCGCTTTGTTGTTTTCATTGGTAACGTCACAACTAATGAACTTGATGTTACCATGCAATCTGTCCCAAAATGAGACAAAGTAAAATACGTACTTCGACATGGCAGAGATCTCTTCACTTTTTATAAATATAGCAAGTGCATTTGAGATCAGAAGTCTCAAACACTTCTGTTGCCTACCTAGATTAAAACCTGTTAACAACACTTTCTTGTCAGTATCAAACCCATGCAAAATGCCAAAGTGATAATAGCAAGGCGATGCTTCATAACTTTGTGACTAGTTTAGCTTACATTTAAAATAGGGTAGCTTTCAAGAATGTAAGCATAAGGAAAAACCAACTCTAAAAAATATCCCTTGTAGAAAATGGGATGAAAAGTTTTCCCATAAATTTTATTTGACACTGTTTGTCCATCGTTAATCTTTTGTCCTAGCCTTGTTGCGCTGTGTTTGGTCAACAGACTATCAAAAGTTTGTTCATCTGCAGGCCATCTGATAGGACTCATCAGAACGAATTCCTGGAATTTAACAATTTAGATGTTATTATAGCGAATGAACACTAATGTTAATGTTCATCGTAGATATTATTGTGTAAGATTTAATCAACGAAAAAGGCTTGCTCCACTAAACTAATCTTGTCACTGTGATGATATCATATAGAGGTGGGACATTAAAGCATGACTGAGATAACTGTATATTCAAAGAATCGCACATTTTTTAGACTTCTTTATTCTTCGGTAGATGTCAAACTTTTGCGAATTTTTGATATGTTGTTTGCCTTTTAGCAAGAGGGGACCACAATTAATGAATCCTATGAAGCAATGTGAAACAAGCAGGAATGGACAAACATCTCGCAATTTTTTGACAAATAATGGTAAAGAACGCTTGCATTTGCTTAGCCTAATTTTGATTTTTCATATGCAATGTTTTTTCTTCCTTATTTCGTTTATGTTATTATCTTTTCTAAAATGTAGCTTTTATATGTCATTCTTTATTCATCATCAAGCAACTAGTGTAAATATTCATATATTTCTTTGTTTCTTTCTAATTTTATGCATATGATGTAAATATTTGATGATGTAAAATATTAATATTACTAAATTTCCAACAAAAAAAATATGTTGTTGGAAGTTTAATGTCATTTTTCTTTTCTTTCTAATATACTGATGGGTGCCTTTATAGGATTATAATATAGGCTTATGTCACATCTCTTTCATTTCTGATTATTTTAAATATAATTGTCAAAATTGAATTATTTGTAGAACAATGCATTTGGTAATGGGAAACACACATTCTCTTTCTTGAAAGCAGCCATTCTGGCTAATTGTTGAGTGACATTGCAGACTACACATTATTGAAACAATATCTCCATTTTGGAAAAGCATACAGTTTTTCCTGCCTTCTGATTTATTAAGAAATATTAAAGAAGGTCTATTACTAATGTAGTAATGAAACGTTTCATGACCTGTCATGCATTGACAGTAAGAAGTTTAGTGAGTCTATCATTATGTGCACATTTTACCTGATATTTCAGTTGGTTATCCATGCAGTGATCCATGCTGACCTTTGTCTTGTCAAAATTATGCTGTTGATGCTTCCTCTGGCTTCTTAGTGACCGCTGATGTCTGGCACCTTTCCTCCAGCATAATATGCTAGGTTTCTCAATGACATTTGACAAAAACATGAAGCTTGATGTGTTCAAAATCATTGTCATTGTGCTATCAGATCTACTAACACAAGACAGAATCACAGCAAAGTGAAATGGTCTAGACTATATATGTCCTATGTAGCTATTTAAAAAATTACATCCCTATAGGCCTAACTCTTTGTTAGAATGATTGCACTAAATAAAGACAGCACTTTGCCTGGCGAAAACTGGGCATGGACCACCCACAATTACAGAGGGCAGCATTATGTGAAGAGGATGGTATCAATGAAGCGTGACAAAAACAGTACAGAATGGCAGTTGGGTTTGGAAAAACTAACTTGGCTAGTCAATTTCACTGGGACACAGGTCTACGTCAGATAAATCACAAACTGGATACACATACATCCAGGCCATGATTGATTGCACAGGGTCAGCTCTCATTTCTCGCTGACATACGCTGGACCCAGTGTGCAATTGCCAATATGTGAACAGGCATCATATGTCCTCCTTATCCAAAAAACTTGTGCATGTTTTTTGCACCTGAGACAGAACTTGTGCATGTTTTTTATGCCTAAAAAGATTTTGTATTTTTAAAGCTGCAATATTGCTATCCTTGCAGGCATCAACATGGCTTGTGGCAAACTCTACCAACCAAGGGTAGATGGTCAGGATTCCAACCATAAAGCAGCATCAGTTCAGTAAATCAGCCTCAGTTTGTTGATTCATGGTAAATCATGGTCAGCACCTGGCTTCTCCCTGGCTTCCATTGTAGACTTGGCAAACAACTGGACTCTCTCCATCTGCTGCTCTCCTTACTGTGTCAATTTTCAGGATGACTGATTTTCTTCTGACTGGACCACTGGCCAAGAATGGTTGACAAGGTCAGTTGGACTGACAACGTTTTCTTCTTGGCTTACTCATTTGAATAGCAATAAGATATAATTTTTCATCATAGCCAAACAAGACAACTAATGATTATCACAAAATCATATAAATATATTGCATAATGAATAAAGTGATGCAAAAATTAAGAAAATGGCTAACAGCTTGGTCTAATGTAAGAATAATTTGAGTTGGAGTTGGAAAAGAAGGAATTAATGCAATGCACATACTGAAGGAAGGAAGAATTGACAATTGAAGCCAAGCTTGTATGGCTTCAAATGTCAATTCCTACCTTCCTGTTTCAGCAGCTCAAGGATATTGGTGGGCCTTCCAACAGTGTGGGAATCATGTAAAAAATTGAAAGCAGTGAGACTTGACAACACCAACCATCATCTGTTCCAAAATCACTTTTAAGACATCATGATATTAATTGCAGACACAAATTGCAAACAAACAGTGGGACAAGACTACACCGACCATCATCTGTTCTGTTTCCGTCTTCTAGTTACATGATTTAGTATATCAAGAATATAAATTTGCACTTTTGCAGATGACGATTGTATACTAATTACAAGGAGATGGGTGATAGCTCAGTTTGGTAGTGCTTTAAACTTTAATAAATGCACTTTGGTCCCAGGTTTTTGTCCAGGTTTTTCTCCAGCCCTTGCCGGATCATTTTGACCTATGTAGAACAGCAATCTCTATCATCCTTTGCCACATTACCCCAATACCCCGTCCACCTTGTGTCTTACTGAAGTGTATAAATCCAGTATGTAAAAACCTCAACCATCCATTTATTTAAAGATATTAGCATTCTTAATTCTCTAATGGAAGCAAAGATTGGATGATAAGTGTGAAACAACAATAAACATTTAGAGAACTGAGTTGGTCTCTCTTGTTGTGTTGTGCTTGTTTGCAGCTGCCTGAGTGAGCAATTTGCTGCCTCTGCCACCAAAGGGCCGCGATTGATGATTTCTACGTCGGGCTAATTGATTTGCATAAACAAATTGTACCCAGGAAATGCACTGGAACAGGGCCACTGTCTTCCGGAATTGTTCTGCTGCATGTGGCTAAATGTTGGAACCTGGCAGCATCTGTATGACCTTAAAACTCCAAGAAGCACTCATTTTAACACTTTTTTAAACGGCTGAATGATAGCACACAATGTTTTGTCTCTGACACATGATATGACCTGGAGCAGATGTACATGTTTTTGTTCCTTAGAGATTCAGAGGGATTTTTCTTAGAGGCGATGCATCAGCCCTTCGCTGATATGTTCTTAGTTACTGTATTTAGAGCCACTCGCCTCTGTATAGATGGCCACAGGCCTCCCGACAGGAGGCTTTTCCAAGATTCAAGAATCAGCCCTGTGAAACTTCGTCATCAGAATGGGTGGCCAGCGACGTAGTAAAACGCGGACGGGCCTAATTTGCGGAACGGTGGGCCGCGGGATTTCGTAGTAAAACGCGGATGCGCAGTTGCAGAACAGGACGCTTTTTGCGGGATCGGGCCGAAATTAAATGCAGATTAGTTGAAATATGTGGAACAAGTGAATTTGCTTTAAAAATGGCCTCTATTTTTTTTTGAAAAAATTTTCTTGTTCAACATTATTGTGTCTGTTATGTCATCTCAGATGTGTTACTCATGATGATAAAATATCACCGAGGTCATTTGAATGTCAAGTGTGCCACTCAGCTGTACATACATATGAATAAAACTATCTGTTTGTTACAGTCCTTGTCACACTTACGTGGAATCTCAAGTTTTTTTTCTATGCTGTTGAACTGTGATGTCAGAGATGACTCTATTCTAGCATTGCAATGTATGTAAATTAACTACAAGCTGTGATGTCATTTCAAACTGGGTCAGATTCCCCAGCTTCTAGCCAATGTTGGTCCTCCTGAACTGAGCGTCACAGTTTCAACACAGTGTCAGAGTAAGAGTTTTGTCAGGGATAGCCCCTACAACTACGTCATCACAGCTTGATAGCCAATGGGCTTACCGTAAACTACGTCATCACAGTTCAAACATTGATATATTGAAGGAAGCATTACATTTTTGATCCCAATGATTTATCACAGCAATCACCAGTCTAATCCTACCAAATGGCAGCATTGTGAGCATTCACAGCAGACAACTGTTATAATCCCCACAGAGTTGTTTGATAAATCTACAAACTTGCTAACTTACAACTTTAAACTTTGATGGAAGTTGGTATAAACAGAAGGCTTTGACAATTTGTTTGTAAACACATGGCTTATGTTATGTATATTTGTTCTGGCAGCCCATTGGCTGAGAGGCTGTGATGTCAAACGTGCATGGGTTTTTCCCAGACCCAATTTTAACTCTGACACTGAGTTGAAACTGTGATGCTCAGTTTGGTGGATTCGCATTGGTTAGAAGCTGGGGAATCTGACCCAGTTTGAAATGACATCACAACTTGTAGTTAATTTACATACATTGCAATGCTAGAATAGAGTCATCTCTGACATCACAGTTCAACAGCATAGAAAAAAAAACTTGAGATTCCACGTAAGTATGACAAGGACTGTAATTTATCTTAGGAAACCAAGTGTAGATGTGAGCATATATCCCTATCAGCGTGCCTCGGCAGCCCAACGTCGGCCCAAAGCCGGTCCGATGCTGCTGACATCGGACCAACGCCGGGCCGACGCCGGGCCGACGCCGGACCGACGAGGCACGCTAACAGGGTATCTATTCACAGTTTCTGGCATACCATGCATCTCCTGTTGATCACCGACCTAGTGGTGTAGAGCAAATGTGAATTGATGCAGTCATGATGCTAAGACCTACAGAAAAAGCTGATGTTGACACTTTTTGTCTATACGTTAACCCTCCACGTGATATGGGTGGTAGCCACATCTACATGTAGCTAGACTATTTCTGATACTTATTTCTCTAAGAGTATTCTTTCACCTTATAAATTATTTTGCTGTTCAGTTGAAATTACGCTTTGATTGCGCCCCGAATTGTATGTAGACAAAACGTTTAATTTTTAACAAATAAAAATTCAGCTTCGTCTCTTCACATAAATTTCAACATAAAGGTCGCCCGTGCAAGAAGTAAATGAAGCACACTGAGTAATGAAGATATATGACTATCATACTTGACCCTTCAACCAATAGACAATTAGACGTGCATACCTATTTTGTGAGTTTTGTAATGAGAAAAAAGTGATCCATCATCTATTTTTGTGTACCCCGTGTTTTTTGGACACTAATGAGCCAAGAACACAAATCAATGTTATACGTTTCTAAAAATGCAACAGCTTTTCTTTATGTGACAAAGCTAAAGCCTGAGTCATTGCAGACTTTTGATTTTTCTCCTTTTTCCGCATCTGTCAGCACTGTCAACTCAGTTTCAAGTTCTCAGGTAAATTGAAATATCTTTTTAATAAAAATTAGTTTTCTTTTATTTTATTTGCTCATTCTGTAAAGAGTCTGTATTGTAGTACAGTGTCATGTCTCGCGGGGCCATTTGTGTCAGTGAATGCTAGATGAGTAACAGATCAGTCACATTGAGGTAAATTAGTAAAATCTTGACTCTCGCACTTTCTGTCATCTTAACTTTCAACCCTCATAATTGACCAAAGCTGAACTTTTAAGGTGGCTCGCTACTCATGGCCCATCAAAGGTGGCGTCACCATAGCAACAGCAGCCTGTGAGCTGCTTTTTTGGAATTTTATAATTCCGTGCAACGCCCGCTTCATTTGCCATTTGCGCCACTTCTATTAGGGTTAGAGACTTCTGGTTTAAAGCATTAGATGCGCTGTGAGGAGGACTGCAACCAGACAGAGATTCAGCTTTATAGTCTAAATAGAATATTTTTACAGGCAATTTTCGGCAAGCAGGTCTAATTTCTCAAAAATGACTTTGAGATACAAATAAATTTTTATATCAAAATCCATCGCGGTAGGAAACCTTCTCTTATGCTTTTTATTGTTCCTCATAATATTTGGAAATAAATGACAAAGAAATGAGAAATCCTATCTAGCCAATTTTTTTTTAGCGCCATGGTTTATGAAAAAAGTTAAAATTGTCAAAATCAACATTTTTATTCCGAGCCCCTAGGAAAGGCCTTTAAACTAAATATATCTCTTTGAAATTGTAATCAGCTTTGCCATGAAAGTGTCTTCTTTAATTTCATCCTTCATTGCATAATACGGGATGCATGACCACTGAATGGCAGGGCAAACTTCCCAGTAAAAAAGTTAAGAAAAAATTTGAGTTTTTCAGGTTTGCGTAGACTGATGCCTAGTTCTCACGGCACGTTACGGAGAACTTTTTTGCCACTGAGGGGTAGCTTGAGTTGAATTCTAGGAAAAAAATGACCATCCCGGCGACATACAATGTTTATAAAACCATTACATAATTAATTAAAAGCATATCACGGCGGGATAAGACTGTAAATCGGCGGGATAACATCATATCCCTGTGGGAAAGATCTAAATGCCTGGGGGGAAAGATCTGAATGCCTGGGGGGCAAGATCTAAATGCCTGGGGGATGTCAAAGATCGTCGGCGGGATGTCAAAAGACCGTCGGCGGGATGTCAAAAACTGCCGGCGAGGCTGCAAATGTCCCCCCAGGGGCAGGAGAGGTCTCCACAGGGGCAGGAGAGGTCTCCTCAGGGGCAGGGGATGTCCTTATATCCCGCCGGAGATGTTTTTGAGACGTTCTCACTGAAAAACTCCCCGCCGGACATCCAAAAATCAAGAAAATTTTTGGCTCCGTTCCGCCGTCATGAAAAAAAAAATTGAACCTGTTGAATCTTTTTTGACATCCACGGCGCAGTTTTTCCATTTCTAGGAACCCGTGAGGGGAACAAAAACTACCCCTGGGGGGATGTGAAAAGTCGACGGCGGATCACCCAAATTCATCCAAATTACCAAGAAATACCATCCCGCCGACGTCTAAAGTGCTCTGTGACTTGCTGTGAGATTGTAGCATGACTTTCTTGTACATAACCTCAAATATTTTGAAAAAAAAGGCTGGTTGCGACCACTTTTTTTTACATATCCTTGCTATAAACTATATTTTGGATCATTCTAAACTATTTTTAAGAAATCCTATCTTAGAAAGTTCACGAGTATCGAGCCACCTTAGATTCAGATTCAGATTCAGATTCAGATATATTTATTTGCATTGTTTCAAAAAGTTACAAGATCATTGGAGACCCCTCTAAGGCTATCAATTGCCGCTGCCGAGGGGCCACCAGTCAAAAAGTTTACATAGACAAATTTTATAATGCAAGTTGAAATGTGAAAATAAGATTAGAGAAAAAAATATATATATATCAAAATTTTTTACCAAGGCTGACTGGTGACTTCACAGTGCGACTGGAGGGTGATGCAAGCATAGCAAAAAGTCTATAAAATTTTTATAGTAAATACAATTAATAAAAAATATTTAAAAAAATAGATTCTAATTTTGAGAACAAATATAACAGTCAATGATATTACAATCAGTTTCATAGTCGTTGATAAGACAATTTTTGACATACAATTTAAAACCAATAAAACTGTGGCTAAATATTTTTTGTCTTATTTGTTCAGCCATTTCATTGTATCTTAATGGAATTCTGTATTTTAAACTTTGCTTTGCAAATTCATGCCTTACACGGGGTACATGCAGAAATTGACTTTCGTTAAACCTGGTCACATACCTGCGGTGTAACTGCTCATCCAAGACAACAGAGCTCAGCAATGGTTCAGGAAGTAGAGAGTTGAAAAACTTATAGCATAGCTTATAGTCATGTAGAAAAACTTATAGCATAGTTTATAGTCATGTCGAGTGCATATATCTTTGAACTTCAGTATTTTCAAACTTTTAAAAATGGCATTATATCGACTTCTGCTTAGTATTCGCATTGCCTTTTTCTGTAAAATTTCTATCTGTCGATGTCTCATGCCCCAAAGAAAAACACCATAGTTAAGATGAGGAACAATCAAAGAGTAATAAATATTTAGCAGAGCTTCAATGGGTAAAATGTTTTTCAATTTATTTTAGATACCAATTGTTCGTGATATCTTTTTGGACACATTGTCGGAATGAGCTTTCCAGCTCAAGTTCTCATCTAATATAATTCCTAAATAGTTAAAAGTCTTTACAAATTCGACTTCTTGTTCATTAATATATATCTTCGGGATATCAATTTTTCTTTGATGAGTGCGGAATAACATTGCTTTAGTCTTCTTACAATTTAATGATAATTTGTTAATCTCTAACCATTTACTTATCTTTTTCAATTCATCACTAATGACCTTATTTGGATTTTCATTTGGATTACTAAGCTTAATCAATTTCATTGTTGTCATAAGTGTGGAATCATCTGCATAAGTTATAGGATACAGAATATCAGAAGCATTGGCCATGTCATTCACATATATAATAAATAAAAGCACCTTAAAGGGTGCCAATTACGAATCTGTCTCTCTATCTCTGATCATCTGAGAAACATCACAATACATTATCGGGCTATCCCTTTGCATCATGAATTTGAACTTTTCACATGCTTCTGAGTTAAATTCTGTTATAAATGTATGCGTAACCACTTGAACTGACCAATTTGCATTTATTGACAGCAGTAAGCAAATTGCTCCTCTGTTTGTAATTTGGAAAGAAGCTGGCCTTTTTTCTGAAGGTGGATATCAGCTTCCATCTTTCTGGTCAATACCAAATCCAGAAGGTGCTTTTAATTGATGACATTTCTCTTTCGAAGTATTATATCAATCACCAAAACTTGTGAAGAGCAAGTGTGAATCCATAAATCTAAGACGCAAATGTCCACAGGACAATCTGATTTTTATGCCAATATGAACATTTTACTGTATGGCCTATCAGTGTAAGAGAAACACAATATTAAAAAAATACCCAGGACACTGAGTTTGAGCCAATAATAGAAGCTGTCCATCCGAAGGTCACCTAATGGGCTTTTGTGGATTTTTTTTCCAAAAAAAATGCAATCAAGTGAAGGACATTTGTGAACTTGGATGATCCTCATAGAGCAGACTTTTCTGATGAGGTATTGAGAGCGAAATAAAGTCGCTCAACGAAATAGACTCAGGCAAAAATGTAAAGAATATCGTATTATCACAATCTATTAGAACATTTGAAATCAATTAATTTTGAATGGACTTCTGAGAAATTTCCACGGGAGGGGTTATCAATAAAGAATTTGTCTGTCTGTCTGTCTTGTCTGTCTGTATCACTGAAAAAGGGGAGACAATTGGGCACTCATAGACTCTCAAAGACCAGTCCCTTCTGTTTTATGATTATCATGGCGGCGAATCAGATCAAAGTTGGTCAAGAAATTGGCTATTCTCAACAAATGCCATAAGGTATTCTTTATAAGGTGAATAGAGTTGCCTTTGGAACTGGAAATTGATTGCACAAATATTGCTGGTCTCTGCCCATGGTTGCCGTTCTATGGCTACCCAGAGCTGCATCATTGTGGAAGGCTCAACACGAATTTCGTGCCTGTATTGCAGTGCATGACTGAGTGTATTTACATTTACAAAAAATGAATTTTATTCTTTCACATGACATTGTGTTAAGACACTGGATGCCCATATGCATATCCATCACTTAACATGCTGTCAACTGGCTTTGAGGGCGTGGGTTAAAATCTCATCTGGGGCAACTGAAAGACCCTGGGCCTCCCTGAATTAATAGGGTATGTGCCAGACTCACAGTCTTCTCATCTCATCATCATGCGGCGATCACCTGCCTCGATATAGCCCACTAAGTTGCTGCAGAGGCGTAAAACATAAACAAACAATAACAACAATCACTTAACATGCCAAGAATAAAATGTATTTTTTTGGCTGTACAGCACTACTGCTCGCTGTACTCACTTGGTCACATCAACAAAGCTTGATTTACATGTCAAGACTGGATGCATGATTAGGATTCCAGCCATAAAGCAGCATCAGTTTGGTAAATCAGCCTCAGTTTGTTGATTCATGGTGTATCATGGTCAGCACCTGGCTTCTCCCTGGCTTCCTCTGTTGACTTGGCAAACGACTGGACTCCCTCCATCTGCTGCCCTCCTTACTGTGTAATTTTTCAGGATGAATTGCTTCTTCTGACTGGACCACCCTCAAGAAAAGGGTTTACAGGGCCAGTTGGACTTACAATATATTCCTGTTGGATTCCCTATTTTCGAAAAAGACAGGTGTTAGCACAGTTGGTAGTGCTCCAGGCTTCCAATAGACGGTCCCAGGTCGACTCCAGCCCTTGCTCGGTCATCTTGACCTTTTACTTGTAGTACCACATTTTCTATTATCCTTTCCCACATTTCCATTCCCACCTCCTGTCTTGGGCATAGATCCAGGATGTAAAACAAAACCCAACCACCCATCCATTCACAAACAAAATAATATTATTCTCTGGTGAAAGAAAACAGTGCACAATAATTGTGAAACAGCAATAAACATCTAGATAACCCTGTTGGTCTCTCTCATTGTGTTTGCAGTCGTCTAAGCTAACAATTTTTTGCCTCTGCCACCAAAGGGGCCCCAATTGATGGTTTCCAAGTGGGGCTAATTGATTTGCATAAACAAATTGCACCCGGGAAATGCACTGGAACTAGGCCATTGTGTTCCTGAATTGTTCTACAGCATGTGATGATGGTTTGAACCTGACAGCATCAGTATGACCTCAAACTCACAAAGCACTCTTTTAAAAACTCTTTTGTATACCATTAACACATGGATGACAACAAACAATGTTTATGTTTTTCTGCAGATTGTCCTTGCAAACACAAGTCTTGACATCTCTGGAATATGATGTGACCTGGAACAGAGGTGATTTATACTGTTGTTACATAGAGGTTTTTCAAACAGATTGTCCTTTTAGTTCATCTCAAGTATCATATTGACGGTAATACAAGTTCACCAAGTTCCATTCAATAGCAAGAGTTTCTCTCAGCTGAATGTGAATTAAACACTTTTTTTTGGTTCATCTTTTTTCAGAAATATGGCGACACATAATATTCTCATTTCTTGGCAAACCTTATATATCTTCTGTTGATCTCCCATCAAGTCGTGCAGAACATGAATCAATGAAGTCATGACACTCAGACCTACAGAAAAAGCTGATGTTGACACTATTTATTCATGTTAACCCTTAACCTGATATGGACGATAGCTACGTCAAACCCGACTACTAAATACTTTGTGTTATTTTTCACAAACCTACCAATTTTCTTCTTCCTTACACTTAACTTGCTGTTAATCCGTGATTACAGTTAAAGTTACCCTCTAATTGCACCCAAATTCCATGTAGACAAAAGGTTTCATTTTTGACAAATAAACATTCGACCATTTCTCTCAGCATAAATTTCAACATATATGTTTCCTCTTTCAAGATAACAAATGATACACACTAATTAGGTTGCTGACAGTAACCAAGATGCATGACTATTTTGCTTAGCCTTTAGACTGGCAGACATGTGAACCTATTTTGTTCATGAAGTTTGTGATTAGAAAAAAGTGATGTATGGACTATTTTTGTGTACTCCATTTTCATTGGACACTAATGAGTCGAAGAAACGTATTCACTATCGTATATTGCTAAAAATGCAACACATTTTTTTTATTTGGTAAAGCTAACAGCCTGGGTCATTGCTGACCTGTTTTCCCCATTTATAAATATATATATATATATATATATATATTTATCTTTTCAACCTTTTCTACTTGTTTCATTCAGTAAAGTGACTATTGTGGAGTATATTGCCATTCTGGTTACTGTTACTACAGGGGAAAAAGAAGTGCAACGAAAGGATCAAGTGATTTGTGACTCAAGTGGTCTGGTGACAAGCGATTTTTCTTTGCACCATTGAGCACTGAGTGTAAACATTTATCAAGGTATAGACAACAATTAATTAATATTTTTCATTTGACAGCTGATAGGTGATTTAGTTCAACAAAGCAAAAATGACATAATTGGTCACAGTCAGAAAAATGCACCAGTCTCAAATTGTCAGACAGTTCATTGTTTCCAATCCAGTAAAACTTACTAAAAATTATTGTGAAATATTCAATTTATAAGCGTTTTTTCTCAGACACATGTACTTGTCATCAGAATAATCAACTGATACAATATGCGTTTGAATGAATCTTTGAATCTGTCAGTCCATATCTCTCTGCCATGCTATGTCTTTCTCCATCTTTCTCCATCTTTCTCCATCTATCTATCCATCAATATCTCTATATCTCTATATATCTATCTCTCCATCGATCGCATCTGCCTGCCTGCCTTTCCTGCCTGCCTGTCTGCGTAGGCTACCTCTCTGTCTACCTCCCTATATATTTCTATATCTCTCTATATAGCTCCATGCACTTGGCTTTCTATCTCTCTCTCTCCCGATCTCTCAACAGAGGCCATTTTTCCTTTTAAGTTTTGTTGAATAAAATTGTATTGAGATTATGGAAGAAAAACGCATTACACCCCTTGTCAGTATACTATGACACAGTGCAAAATAGTCAACAATAGCAAACCACACAATCAATTCATAAATGTGTGTGTTGATGGATTCTTAGGATTCAGTTGACATGTTCAGGTTCTGTCTCCATGTACTTTTTACAGTGCAATGTTTGGTATGACGATCATTCAAGGGTGTTTGAAAATAATTGTCAGGTGTGATACACTGTGCTCAGAGGAGCATGAAAATTTGTGACGTGGCAAAGCCACTTGAGCACCATGCACATTGTCATTTCGTTGCACTTCTAGTTCCCCTGTAGTAACTTTTCTTAATTTTACTATCTGTCTGCCCAAAATCATAATTATACATATAGACATTTGTTTCATTAGCTATAAGTGGAGTCAAGTGATTCCTTCCTGACAGCATAAGCATTCAAATAATCGACCATAAAAAGTAGGTCAATTGCACCTCGAAGTTAATGGGGCTGCATGCCCCTCCCCTACTCTACTCCATTTTCAATGGACACTAATGAGCCAAAGAAATGTATTCACTGTGTTATATTACTAAAATGCTGACCTTCATCTTGTCAAACTTGATTATGTCATTGGTGTCTGTCTTCTCCTTGACCCTTGATGTCTAGCACATTTCCTCCTGCACAATTTGCAAGGTTTCTTAACGACATTTGGTTACGAAAACATGAAGCTTGACGTGTCCATCAAAATCCTGCTAACTAAGTGACACATTTTCAAAGTTTTCCATTTTGGTTGTGCACTATAATCTTGTCCGCTCATAAATGACAAACTTGTAGTTACAGCAAAGGCAAGTGAACTGATCACTCCTTGCTTTAAACTATTCGTGCATGTATTTACGAGAAGATGCTAGTCATACACTGTATGTCAAAATTGCATAATAATTTAGCTGTTTTTCAAGAAGGTATTTCAACTGGGCATACATATCATATATTTTATCTGAATTTTTCTCTAGCATGGAAAAAATTTTGACAGGGTTTATAACACACATTGAAATCACCATCCATATGATTGACTATTTCTAAAGTGGTGGTCAATTTACATTGCTTTTTGGGTCCTCAGAATTCATTCCAAGACCATTGTCGTCAGATTCATTTCCTGTCAACAGGCAAAATTGGTGTACGCACAAAAATATTTCACAGGCAAAATGACAACCCAAACTGATATGCCCTTGTGATTAAAATGGTACTTAGGCTGGCAACAATATTATGCTTCTCAGTGCTTTAATTGACTTTCATTCAACATATTTATTCTGAAAGCTGTCAACTCTTCACACAAAAACTGGTCCTGAATATTTGACTGTGCTGCCCTCTTGTGCATACTGACAGCATACCACATTACCAGAGTTGCATGTTGCACTTGTTGGTTGATTTCATAAATAAAGACAAACAAAGTAACTTTCTTATTATATCTAATTGTGGCTTACTTAAACTTTGATAAAAAAATTCATAGGAATTCTATCAAAGTGTTTGAAGTTTAGTGCGGACTGGGGATTCTTGTTCAATAAATAAACAATAAAATGCCATCATATAAATAGCAGCAGAAAATGCATTTTTAACATGTAATTTAATCTTCCCTTTCTCATGCATAACTCAACAGAAAGATAATGTGGTACAAATTGTGAAATAAACCAAATACCCTATGCATGCATTGCATGCTATTTTCTTGGTCTCTTGTCATGTTTCACACCAAACTCTTATGGAAGATCTTAACTCGAAACATCACACAATTTGATATACTATTACTATTAGCCGTCTCTTTTGGGAGACTGATATTCCATTGTCTACAATGCAGTAAGTTCTATTCTAGACATTTCTTGTGTCCAGTTGCTCAGTGCAGTTTTATGCCCTTTGAGTTTTCCTGATAGACTCCCCTCAGGGGAGCAGTTGTCACCTTGAATTAGTGGCAACAGGAAGGATGTCAATTGCTCAGCTCTTTTCTATAAAGAAAACAGATAAGAGCATTTGATAGAGGCATCCTTGGCAGGCTATAGAGAGTATATTTCTCATCAAAATTATTCACTTACAAGGCTCATCAAGAATATTAAAAATTGTTGTCAATTTTACACATGGCACAGGAAATAATAATACATTTAAATGATTGTCTTAACAAATTGCTGTTGCAGTACACCAATATTTTTTCCAAGCACACATGAAAACTTCCATCCTTTCAGGTGGAAAAATAGCATATTTTTATAACCATGATTCTCTTCGAACAAAATACATAATTATCAACCAAAAAAGTAATAACCTAGTGGTAGGAATCTGTTCTAAGTCATGTAGCTGGTTTAGCATAAAATTTCTACATTTAAAGTAATTTTTAATGAATTATTTCTGGATAATCAAAACTTGAGTTTGATAGCATGACACGCGGAGGAGTGCGTGAGTATCTGCCAAAGGGCATGGATTTGTATGAAAACTGTACAGTACCTTGTCCTAAAATTACTTCCAGTAAGCTATAATGAACTAGTTTTTATCCATTGAATGATAATACCACAAATAACTCAATTTTAATGATGCTTTCCAAAGTGGACCATTGAAAGTTCTTCTAAAAACAATGACAAAAGAGAAAAAAAAATTGATGAAGACTTCTTTCGCATCATCAATTTGTTTTATCCCATACTTATGTGCTTTTTGGTTGACCTGGAGGGTGTATTACACTTACATGTATACACTTGACAATCTCCAGGATAAGTAGAAACATTGAACCATCCAATATCCAAATCTGACCATGGAGAATATACATTGTACAGAATCATGGTCCAACTTTGTTGTATTTTTGCAGCAACCTTTAGGGGCCAATTTGGTTCCACTGCCACCAAAGGGGCCTTGACTGATGTTTTCCAAGTTGGGTTCATTGATTTGCATAACCTGATTGCACCAGGCAAATGTAGTGGGAAAAGGCTATTGTCTTGTTTCGCACTTCTGTTCTGAAAGTGATGGATGCCACGACTATAACATTTAAAGAATAGAGTTAAATATACATGTATATGTGCAATATAATACATCCTGCAGTTTAGTTATTTTCTTTTGTTAGATAACTTAGACACGCTGTCACTGGTTCCAAATTTGTTGATATTTTTTAATAGTTAAGAAAGATCATACATGTAGAAACCTAGATAACATTTTAGTGTCCAAGTAAGCAAATATTCAGTCAAAATTTAAATGCACCAAAAATTAAAATGACAAGTAAATTCATAATCATGACAGGAAAGTTAAATAGTTTTCAGATGACTTAGCTGCAGGCGAATCGGTCAAAAAGCTTGGTCTGGATATTAAAACCAAAGACTTGCTACTGCTCAATATAATTTTGGATGGTTCCAATCATGCACCAGACAGGATTCTATCATGCTCTAAAAAGTTCCCTTGAACTGAGCTAAAATGGAACATTACGGTTATTCTTTTAACTTTTTTAGAGTTCCATGTGTGATGAATCTTTTAAAGGATTCAATTTGGAAGTTTCAAACCGTTAATTTTTTGTTGTTAGGGTGTTCCAATTAATGTTAAACCACACCAAAGAGGTCCTTTTCTAGATGTACAGTCTGCATACCATTGAGCAAGGTTAAATACAGCAGTTTTTAAGCAGACTTCGCTCTTGGAAAGTTGGGGTACAAAATTTCTGGTCATTAGTCCGTCATAAATTTGGAAATGATAAGGATGTCAATTGAAGTTGACCGACTTTCAGGTCGTCAACTGCTCTTCCCTTCACCCTGTTTCCACCCCTCCTCCATGCCATTCTCTGTATAATTTTCATGAGGATGCCCTCATATCAAACAAACACCTACAAAGGGTTGAAAACAAGTTGGTCAGTTACAATTTATGAGGGGTAGAAAGCCCTTATCAAACTTTTGGTCTGAGGAGAAACTTTTACCTCAAAAGTTCGAAGAGCGAAGGCTGCTTAAGAACTGCTGTAAATGGGTATAAGTTGAATCAAGTTAAAGTACACATCACCAGTAGAAGACGATACATCTTAGACCATTTTCTCTGGCTGATTGCAATTTATCTCCCAAGAAAACTAATACTGCCACTGATTAGGTTACTGACAGTTACCATGACGCATGACTATTTTTCTTAGCTTTCCTAAAGACACACATGCAACTTCCTTCAACGGCATTAACTTGGTATTGGCAACACTGCGACCCTCTGATTCCAAGACTCCAAGCTAATGGGTTTGATGTGATTCATCAATTTCATTTTTCTTTTGCCTTTTCAAGATACATTTAAAAAAAGAGTTGACATTAATATAAATTTGTTTGTTATGATATGAAGACTAAAATTCTTGATCTTATTTTCATGCACAAATCCACAAATTGGACACTGAAATACATGTAGTGATATTGTGTTAGATCCTCATGTGGTGTTTTCATTTTTAATACTTCACAATTAGTAAATACAAGAATATAATTCATAATCTGAAATTTATTGCATTTATTGGCTTTCTGAATGTTGGCTACGATTCATATGAGTATTTTTCATTGTTGAATATATTAGACCTTACAGATGATTTCATATTTGTAGACTTAAGGACTGAACATGATTTTTTTTTTCTAGGACATGTTATCCTATGGGGAAAAGTGATGTCAAAATGTTTTTATGTCACTTTCCCCTATTGAATACATGACCTAGAAAAATATCACGTCCAGTCCTTATGTCTACAAATATGAAATCATCTGTAAAGGCTCAATGCAACTAAGCACTGCACGCAGCACTTTTGCATTAATTACAACTATAATTTTCAACAACAACAAGTCTATGATTTTGAGAAGTGCATTTGCATATCTTACAAAATAAATTATGTAAGCAGCAATAATCATATAGCGATCTACTTGCACATATTAGCATTACAAGGGATGCAAACATTGAAAGTCTGGTCCGACTAGGTTTTACTTTTAGCAGCTTCCTTAAGTGACCAATTTGCCTTCATTGCCACCAAAGGGGCCTGTATTGATGTTTTCCAAGTGGGACTCATTGATTTGCATAAACAAATTGCACCGAGGAAATGTAGTGGAATGAGGCTATTGTCTTCCGGAACCAGCCTCTTCTGCACGTGTCAGAGTCAAGGTTGTATCTTTCATACTAAGCAGCATGTTCAATCAATTATCAGCTCCAGAACACAAAACTACAACATATATTAAAAGAGAAAAATAATTACTTTAATGAAATAATTATTTGGAAAAATTGTACAAAGAAATAATTATGGTTTCTTGCCAGTGTCACAAAACTGGCTTTCCAAAATGGTATCAGGAAAAGAAAATCATCATATTTTTCGAGTATGTTTTTTTGCCAAGCACTGTCGTCTGCTCATTATCACATCCATGACAGGGGTCAGGTGATATTGTTGCCGCACTCATTGGAGCCATCTATTGTGGCTAGCTTTGGATATACATGGCATTGTTCATCATTTTAATTTTTAGCCTCAACTGGGTTTTTGTGTAATATATCCCAGTGGTTGAATTTGACATATTGATTTATGACAAAGGTGTGATCAAGAATCTGATCGTCAAAATATTGGTGGATTGATTGAAACTTTTATTAAAGTGGTTGGTACACACACATAGAATTGCACAAATAGATGACACAGATCAGTGGTACCTAACCTTTATATATAGTGGGTTATCATAAAACAGTTCTGAATTTTCCCTAAATTTTCCTTAGGGCAATTTAATCCAAATCGCAATGTGCAGATGAAATTTCTTGTAGGAAATTTTGTGAAGAGCTTTTGCTATGAAGTAGCCTTGAGTCTGTTAATCCATTGTTAATCTTAGTCGCAACCTTGCTTCCCTGTGTTTGCTAGGCAAGCTATTGGACTTTGTACATCTGCTGCCCATCTTACAGTGTTTGCCTATAATTAGTGATGCAGACCGGACCGCCTTGGACCAGTCCGGTCCGCGGTTTAGCCCTGGACCGCCAAAATACCGGACCACCTACAAAAAACCGGTCCAAGGCTGGTCCGGACCGGTCCAGTGATTTTTCATGTCATGAAGAGTATCGCATGAATTTTGTCATATCTAAAAATGTAATTTATGTCATATATATTGTTCAAACCCTGATTTTTATCATAATTTTCGAAATGCCTCTGGACCGCCTCTGGACCGGTCCAGTAACAAAATCGGACCACCTTATCGTGGACCAGACCAGGACCGGACCACTTTTGCAAATACCGGACCACCCTCTAAAAGGTGGTCCGGTCTGCATCACTATCTATAATAATTGACAAAACTGAAGTTCTGGAATGAGAGAGGAGTATAACTTTAGTTTCTAGAAGCATACTCACTTATAATATTCTCCGAGGCCGAAGGCCGAGGTGATTATCACAAAGTCAAGTCCATATAACCTGATATTGACTGAAACTGAAGTCCTCAATTGTTTTGATCCATGACTGTACACAAAGAAGCTGTTTTTCAGAAGCCTGAAGTCGGTATGTGTTTGTTCTGAACAACATCTTTTTAATGTGTCTTGTTCATAAATCAGTAACTATTGTTTTATATTTTTGGAATGTAGAAGTAAAGACCTCAATGATACATAATTTAAAAAAATCATGAAGTTTGTAACAGAGTGATTCTGAGGAGTTATCAGGCTATTATTTTTCATGGAAAGTCTGGTATAAAAAGCTAAAATTGCTGGTTTTTTCAAAAGGTTCCTGTCAGTTATCATTATACAGACTATTTGAGAATCCCCCCTTACTCTGCACCAAGATCAGGACACGGCATAAGTGTCCAATAATGTTGTTAAAAATTAGTTGTGTATTTTGGATTAGATTGGAATATTTGTAAAGTTGAAATGAAGTTTGAAACTCTCATCTTTGGGTTGTTAGCATAATCAGAGACAGCACTGGAGATTCCTCTACGAATACATAAATGTCCATTTTACATCAGCGCCTATTCTAAATACATGTAAAATCTGCAAGGATGTGATTTTCTGGAATCTTAATTCATGTAAACTTTAACATCTCCAATCGGCAAACATGCTACTTATATAGTTTGTCTTTTGGTAAAGCGTAGGAATGCAAAAATAGTCTCTCAGAAGAAAAAACTATAAATTTAAAAGAAAATTCTTTTAAACAAAAGTGGTGTTTCTGAAGATCAATTTACAGGCTCCGCAAGTCTTACTATTCCATACATTTACATCCGAGCTGACCAACAGACATTCCACCGATTTATATTCTTGAATTAATTGCACTAAAATTGCAACAGATGGAATTTATGTTAAAAATAGGCTATCTAAAACGAACTAGTCAAAGAAATATTTCAATTTCTTGTAAAATCTGCACTCGTTTCCCTGTTAATATCTTATATCTGACATCAAGGAAACCCCTGGAAGAAATTTTGCGATGAAAAACATCATTTTAAAATTGTATTTTCACATCAAGTTGACATGCATTTGGCACTTGTGAGGACTTACTTTTAAAAGTATGGTAAATGTGACTTTTAAGTATTGGGCCAAAGAGGAGGGGGGTGTATGTTCTGACACCTATATCCCCCCCCCCTTGCCTACGCCCCTGAGGAGTGTCCAGCTGCTTTCTTTCTTCTGTTAGTCAATAAGCTGTGACTACAAGAGTGATTCAATATGCATTATAGAAAAGCTGTATCAACACCTTTTACCAATCCGAGCACCAAGTCCTTTTCCTGACAAATGATTCTCAAAAAGTTTCATGTAGTTGGTAACTTCCTACTTAGAGGTATTCCAAAAGCATTTTCTTTGGTTCACAGTTGGCATAGTACTGAGTGTAGTTAAATAGATTTGTAAGTTTAATAGTGAATATATAAGTGACATGAATGTGATACATCTCCGATCATTTTATCCAGCTGATTGATTCTTACCTTAAAAGAAAACTAATGATGCCACTAATTTGGCTGCCGACAGTTACCATGATGCATGACTATTTTTCTAAGGCTGCCTAATGAAAAACATGAAACTTCCTTCAACTGTATTAACTTGGAATTAGCAACACAGTGACCCTCTGATTCTGTGACTTAGTGTTAATCGGAGGCTGATGGTGTTAAAATGATTAAACAGCCATCTTTTGCAATTTTCCAGAGGAGTTCTCTAAATAGTGTTTTTATGGTCATATCACATACAATTGATAAAAACTCCAGTATCTATGGAAAAAAAACTTTTTGAAAAAACACTTTAGAAGTTTAAGGGGAAATTTCAGCAGTACAGTTATTGAAACAACCACATAAAAAACGAATCAGTGGAAAATTCAAACTTGAACATAATATTAAGCCTACTATTTCTGTGCTATATCTTTATCAAAGTAAACTCTAGAGCTAACCCTCCCCATGTCATTTCAGGTCTTAGTGACAACAGGAAGGATATTATTTCCTGAGTGTTTCTCAATAAAATCTACAGAGAGAAACATGTAAAAGGAGAATGTCATTGACCCCATAGAATAGGCACTAAGTATTGCCGAGGAAATTAGTCATAGGATTCCTGATGTTCATGCAGTACTTAGAATATACGGAAGTATCAATAAACTTTTGGACCGCTGTTTATCAATTTTATAACGGAAAAGTAGCTATGCACTTTGAAAGTCTGGTCTGACTGTGTTTTATTTTTAGCAGCACCTTAAGTACCCATTTACCTTCATTGCCACCAAAGGGGCCTGGATTTATGTTTCCAAGTGGGGCTCATTGATTTGCATAAACAAATTGCTCCAAGGAAATGTAGTGGAAGGAGGCCATTGTCTTTCGGAACCAACCTCTTCTGCACGTGTCAAAGTCAAGTTTGTGCCTTCAAAGTACACTACTCAATCAATGATCAACTTCCAAAATGCAAACCTTCTTTGCACTGAAGTTCATCGATTATGACAAGGTAAGAAAAATTGAAAGTATAATGCCATTGGATGAATAATATAACTTGAAATAATGCAAAAATAATACACCCATCATTCAGTGTCACAAAATTAGCTTACCCTCACAGTATCAGTAAAGTAAAATCAGCATTTTTCTAGCTTGCTCTTGATTTTTCTTGGCTGAGCACTACTGGTGTCTAGTCAGTATTGCAACTGTGATTATGGAACAGTCTTGAATAACCATTGTTGTTGTTTTTTTCTGCTGGCCTGGTACATAGGCCTTGCAAGCGTGTTGCCCTGCTGCAGATTCTCCTGGTGGCATATTTGGGTTGGCTATGGATATTCATAGCATAGCTCATCTTTTGGTATTTTTGATCAACGACAACTTTTTTAGTCAATCACATTGATTGAAGGAGAATTATTGAATTTTGATTGAAGTAGATATATGGAATGTTGAAAAAGTAGGGGTAAGGGATCTGACACTCACAATAACATCTTTGCGCAAAAGTTGCATTAGAAGGTTTTACTACGAAGCAGCCTTGAGTCTGTCAATCCATTCTTAATCTTGGTCACCATCTTGCACTTCTATCTAATTTAGTTTCTATATTGAAATTACTGATTAAAATTAATGACATCTCATCAATTATTTTTAAAAATGTTCATGTGGTGAATTCCTATTTCGAACTTTTTTTTCAACTAGGTACACAGTTGGTAAACTAAAATCATTAGAGCATAGTATACTACACCCGCAAATTGAATCAAGAATAGAGATACTTCGCAACGATACATCTCAGACCATTTTCTCTTGCTGATTTAAGTTTACCTCTAAAGAAAACTAATACTGCCAGTGATTTGGTTGCTGACAGTTACCATGACGCATGACTATTTTTCTTAGCTATCCTAAAGGCACACATGCAACTTGCTTCAACTACATTAACTTGTATTAGCGAACACAGTGACCCTCTGATTGCAAGCCCCCATGCTGATCTGAAGCTAATAGGATTGATGTGATTCGTCATTGATCTTCTATCTTTTCAAGATGCTGTAAAAGAGAGTTTCAGCATCGCAAAGCCCAAACGCCCTCATATATAATAATTATAGTAACACTTTTTTTTTTTAACATCACTGTCCTACATTTGTGAAAACGACAATTAATAACTATTTTACAGCGTGATCATTTGGTGATTGATGAATAGCATAATCTTCAAAATGTTGGCACCACAAATACATATTTTTGAAGTCCCAATTAGCATTCATGTTGAATTGATCTGTACATGCTAGCAGGGTACATTTCCTACTTGTATAATATATTTTCAGATATTAGCTACCCAGTCAACAATTTGACCTCACTGTGATATATCTGTGAGGTCTTCAAAGACACCTTGAAAGCTCACAGAAAAGACCTCACATCAACCTCATTTTGAAGCCAGTCAATGAGGTTGATTTGAGCTCAAAAGTTGAGGTCACACTGTGAGCTCCCTGTGGGCCTAATGTGAGGTCTCATAGTAAGATTCATGTGAGCCTCTTGTGAGCTTTCTGTGAGCTCTCTGCAAGCCTTTTCAGAGGTCAACTCTGCAGGGTGAACTTTCTGTGACCTCTGCAGGGTGAACTTCCTGTGACCTCAAATCACCCTCATTGACCTCTTCAAGAGTTAGACAAATACACAGACAGAATAGCAAGTTTGTTCACTCATTTTATTTGTCAAATCACATTGCTGGATTTGGGGGGGGGGCTTTATTCAAATATCTTCAATCTTCATTCCTGTAGTCCAACCCATACATATCAACCAGCAACCTGAAACAAAATAAAAATAATACAAATACATGTATGTGCTACATATTATAATACTTCAGCAACTTCAATAATGTCCCATATATATATAGGCTGAATTATCCTATTCTGTGTGTGTGGTTGATGTCTATCATCGAATTATTCCGACATAAATTGTCAATTAAAATGGAAAACATTACTAGTTCATTCATATCAAAACTGTATGTTTGTTTAGTGCAATGGCTCCTGATACTAAATGGCAGTTAAAAGATTGTGCCAAAACTGCTGTATAATTTAACTGTCAAAACACATATAGTTGTCATTTTCTGGATGCTTAATTTCCATGCCTGTGTAATCACTAAGTGTTTAAACCCATGCTAACATAATTTTCAAATCTACAAACTATATAAAAGTGTACTTACAGGCATTATTTCATCTCCCAAATTTCCCTGTTACATGTTGATTCAAAATGGTGGATGGAATGTTGTGATGGCCATGTGATGTCACTTCCTGTCACAAAAAGCTCACAGTGTGAGCTCTCTGTGAGATCTCATAGTGGCACCGTCATTTGTGAGCTCACTGTGAGCTCAAAGAGAGCTCACATTTTGTCAGCATGTGAGATTTATGTCAGCTCTGCATGAGGTAGCAATGCATGAGGTCACAATGTGAGCTCTCTGTGACATCTCTGTGTGATTTCCTTGTCACCTCTCTGAGAGATCTCATAGTGACACCATCATATGTGAGCTCACTGTGAGCTCATTGAGGGCTCACATTTTGACCTCAGTATGTGAGATTTCAGAGAGCTCTGCATGAGGTAGCAATGCATGAGGTCACAAGGTGTGTTGACTGGGTATCTACTCAACACAGTAAATCTTCACGTAGGTAGAAATTATCATTGAGGTCATTACTATAATCATAACCACTCTGATTAACAACATTTCATCAAAAGAACAAGTTTCTCTGTCAGTGGATTGCAAATGTAAGTTCCAGAAAATTATATATCATGTCCAACTTTCATTTCAGTTTGTGTGCCATCTAAATTCTCCTGCTGGACTTACCTCAGGCAATAGTCGCCACCTTGAATTACAGAAACAGGAAGGATGCTATTTCCTGAGCATTTGTGTTAGGGGAATACTAAGTTTGTGCATGTTGACAGAGGGATCCATTGATACAATATTGATTTAGTATCGCCCAATATAAATTTTGAAATTTGTTTCAAAAATGTCAGAAAGAAACCTGATTAAAAAAAGAAGTGGTTCATAATTTAGCACAACATCGTCTGCTGCTTTAGCAGGTCTTTATCTAAGGCACCCAAGTTTCTCGAATTAAATATTGAAGAGTGGAAAACAGTTTTTTTGGAATAAACACTTTCTTGAATATGACAACAGCATAATATCTGCTCAATTCTTTATCCTAGGATAGCTTAAAATAAGAGCAACCATAAGTTCTAGCAAGGTCATAAAATATCTTTGGAAGATGTAATATCTTTTGGCATATCAGAGTACATGTAATGATGCAACCACTTCCTCTTAACCAAGTTTCTTGGTCTGGTAATTAAGAGGCATCGACTGGGTGTAATCGGGACAGACATTGTTTTGACCAGCCGAACATTGCATTATATACTTCACACACATGTTAGTCGTAAGATTGTTTCAATGTGTAAAAATATTACAAAGGTCATACACTTTGAAAGTCTGATCAGACTTTGTTGCGTTTTTAGCAGCCACATTAAGGGACCAATTTGCCTTCATTGCCACCAAAAGGGCCTGGATTGATGTTTTCTAAGTGGGGCTCATTGATTTGCATAAACAAAGCACCAGGGAAATGTGATAGAAAGAGCCCAATTGTCCTCCGGAACCATCCTTTTATGCATGCGTCAAAGTCAAGTTTGTACCTTCAAAGTATACTTCTTATTGCTCAATCATTCATCAAATTCCAAGATTCAAACCTACTTCGCACACTAAGAATGAACAATTCTCACATGGTAGGCAAAATTGAAATTGTCAGTGCCATTGGATAATAATATTATTTGAATTAATGCAATTGTAAACAAATGCACTTTCTATTCAGTGTTACAAATCAGCTTACCAAGTGTGTCAGTAAAGTAAGATGATTTCTTCATCTAGCTTGCTCAAAATTGAGCTCCATTGGCTGAGTACTGCTATCTGGTCAGTATTGCAACTCGGTTATGGATCAGTCTTATGTGACGAGTTGTTGTTGCATGGATTTGTGCATACACTATAAAAAAATTTCGGGACAAAACTGGTTTTTTAAATGGAAAACAGTTTTTCGAAAAAGCAAACTTCCATGCAAAAGCCAATATGGATTTAAAAAAAACCATTTTGGATTTTAAAAAAGCGGTTTTGTCCCGAAATTTTTTTGAGTGTAGCCTTTACAGGCATATTCGGGACAAGTATGGATGGTCAAAACATAGTTTTTTTACAGCAGCTTTGTAATATATCTCATTCAGTGAAGTGGATGTATTGATTTTCTACAAACTTCAATACTCACAATAGAATCCAAAACTCAATAACCAAGAGGAACTTCTTGAAGAAAAAATTGCATTAGAAGCCTTTGCTATGAAGTGGCCTTGAGTCTGTTGATCCATTGTTAATCTTGGTCACCACCTTGCTTCTCTGTGTTTGCTTGGCAAACTATTGGACTTTGTCCATCTGCTGCCCATCTGACAGTGTTTGCTCATAACAATTGCCAAAAAGTTTTGGAATGACATAAGAGAACAACTTTATTTTCTACATGAGTAGATTCATAGAGCTCTACTTCCTAATCAAATAACATCCGAATTATATAGTTTCAATTTTCATCAGTTGTATAATGGAATTTCAATCGTAATGTTGAACTTCGTAACTTAAGAATCTGATATGCAAGGTACTTAAAATATGGGTATAAACATATGAGTCAAGGACAGAGACATTTGCAACATTCAAGATTTATATAATCAATTTTGAATGTAGCATTATTATCATCTTGCACTACATTCTTGCTTGAAGAATTGCTGCTGTCTGGCCACCAAAGCTCAATCCACAAGTGTAATTGGTGACATTTCTATTTGCAGCTCCTTGGCAGACGTCTCCTATCGATCACTTGCCAAGAAACTGTAAAGAGCAAGTTAGAATCAATAAAGCGATGACACCCAGACCAGCAGGAGAAGCCCCCACCAACCGATGTTGGCAATTATAGTATTTGTCAATACTTGCTGCAGCAGTGGTGGTCTTGCTGGTGTAAGAAAAATATAGCTGGGATGGTTCTGGGATGGTGGGCCACCTAGTGTTAATTGGCATCTTGGAAACAAGGATTGGTACTAAAATGCTAATTTGCTGCATCCTTAGTTGGTGTACTAGAAAAGGCTGTACTCGTACTCGTACTCGTACTCGTAGATGTGGCAAGTACTCGTACTCGTACTCGAGTACATTTGCATGTACTCGTGCCCAACCCTGCTTGTATCCCAAAACCGACTGAATTTTTCCTTTTCTGTGTACACCGAGGAAAACAAAATGACCTCGTCTGCAGAAAACATGTCACTGGTGTTACTCATTAAATTAAGCATGGTTGTAAAAGGAATGTTCCCTTCCATCTTTGGTCTAATGTACCAGGGTGCTTTGTCTGATGGACGAGTATTCTTTTTCGGTGTCACTGTGTTACCCTCAAAAATGGCCTATATATAATTCTGGAATTTTCAAAAACTGCCTCAGTTACAGGATATGTCCTGTTTATAGAGATCAATCTTTGTCAACACCTGTTCGAATCATTGCATCACTGTGCGAGAAATTGGTATTTCAGTGCAAATTGTCACTGGTGTTACCGTCACCGGTGTTACTCAAACATGGATAACAATGGTGTCCGATGGCAACACCAGTAGTAAATGGTGACAGAAAATCACATGAAACTTTTATTTTAATGGGAAATATTTCAAACAATTATGAATTTGGTCACTGGTTTTACTTTGAGTCAATTGTGTTTCTTAACTTGTACAGTAACACCAGTGACACTTTTGTCTCAGTTATTCAATTCAATTCAATTCAATTCAATATCTTTATTCGCACACAAAGTGGCATAATAAATATTTACAAGTACAGAGATAAAAAGACAAATAAAAATGATTTAAAAAAAAAAGAGCATATATAAAATAACAGAAAATGTTAAGCTTTAAGTTTTAAGTTGGCACCAGGTAGGTAAAACCTCATTCAGTACATAACGTGAACAACAAATCCTTACTCTCTTCATAATTTAACACACTGTCTAACACACCATCTCTCACAAGAATTAACTCCTTGACCGTGTGGCCAACAACAGTGATATTCCTGGCAAACCAAGCCTTCTCATTGAAGTTAAATAATGAAACTTCTTCTATATTATACTTGTGACAAAAATCTCTAACTTCCTGTCCTGTGACAGAGAAAGGACAATTGAGACAATGATCATACACATGTTTGACCACAGAGTTACATCTCTCATTAACAATTCCTTTTATAAACCTAATAAATCGAATTTCTAGTGATATATCTAGAGGCACTGTGTCCATAATAAAAGGTAATAGATAACAATGCGTTGTGTATGGTACATTAGAAATAATTCTCACAGCTTTGCGCCATGCAACACATAATTTAGAGAATTCTCTACTCTTATAAGACCATAAAACAGAACCGTAGTAGTCACAGCAATACTGTTTAAACAACTTTTGTTTAACCACAGTGCTAAGTTTACCAAAGTCAGCCATAAAAATATTAAAGGATTTCCGATATTGTGGAATGACCCCAGAACAATTTAATTAGGGGTAGTCAGGGGGGAAGGTGGGGATAATAGGGGAAAGGAGGAGGTAAGTGGAGGAAACGGGAGCAAATTTTGGGGAAAGGAGGGGGAAAATGGGGGAAGCGGGAGGTAAATGTGGGATGAGGGGGCAAGCAGGGGTAAGTGGGGGGAGGGGAGGGGTAGCAGGGGGAATTTGAGGGCAAACTGGGGAACACTAATATTGTGGAAATAAGGAAAGGGGAGGGGGTGTACCCTTTTATGAGGCTTAGTAAACCATGTGCATAAATGTAGGACAATAAGCCTCTATCAAACAAATTAGGTCTATGCCATTTTTAAAATGTTACATGTAATGATAGTGTTTCTGTTTTTTTTTTCTTTAGGATTAGCCACCCAAGGCCTGAGTCTCTTGTTTTATGCCTGTCTGTTTATTAATGTTGTAAGTTATTCAAACAACACAGTAAAGATAGCGCAACTTGTGGCACAGACAAGACATTCTGTTAAGTGTTACATAGTCTTTACAACTATTCTGTTGTCCTGATTAATCTATCTCAAAGTTACTGAATAGATTCAAATATGTATTTTTGGTATCACAAAGCAAAAACAGCTGCTTTGTATAGCCTTCTGTATATGTGACAGTGCATTCTTTTTTGGACAGTCACTTGATATATATATATATACAGTGCCGCCTGTAAGTAAGTGAAACGCATGACATTGTGCCATTGCATCAATGGTAAACATCCTCGGCCAAACTGCTTGTGAACCACCCTTCCCTATGTTTTAACATTGGGCCTGCGTTTCACTTACTTATCAAAGACTTTGACCCATACCTAACTCCCACTACAGCGAAGAAAATGGGCTGCTATTTTTATCCCACTTGCCTCACACATCGGCCTTTATGACCCACTTTGTTTCCCTTTCATCCGATGAGAATTCATACCTCCACAAGCAGTTTGGCCGAGGATGTTTACCATTGATGCAATGGCACAATATCATGCGTTTCACTTACTTACAGGCGGCACTGTACATTATCAGCTGATTATGATTTCTGCATTATCATTGATTTGGTATGCCATCACTCCACTTTTAAATGTCAAACTTGCCAGAATATCCATGAAGTCTTCAGAACTTTTAGCCGTTTTGAAAGTATAAAAAGTTACTTACACAAGTGACATTTGACTATCAGTCTAGAGCTCTGAGTTTGTTTCATCTTGGTAACATGCCATCAAAAGATTTGGAATTAGGTGCAATGCAGTGCTGAGAGACAAAATGACAAATTGGGTCTTTTAAGTAATATCTAAGAACTAAACTTTACTAAAGAAGAATTATTATTAATGTGTTGTGAATGTTTAACAACCCGGTTCTAAAAACAGATCCTGAATGAGAATATTTAGAAAAATCAATTCTGACCAGCAAAGGCCTATTATGTATACGTACTTGCCTGAAGTTTGATAATGTTAAAGTAAAAGACGTTACTTCTGGAATTTCATGAGGGGCGACCATAATATCAAAGGGGGTGGGGGGTTGGAGTTCTTTTGAAATTGATAATTTCTTGCTCTGTTTTGGCTGATATGAATAAATTCTTATTGGGCAGTCTTGATAGGTAATTTCTGCTAACAAGGGTTGCTTGATTTTGGAATGAATATTCAGAGACTTTGCGCGCTTGAAATAAATATCTACTGCCCCGTTACTGTGAAATAAATGATTTTCCGCCGAGGAAAATTCCAAGTCCCCTTGATAATTAAATGGTAGCCCCCTGAATCAATACCATTTAGGATCTGTTATTTGATTCAAACATTTGAAATGTGTCTTTTATTTAGGAATGTGCTCCAGGATAGCTTTATGGGACAGGAAGCAGTCTGGTGAAAATGAGAACTGCATGCTGCTGCCACCTTGCACAAAAGTTGATTTTATATGCTACAGCATTGCTGTCCCAAAAAATAACTCCAATTTCATTGCATATTCACAAAATTTCTATTCAACATTGATGTATACCAGAGTCAGATTTGGCAATCACATTCTCTAAGGAAGTAGACAAGGCCATCAGCACACTCAGAAACAGTCCCGGTTTCTTCCAGACAAAATTGTGTGAGTTCCTCAGACTGAAATGATGTGGACCGCTTGCAGGAGCTCGCGGAATAGCACGCTAGTCACTAGGTGGCAACATATGACAGCATATGTTCTGATCTGCCAAGGCTGGAAAAAGAAGTGGCAATGTAACCGCGGTCCACTTGTAGACAGGGACAGGAAGAATAAATTATTTCTTAAGATTAAAGTTTTCTACAGTATGGACAGAGAACTGGCTGTCTGCAAGGTCCATTACAATGGACAATGGCTATTTTATAACTCATCTGATGTATCAGTGATGTAATTTCCAGATTTTATACAGATCCCAATGGCTTGCATTGCAGTATAGAAATAATGCCCTGCATTGCAGTATAGAAATAATGCCCTGCATATTGAACAACATAATATTTTTCTTATTATTTGTGTATATTGTTTGGCAAAAGAAATATATGGCAAAAACCTGGGCTCTATGGAATCAGGAAAAGACACCATTGTATCCAACTTCTTCTTTGCAATATTACGTTATATGTCCAACAACAATACCTTGCGTAAGATGCTTTTTTTCCTTCATTTCCGAAGTTATTTGTATGCCACCCATTTCGTGATATATCCTCCTTGCATACACATGAATGCAATTGTTTGCAGTTTGCTGGCAAAGCACAGCAAGATTCAGGTGATGATCCACATTCTATGATATGGACAAACTGAAAATACACCATAAAACTATATTATCTTCATCCTATGACAGTCTATGTACACTTAAAAAATAAAATCAAAAGACCCAAAAACGATTAGATTCTTGCTTCTTCAATATTAGTCTAATTGAATCTGATGAAGTTTTGCTTTTGTATATAGAACTATGATACATTTTTAAAATTTTCTTCATCATCCATAGGACTGAATATCGGTTCAGATATATGAATTTATTATGAATTTACTATGTGAAAGTTTCATTATTTACTGCAATCTATGTGCTATCCTTATAACATATCATCATCTAATGCCTAGTTCACACGGAGACGTAACAGAGGGTTCCTGTTGCGGCGTTTCTTATTTTTCCAGGAAAGTGGGAGGTTCTTAAGCTAGATTCAACAATTCGGCGACGATATTTTCGTCTACGGCGCTTCTTAAACTTCCTCGCCAAAAGTTCCTAGAAATCACGTGACCTTATGGTGAAGCAAGAACTTGCTTCACCAAAGATTCAACCTGTTGAATCTTGACGAAGCAAGAAGTCACGATGCAAAAGACCTGAAAGACCCCCAAAGTGCTTGGGCGAAGGTACAGACAGCTTGGGCGAAGTTAGAGGCAGGTTGGGCGAATTTAGAGACAGCTTGGGCGAGGCTACTTATCATTGAGTCAATGGAACTTCGGCGAAAAAAGAGCACAACTCGCCGACACAAACAGGCTGTTGAAACGCCGAAACAGCTACTTGCTTGGCCGTAACAGGTATTTGCTTGGGCGTAATTGAAGATTAGGACGAAGTAAGAGGATGCTAGGGCGAAGCAAGAGCATGCTAGGGCGAAGAAAGAGACTCCTTGGGCGAATCTAGTTTAACATTGAAGCAATGGAACTGCGACGAGGCTCCTCACAACTCGCCGACACAATTCTCTTCTTGTTTCGTCCGAAATTACGAGCGTTTCGGCGTAGAAAACGAGAGCCTCGTCGTAATAGGAGCCATCAACGACGATTTAGAATCTTTAATTGATTATATAATTGTCCAAAAATGACTTGAAACGCCGAAAATTGGCGAAACTTGAGTTCCTGGCACCTCTACAACTTCGCCGTCACTTAACCACTCTCGTGTGATCTAGGCATAACAAGCGCTGACATTTTTGAAGGCCACATAAATTTACGTTTTGGCATTAATCCAATTTTATTTATTTCAAATTTTACAGTTCCTTATAAATTGATTGTTTTTACTTTGGCACTTCGTATGTAATTGCGTGCCGAATAAATTACTCTTTTTTTCTCTCAGAAAAGTGTCGGTGTGAATCTAGGTGCTATAAATATTAGAGAATAACAGAACATTAGAATGTTAATTGGAGAAAATCAATGCGGTATAGAATTTCATTTCACGGTCTGTTTTCTTTCAAGTAATTGATAGCTGTCAATCATTTTGACTCCTCCCACCTTTAAGAAAGCAAATTTGATTGACAGGTGTTGATTAATTGTTGACACAATTACGCAATAACCATGCAAGGTTGATCAACTACCAATCACTTAGTTTAAGGTCAAGTGATTGCTTGGTATTCAAAAGGCAGATGTTATGATTATCCAAGCGTAATATTACATAACCAAACAATGTGTTCAATTAAAATTCAGAGTTATTGATATTTAAGGCACGTGTCATTTAAAGTGAGTTATTTTTCTTAAAGGGGCCTCCTTCAATTGGCTCTCAAAGAAATGCCACCGCACATCATAACAAGCCAAGAAAAAGAGCTTCATTGATAACATGAAAGTCTATTGAACAGTTTTATGTATTATGATATTGGTCCTTTCTTGGGCTATTTTATAAATTTCAATAATTGTCCTGCTAGAATAAAGACCTTAGAGTTAAGTTCAATAGACCACGTCTTTCAATGGGTGGTTTATGACTAGAGACTAGCAGTGAGCCTGCCCAGCCCTCTGGGCAGTGATTCCTAAGCTGCTCAGATCCTCGACATATTCATAAGTCAATTTAATCGTCACGGATATGGGTCAGCCTACCTTTTAAGGTGACTCGAGCATGGTGGTTAGATCATACAGATTTTTCTAAAATTTTGCACAGGTACTCTATGGGACCCATACATTTCAAAAATGAAAAACAAAAAAATTTCACCGACTCGTTTTGTTGCCATGGTAACGGCATGTTTTGCCTGATGACAGCTTAAAAGTCATAAATTGAGTTTTTGGTTCTGTACCACAGAATAAAGCATTACATGCATTTGTCACACAAAAACATCAGAAATGTCTTCCCAAGGATTTACACCAATACATTTGCCATAAATTTGAAGAAAAAGGTTAAAATACTTTTTTCTGTAGGAGCTCAAAGGGCACCAACACACTAATTAATTGCAGATTTTGCATGCATCAATTTTGGCAGTAATCAAATTTTAGGAAAACGATCATACAGATTTTTTTTTAAATTTCCATATATCATAAACAAGTTATTGTCAAACAAATGGTAAAAAATAAAAAAAATTCACCGAGTCATTTTTTTACTGCAGTACCATGACTGTGCCAATGTCAATTTAAATAAATAAAGACAATTTTTGACACAGTTGACTGATATTAACTGAGAAAATTTTTTGGATAAAGTTGAGAAGCTGAAACTTTAAAGTAGCATTGAATAGATGTTAGGGAATTCAATAAAAAAATAATTATGCTTCTAGCTGCATTAGATCTCATTTAAATAGCAAATTACTGGCTGCCATGCTGTTAAAAAAAAGAGAACAGAAAATGGTAACGTCACAACTTTTGTAGGGCCTGCAGCAGTTGTGACGCTATGTTGCTAGGCAACCAGGCTGCTCAGAAGTATGTGCAGTGTACCACGGTTGAGTCACCTTAAGAGCCCTGACACTTTCCCGCTTCAGTTGCCACCAAATTCGGACATGTACATCCACTTTTTGTGATTAAAATAGCAGACGAAAATGTTGAACCGATGAAATCCTGCTTTGTTGAGATCCATCATGGCCGCGCGCACGGCAATGACGTCATCCGGGATTCCCTTCTTTCGCGCCATCAGGCTGTCCAGCTGATGGTGCTGTCATGCTGCTGTGTCTGAAGCTGTCTGACTGTGATTGCAAGTGTTTAAGCACAGATTAGGCCAATCAAAGCTTGTGGCTGATTGTAATTACTAAATCTGTATCTGAATTGCATTTGACAATGACCAGGGAAGCTTAGAAGGTGTGAAATCCAATTTAAAATTAATAAGAAAATTTTGTATTGAAGTTAATTGTCAATTGAACTGGATTACTTTCACATTTAGGTGAACATGAAATTTGTTAGTTAATTGCACTTCACCTGTCAAGGATCTTTTGCCAGCAATTGATAACAAAAGAACTAATTTCTTGACTTGGAAAATAAATTTCATTAAATAATACTGAATAAGGGCTAATAATACCAGTTAAATAAATTAAATATGTCTAATAAATGCATGCTTATTTAGAAATATTTCAATAAATGTTCTTTAATTTCTTTTGCAGCTACTCTGTTTGAATAGTGCCAGTACATTGAATGACCTGTTTTATTTTGATTTTTGCCTGACAATTAATATTGTTCAATTCCTTTCCTTTAATAAAAAAAGCTTCAGGTAATATTTATTCCCAGCTAAAAGTTAGGTACCTGGAGCTGGTTACTTGGCAGAGCTGCCTGACATTACAGATCATGTGTATGGGCCTATACAGATAGCATGATCTGTGCTGGCATTTTAAACTTCATTTGCACCCAATGAATTAAAACAGTGATAACCATGCAGCTACCTGACAGGTAGCCTACCTATCAGCTGAGCTACTTGAAAGTTAATTTGCCTGACAATTAATATTGTTCAATTCCTTTCCTTTAATAAAAAAAGCTTCAGGTAATATTTATTCCCAGCTAAAAGTTAGGTACCTGGAGCTGGTTACTTGGCAGAGCTGCCTGACATTACAGATCATGTGTATGGGCCTATACAGATAGCATGATCTGTGCTGGCATTTTAAACTTCATTTGCACCCAATGAATTAAAACAGTGATAACCATGCAGCTACCTGACAGGTAGCCTACCTATCAGCTGAGCTACTTGAAAGTTAATTGTGAAAATTAGACAGCTATCTGAACTGGCTACATGAGACTCATGATGAGAGTGAACTGGCAGATTCTTGATAGCACCCTGAAATGGTACTAGCCAGCTACTTGTCAGCTTCTTGAAAGAGCGGAAGATAGCTACAGCTAATGTCTGAACTGATTGCCTGGCTACTTGAAAGCAGAAGATGGTTACCTGATCTGGTTACTTGATCTGGTTACTTGGTTTGGTTACTTGATCTGGTTACTTGATCTGGTTACCTGGCAGCTACCTGGCAGCTACCTGGCAGCTACCTGGCAGCTACCTGGCAGCTACCTGGCAGCTATCTAATATGGCCACTTGAACTGGCTACATATGGCAGTTATGTGACAGCTACTTGAAAGTTGCAGAAGATTGCTACTTAAGGTGACTCAAGCATGGTGGTTTGATCATACAGATTTTTCTAAAAATTTTCACAGGTACTCTATGGGACCCATACATTTCAAAAATGAAAAACAAAAAAATTTCACCGACTCGTTTGGTTGCCATGGTAACAGCATGTTTTGCCTGATGACTGCTTAAAAGTCATAAATTGAGTTTTTGGTTCTGTACCACAGAATAAAGCATTACATGCATTTGTCACACAAAAACATCAGAAATGTCTTCCTAAGGATTTACACCAAAACATTTGCCATAAATTTGAAGAAAAAGGTTAAAATACTTTTTTCTGTAAGAGCTCAAAGGGCACCAACACACTAATTAATTGCAGATTTTGCATGCTTCAATTTTGGCAGTAAGCAAATTGTAGGAAAACGATCATACAGATTTTTTTTAGAATTTGCATATATCATAAACAAGTTATTGTCAAACAAATGGCAAAAAATAAAAAAAATTCACCGAGTCATTTTTTACTACAGTACCGTGACTGCGCCAATGTCAATTTAAATAAATAAAGACAATGTTTGACACAGTGGACTGAAATTAACTGAGAACATTTTTTGGATAAAGCTGAGAAGCTGACACTTTAAACTAGCATAGAAGAGATGTTACTGCATTAAATAAAAAAATAATCATGCTTCTAGCTGCATTAGATCTCATTTAAATAGCAAATTACTGGCTGCCATGCTGTTAAAAAAAAAGAGAACAGAAAATGGTAACGTCACAACTGTTTCAGTGCCTGCAGCAGTTGTGACGCTATGTTGCTAGGCAACCAGGCTGCTCAGAAGTATGTGCAGTGTACCACGGTTGAGTCACCTTAAACTGGCTACCTAGCAGCTATCTTTCAGATACTTAAAAGCTGCAGAAGAAAGCTAATTCAACTGGCTACCCGGTAGCTACTTTAAAGTTGCAAAAGACAGATACTTTAAAAACGGGCTACCTGGCAGAACTTAACATGAAACTTGCAGAAGATAGCTACTTACGCCTATATGGGCTAACTGACAGCTGCCTGACAGCTTCATGTAACTTGCACAAACAACTACTTAAATGGGCTATCAGGCAGCTACCTTGCAGAACTTTAAAGTTTCAGAAGACAGCTACTGAAATGGACCACCTGTCAGCTACCTGATTGCTACCTGGCAGCTACCTGGCAGAACACAGCTACTTAATCAATAGGCTACCTGGTAGCTACTTTTAAGTTGCAGAAGATAGCTAGCTACTGAAAGGGGCTATACCTGGTGGCTACCCGGCAGTTACCTGGAAGCTGCATGAAACTTGCAGAAAACAGCTACTGAAATGGGCTACCTGGTGGCTACATGACAACTACCTGGCACTACATGGAACTCGCAGAAGACAGCTGCTTAAATGGACTACCTGGCAGTACTTGATAGTTACAGAAGATCGCTACTTCAACTGGCTGCCTGACAGCTTCCTTTCAGCTACTTGTAAATTCCATAAGATAGCTTTGTTGTAGTCACCTGGCAGCTACTTGAAAGTTGAAGATATAGCTACTTAAAATGGCTACCTGGCAGTGGCAGCTACCTTTCGGCTACTTAAGTTGTAGAAGATAGCAATTTTAGCTGGTTATCTGGCAGCTATCTGGCAGCTACTTAAAAGTTGAAGATATTAGCTAGTCAAACTAGCTACCTGGCAGTTATGTTGCAGCTATTTGAAAGTTGCAGAAGATGGCTACTTGAACTGGCTACCTGGCAGCTACTTGAAAGTTGCAGAAGATAATCTACCCAGACTGGTTCCCTGGCAGTTACCTGGCAGCTACTTGAAAGTTGAAGGTATTACATACTTAAACTGTCTACCTGACAGTTAGTTGGCAGCTATTTTAAAGTTGCAGAAGATGGCAACTTAAACTGGCTGCCTGACAGCTAACTTTCAGCTACTTACAGGTTGAAGAATGAAGATATTACATACTTAAACTGGCTATCTGGTAGTTATGTGGCAGACAGTTGAAACTTGCAGGAGATGGCTATACATATATTTCACTGGCTACATGGGAGGTATGTCATGTATGTGGCAGCTTCTTGAAAGTTGCAGAAGATTGCTCCTTGAACTGGCTACCTGTAGGCCAGCTAGTTCTGGTAGCTCTGCAATTTTAAAGTACCTGCCAGGTAGCCATTTAAAGCAGCAATCTACTGAAACTTTCAAGTAGATGCGACATAATTGCCAGGTAGGCATCTGTCAGTTAGCAGTTCTCCAGTAGTTCTCCAGCAGTTCTCCAGCAGTTCTCCAGCAGTTCTCCGGCAGTTCTGCCTCAGTTCTCCAGCAGTTCTGCCTCAGTTCTCCAGCATTTCTCCAGCAGTTCTCCGGCGGTTCTCCAGCGGTTCTCCAGCAGTTCTCCAGCATTTCTCCAGCAGTTCTCCGGCAGTTCTCCAGTAGTTCTCCAGCAGTTCTCCAGCAGTTCTCCAGCATTTCTCCAGTAGTTCTCCAGCAGTTCTCCGGCAGTTCTCCGGCAGTTCTCCAGTAGTTCTCCAGCAGTTCTCCAGCAGTTCTCCAGCAGTTCTCCAGCAGTTCTCCAGCAGTTCTCCAGCATTTCTCCAGCAGTTCTCCAGCATTTCTCCAGTAGTTCTCCAGCAGTTCTCCAGCAGTTCTCCAGTAGTTCTCCAGCAGTTCTCCAGTAGTTCTCTAGCAGTTCTCCAGCAGTTCTCCAGCAGTTCTCCCGCAGTTCTCCAGCATTTCTCCAGCAGTTCTCCAGCATTTCTCCAGCATTTCTCCAGCAGTTCTAGAGCAGTTCTCCAGCTTTTCTCCAGTAGCAAAACTGTTGCAGAATTCCTGCAAAATTGCTGGATAACTGTGGGAGAATTGCTGGAGAACTGTTGCAGAACTGCTGGAAAACTGCTGCAGAAACAATGGAGAACTGCTGGAGAAATGATGGAGAACAGCTGCTGAACTGCTGCAGAACTGCTGTGGAACTGAGGGAGAAGTGATGGAGAACTGCAGGAAAAACTATTGAAGAACTGCTTGAGAACTGTTGCAAAACTACTGCAGGATTGCAGAATAACAGCTGCAGAAACACTGCAGAAATGCTGCAGAAATACTGCAGAACTGCTGCAGAATTGCTGGAGAACTGCTGTAGAACTGCTGTGGAGAACTGCTGCACAATTGCTGGAGAACTGCTGCAGAATTACCGCAGAATTGCCACAGGACTGCTGGAAAACAGCTGGAGAATTGCTGCAAAACTACTGGAGAGCTGCTGGAGGAACTGCTGCAGAATTTCTGCAGAACTGCTGGAGAATAATTGCTGCAGAATTGCAAGAGAACTCTTAAAGAAATGCTGGTGAACTACTGGAGAACTACTTGAGAACTGCTGGAGAACTGCTAAAGAACTCATTGAGAACTGCTAGAGAATTGCTGCAGAATTGTTGCAGAAATTCTGAAAGAACTATTGGAGAATTGCTACAGAAATGTCAGAGAATTGCTATAGAACTGGGGGAGAACTGCTGGAGAACCGTTGGAGAACTGCTGTAGAATTGCTGGGGAACTCCTGGAGAGAATTACTGCAGAATTGCTGGAGAACGCCCGGAGAACGCCTGGAGATAGATAGATAGATAGATAGATAGATAGATAGATAGATAGATATGGTAAGTGTAGCCCTCTAAGCCCAGTTCTGGGATGAGATGAGAGAGAGAGAGAGCGGGAGTCCTCAACATGTTACACATTTACCCCCATGTGAGGGATCTTTTACTTGCCCAGCACAGACACTGATACAAGGGGCCGCCAATGTAACGTCTCATCCGAACGACATCCAGCTGGGATTTTGCTCATGAAGGTACACTGAAAATTTTGGGTTAGAACCCATGCCGGCAACTTAGACCTTCAGCAGAGCAGGCGGGAACCTTAACCACTACACCACCCAGCTGCCTGGAAAACACCACCCAGCTACCTGGAAAATGCCAGGAGAACGCCTGGAGAATTGTTGCAAAACTGCTTGAGAACTGGTAGAGAACTGCAGGGAAATTGCTGGAGAACTGCTGGATAACTGTTGGATAACTGTTGGAAAACTGCTCGAGACTTCTGGAGAACTGCAAACGAACTGTCGACGAATCGCAAGAGAATTGCTGCACTTCTGGAGAACAGCAGGAGAATAATTGCTTTAGAATTGCCTGAGAACTGTTAAACAAACTGCTGGTGAGCTACTGGAGAAGTGCTGCAAAACTGCTGGAGATCTGCTGTAGAATTGCTAGAGAACTGCCGGATAACACAAGAAAATGGCTGCAGAATTACCAGAGAACTGCTAGCAAAGTGCCAGAAAACTACTAGGGAACTACAAGAGAACTGCTGGAGGACTACTGGAGAATTGCTGGCAAACTGCTGCAGAACTGTTGCAGAATTTGCGGAGAATTGCTAAATAACAGATGCAGAATTGCTATAAAATTGCTGCAGAGTTGCTGCAGGATTGTTGCAGAATTGCTGTAGAATTGCAGGAGAACTGCCAGGGAGCTGCAGGACTATTGCTGCTGTATTACTGTAGAACTTCTCGAGAACTGCTGCAGAATTGTTGCTGAATTACTAGAGAACTGTTAAAGAACTGCTAGAGAACTGCCGGAGAATTGCTGCTGAACTTCTGGAGAACTGCTAGAGAACTGATGGAGAACAGCACTGTTGGAGAATTGCTAGAGAACTGTTGCAAAACTGCTGGAGAACTGTTGCAAAATTGCAGCAAAATTTCTGCAGAATTGGTGCAGAATTGTTGGAGAATTGCTGGAGAACTGCAGAAGAATTTCCGCAGAATTACTGTATAACTTCTGGAGAACTGCTGCAGAATTGCTGGAGAATTACTAGAGAAATGTTAAAGAACTGCTAGAGAACTGCTGGAGAACTGACGGAGAATTGCTGCAGAACTTCTAGAGAACTGCTAGAGAACTGATGGAGAACTGATGGAGAACTGATGGAGAACTGATAGAGAACTGCTGCAGAACTGTTGCAGAACTGATGGAGAACTGCTACAGAACTGCTGCAGAACAGCACTGCTGCAGAATTGCTGCAGAACTGCTGCGGAATTGCTGTGGAGAACTGCTGTAGAATTTCTGCGGAACTGCTGGAGAATAGTTGCTGCAGAATTGCTAGAGAACTGTTAAAGAACTGCTGGTGAACTACTGGAGAACTTCTGGAGAACTGCTAGAGAACTGCTGGAGAACTGCTGGAGAATTGCTGCAGAATTGCGGCAGAAATTCTGAAAGAACTGTTGGAGAATTGCTAGAGAAATGTTAGAGAACTGTGGCAGAACTACTGCAAAACTGCTGGAGACTGCTGCAGAATTACTGGAGATTTGCTGTAGAATTGCTGGGGAAGTGCTGGAGGAGAACTGCTGCAGAACTGTTGCAGAACCGCTGGAGAACGGCTGGGGCATTCTTAGAGAAACTGCTTGAGAGCTGCTGGAGAACTGCTGTAGAATTGCTAGAGAGCTGCAGGCAAAATTATCGCCGAATTGCTAGAGAACTGCAAGAGAATTGCTGGAGAATTGCTACAGAACTGTTAAAGAACTGCCTGAGAACTGCTGCAGAATTGTTGCAGAATGGCTGAAGAATTGCTGCGGATCTTCTGGAGAACTGCTGAAAATAATTGCTGCAAAATTGCTAGAGAATTGCGAAAGAACTGCCGGAGAACTGCTGGAGAATAGCTGGAGAATTGCTGGAGAACAGCTAAAGAACTGTTGCAGAATTGCTGGAGAACTGCTGCAGAATTGCAGGAGAACTGCAGAACAGCTGCAGAATTTCTGGAGTACTACCGGCAGCTCTAGAGAACTGTTGCAGAACTGCAGCAGAATTGCTGGAGAACTGCCAGGATGGATGGATGGATGTTTGGGGCTTTACGTCCTGTATCTATGCACTTGGTAGGCTAATTAGGACAGGAGGAGGACACGGCAATGAGGCGAAGGATGATTGAAACAGCCGTTCAAGATAGGTCCAGGCAACCCGGCAAGAGCTGGATTCGAACGCTGGACCCAGCGATTGGCAGTCCAGCACGCTACCACTAGACCAACCCTCCCTCCCTAGAGAACTGTCAAACAACTGCTTTAGTATTGCTGTATGGTCATTGCAGAACTGCAGAATTGCTGCAGAACTGCTCTGGTACTGTAGAATAGTTGTAGAATTCTGCAGAATTCTGCTCGTGCATGGAGAAATGTAAGTACTGCAGTGAGTTGGCTATTTCAATTTGACCTTTAACTTCTAATACGAAAAGAGTACAGATAATATGCATTTATGAAATTCCAAAAACTTTGATACACAAGACAGGCTAATAATCAAATTGTTTCTTTGCAACTCAAAATGTCAGCTGTAGGCTAACTCCTGATCTCACAGCTTGTCTTCCAGACACAAATTAATATTTCATTGATCACCTCTTTAATTTTGTTAAAAACCTATAATAAATTTTGAATATTTATTTGATACATCTTATCAAACTGAAAGGAATTACTTCATGCTAAAAAAAGTCAGAAAAGTCAATGGTGCAGGCTTAAATGTTACTTTAAACATTTTTTAAAAATTGTATAATATTTTAAAAGTTGTCAAACAAGATAGCAAAAATCGAGATAAAACAGATAATCCAATTTGCCAATGAGTACCATTGAAAGCCAGTAGCTACAAAGGAATCAAAGTAAAAAATTTAGGCCTTTTAAAGTGTGACTTCAAAGTTAGCAATCATTTGAATCATCTTCATATTTTAATAATGAGACAATTTTCAAGTGACTACCTATATCATAATTAAATATTGCATTGAACGAATAATTGCTAATTTACTATAAATATATTATATATTTAATTAATAATTTTATATACTTAATTAATTTTTTTTTGTGGTCATACCTTCATATTTATTTCATAAATACCAGTATTGTTTAATTGATAGTTTGAATAATAGTTAAAATATATTTGCTGTTCAAGAAAAGGCAATTATGAAGTCTGAGATCTTCTAATTTGTATTTAGCTCTGTTAGTTGATGGAACAGGTCCTTCACTTGATTGAGAAAATAAATAAGTTAATTTAATTTTTTACCCACAGTATTCTATATTCAAGTTCAAAAGCCTTGCTGCAGAAGGTATGAAAGTGAATTGAAACCCAATTGACAATTTGTCAGCTTGTTAATTGTCAATTAGGTTTCACACCTTCAGAGCTTCCCTGGCCTTTGAAAAGCAATAGCAATTGACACAAAGCATTCAGATATTGATTTAGTAATTACAATCAATTCCAAACTTCCATTGGCCTAATGTGTGCTTTAAGATAATAAGGCTACATGAATCAATTGGAAATAAATGAACAAACAAGCATTACTGGGTCACAATGCCTATTTATTCAGGCTACACAAAGACAAGTTACAATCAGTCATACTCATTCACACGGACGACACAGGAGACATCGACAGACAAGACAAATAGACAACACATAACATTTAACATAAAACATTTAATTAATCGACGTGAAGAATAATGATGATCTTGAAGGAAGCCCAGGAAGCCCCATGTAGCAGAACAACGGCGTCATCAGGGTTGGAGCGAAATAGGCAGAAGTTTGAAGAGTGTGTAGCCCGAGCTGCGATTGGGTAGGCATCGAGTACCAGGTTGGCAGGCATGGATGAGAAGCTGGGACACAACTTGGAAAAAGACAGTTTGAAGCAACTGAAATATAAAACAGATGTTAATATCTGGAACAAAAGGGAATAATTGATCCCATTTGAGCAATTTTGATTTTTTAAAATTTGGAATAAAATTTAGTTTTGAATTTTTTGGAGCTTGTGACAAGTAAAAATGGTTCTAGGGCGGGATGAGGGTGAAACGAGATGAAGCGGACGAGTGAATTGATTCGAGCGGGAAAAGGACCTTATACCTGACCCGATCTGGTCCGGTGAGCAGAGGGGGGCCGAGGCTCCTAATTGGACCAGATCGTCGTTACGTAACAGATTCGGCGGGAACCCACCGAGGAAGGAGGAAGAGGGGCAGCCATCTTTCTTAACCACCCTTACCCCGGTAAGTAACAATTAAGATAATAAGGCTACATGAATCAATTGGAAATAAATGAACAAACAAGCATTACTGGGTCACAATGCCTATTTATTCAGGCTACACAAAGACAAGTTACAATCAGTCATACTCATTCACACGGACGACACAGGAGACATCGACAGACAAGACAAATAGACAACACATAACATTTAACATAAAACATTTAATTAATCGACGTGAAGAATAATGATGATCTTGAAGGAAGCCCATAATCAGCCCAAAGATCATTATTGTGTTAATACTTGTTAGTCGAGGGTAGAGAGGTTTTTAGATGAGGAATGAAGATGAAGATTAAATAGGTAGTTACACAGGAGAGGGGGTTATAGGTGATGTGTTAGTTTGGTAGTAATAGAATAAATTACAGATAGAAGAGTTAATGGTTATGAAATGAAATGGTTAGGAGATAGTGCTAGTGCTAGCTTTGGAGCTAGTGCGGCTTGAGCCTGTCTGGAGGGCCTAATGTATCTCCTGTAACACAGAGATGACCATCGACCTAACCTCTGAACCTCCTGCTCAGTACAACCTGCCGCTGCAGCAGTTGTCGCGGCTCCAGCTCTTAAGGAGTGTAGGGAGAAGGGAGCAGGATCCAGACCTATGAGAGAGAGCAGGTCATGGAGCTTAGTTGTTAAATAAGAATATGAGAGAGGTAGATTCCTATTAGTCATGAATAGAGGCGAGGAAAGGGAGGCTGGTATCGAGTCAAATACGAGCTTTATGAGACAAACCGGACACAGCGGTGATGAGCTGCAACCGACGTGGACGATGAAGCCCTTGGGGTTCGTCTTGGATCTGTGGACCTTGAAGTCTAGAGATGCTCCGTCTGGGGAGAAGACGACATCAGCCCTTGAGGGAGGAGATCGCACCCCCCTGGTATATAAGTACTCAGAAGGCCTTAAGCAGGCGAAATAGGCCAATGACATGGCCGCAAGGGCCATAAGGTTATCCCTGTTAAAGGGGGCCCTGGCCATAATGGCCAATAAGTGAGTATATAGTATTGGGGGGGCTTGAGTGGGGGAATGAACTCGGTCAAGGGTTTTTAATGCCTGTGAAAGTGATGGTGTGTAAATTTCAGGCAGGGGTAACCCTAGGTCAATAGACCAAGACCTTAAACCGGATAAATAAACCTTAATGGTAGATGAAACCAATCCGGATTTAGCAAGGTGAGCCACGAACCTTATGCAATTAACTGACGTTATAGGGAAAGGGGACAATAAGTATAGTTGGCAGAATTTTTTGTATCTATTCACTGCCGTAGAATAAGTGGCTCTAGAATTGGCAGTAATGCCATTATATACCAGGGAGTGGACCGAATGGTCCAAATCTGGAACAAATTAACAAGTAATTAAAATGGGATTAATGTCGGCCATGTTGAGGTGATGGAGGCCGAGGGACGACGACTGAGAAATTTTTGGACCTGATGGCGGCTCAAGTCGTCGGCGTCTACATTCAAGTCTGTTGATATGTAGACGGGCCTGATGTTGATATCGTGGCGTACCATGATCAAACACCAAGATCTAATTAAAGCCATCATATGAGGGGTCGGGGAATAAATCTTTTTGAGGCCTGCCACCACCGACTGGTTGTCTATATGGAACCATACATTTTTGCCCGCGAGGCGAGGTGCCCAAGTGGCGAGTGCCGTAAGGGCGGCGTATAGCTCGCGCCAATTGATAGAGAACATGGTGGCACGAGACATGGAACCCACATAGGATGTTGAAAACCAGTCGGGGTGGCAGTACCCCCCATGGCGCTCCCAGAAGCGTCAGAATATACGTGTAGGACAGTGGACTCCTCCCAGGGTGGAGGCAGCATGGACACCCCATTGTGTCCTTCTACGCAGTCACGCCACCAGCAGAGGTCCTCCTTGGCGTCCATGGTCAATTTAACGCTGTAGTGGAGAAATCTAGTAGCTTTGGAGGCCTCTATCAGGCGGCCCAGAAACGCCCTGCCCACCCTAACTACTCGGGCAGCAAAAGCCAACTTACCAATGAGGCTCAACAAGCGTCTCTTAGAGACTGACCGCTGGAGCAGGAAGTGGGTGACAAGTTGTAGGACCTCGTCCAACGTGTTTATAGTGACGCCCAGGAACTTAACCTCAGTTCCTGGGACAGTCACTTTGGAGGGTTGGACAGGGAACCCTGCCTGCTGGCATGTGTCCAGCATGATGGTCAAGCCATCCTGGCATGCCTGAGCATTTTCGGCGACAATTAAAAAGTCGTCCACATATCGGACAATAGTGGGGGGGGGCCCCACTTCTAATCATGAATCTAAGTAGTGATGATGAGAAAACATCAAAGAGAGCAGGTGCGGAGCGGAGTCCAAAGCTCAGGACCTTGGAGAAATAATAGTAAGAGCAGCCCTCCCCATCAGGCCAGGAAAAACCCATAAGATGCCAGTCGGCAGGGTGAATGTATATGAATTTAAATGCATCTTGCAAATCGAGCTTTGCCAAAAATGGGGGGGTGTCGAGAAATTGATTACAGAACTCGACCGCATCATCTATCGATGCGTACTTTAGGGAAAATTCCTTGGGATCAATCATAATATTTACAGAGCTTAAGGCTGGGTATGAGAGATCGTGTATTAATCTAATTTTTTCTGAATCGCGCTTTTTAAATGCGCCAAGGGGGGATACAATGTAGGCCTGATAGGGAGGGCAGCGAAAAGGTCCGTGTAATCGACCCATGGCGAGATCACGTGCTATTATCTCACCAACTTTGGCCCTGTGCTCGAGGGAGGAAGGCCAGTTGGGGGAAACAATAGAGTCTGTAGCCCCCGGCCTCCCTACCCTCACACCCTCGACCAACATATCAAGAATCTCGTCTGCACGAGAAGCCTCGAACTCTGCTCGCAGCGCTCGAGACCAATAATCAACTTTTAGGTACGGAGGACCCTGAGGCTCCGCTTTTACAATTGGTACAAGACTTGGCCCCAGCCGGCCCCCCACAGATGTAGCAACGATGGGTTCTGGGACAGACTTTAAATCTACATGTACCGTCTTGGTATTTAATGCAAGTCTCATTGGGGTCGACTGGGGTCTTTGTAGCTGGCTTTTTATCGGCCCCGGGCTTACCATTGCCCCCTTGGGGGGCGCTCCCACGAAAGGGGCATGCAGTGAGGCCATGGTCCACAGAAACGAGATGAAGCGGACGAGTGAATTGATTCGAGCGGGAAAAGGACCTTATACCTGACCCGATCTGGTCCGGTGAGCAGAGGGGGGCCGAGGCTCCTAATTGGACCAGATCGTCGTTACGTAACAGATTCGGCGGGAACCCACCGAGGAAGGAGGAAGAGGGGCAGCCATCTTTCTTAACCACCCTTACCCCGGTAAGTAACAATTAAAACTGGCAATACACAGCCAGGTACACTGCTGTGATCTTCCTGAGCTCTCTGCTCTTGCTTGTGGCGCGAAAATGACCACTAGGGCGCTGCGAGCGCTTGTGCTATTTTTAGACGCAAGCAGACGTCTTGGGAAAGCCCTCTGAAGCGCTCGATAGAACAAGCAGAAAAGTCGCTTAATCACACGAAAAACGAAATAAACTGCCCGAAATTGAGTGTCAACAGAAGCAGAAGAGTTCAAGGAGTAATTTGAGGTAGGCTGACCCATGTAACGGACGAGTAAATTAACACAGTAAGCAATCTACTGGCCGGCTGAAAGCTGCTGAATATTTCGCGAGTCTCAGGACGTTCCGACCCTAGACTCAGACGTCTGCTGAGTCTCCCTGGACTAACTAGAGACATGTAAGACAATTCTTTATTTATGACATTCCCTACTCAGGTTTCAGCCTGTGGACTTCACATTCTAATTTAAACGTCTCTCAAGGAATTTTTAAAAATAGTTTCCCCATTTTCCTTGCCTGTTTGATACGTACCTTGGGGAGGCCCCATATAAACTTTCCAAACGTTGGCTAAAATATACAATTAGTAAAGTGAGTGCCCTCCAGAAAATCGCCCCCCCCCCATGCTCCCCTTCTTGAGACCCCAGTTACGTCACTTGGATAAAGTTGCAAAGTTGATAATAAAGTTGCACAGTTGATACACAGTTTCAATTGGCCCTACACATGATATGAGGATATTGTACATGTCATTTTGGTATCTGTAATCTCAAAACAAACATGAAATTGTATGATGGACGAAATTAAGTTTTGAAACCGGCTGCAAACAGTTCATTTTCCAAAATTCAGATATCCAAATTACCTTTCTGGGATGTGGTTGTTTGATATAAGATATTTATACAATGCCCCTGAAATGGACTCTCATTCTGGGGTAGTCTCTTCATTTTTTAATCAATAGATTTAAGTCCTACATGGCGTATTCTACGCATCCAAAAACGCCGCAAATCTAATGCAAAATTGCCATTTATTCACTCAGATATGAAGGTTTTGACATTGAATTGTGGAATCAGTCTCTTTATGTGAAGCAAAGCAGTGTTTGATTGGCAAAGTCAGAATGGCAAAATTTATTGCTTACACTGGGATTTTTCAAAATTGGCTGTGGTGGAGCAAGGGAAATTGAGAACAACATGTCACAAAAGAATCGAGGAGGGTGGAGGCTAATCAATCGCCAATGTTCAATTCAATGTTCAATTTAATGTTCAATTTAATGTTGGTTGTTTGTGTTTGAATGGCATTTTTCTCTTTTTATTCTTTTCATTTTGAGGGAGGGGGGGGGGAGTAGCTGCGAGAATGAGGGAAGCAGAAATTACATCAATTTATGATTATTTAATTGTAAAACCACATCATTGACTCTGATGAGCAGTGAGAGAGCAAGAGACAGAGTGAAAAGGGGCCACTAGAGCAGGCTACTTACCGTAGACTGGATTTTCATAACATCGGATGATTCAACCACTGCATGTTAATAAAGCTGCATCAAGAAAATACACTATTTGTAAAGTACATGCCATTTTTCCAGTGACAGTGCATGCTATGTGAAAATGTAATTTCCTCTTTATCCTCCTTTTTTCATAACATGAAATGTAGCTGTTGAAAAACAAAATTAAAAATATTAAATTATTGTTTTATTTCATACTTTAGTACAATGGGAGAATAAAACTATAAGAAATCACATTAAAAAGTTCCTGAGAATATATAGGCCTATGCGCATTATCTATACTAACCAGTTATTTTGCTAAACACAATTTAAAAGCTTGATTATACATATTCAATCTTAAGCTAACCATGCACTCACTGAGGCACTGAACAGAGCTTCACAGCAGGCCCAATTTACACCTATTTTATCGAGGGTGTTTGCCACCATGTCCACTATGTGCAGTGCTGCCCCTAGCGGTGGATCACTGAGTCAGAAGGCGCCAAGAAATTACTGAACTATGAGCAGCACAGGGATACACACACGACACCGTGTTATAGGATAGGTTGTGTAGTGTTTTGGCCTTATACACAACAGATACATTGTTATAAGGGTATTATAATATTCTGAACATGGTGCTTGCCTATGGATATCAATAGATTGGGCTGTTATAGCTGTGTTAAACAGTAAGCCTATCAAGAAGATATACTGGTTAACCATAGGATAGATAACACACACGCGGGACAGGCTTATAGCAAGGAGGAGTCGTGGACCAATGTATATACAGGGACAGGCCACGTGATGTTAAGTTAAGAACATCTTTTTATAGCAGTTGGATTTAGAAGAATACGGAATGTACCGACCTACCACTTTCCACCTAATATTTCTGCTACCCCTATTACTACCAGCCTTGGCGAGTAGGCTCCTCTGCAGGATCAAATGTGGTAAGTAGAGCTTTAATCTCTAGCTATTATAATACACAATGACTTTGTATTGCTTTGATGTGCTACACATTACAGGGATATTTATTGAGAATTTATTATATGAACATGTCAATGAATAGGTCTATATATACACCCAAGGAATGATTGATGTATGCTATCTCATGTTATTTACAAATGATATTTTATAGATGCATATCATGCAGGATTTTTATTTGTAATGCACATGAATGCATTATATACAGAGAAAAGAAGTTCTGTTTGTAGCTAACTTAACCCCTCCATATGATGACAAATACATATCCCGAAGTTGGCCTATATTCTTATATGATGAACGTGCTTATATATCATAATTTGACTTTTAAATCATTGTTTGATCTTTTAAATGTTACACTTTCCTAAAATTTAAATGGTCATTTCATAGTTTTTCAGAAGTATGAAGGTTTTATGATACAAAAATTGTCAGATAATTTGTGAAGCACTCGTGCCACTTTTATCAATTGATGATTAAACATTGTTTGGTATAATTATATAAACTTTGGTATGTACATGGTTGATGTCTGCCCTAATTTATTATAATTACTGCTTTGATGAGTACCACTATTTCATATTAGGCCTAATTCAATACAGCCTATGCTATTTACGATGACAGGGACTGTGGATGAAATTTCAAACCACGTTGGGAAAAACTATACGAGCTTGAATGAAATAATATTTTACAAAATTAATACTAGGATTTTTTGCCCTGGCTGATTGGGCTTCAAGACGTCTTGTATATTTGCACCACTTAGCCTTAATAATTGCACCACCTAGCCTTAATACTAGATAGATAGGAATCGAATTTTGGTCCTATAGAGGTAAGATGTCCAGTTACAATGCTACATAACCACGGCTAGCCCTCTTCCCAAGATGCATTTATAAATTCAAATAGATAGATAGATATATACATAGATATAATAATAAAGATAGATAGATAGATAGATAGATTGATAGATGGAAGGATAGATAGGTAGATAGATAGATAGATAGATAGATAGATAGATAGATGGACAGATAGATAGATAGATAGCAGCCCATTCTCCACCCCAGAATGAAATACGTACTTTATGGACTTTTTGCACCTAACCATAAACACCGGTCTTCATTCTGAAGGAACAAGAAGGACGTCCTTCATTCTCCTGTATAGATCACACAACTCTTGAGAATGAACACCATTCTTCATTTCTACACAATTCTACAAAATAAAAGCTGATCTTAATTCTCTCAAAACCAGAATGAAAATGAAGGATGGTCTTCATTGCAAAAGCAAATTAAATACTGTGTTTCATTATTCAACCTATAGAATAAAATGAAGAACAGTCTTCATATCCAATCAAATGATATTACCCCAGACCATTCATGGGCTGAATGAATATCACTCTTCAAAGATTGGGCTTTATTTTTCAGTATAAATATTTATTGAATCCTTATTTTCATAATTGTGGTTGGTTTGTTGGAATATAGTCAATCCAGGAGGTGGATCCAGGAATTTTCATTTTGGGGTGGGGGGGGGGGAAGTATATATATATACTGAATAGAAGTACGAAGGTTAGGCCTATAGCAGATTTTAGGAGATTTTAAGGGCGGGGGTGTGTCCCCACGTCCCCCTCCTGCCTCCCTCCAACACTATACCTGCAAGTGTTGGCCTACTTATTAAAACTCAATCTTTTACTAGTTTATCAGATACTGCCAAACTTGTAGAGATGGCGGGGGGGGGGGGCTCTATTGTTTTAAAGGCCAAAAAAAAAATAGGACAAGTCTTACAAACGGAACTTCTCAGTAAATTCTGAGAGTGCTGCTGATTTAGATATAAAATGATGAACTCAATTAATTTTAGCCTTTATTCCAGGGAGGTACTTATCATTTTGAACAGGCACCTATCTGGAAACCTAGGCCTTTAATCTTTGGGGAGGGGGGCGGTTGAGGGGTTCTATTCGAACACATTACTCAAGGAAAGCCCCAGATAGTTTGCTTTTCAAAAACGATGGTTTTAAAAACGATTAAATCTGGATATTTAACTATATGAAAGAAATACTGAATAGAATTTTGGATAATTTCACAGTTATAGCATGTCAAACATCACTGAAAGCTATCAATAAACAAGTCTTTTGAATAAGCGGGTCTAATAGCTTCAAATAATTGGCCTTTCCCACTGCCACTGAAGTCCAAAATGGGAATAAATTTAGATCAAAATATCCCATTATTGTCATCATGAAAATTGTGAATTTATATGCACAAATAACAGATTTAATCATTCAGCACTGTATCCTTACAAAATGGTAAAGTTAACGTTTTTGTCGTATGGTTAATCTGAACACCTCAAAAAAGTAAACCAAATTTGGTGAATTATGGCTAATTTGAAAAAGTATGAGGTTTGGTAATGATTGAAATATGACAAAATTGACTGATTTCATAACAATTCTGTAATTATTACAAGAATACACTATAATTTTGAGTATAACTTACAAATATGTAAATAGGTCAGCTATACGTATACCTAATAAATGCTATTATACAAGTATTACAATGGAAGGGTTTCAAGAAATTATAATGAGAAAAGACTTCACCCCTATATTTGATACCTGAGCAATGATGCGTTCAATGGATACCACTAAGGTTATGTAATCAGTAAAGGGGTAATACTAATTATTGAACTAATCTTAAAACGTTTTTGAAAAATGAACTATGCTAAACAAATTATATTATATGTTGTTTTTATATATTTTTTAAAGCTAATGTAAATAAAAATTTATAGACATTGTATTTGCAGAAATGCATTGTTAAATGTAACATTTATGGATAAAGTGAACCCCCCCCCCATAACCCCACCAGAAAAAGCAGGCATGGAGTATGGATGGATGGATGGTTGGGGCTTAATGTCCTGTATTCATGCACTTGGTAGGCTAATTAGGACAGCAATGAGGCGATGGGTAGGTGATTGAAACAGCCATCCAACATAGGCCCAGATGACCCTACAAAAGCTGCAGGCAAGGTGTATGAGAGAAAAAAGTGGGGAGGGGGGAGGTCATGAAATAAATACCCCCCCCCCCCCATCTGACTGGAATATAGGCCGATAAGGGCCGACAAGGCCCCTTATGGCCCTTAAATAAAGGCGCTGCTGAACTCTTAGAATGCTTGTAAGGGGGCATCTTATATATATATATCTAGTAAATTCGGCATATTTCTTATGGAGGAAGGGAGGAAGGTTGAGGGGAGAGGGGAAGAGGGGAGACGGGGAGAAGGGAAACAGGGAGGAGGGGAGGAGGGAGAAGAGAGGGATGGGAGTGAAGGGAAGGGGAGGCAGGAAAGTAGGCTAGGGAGGAAGCGATGTTGTGCAATTCAATAAATATAATGCTTCAAAATTAGGCACAAATTAAAGGTCTGTCTATTGATAGATTTTACGAATATCAACGATTTATTGTTTTTCAAGATGTAATTTAAGGCGTAGTATACACATTCCATGAAAAGAAAGCAACTGTAAACACTAAAATTTTACAACTGGCGGAAATTACATCCCAGAATAAAATAAAATGTTCAGGGGCATATCTATAGAAATGGCCTGGGTGGGGGGGGGGGATAACATGGGGGGAAACGGGATGATCTGTGGCTTTTCCCATCTTTCCCATGTTCATTTTGGGCCTGAGGGAGGCCATGGCCCCCCGAAATATACGCCACAGAAAATGTCCATTAAATTATATGAAGTTCGAAACAATACAATGTTACATGATTGCAGGATTTGTATCGGGAGAGGCAGGGTCAAAGAGGCCAGTTTAGCAGAAAGCAGTTCCATTTTTGGCAATTAACTGTACCAATATCTACATCAGAAAATGAATAACATTCTTTATCTTGTAGATGTACCTTCAGAATTAAATACACCCTTCATATTCAGGTGACAAAAGGCCATGAAATACGTATTTCATTATATGTGGAGAATGTGTTGAGATAGATATAGATAGATAGATAGATAGATAGATAGATAGATAGATAGATAGATATATAGATAGATAGTAGATATATAGATAGATAGATAGATAGACAGCTAGACAGATAGACTGTCAGGAAAAGAGATTGAGAAATAGATAGATACATAGATAGATAGATCTGCAGATATATATAGGTCGATGGAAAGATAGACTGATAGATAGTTAGAAAGATAGATAGATAGATAGATAGAAAGATAGAAAGATAGATAGGGTGCCTAAAATGCAATAAATTTAAGTGATCTGTGTTGTGAGCACTAATCACATCAACCGATTGATTGATGCTGTAGAAGAAATCAACTATTTCCTCTGAGTCAAGGAATCAAGGATGCATGATTTATTGGTAAAGTGCTTTTTCCAGAATTCCTCACCGATCTTCTCCCTCTTTCTGATATCCTGATTGAGACATTAAGAATTAGTTGGCTAATCAGGGTCTTCTTAAGGAAATATATAGCTGTCACACTTTGCATTGCCATTAATTATGTGTCATATATTTTATGAATCCATGAAGCAGTAAATTAATCAGGAGACGAAAAAGTAATTTCATGGCTTGACAAGCAATATCACCCTTTATCCCACAAGTGATGGGTGGAGGTAAAGATCCTATGAAAAATATCTTGTTTTAATCTTATCTTGGGTTTCTAGGTCAATTGATTAAGGTGTAATCTCTAAAGATAAAAGGACATGGCTATTTTCTTACTTATGGTGGGAACAATATATATTTTTTTGCTGGAAAGTATGGAAGGTGCAGTCCTCTAAGCCAAGCTCTGACTAGAATATAAATTGATAGAAGCTTGGTGGCTGAGTTGTTAATAGGCCAAGCCTACTCCAATGGATTACAAAATATTCAGTGGCCCTTCATCAGCAAAATTCAAGCGGGATGTTGTTCGAACGTGATGCAAACTGGCTACTCCTCGTATCAGTATCTTTGCCAGGCAAGTAAAAGATCCCTCACAAGTGTAACATGTTGAAGACTCTGCTCTCTCTCCCATCTCATCAATCAACCCTCATAAGTGCCTAGAACTGAGCTTAGAGGGCTGCACTTACCATATCTATCTGTCAATCTTGATAGGTAGATATCAGGGGGGGATCCAGAAAATTCCGATGGGGGGTCTATCGCGCTATCGTGTCGCGGAACGCATAGTTCGCGCCATAACCCAACCGCGCGATGATAAAATTAACATGTGAAAATAATAAAATTTTGGTCCCCCCCTGCGTCCGTTGCTGGTAGATATACTTAAGTAGCTACAAGACAGATGGATATACACATGGATAGATAGATAGATGATTATCGATAAATCAATAATGATTTACAATACAGATAGATAGACCTGTTGCTGATATTTTAAACAGTGTAGCCTATAAGACAAAAAAACTGTTAGAGCAAACACTTACTCAGGAATATTCATACATATATGTGAACCTGACAGGTACATCGATTCACCAAACGAAGATTATGTTGTTATGTGTATAAATGACATCTCGCAATTCTTGAGAATTATTTGAAACTGCATTATACAATTTGAAGGAGTGGCTCTGCGACAATTGTGATCATTGTCTCCCCCAGGTATCACCTGCATGTTATTTTCAAGATTTTATTGAATGCATTTATATTGCGCCTTGTTTTCATATTAAGATGCAGCAAAATCTAAATGCCAGGAAAATAATATTGTTTATGTTATCATGTAATGTTAATCAATATTAATGTATGTCATTTATTGAAAAAACCTATTCTAAAGTTGAAATGTTTCATTTTATTGTATTTGCAGCTTAATTGTTTGAAACACCAGCAACACATATCTCAACAGAAGTTGCCTTATCATAGGCACTTACAACTTCTTCTCTCAAAACTTAATTTTATAAGGATTGTCATTTCTTATAGGTGTAGTTAAAAGATGCTACTTTAAAGTCTGAGCACAGATATCAGAAGAGGTTGCAAAACGTCCTCCCTTAAATAAGCCTTAATTGACCTATGACTTTCCATACAATTATCATTACCTTTTAAAAGCATGAAGGGCGAATATTGGATTCAGATAAGCAACTTCTTGTTCAGTTTTGGCGGAATAGACTAGTTAATTCAATCCTGGCAGTCACAAAATAAATATTTCTAAGGGGGAGGGGGTTAACACCGTATCTAGTTTGATGTAGACAAAAAAAAACATTTTTAGGACGATGCATTTGAATTAAACAATTGTGTCCGGTGCCAGAATGAAATAGGTAATTTCCTGTCGAGGAACACTCAAGGCTCCCCCAACACCTCCCCGAAAATCGAATTGTCACATCGAAAGTAAGTTCACAACAATGTACTTGAATTCTGAACTCAAACACTCTGAATTTATTGGATGGCATCTCAAAATTCAACCCACATTTGCTCCTCTTATTCTTGTCACATGACACCAATGAATTTTTAAACCCAAATTCGAGCGAATGAAAACAAGAAAGATGGTGATGAAATTGGTCGAAATGTGAAACCTTTGAACATTAAGTCCATCATATAGCCAGCCCTATAGCCTATGCTTTGGACTCTCCCCATTCTAAATTTCTTTCATAGACATAGCCTATTTTGTATTCATGGATTGTCGCTTCAATCAGTGGCATACCTAGGGGTCTCGAGTTGGGGGGGGGGCAACTGAGGGGCAGGGAACACGATTCTCTGAACCCACTATTATAAATTTATTTTAGCCGAAGTCACTTCATATGGGGAGTAAGCCCCTCCCCAACCCCCCCCCACTCTGGATCCGCTACTGATAATCTTGACAATCTACATAGGCACATTTTGTGGACCCATCACCTACCTTCATTCGTATTGTTATATTTTGACTGTGTTTTCAAACTCACATGGAATGGCCCATACTTCAGCAATTGTAGCACATCTCACGCAGCAGTCCTGCTGTGATATATTCCTACGACGTACCAGTAACAATTTGAACATGTTGGGCTTGTCCATGATATATAGCTCTGAGGCTCTGAGCTCTCCTCTCCAGATTGAATTCATTCCTCTCATCTCAGAAGATCTGGTAGTCACTGTGTAGCAGGTGTCACATGTTATTAGGCCTATGCGATAACCTAGACGTTTTGAATATGCATCTATAGGCTATCTTAAGGAGGGAAGGGATACAACATTTTTTCTTGGAGGGGGGGGGACTTAAAACTTACTCCAAAGATTGTAAATCCTGCAATTCAGTTTCACAGAAATTGGGTCAAATTGCAGCATGTTGATCCTCTGATTTTAAATCTGATGGATGCCCAGAAATATAATACTCATTTATCTCTCATATGATAATGATAACAGATTTCAGTTAAATGGGATATTTGATGTGTTTCAAAATATGTTGATGAAATCTGCTAGATACTGAATCAATCCCACACGGTTTATCATAATATTATTCTCTTAAATCAAGACTTAGTCTACATAAATGTTGAATCAAATTTGATATACTTTAAACAACTGGAAGCCTAATTGCTACATTAGCAGATTGCAATGCATTAGTAACCATAAAAGCTAATGTCCTTGCTTTATCATATTCTTATTAATATTCTCAGGGGAATTTTAATGGACACATTTATATCTTACGAATAATCTTGAAACATCGGGAATTCTGCATAGCTTATGCAAACTCATTTTATTGCACATGAAGAATTGAAGATAGCCACTCATGCCTCTAATGATAAGCAATTCTCTGGATACTTTGACAGATATTTCGAAATTTTATGCTTTTTATATTCCCTTTAAATTGCTTAATAGGGCTTTTCGAAACTCATATGATATTACCTGAGATCACGATTTTCATAAATGGCCGACAAACGACGTAAATTGATAAATATTTATAACTATAGCATAAAATATGAATGTCTTGAGTTGCTATTCATCTGAGCAGCTTTCCATTCTATTTATTGATTTCTACTCTATTCTATTCCATTCTATTCTATACTAATATACCCTATTTTATTTTCCTGCCGTTTCCCAATTTTCGACTTTTCCAAACGATATATTTGTGACAGATATGTTAGCACTGTCTCAATTTTCTTGTACAATATTCTGTTCTAGGCCAAGTTAAATGTACGTCTATAATTTTCCAAAATGTGACTTCCCACAAATTTTCTGTTGTCTTCTAGTCTGTGAACATTATTTTTGTTACATATTGTTATTTCGAATACCTTTTTTTAAATCTTTGAGATGTGATAAGCATACCTATATCTTTATAAAGATTGGTTGTGCAACAAATATGTATATGTAAATAGGCCTGTTTATAATGATGTTTGATAACTGACCTAAGTATATATAGCCCAAAATTGCTTGAAGGAAGAAAACTATTAATATGAACATTTTAACCTGTTTGCACCGACTGAAGTTTCATGACGCACTATTTTTAAAATGATATAATAATATGTAATCAACTATGGCTGATGGCTTATATATGGGATTCATCAGTATGAAATTTATCTTCTCATTTTCTTCTGCAGTGAGAATGGTAATAAAAATGAAATATAGCTTATAGGGTAACTGCACCCAGTCATGAGAGCCTGTTGTTATCTGCTTTCAATTAAATTCAGATCGAGTCCAAATCTCATTAGAGAAAAATAATGTCATCTTATGATATGAAGGAATGGTGGTTCTAACTTATAATTCATGATATAGACAAAGGTGACAATTAATCTCCAGAAAGATGATAAAAATTTCGACAGGTGCAATATCATTTAGTTTCAATATATTGCAGATATTAAGATTCTTAATAGTGAAAGTCAAATATCAAAAGATTGATTACAGTAATTCCGAAAAGGTTTAAAACAGAAGTCTTGAAATATGAAAAGGTGTCAGTTCTCTTATTGGAGACAAATTGTATTGAACTAAAATCTTAATCACCATTTTGCTTCAATTGTCTATTTCCTCAAAAGAGATCATCTTGATAGTGTTAAATAATATGAAGTAGGTTGTCCATCTCTCTAACTAATATAATCTGAAACTGGAAATTAATAGATTTCAATTTCAAAGCTGTCGTTTCTACTAAAAAATTAAATTAAAATTGTGGTCTTGGGAACTAGTATATTTACATCACCATGTGAAAGAAATTTTTATGAAATTTGGCGTCTTACAGTTATTATTGAGTTTCTTTGAAACCTAGTACCTCTGACTTTGTGTGCGTACCTGACCTGTGTTCCTACCTGTCTGTGTATACAGTATTGCAATAGAATGAAGAAGAGACGCTCAATAGTGAAATAATAAAGGAACTGTAAATGGAGCTTTAAAAGACCTTGATGTGCCGTTATGGGTTTTGCAACATTTGTGGCTGTGAAATGTTTTATTGGTTTTGTCGTTAGGCACTGTTTGCTGTCTGAAATAATATGAGCGCAGCTCATGTCTGCCAAAGGCAGCCATGAGCGAAGCTCACTTAGCACAAGGACAGCTCATTCTGTGTGGTGCTGCTGTCTACAGTGACTGCCTGAACAGGAAGTGCCTGTGGTTGCCATAAAAGTGGAGCTAGTAGTTTAGTCAGAGTTTAGTTTGGTAAATAATTGAAATACGTCAAATAGCTTCAAAAATAGCTTTAAAATTTCAGTCTTGTCAATGACATATTTCAGGGATTTAAATCAACATATGTATCAACATTGGAAATAATTATTTCCATACCTACTGATTGTAAGAAGTGACTGAAAATTAAAAGTCAACACAAAAGTTAATGACTTAAATGGCTCACCAAGTAAGAAATCATAACAATACCTAAGATTACGTAATCTTCATTAACTATCAACAAATTATGTAACAGTCTAATAGTAAACAGTCATCTCTGAATAGCTATGGTTTTTGATCTCAGTTATGTAACATCAACAATTGAACATAATAGATCCAAATTTATAGATCCAGATTTAACACAGATTTGAATTATCTATCTATCTATCTATCTATCTATCTATCTATCTATATATCTATCTATCTATCTATCTATTTATCTATCTATCTAATCTTATCTATAAATGTGCTTTACTGCCAATATGACATCAACACCGCATACACTTGATTGAAAAATCGATTAACTTTATTATCTCCTTTGGATTTTTTGTCCCATCATATACATTTCTATCTCAAGGTAGACAATCTCAGCTTGAGAATAACAATTTCTTCAGTGCACTTATTTTATTTGGTATGAATTAAACTGCCCTATTACAACCTGGGGCAGTAGCCTTGGTTTGAGTTATATCATATTTTGATGTCTATGTGATCCATTCCTTGCCTTGAGGACATAATTGGAACCCTGTAAATGATTTTATTTTTACCACATACCTGTTCCCAAGTACTTGGTGCACTTGTTGCTGCTTAATATGGATTTCTTTTTTGTTCTTTTGAGATGCATAAAAGTCGATCACTGGAATAATTTTGGATATAAAATTAGTTGGTTGTGGATTAACAATTGTAAATAATCATAAGAAGGGGTAACATTTTTGAATTATATGTTGTGATACTTTATTGTATCTGTTCTTTTCTTTAGCCAATTTTATCTGAAATTTTAGAAACTAGAATGCAAACTACTTTGACACAAGCCGATCGGTCGCCAACTTTAAATCACATTTTTAAATTCAGTAATTTTTTTTCCATGTCACGCCATTACAAATACATGAAAATTCTAAATGTAACCTCAGCATGAAACAATGCACGTTTTTTCCACCGCACTCATTTAACCTTCACACAACATGAAATTTGCAATTGTCGCCCTGGGCGTTATCCTTGGTTTTGTTTTTCAACGAACAGTTATTGAGTTATTTTCCATTTTGATGCCTATGTCATCAATCCATCCCTTGTGAACATGGCAGTAATTCTGAAAATAATTTGTTTTTTGGTTTTTGGTATTCACATATTTTTGATAGTGACATGTTGTGCTGCACTTGTTAATTTATATTGTTGATGATTTTTTCTCCATATGTTTACAAAGTATACATTTTATGAAATATCTGGTGAATTATACAGTGCCGCCTGTAAGTAAGTGAAACGCATGACATTGTGCCATTGCATCAATGCTAAACATCCTCAGCCAAACCGCTTGTGGAGGCATGAATTCTCATCGGATGAAAGGGAGAAAAAGTGGGTCATAAAGGTCGATGTGTGAGGCAAGTGGGATAAAAATAGCAGCCCATTTTCTTCGCTGTAGTCGGAGTTAGGTATGGGTCAAAGTCTTTGATAAGTAAGTGAACCACCCTTCCCTATGTTTTAACATTTGGTTAAGGATGTTTAACATTGATGCAATGGCACAATATCATGCGTTTCACTTACTTACAGGCAGCACTGTATATGAAATATAAATTGTAAATCATTCTTTGACCATATGAAATGAAATACAAACTTGGTTAAACATCTGAAATATGGCATAATCAGAAGGAAAAAAACGAATGTTTGAATCTGTCACTTTCGAAGATCTTGTCCACAAAATTGCGATTTGCTCAGAAAGAAACTGCTTAATGCAACCATGTCATCTCCTGTCGTTGTACAATGTTTCCAATGTAATTCCATCTGGTCATTCTTTTGCCCATTAGCATTGTAAGGTCTGACATTGGGGCCCATAAGGATGAATCAAATCTCTGAGGAGGCTCCGCTTTCACTACCACTACTGAGCTTTTCAGGTCTGTCACCAGTTTATAATTGAAAACAAACACAAGAACAAAATAGGCAAAGAGGATTTCAAGCTTTTCACACAACAATGGTGCCTTTAGAAGGTGATGATTTGGATGCGTCAGTGTTAAATCCTTTATTTGTTCACTTGTTAAGCCTGGCAAGCTTTGGCAGTGAAGGTAGAACATACAGTGTGGGGGGAAGGGAAATTAGTGACTTTGGAGACTTTTTGGAGTGTATTTTAAGGTACGATGTCAAAAATTGCTTATGTTCAGCAGCAGATCCATTGGTGATATAATTGCCTTCAAATGGGCTTATGCAAATCAATACTTATGAGAAGTAATATGTAATTGTAACGTATATTTCATAAAATATATCAAATTTCTGCATCCAATAGCTTATGGCAGCCAACACAACACTCGTTTATCTCCCCCCTTATCAAAATGTTAATAGATTTGAAGTTGACGGGATATTTGATGTCTTTTAAAATATGTTGATGCAGTCTGCCCCAAAACTGAATAAATCCCACATGGTTTATCATATTCTATTTAAAGGCTATACATTAATGTCAAATCAAACTTGACTTACTTTAAACAACTGAAGCTTAATTGCTACATTAGCGGATTGCGATGTAATAATAAGCATAAAAGCTAATGTTCTTGCCGTCTTCTATTCTTATTTATACTCCAAGGGGAATTTTAATGGACACTTTATATCTTACAAATTATCTTGAAACATCAGGAATTCTGCATAGCTTATGCAAACTCATTTTATAGCACCTAGACACGAAGATAGCAACTCACATCATGATATCTTCTTACGATTAGGTAATTCTCTGGAAATTTGATGCATTTTATATTTTCCTTAAATTGCCTAATAGGGCTTTCAGAAACTCATATAATGTTACCCAGGATCACGATTTTCATAAATTGCTTGCAAGTGATGTAGATTGGTGTATATTTGTTATAAATGTGACATAATGTCCGAAGCTGCTATTCTGTTTTATTCTATTCTATTCTCTTCCTACAAGCAAATCTAAAAGCATAATTTTAAAAAGATGTAATTTCCGGCGATTTTTCTGTTCTTCTTCCATATTGTGATTTTATATTTGGTCACTCTGTTTTTTTTTGACTTATGATATATATGATATACATATCAATATATTGAATGATAATGATTGACCAATCTACCAATGTGTTCATAACTTATAAGGATCTTCTATAAGTGAATTTGTGTGGCCAGTAAATTTTAGCAGTAAACAATTTATAACGTCTTCGCACTTGTGGTGTGTGATTCAATCAATGATAAATTTAATGCAATATTTTTTTGTGACCTGTGTTTTCTAATGAATATATATATGGAATAACGTAATAAGGAATCATGGATTCTATGTGAGCTACATCAGTATGAAATTTATCTTTTTATTTTCTTCTGAAGGGAGACTGGTAATAAAAATGAAATATAGCTTATAGGGTAACAGCACCCAGTCATGAGAGCCTGTTGTTATCTGCTTTCAATTTAAGTTTGAATCGAGTCTTATTGGAGAAGAATAATGTAATCTTATGATGTGAAGGGATAGTGGGTCTGACTTACAATTCATGAAATAGAGAAAGGTATCAATTAATCTCTACAGAAATATAATTTGAAAGGTGTAATATCATTAATTGTTTTGGACTCAATATATAACAGGAGAGAAAGATATTTGATGGCAAGAATTATTTAGTAAAATGATGATTTCAACATTTTTTAGGGAAATTAAACAGAAATCTTGAAACATGACAAGGATGTTGTTCTGTGATTGCAGACTGATTGGATTGAACCAAAATATTAAATCACCATTTTACTTCAGTCGTTTATTTCCTCAAAATAGATCATTCTTATTGTGGGAATATGTTGTCAATATCTCTGTGATTAATATTACCTTAAGCTGCAAGTTAATGGGTTTCAACTTTTTTGACTTAGTTGTCTTGCACGCGATGTTATTAAAATTATGATCCTGTCAACTGATACATTTATATTACAAATATGCAATAATTTCAAGGAAAACTGGTGTGTGACAATTCTTGTGTTTTCTGTAACTCTGTGCAAGTGATTTTGAATGCATGCTCGTTTTGGTATCTCTCCCATTTTTTACCTACTATGTGTCTTGCACAAGTGTATTTCTCAGTCAAAGGAACCGAAATAGAGGACCAATGCTAAGGGCAGATTTCACGAAAAAGCTGCAAAATGACTTACCCCAACTTGTCCACAAGTTACATTAGCACTATACTGATAAGGCCAGACATAATCGATTCGTAGATTCTCAGATTTTCTCAGGGTGCTTCTTCTGAGGATAGCTGGCAGGACAAAAAAAACTGAATTCTATATCTTTTATTGTGTCAATCAATTAAATAAAATCGTGGGTAAACAGTCTTTTCTGTTGGATTGGTAGCTAAAAATATGGCCTTGTGCTAATGTAACAACGATGAATGATGGAGGACGGATTTTTTTATGCTGATCCTACTGCAATATAAATGAAGTCATCAGCAGGCTACCACCCATGGCCTGCTCTTGGGAGACCTGGCTTTCAGTTCAGAAAAAAATTGAGATCTAATCATGTGTTTTTTAACGTAATTTTTATGTACACATTTTGCTAATGTAACACCATGAAATGGATGGATGCAAAATTGCAGTTACATTAGCAATAAAGAAACAGGTACCACACCCAGTCGTTTATGTTTTTGGTGATGTATATAGGCAAATAAGACACGTTTTTCAATAAAATATTATAATTTCATGTTTGAAATTGGCATAAGTAGCGAGAACACCGAAAAATTTCCATGTAAAAGTTGCTAATGTAACCTCAGTGTCCTGGGACGGAATCGAGTTACATTAGCAGTCTTTTTTTATTTTTCATTTTTTTCAAGTTTTATAATGACCAGGACAATTAAAAATGGTTCCAAAATAATTTTCAAGATGTTTTTTATCAATCACATACCATTACATTTTCCTGAATTGGTTTTAGCAGATTCCACAGAGTGCCAAAGTAAGCATGTCTGATCGCCAGTAAGTTTGGTCGTCCAAAATTGTCCTCATGAGGCATAAAAAGATATCTTTTTAAGAGTCCTGAAAAAGCTACATATTTGAGGAATATTTTATTGATATTTATTCATTACCTCACAACAGGGAGATAACAAAAGGGTTGGAAAGTTTGAGGTACCTTTTAAGAGCACTTTTCGTGAAATCTGCCTAAGGCATGCTTCTCTCTAAATAAAGACCTCACCCTTTCACTATTATGTAGAGGAATGGACACCATGGACACCACATATCTACAATGGGATGAACAAGGAGACATAAAGAGTAAAATAATGAAGGACGTAAATAGAGCCTCAAAAGATCTTGATGTGCAGTTATAGGTTTTTGCAACATTTATTGCTGTGAAATATTTTATTGGCTTGTCGTTAAAGGCATTGTTCGCTGTCTGAAATAAGATAATGAGGGCATCCTATTCTTTGTGTGGTCATGTATGTCCTAAGGGGCCCACTTTGATGAATATTTCACGGCATGAAAAAGACCCCTGAAAATTGTTGCGCTACGGGCATCATTGATGTTTTTGGGGGTGATTCTTTCTGTCGCTACAAGTTCAGCATCGACATCTTCAGCTCCTGTTATGCACAACTGCCTGATTCATTTGTTGAAGGGCAAAACAAATGAGTGAAGTTTTTTCTGCTTGGTTGTGGGTTATATTCCAAACAAGCTGCCTATACGAAGGTTGCTTTATTGCTGGTGTTTTATCTCATTGTTACTGTGTGATCAACCAATCGATGAGCCTGCAGTGAAATATTCCTGCTAATGAAAGTTTGCTGTACTTGATATCATTTCAATCTCAGATTACATCCTCTCACTTTGAAAAGAACATATTTTGTAGTTGACTTATTTGATTTGATGTAAAATAAACTGCCCAATTACACCTGAAGCAGTAGCCTTGGTTTCATATTAACCTGTTCTGGGTGCTGCTCATCATTGCTACCAGTCTGGCTGCGAGGGTGTGTCTACGTGTACTGCCATGGAATAGTGTTACATTCTGATGTCTTGTGTCTTCTATGCATAGCTTGACGGCGCACTGGGCGCAGTTGAAATCCTGCAAATTATATAATTTTAGCCAAAAGTTCTCATGTGCCTGTTACACTTGTTGAGCACTGCAATATTAATCTTTTTAATTTTATTGGTAGGGGCATTATGTTTGAACATAGGAAGAATTTATAATAAATGAGAACATGTATTCATCTCTTCTTACTGTGCTGCCTGAACTGTGTCTGGGTTGCCCATTGTGATTTGTACTACATTACAGAAACTGACAACCCAAAACCAATTAGGTATTGCTACTGCATGTGCATGAAAGTAAACTTGATGACTTGCCTGTAATACTATCATTGAATATGTTTCCATATCATACCGGTATCAATTCGTCAGCTTGAAACAATGTTTTTCCAATGCACTCATTTTACATTCATTTAGCATGAACTTCTCAATTGTTGCCTGGAGCGTCAACCTTGGTTGGTTTTCAGTGTAACCATTATCGAGTAATTTTCCATTTTGATGTCTGTGTCATCAATCCATGCCTTGGGGCCAGGGCTGTAATCCTGCGAATAATTTGCTTTTTGGTTTTTGAAATTGCTCGTTTCTTTAATGATCACATGTTGCACTTGCACTTGTTGCTCAAGAATGTTGATGAATTTATCTCAGATTTCTGTGTGAAGTGCACGATAATTGAGTTACTGAAAAAAAATTATTGGTAATTTTGTAATTTTATGAATTTTGTAATGCTTCAGAATTGCACATCATTATCATGACACAAATAAGACGAAGGAGAGAAAGTAATAATGTTTCATCACTTTCAAATATTGTTACTACAAAACTGCAATTGCCCTAATTGAAATTGTGAGATACCATGTTTACTTGTCTCCTGGTATTGTGCAATTCTTTAGCCTGTTAAGATTATAATCCCTGAGGATGTTCCACTTTCACTACTACTATTTGGAGCAGAGAGAATTTCAGCTTTCCTACAACAAGAGTTCCTTCAGAAGTTGATGATTTGGATGAGTCCATGTTAAATCCTTAATTTGTTCACTTGTTAAGCGTGACAAACTTTGGCGATGGAGGAAGATAGTGGTAGAGGAGAAAAAGCCAAATTTGTTTATAAGAATAAAAAGAGCAAAGGTGACTATTTGACAATATTAGGTTGATGTATTTTGATGGCACAATGTCTAAAAAAAGATTCTGTTTAGCCGAAAATCCTATGTTGTTACAATTGGCTCTCAAAATGTAATAAAAGCATCAGCCATGCATATCACCACTTTTGAGAAATAATTATCAGCATAACATTAAAAAGACATCTATCTCAAACATTGGATAGCTATTAAAAGTTGCCAATGAAAAACAATCATTTATCGCCTACTTGTAAATTATAATAGATGTTATTTAATCTGGCCTTTAACTGAATGAATCCCACTTGATATATCATATATTCATATTCTATGATAATTAACAAAGCATCAATATCATAATGGGACATTATTATTTGGTTTACTTTAAACAAATGGAAGCCTAATGGCTACATCAGCAGACTGCAATGCGATAGTAAGCATAAAAGCTAATGTTCTCGCAGTCTTCTATTCTTATTTATACTCCTAGGGGAATTTTAATGGGCACATTTATATCTTACTAGTCATGATCATCAGGAATTTTGCATACTCATTTTATTGCACCGAGACATGAAGATAGTAACTCACGTCACTTATGATCAGGTAATTCTCTGGATACTTAAAGAGACATATCGAAATTTGTTGCATTTTATATTCCCTTTAAATTGCTTAATTGGGCTTTGGAAACTCATGTGATATTACCTGAGATCACAATTTTTATAAGTGGGTTGCAAGTGACGTAAATTGTTACCTATTTATGAGTGTAACATAATGTTGTCCTTTCCGTATTGTGATTATATCTTACGACATAATTATTACTTTTTTAAAAACTTTACAAATGTGATAAACATGTACCAATAACTTGAATGGCAATGGTTTCGAATGTCCCGGTGTATTTATTACTTACATGGATTTTCTATAAGTGACATTGCGTATGCAGCAAATTTTAGTTGCAAATATTTTAAACCCCTTGTTGTGGCCTTCAATTCAACCTATGCTAAATTCACTGCAATATTTCTTTGTGACCAAACATTATCCAATTAATGCGGAAAGATGTAATGAGAAATCATGGTTCATATGTGAGCTACATCAGTGTGACATTAATCTCTGTATTTTCTTCAGGAGGGAGACTGGTAATAAAAATGAAATATAGCTTAAGGGATAACTGCACCGCGTCATAAGGGCCTGTTGTTATCCATTTTCAATTTAAATTTGAATTGAGTTCCAATCTCATTAGAGAAATATAATGTAATCTCATGAGATGAAGGGATGGTAAGTCTGACTTATATATAATGACATAGAGAAAGGTAATAATTAATCTCAAGAACCATATAACAGGGAAGGTGTAATATCATTTGGTCATCATTTATTGCAGAAGAGAAAGATAGTTGATGGCGAGAATTCTTATATCAAAAGGTTGATTCAAAAATTTCTGATGGAAATCAAACAGGCTTCTGGATCAAAAGGTGCTAGTTCTACAGTTGTAGATTGATTAGATAAAATTGAAATATTAATCACCTTTTTCCTTCTATTGTTTATTTCCTCAAATAGATCATTCTGATTGTCTGAATTTTTAAATATTAATACTACCTAAAGCTGGAAACTAATAGATATCCGCATTTTGACATTGTTTTCTCGCATGAAAAAGTGATTAAATCATGGTCGTGTAAGCTGATACATTTGGTTATAATATATTAATTTCCGTGAAAACTGGTGTGTGGTAATTCTTGTGTATTCCATAATTTAGTGTATTTGATTTGGATTACATGTTTGTGTTCTTCGGTCTCTAACACTTCATCTCTCTCTCTCTCTTTTTTTGCCTGATGTGTCTCTTGCAAAACTCCTATTAAGTCCAAATACTGTACGTGGACGGTTCTAAGGCCTCCTTCTCTCTAAATAAAAGGCTACTTTGTTTCACCCTATACAGGCAAGAATAAAAACCACAGAGTAGTACAGACCCAATGGAATAAAAGAGGAGACATAAAAGAGTGAAAAAAATTTTCAGTATCAAGATACTCCCCGCACTGTATCTGGTTTCTCGGTTGTTAATTGTGCTCCACCATTAAAGAAAGTGAGAGTGCTAAACCAAGTTGGTATTGATACTACATACATATTAACTTGATGGTTTCGCATTGAAAATGTAATCATGTTTTTAGGTTCAGTTAGAACTGTTTTCATATCATACAAACTTCAATTTCTTCGATACTACAACTTCAAGCGAATTCGGTTTCAATCGCACTTATTTTACATTCACATGACATAAACTTTCAAATTGTTGCCTGGAGCATTAGCCTTGGTTGGTTTTCAGTGTAACCATTATCGAGTAATTTTCCATTTTGATGCCTTTGTCATCAATCCATGCCTTGAGGACATGGCTGTAATCCTGTGAATAATTTGCTTTTTGGTTTTTAAAATTGCTCATTTCTTTAATGGTCACATGTTGCACTTGCACTTGTTGCAAAAGAATGTTGACAAATTTATCTCAGATTTCCGTGTGAAGTGCAAGTTTACTGGTTACTTGAAAAAATAGAACAATTTCTCATATATGATAAATTTCAAATCATTATCATGACAAAAAGAGACATGTGAGAGAAAGTAATAATGTGTGATGTTATCACTTTCAAATCTTGTTGCCACAAAAACGCAATTGACCAGATTGAAATTTCAGGATCAGACCACATTTGCATTAATGCTTTCAATGCAATTCCATTAGGTCGTTCTTTGGCCTGTTAGCATTGTAAAGTCTGACATTGGGACCAATAAGGATGAATTAAATCCGTAAGGAGGCTCCATTTTCACTACCACCGCACAGCATCTCGGCTTTGTCACATGTTTAGAATAGAGAATAAACACAAGAACAAAATAGGCAAAGAGGATTTTCAGCTTGCGGGCGACAATGGTGCCTTTAGATGGTGATGATTGGGATGCGTCAGTGTTAAATCCTCTCTTTGTTCAATTGTTGAGGCTGGAAAACTTTGGAAAATAATGAAGGATGCGGGGGGGATGTTTTGTTCATATCAGTTAACTTAACAAAGTAATACATACTGCTTTTTGCTTGTGCGTATATGCAAAAAGCCACAGCAATGCAGGATGGTAAGCCCTACTTACTGATTCTCTTGCATTCAAGTCAACAAAGAGGTGAAGAAATTTCTAGGAATGACGACAAACTCAAAACCAAATGTTTCCCCTAAGTTAACCACTTTCGCCATCATTTAGTCCAGAATTGTTACATACTGTGCAAGAATGAGCACTGCACAACCATACTGGAATTAAAGAGGAGACACTAGAGTGAAATAACGAAGGACATTAATGGAGCTTTAAAAGATGTTGATGTGCAGTTATGGGTTTTTGTAACACTTCTGAAATATTTATTGGTCTGTCGTTATGCTTTCTTCGCTGTCTGAAATCAGATAATGAGGGCATCCTATTCTTTTGTGGTCATGTATATCCTAAGGGACCTTCTTTGATTAATATTTCATCAAATGAAAAAGACCTTGAACAATCCCGCACTCGGGACATTTTGGATGTTTTTTGCCATGTACATCTCATAATCATGTTGTGCACTGACTTTTTTTTACCTGTTTTTAACATTGTGTGTGGTTCTGTCACAGATGTTGTATTAGGTTTGAATGTCAGAATCAATCACATCGATGGTGCATGGGTATGATACAATTCTCAGGAAGTTGTCCAATGGTAGTAGTTCTGTCATTAGCCATCAAAAATTGATTTTGGAAATTCCTTCATAACAAAATTAAAATCACATGCTCTAATGACCAATCATACAATCCAAACTAATTTTGCTCATTTTCATCAAATGTTTTGATAAATTGAAATGATCTAACAATGCATTGGAATGCATTAATTGAAGATAATTATACTACCCTACAATTGATATGGTTATTTTCATTCAACCTTGTGTTTACAACATTAGGCCATGGAACAAAAGACAATGCATTCTATGAATTTCGCACAACATCAAAATTCTTTTTTTGTTTTGGGCTCGATATTGGTTTAATTTTCGATAAGTGTTTGCATTGGGGTTTTTTAAAAATTTTGATCTCAATTTCACCCATGCCTTTGTCTGAAGGACATGGCTGTTATCTAGCAAATAATGTTCACTTGCCATTATTTTTATGATTACTTATAGATGATCTAGGTGTATTTAAATTGCATGATTTTCACTCTTTGAGGCATTTAGATGAAATAATGAGCTAATCCTTATAACAAATTGTGCAATATACTAAATAGATATTTTGTGTCCTGCCAAAGTGTACATTTCAGTTATTTCAAAGAAAATATTAACACACTAAATGTTGTATCCGAATTTCAATGATATTTTGGGTGTGTTTTTCTGGTATGTTTCAAGTTCATATAAACTTTGCAAACACACAGATTGAAACTAGATGCAAATTTTCCCGAACTACGTTGGGTCATTGTGCCATGCTTTCCGTGCAATTCCATCTGGTCGTTCTTTGTCCCATTAGCATTGTAAGTTCTGACATTGGTGCCCATAAGGATTAATAAAATCCCACAGGAGGCTCCACTTTCACTACCACTACTCAGCATCTCAGCTTTGTCACTGGTTTAGAATGGAGAACAAACACAAGAACGAAATAGGCAAAGAGGATTTTCAGCTTTTCACACAACAATGGTGCCTTCCGAAGGTGATAATTGGGATGAATCTGTGTTAATACTTGCATTCTGAAGCTGCTGAGCCTTAATGGAGCAAAAAAAGCTTGTAGACCTGTAGAGAGGGAACAGTTCCTTATTAGCCAATTGCTATTTTGTAGAACGTCGAACTAGCAAAAGAGAAGATATTGTCATTATGAATGTACAAACAAAACAGGTTATATCAAAGGTATGATCTAATGTTGTGAAAAAAGTATAGAGCATGACCTTGACTACTTTATTCTACGCCTTTTGAAGAATTTAAAAAAGATACTCTTCAAAATTAGATATACATCCTACATTGCTGTGCCCTATATTGTTCAGAATAGTATGCTTCTGTGATGCAATCTGTCCATTAGATATAATTCTTTATCAGTGTCCATTTAAAAATTCCTAACAGAAGCATCTTGTGATTAAACATTTTAGCTAAGGCATAGGCAGGATGTAACACATGGTGAGAATTCTAAGACTTGCCAGTTCTGCAAGACGTGTGTTTTGTAAGACTTGCCAGGGGCTTGTAGGACTTGCAAGCGGTGTGAAGACAAGCTGGGAGCAGTGTGCACTTTCTAAGTTAGATACTGCAGCTTAACGCTGTTCCTGCGGATCCCATCTGTCCCCAGTTCTGGTGTCAGCTAAAATTGGCATCAAAAATGTCCAAGCTGCCTCTAAATTGGACATGTAGGTGTAGCTTGTGACACGCCATAAATATATATAGCACCTCTAGTGCCTGTTTTGCACATTTGGTATCACTTTCTGATGTGACACGGCATCTTAATGTTGGCTTATTTTGTAAGTTTCAGCAAGGCCATCCCCATTCATATGCATAATACTTTGAATTTTGTAATGGAGGAGAGAGGGTGAACAGTGTATGTCAAGAGTAGTTGTCAACAAAGCCCATCATTCTAATTTTAGAATTAATTGAATCTCCAAATTTTATTTTCTTGCCCTTAAGGAGGTTCCAGATGTGACACCAAGCCCTCAAAGGCACTCATTCACAGCAATGGCAAGGTCATTCTAAATATTATCGACTGACCGTTTTAGTTAACTCTGACCTATAAATAAATGATCATATGATGATTGGGACGATATCCTGTTATACTCAAAAGATTACATCTTTACATCGTAGACAACCAAGGGTAACTTTTTGTTTTGTTGAAGATATGATTACACTAGACAATACCTGTCTGGTGGAGTTTTTGTATATGATTACTGCAAGGACATATAAGAATACATAGACACACAGACTGAGACAGTAATTCCTTTCCTTCTCTGAGTCTTTATAGCAATCCTATTGCTCAAATTGATGTGTGTCAAATTAACTCAGGAGATATGAAACTAAATCATTTCCTTTGCTTTAGGTTAGATGGATAGATAATTGGATATATAGATAGATAGATAGATAGATAGATAGATAGATAGATAGATAGATAGATAGATAGATAGATAGATAGATCGATAGATAGATATAAGTGCAGCCCTCTACTCCCAGTTCTGGGTGCTCACAAGTGTTGATTGAGGATATGGGAGAGGTACTGTCATTTACCCCACATGAAGGGTATTTTACTTGCCCAACTTCACTGATACGAAGGGCAGCCGATAAAACATCTTGTCTGAACGAGATCCCTCTGAGATTTTGCTAATAAAGTCCACTGAAAATTTGGGACTCCAAACCAGGGTTTCAACCCAATGGCATGTATACCTACAGAAGACCATATAGATATATTGATTGATTGATTCCTTAATTGTTTGATAGGCAGCTAGAAACAGAGACGCACTATATATAGACAGGCAAGAGAAATTATTTTCAATATTGTACATGTATTGGCTGTTCTGACTCACTGTTACTTGAAAATTCACTAATTTATCCACAAATTATAGAATTATGTTGCCTTCCTGCAGCAGTTTGATATCTACGGAAGCCTCCATCAGCATCCCTATTTATATTTATATTTGTGTAATTCCTCTTCCTTGGACTTATATATTCCTTTTGTCAGAACACAAATTCTTTTTTTGCTAATTCTTGGACAAGTGCATCACAAAAACAGGAAGGGAAGGAAAAAAATGATAACCACAGGTGTGCCCTTTTTCCTTTGTCTAGTCTCATTTGCTGTCTGGCTTTTCCAACAACAACATTAAGTCAGAACAAACATCTGCAGTGATTTTTAGCAAGGCAAAACAAAATGTGTTTAAAAGGGAATATCTCTTCAGAAAACCATCTTATTGAAGAGAACTTATCAGGGTTGCACAACTTCTTCTTTTGAGGGATTTTGCTTATTTTATTTTGTAAATTATAAAGAAAAAAATTTCTCTAATAGTTTTGTTTTCTTCCTATGTTAAATTGCATCTTTTAAGTTCCTAGACATCGTATTTTGGATTAACATGTAAATACAAAATTGCTATAAAGAAATATTGTCTTTTTGAAAATAAAAATGATTGACTTCAGTACAGGAAGTTTGCATTTGTGCATTGAAAATGTAGATACTGCACATTTCATGTGTAAACAACACTAAATGAGTCTGCTAGTATCTTAAACTGTCCATATTATCATGAATCAAGCATCTGACAACAAAACCGCCAAGCACAGACTGTCAGGATGTGTTGCCTTCCAGCCCCCCCACTTCTATTTGGTAGATAAGGAAACACTGCCATAGTGGACCAGAGTAGACACTGTAATATGGGTTCCTCACCTTCTGCCTTTTTCAGTCTGCCTCAGCTATTGGAGTCTTTTCCTCCTATGCTCTCTTTCCTGCTCTATTTTCTATCCTGTTATTTGATATATCAATTTGATAACATGGTTTAGTTGAAGGAATATTATTATGATCTATTTTGATCTGAGTCTTGCCTAACTGTTGCTTGTTTGGAAGGTGATGAATGAACGCCACCCTTGAAATGCTCAATCCAAAAGAAGGCCAGTCTTTAAGTATAAGGGGAATGATCCTTGCATTGCATGGCCATCACAGCTTGATCTTTTAGCCCGGGATAAGAGGAAGAGAAAGAGGAGGTTGCCGGGATGAAGAGGAAGAGAAAGAGGAGGTTGCCGTGACCGCGCAAGATGGCTTCACACTGCTACAGGTTGGTGCGACCACAATAGATTGAGACAAAATTACTCACTGCACGAATAAATGTAACAATAATAGTAACATTGCAAATGACATGGATGGAGACCATGACAGATAGATAAAGATATTTGGCAGATAGATAAATACCTTTGTTAGCATTCAGAAAAAGACCATGTCAGCCCCACTGACTGATTCTCCCCGAATTGAAATCCACCAAAATGTGAAGAAATTCAGGAATTGCAACAGACTCAAACTTGTTTCCCCTCAGGTCAACCAATTTCTGCATCATTCAGTCTGAGTTATATGAATCTGTACAAGAATTAGCACTGCAAAAATATTTCAGTACTGGAACGAAAGAGGAGACGCAGAAGAGTGAAATAATGAAGGACTTTAATGGAGCTTTAAAGAACCTTGATGTGCATTTATGGGTTTTTGCAACGTTTATGATTGTGAAATATTCATTTGTTTGTTGTTAGGCTTTGTTCACTTTCTGAAATCAGATAATTAGGGCATCTTATTCTTTTGTGGTCATTATATCCTAAGGGGCCTTCTTTGATTAATATTTCATTGAATGAAAAGAACCTTGAACATTTTTTCACTCTGAACGTTATAGATGTTTTTGCCATTTATGTCTCATCATCACGTTGTGCAATGGCTTTCTTAAATCTGTTTTTTTTTTCTATTTCTTTGCGGTTCTGTCACAATTTCTGATTATGGAAATCCCTTAATTACTACAATGATAATGAATGCCTTAATAACCAAACGTGCGGTGGAACTCGTTTCGCTTATTTTAAACATGTAGTCACATAAATTGAAATTATCTGGCACTACAATGTATCAGTTTAAGAATTATACCACCTTACAATTAATATTTCAATCTACCTTGTGTTTGTGGCTACAACAAAGGCCATATAAAACAAATAATGGTGCATTCATTGCATTTCATGAAGCATTCAATTTTTAGTCTTTTCTTTGGGCTCTAGACATTTAGATGGATTGATGAGTGAGTGATGCAGAAGTTACATAAAATGCTAAATATATTGTCTTCATCTTTATGTTAATATATAGATGTGCTTTCATTTTCGGTTCAGTTATTTCATAAAAAGTAATAATATACCGAAATTTATAAATACCCAAATCTCAGTGAGCATTATTCCAGAGTTTTATTTTCCGCATGTTTATGTTGACTTGCGACTTTTCCAGGACAACCTTGGTTCATTGAGTTATGCTTTCCATGCAATACTGTTAGGTCATTCTTTGGCCAATTTGCATTGTAAAGTCTGACATTGGGGCCCAGTAGGATAAATGAAATCCCTGAGGAGGCTCCGCTTTCACTACCACTACTCAACATCTCAGCTTTGTCACTGGTTTAGAATGGAGAACAAACACAAGAACAAAACATGCAAAGAGGATTTTCAGCTTTCACAACACTATGGTGCCTTTATAGAAGGTGATGATTGGGATGAATCAGTGTTAATACTTGTATTCTGAAGCTGCTAAGCCTTAATGAAGCAAAAGAAACAGCTTATAGACCTGTACAGATGGACCTGTTTCTTATGAGCCAATCACTATTTTGTAGAAAATATTGAAATGGCAAAACAGGATGTTGACATTAAGATTGTTTTAAAACACCGGTTGATTTATACTTAAGGTAGAGTGTAGTAATGGGAATAAAAAGGTGGTCACGGCATAATTATTCTGCAGCTTTTGAAGTAAAAAAAAAATTAGAGTGAAACACTTCCAAATAAATGTATACATATTAATTCAAATATTATGTTTCTTGAAAAAATCAGTCCCAAAGCTAATTCTGAAAGGAGCAACTTGAGATAAAATGTTGTAGCTAAGGCTCAGCCAAGATGCAATGAATGGTGAGAATACTAAGACTTGCCAGTACTGCAAAAGGTGTTTTTATAAGACTTGCCAGGGGCTTGTAGGACTTGCAAGTGGTGTGAAGACTAGCTCCGAGCAGTGTACACTTTCTAAGTTAGATGTTGCAGCTTAACGCTGTTCTTGGGGATACCATCTGTCCCCAGTTCTGGTGTCAGCTAAAATTGGCATCAAAAATGTCCAAGCTGCCTCTAAACTGGGCATGTAGGTGTAGCTTGTGACACGCCATAAATATATATATAGCACCTCTAGTGCCTGTTTTGCACATTTGGTGTCACCTTATGATGTGACGTGGCATCTAAATGTTGGCTTATTTTGTAAGTTACAACAAGGCCATCTCGATTCATATGCATAATACTTCCAATTTTGCAACTTAAGTATCGGGGAGAGGATGAAACAGCAGATTTAAAATTTAAAAAAAAAGAGATGGCTTTGTGTATTTAGTTGATATACATATTGTATGTACAGCCCTCCACATGATATATATATAAACCAACAAGTCTTATAGATTTTCACATTGGTGTATCTCCTTGAACCCATAGTTAATTTTTGACTCCAAACCACATTGGATTTACATTATCAACTTCAATGCCATTGAGCAACCTCTAAACATGAATTGAATTTTTTGAAATTTGGCACAGTTTATCCTGAGATCAAATGGAATAACTTCATGGGGTAAGACCTGGACGTTTCTCTATTTTCATTTTTCCAATGCATTTCTTTGGCACCTTCATCTAGAAGGTTCTAGAATACAGATTTGATTCTTCGGCCTCGAAGGCACTCTTCACAGCAGTGGCAAGGTTATTTTAAGTTTGACTGACCTGCTATATAAGTTATCTGTGACCTATAAATAATTATCAGAAGCGATATCCTCCAAAAAAAAGTTTTGTCTTTGACAACCAAGGGCAACTTTTTGTTATGTCAAAGAAATAAATTACTCTATCCTGATAATACCTGTCTGGGGGAGTTTTTGTATAGGATTATTGCAAGGACGTATGATAATGCATAGACATACAGGCTGAGATAGTAATTCCTTTCCTTCTTTGTGTCTATATAGCAATGCTATTGCCCAAATTCATGTGTGTCAAATAAGCTCGGGAGATCTTAAACTCTATCATTTCCTTTGGCTCTGGAGAGATACGCAGATTGAATAATAGACAGAAAGATAGTTAGATGTAGATAAACAAAGTCAGATAGATAGACAGAAAGTCTGTAAAATAGATAGACAGAGAGATAGGTAGATAGATGGATAAACAGAGAGAAATATAGATAGATAGATAGATAGATAGATAGATAGATAGATAGATAGATAGATAGATAGATAGATAGATAGATAGATAGATAGATAGAAGGATAGATAAATAGATTTATTGATCGATTGATTGATTGGTTGTTTTGTGTACATATTAACATTTAGATTATTGTGTAGATCAACAGATAGATTGATTCCTGAATCAACTTGCAGATAAACAGAGATTGAGTTAATCACAGACAGACAGATACACAGGGAGACAGACTTAAGTGAGTTAGACAAGAGAATCTTTTAGCTGGAAACATAACTGGACATTATAATTCATTAAATCCTTTTACATAGTACTGACTTGCAACATGACTGAGCGAATGATGAATATAAATAATGCATATCCCTGTTCTGCCTGACAGGTACTTAACAATTCAATGTATAAAAATTAAATTTGAACTAAGTTATTAAGCAAGAGCACCTTCAAAGGCATCCATGAGCATTCAAATAGCTTTGTATAATCCCTTTACCTTTGCTTATATTATTCCTTTTGTCAGAACAGTATTTCTTTTATTTCTATTTGGATAAGTGCATCACAAAAACAGGAAAGGAAAAGAAAGGATAACCACAGGTGTGCCCCTTTTTCCTTTGTCTAGTCTCATGTGCTGTCTGGCTTTTCCAGCAACAACATCAAGTCAGAACATCTGCAGTGACTTTTAGCAAAACAAAACAAAATGTATTAAAAGGGATAACTGTTCAGAAAGTCATATTAAGAAAGAGAACCATTTCTTAATGAGTTATTTCACATCTGTTTAGTAGCAATGCATAAACAATAGGACAAATGGAATTTAAAAAAGCTGTAAAGAAACGTTCTTAGTTGCAAGAAGAATGTGATGGTCCGTTTTCAGCACAAGACGATTGCATTTGTCCAATGATTGATGGTTAGAGAGATACATGATAAGTGTCCCATTTCTGAGTTCTCACAAGGGTTGATTGATGAGATTAGAGAGAGAGCAAGAGTTCTCAACATGTAACACATTTGCCCCAAGTATGAGATATTTTCCTTGCCCTATACAGACACTGCTACAAGGGTTCCCTTATTCAATTTCTCATTCAAATGATATCCTGCTTGGATTTTGCTCATGAATGTTCATTGAAAATTTTGCATTCCCACTAGGGGTTCGAACCCACACAGGTGAAGACCTTAAGTTTAGTAGGCTGGAACCTAAACCTCTCTGCCACCCAGCCGCTCAACAGCATCTGAACACATTTGTGTAAACATCACTGAGTCGAAGAATATCAAATGCCAAATGTTAAACTATCTGAAACCCCTAATATGAATCAAGACTGTGACAGACAAAGCAGCCCAGAACAGCCTGCGAGTATGTGTTGCCTTCCATGCAGCCTCTCACTTCTATTTGGTAGATAAGGAAACATATATAGTAGACCAGAGTAGACACTCTAATATAGGTTCCTCACCTTCTGCCTTTTCCAATCTGCCTCAGCTATTGGAGTCTTCTCCCTCCTAGATCGGTCTTTCCTGCTCTATTTTCTATCCTGTTATTTGATATATCAATTTGATAACATGTTTTAGTTGAAGGATTATTATTTTGATCTATTTTGATCTGAGCCTGGCCTGACTGGGGCTTGTTTGGAAGGTGATGAATGAACGCTACCCTTGAAATGCTCAATCCGAAAGAAGGCCAGTCTTTAAGTATAAGGGGAATGATCCTTGCATTGCATGGCCACCACAGCTTGATCTTGTAGCCCGAGATGAAGAGGAAGAGAAAGAGGAGGTTGCCGTGACCGCACAAAATGACTTCGCACTGCTACAGGTTGGTGTGACCACAATAGATTGAGACAACGTTACTCACAGCAAAAGTAAACATTATAATAATAATAACATTGGAAATAAGATGAAAGGAGACCACAACATATAAAGATATATGGCAGATGGATAAATACCTTCTTTAGCTTACAGAGAAAGACCATGTCAGCCCCACTAACTGTTTCTCCCCTCGGTGAAGTCAACCAAAATGTGAAGAAATTCAGCAATTGCATTGGACTCAAACTTGTTTCCCCTCAAGTCAAATGATTTCTGCATAATTCAGTCCTGAGTTGTACGAATCTGAACACGTATCAGGACTGCAAAATTTTTTCAGTGCTGGAATGAAAGGGGAGACACACAAGAGTGAAATAATGAAGGACATTAATGGAGCTTCAAAAGATCTTGATGTGCATTTATGGGTTTTTGCAACATTTTTGGTTGCGAAATACTTATTGGTTTGTCGTTAGGCTTTGTTCACCATCTGAAATCAGATAATTAGGCCATCCTATTCTTTTGCGGTCATGTAAGTCCTGAGGGGCCTTCTTTGATTAATATCTCACTGCATGAAAAGAGCCTTTAAAACAATTTTTGCACTCTGAACGTTTTAGATGTTTTTGCCATTTACGTCGACATCATCACGTTGTGCAACTGCTTCTTTATAATCTGTTGTTTCTATTTCTTTGCGGTTCTGTCACAATTTCTGATTATAGAAATCCCTTAAATACTAAAATGATTATTAATATGATTACTTTAATAATCAGACATGCAGTCGGAACTCATTTCGCGCATTTTAAACAAGTAGTCAGATTAATGAAATTGTCTAACAATGTATTAGAATGTATCAGTTTGAGAGTTATACCACCTTACAATCAATATTTCAGTCTACCTTTTGTTTTTACAGTGCAAAAAAAGGTTATAAAACAAGTAACGGTGCATTCATTGAATTTCATGAAACATTCAATTTTTAATTTTTGCTTTATACTCTGAAAATTTGATTAGTGAGTGATGCAGAAGTTGCATAAAATGCTCAATACATTGTCTTCATCTTTATGTTAATACATAGATGTACTTTAATTTGGGTTCAGTTATTTCACAAAAAGTAATAATATTCTGAAAGTTATAAATACCCAAATCTCAGTGAACATTATTCAGTAGTTTTTTTTTCCGCATGTTTATGTTAACATGCAATTTTTCCAGGACAACCTTGGTTCATTGGGTTATGCTTTCCATGCAATACCATTAGGTCATTCTTTGACCAATTTGCATTGTAAAGTCTGACATTGGGGCCCAATAGGATAAATGAAATCCCTGAGGAGGCTCCGCTTTCACTACCACTACTCAACATCTCAGCTTTGTCACCAGTTTAGAATGGAGAACAAACACAAGCACTAAATAGGCAAAGAGGATTTTCAGCTTTCACAACACAATGGTGCCCTTATAGAAGGTGATGATTGGAATGAATCAGTGTTAATACTTGAATTCTGAAGCTAAGTACTAAGCTTTTATGAAGCAGAAGAAACCGCTTATAGACCTCTACAGACAAACCTGTTTCTTATGAGCCAATCACTATTGGAAAATATTGAAATGGCAAGACAAGATGTTGACTTCAAGATTTTTTTAAAACACCCATTTATTTATATGTAAGGTAGAGTGTGGTAATGTGAATAAAAGGTGTTCACAGAATAATTATTCAACAGCTTTTGAAGTAAAAAAAAATTAGAAAGAAACACTTCCGAAATAAATGTACATTTTATTCCAAATATTTTGTTTCTTGAAACAGTCCCAAAGCTAATTCTGAAAGGAGCAACTTGAGATAAAACAGTGTAGCTAAGGCTCAGCCAAGATGCAATGTATAGTAAAAATACTAAGACTTGCCAGTACTGCAAGAGGTGTTTTTATAAGACTTGCCAGAACTTGTAGAACTTGCAAGTGGTGTGAAGACTAGCTGTGAGCGGTGGGCACTTTCTAAGTTAGATGCTGCAGCTTAACGCTGTTCTTGGGGATACCATCTGTGCCCAGTTCTGGTGTCAGCAAAAATTGGCATCAAAACTGTCCAAGCTGCCTCTAAATTGGACATGTAGGTGTAGCTTGTAACACGCCATAAATATATGTAGTACCTCTAGTGCCTGTTTTGCACATTTGGTATCACCTTATGATGTGACGTGGCATCTAAATGCTGGCTGATTTTGTAAGTAACAGCAAGGCCATCCCCATTCATATGCATGATACTTCCAATTTTGCAACTTATGTATTGCAGAAAGAGGTTGAAACCAAGATTTGAAATTTAAAAAAGACAAGACTTAGTATATTTTGCTGGTATATTTACAGCCCTCCACACGATCTATATATATAAATCAATATGTCTAATAGATTTTCACTTTGGTGTATCTCCTTGGACCCATAGTTAATTGTTGACTCCAAACCGCATTTGATTTACATTATCACTTCAATGCCATTGACCAACCTCTAAATATGAATTGAATTTTATGAAATTTGGCACAGTTTATCCGAAGACCAAAGGAGTAAGTTCAGGGGGTAAGACCTTGACATTTCACTATTTTCATTTTTCCGATGAATTTCATTGGCACTAATCTTGAAGGCTCTAGAATACAGATTTGATTCTTTGGCCTCAAAGGCTCTCCTCACAGTGGTGGCAAGGTTATTCTGGTTAATCTGACCAACCTGCCATTTCAGTTATCCGTGACCTATAAATAATTATCAGAAACAATAATATGTTATCCAAAAAATACTTTGTCTTTGATGACCAAGGGCAACTTTTTGTTTTGTCAAAGAAATGAGTTACTCTATCCAGATAATACCTGTCCGGGGTTTTTTTTGTATATGATTACTGCAAGGACGTATGATAATGCATAGACATACAGACTGAGACAGTAATTCCTTTTCTTCTTTGTGTCTATATAGCAATCCTATTGCTCAAATTGATGTGTGTCAAATAAGCTCAGGAGATCTTAAAGTCTATCATTTCCTTTGCCCTGGAGAGATACGCAGATGGAATGATAGACAGAACAATAGTTAGATGTAAATAGATAGAGATAGATCGATAGATAGACAGAAAGTCCAAAAAAATAGATAGAAAGACAGATAGATAGATAGATAGACAGATGGATAGATAGATAGATAGGTAGATAGATAGATAGATAGATTAATTGATTGATTGATTGGTTGTTTGGTGTACATATTAGCCATGGTGTACATATTAGCATGTAGGTTATTGCGTAGATTAACAGATAGATTGATTGCTGAATCAACTTGCAGATTAACAGATATTGAGTTAATCACAGACTGACAGCTACACAGTGAGACAGATTTAAGTCGGTTAGACAAGAGAATCTTTTGGCTGTAACAAAACTAGACATTAATTCACTTAAATTATATACGTAGTAACTCACTTAAAACATGACTGAATGAATGATCAATATCCGTTAATCATGCATATCCCTGTTCTACCTTACAGGTACTTAACAATTTAATAATTTTAAAATTTATTGTGAACATAGTTATTGGGCAACAGCATCTTTGAAGGCATGCATGAGCATTTGCATAGCTTTGTATAATTCCTTTACCTTTTGCTTGTATTATTCCTTATGTCAGAACATTATTTCTTTTATCCAAGTAGCAATCAAAGAAATACTAAGTGCATTGCAAAAACAGGAAGGGGAAAAAAGGATGACCACAGGTGTGCCCCTTTTTCCTTTGTCTAGTCTCTTGTGTTTTCTAGCTTTTCCAGCAACAACATTAAGTCGGAACATCTGCAGTGATTTTTAGCGAAATAAAAACAAAATGTGTTGTAAAGGGAACACTTGTCAGAAAGTCACACTAAGAAATAGAACCAATCCTTAATGAGTTATTTTACATCTGCTAATTAACATGACATTGTGTTTTCTATTAAGCAATGTGTTAACAATAGCACAAGTGAAATTTAGTTCTTGGTTTCAAGAAAAATGTGACGTGTTGTTTTCAGCACAAGAAGATTGCATTTGTCCAATGATTGATAGATAACTTTCCCGTTTCTGAGTGCTCACGAGGGTTGATTGATGAGATAAGAGAGAGAGTAGAAGTCCTCAGTATGTAGCGCAGTCGCCCCAAGTAAGGGATCTTTTCCTTGCCCTATACTGACACTGCTACAATGGGCCCCAATTTTGTATCTCATCCAAATGATATCCTGCTTGGATTCTGCTCATGAATGTTCATTGAAAATTTTGCATTCCCATTTGGGGTTCAAACCCATGCAGTTGAAGACCTTTAGCGGAACAGGCTGGAACCTTAACCACTCTGCAACCAGCTGCCCAACGCCTTGGGTACACAAAAGATCACTGAGTTGCAGAATATCAACTGCTAAATGTTAAACTGCCCAAAACCCCTATTATGAATCAAGACTGTGACAGACACAACAGCCTAGCACAGTCTTGCCAGGATGTGTTGCCTTCCAGCCCCTCACTTCTATTTGGTAGATAAGGAAACACTGCCATAGTAGACCAGAGTAGACACTCTAATATGGGTTCCTCACCTTCTGCCTTTTCCAATCTGCCTCAGCTATTGGAGTCTTATCCTCCTGCTCTCTTTCCTGCTATATTTTCTATCCTGTTATTTGATATATCAATTTGATATCATGGTTTAGTTGAAGGAATATTATTTTGATCTATTTTGATCTGAGCCTAGCCTGACTGGGGCTTGTTTGGAAGGTGATGAATGAACGCCACCCTTGAAATGCTCAATCCGAAAGAAGGCCAGTCTTTAAGTATAAGGGGAATGATCCTTGCATTGCATGGCCATCAAAGCTTGATCTTGTAGCCCGAGATGAAGAGGAAGAATAAGAGGAGGTTGCCGTGACGACGCAAGATGGCTTCACACTGCTACAGGTTGGTGCGACCACAATAGATTGAGATGGTGTAACGTTGAAGGTGGCATAGATGAAGACCATGACAAAAAGATAAAGACCATGTATGCCACACAGATAATGATCATGTATGATACACAGAAAAGCCAATGTGCAGAACACAGAAAAAGTGCATGCATTGCAGACAAATAAAAACAATTCAACAGAGGAAAAGAAAAGATATGACACACAGATAAAGACTATACAATAGTATACACGGCACACAGATAAAACACATGTATGGCACAGATAAAGCCCATGTAGGTACGCAGACAAGACATTATATGGAAGACAGATAAAGATCATGCATGGCAGATAGATTTAAAAAACATGATACTAATTGACAGATGTCATGTATGAAAAATTTTCATTGAACTAAGATTACAATTGTGTACTACTGAGACTACGGGCAGTATATGCTTTTAAAAAACTGAGATAACGTTGTTGATTAACCATGGAGAAGTAAAAGTCATTCCTGCGAGGGATTTAGAATTTGAGACTGCTTGAATTATAAAGACCATGCAACATGAGACAGCCCAGGATGGAAGTTCCATTGATTGAAACCACAACTACTTGTGGCTGCAATGATTTGAGACCAATGTGAATTAAAATCATGAATAACGGTGATAAGCGTTTGCTCACTGGAGCAACATTGCGCCTTCACACGGCACATTCTGCCTGCAAGACGGCCACTGATTGAGACGTCTTTAAGCCTTTCCGAACCCTTTCTCCGGCTGTTGGCGTGATCTTTCTCTCAAAAGGAAGAAGAAGATGGAGGGGCATTGATCACAAATGACCTCTGGTCCCAGCGCCCCAAGGGTTGCGAAAGAGACCACCCGCCTGCATCTTTCACGATGTATTCACACATCACCCTTTGCACACCGTTGCTGAAGGGCAATCCATGACGAATGTCCTCAAAGGAAGAGACAAAGGGCGCTTTGAGAAACACTTGGCATCCAACTACTGTCACAACATGAAATATATACAATCCTTTCAAGTTATATGTTCTCATATTGTCATCATATTACATCCTGAGTTGCTCTCTTAAATTTCTACAGAAGCTCAAGATAGACATGTAAGATGATCGTTACTGTCACAACTTTAAGCGCGATGTGATATATGATCACCACAGAAGTTATGAGATCACCTCAGAAATTGTGTGATTTTATTCTCCTTGCCTCACTGCATGATCTTTCTTGGCTTTCTCTAACTTGCCGTGAGGCAATGTTGCTTCTATACCCACAATGATAACAGGCATTCTCCTGCCTATGGAAGATACAGCATTTAACCTTAATGGTTTGGCCACTCAGCCGCCAATGTCTCTCTTTTGTTTGCTTACAGAAGATTTAGAAGATGTTCAGTATATCTAGCTAACCATACCATGCAATGAAATAGTCTGAAAATAGAACATCCTCAGCCATCTTAGCATGACTTTAATAGACATCCACCTTTCAGTTCATGATTGACTTCTACTGTAATTCTGTGCCATGTTTCAGCAAGACATCGTTTTTTAGGCATGCTGTTTGCTTCTCCTTTAATTTCTTCATGTCAAAAATTCGAAACCCAGTTTAGCTAAATAGGATATTATTGCAATGGTGTTGCTTCCATTGTGAGATAGACATGGATGGGATTGACATGGATAGCTATGTGTACACATGACACCCTGAGGTCTCTGCTGTCCTGGGGGTCCACTTGGGGTTGCACTTCAGGGCAAGACGCGTCACCCACGACATCCTCGCCGATTGGCCCTCATCCCGGGGGTGGTGTGGCACTGCAGTTGCAGGCCCGCTCAATGGCCACTTGCACCCGGATCACCAGGGCCCATTGAGATCCCTGCTGACCTAGATCTAATGACATTTATCTGCCTATCCTTATCGCGGGGTAGTTTTCCCATTGTCACTGATTCGCCATCTAGGCTCAGTTGCGGCTCCATTGTGGCACGGTGCCATATCGACAATATACCATATCATCTTACTTGTCTAGAGCAAGAATTATATATAAATATCCAGAACCTTGGAGTGCAAACTGCTATTGACTGCACCATCTAAGCACTAAAATCTCCTTTTTATCGATAACCATCATTTCATGCTCAGTGAATGGCGCCATTTTAATGTGCCTACTTCTCGGATGTAAGGATCCAGCTCTCCTCTTTGTTCTCTTATTCGCCTATTTGTAGAGTCATATCAAGCAGAATCTGTGATCAACAGGGTGCCCCATGACATTAATCTTTTATGCAATGTATATTTCTGATGTTTATCTCTACAGGCATACAGACTGAAGCTTCCAGTTTATGGAGCTAATATGGTTGTTCACATGTATCTCCTACTGTAATCTTCTATAACATTCAAATGAAACATTTCAATCAGGTTCCTTTGTTGGCTTTAACAATGGAGCAATGTGTTTTATATATCCAATAAGCCTTTTTTGCAATGATGTACAATGCAATTCATTATTCAGGTGTGTTCCATCGCCTCCGCACGTAATTGTCTCTGTATATGTAGAGAACCTTGTTTGTTTCGCGTAGTGCCCATGGAATATGCAAGTCTCGCAAGATGAATTGCAATGAGCGACATCCTTCATCCAAGAACAAGGGTGTTGATTAATGACAAACATGGTGGATAAATCATTTGTTATGACATTCTGTTGAATAATTTCATCGCAGCAAACCACCGAAGTTATTGCAATATCGCAAAAAGAGGGAATTTCATCACTGCGACGGCCATAAAAGCGATTGTGGCTTTTCCAAATGTCAAAGGTTTTTGCGCAGTGGACCAACTTTGTTGCTGGTTAGTGGGGGACATGCTCTGTCTCTTTGTCCTCGGTTCCTGACAGGAACAAGTTTGTTACACACCAGCAGACCTTCAAGGGCCTGTTAGGGCAGCACGGTTTGCTATTCCAAGTTGGCGTGTCATTTGATTCCTGCTCCGGAACGGTGTTCATTAGCCGTCCCTGTTGCCCACCGATCTGTCTTGTGTGTTCCTTTTGTGCACAGTTGGTGTGAAAGGGGTCTTGCAGGGTTCCTCTCTCTCTCTGCTATGTGTGTACAAGAATGAGCAGAGCTGCTGGGTTGCTTGGGTTCAGTACTAGTATTTTACACATCTTGAACCTCACATATATATATGTCAAGGCCAGTTTTATGTGTTCCAACTTCAAGAAATGATTTCACATCATTGTTCAATTAGTAAGACTGTTATGAAATGCATCTTTTAATAATGGATTGTGCATGTATAGATACAAATTAACTTAGGTTAATGCACAATATTTCATACAACTGAGACTTTCAATTATGAAGCAGCACATAATTCACTGCAGCCGATTAATCTTACAGACTGCAAATATTCTCCTAACTCTCGAAATCTTATTATTTCTTTCTGGGCAACCTCAGAGCTCTATAATCTGCAACCTAAGTTATAGTTTGCTGTCAGTTTCATTACGGTTTGACGACACAATTTTCTTGTACAAGAATTGACAAAGCATACACAAACCGGGCGCCTACAGTTCGCTGCAGTTACACCGTTATACCGCAGTGCCCTAAATGCAATTGGTCTTTTCCAAAGGTTTTACGCTGTGCTTCTCCCAAGTCTGTATTGATTCAATGGTGAGGAGACTGAGAGAAGCAACCAAGATCTAGTATGCTTCTTCACACATGTGCATAGATTTCTTTTGCTCCACTTGGATCCCACTGATCTCCCTCTACTACCTTGAGAGGTTATGGATTTTGGGCAGTGTTAGAGCGAGATACTACCCTATGTGGTGATGAATTAACTACTACAGTTGCCATTATAGGATTGGCCCACAAAAATTGCTCTGGGACCTCAGATATATACTCAGCCTCCCTGTACAGCAAAATGGCAAGACTTAGGTCAACAGAAGACAAATGCATATAGTGTGTAGAATTTTCTAGATTTCCCGTTTGAAACAAGCAAAATTGATATAATCACTGCGATTATCACTTGATTTTGGATGATTGTGTTGGAGGCTTAGTGATGGATTACTACAGTTGCCATTATAGAATTTGCCCACAAAAATTGCTCTGGGACCTCAGATATATACTCAGCCTCCCTGTACTGCAAAATGGCAAGACTAACTTCAACAGAAGACAAATGCGTCTACTGTGTAGAATGTTCTATATATTTCCCATTTGAAACCACAAATTAATGTAATCACTGTGATTATCACCTGAATTTGTCCAGTGCTAGATTAATATATCCTATGTGGTTATGAATTAACTACCACATTTGCCATTAAAAGATTGGCTTACAAAAATTGCTCTGGGACCTCAGATATATGTACCCACCCTCCCTGTACAGCAAAACGGCCAGACTCAGGTCAACAAAGACAAATGGATATAATGTCTAGAATTTTCTTTAGATTTTCCGTTAGAAACCACAAAATTAATATAATCACTCTGATTGTCACTGGGTTTTAGATGTGTTAGAGCCAGATACTACCCTATGTGGTGATGAATTAACTACTACAGTTGCCATTATAGAACTGGCCCACAAAAATTGCTCTGGGACCTCAGATATATACTCAACCTCCCTGTGCAGCAAAATGGCAATTTGCAAGAGTCCAGACTTAGGTCAACAGAAAACAAATGCATATATGTCTAGAAGTTCCAGGAATTCCCGCATTGAAATTCACAAAAGATTTACAATAGCTGGATAGAGTTATTTTCTGCTTGTAATTTGATAATGCATGTACAAGTTTTATGAACCACTGGGATAGGCCCACATCACAATGCTTGACCTTAAAATCAGAAATTGAATGTTTGTGTGTAAAGTGTGGCAACAAAAATCAGGAAAATCAAATTGAACTGAATAATACATATAGTCATAAAGCATATAAAGAAGTCTGCTCTATACATGTACTTTAAATCAGCATCAAATATATGCAGTGAGGATATTTGATAAAGTATGTAATGATGAACTTTATATTTAGTTGATAAAGAATCTATTTTGTGTTTAGCGTAAAATCCTGAAGAAGGTCTGCTTGAACACTCACGAAAGATAAAACATAAATCATGTAAAATAAAATCAAGGAGGCTGCATAAGTCAATGCAATACATATATATTCAATTTAAGCGATTTACCATTTATGTAACATTTCAGGTTCTTAATTAAGAAAACCTGCATGAGATATCATTTACAAATCAATTTAGATTTAGACCTCATAAAAAATGTCGATGAAAGAAAAGATGTGTATCACGTCCCACGACCTCTTGTTGTTTTTCTTTTACTCAAAAACAGATCACGTCAACAGGAAGGGAAACGATTTTCACCTTCAAAAAGCCAGGAGCATTAGGAAGTTGCTGATTTGGTCAGAGAGCATGCATAAGCTGCTTAGATATCTCTTCCTGGCTTGTCATGATCTTCTGTTGTATGAGTTGTAAGATTTCTCTGGGCTTCCAGAAAAGAGGCTTAGTCTCTACATGGACATGTTTCCTCTTTATGTTCGTAAGACAGTCATCGTGTCAATGTGTGAGCCCTTCAGTCTGACATACTAACCTTTCGTGGTTTTTGTTGTTAGTTGTCTTTAGAGTAGCATTATGATGTTTATGATGCCCCCACCCTAAACTTGAGTACATTTACCACTAGTTACGCCACCTCAATATAGGGCCACACCAGCACCAGATTGTATGAACGCTTAACACAGGTTATCCTAATGGTTTTTAAACTCTGATAACTTATCTTTTAACCGGGTTACTGGCAAAAAAATGTCATGTTGTAGAGTTCAGTTCATTACAATTAGTGATCTAACTCATGTTCAATATTGACACAATAACAGTATTTAAAATGACCACTTAAGCGTTCATACAATCCAGTATACAGGAGTTAGTGGGAGAAGAGTTCTATGAGCAGCCAGACCTTGGTGGTATGAAAGACTGTCAATGGCATGTCATCTATCTATCTATTAATCAATATATCAGTCTGACTGGATGATGTTTTTCAGCAGATGTTGAGACTGATTGAAAATGTAGGGGGAAAACAAAAATCTGAAAGCTTCCAATTAGCCTATATTTCTTTTTTCGTACATACATTTTATTTTCCTAGAAACCTACATATTATTCTCAGATGACAAACAGCTGGATTCCTATGATTGTTTAATTCAATACATGTATTCCTAAATCCAATCAAAGTGTGTTGTTGCAAGAAAGTTCCTTATACAATATACTGCATGATGATAAGGATGGATGATGAATTTTGCACTGGAAAAATGACACCCATTTCTTGGCTTGTTTATTCAGGCACACTGGAATCACATGCAATGGTATGAAAATGCTGGGCCACAATGTCATTGGTATCAAAATGCCACATTTGCTTTGAGTTGAGCTTTATGCTCTCAGCATTGATGCTCTGGGTCCTCTCAGTCTGCTGCTCTGTGTGCTCACAGCCTGATGCTCACAGCCTACTGCTCACAGCTGTCACGAAAATGACATGTTTCTTTTTAAGCCAACCTGTGTCATGACATTCCATGTGACATTCAGAGACATTCTGTATGCTGGGACATTCTGGGTCTCCTGTGGCAGATTGCATTTTCTGTGTGACTGATATTGGTCCCTGAGGAACTGTTGGTGCAAGCCTCTTATCTGCGGGGTGATATGTCATGTCATGAAAAACACATGCTGCCACAACCACTAGGCTCTAATCCTTTGCTTTGCAGAAACCTTGCAGGGATTCGGTAATGACACTAGTAGTGCAACTATCACACTCCGACCACTCCAGGGCTGAGAGCAGGGCTGATGTGCTGCATCAACTGTACTCAGCAGTGAGAGTAAAAGGTTTCTACAACTCTGCCACTGCAGACACATGTATAAGAAGGTTTCTTCGCGCCTTGACTCATCACTTTTTGATCTGCTCATTAACGTTGTAAGATTGATTTTTCGTGATTATGTCTGATCACGATCTTCTTGCCCCATTCACATTAATATTCACATCTAGACAGGTTTTCCATAACTGCTTCATGCAGAAAAGAACATTTGGATACGTTCTCATCAACCGAGGTCTAATAAGATAAATCATCTCACCTACTGTATCAAATTTTCAGTGTTCTTGTCCTGCGTAGATGACAGCAGACAACAAGGAAACACATGGTTGATAAATCTGGACGAAAGGTGAATACAAACTTTCTCAAGACTTACAAAAATGTTGCAGGGTTTGACGTTTCCTGACAACCTGAACCTGGAGACCTCTCAGAGGTAGTCCAACTTGAAGGAAAAAAAATGGTGACAACTAACCCCAGTCTCCCCCACAGAGGAGTCGAAATCTATACAAAGATACAAATCTGTAAAGAAATTTGAGTGGCATATTAGAATTTATCATCGCAGTCAGAAACATTTTTTACTGATTAAGATCCAGATATCTCAATGATAATTTCCCTGACGAAGAAATACAGGACGATAAGTCGAAATCCCCACAAAGATCCAAGACCCCGCTAGTCACACCCTAAGCGTCTCCTTTGAACATCTACTGCTAGAAACCATAGCCAGCAAGCAGAGCACTTGAGTGGGCATTTGATCTCCTTTTGATCTTAGGGGTTGCCTACTTACTGATGCTCTGTCCTGTTCTGTCTTGTGCCTCTGGCAGTCTTGTAGATTTGCTGAATCAGCACCTTTTTTTAGCTTTTTTTCTCTTTTGGTGTTATGTAAATGTGCCATTACCGTTTATAGTCTGCTTGTATAGCAGTCCGTACAATGGGTGACTGTAGTAATATGATAATATGGTATGATATATGGCTCCTATAAATCTTCTCACACCATATATTAAAGTTAGTATTTTTCAAATAGATTTCGAAAGTTGGGACAAGCAGTCAGCCACTCTACTCTGGACTATACCGGACATGGATCAAAAGGGTAAGAATGCCTGTAATTATAATTAAGGTCAATGTAATTTTTGCAAAAATACATGAAAATATAACAATGTGGTTCAATTTAAAAGGTAGGCAATGGTGGTGTGAGCACTCGGACTGTATACATAGCGAATAACTGTAACACTTTGTTTGCACAAAATACATGTTATTGCAATTAAGTAGAGCACTCATCCATCAAGAACCATGCTCAGAGGCTCAGTGGCATAATGGTAAACATATGTCTCTCCTGCTCGCAGTGGGTGCGGGTTCAACCTCCGCTCCAGCCATGTCGAGAGTTCATCACTTTATGATATTAATGATTGATATGATTGCTGCTCCTGTGAAGGACTTGCTGTTCCTTTGCTGTTTTTTTAAAGTAAAGATACATAATATTTTCTCTGATACGATGTTCACAAAATATACTGATAGAGAATCATTAGTGTATAATGCTTTGCTAAATATTAACAGAGTCAAGGAGAAGCAAACATGTAAGCCAAGGAATCAAGAATGTTAATAATATAATGCTTGTAATTTTAATCTGCTGCTGGAGCAGACATTTGAGTATAAACAGATTACAATTTAAATTAAATTTTGATGTAATCTGAGCTGTAAGCATTAATTCATCAACATAAACATGCTTCCTTAGCAGCATATGCTGAAAGAGTCTTTTAACTTAAGCTTCCTAAAATGGAGGTATTTTTGTGAAATATCCATTAGAGCTTTTTTTCTGAGGTGATTATGAGTTGTAATCTCTCAACAATTGCGACTATGGCTACTAAAGGGATTACTGGCCACTTAACAAAACAGTGTTAAACAAGCAAACACTCCTAACAGTTTCATTTCTGACAACTGTCAAGATTTGCAATAGAATGAACTATTTTCTCCATGATTCCCCTCCCTCCAACCAACCTCGTGAAAAACAATCCAATCAAATGTTCATACTTCAGCAAATACTTTTGAAATTATTGTGTTAAACCAAGCCAAGGCATGATTTGTCATCCCCCCAAGGTAATTTCCTTCAAGTAGCTTATGTATAGTGCAGCCCTCCACATCTTACACACTATACCCAATGTGTGGGACATTTTGCTTGTTCAGCATACACACTGACATAAGGGACCTACAAAAGTATTACATCTATCTATCTATCTATCTATCTATCTATCTATCTATCTATCTATCTATCTATCTATCTATCTATCTATCTAGCTGTCTGTCTAGCTGTCTGTCTGTCTAGCTGTCAATCTATCTATCGATATATCTATCTATCTATCTATCTATCTATCTATCTATCTATCTATCTATCTATCTATCTATCTATCTCTCTGTCTACTATCTATACATCTATATATCTAGCTATCTAGCTATTTACCTATCAACCTATCAACCTATCTATCTATCTATCTATCTATCTGTCTATATAAAAAAAACGGCTCCAAGCCCCCCCCCCTTGTCATCTAATGGCGACTCCCTAATTGTTGTGATTATAATTTTCTTTCTCAAGTGTATGGAATAGCAAAAACACACCTTAAGTCCCCAATGGGGATTATGCATGTTTCATTTAGTCACTTGGGTGCCTTAGAGGCGACTATGGAGTGATTGTGAATGCAGGTGACATAAACATAATCACTCCATAGTCCCCCAAAGACACCTAAGTGCCTACACTTGTATAATTGCATACATAATCACTTATATCATCACACCTCGATCAGTTGACTTGCAATATAGGCACTGTCTTTTCAGTCCCATACACTTATGTCAGTCGCTTAACTGATCTCAGTCGCCAACAGTTATTAATCTCAGTCTCAGTCAACTTGCAGTGGGCAATGTCTTTGCATTTCCATACACTCATGTCAGTCGCTTTTCAAGATCTCAGTCGCCAACAGTTATTATTTATGAGCTGTAATCACCCAGAGTTTCGACTATGGACACTTAGGGGATCATGGCTACTTTAGAAAATAACAGTTATGCACGTAAACAGCAAAACAATTCATTTGTTTATGAAAAGTGCCTGATAATTGTTTACTACAGCTTTGTAAGATTGTGGCTTCTTAAAACGGTAGTTTTTCTAAATATATTTAATATCATGATAGTTCTTCCTTTAAAATGAAGCGAAATAGAAAGAGCATGGGCACTAGTTGTATGTTCAAGAAATCTTCAATTCAAAATGCTGCCAAAAAATATCAATCATACACACTGACCTTATTATACACGGGATATTTAATTGCTCAGCATAGACTCTAACACAGAGGACCTGGTAACTAAACAGGGCCCTAGAGATGGATCCAAAAATGAGATTGAGCAATGCATGGCTATATTGATAGCGACTATGGAGGGATTATATTTATGTCACCTGTATTCATAATCACATTCATAGCGCCAAAAGCCCCTCAGTAATTTAAACAAGTATAATCCCCCTATTGGTGACTTCAAGGATAGGCCTATTTTTTCCTGACCTACACGCTTGAGTAAGAAACTTATAATCACAGGACTTAGGCAACACGATCTTTAATGCCAGTCATGGTAACCTGCAAGTAACTTGCTTGAAAATCTCAGTCTCAGTCGCCCATAGGTAGTATGAGCTGTAATCACTCAGAATTGTGAATATGGAAACTTGGGGGATCATCTACATCCGTATATTGCTTGCTGGTAACACAATATGATTATTGGCCAAGCTCAAAGCATAAAAGCTATGCAGATAAACATTAGTAGCTTGCTTTATCTCAGTCTCAGTTCCATAGTCGCCTTTTATGTGTTGAGATGATGACTTTTAAATTTTCCCCCTCTCCTGAGTGTTTTTCATTGTTTCACTTCGTTTTGCATTGTTACCAGGCTTTCTCAATACAAAATTATCCATGGGTAACTGTGTGAAACAGAACTACTGGCTTAAAAACTGTCATAAACTATGTTTTTGGCGACTTCAGTCATTCTGTAGATTACAGAGATTACAGTTTATAATCACCTCAGAAAAAAAGCTCTATTAAAGGTTATTGAGCCATTATGTTTTAATGAAAGCCAACAATGAAGACATGTGAGGAATTTAGTAAATGAATAACACTTTACATATCTCTAAGATATTGTGTTTTGACTGGAGGTCTCTGTTATAGTCACAGTAGATTGTTAAATTATTCATAAGGAGATATTTAGCAAGATATTTAGCATTTTTTAAAGGATCTTTTCCAAAACAAATTCCTCTGATGCTCATAAACACCAATTTGGTGGAAAGTGGAGTAGATTTTTATGTAAGTGCTTAACATGAGAAGCAGTGTGGCAGACAATGGGGCCCTTAGGCTTAAACAGTCTTCAAAACTCCTTATAAATGCCTTGGTTTCATATTAAGTAGTATTAGGCAACAAGCTGTCTAATATACTTTTGCAGAGTTAAAAACTTGTATATGTTAGAGTATGATTGCAGTTCCCATTATGAGACTTACTGTTCCTCGGCTATATTTTGAAGGTAAGCAGATCATAAATTTTCTCAGATTCCTCAACATGCTTTGACAAAACATACTAATATTAACTACTCAATGCATACATGTAATTCTTAGCCAAATGTTAACAGAAGTCTGAAGGAGAAGCAAACAAGTAAGCTGAGGAATCAAGAATGTTAATAATCTAATGCTTGTAATTTTAATCTGCTGCTGGAGGAGACATTTGAGTATAAACAGATTACAATTTAAATTAAATTTTGATGTAATCTGAGCTGTAAGCATTAATTCATCGACATAAACGTGCTTCCTTCCCAGCATATGCTGAAAGAGTCTTTTAACTTAAGCTTCCTAAAATGGAGGTATTTTTGTGCAGTATCCATTAAAGGTTTCTGAGCCATTATGCTTTAATGAAAGCCAACAATGAATACATGTGAGGAATTTAGTAAATGAAAAACACTTTACATATCTCTAAGATATTGTGTTTTGACTGAAGCTCTCTGTAATAGTCATAGTAGATTGTTAAATTATTCATAAGGAGATATTTAGCAAGATATTTAGTTTTTTTGATGATTGTTTCCAAAACAAATTCCTCTGATGCTCATAAAGACCAATTTTGTGGAAAGTGGAGTAGATTTTTATGTAAGTGCTTAACATGAGAAGCAGTGTGGCAGACAATAGGGCCTTTAAGCTTAAACAGTCTTCAACACTCCTTATAAATGCACTACATGTATTATTCTTACATACAATTTTCAACTAAACTCCTATTGTAAGATTATCTTACATGTTTTTCAGGCAGACAGGAAGCAACACTGATAGCCACCAACAAACAGAAGAATTATTGCAACTTGTGGTATCAGAGACCAGAGCCCACTTGTATTCAAAGGCATTGCATCCTGCTATTGCAAACGGCCAGGGTGGCCATTCATTGTTAATTGTAGTTTGAATTGCGGTTCATATCATTAACCACAAGACTTCTAGGGTTAACTGCAGAATCTAATGTCAAAGCAAACTTCGCTGCAAAATGCCATTCAACTCCACTGCAAAAAAAACTGATACATGTATATCTCTATAGAACACTCTAAATGTGACTCAAAACTACATTGCGAAGAATCATTGGGAGCTGCCGTAGTGAAAACATTATTGCAAACAAGTGTTTTGAGTCACCAAATGTTGCAAGCTACTGCAAATTGATGCTTGCTGTGCACCAAATGGTATTTGGTCAGATGTATCTCAGGGACTTCCTTCCGGTGTGTGAAGATTCAACAGGCTTCTTCAGATGTGTTCTGGCATGCAGTTCCAGCCACAGCATCCTTATCACTTACTCTGCATGGGATCTGTGATGTTACGTATCTTGAAAAACAAATCGTCCTCTTGAAAAACATGTTGATGTTTGCTGTTTCAGCCAAACAACAATTGTTTTTCAAATGTGAAATTCAAGGAGTCCAACAGTTACCAAGTCATCCTGTGGCTAAAAATCATGACTTTAGATAACAAGTCAGACTGAGTATTTTGGAAATAATGGCTGACTTATTCAATGGTTAAGGATATGTTTGCTTTGCTTGTAAATTTGTGTGAAAATCAGAGTAATGCAGATTCAGAGCTCCATTGTGGTTTAGTAGGTATCCATGCACAGTGTGGAATGCTGTTGAAGAAAAAATTGCATTCCACCTTTCATATGCATTAAAAAGGCTGCAGAACAGTTACCCTATTTTATTAGCTATCCATACAGCAACACCTCATCTTTGTCACGTGATCCTCTAAAGGTCTATGATATTTTGTTTCAACATCACTAAAAAAACAGCTCATATTGTGCACAATGATCAGGGTTTGTGCAAAAAAATGTTAAATGTCAAGTGAAATGTGTAAGAACCACAAAGTTGCACTTTGTCATGTCTTGTTTGGAATCTTTTTGGAACCTGAGCACTCACCTTTGAGCATGAACAAAGAACAAAGCTCACGATACACTCATCAGTATCCAGCTAATGTGTGAGAGGTACAAAAACTTATATAGATTGTCAATGACATCCTGTCAGAGCTTATTTGTCACTTATTGTGACTTCTGTTTGGAAACAAAGAGTGCTGCCTGAACATAAAGTGTGGGCGATCTGCTAACTGTACCACATCAGTATTTTGGCATGGAAGAAAGGACTGTTTATGTGAAATAGTCTGTTAGGAAACCTACTCATATTATGTGCATCAGTATTCTTGGAAGGTAATAAGTGTTCATTTGTTATATTTTGAAGGGAAAATCTAATATATCAGCATAATATTATTCTTTCCTCTCCTTTCAAAAAATACACTAATATAAAGTGTTCTGTTCAAAATTTAATATTAATAATGACTGAGTCTGAAGGAGAAGCAAACTTGTAAGCCAAGGAATCAGGAATGTTAATAATCTAATGCTTGTAATTTTAATCTGCTGGCTGGAGGAGACATTTGAGTATAAACAGATTTCAATTTAAATTAAATTTTGATGCCATCTGAGCTGTTAGTGTAAATGAATCGACATAAACGTGCCTTCTCAGCAGCATATGCTGAAAGAGTCTTTTAACTTAAGCTTCCTAAAATGGAGGTATTTTTATACAGCATCCATTAAACAGCTCTAAGCCATTATGTTTTTCAGCAGATTCAATTACCAAGATTTGCTATGGCTAGTTTTGTCGCTATCCACATAGTATTTTCAGCTTGCCTGATTGGTCTAAGAGCAATCAAACTTCCTCCAAATTCTCAAGCTGAACATAGAAAGCTTTGAAAACATGTTATGCTGCCTAGGAGGGCAGCTGAGTTTGACTAATTGATAAGATAAGCAGTTTAAAAACACTAACAATCACTGTTTTCCAGACACCAGTGAGACACATCACTGGCTTTGTGATACGTTTTTGGACTATTCAAATTAGATCCATGCCATGTATTTGCTATGTTTCACTGTCATAATATTGCAGCAGTTCATACTTATTGAAATTGCTGTAATGAAAGCTTACAAGGAAAACATATGAGAAATTAAGTAAATGTAAAACATATTTTCATATCACTAGCATATCTTTTTAGAAAGGCGCTTTCTCTTAGAATCTTATTGTTAAATTGTTCACAAGGGGATATTTATTTAGCAAGATATTTTGTGTTTATTTGATTAACATTAGCAAAACGAATTCCTCTGATGCTCATAAACTCCAATTTTGTGGAAAGTGGAGTAGATTTTTATGTGAGTGCTTAACATGAGGCGCAGTTTTGCCAACAATGGGGCCCATAGGCTTAAACAGTCTTCAACACTCCTTATAAATGCCTTGAATTTGTATTATTTGCTTTCCTGGAACCTGCTAGATTAAGCAGTTTTATTAAGGTGAAAGGGCCGTCTAATATACTTTAGCTGAGAGAAAGGTCTGTATAATAAGAAGGTCATCCTGTTGTGCTGTTTCTCTTTCTTAGTAGTATCTCTGGAGTTTGTTGGTTTCTTTTCTTTGCTTTTGTATTGCGTTGAAATGTGTCTGAATTGTATTAATTTACATTTTATAGAAGAAATGCTTGGGAATTACAGATGTCTTTATAAAACTGCATAAAAACATTCTGATGCATTATTAACTAAATCTTACAAAACATATTGCTTTATTAAGCCTAGTTATATTTACTTCATGTACAGTACTTACTTAACTCCAGTAGACATCCTGTACTGTAAAGGTAATTCTAAGAATAGATGGAAGAAAACACTGGCAGTTTTAACACAACCAAGCCTCTTCACAGTCCCTGCAGACTGTTCAACTCGACATGTCAGTGTGGTTTACAACTGGTCAGTTTTCCTTAGCGCAAGTTCTTTAACCCGTGTATGAATAAAGCCCAAATAAGCTTTTGATCGCTTGCGGTCCACAATGACTCGGAAGCATGCAGAATGGAAGTCCTCAGAGAGCATGTTGCTGACGGACACAAGTCCAGGCGCTTGGAAGGATTTGTTTTAGCCGCACGAATGGCTCTCGGATGTGCAACATCCATTACGAGCCAGCTCAGCGCATAGCTTGTATACAACTCCCCAATAGTAGAACTATGAAATGCTTGCAACTGCTATCATTGTGAATTGCAGATGCTATGAAAACTGTTATTGCATGAGGCATTGGCAAACTACCTTATGTCTGTTGTACACAGGCATTCTGAAGAATTGGCTTCAACTACATTGTGAATGGCCGTTGTAGAATCGCCTACATTGAGAATAGATACACATCTTGCCAACAGGCAGACAGGCATTGGAAATTATCATGAATTGCTGCTGAAAATTGCTTTATTATACTTACATACAATTTCCAACACAACTCCTGTTGCAAAATAAGATAATCCTGCATACAGCAACCAAAACGGTAAACAACATTGGCAGATATGTGGTATCAGAGACCAGAGCCAACTTGCGTTCAACGGCTTTACAACTGGCCATTGAAAACAGCCAGAGCGGTCTTTCATTGCAAATTGCATTTGAATTGTGGTTTGTATCATTATTTGTAACACTGCTACAGTTAACTACAGAATCTCATGCCATTCAACTCCACTGCAAACTGCCATTCAACTCTTGTGCAAACTGTCCATGTGACGCGAAACTACATTGCAAAGAGTCATTGAGAACCATCGCAAGGCAATGTTGTGAGTCGCCAAATGATGCGAGCTCCCAGCTAGATGATATTTGCTGTGCGCCGAATGATGTTTGCCTGGTCAGATGTATCTCAGCGACTTCCTTCCGGTGCATCAAGACTCAACAGGCTTCTTCAGCGATGAGTTCTGGCATGCAGTTCCAGCTACAGCATTCTTATCACTTTCTCTGCATGGGATCTTTGATGTGACATGTCTTGAAAAACAAATCTTGCTTTCGAAAAGCATATTGGTGTTTGTTATTTCAGCCAAACAACAAATGTGTTTCAAATGTGAAATTCGAGTATTGCATGCCAGTTTTCAGTTTCTTTCTGTAACTTCAAGTAACAAGTCAGACTTAGTATTTTGGAAATGATGGCAGAATTGACTCAGTGGTTGAGGGTATGTTTGTTTCCTTGCTTGTAAATTTATTTGTACTTACTTATTCATGCAAGCAGTGTTCAAAAGTAACCATCAATATACTGTTTTTCTGACAAACAAAACTGTGAGATCATCAAATCATTAATATTAGCAGGATTTGGCAACCAGAACAGTGTAAAGTAACTGCCTGATGCTTATATTACTCAGTATATATACACCTGTTTGGATTAGTTTCAAAATGTGTGGTTTATGAAATGCCGTTGAAGAAAAATGGCATTCCACCTTGTAACTGAATGAAACACAGCACCACAACATGGGTTTCTCTATTTCATGAACCATCCATGCTTTGCCTTTGTCGTGCGATCCTCTGAAGGTTTACTGTATTTTGTTTCAACAGTGTCACAAAACTGCTCACATTGTGCACTGTGATAAGGGCTATTGCGAAAGAATGTCAAGAGAAATTTGTCAATAAGAACTTTGCCAATCTCTTTTGGAAGCAGAGCTCATGCCTTTGCGCAAAAACAAGGAACAAAACTCATGATACACACGTCAGTATCCAGCTGATCTATAACAGCTAAGAAAGTGTATACAGATTGTCAATGACGTCCTATTGGAGCTTGTTTGTCTCGTATCGTGACTTCTGTTTGGAAACTAAGAGCTCTGTCTGAACAAAAAGTGTAAGTGATCTGCTAGGGGTAACACACCATGCAGTATTCTGGCATGGGAAAAAGGATTGTTTATGTAAAATAGTGGTTCCGTTCAGAAAAGTGCTCGCGATATGTGCATCAGTATTCCTGCTGTTGCAAAGCGGCGTGTACATTGTATGTGGCTGAGGTTGTCAAATGAGAGCTTTATTGGTTCTGGAAGAGGGCGTGGCCTCCTGAGCTTTGACACAATATTCACTGCAGAGTCTGTTAGCTGCTGTGGCTGACGCTTCTGGAACTGTTGATGTTGTTTCTGATGTGGATTCTTATTGTATGCTTCTGGCAATGCTGGTATTGCAGACGCTTTGTCAAGTTGCAACCTTTAGCTACAATAAAGCATTAATTGTTATGCTTTTTATGCTGTCACGTTTTGAAGTTGCCTTTATTAATGGCATGCCATTGTCAGACTTTGCATAGATCTTTTCATTTTGATTCACTATAGTATCTGATACTGTTGATTCTCTGATTCATGTTGGTGTGTCTGTGTTAAAAAGTAGTGTCACTTAAAATCTTCCATGTGCATTGGTTGTGACACCTTCATCACTGAGTTTTCTATCAATTTTTTGTCTTAGTTTTCTGATGAATCAGTGACACAGTGATTAATGTGAGTCTTATCCACCAAATTTGTATACATGCAAAGGCTGCTGTTCATGTAGCTACTTTTGAAATATCCTGTAATACCATCGAAACTGAAGAAGTAGCTGACACTTATTCCGCGGTTCTGCAACAGCAAGAGCAATATTTGCAGCATCAGGAACCTCAGAAGTCTCTGATACTGCAGAATGTGCAGATACTGCAGCTTTTGTTGTTGATGCTCTGATGCCCTGATGCTTCTGCATGATGCTCTGATGCTACTGCTTTTTGAGGAGATCCTGCCTCATACCACATGAGTCATGGAGACATGAGTCATGGAGCACTATCACCATAAAGATGCTGTACCTGGATTGGTAGGCTAGCCAGGTGCCCTGCCTGCAATAAGTAGAAGTAGACCAATGCTTTAGTATTCCATGGATGAACACTCCCTAACGGCCTGGCAAAGATGAGAGCTTGTAGACAGGATGTCTAGTGAGATAGGGAGACCTCTGCACTGACTGGAATTCCTGTTGCCTCAGGCATTTCCATCTACAGATTCTACAGTGCAGCCATGGTATTTCTTTGACATATGCTGTCACTTAACACTGTCTTTGATCGGCCGTTTCTATAATATATTTGCTGTTCAGGTGTACTCAGTTCATGAACATCATTTTATTTCTGTTAAATATTTTGTATATTCATGTCTTTCTTCTATTTTAAGAACTTGGGTTTTACCAATAAACATATCCTTATAATGGTATTTCTTTCTTCAACTAAGTTAGGTTTTATTCTACAAATCAATTATGTTTTTCATTAATTAAATTATTCTGTTTGAAGCAAACCATGCATGCAAGACAAGGTTTGCAAAGCGAATATTTATTTTTTTTAATATAATATCTATGTTCGAAGCAAACCATCGCCAGATTCAGTTGGCTCCAATGAATCTGTGTTAAATTGCCCAACAACTGTAGGGATAAAATATGCTCACATATATACTTACATGGAATTCCTATCACTCCAGGCATTTCAATCCGCACATTTTACAGTGCTATCTGCAATTTTCCTGACATATGTTGTCACTTGCAGTTCCCAGCATGTCTTGCACAACGGAACAACTTTCATAGAAATCATCAAATTTTCTTGTATATATATATACATTCACTTGCATTTTCCAGTTTGAAGCATAGTTCGGCTATTTTACTGAATAGACTCAGAAATGTCTTAACATGTCATGCTTTACCTGTATCACACTGTACATATTGAAAATTTTGAAATTTTGAGTCAGGTTAAATGAAGGAGTGAGATTGTTGCACAATAACTCCTTTGAGGTAAAATAGCTTGTTGTTTAAAATGTTGACAATGGACAGATTATCAAAACTTTAAAACGACAAGATATGTTAGCTTAAGTAATTGTGCTACCATCTAACTCAATCATTTAAACTGACTCAAATTTTCAAATTTTACACCTGTTGCAGCATGGTCACGACATACTCAACCACTCCTGAGTTTATGCTTTTGACTTCAGCTATGTGCCTTTCTCCTCCTTGAACCAATATAAGTGGGGCGTCAGGAAAACTCAGAAAGGTTACTTCTTTGTTAGCTATATGAATGAAATTCTACACTCAAAAATGGATGAAGTTCACTCATATTAATTAAGAAGCATTTACCTACTAGAAGATAAAGGAGACGGAATAGTCGTTCACCAAATATCAAGTCAATATGGTGGATAGTACTTTGCCACAGATATCAACGGTCTTATCCATCTTACATAACATGCCCCTTTAGGTTTCCAGGAAGATACAACTCTGCATATATCCACCTAAATACCACTATCATATTTCTTGTATTATCAGAAACACAAATAAGCCAGATGCATTGTAAGCAAAGTTCTGATGCCTACAGAATTTCGATACTGTGTACAGTGTACATGCCGATGACTGATATTTCCATTTTGTTTCAAAGTTTCATCATATCTGGATTACAGCAGTTGCCAGGATATCCAGTAACTTTACAGTATGATGTTTCTTGTCACTTTATTGTAAATTCTGTAGTATAACTACTAGACAAAATATGATAGTCTATTTGGTATGTTGCCTCTGCTAAAAAGTTCCTCAAATCCCCTTTTAACAGAAACTCCGGTTTTGTTCTTTAAAGGTTGAGCCCAAGCAAATTTACTGAATATATCCACAACAATCAAAATATATGCAATATTATCATTATATGTCTTGAGGTTAGACAAATCCATCAAATCTGCTGAAAATTGCTCATTTTTTGAGCCAACAATAATCTTCTCTCGTTTAAATCTATGTCTTGGCTGCCTGTGCACACTAACTGTATCTTCTTTTGACATCCATTGTTTTACCTTCTCAAATGTCAAACCTTTTGGGATGTCAGGCCTGCTTCTGATATGTTGCCAAAGTTTGGCTAAGCTTGCATAACTTGCTGGTGAATCAGCTTTGTAATAGAGAGAAGAAATATATTTTTCAAATCTCCTGTCCATCCTTTCAGTCCATGTCCAACTCCAGAATGAACATGAAATGTCAAGTTATTGGCATTAAAGGCCAAGTATTAACATGCCATGGTGTTTTACTAATCCTCTTATGCATTGAATTATCATAATTCAGTAATAGGATTAGATGAGACATAAGAAGATATTTTGCAAGTGGTATTGGTATATAAGTAGTCATCCTGCTTGTATGTGTAGACAATGCAAACATGGATGGCAGTTCATCAACAGCCCACATTTATTCAAGAAAACGGAGACAAGACAAGGTATGTCAGAGTCACTTTCAAATACACATTTTCACATATTTTTTATCTACACATTTGACATTGTAAGAATGCAACTAAGTTCACTATTATTTATCCAGAATGAAGGCGGGACAATATCTAAGCATCCTCGATTGACTGAAGATGCAACATCACAACATCAAAATGAAGGCTATGTAAGTTTTTTTAAATTTATGAATACTAACAATATATCTTATAGGTATAAAATAGTACCAATCCTATTAATTATGGAATTCTTTCAGGCAAAGGGAAGGCCGTACATCATCAGTCAACATAAAACAAACAAAATTTGGAAGAGAGGGGTTGAAGAAAAAAACTATGTCTTAAAATTCAATCCTGAGTTTGCAGGTAATGATTGTGATTATTTAACAACTTGGTAAATTTATACATGATTTATTCATATTTAAATTGCTATTGTTTCATTAAATTCCAGATAAGAATCTCTTATCCATTCAGGAGGAACTGGTTCAAATGTTTGATGAAGTAATTGCAATAGCAGCAAAGGACTACCTTCCAAATGACAAAGCAAGGGTTACGATCGGACATGCACAATTACCAGAAGAAGTGTTTATCCATCTTCAGGATCTTTCGAATATAAATGGTACAGCAATCATGGGACGGTTCTCTAAAGTTCTTAACTCTCATCAAGAACTATCTGCTGATGACACATTTCAAGTTTCGATTGGTTTAATGAGGCTATTCAAAGGAGGAGGACCAACATCAGACAACAAGAACAAGAAAAGTGGTAAAGCCCTTTCCCTTTATCCCCACCTTAATAACACATTCTATAGTTCAATAGTAAATAAGAAAGCTATAGTTGAAATTATTTGTGAGAAAAATGAGAATCTTTGTGCTGCCAAAAGTATTGTTGTAAGTATTGCCAAACATAATAAAATGAGGAGAACATCTTTCATTAACCTCACCAGGAAAACAAGACAGTGCACCAATGGTCGCAACTCCTTGAGATATGAAGCACTTCATTTGCAGCAAAAGACTGGGTTGCCAACTGATATACCTCTGACTATACAACAGTTGAAAGAATTTGAAAAAGTTACAAACTTCAAAATTTGTGTGATCCACTTTATTGACAATAATCCTGATCCTGTGATTTCACAATGCAGTGATTTTGCATCTAATGATATTTTGTTCTTGTGTTTAAGTGACAATCATTACCATTCTGTTGTAAATGTAAATGCAATGTTTCCTAGAAAAAGCATATGTATGAAATGTTTTACAGTGTACAATCATAGAGCACAGCATAGATGTGTAGATGATGTTGATGTAACTTTTTGTAATGTGTGTCAAAGAAACACATGCAAGTCTGAAATGACAATTGTATGTTCTCAATGTAACATGGAATGCAGAAATCAAGACTGCTACTTTGCACATAAAACAGAGCTAAGACACAAAAATGGTAAAATTAAACCTCCATTGTGCTCAACTCGAAAAGTATGTTCTGATTGTGGCAAACTAGTGAAATTAAATGAACAAAATTTTGAAGATCATATTTGTGGACAGTATAAATGTCGCTTTTGCAGCAAGTTGGTAGACCAAGATCACTTATGCTATCTGCGCAGAAAAAAAATTAAACTCACTTCAGGTAAATTTGCATATTTTGATTTTGAATCCATGCAAAGTGATATTTTTCAGTGCGAATCTGGTTATGAAGCCAAAAAGAAAGATAATTGCCAAATTTGTCTACCAGGAAGCCTGTGTTCAGAGTGTATGAAATGCATAAATTGTATTTCTTCCATGTGCGGTAAACCATATCACCAACCAAACTTAGTGGTGTGCCAAACAAGTTGTGATGATTGTTGTGATGAGAAACTACACTCAAATTCCAGATGTTTCAACTGTGGTGATCTTTGTCAAATATGTCGTAAAATAACCTTGAAAGACAAAAGAGGCGTATGTAGTGACAGTCATTGTGCTCTGAGGCAAGTCATATTCAGAGGTTTAGATACAGTATTTAACTTTTGCAAATGGCTTATATCTCCATTACACAAAGATTTCACTGTCATAGCACACAATGGTAAGGGTTTTGATTTTTGCTTTATTCTCAACTACTGTGTAACTGAAGCACGAATCACACCTCAGTGCATATTTGCTGGATCAAAAATCATGACAATGGAAATCAAAAATGACCTAAATATACGTTTCCTTGATTCTCTGAACTTCATGAGCATGAGCTTAAAAAAACTACCAAAAGCATTTGGCCTGTCTTTGAAAAATGAAACAAATGAAAATTTTTCTGAAATTCAAAAGGGAGACTTCCCACATTTATTTAATACACATGAAAACCAACTCTACTCTGGACCTTGGCCTGCAAAAGAATATTATGACACAGACAGGATGTCAGTTGAACACAGAGAACAATTTTTGTTGTGGTATTGTGAGCAAAGAGATAAAGTATTTGATCTACAGTATGAGTTGCTGAGATACTGTACCATGGATGTAACAATACTTCGTTTAGCATGCACCAAATTTCGTCAAATGATTATGGATATCACCAGAATAAAAAATACCGATGATGAAGTTGTAGGAATAATTGATCCTTTTGCACAGATAACAATTGCTTCAACATGCATGATGATATATAGGGTCAACTTCATTGAAGAATTTTATGATGCTTTGTTTACAGATGGTACAGCTGGTGTAGTCATGTATAAAGGGGGTCAATGGTGGTCAGATGATATGGTAATATGTGAAGATGATATATTACAGAGGGAATTCAAATATTCTAGCTTGACACAAATTCCTGCTCAGGGCTATGTGGAGCATAGCCAAAATTTTTCTGAATTCTTTCTGGGGGAAATTAGGAGAGAAAAATAACAAAGTCAAAACTGTTTTTCTCTCTAACACTGCAGAATTATACAAATATGTGTACAATTCAACAAATGAAATTTTGAATTTCCACATTGTAAATGAAGATATTCTCATCCTAGAATATGAACAAAAGCTGACATTTGAAGAAGACAGCAATACAACCAATGAAATTATAGCTTCTCTGACAACATGCTTTGCTCGTCTTGAATTGTACAAACATATGGAGATTGTTGGTAATCAAATGCTATATTGCGACACAGATAGTTTGATATTTTCTACTTACAGAACTAATGATGATGGCAATTCTACAAAATATTCAAATTACCCACCACTTGGGAATTGTCTGGGTGATTTAGTCAGTGAATTACCACCTAATACATACATCACAGACTTCATTTGTGTAGCCCCAAAATCTTATTCTTATCAAACATCTGACAAAAAAGAAGTAGTGAAATTCAAAGGGGTAACACTTAATTTTCTGAACAGTAATAGGATCAATTTTGATTCAATAAAAGAGCTGGTCACAGGCTCTGTTGACAAGGTAACACTGGCCCCTGAAACTCAATTCAAAAGGGTGAAACAGGATGGAATGATTTTCAATGTTGAACTAACCAAGACAATTGCATGCACATATGATAAACGGATAATAATTGAAAATTATGATACTGTTCCTTTTGGATATAGATTTGAATGATATTCACAATGCATTGATGTATTTAAGATGTAACTGTATGTATTTAAATTTTGTTTAAACATATATGAATTGTAGATAAAATATATTTAAATGTAACTATAAACATTGTAACTACATATATGTTTAATTTCATTATTTAGCTAAATGTGAATGTATACATTTGCTGCATTGATATGAAATAAAACTATGTGAGTATATTTGCTCTTAGTTTTCTGTTTGTTAAGATCAGCAGTAAGAAAAACCAAATCTCTGGACACATGAACCACTGAACAGAAAATCCAAAAACACGAAAACTTGAATAAAACAAGTAACCTAAGAGCACCCTCGTTTGGTGCACAATGACTCTCATTTGACAACTGGCACCTGAGGCTGCCAAAAAACCCGACAACCCAAACCCTGAACTCTAACCTGAACCTTGAACCCTAAACCCTCAACCGGCAACCCCTAAAACCTACAATGCCAACCCGAAACCCTGAAACCCTAAACCGGCAACCAAATACCCTAAAACCGGCAAAAGTGACAGCACCCTGAACTCTAACCTGAGCCTTGAACCCTAAACCCTCAACCGGCAAAAGTGACAGCACCGCTGACCACTTACTACTAATATCATATATTTTGAATATCATATCAGTACTTTGATGTCAATAAAAGGTTAAAGTAATACAAAATTCTATATAGACATTTTAGAAATATATTGGAAAGGGCTTGTTCATGTGTCTGATAGACAATAGGCTAGTTTTAATTTTTTTGATAATTGTAAAAGGTTTCGCATCCAAAATCGTCTCACTCTTTTTTAAGTGTTCTAAAATATAGTGCAATGTTCTAAATATCTTTGGAAGCTTCTTGACAAAGTATGATAAAGGAATGTATGATTGTAGCTTAATATTTCTGCATTTAAGCACTGCACAGAGTAATTAGGACACAAGCAGTACACAGCAATGAGGCAATGGAAGAATGAAATTGCTATATTACAAAGAGCAAGATGACACAGCAAGGGCCGGAATCCAATCTGGGACTCATCAATTGAAGGAGCATCATGCATCCCCAATCTCCAACTTACAGTAGAACCAAGAATAGAGTAAGAACATTTTCTGCCAGGAGTGCTCTGTTTACCTATTTTTCCTTCCTTAATCCACTCCACCCCAAATATCTTTACCACGTCTTAACCCCATAACTATCAAGACAGCTGGAAAAATAGTTACAAGGGGCACAGTATCAAATATATCAAACACAATGGGTGTGATTGAATTTGAATTTGTATTGGCTTAATGTAAATTTTTTATTTCAAGTAGGTAAAGGGGGGAAGTGATTTAGGGAAAGCAAAAATATGTGAAATTTATGGTAAAGTAGTGGCTGATTCTTCCTTCCTGCTGGAGTAGTCCTACTTCATTTTGGTTGTACTATAAGTATGAAAATCTAAGTATATTGTTATGGGCTGATTGAATACACATGTAAATGCTTTCAAAGTATAATGTGACTTCGCATTTAATGTGATTACCAGTTGAGAAAATAATCAACAGTTTCAATAACCAATACATTAACAACATATGGTTTTAGAACAAGGGATGCCAGTCGTGAAATATTAGATCTCTGCACATTCTTAATTCACTGTAATCTCTGTGGCTTTTAGAGGGGATGGAAACTAGAAATATTATCTTGCCATAAGAAATGGCCTGGAGATATGTAATTCATGTCTCCAATTTACTTTAATGCGAAAATATGGTTCAGTTGGAAATGCCATCACAGGGCCTTTGTTATGGCCTTAAGGTGTCACACTGTCAGTTCATTCACCAGATATAGTGTCTGGATGAGATGACTGACTGTCAAGTTTTGTGTAAACTATTGATTTATTTAAATGAGAATTACTGAAAGAGTGATTCTCAGACAGATAATAGGGGTAAATGTGTAACATCTTGAATTTGTTGAGGACTCCTACTCTCACTGTCTCTCATCTCATCCATCAACTCTTGTGAGGGCCCAAAACAGGGCTTAAGAGGGAAGAATTGGGCTTAAAGGGCGGCACTTACAATATCTATCTAAATCTTAAGATACATTAATACTAACGAAATAGTATAGTGTGCTTTCATATAGCACCCATTCAAGATACATCTGCTCACCAGCTCCCCAATCTGAACGGCAATTATTATAGTGATCTGAAGGCACATTGCATGTGCTATGTTTTAAGGATAACCCGTCTATATGGTTTCGTTTCGGCACTGATAGATGTCTGTCTCACAAATCTGAGCCAATCCTCCTACTGGCACAGTTCTGTGTGTTAGAAAATTCATGGAAGGAGGACAATTATTGGTGGCACAGGGAGTGGAAGGGCCGGGACACTGCATTGCATGTTGACAAGGGAAAGGAAGGTTAATTGAAGCTAACTGGGATTAATCATGCTGAACACAGGGCTTTGACAGTTTTATGCATCAGCACTGGAAAGAACCTTCGGAAACGCTCACAGAAAATGTTCCAAGAAAATACTCAAAGATGTGTTTTCGCAGAGAGAAATATTCATAAGATTGCATTCTCAGGAAATAAAAGCACAAAGCGACATCAATAAAAAGACGGCAAAACGATTAAGAAAACTGAAGATTTTGATCTTCCCTAGAATGAATTGATTGCCATTGATAAAACCCAAGCCAAGGTTAGAATCAAGACTGTTTTTACATTTTTTACTTCAAGGAAATGCTGCGGCTCTTTCAACACAACCAAGCTTCTTCACAGTCCCTGCAGACTGTTCAACTCGACATGTCAGTGTGGTTTACAACTGGTCAGTTTTCCTTAGCACAAGTTCTTTAACCGATGCAGTAATAAAGCTCAAATAAGCTTTTGATAGCTTGCGGTCCACAATGACTAGGAAGCATGCAGAATTGACGTCCTCAGAGAGCATGCTGCTGACGGACACAAGTCCAGGCGCTTGGAGGGATTTGTTCTAGCCGCATGAATGGCTCTCGGATGTGCAACATCCATTACGAGCCAGCTCCGCTCATTTCTTGTATACGACTTCACAATCGTAGAACTATGAAATGCCTGCAACTGCTGTTATTGCAAATTGCAGATGCTATGAAAACTGTTATTGCATGAAGCATAGGAAAACTGCCTTATGTCTGTTATACACAGGCGCTCTGAAGAATTGGCTTCAGCTACATTGTGAATGGCCGTTGTAAAATTGCCTCCATTGAGAAGAAATACACATCTTGCCAAGAGGCAGACAGGCATTGGAAATTATCATGAATTGCTGCTGAAAATTGCTTTATTATACTTACATACAATTTCCAACACAACTCCTGTTGCAAAATAAGGTTATCCTGCATACAGCAGCAAAAACGGTAAACAAAATTGGCAGAGAGCATATTGCAACTTGTGGTATCAGAGACCAGAGCCTACTTGCATTCAAATGCATAACAACTTGCCATTGAAAACAACCAGCGTGGTCATTCATTGCAAATTGCAGTTTGTATCATTACTTGTAACACTGCTACAGTTAACTACAGAATCTCATGCCATTCAACTCTATTGCAAACCGTCATCCAACTCGAAACTACATTGCAAAGAGTCATTGAGAACCATCGCAAGGCAATGTTGTGAGTCGCCAAGTATTGCGAGCTCCCAGCTCGATGATATTTGCTGTGCACCGAATGGTGTTTGCCTGGTCAGATGTATCTCAGCGACTTCCTTCCGGTGCGTTAAGACTCAACAGGCTTCTTCAACAATGTGTTCTGGCATGCCTTTCTGGCTACAGCATCCTTATCACTTACTCTGCATGGGATCTTAGATGTTCCGTCCTTGAAAAACAGATCTTTTTCCTGAAAACATCTTGATGTTTGCTGTCTCAGCCAAACAACAATAGTATTTCAAATGTGAAATTCTAGCATTGATTCTCAGTTTCCAGTTTCTTTCTGTGACTTCAAGTAACAAGTCAGACTGAGTATTTTGGAAATGATGGTAGAATTGACTTGGTGGTTAAGGGTATGTCTGTTTCCTTGCTTGTAAGTTTATTGGTATGCTGTTTTTCTGACAAACAAAACTGTGAGATCATCGAATAATTTCAAATATTAGTAGGATTTGGCAATCAGAATAGTGTAAAGTAACTGCTTGATACTTATATTACTCAATATATATGCACCTGTTTGGTTGAAAAAAATGGCCAAATTTCAAAATGTGTGGTTTGTGGAATGCTGTTGAAGAAAAATGGCATTCCATGTCATAACTGGATGAAACACAGCACGAGAACATGGGTTTCTCTATTTCATGAACCATCTATACACCACACTTTGCCTTTATCATGTGATCCTCTGAAGGTCCTCTGTGTTTTGTTTCAACACTATCACAAAAATGCTCACATTGTGCACTATGATAAGGGCTCTTGCGAAGAGAATGTCAAGTGAAATTTGTCAATAAATATCATGAAGAACTTTGCACCTTCTTTTGTCCTGTTTTGAATCTCTTTGCAAGCAGAGCTCATGCCTTTGAGCGTAAACAAAGAACAAACTCACAATACACACGTCAGTATCCAGCTGATCTATAGCAGCTAAGAAAGTGTATTCAGATTGTCAATGACGTCCTATCAGAGCTTGTTTGTCTCGTATCGTGACTTCTGCTTGGAAACAAAGAGCTCTGTCTGAACTTGTAAGCGATCTGCTCCGGGTAAAACACCAGTATTCTGGCATGGGAAAAAGGATTGTTTATGTAAAATAGTGGTTCCGTTCAGAAAAGTGCTCGCTATATGTGCATCAGTATTTCTGCTGTTGCAAAGCGGCGTGTACATTGTATGTAGCTGAGGTTGTCAAATGAGAGCTTTATTGGTTCTGGAAGAGGGCGTGGCCTCCTGAGCTTTGACACAATATTCACTGCAGAGTCTATTAGCTGCTGCGGCTGATGCTTCTGGAACTGTTGATGTTGTTTCTGATGTGGATTCTTATTGGATGTTTCTGGCGATGCTGGTGTTGCTGACTCTTTGTCCTGTTGCAACCTTTGGCTACAATAAAGCATTAGATTTTATGCTTTTTATGCTGTCATAGTTTGAAGTTGCATTTATTAATGGCATGCCATTGTCAGATTTTGCATAGATCTTTTTGTTTTGATTCTCTATGGTATCTGATACTGTTGATTCTCCGATTAATGTTGGTGTGTCTGTGTTTACAATGGTTTCACTTAAACTCTGCCGCATTGATGGTGACACCTTCATCACTGAGTTTGCTATCACAATGTTTTTTTTTTTAGTTTTCTGATGAATCAGTGAAACAGAGATCATTGTGAGTCTTATCCACCAAATTTGTACACCTGCAAAGGCTGCTGTTCATGTTGCTACTTTTAAAATATCCTATAATACCATCGAAACTGAAGAAGCAGCTGACACCTACTCTGCAATTCTGCAACAGCACGAGCAATATTTGAATCAGGATCACCAGAAGTCCCTGATACTGCAGAATGTGCAGATACTGCAGCTTTTGTTGTTGATGCTCTGATGCTCTGATGCCCTGATGCTTCTGCATGATGCTCTGATGCTACTGCTTTTTGAGGAGATCCTGCCTCATACCACATGAGTCATGGAGCACTATCACCATAAAGATGCTGTACCTGGATTGGTAGGCTAGCCAGGTGCCCTGCCTGCAATAAGTAGAAGTAGACCGATGCTTTAGTATTCCATGGATGAACACTCCCTAACGGCCTGGCAAAGATGAGAGCTTGTAGACAGGATGTCTAGTGAGATAGGGAGACCTCTGCACTGACTGGAATTCCTGTTGCCTCAGGCATTTCCATCTACAGATTCTACGGTGCAGCCATGGTATTTCTTTGACATATGCTGTCACTTAACACTGTCTTTGATTAGCTGTTTCTATAATATATTTGCTGTTCAGTTGTACTCAGTTCACGAACATGATTTCATTTCTGTAAAATATTGTGTATATTCATGTCATTCTTCAATTTTAAGTACTTGAGTTATACCAATAAAACATATCCTATCTTATAATGGTATTTCTTTCTTCAAATCAAAATTATCAAATTTGTTTTAAAAGATTTAAATTCTTGTTTATATAAAGCAAGATATGCAAGACAAGGTTTAAAAAACAAACAATTTTTCTAAGATTTTCATGTAATATTTATATTCAAAGTAAACCATTGCCAGATTCAGTTCGCTCCAATGAATCTTAGTTAGATTGCCCATTATTCCATGTGCACCATATCATAGACTTCTACTGCAGGGATAACATATGCTCACATATATATACTTACATGGAATTCCTGGCACTCCAGGCATTTCCATATGCACGTTTTACAGTGAGACCTGGTATTTTCCTGACATATGTTGTCACTTGCAGTCCCCAGCATGTCTTGCACAGCAGAATGACTTTCATCAAATTTTCTTGTATACGCTTACATTCACTTCCATATTCCAGTTTGGAGCATAGTTCTGCTTCATTATACAGAATAGACTCAGAAATGTCTTAACATATCATGCTTTACCTGTATCAAACTGTATATATTGAACAATTTGATATTTTAAGTCAAGTTAAATGATTGAGTCAGATGGTTGTACAATAATTCCTTTGAGGTAACATAGCTTGTTGCTTTAAATTTTGACAATGGACATATTTTCATAACGTAAAACAACAAGGTTGTTAGCCCAAAGGTATTGAGCTACCATCTCACTCAGTCATTTAAGCTGACTCAAAATTTCAAATTTTACAGTGCGGCATGGTGAGTTGACGTATTCAACCACTCCTGAGTTTACCGCTTTTGACTCCAGCTGCAGAACCTACCTTTCTCCTCCTTGAACCAATATAAGTGGGAAATCAGGAAAACTTTGTAAAGGTTGTCAGCTGTATGAATCAAACTGAACACTCAAAAATGGATGAAACTCACTCATATGAATTTGGTAGTAATATCTACTAGAAGATAAAGAAGATTGAATAGTCATTCACCAAATATCAAGTCAATATGGTGGATAATACTTTGTCACAGATGTCAATGGTCTTATCCATCTTACATAACATCTCCCTTTAGGTTTTCCAGGAAGATACAACTCTGCACATATCCACCTAAATACCACTATCATATTTCTTGTATTATCAGAAACACAAATAAGCCAGATGCATTGTAAGCAAAGTTCTGATGCCTACAGAATTTCGATACTCTGTACATGCCGAAGACTAATACGTACATTTTGTTTCAAAGTTTCATCATATCTGGATTACATTGGTTGCCAGGATATCCGGAACTTTACAGTATGATGTTTTCTTCTTTAATATAACTTCCAGACAAATGATGACAATATTATGTCATATTTTGAATATCATATTAATACTTTGATGTTGATAAAAGGTTAAAATAATACAAAATTCTATATAGACAGTATAAAGCAGTGGCTGATTCTTCCTTCCTGCTGGCGGAGTCATACTTTATTTTAGTTGTACTGTGTACTTGTATTTAAATTTAAGTGTATTATTATGGACAGATGGAATGCATGACATTGTGTAAATGCTTTTAAAGCATCATGTGACCAAACATTTAAAGCGATTACCAGTTGAGAAAATAATCAACACTTTCAATTACCAATACATTAACAAAATACGGTTTTAGAACAAGGGATGCCAGTCATGAAATATTAGATCTGTGCACATTCTTAATTCACTGTAATCTCTGTGGCTTTTCGTAGCGTATAGAAACTAGAAATATTATCTTGCCGTAAGAAAAGCCCTGGAGATATGCTGATGTAATTCATGTCTCCAATTTACTTTAATGCGAAAATATGGTTCGGTTGGAAATTCCATCACAGGGCCTTTGTTATGGCCTTAAGGTGTCACACTCTCAGTTCATTCACCAGATATAGTGTCTGGGTAAGACGACTGTCAAGTTTTATATAAACTATTGATTTATTTAAATGAGAATTTTTTTCTGAAGAGTGATTCTTAGACAGATATTTGGGGTAAATGTGCTATGTTTAAAGAATGACCTAGCTATGGTTTCGTTTCGGCGGTGATACATGTCCGTCTCACAAATCTGAGCCAATCCTCCTACTGCCACAGTTCTGTGTGTTAGAAAATTCATGGAAGGAGGACAATTATTGGTGGCACAGGGAGTGGAAGGGCCGGGACACTGCATTGCATGTTGACAAGGGAAAGGAAGGTTAATTGAAGCTAACTGGGATTAATCATGCTGAACACAGGGCTTTGACAGTTTTATGCATAAGCACTGGCAAGAATCTTCGGAAACGCTCACAGAAAATGTTCCAAGAAAATACTCAAAGATGTGTTTTCGCAGACAGAAATATTCATAAGATTGCATTCTCAGGAAATAAAAGCACAAAGCGACAGCAATGAAAAGAACGCTGAACGATAAGAAGACTGAAGATTTTGATCTTCCCTGGAATGAATTGATTGCTATTGATAAAACCCAAACCAAGGTTAGAATCGAGACCGGTGTACAATTTCTACTTCAGGGAAATGCTGCAGTTAGACATCAGTGTCTGTGCTAGACAAGAAAAGATTCCTCACGTTGGGTAAGATGTGTAACATGTTAGGGCTCCCACTTCCTCTCATCAATCAACCTTTGTGGGCACCCAACATTGAGTGCTGCACTTATACAGAGGCATACCTCGAAATTTCCTGGAAGGGGGGGGAGGGGAGTATAACACGTGGTGTATAATCATGCGCAGATCCACAGCATTGCCTATTAGTAGAGGACCCCACCATAGATCCCGTGACCACTTGAGTGGGAGCAATTTTTGAATGTTGATCCAAGTTTCTGAGGTCAAAACAAAAAATTTTGGCCGGGGCGCCCCTCCAGAAAGTGCGGGCTAACTCCACCAGGCGGCCATTTTCAAAATGGCCGCTGATAATCAAAATTTTGTTATATCTCGGCTTCTAATTGGTCTAGGATGATAATCTTTGGGTCAAAATATATGTTTTTGGGGCCAAGAAATTCAATGGTCACCATTAGAATTGTCTATGACCACCACCAGGGGCAGAATAAGAAAATGTATGAGAAAAATAGCTAAAATACAATATATTCGAGCCGAAACCTAAAACGCACATGCAGAATCTGTAAAAGTGAGCAAATGAAAGTTAAATTATAATCTTTTCATACCTCTCAAAATTACATAGTGCAAAGGAATCATATTGTCACTCATCAGCAGGAAAAGTACGAACCCCGTGAGTTTGTGAGCTCATAAAAATTCGTAAAACAAACTGAAACATGTTGTCGTAAGTATGTGTCATTATCAACTGAACACATAGTAATCATTGCCAGAGTCCTCATTTCTGTCATCTGTGCAACTATCTTCAGACTATCTACACTCTATAATTTCCACCTGTGCAATAGTGTCACTGAGATCGCAGGCTTGGAATAACGAATAGAAGTGCATTCGTCCTTCAAGGCATCATCAATATCCAAAATCAAAGGGATTAAGGTCTGATTTGTCAATGTTGAAGTAAAGGGGGGTCAAGAAATTTCCATACAGAACATAAAAATCATGTAAATCCTAGGCCATGGTGTGGTTGCCATGGACTTTTGTCTGAGGTTCTTCTATTACAGAGCGATTGTCTGACTGATTTTGTCTCCATATTTGTATTGGATAGTTGAGAGAGTCATGTCATCTGGCATCCCTTTCTTGGCTGGAGGCCTAGGATGTGGCTCCGTGGTACAATGGTTAGCATGCCTGCCTTGTACACTTGAGGATTTGGGTTCAAAATGTCCTGAGGTTATCACTATAATGATTGGTATAATTGCTATTCAGTATGGTGAACGCCGGTGAGCAGATTTATCAGGAATTGGCACTAAATAAAATCATACTATATTAGTATTACTATATTATTGTCTTGAAAGGAATTCTGGTTATTCTGTGCTTCCTTGCTAGTTGCCTTGTCCAATATCACCATCTTGCCACCGTCAAAGAATAGTCCAGTCATTCTAGGAGAATAGGGGGGGTCAACCCACCACAAATTGCAATAGTAATGATTCTGGTACCAAATTGATTGTCATAATCTAGGGCAACTTTCCTGAACTTTACCCATAAATTTATGCATTGGAACATGGCCTAATTAGCATAAATCCAAGATGACGGCAGTGAAAATCATGTTTTCTGCAAATAACATGGAAACTATTAGCTTTAGGTCTCATATCTGTATGAAACATGACTATGAACTTGAGTATTACGAACATTTTGACACCATTCCCATGTCTCTATCTCTATTAGCTCTCGAGATATGGAATAATCACATATTTCATATTTCGGAAATATCTGTAAAACGACCAAAAAAACTTGATTATTGGTCTTGATTCCAAATACTTGATACATGATTTTTATTTTATCCATTGAGGATGCAAAAGGGACTCCTTGTGGGCCATTTAACAAATCAATAATGTCTTTACCTCAGATCAATGCCCTATTATTTTTTGCATGTCGAAGTCATGCCATGAAAATGCATTTGTTGAAGATTGTCCATTTTACAGCAAAAAAATAACTATAGGGTCTATTTTTATAGTCATGCCTCTTAACAGCTGTCTCAAGCATTTAAGTATATAAGTAGTCAAGTTCATTGAATTCAGCCTATTTTGAATTGCTACAAGATGGTTAGTAATATAATAGAAAGTTAACAGTGGAATAGATTCTGTTGGTATCTATTAATTAAATATGGTAAATATGGCTAGTGTTGAGGGCACTATAATTATGCAACTGCAACACTGGCCTGGATTCCACTGCTGCTGCTCAAATTCCTGCTATTGGCCACCTCAATGGAGCTTTAATTTTCTTGTGCCCACCTTCACAAAAAACAGGACTTCAATCGGGGAAGTCTTGTAGCGTCACAGAACTGGGAAGAAGAAATTTATATTATTGGAGCCTCTGAAAGGCAACCACCATGCAGTTGAGCAGTGCATGTCAGCTGATGGTTGTGATTAATTGTAGTCATCAATCTGGCAGATCTCAAGCAACTTTTTGCTTGAATAATGTTGGATGTCAATGAAGATGTGCATTAAGTGTTTTCCTGCCACTGACAGTGGGGTTCATTAAGCAGCATGGTACTTTATATTGTGGAAATTTATCAGGATAAATTCTGAACAAATTCTGGTACCTTTTCTAATTATACTAGATCATAATAATACACTATAATTGCCCTCCCCTTTAATTTTCCCCTGTGGCCTTATGGTTAAGCATGCTTGTCCACTGGCTCTGATGGGTTAAAATCTAATCCCGGGATCTCACTTTAGTCCGAGCCCATGGGACTTACATGGAGGCAGGTTGTATCTAGTATTCTATGCCGGGGCAACTGAAAGACCTTGGGCATCCCTGAAGCAATAGGGCATTTGTCACATTGCAAGACTTCTCATCTCATCATCATATGACGGTCACCAAAAATGAAAGTGCAGCTCCCTCCGCAAAGATGGAGGTTGAGCTGCCCCAGCTGATCCAGGGTATACAAGCACAACACAAGTCAGTCATGTTACAATTGGTGAATTAAGCATGCCAATTTTGGAGTAAGCATCTCACATTTCTTCAAGACATTGATGTTTAACAGCATTAATTGCGCAATTATTGCAGTATAGGGGAGACTGGAGTAGATAGATGTTTGTTTCATATTTTGTACCCTGGAGAGTTTCACTGTCTCAACAACTTTCTGGATGTCAAGTTAAAGCAAACATTGTCGCTTCTCCTCAATGACTGTCAATTCCTCTTAATTATGAAAATATCTTTCTGATGTGTGTAACTTTTACTTTGAAAATCTAATTTGAAAAGAATTAACCAACCCCAAATCCATGTCTGGCAAGGTGCAAATTAATACCTGAACCTTTTGGATGAAAGTCCTAAAACTAAAGATACAATGAAATATGATGTCCCGAGTGTATTCTGTGAGTCTGAATACCAATCTGTCTGAACTAGTTACTCCTGGGGAACATTGTCACTCAGAACGAGAGAAAAATATTGAAGCCTTTGCTCGGTTACCTTACAGACGTGCATAAAGTCAGTGTTAGGGTAAGTGTTGAAAAAAAAAGAATCAAATCTTCTGATGATCATAACTCAATCATCCATAGAAATTTGGTTCATAACTTAAGTTGAACCTGAGTCATGTCTTTATCACAGGGATCAGCTTTGTCCCTTGAGAAGGGTTTCCATTACAGATCTGACCAGATCCCAACAGCTATGTCACTGGATTAGAAAGCTCACTGGTGCTGTGGCTGACACAACTACCGAATGTGCCAGCTGCCGTGATAAAATTATATGGCCGTATTGACTGAATAGAGTCTTGTTTAGTTTCACTTTGAAGTTGATTCCATGTGCTCTAAGGAAAAACTAATTTAGCAGGTGAGTGCCCTATCCATCAGACAACACCACCTCAATGCAGCTCTCAAGGCTTTGTCTGTGGACGAATCTGGAGATTCTCATCCATGCACTTGTCAAATATGCAACCAAATTGGCAGCAACCTGAACATAAAGCACTGTCTCACTTTCAATACTAATGTTTTTGCTTCACAAATTCATAACTTTCCTTATGAAAACTTCACAAATCTAGAATCGAGAGTGTAAGCCTTATTTGAAAAAAGTGTATGACACTGTATGTCCTTCAATTTTCTACAACCAATTTATTCCGGGGATCCTTTTATAGTCTGGGGATCCACTTACCCCATGCAGTCTCATCTACATCACTGTAGGGTCATTCCGTGTCAAATCATCAAATTTTCCAGAAATTTTCCACCAACCCGTCTGCGAATTGGCTGAAAAAATTATAGACTGTTTGCGATCTATTAGAATGAACTTCCTGAAAATTTCACCCTATTCGGTCAATTATTCAGGATTTGGCAGAGGTTTGAAAATTGCTGATTTTACCAGTTTTTCAGACATCGGTTTGACCACAATTACACTTTTTGCTCAATAAATATTTTAATAATCCACCTAGAACATTGAAATTCGGGATCTACACTAACTGGACAATGGCAAAGGTCCGTGGGTTGACAGCTTAAAATGGCAATGCAGCTATGGCCTTGTTAAACTACCCCCTCGAAAATTAATGTTCAGTACAATAAAATTCATATCTCCAGGGGTATACCGGGTATAACTGTAAAACTCCTAGGGTATATTCTGCATATGTATAGTCAAATAATACTTGAAAATTGGAGATGTGTTCAGCCTCATTTTTTTAATATAAATTTTTGAAAAATATTCTATGTATTTGGCTAAGTCAAAGCAAAATTAGCTAAATCTCAAAGGATAGAGGTGGCATACGCCTGGAACTTTTAAATTATATTTCATGTATGTAGGGTATAGTAACGAAAATAATTCAGGAACGTGTTCAGCTTACTTTCGGTTCTGCGGAATTTTGAATATTTTTATATCTGTAACAGTAGTGCAACTGGCAAAATTCTGCAAAACCAAAAGTAAGCTGAACATCTTCCTGTATTATATCCTACAAACATGCAAGACTACCGGAAATTTTCAGGGATGTGTCCCCTATACCCATTGATGTTTCACTGGATTTGTTATTGACTTAGCCTAACATATAGAATATTTTTCAAAAATTTATATTAAAAAAACGAGGCTGAACACATCAACAATTTTAAAGTATTATTTGACCATACATATGCAGACTATATCTGAGAAGTTTAAAGGCGGTATCTAAAATACCCTTTACAGAAGGGCTACTCGCCAGTTGCACTACTATTACAGATCTATATAATATTCAAAATTCTGCAGAACCGAAAGTAAACTGAACATCTTCCTGGATTCTTTCCTGTATTATTCCCTAACGATATGAAAGATAATAAGAAAGTTTCCCGGTTTGCCACCGATACCCCTTGAGATATAGCTAGTTTTGCTTTTGGCTTAGCCTAAGACATAGGATATTTTTCAAAAATTTATATTTAACGAACAAGGCTGAACACGTCTCAAATTTTCAAGAAATATTTGACAATACATATGACAAATATATCTAAGAAGTTTAAAGGCTGGCTCTATAATACCCTTTGCAGAAAGGCTACTCATATCACCAGTAGCACTACTGTTACAGGTATAAAAATATTCAAAATTCCAAAGAACCCAGAGTAAGCTGTACATGTTCCTGAATTCTTCCCTGTATTATACCCCACAGACATGAAATATAATTGGAAAATTTGAGGGGTATGCTACCTATACCCCTTGAGATAAAACTAGTTTTGCCTTTGACTTAGACAAATACACAGAATATTTTTTAAAAATTTATATTAAAAAAATGAGGTGAACACATCTCCAATTTTCAGGTATTATTTGACCATACATATGCAGAATATATCCTAGGAGTTTCATATTTATACCCGGTATACCCCTGGAGATATGAATTTTATTGTACTGAACATTGATTTTCGAGGGGGTAGTTTAACAAGGCCATAGCTGCATTGCTGTTTTAATAAGGCACTAGGTGTCAACCCACGGACCTTTGCCATTGTCCAGTTAGTGTAGATTCCGAATTTCAATGTTCTAGGTGGATTATTAACATATTTATTGAGCAAAAAGTGTAATTGTGGTCAAACCGATGTCTGAAAATCTGGTAAAATCAGCAATTTTCAATCCTTTGTCAAACCCTGAAAAATATACTGATTAAGCTGAAATTTTCAGGAAGCTCACCCTTTAAGACATAAAACAACATATAATTTTTTCGGCTAATTCGCAGACGGGTTGGTGGAAACCACTTGTTGATCTGACACGGAATGACCCTGTAGTTATTTAAAATAGGCTGCATTCCATGCACATAAGGTATCAAATCCTTAAGAGGCATGATAATAACCACGCAGACCCAATTTGGGGTCTTTGTTGGATAAAATAATACACTATTTGCATCAAATATTGCATTTCCATGGTATGTCTTCAACATGAAATATGTGGCTTGTGAGGTATAGAATTGAGGTAAAGACATGGTAAATGTGTAAAATGGTTCACTATATTTCCCTCTGAATCCTCAATGGCTAAAACAACAAAATCATAAATTAAATATTTGGAATCAAGACCAATAATCAAGTTTTTTTGGCCGCTTTACAGATATTTCCTGAAATATGAGATATGTGAATATGCCATATCTCGAAAACTAATAGAGATAGAGACATAGGAATGGTGTCAAAATGTCCATAATACCCAAGTTTATATTCATGTTTCATACAGATATGAGGCCTAAACCTAATAGTTTCCATGTTATTTGCAGAAAACATGATTTAACTGCCGCCATCTTGGATTTATGCTAATTAGGTCATGTTCCAAAGCATAAATTTATGGGTAAACTTCAGGAAAGTTGCTCTGGATTATGACAATCAATTTGGTACCAGAATCATTACTATTGCAATTTGTGGTGGGTCCATCAGTAGAATGACTGGACTAGAAAGCTGCAGTTGTTCTGCAGACAGAGTTCACATACAGTGGCACACTTATTTCAGCAACTTATTTTGAGCAAAGGGAATGAAAGCTCAACGATGGTATTCCTCCTCTGAAGTCCCAGTGTACCACTGGCCTTGTCAGCCACATGTGAATTGACATTTTCATGACTTCAGCATCTTCTGAACCAATCACACCAGACCCAAGACTGCCATTTTCTTTGAATCTGTGAGCAAATGAAAAAGAGCAGAATAAGCTCCAATATGGTTGCATTTGTGATCAGCCACTTCAGAATCTGTTCCTGTAGTGATTCTCACAGCTAGATCCTAAGAAATAAATCTGTTCTGTGTTACCAAAGGTTCGCGACAAAGTAGTTAATTACCTCTTTAGAAATTCTGAAGCCTGCCCTTGTTATTTAAGTTGCCAAGCAGCTCAATCTACACAGCAGGATTGGGAAAGCTATCTGCTGCTCAACTGAAGATGTTTCTGAATCCATTCACAGATTTTTTCATCTGATACCTCCTGTCGGCATCTTTATGGATATCATACTGTTTATTCATCATGACTAGTGAGGCTCTAGACCAATGATCTCTTCGAATATTTAAGTGCATAATCACAGTCAAAGCCAGTGGAGCCCGATTGGCTGCAGAATGGCATAAAGATTTAAGTGTGCTCCATTTGCTTTACCAACTAAGGACAGCCTTGCGAAGATTTGGAATCAACAAACAATGAGGGCCACAGGCAGTTTTTACTGTTCTGCAAAGATCATTCTCTTCCTACAAATCATTTCATGTGAGCATAAGATGAACTCACAAAGGCACTCCAATTATAATCTGTCCTCTAAGCTTTCTAAAGGAGCACAGACTGGAAAAAAATAAAATGTGAGGTATAGTAACTGAGAATAAAGAATGACAAAAAAGTAGAACTTGAAGATGTGATGAATCACAGATGCAAATACATAACAAGTGACAACCAAGGAAGACTCAGAAATCCAAAATGGTAGATGTTCTCCATCTTGATGCCCTATGAGATTAGTTGTGGCCACATAGCACTAACTGAATTGAGGTCGATGAGGCGTACAGCAGTGCCGTCAGCAGAACAGCCTGAACAGGCAAACAAACAAGATGGAACCGCATATACCTGGTCACTGTGGTCAGACAAGCTTTATGTGATATGAAGATCCACATGCAGCCGCACTGATCAGACATTGTGAATGATTGGTGTGGATGCATTTGAAATCTGTGAATGGGTTCAGAGACATCTTCCGTTTAGAGTAGCAGATAGCTTTCCCCATCGTGCTGAGTAGACTGAGCTGTTTGGCACCTCAAGTAACAAAGCTTCTAAATATTTCTGAAGAGGCAGTTAACTGCTTTGTCTAGAACCTTTGGCAACACAGAACTGATATATTCCATAGGAACAGTGAGAATCTCCCTACAGGAGCAAAATGCAGCCATATTGAAGATGACACTACTCTTTTTCAATTTTTGCTCACAGATTCGGGGAAAATGGCTGTCTTAGGATTGATATGGTTGATTCAGAGGACAGCAATCATACCAATCATTAAAGTGATAGCCTCTGGACATGGCAGGCATGCTAACCATTGTACATTCTAGGCCTCCAGCGAAGAAAGGGATGCCAGATAACATGACTCTCTTCACTATCCAATACAAATACGGAGACTGTAATAGAAGAACCTCAGACAAAAGTCCGTGGCAATAACCACACAGCCTAGGATTTGCATGAATTTTATGTTCTGTATGGAAATTTCTTGATCCCTCTTTACTTCAACATTGACAAACCAGACCTTAATCCCTTTTATTTCGGAAATCGATGATGCCTTGAAGGACGAATGCACTTCTATTCATTATTCGAAGCCTGCACTGACAGAGAATATCAGTGACATTATGGCACAGGTGGAAATTATAGAGTGTAGCAAGTCTGAAGATAATTGCACAGATGACAGTAATGAGGACTTTGGCAATGATTAGTGTTCAGTTGATAATAACACATACGGACGACAACATGTTTCAGTTTTTTAATAGTATTTTTGCGCATTTTTATGAGCTCACAAAATCACAGGGATCGTACTTTTCTGCCGATGAGTGACAATATGATTCCTTTGCACTATGTATTTTGGGAGGTATGAAAAGATTATAATTTAACTGTCATTTGCTCACTATTACAGATTCTGCATGTGTGTGTTAGGTTTCGGCCCGAATATATTGTATTTCAGCGTTGTATTTCAGCTATTTTTCTCATACATTTTCTTATTCTGCCCCCTGGTGGTGGTCATAGACAATTCTAATGGTGACCATTGAATTTCTTGGCCCCAAAAACATATATTTTGACCCAAAGATTATCATCCTAGACCAATTAGAAGCCGAGATATAACAAAATTTTGATTATCGGCGGCCATTTTGAAAATGGCCGCCTGTCGGGGTTAGCCCGCACTTTCTGGAGGGGCGCCCCAGCCAAAAGTTTTTGTTTTGATCTCATAAACTTGGATCAACATTCAAAAATTGCTCCCACTCAAGTGGTCACGGGATCTATGGTGGGGTCCTCTACTAATATCTTCCATATTAGGAAGCCATTGCTTATATAAGCCACTGCTTTCACTATATTTATCTATCTAGCATATATCTTGCCTATCTTATCTATCTATCTAGTCTGGTCTTTGGAGTTCTTCAATCACTGCGGTTAATTTCACTTGTGAAAGGTTCCTTCTATGCTGAGCCTATGTCAGGAGTTTCACTGATTGTCTGTAATCTGACTGACTTTAGCATCCCTGCTCCAAGAAGTATTGTTCAAGGCACGCACCATTCAGCGTCAGAAGAGTTAATGACACAGCTTAGAAAATAGCTTATAAAGAACTTCTAAGAAGTTGTTGACAACCACGAAGAGCAAGCAAAAAGCAAGATATGTAGAAATGGTCACCTTTGCCTTTTCTGATATGAGTTCTTGTCAATAAAGTAGAACTTTATGTGCTCTCATATCTAGGACCTAAACAGCAGTGTAATGTGACAAGCATTGCTTTAAGATTAGTTATCTACACTGTATTATATGTTAAAAATGCAATTGTTCATTGCCAAGCACATAAGGTGACTTGAAGAATTCAGATTCTTTGGATTCATTGACCTTTCTTTTACCAACCCGTCTGTCTTTACATATGAGGATTTATTGGCTCAGAGAATTCACTGTAGCTACTGTTGCAGTCGACTCATGATGTGATGTTGGTAATTAAATGAATCATGACACAATTGCTGTGGAATAATTTTGCTTCTGCTAGAATAAGATCTCTTTTTCATGGTTATGTATTTGGGATGCGCCAGGACTATTGCTGTGATTTAGTTGATTGCTGACTGATGACTGCATACTCCTGTCAGACCTACTTCCATAAAGATGTCCATTAAGGCTAAGTGGGCAATAGAGCAATCGGGCTGTCCCTGATAATCTACTGGTATCCTACAGCATTGTGCTTGTCTACAGTTGTAAGGCTGTCACCCGACATCACTGGAGGTAATAAGAGAAAATAATGAAGGTGCCCAAGCACACATCAATATGATTCATGGTCGACTCTGCAAACCCAGGCAAAAATAATTGTGGTGATATTAATATTTACCATCCTTGATTAGGCCAGCATGAGAAATGAAGCTCCTCGCAAGCAAAGGAGATCTCAGCTTACCCTGGCTTTGTTGTCAGGAATTATTATCTTAGAAGGATTAATTTGGAGACTGGGCAAGCCCTGTGCCTTGATTCAATACCTTTCAAGATTTTTTACTGATTTATTTGGCTGGAGATTAAGGTTTTTCTTGTGGTTTTTTCAGTTAGCTTTTCATAAAGTTTTGATTTTCTAGCTTCTTCATATAATTCTTCTTGATAATTTTTACAGCTTTAACATGAACTTGCTTCGGCTTGGTAACTAAGAAATATGATGCTGATTGCCCTCATGAAAGCAGTTTTGAATCAGTTAAGGCTTTGAGATGGAACTGATGAGCTATTTCCTTATGATATCAATTTCTTGTTTCCATAATTTCATGTGATAGAATACATGTCTCATTTTCAGCCATTGTTCTAAGTTGTTTGCACTTTTGCGCTGTTGTCATGCGTTTGGAGAAAACAAAACCACTGAAAATGACCTTTCTGTATACAGTTTGCTGTTATGCATGGATTTGTCTTCTCACTGGTGTTTGGTATAAGAGACATTAGACACCATGAAACAAGATAACTTATCAGATTTTAATTATTGTTCATAAGCTTCATAAGCTGTAACAAGACCCAAGGATCAATCTATGTTTCAGATGTTAACACAGAAAAACATTTCTACAATGTAGAAGTCAAAGATCCCATTGTCTCATGTTGATGTTTTCTTGGGAGATCACTATCCTCATGCATGAGATGCTAAATTAAGGCAATCCAACCTAACAATGACGTAATGAATGACTTTGGGTGGTTGCCATGGGTTGGGCTATCAAGGTATGTCAAATCAGCTCAGCAGATGACGTTTGCATTGTGTGTTGGGAAGCGGGCTGTCATGTTTTCCGAATCCTACAACATGGAAAAGGTTGGTGACTGCAGAAGGTGATGGTTAGAAAAGGTATGGCAAGGAGCTGCCCTGTGTCCTATTGCAATTAGCAATCAGACAGGACCAAAAGAGGGCAGTCCAGACAGCGTGCAACTCTCAAGGTGCCACTCAAAGTGCTTGATAAGAAGGAAGGCAATCTTCTGATATCATCTGACCCCATCACCTGTATGAAAGAGCAGCCACCTTATGAGGCACTATGCTGACAGCAATTGAACCTTTGTAGATTGCCTACAACACAAGTGATGACATGAGTAATGCCTCCTGGATCTATCGAAACATTAAGAAAATCCACCGTTGACCTGCTGGACTATAGCAAACCTCAAATACTGGTCTGGACTCACTTTCTCGCCTAACCTGTCATTGAGTATCCAGTCAAATTTCAATCATTTTTAAGATTCAGTCTTTTGCACCAAACAGATTGTGAAAAGGATAGGATATTTTGAATCATAAAATTGTGATGAAACTTGGACATAGTTTTGGGATCTTTTGGCAATGACAATATGTGAGGAAATTATGAAAAGATATCAATTCTTTTGATTGCAAAGGGAATGGAAGGTCCAGGATACAGTATTGCATGTTGACAAGGGAAAAGGAAGGTTAATTGAAGCTAACTGGGATTAGTCATGCTGAACACAGGGCTTTGGCAGTTATACTCATAAGCAGTGACAAAATTCTTCAAAAAAATGTTCGCATGAACTGAAATTTAAAACTGTAATTGACTGATTGAAGTGAAAAAGAAAAGAATAACAAAAATGGCAATGAAGACAAGTTTTGAGATCTTCTCAACTAAAGCTGGTGTTGAATTGATTGATGTTGAAAATGATAAGAGAGCTCTGATCAGGAATAATTTTCTGTTTTTCATATCCGTGGAATATACACGTAATATGCATTATAAGAACTGTGTGGGTTTCATGTGGGTTTCATGTGGGTTTTTTGCTTAAAGTGCTTTACCGAGTTCAGACACTGGAATACTTCGTCTTTAGCTTCTATCTAGATGTAATTAACTTTCACCGAGGCAGGTTGTGACATCTCTACTTGAAGATGCATTGTTCATGGCACGCACAATTCAGCGTTAGAAGATCTTGATGCAGCTTATAAAAGAATTTATATGAGGACTTATAAAGAAGCTTTGAAGGAGAGGAACAAATCAAGTTGTGTGGAAATGGTGGCCATAACCTGGAGAGTGAGCTCTATTCACCTTTCTTTGTTGTAGGGCCATCAAGCAACCACCAAAGGCCTCATTTATCTGCTCTGCTTCTCTCCTTGAGAATCCTTGCTGTAGCAATAGGAATGGGATGTCTATATCATGTGCTCTAACGTCTTGTAGAGAGTATAGTATGGTTGTGAGATTGTCTTTATTCATGCTCAAAAGGTAATTTCACATATTTCAACGGTATTTGTATGATATTAAGCACTTTCTCAACACAGACAGGTAAAAGCAGTAAAGAAACAAAAAGTTTTCAGGACACAATCATGCACATATTCTCAATGAAGTTCGTTTTGGTTTTCTCCACCAAAAATATTTGTATTTAGCATTGAGATAAAACAGTCACAATGTATTCTAAAATTTATCTCTAACTGATATCAGCTGTTAGCATGGATAATTATTAATTAACCCTGGACTACATATCTTCTTACAATTCAGATCTAATGGAATGAGATGTATGTTTAAGATTGTGCATTCTTTGTGCACCACCTACAGATGTGTGTGCAAGTACGATGCTCAGAAATAGCAGTAGATCTCCAGAACAGTTTGTATTCTTCATCTCCCTATTTAGCCATTAAAGACATACACAGTAATTATGAATATACAATTATCTGGAAAGAGTTTGTTGTCACTAGCCATCAATCAAATAAATCTCATTAAATAATAGACCTGCTGTTATTTCACGCATTACAATTAATAAGAGAAAATGACAAAATTGCCTTTACAAGCACTAATCAATATCACTCATTTTTTGACTCTGCAAATCCGGGCAAAATAAATATCGTTATAAAACTATTTACCATCCTTGATTAGGCCTGCATGAGAACAAAGTTTCTGACAAAGTTGAATGAAGCCAGGGCCCTTTGCTTTGTTGTCAGGAATTATTTTCTCCGAAGGATTTAATTGGAGACTGGGTGAGTCTTGTCCTTGAATCAATGCCTTTTAAATCTTTCTTTTACTCCTTTCGGTGGACCTAGTCTTTTTTAACTCATTTCTTGGACTAAGATTAAAGTCTTACCCCTGCTTTTTCAGTTTGCATTTGCACAAGGTCTAAATTTTTCAGCCACCTCATTGATCCATCTGCAAAACTAATGCAATTAGAATTTCTTGATCAATTCGATTTTGCAGCCAAAATATATTCTCCTATGAGGCTTTCAGAAACATGCTTCGAATAAATGACAGTTTTCAAATTGTTCACCTTATGAGATGTCATAAGACATCTATATATAGGCCTATAATTATAACACAGAAAATTGAACTCAATTATCTGTAAGAGTTGCTAAATTACACTTAGTAGTGCCACAATATGTCTTCTTGTTTCATCAATTCCTTCACTTTCATCTACATTTATACATCAATGATCAATGATTTTTCGGTGTCTTAGATGTTTCACTCGTGACAGTATTATGTTGCACAAAATGTGAAAAAGTAAATTAAAGCAATGCAACCTCGTAATGCAGCAAGGAATGGTTGTAAATGGTTGCCATAGGTTTGGCAGCCAGGTATGTCTAATTAGCTCTGAGGATGACCCTTGTATTGTGTGCACAGAATCAGGCTGCCATGTTTTCTGAAACCAACTATACAGACTAGGGTCAATGGCAGCAGAAGGCAGTGGTAAGAAGAGGTTTGCAAGGAACTGCTGTGTGTCCCTTTGCAATTAGCAATCAGAAGGGACCAAAAGTGGACAGGCCTCGTAATGTGCAACTCTTAAGGTGCCACTCAAGGTACTTGATAAGAAGAAAGGCAATCTTCTGATATCATCTGACCCCATCACTGGTATGAAAGAGCAGCCTTCTTACAAGGCACTGTGCTGACAGCAATTGGACCTCCGTAGATTGCCTGCAGCCCAAGCAATGACATGCATAATACCTACTAGACCTTCAGAAACCACAAGGGAACCTCAGCTAAACTGCCAGACCATGGCAACTTCAAATACTGATCTGAATTTGGTCATAAGCCGAGTGGAACATTTTAGAGCTGGCTGGCACATGGCATCACCAGATGACATATATCCAAAGGTAATTCTCAGCTTACAAAACACGTCATATCAAGAGTGATATTACACTGTGAGAGGGTCATTCTTGGAAGAAGAAAAGACACTGGAGTGATGTAATGAAGTACAACTTGCTTAATGAACTGATACTGCAGGTGTTATCTCTAGATTATTCTCCATTTGTGGTGAATACAGAAGTCAATTACTAGATTAAATATTTACCTCAACAGGGGAGACGATCAATGAATAAATCTATAACTGTCATCACTTACATTCCAGCATGAGCCAAGCATTCCAGCTCCTGAATGACACTTCAAATTCAGAATTACACCAATCATAATTATTTGTTCTTATTTAGAAGCTGATAATAAATGTATCACATAATTTATCAGAAAAGGAGAGATTTCAATGCTGTTGACGTGTTTAACAAAACTTTGAAAGAGGGCTAAGTCATACCGTTCTCACATCAGTTTTGTGATATTTTTCCATGGCCTATACTGATTTCATTCATTGTCTTCGCATTTATCTGTTTGATTTTACAAGTACATGTATTATGATATATCTCACACAGTTAGCTAAGCTTAAGTTTCTTGCAGCATCAGCTAGTAGCTACCTTCTCAGTTCAATTTCTTAGGAGAGCTGGCCTTATTGACTCGTCGTTGAAGCTCATAGTGACATAACTGCTTGAAGATGCATTGTTCAAGACATGCACAATTCAGCATCAGAAAGGTTACACAGCTTATAAAAGAGCTTATAAGAGAACTTGCAAAGGAGCTTTGATGGAAAGGAACAAATCAAGTTGTATAGAAACGGAGTCATAACCTCAAGAGTGAGCTCTATTCACCTTTCTTTGTTGTGAAGCCATCAGGCAACTGTATTGCCTCTGCTTCTCTTCCGATGAATCCTTGATTTGAAGTTATAACTGAGATCTTTATTGCGTATCCCGATTCAGTTTAGAGACTGTGATAATGTATTGTATAATAAGGAACTTAAAAATGTTTGCTGATTCATTTTTTATTTTCTGAGATAGACAGTTGCTATTCCGTACAATGAAATGATTAACATACAGTCATGGTGAAGAGGTCTCACTTTCTAGCGTGTAAAATAGTCTTATTTTGCCATAGGGTCTTCTTCTAAATTACTGCATCCTTGCTTGCAGAAAGAAATGCAAGGAGCACGGAGAAACATGAGAACTCATTAATTTCTAGTTTCCAGTAAACCGCTCCCAAGCTGTAACATGATCCAGGGATTATGTTTTGAAAATGTCTCCTTAAAGACAGAAAATGAGCTGTGTATCACATCTGGAATATGCAGGGCAATCAAGAAGCGCCAGATGAAATTTAAGACTTATCATGACTCAATAATTCTTCAAATGTGTCTTTGTCCTCCACATATGATAGATTTACGTGGAGCTTCATGATCGATTGTAGAAGTAACAGACCATTAAGGTTTCCTTTAATGTACAAATGTCTGGTAATAATAATAATCATTACTACTAAAACACAACTTCAAGTACACTGTTCAGAAGCATTAGTAATATGATACTTGTGGTCTAACGTTAGTTCAAAACAAATTGGAAAAGGTAAACTGTGTTCGGTGCAAAATAATACATGGCAAAGGTGCCTTTATGGAATTACCCAGTTTTCAGTCCTTCAGAATTTCTGCAAGTCATTAAATATGAAATGACTACTGCACTCATTTAAGAGAATTGATGACAATGACTACTGTTAATGTGTGATTTTTTTCTTCGCAGAAAGTACAGCAGCAATGAGCTTTAATTGGTTGCTACTGGTCTGGCTAGCAAGGTATGTCAAATTAGCTCTGAGAGTGGCCACTGCTTTGCGTGCAGAAAATCTGAATCCAACAAAATGGCAGAAGCCAAAGAATGAGCTTGCCAAATACCGATAGAGTGTGAAGAAAAAATCTGCCAAAAATTGCTGACTGTTAAATGGCATTTTCAGACTCATCTAAGCACCGTGGGACTACAGCATATGTGCCACCTCTCCAGGCTACAAAAACAGGACCAGGAAAAATTCAGGATAGACCTCTGTCCAAAAACACTTGTGTCCATTCACCCAGAAATATACCAGGATCAGCTATAATTCGAGGGCAAACTGCTACTTTGCATCGCCTTGATAGCACATATCAAAGACACTACAAGTAGAACTTCTATTTCCAGAAATCTAATGACGTACTGGAGATTTAAGTTATCCTTCGATATCTTGTCAAGCAGAAGCAAAACAAAGAGTAAAGCAAGATGTGGTGTCATCTTTTATAAGAGAGAAAACAATCTTCTGAAAGAGTTATTTGAAAACAAAAATAGCAAAAGATTTCATTTCTTTTGTTGTGATAATAAACTTGATAACACAATGTGAGAAAACAGAAAGTGTGCCTCGTAGGGATTGATCTTGATGTAGATTTTTGTTTGTCGTTCTTGGATTATTGCTTTGGTTTGACTATTTGCTGAATTATAGCTGTATTTTCCTGGCCTGACTCCTTCAATCAAGTTTTGATTGAGACAAAAGAAGGCAAAAGGCCATTGTCAATGTCAATGATAACCTGCTGTTTACAGGAGTAAGGTTGTCATCTGACAAGTTTTAACAGTAAATAATGAGGGTGCTTAAGCACAGGTCAACATGACTCATTGTCGATTCTGCAAACAAGGGAAAAATTATTGTGGTGAAATTAATATCAACTGTTCTTGATTAGGCCACTGTAAGAAATGAAGTTCTCCATCAGCAAAGGAGAGCTTGGCATGCCTTGCTATGTTGAAGAGAGCTTTTATCTTTCAGATCTTTTTACAATACAAGATTTATTTATTATTTTGACTCATGATTAGCCAAAGCTTTCACTTTTCAACCTTATGTAAAATTCAAAATGCTTCCTTGATTGACTAGACACTTTTAGTGCATTCTGTGCAATTAATCAACAACAGCAATGCATGCAAATCATCACAAACACTGGAAGGGAATTGGATACCTAGAGTGAAGGAATCATACATTTCTTTCAGGACAAAGAAAATAAGCAATTAGGACTAGACTCAGTGTATTATTTTCATGTGTAACTGCATGATTGATGATCATGTATTATTGAATTACATACCATCAGAATACACTTTGTGCATGGCTAAAGTTGGCTATGAAAATGCTAAATATTTCTTCAAGAACAATGAGGTCTGTGCTATTCAGTGTATGAACAAGAATGACCACTTGTTCTTTTGGAACAATCATTCAATCAGGATGACTTGGATTCACTGCCACGTATCCAAAAGTTTGTAAGTCATGATGTTACTGCCATGAACTAAAAACAGTAGGTGTGATATGTCTTATTTTACCTGTATGATACCACCTCACAGGTTTGCTTATAGAAATATAAGGAACCCCAAGAAACAGGAGAACTCATTAATTTCTAGCTTCCAGTAAATTGCTCCTAAGCAGTAACACAACCCAAGGATTATGTTCAGAAAACGCCTCCTCAAAGACAGAAAAATTAGCTGTGTATCACGTCTGCAACTGCTGAGCAATCAAAAGGAAACAATTGGAATTGTAAGACTTTTCTTTACCTGATTATTTTTCTAAATCTGCCTTTGTTTAATTATAAATTAATATTATGGATCAGTATATAACGATCTAGTATTGAAAATTAATGCAACTTACCATAAAGGTTTTCATTAAAGGAAGACAGAAATTATCAAGCTTAGGCAAGTGACAAGGTGCATGAAAATCACAAAATACTCAGTTCTTTTTAGTTGTAAATTGTGTATGTAATATAGAGGTATCCTGAAAAAGCAACTGACCCATAAATGCCATTCGAAGTCTCATCTGAGCACCGTGGGACTAGAACATATGTGAAGTCCCTCCAGGGTATACAAAAAACAGCATCAAGACAATGTCCTGGACAGGACACTGTCAAAAAAGACACTTGCAATGTTCATTCAGAAGTTCAGCTATTACCAGCTATATTGTAGAGCTACTTGGGATAACCTCAAGAACACATTTCAAAGGCTCTACAACTTTTTATTGGTAAAAAGTACTGAATTACAAATTCGAAGTGTTCCTTTCATATCTGGCCAAGCAGAAGCAAAACAAAGATGAAGCAAGAAACAAGAAACAAGAAAGGCGATGAGAAGGTATTTTTAGTTAATGTAGTTTTTTTATTATAAGAAAAGATTACTGGAGTCAAACAGGTAGCAAATCATTTTTAAATACCCACTGCACCTTCCTCTTGCATCAAGTAATAGCAGTGTGCATTTTGCACCCAGAGGAGATACTGTACTTTGAAAGATAACCTCATAGAAGACCATTGAATTTGTCTTCACTTGTAAATTGGCAATAATTGTGCAAAATAATTGATATTCCAGGTTTATAGTTGAAAAAATGTAAACAACAATATGTGCAAGCCAACTGTGTTTTATATGAAGCCAACCTATCAGATTCCTTGTAATAATCCTTAACTAATTCCAAGGTAAACTGTTTAGAGAAACTAAAATGCAACTTAATGAATACTGTTGCAATTAGAGCTCAATTAACATTATACTTAATATAGGACACAATTGCAAATTACAATCATTGCATGAAGTTGACACACAAAGAGTACCATTTACCGATTCAATATGACACCCATGGTAATCTGAAGAAGAAGAAAGCTTTGGAAACATTTATCTACAAAAAGGAATTGCTGGAGGCCATCCTAATGTAATTCATGTCACTAATTCACTTTAATGGGGAAATGTGGTTCTTCAGGAAATGCCAACACCAGGCCTTTGTTATGCTCTTAATGTGCCACACATTAAGTTCTTTTACAGTTCTTTATTCAAACAACAGTCTGATGTGAAGGTACTGTTATAGTTTTTTTAATGAAACGATCCTCATTCACACCATGAAGTATCATTTGAACACATTTCATTCGAAAATCAGTTCATCTCATTCACTATATATTGAGTATTTCTGGTAAGCCTAATCAGCAAAAGACATAAACACACTGGTATGGAGGACAAGAGATTTTGCTGGAATGTGGTCACTGAGTTTTCCCATTTCTCTGTCTTGCTGCTTATCAGAATTGAGATGTGTGATACATGTACCCAGTCAGCTGTAACTATTGTAATAGGGATATTTTGCCACTGAAATCAGAGGCATTTTTTTGCCTTTTGGATGTACTAGAAACAATGATGTGATCCAGATGGTTGCCGACTGATGACTGCATATTTTGGAGCTACTTCTATGAGGATTCTGTATGGCTAATAGAGCAGCAGTGACTGTCTGAGGTGATCTACTGGTATTCCCCAGTGTTGTACTTGTCTGCAGCTGTAAGGCTGTCATCTGACATTATTGCAGATAATGAGAGAAAATAATGAAAGTGCCTAAGCACACATCAATATGATTCATGGTCGACTCTGCAAACCCATCCAAAAATAATTGTGGTGATATTAATATTTACCATCCTTGATTAGGCCAGCATGAGAAATGAAGCTCCTCAGAAGCGAAGGAGATCTCAGCTTACCCTGGCTTTGTTGTCAGGAATTATTATCTTAGAAGGATTAATTTGGAGACTGGGCAAGTCCTGTGCCATGATTCAATACCTTTTGAGGATTTTTACTGATTTCTTTGGCATGCGATTAATGTTTTTCTTGTGATTTTATTTTTCAGTTTGCTTTTGACAAAGTTTTGATTTCTTTCCTCCTGTATTCATCACAGCAAAGAAAAACTACACTCGAAGTAGGAGATGCAATTAAATGTTCGTGATTGATAATTTTTACAGCTTGAACATGGAAATCAGGGATTAGGTTTTAAGGAATTTCCTTCAGCTTGGTTACTAAAATGATGCTATTTGCCCTCATGAAAGTAGTTTTGAATCAGTTAACTCATGCCAGATAAAATTTGACAAGATATTTTCTAATAATATCAAATTCTCGTTTCCATAATTCATTTTCATCGATTGTTTGAAAGTTGTCTGTACTTCTGCTTTGTGGTCATGCATGTGCTCCTTTTAGTGAAAAAAAAAACCATTGAAAATAATATTTTTATATACAGTTTGCTGTTATGTTTGGACTTGTTTTCTCACTGGTGTTTGGTATAAGAGACATTAGACACTCAATGAAGCAAGAGAACTAACCTGTTTTTTAATTATTGTTCTCAAGCTGTAACAAGACCCAAGGATAAATGTCTGTTTGAGATGTTAACACAGAAAAACATTTCTGCAACCTGAAAGTCAAAGATCCCATGGTTTCTGGTTGATGTTTTCTTGGAAGATCGCTGTCCTTATGCACGGGATGCTAAATTAAAGCAATCCAACCTAACAATGAAGCCATGAATGACTTAAGGCGGTTGCCACGGGTTTGGCAATCAGGAATGTAGATGACCCTTGCATTGTGTGCTGGGAATCAGGCTGTCATGTTTTCTGAATCTGACAACATGGAAAAGGTCAGTGACTGCAGAAGGTGGCAGTTAGAAAGGTATGGAAAGGAGCCACCCTGTGTCCCATTGCAATTAGCAATCAGAAAGGACCAAGAGTGGGCAGTCCAGACAACATGCACCTCTCAAGGTGCCACTCAAAGTGCTTGATAAGAAGGAAGGCAATCTTCTGATATCATCTGGCCCCATCACCTGTATGAAAGAGCAGCCATCTTGCAAGGCACTATGCTGACAGCAATTGAACCTTTGTAGATTGCCTACAGCACAAGTGATGACATGCATAATGCCTCTTGGATCGATGGAAACCACAAGGGATTCCACAGTTGACCTGCTGGACTATGTAGCAAACTTCAAATTCTGTCTGAACTAAACTGCTTGCCTCACCAGTCATTGACTACCTGTTCAGATTTCAATATTCACTTGATTTGAACTTGTATCATGCAGTACCAATAGTTTATTTCTAAGATTCTGTATTGTTCAAAACAGGGCTTTGGAGTCGGGTAGTAAGTGAACCAACTCCGACTCCCGACTCCTTTGGCTTTCTGAAAAGCGACTCCGACTCCTTTAGGTCTCCTATATTCCGACTCCGACTCTGACTCCCGACTCCCCTTATCGACATTATTTCACACAAATATTACATGATTAACAGGGGGCAACAAGTACTTCCACAAATTTGGTGGAGTCGGAGTCGGAGTCGAACTTTGAATTTTAGGTGGAGTCGGAGTCGAAGATTAATTTGGTGATTCCTGACTCCTTAAAAATAATAATATTATTTACAAAAACGCAGTTACAAAAACATGAAATGTATCTTGAATTTTAGGCAAAATTTCCTAAAAAAGTATTCAAGAACAAAAGCCAATGGAAAATTTGTTGAAGCACTTTTTGCCCCCTGTTAATCATGTAATATTTGTGCCAAATAATGCCGATAAGCAGAGTCGGGAGTCGGAGTCGGGGTCGGAATTTAGGAGACCTAAGGATTCGGAGTCGCTTTTCAGAAAAGCAAAGGAGTCAGGAGTTAGAGTCGGTTCACTTACTACTTACTTAGAAAATGTAAGGGAGAGGACCAATTATTGATGGCATATGGAATGGAAGGTCCAGGATTCTGCATTGCATATTGACTAGGAAAAACAATGGCTAATTGAAGCTAGTTCAGATTATACTTCAAATAATTTGAAATTTACAAATGACAGAAGTCAAACAAAAACAAAAGTGTGGATAAACAAAAGAATGTTTCCAGATTTTCCCTACACAAGCTGGTGTTGAATCAATTGGTATTGAAAATGATAAGACAATCATGTCTGGAATAGGGGCTTACATACTTTTCTGCACATTATTAGTGAACTTATATATCTGGAACTGATCTGTATTACTAAGTTCATGTTATCTAAAGTTTTCTCTATCCTTAGTTCATTTTTTTAAGAGTTTCGCAATTAACTTTTTTTTTCTTGATGGCCTATCTTGTTTCTATGTGGGTTTATTGCTTAAATTAACTATTTCCATCAAGTTTATACATTATCAGGAAACCTCATCCTAAACTGCAATCTACAACAGATTTAAAGTCACCCAGGCAGGTTGTGACATTTCTGCTTGAAGATACATTGCTCAAAGCTCGGACAATTCAGCATTGGAAGAGCTTGATAACACAGCTTATAAAGGAGCTTATAAGAGGTCTTATAAAGACGCTGTGAAGGAGAGGAACAAATCAAGTTGTGTAGAAATGGTGGCCATAACCTGGAGAGTGAGCTCTATTCACCTTTCTTTGTTGAGGGGCCATCAAGCAACCACCAAAGGCCTCATTTATCTGCTCTGCCTCTCTTCTGGAGAATCCTTGCTGTAGCAATAGGAATGGGATGTCTATATCATGTGCTCTTACGTCTTGGAGAGTATAGTATAGCTGTAACATTGTCTTCATCCACGCTCACAAGTCTAATTCACATATATGAATGGTGTTTTAGAGAGTACTGGAATGCTTCATTTTAAATGACTATCTAGAAATGACTTACTGTCAGCAAGGCAGGTTGTGACATCTCTGCTTGAAGATACATTGCTCAAGGCACACACAATCCAGCATTGCAGGAGCTTGATAATGCAGCTGATAAAGGAGCTTTTTAGAGGACTTATAAAGATGCTTTGAAGGAGAGGAACAAATCAAGTTGTGTAGAAATGGTGACCATAACCTGGAGAGTGAGCTCTATTCACCTTTCTTTGTTGTGGGGCCATCAAGCAACCACCAAAGGCCTCATTTATCTGCTCTGCCTCTCTTCTGGAGAATCCTTGCTGTAGCAATAGGAATGGGATGTCTATATCATGTGCTCTAACGTCTTGTAGAGAGTATAGTATGGTTGTGAGATTGTCTTTATTCATGCTCAAAAGGCAATTTCACATATTTCAAAGGTATTTTTATGATATCAAACACTTTCTCAACACAGACAGGTAAAAGCAATAAAGAAACAAAAAGTTTTCAGGACACAATCATGCACATATTCTCAATGAAGTTCATTTTGGTTTTTCTCCGCCAAAAATATATTTGTTTTTAGCATTGAGATAAAACAGTCGCAATGTATTCTAAATTTATTTCTGACTGATATCAACTGTTAGCATGGATGATTAAACCCAGACCACGTTATATTTTTACAATTTAGATCTAATGGAATGAGATCTCTGTTTTATGATTCTATTATTTAATGAGATTTATTTGATTGATGACTAGTGACTGCAAACTCTTTCCAGATAATCGCACATTCATAACTGAATGTCTTTAATGGCTAAATAGGGAATTGAATAATACAAACTGTTCTGGGAGATCTACACATCACAATTAATAAGTGAAAATTACATAAGTGCCCTTGCAAGCACTTATCAATATCACTCATGTTTTGACTCCGCAAATCCAGGCAGCAAACCCTCAGCAGCTGACAGACTTAAAAATTCACTTTAACCTGTTAAGTTTTACGGTTTTATAGACTTGTACTTGCCTCTCACAGACCTGAAAGACTCACTGCTTTTGCCTCTAGACTCTGACAGACCTCAGAGCCTCACTCTTCTTACATCTTGCCTCTCACAGACCTGAGAGACTCACTGCTTTGCCTCTAGACTCTGACAGACCTCAGAGCCTCACTCTTCTTACCTCTTCCTCTCACAGACCTGAGAGACTCACTGCTTTTGCCTCTAGACTCTGACAGACCTCAGAGCCTCACTCTTCTTACCTCTGCCTCTCACAGACCTGAGAGACTCACTTCTTTTGCCTCTAGACTCTGACAGACCTCAGAGCCTCACTCTTCTCACCTCTTCCTCTCACAAACCTATGCCTCACTACTGTTAACTCTTATCTCTGACAGACCTCAGAGCCTGACTCTTCTTACCTCTTCCTCTCACAGACCTGAGAGACTCACTGCTTTGCCTCTTGACTCTGACAGACCTCAGAGCCTCACTCTCCTCACCTCTTCCTCTCACAGACCTGAGAGACTCACTGCTTTTGCCTCTAGACTCTGACAGACCTCAGAGCCTCACTCTTCTTACATCTTGCCTCTCACAGACCTGAGAGACTCATTGCTTTTGCCTCTAACCTCTGACAGACCTCAGAGCCTCACTCTTCTTACCTCTGCCTCTCACAGACCTGAGAGACTCACTGCTTTTGCCTCTAGACTCTGACAGACCTCAGAGCCTCACTCTTCTTACCTCTTCCTCTCACAGACCTGAGAGACTCACTGCTTTGCCTCTTGACTCTGACAGACCTCAGAGCCTCACTCTCCTCACCTCTTCCTCTCACAGACCTGAGAGACTCACTGCTTTTGCCTCTAGACTCTGACAGACCTCAGAGCCTCACTCTTCTTACCTCTTCCTCTCACAGACCTGAGAGACTCACTGCTTTTGCCTCTAGACTCTGACAGACCTCAGAGCCTCACTCTACTTACATCTTGCCTCTCACAGACCTGAGAGACTCACTACTTCTGCCTCTAAACTCTGACAGACCTCAGAGCCTCACTCTCCTCACCTCTTCCTCTCACAGACCTGAGAGACTCACTGCTTTTGCCTCTAGACTCTGACAGACCTCAGAGCCTCACTCTTCTTACATCTTGCCTCTCACAGACCTGAGAGACTCACTACTTCTGCCTCTAGACTCTGACAGATCTTAGAGCCTCACTCTTCTTACCTCTTGCCTGTCATAGACCCGACAGACTCAATACTTCTGCCTCTAAACTCTGACAGACCTCAGAGCCTCACTCTTCTCACCTCTGTCTGTCACATACCTAAGCCTCACTAATGTTGCCTCTTGTCTCTGACAGACCTCAGAGTATCACTAATCTTACATCTTTCCTCTCACAGACCTGAGAGACTCACACTCTAATCTCTTGTCTCTGACAGACCTCAGAGCCTCAGTACTCTTGCCTCTCATAGACCTGAGAGACTCACCCTCTCGCCCTGTCTCTGACAGACCTCAGATCTTCACTACTCTTACTCCTTGTCGCTGACAGACTTCAGAACCTAGTCAATTGTACCTCTTGTCTCTGACAGACCTCAGAACTTCGCTACCACTGCCTCTGATAGACCTCAGAACCAAACTTGCCTCTTGTCTCTGACAGACCTCAAAGCCTTACGACTCTAACTTCTTGCCTCTGACAAACCGGAGAGACTCGCACTCTAACCTCAAGCAGACCTCAGAACTTTACTACTCTAACCTTGCCCCTCTGACAGACCTGAGAAACTCACAGTCCAACCTTAAGTCTCTGACAGACCTCAGAGCGAAATTTTCTGTCAATTATAAAGATGTCCAAACCGGCAAAGCTATACTCTGATGTCTTGCGCATTGGTATAAATGATTCCAATCAAAGACATATATGCAATCCAGGTTCAAGACCCCAAGTCCAACAGAGGTCAAATAACTCTCATAAACTACAGAACAGATTTGATCCTTTGATGCATTTAGACAAACCTGAAGAACACCGAATCCACACAAAAAAACAAACCAACAGTACAAAAAACAATACTCTAAAAGCCTGTGTATGGAATGCACAAAGTTTGAGACAAAAAACTGAATTGGTGAAGAATTTTGGGGATGAATTTGATCTGGACTTGTTTCTTTTCACAGAAACTTGGTTAAAGGCAGATGATATTGTAGAAATTGGAAACCTGGAAAGAAGTGGCGAGTACATTTATATTGGCACACCTCGGGAAGACAGACCCGGTGGTGGTGTTGGCTGCATTTTAAGGTCAGGCTTAAAAGCAAAAAAAATCAACAGCAAGAAAACCAAAACTTTTGAGCATATGGAAATCCAAATAAACCACAATGGCAAAACTATCACAATTCTTCTTGTGTACCGGCCTGAACCCTCAAACAAAAACAAATACAGGTTGACAGAGTTTTTTTGAGGAATTTACACAATTCTTAGCTCAGTATCAAACATATCACAATGAAGTTGTGTTAACTGGTGATTTTAATTTTCACATGAATAAACCTAATGATGCCAGAGTCAGACAGTTCAACAGCATCCTTGAAATGTATGGTCTTGAACAGCATGTATCTTCACCAACCCACAAAGAGGGGAACACATTGGACCTCGTAATTACACGAAGAAATTCAATTCTAAGAGACTGTGCTGTTGGTGACTTGCTCTCTGACCATAACTGTGTACTTTTCAACATAGCCATGGGCAAAATAAAGAGTGCCCAAAAGAAAATTGCTTTCAGAAAACTGCGCACCATCAATTTGAATCTTTTTAGAAAAGATATCGACAAACACTTGTATGTGAAAGTGCAAAAAGAAATCTCATCTGAATACCTGTCAAAACTGGTTCTACTTTACAATTCATCAACTGAGGTACTTGACAAACATGCACCTCTGATTATGAAGCAGGTTACACTGCGTAAACCTACTTCATTTACTAATGCCGACATAAAAAATCTTAAAACAGCTAAAAGAAAAGCAGAGCGAACTTGGAGAAGAACTGGGCTTGAGAAAGATTGGGAAGATTTCCAGCTGAAACGAAATGCATTAAATGATCAGCTCAATCAGCTGAAATCTGATGATCTGAGAGCAAAGATTGAGGGTACTAAGGGAAATTCAAAGGCGATGTTCAAAGTACTTAATTCTAACCTGAACAGGAAACAAGAATTGCCACTGCCAAGTCATGAAAACAGCAAAGATCTGGCAAATGAATTCAACACATTCTTTGATCAAAAAATAAAGAAAATAAGGGCACAACTGGACTCCGGCAGCAACCACACTGCAGTTAGTGACAATTTTACAGGCAACAGATTAATTCAGTTCAAAACCCTAACAGAATCAGAAATTAAGAAATTGATCGAAAATATGCCAGTAAAACACTGTCAACTGGATCCCATCCCTACATGGTTACTGCTGGAGTGCATTGACAAATTCCTTCCATTGATAACCGAAATAGTCAACACATCATTGACTTTAGGGGAGATGCCCCTTGATCTGAAGCATGCACTTGTTAAGCCACTTCTAAAGAAAGGTGGTCTTGATCTGATCAAGAAAAACTACCGACCAGTATCAAACTTGTCCTTCCTTGGAAAGATAATTGAAAGTGCAGTTATTAAACAGTACATGGATCACCTTGCTCGCAGCAAACTTGATGATGACAAGCAATCAGCATATAAGCAATTTCACAGTACAGAGACCCTTCTAACAAAGATCCACAATGACACAATGTTGAATATGAGCAAGGGTGAACTTACAATGCTTGTACTGCTTGATCTGTCAGCTGCTTTTGACACAATTGATCACGATATTTTACTGGCGAGACTGAAAAACAGATATGGGGTGTGCAACTCAGCTCTCAACTGGTTTAAGTCATACATTTCAGAAAGATCACAATCAGTCTTGATAAATGACCAAACATCAGATAAGCTACATCTCAAATTTGGTGTCCCTCAAGGGTCTAAGCTTGGTCCAATCCTATTCAATTCTTACATTGCTCCACTTAGTGAAGTTGCCTCACGAAACCAAATTGAGGATCAGAAATACGCTGATGATGAGCAACTCATAATATCATTTAAGCCAAACATCTCAGATCAAGAAGTAGCAATTGAGAAAATGGAGAAATGCATTACCGAAATTAGAAAATTTCTCCATGAAAACAAACTGTGCAATAATGGTGACAAAACAGAACTTCTCTTGATTGGCACTCCACACCAACTGAATAAACTCCAGCTTTCATCAATCAAAGTAGATAACGTTTCAATCAAAACAGCAGAGGATGTCAGAAATTTAGGAGTGACCATGGACAAAAACATGACAATGGAGAAGCAAGTAAACAAAATGTGCCGAAATGCCTACTTTAATCTGCGAAACATTTCCAAACTCCGAAAGTCTATGAACAAAGACATAGTCAAAACTGCAGTAAATGCTTTGGTCACACCCCACCTGGACTATGGTAATGGCCTTTTGTATGGCATATCTCAGCATCTAGTGAACAAACTTCAGGTAGCCCAAAACTCAGCAGTTCGTCTCATAGAGAGGCTAAAACGGCATGACAGTGTGGGACCACACAGAAAGAAACTTCATTGGCTGCCAATTCCTGCCAGAATACAATTCAAACTGATGACCACAACTTGGAAGGCATTGAACAGGCAAGCACCAACATACATTCAGCAACTCATCCAACTTAAACCCAACCTGAGTCATAATCTAAGGAGCAACAGCAAACCTTTATTGACGGAACCAGCTTCAAACAGCAGCAATAAATTTGAAGACAGAGCTTTCTCTTTTGCCGCACCAAAACTCTGGAACAAGCTCCCAGGAAGTGTCATGGTTGCAAAGACTCTGGATTCATTCAAGAGAAAACTAAAAACCCACTTGTTTAAAGCATTTTACAAATAACAGCCAACTTACACAAGCGCTTTTGAGCAGTTTACTGGAAAAGGCGCGATATAAATTACTATTATTATTATTATATATTATTATATATATAAAATAAATATAGTTATAAAATTATTTACCATCCTTGATTAGGCCTGCATGAGAACAACGTTTCTGACAAAGTTGACTGAAACCAAGACCCTTTGCTTTGTTGTTAGAAATAATTTTCTCAGAAGAATTTAATTGGAGACTGAGTGAGTGTTGTCCTTGAATCAATGCCTTTTAAATCTTTCTTTTACTCCTTACGGTGGACCTAGTCTCTTTTAACTCATTTCTTGGACCAAGATTAAAGTCTTACCCCTGCTTTTTCAGTTTGCATTTGCACAAGGTCTAAATTTTTCAGCCACCTCATTGATCCATCTGCAAAACTAATGCAATTAGAATTTCTTGATCGATGGAATTTTGCAGCCAAAATATGTTCTCCTATGAGGCTTTCAGAAACATGCTTCAATGAAATGACAGTTTTCAAATTGTTCACCTTATGAGATGTCATAAGACATCTATATATAGCCCTATAATTATAATTCAGAAAATTGAATTCAATTATCTGTAAGAGTTGCTAAATTACACTTAGTAGTGCCACAATATGTCTTCTTGTTTCATCAATTCCTTCACTTTCATCTACATTTATACATCAATGATCAATGATTTTTCGGTGTCTTAGATGTTTCACTCGTGACAGTATTATGTTGCACAAAATGTGAAAAAGTAAATTAAAGCAATGCAACCTCGTAATGCAGCAAGGAATGGTTGTAAATGGTTGCCAGGTATGTCTAATTAGCTCTGAGGATGACCCTTGTATTGTGCACTGGGAATGGGGCTCTCATGTTCTCTAAAACCAACCATACAGTCTAGGGTCAATGGCAGCAGAAGGCTTTGGTAAGAAGAGGTTTGTCAAGGAACTGCTGTGTGTCCCATTGCAATTAGCAATCAGAAGGGACCAAAAGTGTACAGGCCTCGTAATGTGCAACTCTTAAGGTGCCACTCAAGGTACTTGATAAGAAGAAAGGCAATCTTCTGATATCATCTGACCCCATCACCAGTATGAAAGAGCAGCCTTCTTACAAGGCACTGTGCTGACAGCAATTGGACCTCTGTAGATTGCCTGCAGCACAAGCAATGACATGCATAATACTACTAGACCTTTGGAAACCACAAGGGAACCTCAGCTGAACTGCCAGACTACAGCAAACTTCAAATGGTGATCTGAATTTGGTCATAAGCCGAGTGGAACATTTTAGAGCTGGCTGGCACATGGCATCACCAGATGACATATATCCAAAGGTATTCTCAGCTTACCAAACACATCATATTAATAGTGATATTACACTGTGAGAGGGTCTTTCACGAAGAAGAAAATACACACACCGGAATTATCTGATATACCACTGGTTTAAAATAAGAAACTGATACTGCAGGTGTCACCTTTATATTATTCTCTGATTACAGTGACTACAAAAGGCAATTACTAGATTAAATATTTACCTCAACAGGGGAGAAGCTCAACCAATAAATCTATAAAGTTCTGTCATCACTTACTTCCTGCATGGGCCAAGCATTCCAGCTCTTGAATGACACTTCAAATTCAGAATTACACCAATCATAATCTATTGTTCTTATTTAGAAAAATGTATAAATGTATCACATAATTTATCAGAAAAGGATAGAGCATTGCAATTAAGATCAATTTTTCATCTTTTGCTAAAGTACCACCAATCTTCAATGTTGTTTATGTGTTTAACAAAACCTTAAAGAGGGCCAACTCATACTGTTCTCACATCAGTTTTGTGATATTTTTTTATGGCCTATCCTGATTTCATTCAGTTGTTACACATATATGTATTGGGTTTGCCTACTTTACCTCAGCATTCAGAGCAAAAATATCTTTGATTATAATATATCGCACACAGTTACTTGAAGTCTCAAGTTTCCTGCAGTATCAGGCTATAAGCTACCTTCTCAGTTCAGTTTCTACAAAGAGCTGGCCTGATTGACTGTCGTCGAAGCTCATTGTGACATAACTGCTTGAAGATGCATTGTTCAAGACATGCACAATTCAGAATCAGAAGAGCTTAATAACACAGCTTATAAAAGAGCTTATAAGAGAACTTACAAAGGAGCTTTGATGGAAAGGAACAAATCAAGTTGTATAGAAACGGTCGAAATAACCTGGAGATTGAGCTCTATTCACCTTTCTTTGTTGTGAAGCCATCAGGCAACTGTATTGCCTCTGCTTCTCTTCCGATGAATCCTTGATTTGAAGTTATAACTGAGATCTTTATTGCGTATCCTGATTCAGTTTAGAGACTGTGATAATGTATTGTATAATAAGGAACTTAAGAATGTTTGCTGATTCATTTTCCTGTTGTGTTTTTATTTTCTGAGATAGACAGTTGCTATTCCGTACAATAAAATGATATACAGACAACTTTCAGTCATGGTGAAGAGGTCTCACTTTCTAGCGTGTAAAATAGTCTTATTTTGCCATAGGGTCTTCTTCTAAATTACTGCATCCTTGCTTGCAGAAAGAAATGCAAGGAGCACGGAGAAACATGAGAACTCATTAATTTCTAGTTTCCAGTAAACCCTTTCCAAGCTGTAACATGATCCAGGGATTATGTTTTGAAAATGTCTCCTTAAAGACAGAAAAATGAGCTGTGTATCACATCTGTAATATGCAGGGCAATCAAAAAGCGCCAGATGAAATTTAAGACTTATCATGACTCAATAATTCTTCAAATGTGTCTTTGTCCTCCACATATGATAGATTTATATGGAGCTTCATGATCGATTGTAGAAGTAACAGACCATTAAGGTTTCCTTTAATGTGCAAATGTCTGGTAATAATAATAATCATTACTACTAAAACACAACTTCAAGTACAATGTTCAGAAGCATTAGTAATATGACACTTGTGGTCTAACGTTAGTTCAAAACAAATTGGAAAAGGTTAACTGTGTTCGGTGCAAAATAATATATGGCAAAGGTGCCTTTATGGAATTACCCAGTATTCAGTCCTTCAGAATTTCTGCAAAGTCATAAAATATGAAATGACTACTGCACTCATGGAGAGAATTGATGACAATGACTACTGTTAATGTGTGATTTTTTTCTTCGCAGAAAATGCAGCAGCAATGAGCTTTAATTGGTTGCTACTGGCTTGGCTAGCAAGGTATGTCAAATTAGCTCTGAGAGCGGCCACTGCTTTGCGTGCAGAAAATCTGAATCCAACAAAATGGCAGTAGCCAAAGAATGAGCTTGCCAAATACCAATAGAGTGTGAAGAAAAAATCTGCCAAAAATTGCTGACTGTTAAACAGCATTTTCAGACTCATCTAAGCACCGTGGGACTACAGCATATGTGCCACCTCTCCAGGCTACAAAAACAGGACCAGGAAAAATTCAGGATAGACCTCTGTCCAAAAACACTTGTGTCCATTCACCCAGAAATATACCAGGATCAGCTATAATTCGAGGGCAAACAGCTCCTTTGCATCGCCTTGATAAGTGACAAGGTGCATGAAAATCACAAAATAATCTGTTTTTTTAGTTCTAAATTGTTTACCGTATGCAATAAAGCGGTATCCTGAAAAAGCAGCTGACCCATAAATGCCATTCTAAGTCTCATCTGAGCACTGTGGGACTAGAACATACGTGAAGTCCCTCCAGGGTATACAAAAACAGCATCAAGACAAAGTCCTGAACAGGCTACTGTCAAAAAAGACATTTGTACTGTTTCATGCAGAAGTTCAGCTATTACCAGCTATATTGTGGTGCTACTTGGAAAAAACTCAAGAACACATTTCAAAGGCTCCACAAACGCAACTTTTTTTTTGTGGCAAAAAGTACTGTTTTGCAAATTCGAAGTGTTCCTTTCATATCTGGCCAAGCAGAGGCAAAACAAAGATGAAACAAGAAACAAGAATAGCAATGAGAATGTATTTTTATTTAACTTAGTTTTTTTGTTATAAAAAGATTACTGGAGTCAAAAGGCAGCAAATCATTTTTAAATATCCACTGCACCTTCCTCTTGCATCAAATAATAGCAGTGTGCATTTTGCACCCACAGCAGATACTGTAGTTTGAAAGATGATCTCATAGAAAACCAGAGAGTTTGTCTTCTCTTGTAAATTGGCAATAATTTTGCAAAATAATTTATATTCCCGGTTTATAGGTGATATGGTGAAACTACCAAAAAGTGAACTTTTAGAGAAAATTTAAACAACAATATATGCAAGCCAACTGTGTTTAATATGAAGCCAAACTATCAGATACTTTCTGATAATTCTTAACTAATTCAAAGGTAAACTGTTTAGAGAGACCAAAATGCAGCTTAATGAATGCTGTTGCAATAAGAACTCAATTTATATCATACTTAATATAGGACATAAATGAAAATTGCAAACATTGCATGAAGTTGAAGAAGAAAGCTTTTTCTTACAATAAGGAATTGCTGGGGGCCATCCTAATGTAATTTGTGTCACTAATTTACTTTAATGGGGAAATGTGGTTCTTCAGGAAATGCCAGCACCAGACCTTTGTTATGCTCTTTATGTGTCCCACATTATGTTCTTTACAGTTCAAACAACAATCTGATGAGAATGTACTGTTTTGGCTTTTGAAAAGATATTTTCTCATTAGCACTGTGCAGTGCTATAAGAATGTCAACCTTTATTTTCAAGTATTTCTGGTAAGCCTGATCGATGCTAGACATACACACTGATATGGAGGGTAGCTAATTTGCTTACTCCTTTGGAGCAACTTCTATGAAGATATCTGTATGGCCAATAGAGCAGCAGTGACAGTCCAAGATGATCTACTGCTATTCCACGGTGTTGTACTTGTCTGAAGTCGTAGGGCTGTCATCTGACATTATTGCAAGTAATAAGAGAATATAATGAAGGTGCCTAAGCACACATCAATATAATTCATGGTCGACTCTGCAAACCCAGGCAAAAATAATGGTGGTGATATTAATATTTACCATCCTTGATTAGGCCAGCATGAGAAATGAAGCTCTTCAGAGGCAAAAGGAGATCCTAACTTACCCTGGCTTTGTTGTCAGGAATTATTATCTTGGAAGGATTAATTTGGCGACTGGGCAAGCCCTGTTCCTTGATTCAATACCTTTCAAGCTTTTTTACTGATTTCTTTGACATGAGATGAATGTTTTTCTTGTGGTTTTTTCAGTTAGCTTTTCATAAAGTTTTGATTTTCTGGCTTCTTCGTTTATCACAACACAGAAAAACTACACTCGAAGTAGGAGATGTAATTAAATGTTCATGATTGATAATTTTTATTGCTTTAGCATGAAAATCAGGGATGAGGTTATCAGGAACTTGCTTCAGCATGGTTACTAAATTATATCCTGCTATTTTTAATTGATGGCCCTCATGAAAGTAGTTCCGAATCTGTTAATAATGATATAAATACTTTATTGGTCACAAAAGTTGAACTTTTCTTGTTTCCATAATTTCATTTTCAGCCAGTTATTCAAAGTTGTTTGTACTTCTGCTCTGTGGTCCTGCATGTGCTCTTTTGAGTGGACAAACAAAACATTGAAAATAACTTTTTTGCATATAGTTTTTCATTATGCTTGCACATATCTTTTCACAAGTGTTTGGTATAAGACACATAAGACACCCTGACAAGCAAGAAATAATCAGTTTTTTAATTACTGTTCTTAAGGTGTAACAAGGTGTAAACCATACACAGAAAACTGAGGTTGTTTAATGCACTTTTGACCTTTTTGAGGGCTACTCTGCCATTTCTTTAAATGCTGCTGCATTAACGGCAGTTTCACATATTTCATTTCAAATTTTCGGCATCAACCATGTGATATCATAGGTCGAGGGAAAAAAATTTTTTTGGGGGGGGGGGTATCACAATGTTTTTTTGATGTAGAAAAATGCTATTTTTGGCTTAAAATATAAGACAAAAAAAGTTTTTTTTTAAAGGCAGAGGAATCAATTTTAATGGTAAAAATGCAAATAAGGTGTCAAATGATAGCAGAGAAACAGCACTAGAAGATGGTGCAGGTGCTCTTTTGAATTTTTATTTTAATGACTGTTCCATGGGGTTTTAGTTGAAACTGAGCCATTTTTGGCATCTTTAATAGGCAAACAAAAAGTACACAGACCAAAATTTTAAAAAGCGCCTCCAGCATCATTTAGTGCTGACTCTCTGCTTTCATTTGACACCTTATTTGCATTTCTACTGTTAAAATTCATCCCTCAACTTCTATTTTAGGATTTTTATCACATTTCAGGCATGTTTTCCAATTAAAAGATACAGTGACCGCCCGAAATAAAAAAACTGTACAAATGCTTTCATAGTGCATCATTTGAGGGCATTTCAGTGCTGTCCAGAAAAAGTGAAAAAGTGCATTAACCAACAAGAGAAACATTTCTACAACCTAGAAGTCAAAGATTCCATGGTCTCTTGTTGATGTTTTCTGGTGAGACCACTGTCCTGATTCAGGAGATCATGGAGATGTTAAATTAAAGCAATCCAACCTAACAATGAAGTAATGAATGACTCATGGTGGTTGCCATAGGTTTGGCAACCAGGAATGTAGTAGATGACCCTTGCATTGTGTGCTGGGAATCAGGCTGTCATGTTTTCCGAATCCTACAACATGGAAAAGGTCAGTGACTGCAGAAGGCGGCAGTTAGAAAAGGTATGGCAAGGAGCCTCCCTGTGTCCCATTGCAATTAGCAATCAGAAAGGACCAAAAGTGGGAAGTCCAGACAGCGTGCAACTCTCAAGGTGCCACTCAAAGTGGTTGATAAGAAGGAAGGCAATCTTCTGATATCATCTGGCCCCATCACCTGTATGAAAGAGCAGCCATCTTGCAAGGCACTATGCTGACAGCAATTGAACCTTTGTAGATTGCCTACAGCACAAGTGATGACATGCATAATGCCTCTTGGATAGATGAAAACCACAAGGGATTCCACAGTTGACCTGCTGGACTATGTAGCAAACTTCAAATTCTGTCTGAACTAAACTGCTTGCCTCACCAGTCAATGACTACCTGTTCAAATTTCAATATTCACTTGATTTGAACTTGTATCATGCAGTACCAATAGTTTATTTCTAAGATTCTGCCTTGTTCAAAACCCAAATTCTAATAAAGAAGTAGGGTCATTATCTTAAAAATCATGATTTTTGGGATCTCACCACATCTTTTAGCAGAGATAATGTGTTGGAAAATTCATAAGAAAAGACCAATTATTGGTGGCATATGGAATGGAAGGTCCAGGATAGAGCGTTGCATGTTAACAGGGGAAAGGATTGCTAATTGAAGCTAACTGGGATTAGTCATGCTGATAAAAGGGCTTTGGCAGTAACACATAAGCAGTGACAAAATTCTTCTGAACTATTTTCATATTATCTGGTTTCACAAAATGTTCAGATTATACTTCCAAGAATTTGAATGTCATAAATGACAGAAGTCAAACAAAAACAAAAGTGTGGATGTCAGGAATAGGGGCTTACATAGGGGCTTACATACTTTATGCTTACATACTTTATGCTGACATACTTTATGCACATTACAGTGTATTAGTGAACTTATATCTGGAACTGATCTGTATTCCCAAGTTATTGTTGTCTCTAAGTTTTCTCTATCCTTAGATTATTTTTTTTGAAGAGTTTCTCTGGTTGGTGTTTTTCTGTTATGGCCTATTTTCTTTCCATGTGGGTTTATTGCTTAAAGTACCTACTTCCATCAAGTTCATGCATTATCAGAAAACCTCATTCTAAACTTTGATCTAGAACAGATTTAGTGTCCCCCAGGAAGGTTGTGACATCTCTGCTTGAAGATACATTGCTCAAGGCACGCACTATCCAGCATTGGAAGAGCTTGATAATGCAGCTTATAAAAGAGCTTATAAGAGGACTTATAAAGAAGCTTTGAAGGAGAGGAACAAATCAAGTTGTGTGGAAATGGTGGCCATAACCTGGAGAGTGAGCTCTATTCACCTTTCTTTGTTGTGGGGCCATCAAGCAACCACCAAAGGCCTCATTTATCTGCTCTGCCTCTCTTCTGGAGAATCCTTGCTCTAGTAATAGGAATGGGATGTCTATATCATGTGCTCTTACGTCTTGGAGAGTATAGTACGGTTGCAAGATTGTCTTTATACATGCTCAAAAGACAAATTAACTTATTTCAATTATATTTTTATGATGTTAAACACTTTGTTATTAAGGACAGGTAAAAGTATGAAAATGTCATGTAATTAAGACACGATTATGCACACATTCTCATTGAAGTTCATTTTGATTTTTCTCCATCAAAAATATATTTGTATTTAGCGATGAAATAAAACTGTAAGAATATGTTCCAAAATTGTATCTCTAACTGATGTCACCATTAGCATGGATGATTATAGATTAACCCTGGACCACACGCCTTCTAACAATTCGAATGGAATGGAATGAGACGTCTGTTTTATGATTGTACATTTGGGATGCACCAGGTCTATTAATGAGATGTATTTGATTTGTGAATCTTTCCAGAAAACCATACATTCATAAATACATTGTATGTCTTTGATGGCTAAATAGGAATAGAGCAATAGAAACTGTTCCACATGATCATATTCTGCAGCATTGCACTTGCATTCAATGCTGTTTGGCCGCCATATCACGTCATTACAATTTTAAAATAAGAGAAAATGATCATTGATTGGTCCACGTAAAAATTCAACCAACCCTGCACTCGCACACTTCAATTATCTGTAAAATTGTCTAAATCTAACATAACAATGCAGCAGTTAATGGCTGAAAATGGTTGCCATAGGTTTGGTGATCAGGTATGTCTAATTAGCTCTGAGGATGACCCTTGCATTGTGCACTGGGAATGGGGCTGTCATGTTCTCCAAAATGAAACATGCAGTCTAGGGTCAATGGCAGTAGAAAGCAGTGGCGAGAAGAGGTTTGACCAGGAGCTGCCTTGTCCCATTACAATTATCAATCAGAAGGGACCAAAAGTGGTCAGTGCAGGCAGTGCATAACTCTTAAAGTGCAACTCACAGTGCTTGAACTGAATTTGGTCATAAGCAAAGGGAAAATTTTAGAGTTAACTGCCTTTTGGCATCATCTGATGACTTACATCCAAAGGCAACCCAAGCTTACAAAACCAATCATATGAAGTGATATCATACTGTAAATGTCATTCTCAGAAGAAAAGAAGAACAGCTTACTTAATAAACTGATACTGCAAGTCAAAAACAAATCTCTGCAGATGTTATCTTTTGATTATACTCCATTTGTAGTGATCACAAAAGTCAATTACTAGATTAAATATTTACCTCAAAAGGGGAGATGCTCAATCAATAAATCTATAACTGTCATCACTTACATTCCAGCATAGGCCAAGCATTTTTGCTCCTGAATGAAGCATCAACCAAAGAATTACACCAATCATAATTATTTGTTTTAATACAGAAGCTGACTATAAATGTATCTAAAAATCTTTTAAACAAAGAACAGATGATCGAGTTAAGATCGCTTCCCCTACTAAAATGCTACCTATCATTGCTGTTTATGTGTTTTACAAAATCATAAAAAGGGCAAATTACACCAATCTGACATTTGTTCTGTAAACATTGCTTTATATGGCATATCTTGATTTTGTTATACACATACATGAATTGGCTTGCCCTATTTTACCTCAGTTTGCATTCTGAGGAAAATATCTTGGATTATAATATATCTCACACAGTTAGATGAATTCTTAAGTTTCCTGCAGCATTCATCAGCCTCTCAGTTCAGTTTCTACAAAGAGCTGGCCTGATTGACTGTCGTCGAAGCTCATTGTGACATAACTGCTTGAAGATGCATTGTTCAAGACACGCACAATTCAGCATCAGAAGAGCTTAATAACACAGCTTATAAAAGAGCTTATATATGAGAACTTACAGAAGAGTTTTGGCTGAAAGGAACAAATCAAGTTGTGTAGGAACAGCCACTACAACCTTTACAGTGAGGTGTATTCACCTTTCGCTGTTATGAGATCAGATAGCAACTACATAAGGCCTCATGTACTGCCTCTGGTTTCTCTTCTGATGAAATCCTTTCTGTCGAGTTATAACTGAGATGTCTTTAACATGTGTCCTGCTTAAAACTGCGTGCTAACCAAGTGACCTAGTTAGGGTTTTTTTTGTTTACATTTTGCCATTTCTCATATATAGAGCAAACAACAAACTTAGAAATATAGCCAGTATGCTGTCTTATAGCACAAGTAATACACATACAAAATTTTCAATCAATCAGTAGAGTTTTCTTGGAGTTCAGGCAGTTTTTTTTTACTAGAATCACCAAATCTTTTGATTTTTGAATATTTAATGCTTGTAATTTTGCATCAAGATGTCCAATACTTAAATACAGCATACTGGCTTTGTTATGTTGTAATTGAATTGGTTTCCAGTCCAAAATTTAAGATTTTATGATTAACTAGGTCGCTTCGCATAGAGCAAACGGTACACAGTGTTCAGCTCAGGCACTGTGATAATGTGTTATGAAGTCAGATTACTAGATGCATTTTGAAAACAACTTTGAGTAAAGACAAAGAGACTTCGATCACTTGGTGCTCATATATTTTTAATCTAGACATTTGCATGCTTGGGTTTTGCCAGTCCTAAATAAGTATATGTCCATTAATGATAATGATGCTGGCTGTTGTAAATACAGGCGCAAGCAGGTAAAATAGTCTTATTTAACCATAGGGTCTACTTGTAAATTACTGCATCCTTGCTTGCAGAAAGAAATGCAAGGAGCCCGAAGAAACATGAGAACTCATTAATTTCTAGTTTCCAGTAAACCGCTCCCAAGCTGTAACATGATCCAGGGATTATGTTTTGAAAATGTCTCCTTAAAGACAGAAAAATGAGCCGTGTATCACATCTCGAATATGCACTGCAATCAAAAAGTGCCTGATGTAATTAAAGACTTATCATGACTCAATTATTCCTCAACTGTGTCTTTGTCCTCCACACATGATACATTATATTGAGCTTCATGATCCATTATAGAAGTAACAGACCATTTAGGTTACCTTTAATTTACAAATAACTAGTAAAAATATTAATCACTATTATTAAAACATATCTTCAAGTACATTGTTCAGAAGCATTAGTTACATAATACCTGATGTCTAAAGATTGTTTAAATCAAATTGGTGAAGGTAAACTGTGTAAGGGGCAAAGTCAAACAATCAAAATTACCTATTTCACTAATTCAAGAGAATGGACACTGGACAGCAGTGACTGTTAACGTGTAAAAAATATCTTCTCAGAAAATACAGAAGCAATGGGTTTTAAATTGTTGCTATGGGTTAGGCTAGTGAAGCATGTCAAATTATCTCTGAGAGTGATCAGTACATTCAGCAGTGCATTGTGGGCCGGGAATCAGGCAGTTGTGTTTCCTGAATCTAACAACATGGTAGAGGCAGAAGGCAGTGGTCAGGAGAAGGCATGGCTAGGAGCCATCCTGCGTCCCATTGTAACTAGCAATCAGTAAGAACCGAAGTGGACAGGGTAGACACTGTGCAACTCTGAAGGTGAAACTCAAAGTACTTGATAAGAAAGCAAGCAATTTTCTGATATCATGTAACCCCATCACCTGTATGAAAGAGCAGCCGTCTCCCAAGGTACCATGCTGACAGCAATTGGACCGCTGTAGATTGCCAAAATCATAAGTGATGACACTGGTCGCACCTCAAGAATCTTTTAGCCCTAAGAACTAGTACAGTTGCAAATTTCAACTCAACGGTCTGTGAATGAAATTATTTAGTAAGTTTTTATTTTATATCACTATGCCCCATCAATTGACGTTTGCATCTTTGGCATAGCTATGTAGCCCAAAGGATGAGTTTAGCAAATCCCAATGGAGGGTGTAAAAAAAAGTCCAGAAAATTGCATTTTTAGACTCATATAAGCACCGTGGGACTACAGCATATGTGTCATCTCTCCAGGCTGCAAAAACAGGATCAGGACAAACTCAAGACAGACTGCTGTCAAAAAACACTTGTGTCCATTCACCCAGTAACATGCCAAGATCAGCTATAATTCGAGGGCAAACTGCTACTTTGCATCGCCTCAATAGCACATATCAAAGACACCACTACAATCAGCATTTCTATTTCAAGGAATCTAATCACATACTAGAGATTTAGGTTATCCTTCAAAATCTTGCCATGCAGATTTTGCAAAAGGAAAATGAAGAATAAAGCAAGATGTGGTGTTATTTTTTATGAGAGAAAACCCATATCATTTGAAAAAAAGACCGTGTTATTTGGAAAGTAAATTCTATATCTTTTGTTGTGATAATAAACTTGAAAACATATGAGACTGCAGAAAGTATGCCTCATAGGGATTGCTCTTGATATCATTTTATGGATCGTCTTTGGACTCCTGCCTTGGATTGGCTGTTTGCTGATTTACTGTTGCATTTTCCTATACTAGTCTAACTCTTTCAATACAGTTTTTGATTTAGATGAAAGTAGGCAATAGTACCAATGTCCATGCCTATGGTAATCTACTGGCATGCTGCAGCATTTCAATTGCTTAGGGGGGGGGGCGACTTTGTATGTTATGTTATGTTATGTATGTTTATTTAAGCATAATGCTTCAGGGCTATAATAATATATATCTGGGGGCGGGGGGTCTGAGTTTTTTCTAAAGAAATAATTTCTTGTCGAGTTGAGGTGCAATAAATAGATTCTTTTCGTGCAGTCTTGAAATAAATGATTTCTGCTTGGGGTATTTTTTAACAAGGTATTGCTTGATTTAGAAATCTGTATTCGGGGACTTTGAGCACTAAAATAGATACTTACTTGGCACTTTTTGCATGGCCACGAAACGGCAAAATATTTCTTAAATGTGGAATAGGCAGGTGATATTCAGTGTGAACAAGATTGACCACTTCTATATTTGGAACAATCATTCAATCAGGATGACTTGGATTAGTTGAGACATATCTGAAAGATCGTAAATGACGTCATGATTCTACTGCTATAATCAAAACAGTAGGTGTGATTCGTCTTATTTTGCCATTTACCTGTATGTTGCCACCTCACAGGTTCGCTTATAGAAATATAAGGAACCCCAGGAAACAGGAGAACTCATTAATTTCTAGCTTCCAGTAAATTGCTCCGAAGCAGTAACATGATCCAAGGATTTTGTTCAGAAAACGCCTCCTCGAAGACAGAAAAATGATCTGTGTATCACGTCTGCAACTGCAGAGCATTCAAAAGGCAACAATTGGTAATTTAAGACTCTTCTTGACCTAATTACTGTCCATATCTGCCTTTGTCTTTCAAGAAAAAGAGCCAAAAGGTGGCTAACCACACAATGTGCAAATCTTAAGGTGCTTGAATAGAAGGTATACTACCATATGGTGTCATTTGACCACACCACCTGTATAAAAGAGCGGCCATCTTGTAATGTACTTTTCAGAAAGGAATTGGCCCTTCTTACATGTAGATTGCATACCATGTAACTTATGACATGCATACATTTTCATGAACCTTTCGGACAAGAGGATTACCACAATTGAGCCCATAGCATTCCTCGAAAACTGTTTTTAATTTGGACCAATAAGACATTAGTACAAAATGATGAAAACTACCAGCAAATAATAAATCTGTTTATTAATGTGCAACGTATATTATAGACCCCTAGTTTTGGATAGTCCGCATCTTCAGCTGGTTCTCAAGCTTCAACAACTGACATGGTACATGAAAATCACAAAATACTCTCTCCTTTTTAGTTGTAAATTGTGTATGTAATAAAGCATTATCCTGAAAAAAACTACTGACCCATAAATGCCATTCTAAGTCTCATCTGAGCACCGTGGGACTAGAACATATGTGAAGTCTCTCCAGGGTATACAAAAACAGCATCAAGACAAGCTCCTGAGCAGACTACTGTCAAAAAAATATACTTGTACTGCTTCATTCGGAAGTTCAGCTAGGTTGTGATCGTAAACTGAGACTTCAGAAAACTTCAAAGACTCTACAAAGGCAACCTTTTTATGTAAAAAGTACTGAAATATAAACTTCAGGTGTTTCTTTCATAACTGTCCAAGCAGAAGCAAAACAAAGGTGAAACAAGAAACATTTTTAAAATGAGACAATGACGCATTTTTATGAATTTTTTTTTTCTTTTTGTTAAAACGTGATAGGAGTCAAACAGGTTGTGAAGATCTCATCAAAAGCAATACATATTGCACCCTATCTTGGATCTTTAAAGTAATAGTTGTGTGCATTTTGCACTCCAGCCAGATACTGTGTACCATGAAATACCTCCTTATGATCACAGAAAACCAGTGTATTTGGCTTCAATTATGTTCAATCATTCCTCAATTTTAAGTAGTTCTACTCCTGGTTGTTTCAAGTTGCATAATAATTGAATGTCATATAACTTGCAAATATGTATGAAAGAGAGGCACTTCATTTATTTTTCATAAACAAGTAAGTTATGAAAGGACGTCACACTTGATGAATGATGAAATTTACAAAAGAGTGAACTTTTTGGGAAATTGTTTTGTATGAAGCCAATTTTCAAAACAAGCCATCTGACACGTTGTAATATTCCTTAACTATTTCCACTTTTCTACTGGGAAACAAAAATGGAGCTTAATTAATGCTGTTGCAATAAGAGCTTCATTACATTATACTTAACAGGAACACCATTGAAGTTTCAACCTTTAAATTGATATGCACATGGTAATGAAGAAGAAAACTTTTGAAAACGCTTCCTTACCATAAGGAATTGCTGGAGGCCTTCCTAATGTAATTCGTATCACTAATTCTTTTTAATGGGGAAATGTGGTTCTTGAGGAAATGCCAACACCAGGCCTTTGTCATGCTCTTAATGTGTCACACATTAAATTCTTTTGCAGTTCTTTATTCAAACAACAGTCTGATATGAAAGTAGTGTTTCAGCTTTTGAAAAGAAATGATCCTCATTCACGCCATGCAGTATAATTTGAACACATTTCATTCGAAAATTAGTTCATCTAATTTTTTATATACATATGTAGTCAAGTATTTCTCATAAGCAGAATCAGCGTAAGACATAGACACAGATATGGAGGACAGCTGATTTTAACTAAATCATGCTGGAATGTGGTCACTGAGTTTTCCCATTTCTCTGTCTGGTTGTTTATCAGTCTGTCTTGATTTGTGATGCTTAGTCTACTGTAACTGTCAATTGTAATAGGGCTTTTTTGCTACTGACATAAGATGTGTTTTTTGTAGTTTCGATGTACTAGAAATAATGCTGTGATTCAGTTGGTTGCTGGCTGATGACTGCTCACTCCTTTGGAGCTACCTCTATGAAGATATCTGTATGGCCAATAGAGCAGCAGTGACTGTCCAAGATGATCTACTGGTATTCCACAGTGTTGTACTTGTCTGAAGTTGTAGGGCTGTCATGGGACATTATTGCAAGTAATAAGAGAAAATAATGAAGGTGCCTAAGTACACACCAATATAATTCATGGTCGACTCTGCAAACCCAGGCAAAAATAATGGTGGTGATATTAATATTTACCATCCTTGATTAGGCTAGCATGAGAAATGAAGCTCTTCGGAAGCGAAGGAGATCTCAGCTTACCCTGGCTTTGTTGTCAGGAATTATTATCTTAGAAGGATTAATTTGGAGACTGGTTGGGCCCTGTGCCTTGAATCAATACCTTTCAAGGTTTTTGGGCGACTTTTTGTCAAGTGATTAAAGTTTTTCACTAACTTTTTTCAATTTAGCTGTGCTCACAGTTTTCATTATTTAGCCAGATTAATAATTATTGTTCAGCTTGCTTTATACGAGAACATCAAGGCACACAAAGATATGAAAATGATGAATATTGAGAAAGTTTACAGCATCAATGGTTATAAAAGTAAGGTGAAGTTTACTTGAGAAAGTGGAAACATTCCATAGAGCCCTATGTCAATTACAGTGATCACACAACTGTCCACAATCCTTGAACATGTTCAATAATTAATGAAGAATATTAGTGCATATATGGCAGTCTCTTTATGTTATTTGCATTTGATATGCATTTTTCCTGGATTGCACAATCATAACAATGATGGTATCCTCATATGTATAAATATTATAAAGTATATGAATACTGTTGTTCTTTGACTTGCCCATTTTTATACGGCAGCCCTGTTAGAAAAAGGCTAATTATTGAAATTTACCAAACTGTTCATATACCTTACAGGTGATTTCATTAGTACACGATTCTCAGGTTCTAGACCCACCAAATACATGACATGTTTAGTTAATCTGATTGGTTTAGAAACAACAGAGCGTCACACATTTGATTTGTCAAACGTAGTATGTGCTTGTTTAGCATTGATTCATCACAGCCAAGTGTGAATGACAAGAATCGTGTACTAATGAAATCACCTGTAATGCAATTATATGTAATTGTGTATGACCCAGCTTAAAATTCATATCAACTCTGTGTAAAATTGAAAATCCTTATGACATGCAAGTACTTTAGGAGTTGGAAGGATTTTTTATTTGACAAAATTATTCCTGCCTAACCAATATTGAAATGTTTGACTGGTATAGGTGATTTGCTATATCCACTAAAACTTAAATTAGAGAGTGATCTCATCTAGAAATATGCAATTAATGTGGTTGCCGTAGGCATGGCCAGCCTGGTATGTCAAATTAGCTGACCACAGCACTGTGTCATGTTTTCCAAATCGAACAGCAGTGCAGAGGTTAGTGAGTGCAAAAGTTAGGGGGTTAGAAAAAGTACACGTTTAGCAAGGAGCCATCATGTGTCCCATTGCAATGAGCAATCAGAAAAGACCAAAAGTGGGCAGTCCTGACATCATGCAACTCTCAAGGTGCCACTCAAAGTGCTTGATAAGAAGGAAGGCAATCTTCTGATATCATCTGACCCCATCACCTGTATGAAAGAGCAGCCTTCTTACAAGGCACCGTGCTGACAGCAGTTGGACCTATATAGATTGCCTAGAGCACAAGTGGTGACATGCATAATACTTCATGAAAGTGGTTTAACCTGAAGGGAACTGTTGTTTGAACCACAAACTATGGTAGCCCTCCAAATTGATGTCAATTTTGATGTCTTAACTGATAAGAACACAGAAAACGAAAAGAAAATTGCTCTACTGATTTGATTTTTGGTGTATTCAGCAAATTGAGGATGTGGTTTAAAATTATTATCATCTTATTATATATTTCCTTTGCTAACAAGCATTTGAGCTCAATCACAAGTTCAAGTGCTAAAAGCTAGCCAATGAAGCACAGAGCCTGTGGTTTGCTATGACAGATATTAAGTTCAAATTATTAAAGTAAGTAACCGACACACCATTTTCAGACTAATTACGACACTATGGAACTGGAACAGACACTATAATATCCTACACTGTATATCACTCCATGGCTACAAAATAATCAGAGGTGAATCAGGACTGACTGTTGCAAAAACGCTTGTATCTTTTCTTCCAGAAGTTTGCCTCGATTGGTTATTATGTGAGGGCAAACTGCTTCTTGGCATCACCTCGATGTCACACATCAATGGCACTACAAGTAGAAGTTCTATTTATAGAAATCTAATGATATCCTTCAGATTTAAGTGTCCCTTTCACATCTAGCCATGCAGAAGCAAAACAAAGAACAAAGAAGCACACGGAAGGAGTGATTTCATAAAAGGGAGAATAACAAACGTGATAATTTGCTATTTATAAAAAAATGGCTGCCATTTCCAAATTATAGAAATGATAATAAAAGCTATTTATATAGTGTCTCTTCAAGTTAACTGCTCACTCCAGGCTACAAATTCATACAACATTCAAACTGTAGAGGTGAGTATTTTCTCAGAAGAAAGTTGCAATACCAACTCTTGCATCTTCATAGAGTAGATATTGTTAATACAAGACATAGAAATGCCACACAAAGATTGTGACTCCAGTCAGAATGGTCTGCTGATTAGACAGCTGTTGGAATCACAAAAGTCAATTACCAGATTAAATATTTACTTTGCCTGGGAAGGCACTCAATCAATAAATCTATATCTGTCATCACTTACATTCCAGCATTGATCCTAGTATATCTTCTTCTGGATCTCAATATCAGAGTTACATATTTCTAAGTCATATTTGTGCTAGAGAAAAGCTTCAAGCTGAATAGAAAAAATTTGTCTTAAAATATCTTGAAAAGAGCAACAACTTGATGGATGGCGAAACTTCATCAACAACTTGAATTGTGTAATTAATTTTTGTTCTAGCTCAAATGTATCGTTCAGAACTTTCTTCACAAAATGAAGAAATTGAGTGGCCAAGTTGACAAGGGGCTGGTCAAAAACATTCAGGCCTATTTTGCTTGAATTCATGGGTTCGATTCTTAGCCGAGAACATTTAATTGTGGAACTTAGGACAGGACCCTCTCATATTGGGGGCCCCAAGCCACCCCATCCTCATAACAATTTACCAAATTATACATGCCATTGTATTTTGCTTTTCTCTCTTTGAATGATGCCGATGCATGGAAGGGACTATCGGGGCCCAATGTCATATTTTGCCATGGGGCCCGAAATGCCGCCAGTCCGCCCTGCATTTGTGGTAGAATATAGCTAATTCTTAATGTTTTTTTATTCTCATTTCAGGTGAGTTCTGTCTTATTCCAATCTCTTTGATCCCGGGTAGTTGGTAAGTTTGCTATTCACTGAATTTTAATATTATTATTATTCATACAAGTACACTTCTTTTGTCTTATTGGAGGGTACAGCCTCTCCTAAGAGCTGAAGATGACGCTTGCGTGCAGTAAGAAAGGGTGCCACCATGGGGGAACCTTGGGGGCGTCTTGTGGGCATCTTGGGGGGCACCTTGGGGTGAGGGGAACAGATCCAATATGGGGGAATGTTCCGCATCATACCTGCAAAAGCCACTGGTTCAGATGGTTTTGAAGTTACAGTAGATAGAGCCAATGTGATTAATTTTAGACTTAATGACTGTAGTAAGTATTTTGTTTTGTAGACAGAAACTCAAATTGCTATATCTGTTGTGTATATATGAATTTTTTGAAGTAAAATATTAAATACGAAAACAATAATTGTCAGTGAATGGCTAACATAGTCATTAAATATAATAATAATCTTAAAATGCTGGGACAACTATACTTGTATGTAGATTCCTAAATGCTGTGGTGTTAGTTTTTCTCATTCCACTGCTTTAATACTTCTGCCTTGCAGTACAATATTGCCATATTTACATCTGGTGAGGGCCTTTGTAGTTATTATTACCAATAGCCAGATGAAAGTACTGAAAGGACTCATACGTGCACCGGAATAAAAGAATGCTAAATGTTGTCCTACTTCTAAGTACACAAGGATTCCTTTATCTGAAGGAGAATCGAAACAATAAGAAACATCAAGAAGATATCATGTTACTTATAGCTCATTTTATGATGTATATAGCCGGCCTCCGTCGTTTTTATTATCACCGTTAATGCTAGCTGATGTTTTTGTTTTGTTTCTCTGATCTATGAAGTAATTAATTTCCTTTTCCCTTTTATAGATATACATATGTAGGTCAAAAGAAATATCTAGGAAAATCAGAAAGCCATTTTTTGTCACAGCGAAGTAAGCCAACTGTTATTAGTTACTAGACGAGTCGAAAGAAGATTTGGAGACAGGCAGTTATAGATATGTACAATGACAGAGTATGCAAAATGCACTAAAAAGGGGTCTTATAACGCAGGTACTACTGTGCAGAAATGAGATGGGATGATGTAAGCAAAACAGTTGTCTGTTCTACCTAAGTGCTGTAGGATCCATAGATGTTTTAATTCATAAGAGATATGTGACCTTGCAATCAGCAGTCTCCTAATGCACTGAGGCACCTGTCCTTGTATTGCAATCAGTTCACCAAATGATTCCATCAGAAGCTCCTGCTGATGCAATGCAATATTGGAGCTCAATCCTGTGTCAATCAGAAGCTCTTTCTGAAGCTATAAGAAGCTCAGTTCCTGTCTTATCCTTACAGCTTGATTGGGTTATTGCTGGCAGAAATGGACTGAGTCAATGCCTCACTTGCAGACGTATCGCAGGCATTTTGTGCTGGTTGAAGCATCCACAACAATTGCCCCAGTTTGGCAATACTGTCCAGGCAACACACAGCTGAATATACACTGCTGGAAGTGCAGTGGCAGATGATACAGAGTTGACTGCACAGTGAACAATCTGAAATACACCATGTGCCAAGTTAATAGGCAGTGATGAATTTTTGTCATATCTCCAAAACAATTTAGTATATTCTTACAATATTCACCCACTTTTGAAGTTGGAGATATGTCCTGTATGTCTTGCTATGTAGCTGTTTTTGTAAGATTTGGCAGCCTCGCTGGCTGGGAAGCAGTTAGTTATTGGGGTTTTTCCTTTGCTTCGAGGGAGCATTCCACGTTCTGTTGTCAAATAATATTAATTCTTGCAATGATATATGTTATTCTAACATCATTCACCCACAATGGTATGTAGGAGTAGAAGATTATTCTGTGTGAATTTCGTCCCATTCTGCTCAGGCAATCAGAAGTTATGGCATATATTATGGGTATCAGGTGTGCCATGTTAGAGGCACATTGGGAGCAAAAATAAAGAGAAACTTCAAAATCAGAAACCCTTGCTACATATGTAACTTTGCTTTCAAAGTTTAATATGGTGCTTCTATACTTTATCATTTAGTGACATTTGAAGGTGTCGTAGAAACATATATCTACAATACTACATCCATATGCACGGAGACTGCAAGCAACCAGGTGTAAGATATGCCATAATGGCATAAGATGCAGATACAGTCAAAGATGTAAGATACTTGTATGCGAAATCATGTTCCATGGCTAGATCCTAAGACCACATTACAGGGGACCGAATGGAACGTATGTTTTTGCAGAAGAGCCTTGGACCATTGTCTTTCTTCATAATAATGTAATATAATTTTCTCAAATGCACTTCAGAATTGACATTGACATAAACAAACTGTTGGATTTCCATGCTGGCTAACAGTTTGGGTTCAAAAGCAATGAAATTGAATTGCTTTGCAACTTAACATTATACTTCTATAAGATATATAAGATTGTGAAAATTCTGGATTGTGAAAGGTGAGTTGGGGTATAGCAAACACATATCCCATTCATACAGTACATACAGTCATCTTTGATGATGGTATAGTCTTATATTTCAGGGACAGAATATAAGAGATCTCTACTGTAATTTGGCAGCAGCTGCTATTCTGCAGATCTTAGCAAATGGTCCAAATATCTCAGGCCATGTCATTAACCTCAGATGATTCCTTTCCTACCATTTGCTAGCACCTCATCAGAAGGTCTCCCATGAGCTATTTGCTTCTCTTCATGAGCAGTCTGTCTTCAAGTGTAACTACAATTAGCAGACTAACCTTTTATCTCACTCCATCAAAATGATCTAAAACTGAGATGCAGTGTAGTCTTGGTGTAGCAGTTTCAATGAGAAATGAGATTCTCTTCTCAGCCAATAGACTTATGGCTAACGCTACATAGTTTTTCTACTTTCTGAAAATAATGAACATTTAAATCTTCTTTTTCAACTTGCATGTGGGATTATTATTTTAATTTAATATGATTAGTTCTGCTTGCTATAAAAATCAGTCAGATTTAAAAGGAGTAACCATCACTTAGGGGGGCGGCGTCTTGTTGGAATTTTCCTCAAACGGAAGTCATTTAATATATTACGGTAACATCTGATGTCATTATTTATTTCGAGAACGTGATATTCTAAAATATCTGATTTTAAATCAAGCAACACTATGTCATTGTTAAGAAACACCCCCATCAGAAATTCTTTATTTTTAACTGTCTTGAAAGAATTTCTTATTTCACCAGAACTTGGCAAGAAATTATTAATTCAAATAAACCCCAAACCCTATCCCCTCAATATCTAATTGTTGCCCTTTAAGTCAATTTCTGTTTGGCAAGCTAGAAAGGAACGCATGTTTATTGAAACTGCTGTAAGTTGTAACATATTCATAGCATTTTGAAGTTGTGTCTATAAGGTTGCATGATCTGCAATGGCCATACAGTACAATTTATCTTACTGCAAGCTGCACTGAAATATCCTGCATTTGGGGAAGATGTTATTTTACAAGTCATTGGACTCTACCAAGAAAGGCATATTCTAAAGCATTTATTTTAGAACATCCATTTCCGTATATGTTTTAACTCATTGACATGATTGCTTTGGAGTTGTTGCAGCAATTACTAAGATATTACAAGGTGCATTATGATGTCTCTTTCTTCTGATGGTCAGATAAAGATTTCCAAAAACAATCAATCTTGTGTAAACACACAGCTGTCTTATGTCCGTCTTTGACCAATCTAAGGTTGATGCCTTAACTGCTGCTACAACTAGGGCAATCCAGTGCAATACAATGATCAAACGTTTCCTTAATTATATCCATCGGCTAGGATAATCCTTTCTAATGTAAATGGTCAAACACACATCAAAATGACAGATTGTTTTTGTGTGTGAAGGGTTACCTGAAAGATTGGTTAGTTGATTGATGGATTTATTGGTCAAACCAACCTATGTTCTTTCTGGATACTGAGATCTAGGAGAGAATGAATATGCATTAGAATATTTTGTTTGCAGGTTGATTCTTGTTCTTGCTTCAGATAAGTGACAAATTATCGTGTCTGTTAAATGCTTGGCTCATAAATAATTAGTAATGACCTCTTACATATATAAATAATCGATGGTGCATGAATAACGGCCGCCATGCCACTCTAAACATTTGGTTGTTACTGTGACTAGGTTATGACTACATTAGGGTAGCAATGGTTTCGAAAATTTGGTAGTGACTTCCTGGAAACTCATTTTGACTATTCTATCATAATCAAAATGACTGTAATGACTATGTAAGTGTCCAAAATGTAGTCAATTTGATCACCATCTGGTAGCTTTGATTACCAGAGTGGTACAGCTTACTAATCCAATATTTGTTACATTGACAACCTTTTGGTAATTTTGACTCAAGGAGTTGTCGGTTTTGGCCACAGGACTTATCTCTCTAGAGTTGTCATCTGGACCACCCTGAGTTTAAAGTGCAAGATTTCCAGTAAAGCTAACAAAATGCCAATTAAAGGCCATTTGTAGGCGTTAGACAATAGAAACATAGTACCTTGTTACTATGACATGACTCAGGTAAGTCGTGCCACTTGGGTTAAATCCTCTGAAAGTACAAATTTCTAAAAGTGGCTCGTCATTTAAAATCTAGCCTTAGCTATCTATCCATAGCCATTCAAAGCTAGACTAAGCTACACTTATCCATAGCTAGCCATAGCTATCCACAATTACTATTGTTTAAACAAGGGGTAAAGAGATTCCAGTGTATACAAAAGGATAGAAATGGATAGTTATGGATAGATATGGATAAGACTAGTAATGAATAGCTATAGATAGCTAAGTTGAGCCACATTTAGAAATTTGTACTGTAGAATTGTCTTATAGACAGAAAGGTCCTACAACAGTATAGTCCTGGGGCAATGGGGAAAAAAGACAAATACAAAGAGAGAAGAAAAATAGTAAAAAAGGTTGAGAATGACCAGGACTAAATGTGGGTGGTAAACAGAAAGTCAGTTAGCTGCAGACTGCTGTGGGCTCCTGAAGGGTAGAGAGGGGAAAAGCTGTTTGGACAGTGGTCAGCAAAGGGCATTTTGCCCTGGGACTAAGTGGGGTCCAGACAGACCAGCAAGCTAAAACGCCCTGACATGGGGTCAGCTCTTCTACGTAGAAGTACGACCGACCGCTAGACCCGCAGTAACCTCTCCCCATATGACATCAGGCATCATCATTCTACAGCCTATTAGAGGCCCCAGAGTTTTGGTCAGCTCGCCATAAACCATGATTACGCCTCCAGAAGTAATATCACAATTGCATCGGAAATGGTCCGCAATGCAATTTATTTAAATGCCTGGGTCACCGGATGACACCGGTTTGGCATTTGGCCGTGCAGCCACAGAAGTGACAGGAAAAGAGGTTTCCAAGAAAAAGTAACAACAAAGTACTAAAAAATGAGCCAAGATATTGATGGATGACTCGGGTTTTTCTCCTATATTTCTTCACCAAAGTAACCAAATGAAGATCTTCTATCAGACACCAAGTATCTCATCTATAACTCTCAATCTTTCTATAGACATACAAAATGAATCAGACAAGTAAATCCATCATTTAGATGTAGCAGAAGGAATCTTGAGGTTGGCCAAAATGATCCATTGTGAATCTAGGCCGATTATGCATTATATTTCATTAACTTCAATTCAGGCACCAAAAGGGAATTAAGTCTTAGAATCTAGACTAGATATTGACTACGTCAACCATTTCTCCAACACATTTTCTTATAGCGGGGCAGGTATGTAAAAAAATAGTGCATTTATACATAGAAGCATGAAACTTGGTGCACTTAAAAAAACATATATTTGGATAGGGAGCCACCTCAGATTAAGCTTAGGTGGCTACTGGCAGCCATTTTCCAAAATGGCGGTCAATTCTTCCATTTTGCTGCTTTCTGTGTAGTTCCTACATATGGAATACATGTAAATATTGTTTTTTATTGCTTTTCTAGGTATTCAGTACATTACTATAACATTTTTTGGTAGCCTGGTCTTCATTCAGGCTTGTTGGAATCCTTTTTGTTAGAAATATTGATTCAAACACTGGATTTCGCGGTTACGAATGGTTATACCAATTTCTTATAAATCTCAAAATAAGTTACATATTTGAATTCCCTGCAAGAAGAGCTTTCAAATGAGTACCTGTACACGCATCAATGGGTTTCGTAAATTTGGTAGGAAAATGGAAAAAAATAAAATAAAATGTTTTTTGAAGATTTGTTTGTTTCTTTAATTTTGACAAAGAATTCACAAAAACTATTGATGTGACCATTCATTTGAAAGCTCTTCTTACAAGGAAGTGGTCATGCGTCATGAACTGGTCTGCTAAAATGGTGGATTTGTTGCAAGAAATTTCAAAACAAAATATTAAATAGAACTTTTCTACCACTTCTATCTAACTTATTTCAGTATATTTGACATCACAAGAAAGGAAATATTCTCTAGTTTACAGAACTGTTGTCCTTTTTAAAATCACTTAAACCATTAAAACGCTATTGCCCAGAACGTTGAAGCATGTCAGTCAGAATCAGGGGTGGATCCGGAGTCGGTGTAGCGGAGTCGGTGTAGCAATATTGTGAATATAAGAAATCAGCCCCTCTGCACTGTGCCAATCATGTTGAATCATGGTTTATTTTTTAGGATAGTAATTTTAGTTAACGTGCCATGCTTTAGATGTCTTACTTGGGGTTTTTGAGTGCTTCTCAGGAAGAGCCAATTAGATGTCAATCTCAACCTTAGCAGTAATCTACAGAAAGCATATTGTAAAATGATGTAGTTAGTGGTCGCAAATATTTTCAATGTACCCTTAAACAGAAAAAAAAACAAGCTTGATGTCATTCAGATTAGTTGCTAAACTGGGGTATCCTTGTATTAGAGCCTGTGCTGGGCAAGGAAAAGATCCCCCACATGGGGTAAACGGGTATCATGTTGAGGACTCCTGCCCTCTCTGTCATTTCATCAATGAAACCTTGTGAGTAGCCACAATAGGCCATACAGGGCTGTGCTTACCATATCTATTGATATATCTATCTAATCTATTCATCATTCTTATGCTAATTCCCAAGCACTTTGATCCATGGACCAGAAATCTTCCTGTGTTGTAATTTTGTTACATTTATGATGAGCTGGCTCATAAAATGACAATAAAGTCCAGAACATGCCTAGTTAAAAGGGAATATAATTTTTCTTAATTCTTTAGTGAACTTCACTTGGAAACACAAGTGGAATGTGGGATTTTAGAGGATTTTAAAAGAAAAAATATCTGTTGTTGCTGTCAGGATTTCATATCGATCAATGAGATTTATGTAAAAAGTGTCAACTTATATCATTAGAGGAACTAGTCAGAATAATTTTGCAACAAACCCCACTATAATTGGTTAAGTAGTAGAAAAGTTACTGACGTTTTACTAAAAAAACATCAATTTTGAGAAAAGCCTTAAAAACCTTCCCTTTAGTCTACATATTTCAATGAGTGGGGGAGGCACAAAAGTGCCCATATCTCGATAAGTATACAAGATAATTAAGTTCTGTTTGAAACACTGTATAGTGCTATACTTCTGTGATGATATATCAGAAAATAGAAAAAATAGACATTTTTGACCTGCGACGCAAAATGGACCAGTTCATGACGCGTGACCAATTCAATTATGTTGTCTTTTTAAAAATAAATTGAGATTCCACGAAACAAAGGGAAACCGCGAAAATGATACATTTTCTTCAACAGTTCTAACAAAATGGACCCTGACTAACCTAAAATTCCGAAGTTCAATCCGGAAATCAATTGATATTGTTTTTTAGATCTGTAGAAGGAATAATGAGCACTGTTTTCATACTTTCAAACTATAGGCACTTCACAGAAAGCAGGAAAATGAGATAATTAGCTGCCATGTTGGAAAAATGGCTGCTAAGGGTCAACCAAGTATCTAAATATTTTCTTTAAGACGTTTTTGAACTGTGTGCCAAGTTTCAAACTTCTATGTATAAATGCATTATTACTTCCCTATTCATGACAAATGTTACCCGCTATTAATATGGATACCAATAAATTAGTAATGAGTATAGAATGAATGTATATATTCCATTCTACATTGTAAATAAAAGAAGGTTTGTTTAAAACAGACAAAACAAATGTTAGCTGGTGTCCGTCCAAAATGTTGTGCATATTCTGCAGAAATTTTACGTGAAACAGCCAAGGAAATCGTCAATCCTGATCAATTTTTTGCATAATTTGATCAGATAAATTAAAAAATATTATATGCTTACCTTTTGTCGGGATTCACACAAAATTTTGGAAGGACACCAGCTAACGTTTGTTTTGGCGGTTTTACACAAACATTTTTTCTGCCTATAAAGCTGGAATGTAGGTCGACAAAAACAACAAAAAAGTCAATTTATCATAAGCATTTTAAGGGCAAAACATTACAAATTAGGCATATCAGTCCACAAAGAAAATCATGTGGCTGACATAATTATAGTTCTATGCCCATTATCAAATAATTTTGATTATTATGATAATGAAAGACAAGAAAATGTGGTGAATAGAAAGGCCACGTAATTTGATTGATAATGGAATCCAGTCAACGTGTCAAAGACATTCTATTCCTCAGGTTGTTGAACAGGTCCCAGATGTTTTTCGGATGACAGCACGGCAAATTGGACAACTATAGTTCCATCACAAATAGCCTGACAAACTGGCAGCTTGAATTGCAGCTTTGAGAAAGGTTGAGAGATACATGTATTAGAATCGGCTTATAGATTATTCCTAATGTCTTAATGAAGCACAGGTCTGAGTGTGAATATCCAGGAAAAAAAGAAAACAGGATGACTTACAGCGAAACACTATGATATAGAATTAAAGTGGACTGTGGCACTGTGAAAATGGCACTTTGTGACTCATGATAGCCGATGAAGTGTCATCTTCTCTACATTCAACATGGGAAACATAGAGGCTGTTTGATTAGTCATGATCAAGAGTAAGCCATTTGACTTCTCATAACAAATTTTAGAGTGAAAATCAAATGCATAATCCTTTCGTTTGGCTGTCACCAACAAGTGGGATAAGTCTCCTTCAATCAAATTAACATTGAAAGTATTGGGTTTGATCATGACAAATCATCAGCATGATGACACACCAAGTGCTGTTTTCACAGTGCCACAGTCCACTCTAATTCTAATATCAAAGTGTTTCGCTGTAATTTATTCAAATCACATAATATTAAGCACCCTATATTCTCCATTATTAGAGCCTCTAACTTTTGCACCCAATTTGATCTGAAGTGATTGATTGATTATTGAATAAAAACTCTCCAAACTTTCCTGATACAGTCTGAACTTAAGTGACACACAAGGGTATGAGTGAAGTGTCCAATCTAATGAAAGCTGGCACTTCCATAAGCTTGCTTTCCCAAGAGGTGCTCTTCATCAAAATTCAAGAGCTTCCAGAAAACAAAGTGTCCCACTTTCAAGCCACATTAGGCTTCTTTTGTTTAGTGGGATTCATATACGTAGTTTTATTGCATACACAATGTCATATCCCTTATTGAATTTTAAGGACAAAGTGATTTACTTGGAGAAGCAGAATTTGAATTGCAAGGGACAATTACACGATAGCATTTGTTATGTTAGCTATGGAATTTAAGTGGTTGCAATTTAAAATGTTATAAAAGTATGCAAAACAAGATATTCGCATTGCTTCCTAACTTATTATCATTTTTAATTAATTGAATGTATGTTGAAATACCAATACTCACATTTACAAGATACTTGCTATTTATGAGGTTGACATTTTGTGTCAGCATTAAATCATTTTAGTTCCAATTTTGAAAGGCCTCTGATGTGTGCGTTCATAAGGAAGATATCTATTTTCAGCATAAAATGTCCAGAAATAACCTCCTTGTTGCCTCAACATTCAGTACAAGAAGGTTATTGGACCTAATTTACCAGAGTTCAACTTTGATGGGTCAACAAACTTGTATGGAAAGATCTTTCACATTCATCATTGAAATATTATGAACCTTGAAGTCAATAAATCCCTTAAGCTGCCTCTTACAAGCTACTGATATTGCCAAAGAAATTCATGGCTCACTCCTGACCTACCTGTCAAAGGAAAAGTGATAAGTGATCACTCTTGCTACCACCTGCTCATATCAGACCTGGTTGTCCCCTGTCAACTTTGTTACCACACTTTACCAGCTTTACCAGCCAGTTTGCTAGCCTTTTGGATTCTTCATTCTGCTCTGGTTACAGATCGTGCTGGAAACACTGAAATCTCTATTCATAGGTTGCTTCATCCATCAAAATTTAAAAAGACCCTCCCGCTGCGTTTCTGCTGTCTACCGAACGATATATTGTAACCACCCAGTTTCAAGAATCGAGAGTATCATTGCCTATCTCTAGCGTCCAAAGGGAAAACCTAGTAAGGCACATTTTAGAATTTCTGAGAAAAATGACTTTGAAATTCCAGTCTTTGCAGTAAGAGATGGACTTACTGGGATTTGTCAGTGTTATTCTGGGGTAGCGGGCCGCTTCTTGAAAATCTAAACTTAATAAATATATTGAAACATGTCTCAGAAGTCCTTTTTTGACCTTAACTCAATTTCGCCCAAAATGTGACTTACTAGGTTTTCCCTTTGGACGCTAGAATTCTATTCAGCATTGTGGTGCTTAGCTCGTTATACAGGCTATTCATAAATTTAACAAATGATCAACGAATAGTTATCAAAATTCATACCATTTTGATTTCTCTCCAAATGACTGTGCCAGATGTAATTAAATATGTAGACCTTGTGGGCCCTTATTTTGACTTACATGGAGACAGATCTGAAGATAAAGTGATGGATCATTGGTAACCATAGCCCCACTTATCCTTCAATATCGAATATGATACAACTATGATATTCAAAAAGGTCAGACCAGCTTTCTCAACTCTCTTTCAGCCTATACGTGTAACCTTTATATCCAAAAACTTACTTTGCCAAACGCTTGTCAGGATTAGGGTATTAGCGCACTTAGTCAGGCTTTTTTATGGCTTTGCTTTATGCCATGAAGAAATGGATATGGGTAGCTGAGTAATACAGGAAGCCCATCAAGTGAACATGAAAAGTGATAGTTTGCACTTGTTGGGTTGTCTGATAATGGCACATCGCGGCTAAAAATTAGTAAAAGACCTCTTTTGATGACGATCCTTTCAAAAAAGGCAACACAGGAAGTCCTAGAAATGTTGGTATAACAAAACTCTTTTCGCTGAACATTCTTAAAGTTTAACATTATTTGCCAACTTTAAAAGAAGGCTTTGATGTGTCAATGTCGAAGAGTACATATCATTTTTAAAATGTTATGTTACAAGTAGAGCATATTTTTATACTTACACACTTTTAAATAAACACTCTGACAATGCAAAGTGATTTTCAGAAGCTCAATGTGTGTGTGAAGAAGGTATGCCATTGTGCTTTGCATGGATTTTCACCATAGAAAGTAGAAGTGTCAGTAGTGTTGACAATAGGCCTACAAGATTTTCAAAAGCCAGTGAAGTGACCCTAAATTCCTTTCACTGTCATGGAATGACAATACTTACATTCAGCTGCTTGTGGCCTTCAATGACCTCACAACTTTGAGTTACAGGCCCTATTTTTCCCATTGAACTGAACTGTCAACTAATAACTTGTGACCTCATTGATGAGTGCTGTGACTCAGTATGTGACCTGTTTTGATAGCATTGAAAGTATAAGACATGACCTCACAAATTCATTGTGAGTCATAGAGAATAACATGGCATGGACAAGGATATGACCTCACAAGGAACACACCAGTGCAATTCTATAAGCACTTGTCATTCGTGCACTGTAATACTTTATTTGTCTGTCCTGCAATTGCGTGCATGATGTACATTTTTAACAGAAGAAATGTGACATCTTCCATAATACACTTATGGTTGTTCATCTGAGTAAACTGTTGAAAAACACATTGAAGATCTGTAAGCAATGATTTCTCATAAGGCAAATGTACTTAGTTGGAGGGCAATTGTGAAGAATGAAAAACACAAATTGCCACAATCTGGAGGGGCACCAACACAAGAAGCGAAGGCAATCGGCCTTGTCCGACACGTGTCCTACTATGTGTTGGCGATATGTCACACTATGGCTACATGAGTCAGACTATGTCGGCCATTACCGTTTCTTCTTGTTAACCGCCACATTTGGGTGATGCATAGGAGAACACACATGGTGTTTAGTATGTCAGCATAACAGTCTAATGTGCCTTCCACCAGGCTTGCCTCTTTCAGCATCAGTAATCAGCAAACGTGTTGCAGGGGAGTGGTAGTACGGTGTACTCAGAAGACTTTCGTGTCAGAACTGTGCGATGTTTTGAAAGTGATTTTTGAAGTAAGTGAATTAAGGTGCAGCACTTACCAGTCTCTCTCAGATTTGAAGTAAAGTTTCTAAGACTATGGAGTCACTCGACAGTTTACTTGTCCTGAGCTTTCAGTGAATATCTGTGTGTGTGTTCATCATGTACTCTACAGTTCTTTGCTGTTTGCTCTTCATGTCCTCTTTCTGTCCTAATTAGCCTAGAAAAATGCATAAAAACAGGATGTAAAGCCTCAATCACCCATTCACTCAATATGCTGTAGTCAAACATCAATCTGAAAACAACCAAACCCTAAAATATGACCTTGAACCCACATACAGCAACTGATGTTATGGAATTTAGATGGCCCTTATGCCCAATCTGCAAAGTGGTTTTTTACCTTTCTGTCACAAAGTACTAATAAGGGTCAGTTGCCAGGAACACCTGCTCCAATCTGACATTGTTTTGTTGGTTGATTTGATGGAAATGTACACTCAGCCATAAGCCATGGGTATTATCCATACTCTGCATAAGCATGGCTTAACCCCTACTGCGCATGCTTTTTCCATAATTGCATGAAAGATTTACAAATAAAATGTGTGTATATCTATTTCATTTACCACAATCAGTACTGGGCATTATCAGTTGGGAATGCAAACTCCGCCCAAATCTGAATATGCATGAATTGCTTCAATTGTCAGCAAAAATTTCTTTCCACGAAAAATTCAAAGTTTTCAGGTTGCAATTTAATTTTCCCTCTAGCTAATCATTGAGTTCTCAGAACTTCATGACTTCAGAGTTTTGTGTCGTTCGGAAGATAGATGAGGTAGAATTTAATCAAGGGCAATTTTTCACGAAATTTAGTGTGAAGATGTATTCTGGACGAAAAATATTATCTAAAATTCCTTTCACATGTTTTACTTGATGTCCATACGGCAAGATGATTTTTTGAAATAATGTGTATCAATGTATTTTACCGATTCCAATCTTTGTAAAAGCCTGAATGTATCATTTCTGCATAACTGCACTTCTGGCTGACATAATAATTATTGAAGTTTACCAAACCTGCTTATGGAGTCAACTATCTAAGTGTCAGTGTTACCTGACATTTGAGTCTCTGGAAAAAAGTGTGAAAATATCTTAAATTTGATGATGATTTTATGATATTCTTGAAGTTTTATAACAAGAAAAGTATCAAGATGGTAGAGCCTTGTTAGTGTACACTGTTTATGGTTGTGCCATCTTATTTCATGGGGACGCAATAGCCATAACGTCATTGAGATGTCCCTCATTACTGCTGCGAAGGATGTCATTAGGGGGAGCATTATCGCCTGTTTTGGGCCACCTGCAGATAACAAGACAAGATTGCTGGCCATGTAATGAGTTCTTCTCGTTAACGCGCCACATACAGAGTAACATCAAAGTGCGGGTGGTAGTAACATACTATGCAAGGTACTGGCCTACTGGGTATATTCGTTTGCATAAGGCATATAATGTGCCCGCGTGACCAGGTTCTCCGCAGGTTCAGCAAGCTGTGAGCAGGCTGGACTCTTGCCGCCATCGCTAATCAAGAAACGTGTCGCGGCGACTGGCCCCTAACTGCCTTCCAAATTTTATGTCCAACCTGCACGAACTCCTCAAGTGATGTAAGGCTCTAAGGGTCCATGGTGACTTCTTCGAAGGCCTTGATATATCATTCTTGGCTTCCCGGGGTGAATCATTCACCGTTTTTATTCTCTCACAACATTCCCCTGGCTTAGGCGGATGAGGGAGCTACAAAGCAACTCGTGGCCTCAATCAGTTTCGGTTATAGTGTGTGACGCTATGCTGTAATTCATTATTACAAGTTTAGTATGCTGGTATAATTTAATGCAATGTAGCCTGAAATGACAAGAGTGATACGGCAAGTTGTTCCCCAAATTACATGCATAAATCCACATCATAAGTTAATCAACAGGTGGCAGAGTGCAGGCTATATTAAATTTTTAAGTTGCTGTTATTAGCGTCACATCTGTCAGCCAGTCACAAGCCAGTATTTCATTGCAATAAATCCAATATTATTTTTTGTTCACTCATTCTGCAATGCGCATCATACTATAAATTCATGGACCCTTATGCTACTCCAGCAAATAACTTTTCCTCACTCTCTAGTGATAAAGACCGGACCACCTTTAAGAGGGTGGTCTGATATTTACGAAAGTGGTCCAGCCCTGGTCTGGTCCAGGTCGAGGTGGTCCAATTTTGTTAATGGATCGGTCCAGAAGCGGTCCATAGGCATTTAGAAAATTATGATCAAAATGAGGGTGTAAGCAAGCTACATGATATGAATTTTATTTTAGACATGACGAAATTGATGTGGTACCCTTCATGACACAAAAAATCACTGAGCCATTCCTCCTTTCCCCTATTCCTGGGTGAATATCCTAAACTCTTTTAGCTAAAACTGTAAATTCACTTGCGCATGTCATTGTATTTTCTTGTGAAATAACGTTGGGTATGTTATCAAAGGTGTCTACCAGTATCTGATTAGGCGGAATGGTATGCTACATTGTATGCGTGAAATTAAATATTCCTTTTTAACAAAATGAATAAACATATGATCCTGATGCACATGATATAACAATCCATGTGTGCAACAAACAACAACCTTACATGTGAATAAGAGACTACTTTTGGCAGTGCACACATGTTAAGCTTGTGCCATGAGTTAAGCAGCTTAACTTGCAGCAAAACAGAGATGGTGTTTTTATAATCATCCAGAGCAGGGGTGTGCTTTTTCTTCTTAATGGACTACAAAGCTTCATCATCTACAGATCATCCTGCAACATATACATTTTGTTGCATACTTGATATGAAGTCGTCTAAATATTCAGAATTTGTAAGTGAAAAACTAATTAGAAAAAAGTAGGTCACAGCAAACACTTTAGTGTTGCTTCATTGAATTTTCTTAGCCAACAAAATGTATGGAAATAAATCATTGGTTTGATTAAATTCTAAATCTCCATTTGCTCACATACTGGGTACAGGCGTAAGTTTTGCTATGAATGAATATATAATAATTTTAAATGTAAACGTTTTTTGACATTACATTTCCTGACTTTGTCTAAAACATCACAGGAAATGGTTTAGAAACAAAGTTAAATTACCAATAGGTAATTACAAACTTGACATGTAACATGGTGACGCAGAATAAATTGATTTTCAATCTTAAACTTACACTAACAGAAAATATTCCTCTGTTGTGCTCGACATATTATTGTTCTATATCTTATATGGCCAAAGTGCTCTTATCCAGTGCACTGTAGTTTTTATAGCAGAGTTCCTTGAGATATAAGACTTGTGTTCAGTGGTACAGAAGTCTTTTTGCTTGTCATGCAACAGCCATCCTTCTGACAATGCATCACAGAACTACTACACAGGTGGTGGGGACAGCTATTTTGCTTTCTCTTATAGTACTTTGCCTTGGGGCTATGGTTTAACAAATTTCTTTGATTTTGCTTCCACATTGCAAAAAAATCTCTGAGGTCATCTGGTCATTGTCATTGAAAGTCCTCATTTCCCTTTAATGGTGTTGTATTTTTGCATTTCCCAATTATAGAGTTACCATGGCTAGAAGCCCTGTTGGTTTACTTCTTTTAAACCTTTGTGGAAGTATAATAGCCCTTAGCAAACAGGACTTTTTTAAGTTGCAAAAATGGCTTCTTCACATCATAAAGTTAAAAGCAACAAACCTTCCTGCATATTTTATTTCTGTTACCAGTTGCGGTTGGTTTTTCTTTACATTGCATGGTATGTGTGAAACAGTATAGGTAGTGCTGGCTGTCGCCTGAGTATGAAAATACAAAATTGATAGATAGATTGGGACAGATCAATATATGTGATAGACAGACAAAAGGATGTATAGATAGATTGTGATTGATGCAATAGACTGATAGATGGACATATGGATAGAAAGATAGATAGACAGATAGATAGATAGATAGATAGATAGATAGATAGATAGATAGATAGATAGATAGATAGATAGATAGATAGATAGATAGAAGGATAGATAGAGGGATAGATAGGTAGATAGATAGAGAGACGTCTGGACAGACAGACAGCTAGATAGGTAGATAGATAGATAGATAGATAGATAGATAGATAGATAGATAGATAGATAGATAGATAGATAGATAGATAGATAGAGGGATAGATAGAGGGATAGGTAGGGATAGGTGCACGTGCAGCCACGTCGGATAAGTGCTTCCCACTCAACAACGATTTGATGAAATAGAAATTAGGCCTACAGCCCACGTCAGCCGCTGAGGAGAGGCGGTCTTTTGTGTATAACGATAGATATATAGCTCGATAGATATATAGTCAGCTATTCAGATAGAGAGACAGCTGGACAGACAGACAGCTAGACAGCTAGATAGATGGACAGATAGATAGATACATCGATAGATATATAGATAGATAGATAGAAGGATAATTGCAGCCATGTGGGATAAGCGCTTTCCACTCAACAACAATTTGATGAAATAGAAATTAGGCCTACAGCTCCCGTCAACCGCTGAGGAGAGGCGGTCTTTTATGTATAACGAGACGCGTCCTCTGCTCTACAGTTGATAATGGCACATTTCAGATTACAAAAGTCTTCTCGACTTTTCTGTCGAGGCAACCAATTAATGGTCTTTTGTTGGCAGATTCTCACGAACAATTCTGAACAGTTGAGCTCTGCACCTGCCTCCAACCAAATGACAGGTTGAAGACTTGATTTCAGATTATTCTAGAAGCAACTCCTGTGATGCCAGCTTGTTCTAGAAGGTGCTGGGCTCTTTGATTGTTCTTGCAGATTATCTCTTTATCTTTCAAGTCTTTGGTCCAAGAATATTCTGGTAGCACCTGCCCTGCAGTAAGCACAGTACTTTAATATGTTGCTTTGCAAGATTTTCGCTTTGATGTGTTGTTTAATATGCAATTTTTATAATGCTGTCACTTGACATTTAAAATATGATCTTGTGGCTGCGGGTTGTAACCAAAGACTATAATAAGCATCACTTACAGATGCATGTCCATGAATTCAGGCAAAGGAATAACTATGATAAAATTTAATATCCACAGAGCAGTGCTTAAATGAATCAATTGTTCATCGTTTAAGGGACACTTGTAGTAGTAACTACATTTTGTCCATCTTACAGCAGTTTTAATAAGTATGTATTGCCTTCCTGGCATAATATCATTTTCACCTGATTTGTTGGGATATGCTCGCTTCAATGACCATCAGACAGACATAAGACCATATAATATTTAATGTAGCAACAGGCCCTGGGTTGTCTGGGCTTCTTGGCATCACCTTGATATCACATATCAATGGCACTACAAGTAGAAGTTCTATTTATAGAAATCTAATGATACCCTTCAGATTTAAGTGTCCCTTTCACATGTAGCCATGCAGAAGCAAAACAAAGAACAAAGAACCACAAGGAATGGAGTGATTTTATAAAGAGAGAAGAACAAACAGGATTATTTACTACTTATCAAGAATGTGGATGCCATATCTAACTAATAATTCTTGCAACATTCATATTGTAGAAGTGTATTTTTTAGTGAGGCTTATTGCAACACCAACACTTGTATCTAAAAAACATATATATTGTTAATACAAGACAGAGATATGCCACACAAAGATTGTGATTCCAGTCAGAATGGTTTGCTGATTAGACAGCTGTTGGAATCACAAAAGTCAATTACCAGATTAAATATTTACTTTGCCTGGGAAGGCACTCAATCAATAAATCTATATCTGTCATCACTTACATTGCAGCATTGACCCTGGTGTATCTTCTCCTGGATCTCAATATCAGAGTTACATATTTCTATGTCATATTTGTGCTAGAGAAAAGCTTCAAGCTGAATAGAAACAATTTGTCTTAAAGTATCTTGAAAAGCAAATCAACTTGATGGATAGCAAAACTTCATAAACAACTTGATCTTTGTAATTAATTGTTGTTCTACCTCAAATGTATCATTCAGAACTTTCCTCACAAAGAAGAAATTGAGTAGCCAAGTTGACAAAGGCTGGTCAAAAACATTCAGGCCTATTCCGCTTGGGTTTATGGGTTTGATTCTGAGCCGAGAACAATTTAATTGTAGAATTTCATTCATGATTAACATCGTCCTTTATGGCTGTAATTATGACATTATGATGTTAAGTTTACTGGCCCTTGTTTACACCAATGTAATTTGCTGTAAAATTAAATTAAGGTTTAATGTTTTCATTCATTCTCTTTTCAGGTGAGTTCTGTCTTATTCCAATCTCTCTGCTGTAGTTGGTAAGTTTGACATTTACTGAATTACATATTATTGTAAGTCCACTTCTTTTGTCTTATTGGAGTGTAAAGTCTCTCCTAAGAGCTGAAGAGTATGCTGGGCGCCGTAAAAAAGATGGTATTATAACAAGAGTTCTCATAATGCACAAACCATTATAAAATTCTTTACGTTAGGATCAGTAGCAAAACTGGGGGTCTCCAGCTTGAGGGGGCACCTTGGGGGATGCGATTCTTTAGAGGGGCAACCACAATACTAATTGTATATTTTACCCAACCTAAAGTTAAAATGTTCATTTTGGGGGCACCTTGGGGGGCACCTTGATTGGCACCTTGGTTGAGGGGAACAGGTCCAATATGGGGAAATACGCCGCTTAATACCTGTAAAAGCCACGGCATGGTTCAGATGGTTTTGAAGTTACAATAGATAAAGCCATTGTGATTAATTTTAGAATTGATGACTGTAGTAAGTTTTTTTTTGTGTTGTGAAGAGAAACTTAAATTGCTATTTCTGTTGTCTATATATGAATTTGTCAAAGTTACATATTAAATAAGAAAACAATAATTGTTGGTAAATGGCTAACATTGCCATGGAATATATTAATAATATTATAATACAGGGAAAACTATACTTGTATATTTGAATGTAGTTTCCTGAATGCTGTAGTCTTTGTTTTTCTTATTCCACTGCTTTAATAGTTCTGCCTTGCAGTACAATTTTGCCATCTTTACATCTTGTTATGGCCTTTGTAGTTGATATTACCAATAGCCAGATGAAAGTACCGAAAGGGCGCAAACGTGCACCGGAATAAAAGAATGCTAAATGTTGTCCTACTTCTAAGTACACAAGGATTCCTTAGTCTGAAGGAGAATCGAAACATTAAGAAACATCAAGGAGATATCATGTTGCTTATCGCTCATTTTATGATGTATATAGCATTATCTGGCCTCCTTCATTTTTATTATCACCGTTAAAACTGGCTGATGTTTTTGTTTTGTTTCTCTTATCTATGAAGTAATTTCCTTTTCCCTTTTATAGATATACATATCTAGGTCAAAAAACATATCTGGAAAAATTAGAAAGCCATTTTTTGCCACAGCGAAGTAAACCAACTGCTATTAGTTACTAGGAGAGTCGAAAGAAGATTTGAAAACAGGCGGTTATAGATAGGGTACAATGACAGAGTATGCAAAATGCACTGAAAATACTATTTAGTGCAGGAGGAAAGCGGTCACATAAAACAAGTCGGTTTCATAATGCAGGTACCACTGTAGTGAAATGAGATGGGATGATATCAACAAAACAGTTGTCTGTTTCTCCGGAGTGATGTAGGATCCAGAGATGTTTTAATTCATAAGAGATATGTGACCTTGCAATCAGCAGTCTCCTAATGCACTGAGTCACCTGTCCTTGTATTGCAATCAGTTCACCAAATGATTCAATCAGAAGCTCCTGCTGAAGCAATGCAGTCTTGGAGCTCAATCTTGCCTAAATCAGAAGCTCTTTCTGAAGCTATAAGAAGCTCAGTTCCTGTCTTATCCTTACAGCTTGATTGGGTTATTGCTGGCAGAAATGGACTGAGTCAATGCCTCACTTGCAGACCTATTGCAGGCATTTTGTGCTGGTTGAAACATCCACAACAATTGCCTCAGTTTGGCAAAACTGTCCTGGCAACACACATCTGGCTATACTGGCTGGGAAGCAGTTAGTTATCCGGGTTCGTCCTTTGCATTGAGGCAGCATTCCATGTTCTGTTGTCAAAGAATATTATTGCTTGCAATATTTGTTATTTTTGCATCATTCACCCACAATGGTATGTTGGAGTAGAAGATTATTCTGTGTGAATTTTGTCCCATTCCATTCAGGAAATTGGAAGTAATGGCATGTAATATGGGTTTCAGGTGTGCCAATTTAGTACAAACTTAGGAGCAAATATAGAAAAAATTCTAGGATCCAAATTCCCTAAGATATGCAACTTTGCTTGGATAGTTTAATTTGTTGCTTCTGTACTTTATCATTTGGTGACATTTTGAGGTGTCGTAGAAACGTATATCTACAATATTACATCCACATGCATTGAGACTGCAAGCAACCAGATGTAAGATATGCAATAATGGTATAAGATACAGATTCAGTCAAAGATGTATGACACTTGTATGCGAAATCGTGTTCCATGGTTAGATCCTAAGACCACATTACCGGGGAACTGAATTAAACATATTCACTAAAAAGCCTTCTTGTATGATTATGTTTCTTCATGATAAATTGATATTCATAATTTCCTCAACTGCAGTTTAGAATAAACATAATTGAATTGTTGGAAATTGAATTGCATTGCTCTTCTAGATTGTCTAAATTTTGGAACGCGAAGGATGAGTAGAGGTGTAACAAAGACACACTCATTCATATAGTACATACAGTCATCTTTGATGATGGTATAGTCTTATATTTCAGGGACAGAATATGGGAGATCTCTACTGTAATTTGGCAGCAGCTGCTATTCTGCAGATCTTAGAAAATGGTCCAAATATCTCAGGCCATGTCATTAACCTCTGATGATTCCTTTCCTACCATTTGCTAGCACCTCATCAGAAGGTCTCCCATGAGCTATTTCATGAGCAGTCTGTCTTCAAGTGTAACTACAATTAGCAGACTAACCTTTTATCTCACTCCATCAAAATGATCTAAACTGAGCTGCAATGTAGTCTTGGTATAGCAGATTCAATAAAAAAGAGATCCTCTTCTCGCCTAATGGCTAATTCTACATCTTTTTACTTTGCAAAAATAACATACATTTAAATCTTCCTTTTCAATTTGCAATGTGGTATATTAATAATCTTATATGATTGGTTCTGGTTGATACAGAAATCAGTCGTTTTAAGGGGTTATCATCACACATATTTTAAGGTAAGGGGACTTGGGTTTTTCCTGGAAGGGAAGTAATTTATATTATGATAACGCCTCGCGTAATATTCATTTCGAACATGCATGCAATGTTCTAAAATATGTGTATCTAATTCAGGAAACTCTATGTTGAGAAATACACCCATTAGAATTTTTATTTATTTTAAAACTGCCTGAAAAGAATTTTTTCACGGAACTGAGCAAGAAATCATTAACTCAAATAAACTCCACGCCCAATCACCTGGATATCTAATTGTTGCCCCAAAATTTCTGCGTGGCAAACCTATAATTTTACTGTCGTGTATTGAACTGTACATTGTATACCAAAAAATTGTTCATTCGTAAGCACTCATTTTTACGACGTCTGATACTGTGCACTACATTTAACTTACTGAAAAGATTACTCTGGAGTTGTTACAGCAATTACTAAGATATTACATGGTGCATTATGCTGTCTTATGTCCATCTTTGACCAATCTGAGGTTAATGCCTTCTCTGGTACATCCAGGGCAATCCAGTGCAATGCAATGATCAAAGGTTTCCTTAATTATATCCATTGGTTAGGAAATCCTTTCTAATGTAAATGGTCAAATACTCATCAAAATGACTGATTGTTTTTGTGTGTGAAGGGTTGCCTGAATGATTGGTTAGTTGATTGATGGATTGATTGATCAAACCAACCGATTTTCTTTCTGGATACAGAGATAGGAGCCCTGTTTGACCTATAATAAAGGGCAGTAGCGGGCTGGTAAAGCCTGGTGATTGACTTTCAAACATTTTACGTTTAAATGTTCCCATTAGTTTTTTTTAGTATTGGGCCAAAAGTGCATGATTATGCATTAGAATTTATTGCTTGCAGTTTGATTCTTGTCCTTGCTTCAGATAAGTCACAAATTGTCCTGTCTGTAGCATGCTTGACTCATAAATCAAAAGTTATGACATCATATATAAACAACCAATGGTGATTGAACAGCAAGAGCTCCAGTGAAGCTAACAAAATGCCAATTAAAGGCCAACTACAACATAACGCAAACACAGTACCTTCTTACAGTGGTACCTGCATTGTAAGACCCCCTGTTGTAAGACTGACTTGCCTTATGTGACTACCTTCCTCCCAGACTAAGTAGTATTTTTCAGTGCATTTGCACTTTAACAAGAGACCACACCCCCACGAGAGACTGTTTCATGACTGCAGAAGGGGCAGTCTTATCATGCTGGGATCACAATGAAATGACTCAGGTTAGTGATGTCACTTGGGTTAAGTTCTCTGATGGATTAATCATATGCATAATATAAATGTCACTGGCTCATGATAGGCTCTTTATGTGTACGTACAAGACCACGCAAAGTTGAAACCTTGACAAATTGCCAGATCGATTTTTTTCTGTGTTATTTTCCAAAAGGCATAAACAACATTTGAAGGAAACCTGCAGTTGAAGACACTACCAAATTGAAACAGACACAATACAGATAAGAAACTAGTGACATTCTAAAATGTATAGTGGAGAAGAGAGCCTAGAATTGTCTTATAGACAAAAAGGTCCTACAACAGTATAGGCCTGGGGCAATGGGGAAAAAGACAAATACAAAGAGAGAAGGAGTAAGAAGAAAAATAGTAAAAAAGGTTGAGAATGACCAGGACTAAATGTGGGTGGTAAACAGAAAGTCAGTTAGCTGCAGACTGCTGTGGGCTCCTGAAGGGTAGAGAGGGGAAAAGCTGTTTGGACAGTGGTCAGCAAAGTGCATTTTGCCCTGGGACTAAGTGGGGTCCAGACAGACCAGCAAGCTAAAACGCCCTGACATGGGGTCAGCTCTTCCACGTAGAAGTACGACCGACCGCTAGACCCGCGGTCACCTCTCCCCATATGACATCAGGCATCATCATTCTACAGCCTATTAGAGGCCCCAGAGTTTTGGTCAGCTCGCCATAAACCATGATTACGCCTCCAGAAGTAATATCACAATTGCATCGGAAATGGTCCGCAATGCAATTTATTTAAATGCCTGGGTCACCAGATGACATTGGTTTGGCATTTTGCCGTGCAGGCGCAGAAGTGACAGGAAAAGAGGTTTCCAAGAAAAATTTACAACAAAGTACTAAAAAATGAGCCAGGATATTGATGCATGACTTGGGTTTTTCTCCTATATTTCTTCATCAAAGTAACCAAATGAAGATCTTCCATCAGACACCAAGTATCTCATCTATAACTCTCAATCTTTCTATAGATATACAAAATGAATCAGACAAGTAAATCCATCATTTAGATGTAGCAGAAGGAATCTTGAGGTTGGCCAACATGATCCATTGTAAAGCTATGCCGATTATGCATTATATTTCATGAACTTCAATTCAGGAACCAAAAGGGAATTAACAATAAAGACTTAATATTTACTACATCAACCGTTTTTCCAACACATTTTCGTAATATGGAAACCAATAAATTAGTAATAAGTATCTAGAATGAATGTAATAATCCATTCCACATTGTAAATAAAAGAAGGTTGGTTTAAAACAGACAAAACAAATGTTACCTGGTGTCCATCCAAAATGTTGTGATACTCTGCAGAAATTTACGTGAAACAGCCAATTAAATCGTCAATCCTGATCAATTTTTTGCATAATTTGAACACATAAATTAAAAATATGATTACCTTTTGTCAGGATTTACACAAAATTTTGGACGGATACCAGCTTACGTTTGTTTTGGCTGTTTTACAAAAATATTTTTTTCTGCCTATAAAGCTTGAACGTAGGTCGACAAAAACAACAAAAAAGTCAATTTATCATAAGCACTTTAAGGGCAAAACATTACAAATTAGGCATATCAGTCAACAAAGAAAATCATGTGGCTGACATAATTATAGTTCTATGCCCATTATCAAATAATTTTGATTATTATGATAATGAAAGACAAGAAAATGTGGTGTATAGAAAGGCCACGCAATTTGATTGATAAGGGAATCCAGTCAACATGTCAAAGACATTCTTTTTCACAGGTCGTTGAACAGGTCCCAGATGTTTTTCGGATGACAGCACGGCAAATTGGACAACTATAGTTCCATCACAAATAGCCTGACAAACTGGCAGCTTGAATTGCAGCTTTGAGAAAGGTTGAGAGATACATGTATTAGAATCGGCTTATAGATTATTCCTAATGTCGTAATGAAGCACAGGTCTGAGTGTGAATATCCAGGAAAAAAAGAAAACGGGATGACTTACAGCGAAACACTTTGATATAGAATTAAAGTGGACTGTGGCACTGTGAAAATGGCACTTCGTGACTCATGATAGCCGATGAAGTGTCATCTTCTCTACTTTCAACATGGGAAACATAGAGGCTGTTTGATTAGTCATGATCAAGAGTAAGCCATTTGACTTCTCATAACAAATTTTAGAGTGAAAATCAGATGCATAATCCTTTCGTTTGGCTGTCACCAACAAGTGGGATTTAAGTCTCCTTCAATCAAATTAACATTGAAAGTATTGGGTTTGATCATGACAAATCATCAGCATGATGACACACGAAGTGCCATTTTCACAGTGCCACAGTCCACTCTAATTCTATATCAAAGTGTTTCGCTGTAATTTATTCAAATCACATAATATTAAGCACCCTATATTCTCCATTATTAGAGCCTCTAACTTTTGCACCCAATTTGATCTGAAGTGATTGATTGATTATTGAATAAAAACTCTCCAAACTTTTCTGATACAGTCTGAACTTAAGTGACACACAAGGGTATGAGTGAAGTGTCCAATCTAATGAAAGTTGGCACTTCCTTAAGCTTGCTTTCCCAAGAGGTGCCCTTCATCAAAATTCAAGAGCTTCCAGAAAACAAAGTGTCCCACTTTCAAGCCACATTAGGCTTCTTTTGTTTAGTGGGATTCATATACATAGTTTTTTTGCATACACAATGTCATATCCCTTATTGAATTTTAAAGACAATGTGATTTACTTGGAAACGTAGAATTTGAATTGCAAGGGACAAGGTAGCATTTGTTATGTTAGCTATGGAGTTTTTAAGAGTGGTTGCAATGAATGTTATAAAAGTATGCAAAACAAATGAAGATATTCCCATTGCATCCTAATTTATTATTATTTTAATTAATTAAATGTAATTCATATGTTGAAAATACCTATACTCACAGTTACAAGATACTTGCTATTTATAAGGTTACCATTTTGTGTTACATTAAATCATTTTAGTTCCAATTTTGAAAGGCCTCTGATGTGTGCGTTCATAAGGAAGATATCTATTTTCAGCATAAAATGTCCAGAAATAACCTCCTTGTTGCCTCAACATTCAGTACAAGAAGGTTATTGGACCTAATTTACCAGAGTTCAACTTTGATGGGTCAACAAACTTGTATGGAAAGATCGTTCACATTCATCATTGAAATATTATGAACCTTGAAGTCAATAAATCCCTTAAGCTGCCTCTTACAAGCTACTGATATTGCCAAAGAAATTCATGGCTCACTCCTGACCTACCTGTCAAAGGAAAAGTGATAAGTGATCACTCTTGCTACCACCTGCTCATATCAGACCTGGTTGTCCCCTGTCAACTTTGTTACCACACTTTACCAGCCACTTTACCAGCTCTACCAGCCACTTTGCCAGCCCTTTGGATTCCCCATTCTGCTCTGGTTACAGATCGTGCTGGTAACACCCAAATCTCTATTCATAGGTTGCTTCATCGATCAAAATTTAACAAGACCCTCCCACTGCATGTCTGCTGTCTACTGCGCGATATATTGTAACCACCCAGTTTCGAGAATCGAGAGTATCATTGCCTATCTATTCAGCATTGTGGTGCTTAGCTTGTTATACAGGCCATTCATAAATTTAACAAATGATTGACGATAGTTATCGAATGTGATACATTTTGATTTCTATCCAAATGACTGTGCCAATGTAATTAAATCTGTAGACCTTGTGGGCCCCTTATTTCGGCTTACATGGAGACAGATCTGAAGATAAAGTGAAGGATCATTGGTTACCATATAATAGCGCCACTTATATCCTTCAATATCGAATATGATGCAACTATGATGTTCAAAAAGTTGTGATGAGCTTTCTCAACTCACTTTTAGCTGTATGTGTCACCTTTATACCCAAATACTTAATTTGCAGAACGCTTGTCAGGATTAGGGTATTAGCACACTTAGTTGGGCATTTTTATGGCTTTGCTTAGTGCTATGAAGAAATGGATATGGGTAGCTGAGTAATACAGGAAGCCCATCAAGTGAACATGAAAAGTGATAGTTTGCACTTGTTGGGTTGTCTGATAATGGCACGTCCCAGCTAAAAATGAGTAAAACACCTCTTTTGATGACGGTCCTTTCAAAAAAGGTATCATAGGAAGTCCAAGAAATGTTGGTATAACAAAACTTTTTTCGCTGAATATTCTTAAAGTTTGACATTTTTGCCAATTTAAAAAAAAGGTTTTGCATGTAAATATGGAAGAATACATATATTATTTTTCATCATGTAGGAATTAGAGCACTGCCATAGAAAGCAGAAGCATCAGTTGTGTTGACAATACAAGATTTTCAAAAGCCAGTGAAGTAACCCTAAATTCCCGTCACTGTCATAGAATGACAAATACTTACATTCAGCTGTTTGTGACCTTCAATGACCTCACAAATGTGAGTTACAGGCCCTATTTATCCCATTAAACTGAAGTATCAACTATTAACTTCTGACCTCATTTATGAGTGCTGTGAGTCAGTATGTGACCTGTTTTGATAGCATCGAAAGTATTGGATATGACCTCACCAATTCATTGTGAGTCATAGAGAATAACATGGCATGGACAAGGATATCACAAGGAACATACCAGTGCAATTCTATAAGCACTTGTCATTCGTCCACTGTAATAGGCCTACTCTTATTTGTCTGACCTGCAATTGCATGATGTACATTTTTAACAGAAGAAATGTGATATCTTTCATAATATACTAATGGTTGTTCATCTGAGTAAACTGTTGAGAAAACGTATTGAAGATCTGTAAGCAATGACTTCTCATCAGACAAATGTACTTAGCCGGAGAGGAATTGTTCGGAATGAAAAACTCACAAATTGGCACAATCTGGAGAGGCACCAACACAAGAAGCAAAGGCAATCGGCCTTGTCCGACACGTGTCCTACTATGTGTTGGCGATATGTCACACTATGGCTACATGAGTCAGACTATGTCGGCCATTACCGTTTCTTCTTGTTAACCGCCACATTTGGGTGATGCATAGGAGAACACACATGGTGTTTAGTATGTCAGCATAACACAGTCTAATGTGCCTTCCACCAGGCTTGCCTCTTTCAGCATCAGTAATCAGGAAACGTGTTGTAGGGGAGTAGTAGTACGGTGTCCTCAGAAGACTTTCGTGTCAGAACTGTGCGATGTTTTGGAAGTGATTTTTGAAGTAAGTGAATTAAGGTGCAGCACTTACTAGTCTCTCTCAGATTTGAAGTGAAGTTTTCCAGACTTTTTGAGTCATGCACTCAGCAGTTCGCTTGTCCTGAGCTTCAGTGAATGTCTCCGTGTCTTCATCATGTACACTACAGATCTTTAATTTCCTTAAACATGCATAAATTATGGCTTTTTACACTGTAGAGGAGAAAGTGTTAGCTCAGTGGTGGCATGCCAATCACTAGGTCCAGGGTTCTGGTCTCACCGTAGACTCTTACCTGTGGCCAGGTGACCTTGACTGTGTTGGAAGGCAGTTTCAATCATCCTCCACCTCACTGCCATTATCCTCTTCCTTTGCTCCGACTAAGTGCATAATAACAGGACGTAAAGCCTTAATAACCCATTCACTCAATATACTGTAGTCAAACATCACTGTTGATACACCAAACCCTGAAATATGACCTTGAATCCACATTGGCCTACATCAACTTATGTTATGGAATTTAGATGACCCTTATGCCCAATCTGCAAAGCAGTTTTTTACCTTTCTGTCACAAAGTACTAATAAGGGTCAGTTGCCAGGAACACCTGCTCCAATCTGACATAGTTTTGTTGATTGATTTGATGGAAATGTACACTCAGCCATAAGCCTGGGTATTATCCTTATTCTGGATAAGCATGGCTTAACTCATACTGTGTATGCTTTTTCCATTATTGCATGTAAAATGTACATATATAATGCGTGTACAGTGATTCCTGCATTATGAAACCCCCTATTGTAAGACCGACTTCCCTTATTTGACCGCCTTCCACCCGAATTTAGTAGTATTTTTAGTGCATTTTGCACCCCGACAAGAGACCGCAACCCCACAAGGGACCACTTCATGACTCAAGAAGGGACGGTAACACAGAGGCCTCTGTATATCTATTTCATTTACTACAATCTACACTGGGCATTATTAGCTCTATCAAAGGAAGATAATTCAAGCACAATGACAATGGACTGTGTATGGGTTGCCTCTGGTATCAGCCAAAATTTCTTAACATGAAAAAATTTAAAGTTTTGAGGAGGCAATTTCATTTTCCCTGGAGCTAGTCATTGAATTCTCAGAACTTCATGACTTCAGGGTTTTGTGTCGTTGGGAAGATAGATGAGATAAAATTAAAAGCTAGGATAAGTTTTCTCGAAATTTAGTGTGAAGGTGTATTCTGGACGGAATCTTCTCATAAATATTATCTAACTTTACTTTCATATGGATGTCCATACGAATATAAGGCAAGATTTTTTTTTATTATATGTATCAATGTATTTTACCTTTTGTTATTTTCCGATTCCAATCTTTGTAAAAGCCTGAATGTATCATTTCTGCATTACTGCATTTCTGGCTGACATAATGTTGTAGTTTACCAAACCTGTTTATAGAGTCCACTATGTCAGTGTTACCTGACATTGAGTCGCTTGCAAAATGCGTCAAAGTAGCTTTAAATATGCTAGATTTTGTAATATTCTTGAAGTTTTATAATAAGAAAAGTATAAAGATGGTAGAACTTTGTTAGTGTACACTGTTTATGGTTGTGCCATCTTATTTCATGGGGACGCAATAGCCATAACGTCATTGAGATGTCCCTCATTACTGCTGCGAAGGATGTCATTAGGGGGAGCATTATCGCCTGTTTTGGGCCACCTGCAGATAACAAGACAAGATTGCTGGCCATGTAATGAGTTCTTCTCGTTAACGCGCCACATACGGAGTAACATCAAAGTGCGGGTGGTAGTAACATACTGTGCGAGGTACTGGGTATATACGTTAGCATAAGGCATATAATGTGCCCGCGTGACCAGGTTCTCCGCAGGTTCAGCAGGCTGTGAGCAGGTTGGACTCTTGCCGCCATCGCTAATCAAGAAACGTGTCGCGGCGACTGGCCCCTAACTGCCTTCCAAATTTTATGTCCAACCTGCACGAACTCCTCAAGTGATGTAAGGCTCTAAGGGTCCATGGTGACTTCTTCGAAGGCCTTGATATATCATTCTTGGCTTCCCGGGGTGAATCATTCACCGTTTTTATTCTCTCACAACATTCCCCTGGCTTAGGTGGATGAGGGAGCTACAAAGCAACTCGTGGCCTCAATCAGTTTCGGTTATAATGTGTGACGCTCTGCTGTAATTCATTATTACAAGTTTGGTGTGCTGGTATAATTTACTACCATGTTGCCTAAAATGACAAGAATGATACGGCAAGCTGTTCCCCAAATTACATGCATAAATCTACATCATAATTTAATCAACAGGTGGCAGAGTGCAGACTACTTTAAGTTTGAAACTTACGGTTATTATTGTAATGTTTATGCCAGTATTTTACTGCAATAAATCCTCTATTCTTTGTTGTTCACTTATTCTTGCAATATTTATGTTTGATTGTTTGCATCAATGATGTAAGCCAGTTATTCACCATGAGATCATGAATATGTGTTTATGTTAGCTTGGGCAACTTAAGCTCCCCTATTCCCCCTTTTCCCTCTTCCTGGGTGAATAATCTATACTCTTTCAGCTTAAACAATAAATTCATGTGCGCATGTCATTGTATTACTATGCGAAATAATTTTGGGTATGTTATCAAAGTTGTCCACTAGTATCTGACGAGGCGGAATGGTATGCTATGCATGAAATCAAATATTCCTTTTAACAAAATGAATAAAGATATGATCCTGATGCACATGATATTATAATCCATGTATGCAGCAAACAACCTTACATGTGAATAAGAGACTACTTTTGGCAGTGCACATAAGCTTGTGCCATGAGATAAGTAGCTTAACATGCAGCAAAAGTTGCAAAACAGAGATGGTGTTTTTATAATTATCAAGAGCATGGGTATTATTTTTCTTCTTAATGGACTACAAAGCTGCATCATTTACAGAACATCATGCAACACATACAATACATTTTGTTTCATGATTACCTTATAGGAAGTTGTCTAAATATTCAGAATTTGTCAGTTGAAAACTAATTTGAAAAAATTTGGTCACAACAAACATTTCAGTATTGCTTCATTGAATTTGCTGTACCAACAAAAGGTTTAGAAATTATGTTATTCGTGTGGATAAACTTTAAATCTCCATTTGCTCACACACATGCAGGATACAAACGTACAGTACTGTATGTTGTGCTGTGATGAATAAATGATAATTTTGACTGTAAACCTTTTTGGAAATTTGTTTTCCTTATTTGCCAAAAATATCACCAGAATTGGTTCTGTACACCAATAGATTGTTTTAAATTTGATATTTAACATGATGGGGAAAATAATTTGATTTTCAGTCTTAAACTTACACTAACAGAAAATATTCCTCTGGTGGGCTCGACATATTCATAGTTCTATATCTTATATGGCCAAAGTGCTCTTATCCATTGCACTGTAGTTTTTATAGCAGAGTTCCTTGAGATATAAGACTTGTGTTCAGTGGTACAGAAGTCTTTTTGCTTATCATGCAATGCCCATCCTTCTGACAATGCATCACAGAACTACTACACAGGTGGTGGGGACAGCTATTTTGCTTTCTCTTATAGTACTTTGCCTTTGGGCTATGGTTTAACACATTTCTTTGATTCTGCTTCCACATTGTTATGTTAAATAAATCTCTCTGGTCACCCAGTCATTGTCCATTGTAAGTCCTCATTTCCCTTTAATGGTGTTGCATTTTTGCTTTTCCCAATTATAGAGTTACCATGGCTAGAAGCCCTGTTGCTTTACTTCTTCTAAACCTTGGTGGAAGTATAATAGCCATTAGCAAACAGGACTTCTATCATTTACAAGTTGCAAAAATGGCTTCTTCACATCATAAAGTTAAAAGCAACAAACCTTCCTGCATGGTTTATTTCCCGAGTTCTGTTACCAGGTGCATGGTGTTTCTTTAAATTGCATGGTATAACAGACTTATTAACAGTAAGTGGTGGCTTTAACCTGAGTATGAAAATACAAAACTGATAGATAGATGAATAGATAAATAACGATATTTGATAGATGGATTGCGATGGATAGATATATGTGATAGACAGAGAGATAGATAGACAGGTGGATACAAAGATTTTGATAGATGCAATGAAGACGGATAGAAAGGTGGATGGATACATAGTTGGATAGATAGATAGATAGATAGATAGATAGATAGATAGATAGATAGATAGATAGATAGATAGATAGATACATAGATAGATAGATAGATAGATAGATAGATAGTTGGCTATTCCAATAGAGAGACAGCCAGACAGCCAGACAACTAGAAGAGCACTGTAAGAAATGACCGTGTTTTTCTAGCTAAAAGAACCGTAAATTTATTGTTATTTCATCAGTATTTTTTAAAAACAGACTTTGTCTTTGAATTTACAGTTCTTTGTCAGTTACAAAATGGCTCCAAGATAAATTTACTGCAACATGTCATTTAACATTCAGTTCACGTTAATGAACAATTACTTCAACCGTTAATTTACTGGCAACTTGTAATATGCAGAGAAAACATTTGAATTGGCCAAACAATCAATACACCTGGTCAGATTAGGAACTATAAACAAGAGATTGCATGGACTTCAACCACGGAGCATGTGGTGCCATCTATAACATATGCTTTACACAGCTGTTAATCAAACTTAATTTATAACTTATCTGAAGGTAAGGGAACATCCTCATTCATATGATCTTAAAGATGCTGTCATTATGCAAAAGTTGTTATATTTATATATGACATTGACATTTGTGTGAGTCTTATGATGTGATCTAAAGAATGACACTATTAAAACCAAAATAACCCAGGCGCAGTCTGAATCATTACAACATACTTTGATAAACTTGACACCTGGTTCTCTTGGAAAATGTCCATCAATTTTATAGTTTGTGAGCAAACGTGTGCGAATTAATTGCTGGGTATAATTGATGGACTTACTTCCCTGCTGTCAAGCAAGAGATGAGCAAGGCCGAGCCTGGAGTCAGTGGCTCTCTCACTCTCTCAGCTGATTCCAGCTTCGGTACATCCCAACAGCTATGCGACAGTTAAATCACACATAATAACCGTATTTTTACAGTAAATTATACAGCTCCTTGCATTCTTTACATTCTATGATTGACAGTTGATATAACTGTTAAATATACTTTAAATAAACTGTTTTATATATGTACATTTCACCGTAATATCACTTTGTTGAATCTGCAAAATTACAGTTCAATGTACCAATCTGCATTTTACGGTTAATTGTCCTGTTCAGGTTTATTAGTACTTTTACAGTTCTTAGACCTGGAACAAAGTTGCCAGTTAATTTAACTGTAAAATTTAACGGGAATTTTTTGCAGTGAGATAGATAGATAAATAGATAGATAGATTGATAGAAAGATACATATTAGAAAGATAGATAGATAGATCGATAGATAGATAGATAGATAGATATATAGATAGATAGAAGGATAGATAGAAGGATAGGTGCAAGTGCGGCCATGTGGGATAAGCGCTTCCCACTCAACAATGATTTGATGAAATAGAAATTAGGCCTACAGCCCGCGTCAGCCACTGAAGAGAGGCGGTCTTTTATGTATAACGAGACGCGTCCTCTGCTCTACAGTTGATAATGGCACATTTCAGATTACAAAAGTCTTCTCGTCTTTTCTGTCGAGGCAACCAATTAATGGTCTTTTGTTGGCAGATTCTCACGAACAATTCTGAACAGTTGAGCTCTGCACCTGCCTCCAACCAAATAACAGGTTGAAGACTTGATTCCAGATTATTCTAGAGGCAACTCCTGTGATGCCAGCTTGTTCTATTAGGTGCTGGGCTTTTTGATTATTCTTGCAGATTATCTCTTTATCTTTCAAATCTTTGGTCCAAGAATATTCTGGTAACACCTGCTTTGCAGTAAGCACAGTACTTTTATATGGTGTTTTGCAAGATTTTCACTTTGTTGTGTTGTCTGATATGCAATTTTCATAATGCTGTCGTTTGACATTTTAAAATATGTCTTGTGGCTTCGGGTTGAAACAAAAGAACATAAGAGCATCACTTACAGATATGCATATTCATGAATTCAGGCAATGGCATAATAGTGATAATTAGTTATCACAGTGCAGTGCTTAAATGAATGAATAGTTTATAGTTTAAGGGACACTTATAGAAGCAACTACATTTTGGACACCTTACAGCAGTTTCAGTAATTATTTATTGCCTTCCTGGCATACTACGTAGCAGTTTTAGCTGATGTGATGGGAAATGCACTCTTTAACAACCATCAGACAGACATAAAAACATAGAATATTTTAGGTCCTGGGTTGTCAGAATAATCATCAAACATCAGCAATACAACCTTCGGCAAACCAAGCCACAACACTTTCCACTCTGTCAGCCATCAGCCTGATTTAATCTGTGCGAGTATTTCAAAATTCTTGTTGAAATCTGATATTGTATTGAATTCAGCACTGTGGGTAGTCCATTGTAACCTATTTGAGGTTGGAAACTAGATACATATATGGATCGGTATCATATTTCACAAAGGATAAAATATATCTGAGATTCTAAGAGAGAACCAGGCCCTGTCAATATTGTGCTGTGTGCGGAGTATTACAGCCATCATGTAGGGCTTATATATATATATATATGTGTGCCTTTCATAATGTTATTTCTATAGTCTCCAAGAGATACTTTCAGTTCTGATATTAAATTGAATTCAACACTGTGGGTAGGGTCCATTGTACTATATTTGAGGTTGGAAACGAGATACATATATGGATCAGTATCATATTTCAGAAAAGATAACTTGCATCTGAGATTCTAAGAGAGAACCAGCCCGCCAATATTGTGCTGTGTGTAGAGTACTACAACCACCATGTTTATATGTATCTTTCATAATGTGTTTTCTATAGTCTCTGAGAGATACAAGGGCACTAAAGACACTCTGAACTTCTATCTCTGGGGAAAGTGAAAGGAATAAAGAGCATTTGTTGGCCAAGCTTGGCTATCATATTGCTGGCCCTCATAGCTCTTTCCTTTTCTCTGGAGATGCTTGTACAAAATGCCTGATTCTACTAGGTCCTGTGTGTAGTATACAGGCTGCTAACCAAATGTGAAGTGTGTATATTGGACCTAGGGAGTGCTTAGATTCTTACTATCTTCTATTCTAGATACCATCACTTTGAATAATATAATAGGCCTACTACACTATAATATATATATGGTCTGTGTGTATTTTCCATAATGTGTATTGAAGTTCCAGTGTATGGTCCGAATATACATGTGGCTCTGTAGCAGTAGTTAGTAGGTCTGCCTTGTTATGTGCACAGTGTAAGCGGGTTCAACACTGACCCTGTCCCAACTTCGCTCCAGCCATGTCCAGAAGTTATCATTATGATTATTGGTATAATTCATTGATTGCCGTTCAGCGTGGTGAGCAATGGTAAGCAGATTTGTTTGGAATGGGTGCTACATCAAATCATACTATATTATTAGAAATATTTGTATTACATTGTTTACCTAAACTTTTGAAACGCCTAATAAATAAAGGTCGTGGAAAGATTGACATGCGTCAATGGTTTCCCTTGCAACATTGCAAAAGCATAACTGCACGCCACCTTTTTTGTGTGACGTTTAGATGTTTTTGACTTTGGTTAGTAGATGCCGATTTTTTACCTAAAGATCTTAATTTGTTAGGTCATATTAAAGAAATAAACGAACATCTAATGGTTGCTTTAGAAATTCTCAAGTCTTCCGGCTGTCGTGTCCAAATAGTATGTTTTAATTAGTTTTTTGTCACAACTTTTCGGAAGCATTATTGTAGCCAACATCAACATTTTTTAAGAAGATTCTATGGAAGACTGAAGCGACTAGGAAAAAAACTGTTATTAGGTTCATGCTATTATTTGTTATTCTGCAGAATTTGAATACAATTCATTTTGAGCTTTTGCCTATATAATCAACAAAGCATGAGACTTTATTTCACAACTGCAACTATCATCCAACAATGAGAATTCTGGCTCATTTCCAAAATTCCTCACCAAACTGTAACTGTAATAACAATGCCTTTCAACATAACAATCTCCCCTGAGCACCTTTAGCGCCAAAATTAGCAACTTCTAATTTCCAATCATTGAACATTGTCTCCTTAAGCTGTCAAGAATCGATAGTTTCTTCAAATTATGTAAATAAAAGCCACCTTTTTGTTGTGTTATCGATTACTCAATGTAAATACAATGAGCCTAAAATGCCTGGCGTTTTTATTTCCAATAGAATCATTCCCAAGGTTCTGAGACAAATTAGAAATGGTTTTAGTTTTTGTGTTTGTTGAGAAGGACACCTGGCGACAGATGCTAGAGTGTGCAAAATGCTATGAATAAAACAAAATGCAACATTGTCCTAATCCATAAATATTTTGAGTATAATCACAACTAGGTCACCTTATGAAAAAAGACCTCATCACATTTGTTGAGAATGGCCATGTCCTAGACCAATCAGATGCAAGTCAGTTGCTGAATATGGTAATTAGAAAACAGAAGAGGCTGGTCTTGGAGACTCTATGACTGCCCAGATGTTTCCCCTAAGCCAGTAGGTTCTTTTGTTTAGAGATAACTCCTCCCATGGGAATGTTTCAAAATTGACTGATTCGGGCCATCCAATCAAATGTGTTGATTTTGAATTTTCCCTTGGATTATGAAAATATGTTATTCTTTACAGTCTTGCCTGAGTCTATTTCCCTGAGTGTACTAGGTTTGCTTTCCCTTAAACCATGATTTTTTTAGAATAGTGGACCTATATTCTTAGCTTACACTTGATCTTCCAGTTTTGGCACAATGGATTTTTTGCTTAATCTAAAACAATTAACAAGAACACCATTATTTTCTCATCACCACAGTTCACCATAGCAGTGTCACTGGTAAAACCACCTAGTCTTGCTATATGCTGTAGCATGAAGACATGAAGGTTGTAGTCTAGTTGTGGAAAGAGACAGCAGTTCTTCTTGAGCTTATGAAATGAGTGCTTAAGCTGGAGGCATTATCTTACGAGCAATTATTCCGATGGCTAGGTGTGGGGACAAGGCAAAGTATCTATCCTCAGGTTATGTCTTTTGCCATTTTTCTGGTTATTTTTTCTTTCCATATTCCTAGTCCATCTTCCTATCTTCGATTTCTGTGGCTCCCCCAAGCAGCCCCAGGATTCTCCCAGCCTCAGAGCCCAGCAATCAATAAAGTAAAGTCTAATCCAAAAAGCCCAAGAGATATTCATCTAGAGGGACAACAATTCCAACAGATTGAAATTCCCCCTTCTACCCATCAGCTTTTCCAATCACAGCCTATAACTAGGTTTGTACAAGCCACCCCAACAAGATTTCCCCCAGAATTCCCCATGGGAAGGTCTTACCAATTTTCCTCAAAGAATGAATTAGTCTAAGAATTAGTATAACTTCAAATATAAGCTAGGAAATAACTCGGTGTAAGGTGGTTTACTAACAATATCGTATAGTAGTTTTATCAATAAGAATTTTTTCCCTACACGCTAATATTTATAAGTTGAATTTTACTTCAACCTCATTGGATCATGCTGCAAGCAACACCAACCTGAAAAGGCAAAATGCTATATACACGTTGAACGTTAGAAGGAAATTTATGTTTATTTAAACCGCTGTAATTGATAAACAAATACATGATATAATTGCTATTTCATAAGCTGGTTTATGAACGATACATTTTTGTTCGAAGTAATAAAATCTAACAAAATATGTAAGATCCTCGTGAACAAGATTGATGTGGAACGAGATGCAAAGTGTATGCATCGTACAATATTAACTACAGTCAGACCAAGAATTATTCAGACGCTTGCTGTTTTGTTATTATTTTGAAGGAATTACAAAGTAAGCGAAGAAACATGCAGTCAAAATCATCTTTGGTATTAAGTGTAACCTGTCCAATACAAATTTATTGCAAACTGACATAAAATCGGATGAAAATAGCTACTTTTGTTGATTTCAGGAACCAGAAATTATTCAGACACTTATACAAAGTCGTAGAAAGTGAACTATTTACTAACATTTATCCCAAATATTGCTAGTAAACTACCATGGAATCATTCTGGACACATTGGATGAGAGGTGTGATCATCAGTTAAGAAACTTTGGATGAATATGTGAGATAAACATCTGAATCAGTTTATCACATTTTCTTGATTAATGTGGCTGAAATCTCTCGGATATCAATTGGAAATATTTCAGAATATCATAAAATGACAATTGTTAACTGTTCTATCAAAATAAAATTGAAATACAGGCTTGCTTGAAAAATCTGATGCACTTTGATATTTTCCTTTTGTTTTTGGCTCCAACTGCTCTCTGAATCCTTGTCCATTGAGCCACTGCAATCCATCAAATCACTTAAAATAAAGTTGCATGGCCTTCCTAAGGTTGTTCACTCTTTTGCATATACAGGATAGCTCATTTACGTCAGTTGTTTACAAATGGTATGCCATACTAAAACCATGGTGTGCTTTCATGGAGCAACCTCCATTGGAATAGCATTGAGGCTGAAGAACCACATTTTTACCCCCTTCCCAAATGAAGTCCAAAGTGCCCCATTGATTTGCTGTTTGGACCATGCATGGAATATAGCTTGAAAAAGATAATGAATCTTACTTTCCGCAAATTTTTTAGAATTTGGTGCCACATGGACATGTTTTTTTTTTGGTAAAATTGGACAAATGAATACAAAAGCACACTGAACTTAGTGAGTGACCTCCAAGGTTTCATATTGTGATTCAAAGTTTTAAGAATACAATTTAAAGCAATTTGAATCAAAACAAGGCATGTTTGAGGTTAAAGAGTGCATAAAAATGTGATAAACTTGACATAACGTTTATCACCAATATTTACTCAAATTTTCTCAATTGATGGTCACACCTGTCATTCTATGCAGTCATAATGGTCCCTGGGTAATTTATGTACATTATTTTTTTTATAAATAATGACAAATAATAGTAAATAACTCACTTTCCATAACATTGTGAAAGTGTCTGAATAATTTTTGGTTCATGGAGTTAACAAAAGTAGCTTTTTTCACAACATTTCTTGCCAATTTGCAATAAATTTGTTTTGTGCAGGTTACATGTAATGCCAAGGATGTTTTTGATTGCATGTTTCATTGGTTTAATTGGTAATTCCTTAAAATAACAACAAAACAGCATGCGTCTGAATAATTCTTGGTCTGACTGTAAGTACTATGATTTATAATTATCTACAATTCACTCATTTATTCTAAATATGAATTCGCAATATTTGTTTTAGATGTGTGAAACTAGATACACATATTTGTTGGATTACATAATTCTTTGAAAGGTTTTCTTATGTAACATGTCAGATTTTGGTATTATATCATGCAAATACTCGTTTATCATGTTGCAATATTGGGATGATATCTTTTCTTTGGTATGAATTCATTCAATATACAGAAATTTAACCATACTCTGTTAAATCTGTACTGTAAAAGTAACATATTCTATCACAAACATTCTTTCTTGAATGTGTTTTGGCAGATTCCACATTTCCAAAACAAACTGTTTTATAGTTCAAATTGCAAAAAACACCACTGCATATTATCTGTTCGCGAATTTATCATTTAATTTTGTTGCAGTATATCGTATGTACCAATGGTACGGCGAACCAATGCATTTTGTACATTGTACACTGTGTGCGTGTACATAACCGCTCCACCTCTATTGAGAGGTTTTATCTGGTGAATACTTCGAAAACAGGAAATTGCAAAACAGGAAATTGCATTGCCATTTGATGAATAGGTTATTGTGTGCAACTTCCCAACCTACGAAAGACGAATCTCCAATTTCATTTCGTAATATGTGTACCGAAAAAGTAGAAGATGAAATTGAATGGATAAATATCGATGTATAAATAAATATAGATATAAAACAACCCATCATACTTTTACTCAGTTCATGCACATATTGTGCAAATGTGCATGGTTTGACGGTTAAATATGCATTTAGCTCAACGAAAGCAAAGGATACTGTAGGCTGCGTCTTTAGCTGTTTTATTATCTGTGCATAGATATGCCTTTTGTTAGTTCCATGATGCGGATTGATGAATGATCTGCTCAGAGAAGTACTGTTGTCATTTAGAAAAGAAAAGTCAATGATTACGAAAGGATCGTAAGTGAAGGGATTCCAGGGTTATTCTTCATATTAATCAGCCTCTCTTTATTATCAGTCCAATAACTATATGTGTCCATCAGTTTTTCTTCTTTGCCATAGAGCATGATGTCATGCTGAGGCCGGTTGTGGATCATCCTTATGTTTGGCAGTTCACAGTTAAAGATCACTAAAATGAACTACTGTGATTAAATGTACATTGTGCAAGTTTGAAATAATTGTGGCTAGATGTATTGTAAGCGTGTATGTGTTCTTTAATTGCAAAACACAAGGATGATCCTCAAACAGCTGAAGAATGACATCATGTCAGTATTCAATAAATTAAATTTGAAGGATACATAGTTATGGGATGGATAGTTGTTTCTTACGATAACCGATTGACTCATAAATGACCAAAAAGGACTTCGAACCAACTTAGTATGGCTACCCGGTTTAACCCTGCTGTAGACCAGCAGTGGAAATGTGTCACATGTGAAGCCTAGCTGCCTGGAAGCTGGATGGAAGCTGGATGGAAGTGGAGCATCCTGTAAATGATGGGATGTGAGCTTTCTGGATGTCTCGTCAGGAGGGCGATGGCTGTGGAATCCATTGTAGCGTCATCCAATCGAGCCGTTGCGACAACACGGCCACCGAAAGCATCAAAATCGCTATTCTGTCTTGATTACATTGCGCCAACAGTGGCTGATGCAACACAAAAGATAGAAGTAAACTGTTGCTGGAAGAACCCATCAGACTAAAATGTAACTGCGAGTCTGTGATTGTGCTGATGTCCAGATTCAGATTGTCCGCTGCATGTTTTCATCAGTAGTTCGACTGGTTCACAGGTCAAAGCCTTATAGAGTCTTTCCTCACTCTTTACTAGTATATTCAAAGGTGTCATGCTCCGATTGAGCCTGCTAATTTCATCCGGACAGATAATAAGTCACTTTTGGAATCAGCCAAGCAAATCAGAGAAGTTGTTATAAAGGTAACATATGTAAGAACTTCTCTAATTGGCCTATTTTACACAATTGTGATACAAGTAAGACCTGACTATCAGGCTTGCTGTACTAGAATGATACATCATGGCAAAATATTTCCATGTCCCTTGCAGGTTCCTGTCCAGTGCCAAAAGCTTTGCAGTCAAAAAGATCACAAATTTGAGTAACATACCTCGAATGTTATTGTTCTGAGCTATTCCAATATGAGGATGCTTTTGATTGTCTGAAGTAGCATACAGCTGTTGCAAAGTTAAGCAATGTCAGAAACGAAATATCAATTCAATTGTAAAACATTTTCAGTATGTTATAATTATATAGCAACAAGTGATTTAAAAAAAATACTGTAATACAAACAAAAGGGAAATATGGCGGTAGGCAGTCGATGGAATCAATTATGAGGGGACTCTATCATTTCGCATGCAGCTGTGTGAGTTTGTCTTCGCTGTCGGTGGTTGGCTGTCACAGAAAACTGATTGGCCTATATACTGTGCGTCGAGCGGATGTTATCCCATTTCTCTGTCAGACTAGATTGAACGGCATGGCAGGTAATTAGGCCGTAACGATGCACCCTAATGAAATTCTCTCATCAAACATCGACCCATATCTGCGATCAGAGAAGGCACTAATTGTCATTCAATTAGCTCCAGTGTTATAACGAGTCAACTGCTGCAGTTCAGTTGTGTGCAGTCAAGGCTTGCTATTCAGCGAGGGTCTAAAATCTCCAAGATTGCTCGAAAGTGTTCCTAAAACTGTTCCCACGTGAAGTGTTAACTTAATCAAGTACGAAATCAATTCAGTTCAATTTCTCGCTGATATGGGGGCCGGATTGAATCCGACTGCATGTGTAATGATCCTGTATGTCGTTAAACGTGGTTATTGCCTCTGCGATTTCATCATCAGTGATTCATCAGTGAAGCTGCTGTAAAGGGAGGCAGTAGAAAGATTTTGTGGACAAAAAAAGCAGGAACTGTCCTGACTGACAAGTCAGTCTGCTGTTTATGATAAAGCAGACGAGCGCGCGAGGCTGCAGACTGATGAAATTCAGATCGAATTGGGAATCGAATTGGCTTCTAGGTCACTAGAACTGCTCCCTCTAAAGTCTGCGCTGCTGCCCCTAAGATCCGCGCTCAGCAGGACCCAGCAGAACTGATCTATGCTGCTTCAAAATGCATGTGAGCGAGGACCAGAAAGGCAGCACCTTCAGTGAAATGTTGTAGCCTGCTCGCTAACGCTCGCAACTGATGTAGCAGGCTACTGTAGCCTGGGAACTATCTACATTACATGTATGTTTCAATGGAGTGGCACATAAATTAAGTGACATTGCTTTTAGCAAACTACGGAAAGCAATTATAATCACGACTTTTATTCCATCATTAGGCCAAGCAAACCACTCAAGGTGACACGAAAGGTATTTTGAATGAAAGGGTTGACTTGTGTTTGTGTGTCAGTAGTCCCTATACCACAGTAAAATGCTCACATGTTTTTACACGGCATCTCAACTATTTACTGAAAGTGTGTAGGTGCTCTATACTTGTGACTCGAAATCACCAATAATACACTATGATTATACCACATAGCTGGTATATTGACAAAAGACTCTCCAATTATTTGTCTAATAAAACAACAGGTAATCAACTTCTAGAATATTAAATGAGTTGCCTGGTAAATTTGATATAGTGGTGAAGATTTTACCTTTTCAAAGAATGCCCATTTTACATACACCACCCCTGCCTTAAAGGCTCTCTCATAAGAAGCTCTACTGTGTCAAGCTGAATCTCATGAATCATTTTCTCATCAAGATGACGTCACTGGCTGAAATAGACTAATAACAAAGTCAGAGTGCTTATCAGCATCACTTCAGCAATTAGTCAATTTCTCGCAGCAATTATCATTAGTGTCATTAATGCCAGAGCTCTGTGAAAGTGTCATTAATGCCAAAGCTCTGTGAACTGGAATCGTGACAATCACTGATAATCAGTGAGAGACACTCAATCCTGTAACAATGCAGGGTGCTTTATTTTCCTTTAGTAAGAAAACTGTGCCCCAGAATTGTAATGCTGTCTTTTAAACCTGCTTGATGCCTTTGACAATGCCTCTAAAAAGCACAGACAGACAGAAATATTGAATTGATATAAGTACAGAAAGCAGATGTACATTTATAAGTTATTTTTCAAGACACATTCAAAGCTGTGTACGTGTGCTTTATTTTCCTTTTTGACACTTTTTCTAAAATGGTCCCAGACTATGTATGAAATAAGTCAAAAGATAAATATTCAGTAAGATAAGTCCACTATGCCAATATGTGCAGGAGGAAATGATCGACCATGCCATTACATTAAATAGTGAACATCTTGGTTTACATAACATAATGCCTCTTTTAGAATGATATTAATTTCCAATGTTCACCACTTTAATGAAAATGGTAACCCTATACTGTGAAATTTGAAAAGAGACACATTGTTTTGTAATACATTTCAGCATCAAATCTATTCGAGATGAAGTAACAGAGACGGATATTACATACTTTTAAAATTAGAAATACTGACATTTTGGTGTGTATCAGTTTCCTTCAGAAAGCAAGCATACAAGAAGTATTATAGAGGCGAAGTATTGAGTTCTTAGTGAAATAGCTTTTTGATCCACTTATTCCAGTCCTATAGACCTTCAACATTCAAAGACGCAAAAGAACATTATAATTGAATCACTTTTAGACACATCCTATTGCAGAAAGATGTAATCATGTCATTTGGCTCTGATGTATTGTAGTATCATAGACATACCTTTCGAGAGTAACATGGGATTGCCACAAAGAAGCCATATTTATTATGTCAGACATTATGTAATGATAAAAGATGTAAACAATACTCTTAACAATAGATATTAGGATATGTATAAATGTTATTATAGGGATCACATACAACTGTGCTGAAAAAAGAACAACAGCATGGAAACATCTAATAAATTGGATATTTTCATGTGGTTCTAGACATTCCTATGTTGTTGATCTGTAGTTACAAGGAAAAAGAAGAAGTAACAACATTGAGCATTCATATAAAAAAAACAACTTGAAAGTAAGGATAGGATTACTTGGCTCTGTTTGATATGATGCAGTATTTCATAGCTGAAGCATATACTTTTGTTTTATGTAATTTTACTGTCAATATGTCATTTCTTTCTCCACAACAGGAAAAAATAATGGTTCATATTCAAAGGAGAAGCAGTATTTCAATATATAGGCCTATAACAATTGATTATTCTATTTCTTCAAGGGTCTCCTAGCACAAAATTAGTGGTTTTTCATTGTGATTTCTAATGAGGTAAATTTGTAATATGTTGAGGACTCCTGATCTTTCTCCCACATCAACAATCAAATCAACCGTCATGAGTGGCCAATACTTGATTGAGAAGCTGAGCTTAGCATATCTCTTTAAAAATACTATCTATCTACCACATCAACCAATTTACACTGCCTTTCCGCGCCAAACTTACAAGGAACAGCCTGACACTGACTACCAATCACAACTCTTCAGTTTGCTGTACACTTGCTTCAAAGACTTAAGCCAGGAGGAAGCTCTGATCCAACTCGCTCCATCTCAGCAGTGTTGCCATGGCAATCAAACTTCAGCAGCAAACACCCTTGTGACACCAGTGTGTCCTATATGACAAATTACTGCAGCTTCACTGGTCTTGCCCACAGCCTCGTGGTCAACCACATAGTCCCAGTTTGACCAAATCTGATCAGTCCCCAGTTCACAGATGAAGTATAGAAGCTCAAACATTATATAATTTCATATATGACCAAAATACTTTACAAGATTTTAAGACATTGCAATCCTTTGAGAGAATTGATGCAGGCACCTTAAAAAAGATCAAGCTTGAAATCAAACAGCTCTTTCGCTCTAGGAAACTGTTGATAATGGCATATGGCAAGGAGGCACTCAGTCCATGGTTCAAATGTCTGCCACCATGCACACCATATGCTAGTAACCAGTGTGGATCATTGGTGTTTGAATTTGTGAAATGACATAAATTTTGGTGTTGTGAAGTTGATTGCTGAAGGCTTGCTGTAAAGGAGACACTATTTATTTTTCAGAAAGATGTACATTGCCAATGTACACCTCTTTGACCAATATGGAAAACTGTAATGGTATCAAATATATTGAAGATGAATTTAAGAATCATGTGACTATGCAATAATATACAATGACGATTACGATAACAATAACGATATACTTTATTTATTCCATACGGAAACTCTTGTGGCGCTTATTACTTTTTCTTTTAAAAGTACTTGCATTTTTGACCTAGTCAGTTTCCTCAAGAAAGAATATTTACAAAAAGTGGCAGTAATATTTCTATGTAAAGCATTCCATAAAGAAATAAAACTAAAAGTATCAGGTTCTCTGTGGAATTGCTTTCCTTTTTGATCCATTCCTAAACTTTCAAGATACAAAGACACCAAAGAATACTATAACTGAGTTATTGAGACAGATCATATTGCAGAATGATGTAATTATGTCATTTTGTAAGATGTATCTCTTCTGTGTTACATCACAGAATCATTGATGTGATGCCTTTCAAAACTTACATGTGATCCCCACAAAAAAAGCCATATAGATGTATGTCAGCCTTTATGTAATGCAAAGGATGTAAGAAGTTACATTTTACAATGTATATAACAATACACAATTACTCAAAAAAGACAGCAAGATTACATGTATGTTCAATTGCATATTTTCCTGTGGTTCAAGAAATTCTGATAATGCTGATCTGCAGTTGCAATTGTGGTCTCGTTTATGATATGATTGAAAATTATAATCGAGAAAAAGAAGAACATTAAGTATTCATAGTGAAAAAAAAAACCCAAAAAGTAAGGATACGATCACTTGGCTTTGTATGATATGAAGATGTATTTCAAGCTGAAGCACATACTTACGTTTTATGCAATTTTGATGCCCATTCCCTTTTCTTTCTTCAAAATCGGAAAATGGAATGGCTAATAGTATTTAAAGGTGAAGTAGCTTTCAGTAATTGTTAAGCATTCAAGTGTATGGTCAACTATCATAATTGAACTGTTCAAACATTACCAACAGCAACAGAAACAACATTACATTTGTAAATGTCACTGTCAAAGACTACACTATTATGGAAGACCTGGGTGACCATGTGGTCTGGAATCATGTCAGTGTCTATGCTGAGCAAGAATATTATTTTTCTCCTGTGAGGTAAACAATATAGTGAGGACTTCCGATCTATTACTCTTTTCATCACTAGATCATCAATAGAATCAATGCTCCTGAGTGGCCAGTACTTGTCTAAGAAGGCTGTGCTTATGCTATCTGTTCAATAATACTCTCTTATCTACTATATCCACCAATTTATACTACCATCCTACACCAAAGTTACAAACAACAGCCTGATTCAGACAACCAATCACAGCCCTTTGGTTTGCTGTACACTCGCTTCAAGCTCTGATCCAACTCCATCCATCTCAGCAGTGTTGCCATGGCAATCAAACTTCAGCAGCAAACACCCTTGTGACACCAGTGTGTCCTATATGACGAGTTACTGCAGCTTCACTGATCTTGCCCACAGTCTCGTGGTCAACCACATAGTCCAAGTACTACCAAATCTGATAAGTCCAGAGTGTACAGAAGATGTGTGGTAGCAAAAACTTAGTATGACTTCATATCTGATGAAAATACTGTGTTATATTTTAAGCAGTCTTAACATAACTGATTTTATTGTACTTAAGATAGTGGCATCACAATACTGAGGGCTTATGTAGTCTGGATTTTGAGCAGTTGATCTTGTAACTCCACAGAAACTGATTCGTTCTTCTTGGAAAATTTTAAACTTTAATAAATTTAACTTCTTTTTTTTTCGAAACTGTTGATTGTTGATCATGGTATGTGGTGTACAGACACTTAGTCCATGGTTTTAATGTCTGCCATTGTACATGCTGGTAACCAGTGTGGCTTGCTAGTTTCTTTAATAGCATTTTTCTTGTAAATTATAACTAATGTTTAATACGTTTTCATTCATTCTCTTTTCAGGTGAGTTCTGTCTTATTCCAATTGCTTTGGTCTGGTATTGTTGGTAAGTTTGCCATTTACTAAATCAAGAACATGATATGTATTATAAGTTCACCTCTTTCATCATTGGCAACTCTTTACTGTGTAATGTGAAAAGAAACACATGCTTTGAAATACCTTTCAGAATATAATGTATTGCCAATGAGTTCAGGAATCATGACTATACAATTGTGTAACAGAGCAAGATATATGATGCACATTACTTTTCAGAATATGAGAACTTCATTTTTGGCCTGGCTTGTTTTCTTGACAATGAAAATGTATAAAAAGCAGTAGAATTATTACAATGGAAAGCAATCATCATGAAATAATAGAACCATTAATAATATGTTTTAAGAGAAATAATCAATACTTTCTTTTTTCATCCAGTTCTAAACTTTCAAGATACAAAGACACAAAGAATGATATAACTAAACATTGAGATATATTCTATTGCAGATAGATGTAATCATGTCATTTGGTTTATGTATTTCTTTTCTGCATATAATATTGTAGTTCCTTAGACGTATCTTTCAAGAGCTACACCTGACTCCCACATGGACTGTAAATGTACGCATACATACATATAATAGCATATTTCAATTTCTATGTTCGAAGTTGGAAGTATTGTCATAGGAAATGGAAGGAGCCTCTCAATTGTTATAGATGATGTTTCAGTTGCCTGTCTGATAAATGGCATGATCACTTCCATTATGACAATCTACTGCAGTGCACAGCTCTGCCACAATAATATTTTCTTTTGGTTTTCTATAATGGAAACAATGAGCTTTGTTGGTTGTGTGTGATCAACAGATAGTCCACAACTACAGGTTGCTCTTGAAATTGAGTGTGGAGTGAGCATGCTATGTTGTATCAGAGTGTAAGGACAGATCTGGTGCAGACTGGAAAATGTGGTAAGCAGTTCCCAGAAGAACTTATCTGCTCGCCAGCAGTCTAGTCTAGTCATTATGTGAAATGACCTAGAACAAATTGCAACACAAATGGTTCCAGTGGCATTTGGTCCCTTAATATGTCAAGAAAGACATACTAAAAGTCCTGGAAAATCCATGTGGTGGAACACCCCAAATTAGCCGTAAATCCAAGATGGCCGCCATAAAAATCATGTTTTTTGCAAATAACTCAGAAACTATTAGATATAGACCCCATATGTGTATGAAACTTGAATATAAACTTGGGTATTACGGACATTTTGACACTATTCCCATGTCTCTATCTCTAATAGTTTTCAAGATATAGCATATTTGAATATCTCTGATTTTGCAAAAAAAGCTGTAAATCGTCAAAAATGTCATTTATGAGTCTTGCTTCTGAATACTTGAAGTACGACTTTTACCTTACCTATTAGAGATACAAAAGGAATAACTTGTGTTTAGTTTAAGACCCCAATCATGTCTCTACTTCTCTTCAATCCCCTATTGTGCCATATTTTGCATTTGGAAGTGTTCCTCGAAATCAAATTTATTTTGCTAAAATTGGCATTTTATGTAAAGGAAAGTGCTCATTTTGGGTCTGAAATGTACGAAATATTGTGGGTATGGAATTAAGCCTTTTCTGAGTTACTGCATGTGAAATGCTAGACATTATTAAACTAAAATCACTAAAGAATAACTGAAATAGACAAATTTTTCCTAACCATTTATTATCATCCATTTACGTCATGAGCGTCAATCATTGCCCAGGAACAAAAGTTAACTGGCAATTTATTAAGTAACTATTTACTTCTCTGAGACGCATGGCTTATCATTATAAAGCTCTCAGAGAGATCTATCTATCCATGTGAGAATCATACCTGTAACCAGTGATGTAGTTGAGGCCTGACCATTAAAGACTGAGGCGTCAGCCTCCAAGACCGAGACTATCTAAGTGTAGCCTCAAGGCCAGCCTCGAGGACCTCCAACAATGGCCCAAAGACACCTGAGACTGAGGCAATACCAAGGATTTGGAACCGAGACTGAGCCAAGGCTGAGGCCATCAAAATATGGCTCCAAGGCCGGCCTTGAGACATTCAACTGAGCCTCTAACCCTTACGGAAGTGCGAAATTGGCCTAATTTGCATTACATGAGTGAAGGCCTGTTCATTGGCTAGCTTTTGGAGTGTGTCTGGCTTAACACTCAATTCTGTGTCTATATAGGTGACAAAATTAGAAGTATAAAAATGATAATAAATTTTGCATTTAGATGTTTAAATTACACCTCTATGATTTACTTAGCTCATTTGGAGAGGCAATGTTATGAAATTTTGATAAAAATACAAAAACTGAACAAATGATAGATTTTGGACATTTTTTTGGAATTGTTGGTTCTCAAAAATGAGTGGCAATGACTAGATTTATAAACTTAAACAATTATTAAATATATATATGAGAATGTGTTTGCCCTGCACACATTTGTCATATGACCATGTTCAAATTGAAGATACTTCGAGAAATAAAGTTAAAAATTTCCAAAAAAATAACACAAGTCTACAATCACGTTTCAGTCAATTTTTGACATTGTTTATTAAAATTTAGTGACATGTGGTGAGATATATTTACACGAAAATATTTATAAATACAATGAATTAGGACTTCATGGCAGAAAAGCTGCTGGAAGCCGCGGGTCTGCTGCTGTGCAGCTTATTTTTTTTCTGATTACAAAAACCTTTCCATTTGCATTCTTGAGCTATATTCGGAAACATTTCAACCATGAGCGGAAGTACCAGTCATTGATAGTCATGGTATATATCAGGGCTTGTAAATAGATTTAATCCATCCATATATACTAGCATATGACAAGCCCAAGAAAGGCCCCAGACATGTGTGTTTTGATATGTTCGTCTGACGAACTTCGTCACAGATTCTATCAAATTTGACAGTTGACTATGAAAAACATTTCATCAAAATTCACAGTAATTGTTGGGTGTTGTTAGTTCTATAACTTGCAGATTCTTATATATTTAAACTTCACCTACACATAGGTGAAGTTTCTTGTAATCGGTATTATTTTTCTTTTTATTCTTTCCGACAAACCTCTTCGGAAAATTTTCAAAAAATTCATTTACATGGTCTACAATGACCTTATCACAAATTCTGAATATGAGTGACCTTGACCTATTTTTCAAGGTCACAGAGCCTTTCAAGGTCAAATTTTGCAAAACTTCAAATGCATGTAGGTCATCCGGTTATTACCGGATTTCACTTTCCTGTACATAGAAATGTCCTAGACACTTTCTACACAGCTTGACCTACTTTCATGAAAGTAGGTCAAGGTCACATTGCACAAAGTCCGTTTTCATGGTTTGAGGTTGATCACGGGATCTCAGAATCCGTAAGTCGTAGAGTCATACCGATGGTGCCAAAACGTGCCCAAACTCACGGGACATCTGCCCGACCCTTTATTTTTGATCTGCAGTACCGTGTTCTTGAGTTCCGTAATTTTAAAGACATACCGCGTCACCAAAACCAGTGACCTTTAGAATTTTTACCTTGAAATATCGATGTTAGGTCATAACATGTAATAGTAAACCCCCCCAAACATACACCTAATAAGCCCAAAATGACCTTTAAATTTGACCTTGACCTCATTTTTCAAGGTCATTTGACCCAAAAAAGTTAGAAAAAGTGCCATTTTCAGCAATTTTTTTCACCATGTTCTTTTCAAGATATCATCGTGATTTACTGTTGACAGATGAACATTGGCCTGCTTATTCCTAATATCTAACAATATTTTTTGTACCTTTGTTGCCGGATTTGTGAAAATTTTTTTAATATTGCTATCCAACAAAGGTTAAAAAATGACACATTTCCACGTTTTGGACAAGGAAATATTGCTTGTACAGGGTTACAATGCATGGCTGACCCCCCCTTTTCCATACAATGCCATTATGAAAATCATATTTATTTTGACCTACAAAATGTATTTCAAGGTCAAACTCAAGGTCAAACATGTCAAAAAATTTTACATTTTTGACATTTCATATTTTTTAACAAAGAAGGAATCAAGATATTGTTACAAAAATGATAGACATACTTGCTACAATACTTTAAAGGCTTCCTGTAAATTTTCAAGGTCCTCGGATTGACCTACGTTGCACTGTAAAGGTCAAAAGGTCAAAAAACGAGCGAAAAATGTATGATTTTTTTTTCACATTTCTCAAAGATAGCATCATTTCAAACGGCCGTAGCTCCGGTCCTAATTAAGATAGAGAAAATCTGAAAACAGATTTGGAAAGACCATATTCTCTTCTAGTTTTCATTTTCTGAATGTTTTGTCGTATCTCCGGCGGTTAAAAAGATCGCCGGACCCTGAAAATTTCATGTTTTTTTCCGAATTTTCACAATATATCATTATTTTGACAAGGAAGGAATCATCGTTTTTGGATCAACCTGCCTGGACCTCTTTGTAACATCTGTTTACATAATCCTGGCTAATTATATATGTTTTCATTGAACTGTTTTGGTTATAAGTGATTTTAAGTTAAAAACTATAGTTTTTCAGGTATTTCTCAAGTTCATATTACTGAATTGTACCATAATTTCAATCTGCGATAACTCCGGTTCTAATTAAGATACAGAGAATCTGTAAACAGATTTGAAAAGGCCAAATTCTCCTCTAGTTTTCATCTTCTGAACATTTTGTCGTAGCTATAACAGTTTAAAAGATTGCCGGACCCTGAAAATTTCATGTATTTCTTATGGTCAAAGAGATTACATGACCCTGAAAAATCGATGTTCTCAGAAAGAGCAGAAGATGTACTTGTGGATGTACTGGTGGATGTACTGGTTCATGTATTGGTTCATGTACTGGTTCATGTACTGGTTCATACACTGGTTCATGCACTGGTTCATGTACTGGTTTATCAACTCGTTTTTCTGTGCATACTTGCATGTACTCAATGTACAGGAAACATTCTTGTATTCTTGTGTATGCATGTTACTTAATTATGTATGATTCCTGTGTACTTTTCCATGTACCTTTTATTTGCTCATCTACTTGTGTCTGTTTCGAGTTACTGGTACCACAGTAGGTGAAGTTTTGTTACCGCTTGCGGTTACGTCTACTAGTTTTATCTCAAGTCTAATTGCTAAAAGCATGCATAGTAACAAACAATGTATAACAGTTTTTGATCACTGCTATGGTTGTATTTTAATTGGAATTTGTCATGTGACTTTGACTAGTTTTGTGCTTCTTCAAAATATGCAAATACTTTAAAAGAGAAAATACTTTGCATGCCAGAACATTATCAAAATAAGGAAGATGTACAAGGTCAACTATTGCATTGGCACCATATCTGCGTGTTATTTGCAAAACAGCTCTTCTTCTGCAATCTAAAAATTCGAATATCATATATATATGCTTGTATTGTCTATAGGGTATTATTGCTATTCATGCGCATGATTTCAACACAGAAACTGGTGATGTGCCACACTTTTTGCTGGAAACTTATAGGCCTAATATAGCCCAGCTTGAGACGAACAGCTTCTATCAAGCAGATAATTCTGCTCTGGATCTAATTACGGCATTGTTGGCAAAAAATAGATATCTAAAAGTCTTAAAACTACTGATGAAGCTGCTCCAACTAAATAATATTACTTTTATTGAAACCAAGTGGTTCTGTTAGTCTATGGATAGCCCTTTACTTCTGACTATTACCATATTTTGTAGTTCCGTAGCATAATGGTTAGCATGTCTGCCTTGTGTGCAGTGGATCCGGGTTCAAAACCCGCTCTGGTCATGTCCAGACTCCAGAGGTTATCACTATAATGATTGGTATGATTGTCGTTCAGTGTGGTGAGTGCCAGTGAGCAGATTTATCTGGAATGGGCACTATATAAAATCATACTATATATAACACGTTTTCATTTTGTTATGTGATCCCTTCAATCTATTGCCTTCTACAGTTGTCTGTTTGTTATTAATTTATTTGTCAAGGAGGAGACTAGGTGATCATTTTGCCCCAAAATTTCACTTTGTGAAGTGTGATTGTGAGTATGCCTTGATTTTTTCTGAAATATCAATTTGGAAAGCTGTATATATTTAAAATATAAATATTATGTATACAGGCCTTCACTCATGTCATGTAACTTAGGCCAATTTCGCAATTTTACACACTTCATTAGGGTTACAGGCTCAGTTGAAGGTAGCGTGGCCGATCTGGGGGCCATATTTTGATGGCCTTATTCTTGGCTCAGTCCCAGTGCCAAAATCCTTGGCTTGCCTCACTCTTGGTCTTGGAGGCTGATGCCTCAGTTTCTAATGGTCCAGCCTCAATCATATCACTGGTTCAGGTGTGATTCTCACATGGATAGATAGATCACTCAGAGAGCTTTAAAATGATATGCCATACGTCTCAGAGAAGTGACCAGTTGCTTCATAAATTGCCGGTAAACTTTTGTTCCTGAGAGCTGATTGACGCTCGTGACGTAAATCGATGATAATGTATGGATTGGAAAAATTTGTCTATTTCAGATTCTCTGTGTGATTCTTTAGTGATTTTAATTTAATAATGTCTAGCATTTCATATGCGATAACTCAGAATAGGCTTAATTCCATACCCACAATATTTCATACATAAATTTCAGACCCAAAATGAGCACATTCCTTCACGTAAAATGCCAGTTTTAGCAAAGTTAATAGAATTTCGAGGGAACACTTCCAAATGCAAAATATGGCACAATAGGGGATTGAAGAGAGGTAGAGACATGATTGGGGTCTTAAATTAAACAAAAGTTATTCCTTTTGTATTTTTAATAGGTAAGGTAAAAGTCGTACTTCAAGTATTCAGAATCAAGACTCACAAATGACATTTTTGGAGATTTACAGATTTTTTTTGTAAAATCAGAGATATTCAAATATGCTATATCTTGAAAACTATTAGAGATAGAGACATGGGAATAGTGTCAAAATGTCCGTAATAACCAAGTTTATATTCAATTTTCATACACATATGGGGTCTATATCTAATAGTTTCTGAGTTATTTGCAAAAAACATGATTTTTATGGCGGCCATCTTGGATTTACGGCTAATTTGGGGTGTTCCACCACATGGATTTTCCAGGACTTTTAGTATGTCTTTCTTGACATATTAAGGGACCAAATGCCACTAGAACCATTTGTGTTGCAATTTGTTCCGGGTTAGACCTAATATTTTCATATAATGACTAGACTAGTCTGGAGCACCACAAGCATGACAGGAGAGGTTGTTTCAACTTTGATGATTTTTGGCAAGGTGCACTTGAAGCTCTGGTCTTTAAAAGAGCATGGGGTGGGTGGAGAAACTCATCTTGGTTGAACAATTACAATATGGTTCACAAAGTGTCAGTATGCGTAGCTCCAAATAATGTTGTATTGTGAAAGATTGAAAAATTTTAGACATCAATCCATCTTTTAAAAGCCAATTAAATTTCACATACAAGTAAAACATATTCTACAATATAAATTAAATGGTGAGGGCATGTTCATACATGCAAGTTAAAAAGCCTCTCAGTTGTTGTAATTATATGCCTCTGTAGTTGCCTCAGATAAATGGCATGATCAGTTCCATTATGACAATCTACTGCAGACAAACAGTATGGAGCACCACAAACATGACAGCGGAGGATGTTTCAGTTTTGATGATTTTTGGCATCTTGCATTTGAACTAAATTTAGTTGAAGCTTTGGTCTTTCGAAGTATTGGTGGAGATGAGACTAGGGGGTTCTCCTGTTGCTTGACCAATTACAATGATATTATGGTTCAACCATGATAGTATGGTTGGCTTTTCAAGTTACTGTCAACACACTTTTGTACGGAATGTGTCTTCATTGAATGCTTGTCATTTCATTCAGTGTGGATGCAGTTACTTCTAGTAGTCTTCTGCCTATCATTAGTCCCATTATAATGTCTACCTAAATTTATATGTACACACATATGTATGTTTAACCTTCTAAGCTGTGAGGAATTATATTATTGAAAGGAAAAGGCCCTCAGTCTCACTCGTTGTATAGATGCTGTTTCTGTTGCCTATCTGATAAGTGGCATGATCGTTTCCATTATGATGATCTACTGCAGTGCAAACTCTACAATGACGTCTTTTCTTTTAATTTCCTATGGTGGATAAAATAAGCTTTGTTTGTAGTGTGCGAACAGCAGATAGTCCACAACAACTACCGGTTGCTTCTTGAAATTGAGTGTGGAGTGAGCATGCTATGTTGTATCAGAGTGTAAGGACAGATCTAGTGCAGGCTGGCAAATGTGGTAAGCAGCTCCCAGAAGAACTTATCTACTCGCCAGCAGTCTGGAGCACTACAAGCATGACAGGGGAGGTTGTGTCAACTTTGATGATTTTTGGCATGGTGCATTTGAAGAGTTGAAGCTTTGGTCTTTAGAAGGTATTGGTTGAGAGGAGACAGGGGTTCTCCTGTTGGTTGACCAATTACAATGATATTGTGGTTCAACCATGATAGTATGGATGGTTTTTCAAGTTAGTGTCAGCACACTTTTATAAGGAATGTGTCTTCAGTAAATGCCTGTCATTTTATTCAGTGTGGATGTAGTTACTTCTAGTAGTCTTCTAATGTCAAAAACTGTCATTAGTCCCACTATATATCGTCTACTAAAATGTATATATATGTACATGTATGTTTTTCATTCTAAGTTGTGAGGAATTATATTATTGAAAGGAAAAGGCCCTCAGCCTCCCTCATTATGTAGATGCTGTTTCAGTTGCCTATCTGATAAGTGGCATGATCGCTTCCATTATGACGATCTACTGCAATTTCACAACACTGTTGCAATATCTTTTCTATCATTTTCTCTGTTGGAAACAATGAGCTTTGTACGCTGCTGCAGCAGTATGTGACCAACAGATAGTCCACAACTACAAGTTACTTCTTGAAATTGAGTGTGGAGTGAGCGTGCTATGTTGTATCAGAGTGTAAGGACAGATCTGGTGCAGGCTGGCAAATGTGGTAAGCAGCTCCCAGAAGAACTTATCTACTCGCCAGCAGTCTGGAGCACCACAAGCATGACAGGGCAGGTTGTTTCAACTTTGATGATTTTTGGCATGGAGCACTAGAAGCGCTTGGCCTTTAAAAGGTATGAGATTAGTGCAAGGCTACAGGGGATCTCTTCTTGTTAACCAGTTCAATATGGTTCAACCATGGCATTATTGCTTGGCTATAAGAAATGTCTACTATTTCATCCAGTCTGGATTCTGGTATATCAACTCATCTTTCATTCCATCATAATGATTATTATTTCATCTGAACAATATGCATTATGTTTTGCCTCCATTTGTTTTCATGAATTCTACCTACAGTGATCCCTGATTCATAAGAAGCCTAGTTGTAAGACCAACTTGCTTCATGATACCGGCTTCTACTACTCTCCGTTGTATTTTTGGTGCTTTTTGCATGGCGAAGAGTGATAGCACCCCCATGAGAGACCACTTCATGGCCACAGTTCTAAGAGGTCTCATAATTTAAGGACCAATGTATTTGTATCTTTTATGTCTTTGTTCAACTGGGATAGACAAACTGACCGCCTCTGCAGTCTTCACCAACATGTGTGAGAAATCCTTTTCGCAAAAGCAATTTTGTATGTTTCACATCAAATTAAATCCATCATATCTGAAACATGATCCCCATTAGATTCGCAACAGACACGTTGAACATATCATTTCATGGAATGGTATGCTTAGGTGTTCGCTCGAAATGTTATGTTTCCAGTTTTGCCGGTTGGTTGAAACGCATTCATGACATGTCGGCCATTGACCGATGGAAGCATTAAGGATGATTTTATGGATGGGTTGCCAGCACACACGGCATAAAGGCTCAAGTGCTGCAATATATTGTCATATATGTTTGTCATAAACTGTGTTCTATCTGACATTAAACTGTAACGTAGGGCTAGAATAAAAGTGCGATTTGTGTGCATCCAGACCGTGGCATTAACTGCCAAAATGATGGTGTGTAACAGGGTCATCCATTGCCTCCACTGCTGCCCCACACTGCAAAGCATTTTCTGTGAATTGTAAGGCAGGTCACCTACAATTAAGGGAGTGGGTGATATGATAGGGCTTGACTTCCTGTATATATGCGCTTATTTAGTATAATAGGACAGGTAGGGAAGACAGTAATGGGGCAATGTGCACTTTTAGCACAGGATGAACCATACATCACGGGTTGTCCCTACCAGCAATTGAACCCTAGCCTATAGAGTTTAGCAGCCAAGTATTGGATGGATGATAGATGAGGCTTTAGCCCCGTATTTATGCACTTTGTAGGCAAATTTCGACAGGAAGTGGACATGGCTACGAGGCAAAGGATGATTTACGCAGCCCGTCCAACATAGGTCCAGGTGACACGGTAAGAGTTGGATTCGGACACCGGACCCAGCGATTATCAGCCTAGCATGATACCACTAGCCCAACCCTCCCTCCTGTAGCAGCCAAGTGCACTAACACTTAGACAGGCTCCAAAACATGTCATATATATATGCAAGTAGTTTCTCGCTTCAGTACATTTAACAGACAAGTCAAAATTATCTGGTCCCATACAAATATATGTTATTACAACCAAAATTTAGAGTGAACCTCCATTGCACACCATTGCAGCTTTCCCAGAGATAGAAGCTCTATTGCTGATATGCATACCATATTGCAAATATGGTGGAGAGACCCGCATCAACAAGGAATGCGTATGAGTGGCCACATGACAGATTGGGCCTCTTTTTTATTGCCTCTTCATTTGCCTACTAGAGGCACTACTGTGTAGGTGGTACATATATTTATGAATATACTCGTGTTGCAGCCAATATATACCTTCTTTGCACGCATAAATGGTCCATTCACGACCAATACTGCAAGGAAAACTGTATTATGTGTAATGCGGTCAAGCAAAGAAGTATAAATGTTGGTATAGACAGACTATAGTTATCTGAAAGGTCAAAATGATGATAAAATGTAAGAAAATCCTGTTTTAATATCATATATTCCTGATCTGATATGTAAGAGGACTGCACTATCCAGGACATATACCTACTTTAACTACTTACAATTTTGCAGGATGGATTATTGCAAAAGTATAATTGGAGCCCCTATACTCTGTATAGGGGGCTCTATTGTGGTGAACGTGTGCGTCGTAGATCACCAGCCAGTCTATTATTTTGTAATGAGGTCTCCAGCAAGCTTATATTGGGTATTCCCTCAAATGTCATTTCACTTTATTCTATGTATGTTAACTTAGGTTCTTGTACGTATTTCAGTGGCGGATCCAGACAGGGTATTTTGGGGGGGGGGCTTGGAAGAATTTTTGTAATGAGGTCTCCATCAAGATTACATTGGGCATTCTCTCAAATGTTATTTCACTTATGATGGCAATCAATGATGGCAATCACAGAACTCATTTGCCCCCTCCCCTTAGGTGCCCCCCTCCCCTTAGGTGCCCTCTCCCCACCACTGTGCCCTCTCCCCACCAATGTGCCCTCTCCCCACACATGTGCCCCCTCCCCACACATGTCCCCCCTCCCTACCAATGTGCCCCCTCCCACCAATGTGCCCCCTCCTGACAATGTGCCCCCTCCCTACCAATGTGCAACCTACCTGCCATTGTGCCCACTCCCCGCCAATGTGCCCCCTCCTTACAAATGTGCCCCTTCCGTACCAATGTGCCCCCTCGCTACCAATGTGCCCCTCGCTACCAATGTTCCCCCTCCCTACCAATGTGCCCCCTCCCTACCAATGTGCCCCTCCCTACCAATGTGCCCCCTCCCCGCCAGTGTGCCCCCTCCCTACCAATATGCCCCCCCGCCAATGTGCCCCCTCCCCACCAATGTGCCCCTCCCTACCAATGTGCCCCCTTCCCCGCCAATGTGCCCCTCCCTACCAATGTGCCCCTCCCCACCAATGTGTCCCCTCCCTGCCATTGTGCCCCCTCCCCACCAATGTGCCCCATCCCTGCCGATGTGCCCCTCCCTATCAATGTGCCCCTCCCCACCAATGTGCCCCCTCCCTGCCATTGTGCCCCCTCTCTGCCAATGTGCCCCTCCCTACCAATGTGCCCCCTCCCTGCCATTGTGCCCACTCCCCGCCAATGTGCCCCTTCCCCGCCAATGTGCCCCTCCCTACCAATGTGCCCCCTCCCTACCAATGTGCCTCCTCCCTGTCAATGTGCCCCCTCCCAACCAATGTGCCCCCTACCAATGTGCCCCCTCCCACCAATGTGCCCCTCCCACCAATGTGCCCCCTCCAAACCGATGTGCCCCTCCCTGCCAATGTGCCCCATCCCTACCAATATGATCCTCCCTACCAATGTGCCCCTCCCACCAATGTGCCCCCTCCCTGCCAATGTGCCCCCTCCCCACCAATGTGCCCCCTCCCTGCCAATGTGCCCCCTCCTCACCAATATGTCCCCTCCCCACCAATGTCCCCCTCCCTACCAGTGTGCCCTCCCCCCATCAATGTGCCCCCTCCCAACCAATGTACCCCCTTCCCACCATCTTTGTCAATTCCATTTCTCCCCCCCCCCCCTTGTGGCCATTGCACCTTTGGTGCCTTCTAGTTTCAATTTGTTCTATTATTTACACGGTATTACACCTATTTCAGTGGCCCCGTTCTATTATGACAAATGAAACTGGTGACTTGCATAGAATTCCTAACATAATGCCGCTATTCCCATTTAAAACTTCTTGAAATATAACCTTGTATTGAAGAGGCATGAATGTTTACCCAATTTGTCATTCTTATCTATCTATCTCTGTTGCAAATGTATGCAAATGCAGCGGCGGATCCAGGGTGGGGCCAGGAGCTCAGGCTCCTCCTAAATCACTGAGATAGAAATAAAATTTTGCAAAAAATGCGGAGCAACTGAATGCCGTAATGAAACCTACACGGGCTTCCTATATAAGTTTTTGGTTTCTGACTTTAGTCACTCCTGTATACATATAAAGCCGACATTTCGTCCCAGTGGGACAGCATTCCATTGGAATGATTATTTGGGGACTTCGTGCTACAAGAAAATAATTACTGTCGCCCTTACCGTGAAATAAATAATTTCCTGCCGAGGACAACTGCAAGGCCTTCCCTTGATTATTAAATGGTTGCCCCCCATGTGAAAATGTGAAAATATGGGCGACAATTTCGTCCCTGTGGGACAGCATTACATGCGTTGAACCATCCCCTATCTCATGCTGCATCTAGTTCAATTTAAAGTTAGGGTTGAAAATTGAAGCAAGTCTGTTTCCAGCAAACTTTCCCAAGGTTGCCTGTCTGGGGAAATCATAATATCTACTACCTCTGTGATCTTGTTGGGTATGTTTTAAAAACAACATTAATATTTTTCTATATATATATATATTTTTTTTTTTTTGCTTTTAGAAGTTAGTCCTTCTTGGCCATCCTAGGTTGGCCATTGAAACAGAAATGTGTCATTTATCGATATGTGACTGTCAGAATACCTACTGACCCCACTTATATATCATACTTTGACCAAATGACATTATATCAGTAGGTGAAGTCTATTTTTGTATTGACTTTGTAATATGTGGTCTTGGGTTGAGGGAGCAATCCCTGGGCAGTCTGAACCTCACCATCTAATATAGTGCCTTGATGTTATAAATGCTGCGTTCAGAGCAGGTCTATTGTTGAGGGTTTTATGAATGTGGGGGGACCACCAGTTCAACAACCTAGCCATCCACTTGGCTATATGCTTGGCCCTCAGCTTATAAACACATCTATCAACTCAAAATACATACAAAATACCACACAAATGGTTTTGGAAGGACAACAATTTCGAAGCCCACACAAGTTCTGGCTTAGTGCATTGATATGAGTTGGAAGCCTTTATAAAAAAAACTATTACCGTAGAACGGGGTGACTTTGAACAGTCCGGGGTGGCTTTGAACAGTCCGGGGTGACTTTGAACGCTTTTCTGAAAAAGATAGATCCGCTGTGAATGCAAAATTAAATAAGATACTGGAAGCTTATATACCGTACAAGGGTAGCTTATTTAATTTTGCATTCACAGAGGATCAATCTTTTTCAGAAAAGCGTTCAAAGTCACCCCGGACTGTTCAAAGTCACCCTGTTATACGGTATATTATATTCAATGTGGAGATAAGCAAGATGGATATTGTAATGCAGGCTTTTGCATGAGAACGTTTATATTTAGCTGAACAACTGAAATGCTTATATTAAAACCAAAAACCTTTTTTCTGGAGGGTGTATTATGTATAGCTCTATTTAATGGACATTGTACAGGATGAACCTGGTTCTATCAATCAACATGATGATGTATGCATTTGACTATATATCTATCTATGTGCAATAATGTTATTGTTGCTGAGAATAAGGATTTCAATTTACACTCTATATAGTTGCACGACATCACATTATTTATAGGCCAATAGTTTGTCTGTTGTCCTAGCTGTGACATGAAGCTGAAAAAAAAAATGACATCATGTTTGCCCATCTGACATCAAGTTCAAAATATAACAAACATCAAATCAAGATTATTTATTTCAATAGATGATTTCAAGATGGAAGACGAATGTTTATCCCTTAAAATTCAAATTTAGTATCTAGAGTGTTTCAGTTATTCAATTCTCCCATAGTATTTACAAATGCTTACAAGGTCGGCTTATGAGAAAAAGGACTCATGAAGAAACAAACTGAGGGAAAATACAAATAAGCCAACACATGCAAAGGTATATGACGGCTGACAATTTATACATTAGGCACAGAATACAAATAGAATTCCTCTAGAAACCTGTGTAAGCACTAGCCAGATATAAAGGGAACTGGTACTGAACTTCTGTTTCATCTTAATATGACATTTTCTCACAAATAAGATGTTAAATCTTAGAAAAAAAAATCTGTATTCTCTTTAGAGTTCTCTTCATTATTAGAAAGAATGTCAGATTAAAACACTGGCACGTCAAAAAAAAGGCGCTAATGCTTTCAATCATTTGTACATGTGGTGTAAATTTTGTTGATAGTACCGGTAATCCTTGAACGTTAAGAAAAATTAAAACAATGAAAGAAATATACACCATATCTTTGGCTTGGGAGCATTTCAACCTTTTCCCACTCTTTGTTGTTAAGTAAATAGTTTTTTTCCATGTGAAATATATTTTTATCTTAGACTTTCTACTGATGTCAGGGCTCTGACTTTATTTCATTTGCTCAAGTATAACTATATATTTTTCAGTGTGTTCAATAATAATTAACCCAGTTATAAATGTGTACATGTTTACCAGACAGGAAATAGATGTGGTTGCAAATATGTCACTTTTTTGTTGATGGACAAGATGAATGATGTAGCAGAACTAATGAAAGTTTTAAAGACCAAACAGCTTTCGAGGAAATAAATAGTCGACCAACAGCCAGGCTGACCAGGTAATGGAGTAGTGAGGTGTGGGCAAGATATGGATATGAGCTGCCCCGAATACTTTAAGGCTCATCTTAGCTGGTCCACAATTACTGGACCACTTACTGAATGGCATAAGGGATTGATTACTGTCCTGGCTGAGGTGATTACCCATGTATTTATGCAGAGCCAATCACCAGGGTCTATTGTGCTGCTGAGATGGAAGGTATTACACTCTTTACATTCAGAGCAGAAAAATGTGTCCACCAGAATGACTTGTTGAAAAATGAGGAATAATTTTCCCCCAGCCTCACTGAGGAGAGAGTCAGGGCCATGCAAGAAAAAAAGAAGCTGATGATTCATATTAACATAACAAGCATATCAGTTCTCTGCCCTCCCCTCCCTCTCCCTTATTCTTACCCTGAGATTGGCTTGAATTTCTCTGTCACTATATGAGATCATCAGTGTTTCCATGATGCCATAAATTTGCACCACTTAGTGAAGGCTCGTCTGCAAGTTCTTATTGTAATGGCAATCTTGGTTGTTGCGTTTATTCTTCTGCGCTTCCTATGTCAAAAGAGAGTGATACTGCATCAAAACTCCTACTAATCAGCAGAGAGATCAATCTAAATTAATCAATCATGTAGTCATCAGTCAGCCAGCCATCCAGACAGTCAGTCAGTTTCCTATTTGTATCCTGTATGTACACAAATTGATGATTTCTATCTATCTATCTATCTATCTATCTATCTATCTATCTATCTATCTATCTATCTGTCTACCTATCTATCTATCTATCTATCTATCTATCTATCTATCTATCTATCTATCTATCTATCTGTCTATCTATGTGTGTCTCTAATCTATTTTTCTATCTATCTATCTGTTTCTCTAATTCTATCCATCTGTGTATCTCTATCCTTTCTTGCAACACATTTTCTTCAGCAACTCTCACCCCCTTGATATTGCAGTCATTGATTTCACCCTTGGGTTACAAGAAACAACCGAATGTGTACCATTACTTGCTATTCTGGGCAGGAGAGTCACAGGGGCTGAGCAATTTACACTTTTCCTATCACCAGAAATTAAACCTGCCCACCCTCTTCAAGCCATGTCCGCTGATGCATAATTGGTTGGGGTTCTGCGACCCAGATAAACTTTACAGCCTCCCAGCTACCAGCAAACCTAATTTTCTCACAAATTCTGGCCCATTGCATCACTCGACCAGCTCGGCCTGCCCGATTGATCTGTCAGAAAACGACAAGGACTCGCCCGCAACCCGTTCAGGGACCTCGTCTCCCAGAGAAGTAGAATGAAGAAATCGGCTGACCTTTTTGACTCTCCGGACAAAAAACTTTGACGTCTGACGTATGTTTTCAAGGCAGACCGGGGAATGGACTGGAATACTGTGAAGTTCTTAGTTTGAATGTGGGCGCAAGGATTACTGCACCGAAGCAGAGTTGGTAAAATAATATTGAAACATGTGCCAAAAATATATTCTCTGATTCTATGTTTTGTAGACATTTGACATTTTCTCTTAAACCAGACTCACAGTCTCACACTAATAATCACAACCTGTCAAAACTTCATCCACCATCAGTTCAGAGACCTTGTCTGCTGAGAAGTAAAAATTAGAAACATAGTAACTGACCTTTTGTACTTCTCCAACAAGAAACTTTTGCACCTCGGGGACATTTTCAAGGTGAGTGAGACGAATACTGTTTAGGTGTCTGACTGTCTGAATTTAGCCAAGAATTTTCCATATAGTGACAGGATAGTGGAAAACATTTTTAGAAAATAATATTCGAAAATAGAAAAATATTATGATTTATTTCTCTCTATGGTTCTAACGTCTCGTAAATTCTATGTCTGACACTGATGACTATTTATCCTTCAGAAATGTCCGCGACAGATATCCCTGATGTGTGAACGTGTGTTAGACTAAATTCTTGTGCAAAGGATTTCCCTTGCTACCCTAATTTTTGATCTAGAAAAAGTTGACATATGGTTTATGTTTCCAGAGTATAGACTAGGGAATATAATGAATACAGGGGAGTACATGTATGTAGAATTGGCATGAAGACGGTGTCATAATATGTTGCAAATAAAATGTATGTGGCATCTCACAGCTTAGTATCAAGGGAATTTTGTCTTAAATTTACAACCTTGCATGTTTTAACAATTCCAACAAAATATAAATTTATATTTTTAATATATTAGTACTGTACACCAATTAGTTCTATATGAACACTGAAGCTAAATCTAAATACATTTACATTGGTGACGGTTTTCAAGAAAATTCAATACACACGCTTTAAAATGGTCGGAATTCCTTGCCAGAGAATACCAGCCTTAACTTCACACAATCTTTGTCATGAAACGGCCTGATTTCATACTAAACCTCCTGTGAATGTGGTAGCGGGGCAGATTTGTCATGAATAGGCACAAAATAGTGCGTTTATACATAGAAGCATGAAACTTGGCACAACGTTTAAAAACATCTTAGAGAATATATTTAGATAGGGAGCCACTTCAGATTTGACCTGGTTGACCCATGGCAGCCATTTTCCAAGATGGCGGCTAATTCTCTCATTTTCCTGCTTTCTGTTGAGCGCCTGTAGTTTGACCCTGTGAAAACACTACACATTATTCCTTCTACAGATCTAAAAAACATAATTACTTGATTTCTAGTTTGAACAGAGAAATTTCAGGGCAGTCAGGGTCCATTTTGTTGGAATTTTGTACAAATGGAGCATTTATCGCGGTATCCCATAGTTTTGTGTAATCGCAATTGATATTTAAACAGACTATATATTTGAATTCCTTGTAAGAAGAGCTTTCAAATGAATGGTCGCATTGATAGTTTCTGAGAAGGCTTTGTCAATTGAACTTGAGAATGGAAATCTTCAAAAAACATTTTATTTTCATTTTTTTCCATTTTCATACAAAATTGTCGTAACCCATAGATGCGGGTACTCATTTGAAAGCTCTTCTTGCAAGGAATTCAAATATGTAATTAATTTTGAGATATATTAAGAATTGGCGAAACCATCCGAAACCGCGAAAATTCAGTGTTTGAATCAATATTTGTACCAAAATGGATGCCTACATGATTGAAATTGTTCAGGCTGCAAAAAAATGTGATACTAATGTTCTGAATACCTAGAGAAGGAATAACAAACACTATTTGCACATATTCTATTTGTAGGAACCACACAAAAAGCAGTAAAATGGAAGAATTGAGCGCCATTTTGGAAAATGGCTGCCAACAGTCACCTAAGCTAAGTCTGAAGTGGCTCCCTATCCAGATATGTTCGTTAAGATGTTCTTTAAGTGTACACCAAGTTTCATGCTTCTATGTATAAACGCACTATTTTTTTACATACCTGCCCCGCTATGGCTGATTCACCAGGAAATGTTGAATGCCTTGAATAGCTCTGATTCTTGATCTAGCCTTCCAGAAGATCTGCTTGTCAAACTCCTAATGGCGATCAGAAGCTGCCAAATGCTGCCAAATGCTGCCATTTTCAATTCAATCTGTTCCAATCTCTGAGGTGGCAGAGCGACTTGCACTGTAAATATCTTTCTGTAAAATGTTCACTAGCCATTGACCAGTTGTCAGTTTTTCTTTTAACGTAGATATGAAGTACACCTTTTTACTATTCCTTCATATCTTCTACTTCTGAAACAACTTCTTTGTACGTGTATCTATAATAAAAATAGTTATATTTGTGTCAAAATTACTTTCATTGGTTATATTATTATGATATATCTTTTTATCATTGTTATGCATGACTGATTGAGCACTTGTGAAAGTACAAAAATTGCTTTGGTGTGCAGACTATTCTAGAAATACTTTTGCAGTATTTTAAGGTTCTAAGTGACGGTACTTTCAGCTGAATCGAGAACGTGTTATAGCATCATGAAAAAGGCGGTTAAGATGCACTTTGGGAGAATTATCTCTTTGCAAAATGCATAAATGCATGAATCGGCTAATTGCAAGTAACCTTTATTTGGCTTCATGCCGCTACTTAAGTGTTTCAAAGAAACTTCAGTTCAATGTCTCAAATATTGACTTAGACAAAAGCTATTTTCTGGAGGCTATCACTGTCTCCAAAAATAGACCGCGGCTTATTAGATTTCGGCGCCCAGAGATTTCTTGGTGTCAAGTTAAGCTAGCATTCCACCGCCTTTATTGATAGAGTAGATGGTGTCTTCTCGATACAACCTTTAAAACAAGGCTTCGGTGTTTCCTGATCCCGCCTTTATATGACATAGTTTGTTTTGAAATATTCTGAATGACGTGGTTTGTTAAAATTCACATGTGGTGAAAAAACAGTACCAAGCGATTATTTAGAGTGTTATTTTCTTCTTTTTATGCTCTGATTTTAGCAAACTATATGCTCCGAAGAATAATAAGTTGAGGAAAGTAGGTCAACTGGCTTTGATGTTGTCATAGATTGTTGTGACACGATGTTCGAAAAGTAGGTGAACTGGCCTTGATGTTTCCACAGAGTGTTGTGACACGATGTTCGTAAATATGTTTTGACAATTCCTTTGGGATTCGCTCTATGTTGACTTTATCGAGTTGCTCTGTAATGCAGTTCCCTGCTGCAGACTCAGGCATGATGAAACAGGGTTTTTATTCCCAAAAGGCAATGTTTGGGCACAGTGTTTTAAGGCCCAACATTCCTTCATGGGATTTGCTGTGTGCAACTCATGAATTTCACATCAAAACAAATGTATAAGAAAGTTATAATTAATCCATAATTCAAAAGTTTTGAGACTCCAGAGGGGATGTAGAAGAGAGGCTGCAGTGATGGAACATTTTAGTCCCATGTTTTACATAATGGCAGTAATTGTTAACTCATTTAAGTGATTGTAAATGCCAAGCAGCTGTAATTAGTTTACAGCCAGAGGCATTGAAAGTCCCTAGCTGCAAGTCATTGATAAGTGTAATCAATAGTCAATGAAATATGGCCACAGAAGCTAATTTCCTTCTGATTGGAGCAGGCTCACTTATAATTGCTTTGATACAATCAATGAAGCAGCATAATGAGTGGATTGCCTCAGAATTGCATTAGTAACTGGCACTAACTGCAGTGATATGGGAAACAGCCCTTGCAAACGTTTGATTGCATTGTGGAGAGTTTCATTGAGTCTGAAGAAACACATGGGGCTGAGATTGGTTCAAGATCCATCAAGTTTTACAGCACTCTCAAGCTGCTGTTAGTCATAAAACTGAAGACTGAGCTGCTGTCAAATGGGTTTCCTGCAGCTTAAAGCTGTAATCATGAGGCAAAGCACAGGCAAGACACTAGCCATTCTGTTGACAAGGGGATAACTGAAATTACAGCCTTGAGACCCTAGATCTCTGTCCATGTCTACAGTCTTTCACATGATGCCTTGAGAGTCTCGCAATGCCAAACTTCCAAAAGGGTCTTACAAAGCTTGACGCTGGATACTGCAGGATAGTTATTTGTAAATCCTTGTTGAGTCGGGCGGTCTGGCTTCTCGAGCTGGCTACACAGAAAAGAACGGAAGAGAAATTGGAAATTTATTCTGTAGGGATCCATCCAAGCGGATATGGATGTTTTCGCTGACCACTTCCATGAGTAGGCACAGAAAGGATACAGAGTGGAAGTGACGTCTTAGGTGGGTCGGAGCCAATCACACGGGTTCGGGTCAATCTGTCCGTCCTGTCAGGCTAAGCCACCCCGATCAGCCTTCCTTCTTTTCTTAGTGACGCATCACAGGCATATTTCTCAAAGAATGACGGATGCTTTTCAAGATATAATGATATGAAGAGAAACGCATGAGATGGGTCTCCCAGATAATGGCAATTTAATGCTGTGTTGCAAGCGGGCCACTATTGAATTGCCGAGGATAAAGCGTGCCGTCCATGGATAAAATGTCATTTGTCAGATCTCGATATCAGTTTGGCATCGGAAACCAGACTGAATTAGGAATTGATTAGAACATCATGGCATGTCAGCTACCTTCTGGAAATGACTGTGAATCCAGCGCCCTGCTTTGAGCTCTCGCGTCGTGGTCCTGTTTCCCAAAAAAATCATTAGCTTCAAAGACGTGTGCACTTGTCTCAGTTCTTGGAGGATCATTAATTCATTGTGGCAGATGTCTAATGACTACTATACCGTACGGCGGTTCTCAATCTTACGAGGCCGTCCTATGAATATTTGTTTTACTGCCTTCCAGAATCATTGCTACTCTGATTCATGTAAAATATGAACACAACCTTTGTGATCATGACATTTGAATGTGCAATATGATCCTATTGATGCAATAAACAAATGATTTCCAGCATTTCATAATTCAATAATGAAAAATTAGGCTCATTGAGTTATAACGACAGTACATCGTTAGTGTCCTTTGCCTTTGTGAACTCCAGCTTGTTCACTGAGTTACTGGCAACCATGTTCTGCTAGGAAGATGAAAATGTGATTAAAATCTGATTGTTATGAATATAACACATTGCAAATAAATTCAGTTTTTCTTAAAGCCTGTAAAATGCTGCCTGTTAGTATTATTCATATAAAAGATATAAAGCTTTAGAAATCATTCATAAAATTACTGATAATTATGTTGAATGGACATTTATTATTATTATTGGTTAATTGGCACTCATGTACAGATATCAAATCATCCAGAAATCAAATTGTGATGCCACTTGGGATTGACAGTAGGTTGCCTTAGCCTTGGGTTGTCAGGGCCCAGGAAATGGAGGTCAGGGAGGGTTATCATTAGGACAGATCCTTGTGTTGTTTGGTTGTCAAATGCACAGAGCAAACAAATCCTTTGTGTGTGAACATAACCTTGCTTAAAGCATTTCCATGTGAAAGTTTTCACATTTCCAAGCTGGCCATTAACGACGGCATGCTCCATGGGAAAAATACGTGTCTTTAATAAGCGTATAATTAGCCGCGTGGCGAACATCAAATGGCTTTCGAAAATTTAATCAGGTTGCCAGAAGCCATCGCTCTGGCCATGCAAAAACTAAATGTGCACTCCTTTGTCGGTTGAGAGGCCTTAAATTACATGCGCCAACATGTCTGCTCATGTAAAGACAATAGGTACAAAGTCCTTTAAAACAATAGGTGCGCTTGAAGTAGAAGTTTTTCTTTTCCCATTTTCTCAAAGAAGATTTGACCCCTTTATAACTGACTTTCTTGCACCAACTCTTCGAATGGGCCTGTAATTCCAACTAAAAAGTACAAAAAGGTAAAGGTAAAGGTACTTTTATTTAACGTGGGTAGCCAAGCTAAGTCTGTGACTTGTTTCCAGTTAGGCCCAAGGTGCCTCCAATTATCGTCTGATGCGAACGATGATGTCGTGGAATGACATGAGGGCCAGCCTAGGGATTGAACCCTTGTCTCATGCTTGTGAGGCGAGCGCCCTACTGACTGAGTCAAAAAACATATTGTTGTACTATAATGGTTTGTGATCCAAACAAGGTAATGTGGAGGAGCGGAGATGTATTTAAGCATTCAAGGTTCCTGCAGTGCAGTTGCTGCCATATGAGCTTTTCAACCTTTGCTAAAATATACAATCAGTATACGCATGCCCCCCGGCTCGAGTCCCCGCATTGTCGCATATTTTCTTTAAAATTTTACTCCTCCCTTGATCTGCGGCTGCATTGTACCAAGACCATATTATCTATTCCTTGGTTTACTTGCAACTTTCCCTCCACCACCTCCTCCTTGAAAGTTATCAGAGGAAAGTGTGGGCAGGCCATATAGTAATCGCTCTTGTATAATATTGATAGAATGGAAGAATAAATGTGTTTATATGTCATGAGTATTATAAAATGCAGTCTGCAACAGAGGTTCCTCTTTGTTAATAAGAGCTGAGGATTGATAGAATTACAAGCTGAATTTCTGGATACAGAGACAGATAGACAGACAGACAGACAGATTGACAGAGATAGATGGATAGATAGATAATAGATAGATGGATGAGATAGATAGATAATTGATAGGTAGATGGATAGATAGATAGATAGATAGATAGATAGATAGATAGATAGATAGATAGATAGATAGACAGACAGATAGACAGATAGACAGGTAGATAGATAGATAAACTGACAGTATATCTATATATGATTGATTGACTAAGTGATAGCAATAAACGTGGAAGATTAATATAGTATCTTTATTCAGCCCACAAACCAAAAATCTGTATGTATGTATGTAAGTAATTTTTTCCCAGCAATATAGTGACAAGGCCAGGCAATCTACATTCTTGTGCGGTGTAAGGTGTGCTATTTTAGATATAATCCCTGAGAGACGCAAAGGTCAGAAATTTCGCTTGGCTGTCATTTTAGCTCTTGCAGGCCTCAGCAGATTAAGGCTTGACAGTCCAAGGACACTGAATTCTGCCAGATTTGACAGTTCATTTGTTTCAACCGTTAAAATTTGCATGCCTCCCTTGGCAAGGATATAGCAACTTTCAGATTCATTTGAATGAAGTATCTTCATAAGTTGTATGTAGCTTACTTGTATGGACTGGTATTGATAGAGAGCTCTTCAAATTAAGGTAGATTATGCCCAATACTTTTTTATGGTAGTATCAGCTGAGTGGGAATGTCTGCTTCACTTCAGTCAAATATTAGATCACTCCAGGAATTTTTATTTTCATCTTGCAAAAATGCTTTGATTGGATAATTTTTTGAGGGGTTGCACTTTTTTCAATTGAGTAAATCACTGACATGCAGTGTTGTATTTGTACTTGATTTCTCATTGATTTAATGTAATGAAACTTAGAGACTTCCGAACAAAAAACAAAAAGCATTGCTGCATATGATTGTGCATTGCTTTTGAACTCCTGTGTCATGTTATAGGACATAATTAAGCAAGTCATGTTTTGAAACTGCAACAATTTCCATCTAATATGATGTTTTTTATCCAAATTTAGCAAATTGCCAATCGATTGTGCTCAATTTCAGCTCATGCAATTCCAATCAAAATTCATAAGAGTTTCTTTACTTTTGCTGATCTGTTGATGAAGTAAGACGCATTGGCATTTCATTGCTTTCTAATTTGTTTAAACTGGGCTGTCTTTTTTAATAGGTGCAAATATTTTCTCAGATAATGCTTTGAAGGTAACCTCGAAATGGCAGTAAATTGAAGAAGCATTATATCATCAATGAAGCGTGTTGTTGTGGCTCAAATTTGGAGAAATTTGCTTTGCAAAAACAACAAGCTATTTTCACACTAATTACTCAACAACCTGTCGATTTCACAGGAATGTTTACATTATGTTTTAGTCACAATTCATCGTAATTCGTCAAATTTTTAGAAAGATTTTCCATGTTTTGATCTTTATTAACAGGAGGTAATCATGGCATATCTACTCTGTGCCTAGTAGAACTTTCACCATTGTAGTGTCTGTGAAAGCTAGTCCCTGACAGACAGGTTTGTGTCCCAACTCACAGTGCAGAAAATAAAATAATTTTAATTTTGTATTACTACAGTGTATTTTTAATGAAACTCACATATGAGGTCTAACTTAGTTCGCGACCTCCTTTTCAGGTTCAGCCATACATTTTTGGTTGCTAGATCATTCCCCCAGGATGCACTCACAAATTGCATGTATGAACTCCCCCAATAAGTGTTCAGCTACTGCCTTACTATTAACTTTTACCATTCAACCTTGCTCAAAAAGGTAGAGTTCAGAATAATTTTGCTGAAGCTGGTCACAACTTCTCACTTTGTGGAAATTCTTGACAGTCCTTGGTCTAATCCTTGAGTCTTGTCACAAGTTCTAAGCGTGCCTAAGTGGCAGGTGTCTCAGGTAATAAGCACGGTTCTGTATAATTCCTGACTTGATATGCTGACCAACTCTCCTTGCAGTGTATACGTTTTGTAGGTGTTGTGTCACGAAAAATCAGCAAGCATAGCTAGTGCCTTCAAATACAAGGTAACCAACAGACTGAACGTGAAACTAGAATGAATTTCTGAAATTTGTGTTTGGAAGGACTTGGATTGGAAATATCTTGAAACTACTGTTAAATGCATTTTTGTCTATTATATAAGTAGTGATTCATTTAGAATTGGAATTCAGTTTTTCATACTGCCCCTATTGCACTGTGCTTCTTAGAACTATTTATTTTTGAAAATTGAAAAGGATACAATAGACCTTCTGCTATCTAAATGTCATCACCATACGGTGAAAATGTACTCCAAACAAGCCTGTAATTCCTTTGTTACACAGATGAATAAAAACCTCTCTGCCACTGAAATGTCAAAGCAATTTTGTATTATACTTGTCTTTTTAGCAGTTAGCCTGGCCTGTCCCTGTGTATATATATGACAACTGAGTCTCAAGGCCTCAAAGCTTTTAGGTAATATGATAATCCTGTCTTTGGGACGAAAAAAGATTTATGAGCATTTGGGACTTTTTGTTCTCATTCTAGTTTCATTCATCATATTTTCCTCATAGTTTGTGAGCTTTTCATTTTTTATCTCATCAAGCTATGACATCTATCAAATGACAACACAAAGAAATTAATATGTGTAATGATATACATTTTTATGTTTTGCCAATGAATGTTTTGAGGTGTGGTATGTATAGTATCTTCAAATGAGACAATTTTTTCCTGGGCAGCAACTTTCTCTTTCTTTGAAGTTCTACACCTTCAGTATGAATGCACTTGTTTATGAGGGTTAGAATTTAGAAGCGGTGAAGATGAGGGCAAGAAGCTAGGGACTATGACGCAAAGATTCAATCTTAAATTCCAGGTAGGCAATTCACCATTGTCTGCCAATCTTGATCTTTGTCTTTACTGAAAAGGGAAAGACAGCAGCTGCTATACAAAGACACAATTATAAGAAAAAACATAAAGAACACATCGTGTAACAATCATTCCATCCATCCTTATTCTTTTCGACAAAATATCCAAGTGACATCACTATCACTAAAATTAATACTATGTATATTCCTAAATTGATCAATCCTCATCTACATGCCAGATCTGTTTTATATACAAGGTTCTTTGGTACATATAAAAAAGAAATGAATTGAGAAAGTTAGGAAACTATGTTTTTGTAAGGTGTCACAAGAAAGATTCAACATACCAAATTTAGAGTGAACTTAAAAGTGGTATTAGCCATGAAAATCTTAGGCTTTATACCCATGTATGTGCAACATTATTCCATTGCCTTTTTTCACATGATGAAAGTTTTCCATCTTAATATGGCCTCAGTGGGCCAGTATGCTTGAAGATTCTGCAGACTGAAGCTGAGGCCTGCAGCTTTTTACTTTAAATGAACTGTTCTCTTGGGTCTATAGATTTAAGGCAGTATGTGGTAAATGACAAAATTCTCTTTCGAAGATTCTGAGAGGCTGCTCAAACTTCACATAGGAAAGATGAGCTTCTGTATAATTGATAGTGAAATTTGCTCTCCAGTGTTTCCAGTCATCTGTATTCAATTTCCTTATGGAATATGCTGGATACCTCATACGTTTTTGCAGTTGGTGTTCCGATATACGTACTGTACATTAGGGTGGAGTGAAAATTGAAATTTAAAAAACAGCAGGTCTAGATACTTGGCAATTGGCACCAAACTGGCAATTCCATTTTTATTTTCGAGCTGCAGTAAAAATTGACAGTACACTTCAGGATCAAAGATATGCCATAAAAGTGGGTTTCAGTAAATCCGCGGTTAGCTTTATTTTGGCCTAGGTTGCAGGTACAGCCATGAAAGTTATATATTTGAATTCAGAATAAAATTTCCTTCAAAATGAGTACCAACATGTCATACCTAGTTATATTAGCAGTGGTCAGCAAGTGCTGTAAAAACTGAATAAAAAAGCTCCGTTGGGACAAACAGCCAAAAGGATTGTCCATTTAAAGACAAAAGCTTGAAACTTTCCAGATAGCTTCTATAGACTCTAAACTTCAATTGTAGAAGTGCAAAAACTTTCAAGTTTGATCCCTAAGTAATCATTTGGGGAGAGAGGCACAGTCATATTGACCTCTTGTTTCAATGATATAATAGGTCAAAAACAGAGGTTTCACTCAATATGTTATCTACCCTAAATTTTGTTATTCAATCAGATGAGTGATCTATCATGTTGTTCAAATAATAAGTAAGATACTAAAGTGTAGATATATTTGGAGAATATTGAAAATTAGGTTAATCATGTAACGTTTTGTAACACAATGAGCAATATAGTATGTACATATTGGAAAGTAAAAAATATATATTGTATTCTCTGACAAACCATTATTCAGTAGCCTTTGCCGTGTCAGTTTAAAGACTGTCCTTCAACAAATTTTAGACTTTAATTAACTAATTCAAATTTTGAGATTGTGACAAGATGTTGGCTGCAATGATGGAGAAACTGCAGTCATATCATTACTAACAGAAATGGAAGCTTTTATTAAAGCGGAAATGATACATCCCATTAAATAGATAGCCGTCATAATGTTTACTTGTTTCAAATCTATTTCATGTAACAACCATTCAATAAATTGATGAATCAGTAAAGCTTTGATGCAGTATGAGATATCAGATGCATCTGACACAGTCACACATATAAATTGGTGAGCAAATGGATACTGCTCAAGTCCAGCAGTGAACATGGAATGTTCAAATTGGCCATGCAATTGAGACAATTTTGTGTATAATCCCCATGGGGGTTAAGGAGAATATCATTTTTAATTATTCTCTTTTTGGTTAAATACCCATTGCAGTGCACATTTACAGGGTGGGTAAGGGAAATCTGGAATGATCCTTAAGTTACTGTATAGCGCAAACAGATTAACGGAATGTTATGAAACCAACAACACAAGAAACAGTGATTAATCAGCCACAAATCAGGTAAATCTTGCAATACTTGGACAAGAAATGGCGACCCAAGAGCAGAAAAGGAAAAGGGTGGCAGATCTCCAGTCTGCCCAAGTGAAGCCTCGGACCATTTCTGACTTTGTAGGTGTGTCACTGAGCACTGTATATGCCATCAAACAATCCGTAGCCAGTGGGAAAGGGTTGCAGAGGAAGTCTGGCAGCCGTGGGAAGACAAAAAGGACCAGGAATTTTGTAATTGCCCTCCATACTCCAGATTTCTGGCCATCCTCAAGCCCAGACCTTAACACTCAGGACTACGCAACCTGGGGCGTTTTGGAGAAGGCCACCAATAGAAACCCTCACCCTAATGATGACTCTCTGAAAGAAACCAGATAGAGAGAGTGGGGCAAGATGTCAGCTGATGTTGTGACAAACAGTTGTAAAAGTTTTCGAAAGCGTGTTGAGGCTGTGATTGCAGAAAATGGTTGTAACATGGACTAAAATGTTGTCTATAGTCTAAACTTGCTTATTTGCAAAAATCATAGTTCTGTGTTCAGTGGAAATGGTTGAAAATAAATAAGTTCTGCATCTGTTGCAATTTTCCAGTTTTCTCTTACACACCCTGTAAAACTACCTGTTTTTAACCATTTTGTATTAAATCTATGTGACTTCAGGAGCTGTACATTTTAAAAGATATTCCAATTGAGTACTATACAGATAGAACTTCAAATTCATTTGTTACCTTTGTTAAGTATACTGTGCTGTATTAACACCATGGGATCCATTTTCTAAAGCACATAATCACATAAAAATACACAATGGTAAAATAATAGCATGAACTATAATACGATTGTCATCATGGACCCTAAACAGAATGAGTTTTAACTATATGTACGCTTATATTATAAACTAATATAACAAGAACAAGTGGCAATGGAAAGAATTTGTTACTATTAACACTAGTGAAAACAACAAAAAGGGAGTATCTGGCAATGGGTAATGGTATTTTGTGGTAGAGAAGTAGAATTTTTAGACATTTCATGAGTGGTACCAAATTTATGACGATTTCAGGTTAATTTGAGCGGTTTGGACAGGCTTGAAACTGAAGATAAGTATATCATGTTGGTATTCATTTTGTGGGGAATTTTTTACTGATTCCAAATATGCAACCTATTTTGTTGTGTATTCCATATTCACTAAGATATGCGTAACCGCGACTTTGGCAAAAAGACATTTTAAGTGCTTTCTTTAATCTTGAAGTGCACCGTCAATTTTTACTGCAGCTCCCAAAAATCACTGAAAATGTGACTTTTGGACCAATTGACAAGCATCTAGACCTGCTGTTTTTTCAATTTTTGACATTTTTCATTTTTCACTCCACCCTACTGTACATCATACTCTTTGGTGTTTCAGATATTACACTCCGTTGCTTCATAGTTCTATTTCGAAGATAAATGAGATCCTGAGTCAATATCGAAACTTTTCTGTCTATTTTATAAGTGGTTATTATGGATGTCTTGACCTTATCTTTCAAAATATATTCTTAGAAAACTCTCCCATTCACAGCTACATACTACTTGTTGTTATTCATCATTTCGCATGGACATCTTCAGAATTTACCTGAGCAGCAGCACTTTAATAAAGCCTTAAAGGAATTACTTAGGTATCATGCTTCTGCATTTCAATTTGGACATGTGCAGCTTGCCCTACAAAGCCAGACATGTTGTCTCAATGAGTAAAGACATCGGAGGAAGGATGTATTGCATAGTTATAACTATAAAGAATATTAGTTCAATTGCAATGCACAACTATGCTAGCATTGATTGAGAACTTAAAAATGTACAGAGAATCAGATTGACCGCTCAAGTTTTGTTCTTGCTCCCAAGGCCTGTGTAGAGCCTACATCTTTCAAGGATAGAGTTTTGCTGCATTTAATTTTAATTGGAGACAGAAGACATAATCTCCATGACAATTAGTTGTGAGCAGTTGGAGGGAGTGGCCACTGAAGCTTGTCTATAAGTCATGATGCAAATAATTAAAGAATTTCCTGAATTTGCTCCAATGCGTTGGCTGTTACTTAATTAACCATTTATTTTGTGGTGTTACCCTGTTGTTATTTAATATTCAGTTACAGCTGTATATATATTATGAAGAATTTTATAATTTAAAGATAGCCTTTCTTGAATTGTGTAGACAGAAAAAAAAATTCATTAAATTTGACTTTATGATACCTAGCCATTGCACATTCCGTGCTCTAAAATACCATTAAATATTGATTTTAAAATTGAAGAAGACCAATATAATGATTCTAAGAATTCTGCCTTAAAAGTGTATGGCTGGCAGAGATCTCTCGGTAAAGCTGGCATATTATAATCAATAGAAATCTCTAGCCATACCAGTGCATGCATTATGAGGATAGGAATGATAAACAGGGAAATACATGTAATTTAACAAAGCAGCTTGATTTTGCTGAAACCATTGTCTTCAGCATGAAATATTAGATTGAGATCTGTTGCCTGTTATCTGGTCTTCTTGCATTCAAAATTTTAATTGTTGAACGATCTTTAATATAATAAATACAGTTGAACCTACAATAAAGAACATCCATAGCACAAATTAATTGTCTGGCTCAAAATGTGTTATAGACTGGTATAACTGATTAAGCACATGTCATCAATAAGTCTGTTGATGATTTGGTTATGTTATCGAATAAAATTGGTCAATTAGTCTTTTATATTGTGATGACTGATGGGGTGTTTTGATGTAAGAATTGGCTGAAACATATTTCAAGAAAATACCTGGAAAGGATGATGCATCCACCATTTTCTCCTGAAATTTGTTTTCGTATATTATATCACAAGTTTAGACATTTCGTAGATTGCTATTATGTTGATTCTGTTGTGTTAGATTGATATCGCCTTCTTCTCCTTAAAAGAAATATAAGGAATATACATATTTGTGAATTCTATTAACATGAGAAGTTTTTGAAAACCATTTAAAAAAATCTTAAATTGCATTTGTCTTTATCAAAAAGAAGCCATTGGATTTAAGTGTTGGTGTTTAATTCAGCCAGAGTGATTATATATCATCTATAATCAAAATGAAAATGGAAACATAAATGTCATAAGAGCCTCAGCTATAGTATCTACATTCTTTGTTACAATTTTGATAAAAGCAATAATGAAATTGGTTTAGATTGAATCTGAATTTCCAAGAATACAGACAGATATAGGCAGATATTAAATTGGTAATAATGATGATGATCTTATTACCAAGTCCAGAAAGCTGCTCTTTGGTGCTTGAAGCAGGATTATTTCTAGCAAGCTGCTCCAAAGTTAGGGTCCAGCACAGAAGGCCCTGTTTTCTAGATATTTGTATAGAAAATGAGATACATCGATGGAAAGATAGATGGAGAGATATATGGTCAATATTGATGCGCATATATACTATGTAAATTTTACTTTTGAAAAGGAAGTGTTACAATGCTTTATATTTTTGTTGTTTTTATTTTCAGTCACTAACGAAGTCTCTGTTTATAATTATTTTGTATTTTAGATACAATATCTTAGAGACGTAAACTGTTGTAAAGGTCATTTCTCTTGGCTGTCACTTCAGCTCTTACAGGCCTCAGCAGATTAAGGAATGACAATCCAAGGACACTGAATTTTGCCTGGTTTGTCAGTTCATTTTTTTCAAACATCTAGGGACCGTTCAGAATTTATGACTGGGGGGGGGGCGTATCAGTTTTTTTGGAACTTCCAGTCAAAAATTGATCCACTCCTTGAGTTTCTCAGGTATTTTTAGCAACACCCCCTCTCCCCTAGACATACAAAGCAATACACAAATATATACTGTTATAGATGGTCACTGGTCAGGCTGACCTATTTGCGTACTTTGGCGCATTAAAAAAGCGGATAAAGTGAATGTATGCGTGTTTTATAAAATATTTTCTTTGTCAAATTTTCTTACCCCCCTTGGAAATGTTGTCAAAGATTAATACTATCCCCCTTGAGACACGCTTGAAAAGTTAGTACCCCCTCGGCCAAAACTCATCAGTTGTATGAAATTGTCTTTGTAGGTTTCATATAACCACATAAGATGTACGGTTTACTGTGCAAAATAAAATTTCTCCTCTGTATCGCTGTCACTGTATGGCACGACCAAAAGTTGCTTCTAGTCAGTCATTTAGTATCATATCACTCTGGTTAACATAAACTTTGTAATACACTAATACTCTAGTTTTGAAGTAATTTTGAAAAAAGATTGAATTTGTTTTTCGTTATAGCTGGTGAATCACAGTTACAGTTACACTTCGAAATCTCCAAAATTTGAGGAAGAATTTTAGTGCAAATTTGCGTACTTGTAATAAATAAGCATTGTTATGAAGACTCACATGCAATGTAACATTTGGGAGAGAATTAAGCCGGTCTTGTTTTTAAACAACAATTTCCATCAAATATGATGGATTTGAACCAATTTAGTTAATTGTCAATCGATTGTGCTAAATCTCAGCTCATGCAATTCCAATCAAAATTCATAAGAATTTTTTACTTTTGCTGATCTGTTAATGAAGTAAGACGCATCATGTTTCAGTCTCAATTTCATCGCAATTGGTCAATTTTTTTAATTATGATTTTCCATGTTTTGATCTTTATAAACAGAAGGTTATCACGTGGTATTTTTACTCTGTGCCTAGCGGAACTTTCAGTAGATAGAGTATAACCAACTATTATGTTGCAGACCTCAACGCGGTAATTTAGACCTTTAAAAGCTGGGCACTGTCTGGCAGGTTTGTGTCCTAACTCACAATGCAGAAAATAAACAATTAATTTTAATTCTGTATTACTACAGCGTATGTTTCATTAAACTTGCATATGAGGTCTAAGACCTTCTTTTCACATTCAACGGTATATTATGTTTGGCTGCTAGACCATTCCCCCTAGGAAGCAACATACAAAATTGAATGTATGAACTGCCCAAATATGTGTTCAACTATCACATTACTATAGGCTTTTACTATTTAACCTTGCTTAAACAGGTAGCATAATTTTGCTGAAGCTGGTCACAACTTCTCACTTTGTGGAAATTCTTGACAGTCCTTGGTCTAATCCTTGAGTCTTGTCACAAGTTCTAAGCGTGCCTAAGTGGCAGGTGTCTCAGGTAATAAGCACGGTGCTGTATAATTCCTGACTTGATATGCTGACCAACTCTCCTTGCAGTGTATACGTTTTGTAGGTGTTGTGTCACAAAAAATCAGCAAGCGTAGCTACTGCCTTCAAATACAAGGTAACCAACAGACTGAACGTGAAACTTGAATGAATTTCTGAAATTTGTGTTTGGAAGGACTTGGATTGGAAATATCTTGAAACTACTGTTAAATGCATTTTTGTCTATTATATAAGTAGTGATTCATTTAGAATTTGTACAAAGGTGGAATTCAGTTTTTCATACTGCCCCTATTGCACTGTGCTTCTTAGAACTATTTATTTTTGAAAATTGAAAAGGATACAATAGACCTTCTGCTATCTAAATGTCATCACCATATGGTGAAAATGTACTCCAAACAAGCCTGTAATTCCTTTGTTAAACAGATGAATAAAAACCTCTCTGCCACTTAAATGTCAAAGCAATTTTGTAATATACTTGTCTTTTTAGCAATTAGCCTGGCCTGTGTCCCTGTGTATATATATGACAACTGAGTCTCAAGGCCTCAAAGCTCTTAGGTAATATGATAATCCTGTCTTTGGAGGAAAAAAGATTTATGAGATTTTGGGACTTTTCGTTCTTATTCTAGTTTCATTCATCATATTTTCCTCACAGTTTGTGAGCTTTTCATTTTTTATCTCATCAAGTTACTCTGTTAATATGACATTTATTAAATGACAACATGAAGCACTTAATATGTGCAATGATATAAATTTTTAGGTTTTGCCAATGAATGTTTTGAGGTGTGGTATGTATAGTATCTTTAAATGAGACAATTGTGTCATAGGCAGCAGTTCGTTCTTCCCAGTAGCGGTCACTGGAAGCAGTTACCATTGAATCTGACCACCATGTGCCTCAGCAGAACTTGCTAAAGTTGTCAATTTCAATGGGAAATCATGAAGTATTCCATGTTTATGAGCAACGGTGTATTCTTAAAATGAAGAATCCTCATCTAAATACCAGATCTATTTCATTTACAAGATTCTTTGGTATGTATGAAAAGTGAACTTGAGGAAGTTTGAGAACTACAGTTTTTGTATGGTGTCACAAAATATTCAACATACCAAATTTAGTGAATTTAGAGTATCAATGAAAGTAAAACTTGCATTAACCCTGAAAATCTTAGGCTTTATTAAGAAAAAATAAGGAACTAATTGTGTACATACACTGTCTATTCTCGCTCATTTTTTTATGTAGACTCTCTCCATACAAACTGTTAATTCCTTAAGCTAATGGACATAACAACATTGTGACACATACTAAGTATATTCCTAATATGTTAGATCCTCACGTATATACTAGTTCTATTTTATTTACAAGATTCCTTGGCAGTCTATGAAGTGAATTTGAGAACGGCTATATAGTTCATGTATGTGCAACATTATTTCATTGCCTTTTTTCACATGATGAAAGTTTTCCATCTTAATACGGCCTCGGTGGGCCAGTATGCTTGAAGATTCTTTGCAGACTAAAGCTGAGGCCTGCAGCCTTTTACTTTAAATGAACTGTTCTCTTGGGTCTATAGATTTAAGGCAGTATGCGGTAAATGACAAAATTCTCTTTCAAAGATTCTGAGAGGCTACTCAAACTTCACATAGGAAAGATGAGCTTCTGTAATTGATGGTGAATTTTGCTTTCCAATATTTCCAGTCATCGGTATTCAAATTCCCGAAAGAATATGCCAGATACCTCAAATTAACATTTTGCAGTTGGTGTTCAGACATACATCTACATCAAACTATTAGGTGTTTCATATTTTATGCTCCATTGCTTCATAGATTCTATTTCGAAGATAAATGAGATCGTGAGTCAATATCGAAACTTGTCTGTCTATTTCATAAGTGGTTATTATGGATGTCTTGACCTTATCTTTCAAAATATATTCTTAGAAAACTCTCCCATTCACAGCTACATACTACTTGTTGTTATTCATCATTTCGCATGGACATCTTCAGAATTTACCTGAGCAGCAGCACTTTAATAAAGCCTTAAAGGAATTACTTAGGTATCATGCTTCTGCATTTCAATTTGGACATGTGCAGCTTGCTGGGAAATGCCAGACATGTTGTTTCAATGATTATAGACATCATAGCAAGGATGTATTACATAATTACAATGAGAAAGAATATCAGTTCAATATTATTGCAATGCACAACTATGCTAGCATTGAACTTACAAATATATACACAGAATCAGATTGAACGCTCAAGTTTCGTTCTTGCTCACAAGGCTTCTATTGAGCCTAAATCTTTCAGGGATAGAGTTTTGGGGCATCTAATTTTGATTGGAGACAGAGGATACAATCTCCATGACAATTAGTTGTGAACAGTTGGAGGTAGTGGCCACTGAAGCTTGTCTATAAGTCATGATGCAAATAATTAAAGAATTTCCTGAATTTGCTCCAATGCGTCGGCTGTTACTTAATTAACCATTTATTTTGTAGTGTTACCCTGTTGTTATTTAATATTCAGTTACAGCTGTGTTTCTATAATTAAAGAATTTTATAATTTAAAGATACCCTTTCTTGAATTGTGAAGATAGAAAAAACAAATTCATTAAATTTGACTTTATGATACCTAGCCATTGCACATTCCGTGCTCTGAAATACCATTAAATATTGATTTTAAAATTGAAGAAGACCTGTATAATGATTACAAGTGTAACAACTCCAGGAGTGGGAGTCGAACCCTGGTCCCCTGCGCGGGAGGCAGGAGCGTTATCCATTACACCAAAGAGTCACTCGTTGGTGCGAGGGAAACAGTCTGCCACCAACCTGGAACCACTACACTCCTTCCTCCTTAGAATGAAGCTTGACCGCAAGCTTCGCCGTTGTTACCCTGACCTGCTCTAACTAGCCAGGCCAGATTGGACATGAGTCCACCAGTCACTACATATCGGGCGCCACTGTAACAACTCCAGGAGTGGGAGTCGAACCCTGGTCCCCTGCGCGGGAGGCAGGAGCGTTATCCATTACACCAAAGAGTCACTCGTTGGTGGGAGGGAAACACCCTGCCACCAGCCTGGAACCACTACACAAGTATTCTGCCCCAAAAGTGTATGGCTATAGCAGAGATCTCTCAGGAAAGCTGGCATATTAGATTCAATAGAAATCTCTAACCATACCATTACATGCATAATGAAGATTGGAATGATAAACAGGGAAACACAAATCGACAAAGCAGCTAAAACTTGCAGAAACCATTGTCTTCAGCATGAAATGTTAGATTGATATCTGTTGCAACACTGGCTGGTTATCTGGTTCCTCTTGCATTCAAATTGTGGAACAATCTTTAACCTAATCAGCACAGTTGAACCCACTACTAAAGAACATAACCCAAAATTAATTTCTGGCTCAAAATGTTTGATAGACTGATAATTATGACTGACTACTCACTTGTGAATAAATCAGTTGATGACATTTTTCTTCCTGAAATTTGTTTTCATATCACCTGTGGTCATATGCTATTATGGTATTTCTGTTTTGTTAAATTTAAATCGCCTTCTTCTTCAAAAGGAAATAGAAGGAATATATATTTGTGAATTCTATAAACATGAGGAGTTTTTGGAAGCCATTAAAATCTTAAATTGCATTTGTCTTTATCAACAAGAAGCCATTGGATTTAAGTGTTGGTATTTAATACAGCCAGAGTGATTCCATATCATCTATTATCTAAATGAAAATAGAAGAATAAAATGTCTCATGGGTCTCAGCTGTAGTATCTATTTTCTTTGTTACGATTTTGATATTTATATAAGCAATAATGAAATTGTCTGAGATTGAATCTAAATTTCCAGACATAAAGAAAGACATTGGTTGATATTATATAAATAATAATAATAATAGTAGATAGGCTATAATAAGAATGTCTATAGTGCCAATGCCAAAGAACCGCTCATTGGCGCTTGAAGCAGTGTGTTAAGTATGTAAAAGCTAGGGAACAAATGAATTTACAGCTTTAAACTTTCTTGAAGCAGGCTGCAGTTATTGCAGACCTAGCTCACCCCTTCTGGCACATTGTTCCAAAGTTTGGGTGCAGCATAGCAGAAGGCTCTCTATTCTAGATGGGTCTATAGAAAAGTAGATAGACAGATAAGTGGATCTATATCTGTCTACATATATATACTATGCACATTTGACTATTTGACAAGGAACTGATACAATGATTTTTTGATTTTTTCAGCCACAAACAAAGCATCTGAATATAAATTATTTGTCTTTCTCAAATAACCTTGCCCTGCGGATGTGAAAAGGCCAGGGTAACTAAATTTGTATATGTTGTAAGGTGTGCTATTTTAGATATAATCCCTGGTAGATGCAAAGGTCAGACATTTTGCTTGGCTGTCATTTTAGCTCTTGCAGGCCTCAGCAGATTAAGGCTTGACAGTCCAAGGACACTGAATTTTGCCCGGTTTGACAGTTCATTTGCTTCAAACTTTAATGCTACAGACGATGGACTGGATATTATTATATTCAATATTATATGAATGAAATGTCTTTATAGGTTGTAAATTATTATATCATATGGCTAGCAGAAATACTCGCTCTGATGTATTTGTAAGAAATATGCATTGTTATGAAAACCCACATGCAATCTAATGGCAGAGAATTAAGCAAGTCTTGTTTTGAAACTGCGACAATTTCCATCTATTTCGTGATGGATTTTATCAAATTTAGGCAAATTGCCAATCGATTGTTCTCAATCTCAGCTCATGCAATTCCAATCAAAATTCATAAGAGTTTCTTTACTTTTGCTGATCTGTTAATGAAGTAAGATGCATTGGCATTTCATTGCCTTCTAATTTGTTTAAACTGGGCTGGCTTTTTTAAGAGGTGCAAACATTGCCTTAGACAATGCCTTAAATACCGCTTCAAAATGGTAGTAAATTGAAGAAGCATTATATCACCAATGAAGCATTGTGTTGTGACTCCAATTTGAAGAATTTGCTTTGCAAAAACAAAAAGCTATTTTCTCACAAGGTTTTCATGAACCTGTGGATTTCATAGGAATGTTTACATTTCAAACGCCACTTCAGAACAAAGGCTATTCTATTTCATAACGTACGTAAGCATGTTACCCAACCAAATATAGGTATAAATGAAACCTCTATTGACTTGGTGGACAATTTCCGTTATCTTGGTATGACCTTAGATAAAAATGTCAATTGGAAAGCACATACAATCAAAATTAAGTCGAAAATTTCAAAAGTGCTAGGAATAATGTCAAAGATGAAAAACACCCTTCCTCAAAATATATTGTTAACAATTTATAATAGCCTTTTATTGCCACATTTAAACTATGGAATACTTTGTTGGAAATCCAAAATGAATGAACTTGTAAAACTGCAAAAGAAAGCAGTCAGAGTCATTACAAAGGAAAGATACAATGTATACCGATCCCCTGTGTAAGAAATTGAATCTACTAAAAGTCTCTGACATAGAAACCCTCCAAGAATATAAATTTTGTTACAAATTAGAACACCATAGTCTCCCAGCATATTTTGATTCCAATCTTTTCAAACGAAACTCTGATGTACGTCTTCGCACAACCAGAGCATCAAATGACTATCATTTACCAAAGGTAAGAACAGAATTTATGAAAAGTGGCATTCAGTAATCAGTGTTTCATCCCACTTGCTTTTAATAATTGTCCCCCTCAGATTAAAGAAAAGATATACACCCACAGTCTCTCTGGTTTTTCTAAGTATATCAAATATCATTATATAAATGGATATAATGATATTTGTCCTGAAAGAAACTGTTTTGTCTGTCAGAGATAGATTATTCATTTTCTTATCAGAACAATCATTGTCATACTTTCCATAGTGTACACACATTAATTTCTTTAACTCTTCTATGTCCCTCTTGTCTGTTATACTCTGTTGTGTTACTATTGGTTCCTTCGGGATTCTTCTTTTTCGCCCTCCTGACCCACGCTTGATCTATTCTCATCTGTAGGCAGAATAAACTATATGTGTATTTATTTTATAAATCTGTTGCAAATACTTGTACATATATAGGAAAATTACCCCGGGGATTCCAGTTTTTCTGGGGTGGCCTCTCGATAGCGGCTCTTTTGTCTTAGAGAGGTCTCCCCATAATGAAGAGACAAAACATGCTACTGCTATGTTCTTTTTGTTGGCTAGTCGAGGACTAGCCCTTAGAGAGATGACAAAAAAGCCCGCGAAAATCGGAAATTCAAAATACCGTAATGCAGATCTGCCTCAGATAGCGCCTGTGGAGCCAGGAACTGTCTGAAAACCACCCAGCGGCCGAGATATGAGCGAAAACGATCGTCCACGATCATATTTACGATCGACAGAGCTCAAAACAATCCTGTGCGCTTGTCTCCGTGCATGCACCGCATGGTGATGAGGCGCAACGCTCGAGCTAGCGGTGGACCCAATGGTACTGGTGGGATCCCGCCAGCCGGGCGTATGACGCTCGAGCAAGCGGTGGACCCAATGGTACTGATGGGATCCCGCTAGTCGGGCGTATGGCGCTCAGTGATTACTGCACTGTAAATTTTGAATTAGCTTAATGGATTGTAAATATGAGATGGTCGCACAATTCCTTTGAGCCAAGATAGCTTGTTGTTTGCAAGTTATAACAACATAAAACATCATAGCTCAAAACGGCAAGCTATCATGGCTCATGTAACCATCTCACTCAATCATTTGAGCTAACTCAAATTTTACAGTGTGATTACTGGTAATAGCCTGTGATATGGGCCTACATTTCGATTGGCACTGTGGAGCAACAAAAAAAAATAGTGATAGGCCTATTAGTTTACATAATTTACAGTCTCAGCTCTGACTGCCTGATGATCAACTGAGTTAGTCGAAAATGGTCAGCTAAGTCTTGTGGAATAAGTTAGTCAGGTATGTTAGTCACAAATGCATGACTGACTTGGCTCAAGGCTCTACATGATAATTACTGCAAAAACTACATGATAAGTACTAGGTAAGCCTAACTTTAAATAATGTCTCTGACCCTGAGCATGATATGCAGTCTATAGGCCTAGCCTTCTATGGGAAGTTGCTAATGGACATTGCTTGAAACAACAACCAGCACAAGATGACCAGGCAAAACAAGTAGAAATCATAACATAAGCTACATTTACCTTGATTCTTAAGATGTACTAAAAGCCATTATCCTCATCTTTTTTTTTTCTCATCCTCTGGCATGTTCTTCTTAAAGCATGTCTTGTTGTACACTGAACTGATGTACCAAGGCTGGTCTTTATATACTATTTACTGAGCAGTGACACATTCAGAGTTGACAACTAGTTTCTAATGAAAGCAATTACTCATTGAGCAGTGCCAAAGAAAATATCAACTCAATTGGGTTGAGTTGGCAGGTAGTGTCTGATGATTGCAATTACTCATTGAGCAGTGTCCAAGAAAATATCAACTCAATTGGGTTGAGTTGGCAGGTAGTGTCTGAAGATTGCAATTAGTCATGGAGCTCAGTCACTGTTAAAGGTTTATCAATTAATGGCAATTGACTTGAGTTGGCAGGTAGTGTCTAATGATTGCAATTATTCATTGATGTGTGTCAAACAAAAAATCAAGTTATTGCAGTTGCAGAATATCAAAATTTTTGAAAGTATAACACAATGCTTTTAGTTAATTGTAATTATTTTGTGTTATATATTGTAAATTACACCACAGTGTGAATGAGAGTAAATAATTAAAAAAAAGGTGTTCATTAGTGTAATATCCAATTGAGCAGATTATAGAAGAAATATCATTTCAATTGCACTTACATCACAAGTTACATTTCTTCTTTGATTTATTTTGTCTTCTATCAAATAAATTACAGCCCAATAGAGCACAATTTATGCAATAAGTGCTACACTTTGATTTATCAAGACATAACTGTGTAAATAATTATACTTTTACCAATTTGGCCGTGTGGTCTTAATTTTACAACCTTACTTTCCTGTTGGATTGGAACTGTTTGGAATTTTTGGTTTCCAATATTTTGTTTCTTGTTGTACCACATCACAACAATAGCTTGTTTATGTGTAGGCCTATAAACAAACAGGCCTGAACTCGGTTCCATTTGTATTGCAACCAGTGCTGTTGTTAAGCAATTTCACACACAAGCTGAATTTAACACATTTATCAGACACAACTAACAAAACACAACAGATCAACAAAAATGTGCAGTTGGAAATGAACAAAAGTCAGTGCAGCTGGTCTGCTAAGTGATAATATAATGATAAGTAATGCACAGTAGACTGCAGTATCACAGTCTGTTGTGTTTCATTGAACAATATTTAAATAAGGAATTTCATTTTAGACACATTGCTTGAAAACAATTTGAGATCAGGGCAATTAGACCTCACTTTGGTTACTTAACCTTCTTATGATATCAATGCATGTTTTCACAATGTGTGGTTAGTAGGCCTAAGTAAATGTGCATGTCTATTTTGTGTATGTACAAAGTACAAACTTATGATTTCAAAAGATTTATAATAATATAAGTATCTTGGGTGCACATAGACTGCACAGTCAACACCACTCTATACAGTACACAGAATGTTTTGAGAATTTGTGGCTAATTTTTTCTGAAATGCTCTCTTTTTGATGATGGCCTTTGGAACAAAAATGCTGTCATACTGTGTAAATTGTTTGTTTTAACTGATGAGCTTCAAGAAATAACAGACTTTATAGAGTTACATCTTTTATAATAATTTCTTCGAATCTTCATTTGCCTTTTCTTATGTTTTATCTTAATGTTTTCACTAAAACCAAAGCTGCTTGGCCATTCACTGTTGACTTTAATATCCTATTAATGATTAATACTTTCTGAAAACTCTTCTGTACATAATTCATCCCATCATTTTGCCCTTTGTTGTTTGTTGATTTTACCTTGTCGGTCAAAAGCTTTGTAGCTTGTCTTGCTTCTTTTTTCATCACCGACTTTAAATAAAATTTTACTTAACTTCAATTTCGCAGCTACCTGGTCTAAAACCTACCTTTTTTTCACAAATTTCGCATTATTCATAATTGTGATAACCATACCTGCAAGCCAAATGTAATATAAAGGAATATCGCTGTCACCCATTCGATGTTAATCACTGCTTCATCAATATAGGCCTTATACCGAATCGACTAGCCTTTGAATCCATGGATTCTTGTTTCTGTAAAAATGTATTATATGTATTATTGTATATATCTTGTCTCTTTGTTATGAATAAATTTCTTGTCTGTCTGTCTGTCTGTCAGTGCTATTTGTCAAATTTCCTCATAAGATTTTCAATTTTTGGATTTCCATTATAACAGAAGTGGGGCTAATTACCATGTTATGTCTACACTGTTTGTGGTTGTGCCTAATGGAAATAATAGGAGAAGTAGTTTAATATAAAGTTTGTCATAGATAGTTAAGTCACAAAAAATCGGCAGGCATAGTTTGTGCTTTCAAAGACAAACTAGCAAACCGACTGAATGTAAATCTAGATTTTACTTTCCTGGATTTGTGATCGGAAAATTCATGCAACTATTGCTGTACATTTTGTCTAAATATTCTTAAATTAGTGATTCATTTTACAAATTGTAAAATGCTGGATTCCAAATGTATTTTACTTATTATTGTCATATCCAGTTTATTTGTTATACTGCCCTAATTGCACTAAGCTGTGCTATTATCCATAAATCACGTGTTGAAAATTGAAAACTGTAGTGAAAAACCTTCTGCTACCTAAATGCTAATACCATATGGTGAAAATGTACTCCAAACAAGCCTATAATTCCTTTGTTTCACAGATGTATAAAAACCTGTCAGCCACTAAAATGTCAAAGTAATTTCAGAATATCCTTGTCTTTTTAGCAATTAGCCTGACCTGTCCCTGTGGATATGTGACAGCTGAGTCTCAAGGCCTCAGAACATATTTGTAATATGATAATCCTGTCTGCGGGGAGGAAAATAGATGTATGAGCTTTTGTGACTTTTTAGATTGTGATCTTGCCATTCATAATATCCACAAGCAGCTCCAAGAATACAACATTTGTCAAATGACAACACAAACCAATTAATTAGTGTAACAATATACATTTTTATGCTTGCCAATATATGTCACGAGATATGCTAAAATACAGTACAGTCGATAGCAGCAAGTTTCTTAAATTTTTTAGGGTTCAATTTTATAATGAAGAAAGATTATCAGTACAGAAGAAGATTGTAAGCAGGCAGAAAATGATACTTCAAAGTTTGATCATAAATGGTAGATAGGTAATTTACTTTTTGAGCTCCCTGTCTCGATCTTTTCTTTGCTGAGTAACGAAGGACAGCCATCCAAATACAGAATTAACAAGATAAAACAAGGAACTCTTTGTGTTACATACACCATCTGTCCTCACACACTTCCGCATCTAGCTATATTTCCATGTGATAAGACTCTCTCCATACAAACTGTTAATTTTTTAAGCTAATGGAAATAACAATGTGACAAATACTAAGTATATTCTTAATGTCAAATCCCCATGAAGATGATATATCTGTTTAATTTACAAGATTCTTTGCCAGTCTATATGAAGTGAATTTAAGAAAGTGTCAATACTAAACAAAATTTGTGTGTTTTCACAAAATACTCAACACACTTAATTTATTGTAACCATGGACTTAACCATTGTAAATCATAGGCTATATAGTATATGGTCCATGAATGTTAGTGCCTTTCCTTACGTGATGATAGTTTCCTATCTTAATATTGCCTCAGTGGGCCAGTATGCTTGAAAACTCTTCACCGATTGAGACTGCAGCCCACATCTTTTAACTTTAAATGAACTGTTCTCTTGGGTCTATAGATTTAAGACAGTGCATGGTAAATGACAAAATTCTCTTTCAAAGATTCTAAGAGGCTGCTCAAACTTCATATAAGAAAGATGAGCTTCTTTATAATTGATAGAGAATTTTGCTTGCTAGTGTTTCAAGTCATCTGTATTCTGATTCCCAACGGAATAAGTTGGATGGCTCATACATTTTTGCAGATGGTGTTCAGATATATGTTCTCTATATCGTGCTCTTTGGTTTTTCAGATGTTAGACTCCCTGCCTGGTATTATATTCTAAAGTGAATCCGGTGTTGCAACAGATCTTAATATAATATTTCATGCTGAAGGCACAATAAGTTCCAAATGCTTTGTTGAATTACATCGGTTTCCTTGTTTATCATTCCATTCTACACCATGCTATGCAGACAGATTTTTATTTAGTCAAGTAAACCAGCCTCTTTGTGAGCATACCTGCTTGGTATACGGATTTACAGCAGTTAAGTTTTATAGAATAAATGAAATGATTTTTGTGACCAATCATCACAATTCAAGAAAACACATCTTTACATTCTTCTTTTACATGTACGTTAAGATATTAACAGCCATAACGGAAGATTAAATAACATCTAAAATGCTACATATTAATGTTTAACACCCAAAACGTCAGAGCAAATTGGGAGAATTGTTTGGCATCATCACTCATAAGCAAGCTCATATTGCAACTCGCTGCAACTGCTCTAAATTAACTGTTATTGAGATTGAGATTTGTATCTCCAATCTTTGTAAAAATTAAAGGAAGCGACACTCCATTCTTTAGGCTATTTATAGGTGTTGTGAGCCAGATCCATGCTTGCACAGTCCACTTCTCCATCAAAGCAGGCAAATTGCTTAAATCAATGCACACTTTCATGCGCGATAATGAAACTAATATCTTTCTCATTATAATTAAAGCATCCTTGCTTTGATGTCTTCTTTATTTGAACTACATGTCTGGTTTTGTACGAAAACAAAAACGGCTATTGAACTTGAACCTAAAGTAAAAATTTCAAGTTTTTGATGTACAGTTATGCACTTTTTGCTAAGATAATATGAAATTGTTTTATGACATCATTGGTGACAATGTTAGGAATGATTGGGAGTTTTTCTAAGAATACATTCTGAAGTGAAGTTAAACTGGTAAGGAACCACTTCTGAATTGAGCAAACAAGTTTTGATCTTTATTTTAGAACAATCTTTATTTAATCAATAGAGGTGAGCCGACTAATATAAAACGTCAATAACGTAAATTAATGGATATCACTACTAGCTGATCAAGTACTTGTCATCAATAAGTCAGTTGATGGTGTTGTGTTATGCCATCGAATGTGATGATCAATTGGTCATTTCTGTTTTCCTGATGACCTTTTTTAATGTCAAAACTGGTTGGTTACCAAAATATTTCAAGAAAAGACCTGGACGGGATGATGGCATCCCTCCTCTTCCTCCTCGAGATTTATCAGATTTTCAGGCATTTCATAGATTGCTATTACATCGTTTCTGTTGTATGAAATATATCCTTTTCCAAAGGAAATAGAAGGAAGTATTTTTGGCTAATTTCTAAAAACATGTCAATCATTAAAAACTTGAATTACAATTCTTCTTATAAATGAAAGTCATTAGGTTAAGTTTCTGGGATTGAATGTAGCCAGAGAGATCCAATGTCATCTATAATCTTTTTGAAAATAGAAGAATAAATGTGTCTCATGAGTATTAGCAGTGGGGTGTGCTGTGGATATTCCTAATTGCTGATGGGATATAAGAAATGATGAAATTAGCTGAGAATTAATATGAATTTCCAGATGAATAGATGAATAGATTGATGCTTCGCTGAACTGTGACAAGACCAGGCTATATAAATGCTGACATGGTGCAAAGTGTGCTACGTAATATATAATCCTTGAAAGACATGAAGGTCAGAAATGTAGCTTGGCTGTAATTTTCACCTTGGAGGCCTCAGCCGATTAAGGCATGACTGTCCAAGGACACTGATTTCATTTGATGAACCTCCAAGACTTTTGCAAAAATGCAGTGCATATTCAAACATTTATTATAAATATTGTTTTTGAAACCCATTCATGAGTCGCTAGATTCCAAGGATTGAATTTAGCAGGTCTTGTTTTGAAACGGTGATGTGATGGATCTCTACCAATTTTAGCAAATTGCCAATCAATTGTGCTCAGTCTCAGCTCATGCAATTCCAATCAAAATTCATAAGAGTTTCTTTACTTTTGCTGATGTGTTAATGAAGTAAGAGTAATTGGCATCTCATTGCATTCTAATTTGTTTAAACTGGGCATGCTTCTTTAACAGATGTAAACATTGTTTCTGACAATGCTTTTAAGAATGATTCAAAATGGGGTTAATAAAAGAAGCGTCATATCAACAATGAACAATGGTTGTGTGGCTCCAAATCAAGAAAGTTGCTTTGCAAAAACAATGAGCTGTTCTCACACTAATATCATATCAGCCTGTTGACTTAAAAGGAACGGTTTGGTTTTTCGCCATGTTATGTTTACACTCTATGTTGTTCCATCCAATGGAAATAACAGCAGATACATTTTTTAAGACCTGATAGTATGCCGTATATCTTAATATTTTTTGTAAAACGCCGGGCTCATACTGATAAAATTTCTTTCTTAGCTTCCAGTGTAGAAAATAAAGAGTCATAAATAAACATTTTATGGTTTTTTTGCTGTACTACAATGTTCGTTTAATTAAACCATCATGTGAGGTCAGAGTTGGTTCTGAGATACCCTCTTTTCCGGACCAAACATTCATTTTTTGGCTGCAAGACGACCCTCCCAAGGATGAAAATAACAAAATCGCACGTTAGAACCCCCAAAATCAGTGTGTAACTGCCAGCTGACAGCAAGCTTTTACTATTAAACCTTGCCTGAAAAGGTAGAGTTTAGAATAATTTTGCTGAAGCTGGTCACAACTTCTCTTGTGGAAATTCTTGACAGTCCTTGGTCTAATCCTTGAGTCTTGTCACAAGCTCCAAGCGTGCCTAAGTGGCAGGTGTCTCAGGTAATAGGCACCTTCCTCTATAATTTCTGGTTAGATATGCTGACCGCCTCTCCTTGCAGTGTATACATTTTGTAAGTGTCTTGTCACGAAAAATTAGCAAGCATACATGTATTGTAATTGTGTGCCTTCAACTCCCTGTTGAATTTTGTACAGTGCATTAGAATTTTTACACCAAATATTGCACTTTAAATATGTTATGAATTAAAATTGAATTAAAGAAAAGGCAGCAGACAAACTGCACGTAAACAAGAACCACTTTCTGGGAATTGTATTTGAATGTACTAGATTAGAAACAGTTACACCTTTTAATGGCACACACTCAGAACTGCTCTGTTGATACTTTTACTATCCATAGACAAAAATATTAAATGCATGCATTCATGTTACACTCACTGTGTAGTCGAGTCAATATACATAGCTATTAATATGTGATATTTTCTTCCAGTAAATAAATGTAATGTTTGTCCACTAATAACAATTCTTGTTTATATCCACTTTCACATTTACCAAGCTGATTAAAATTAAAAAATTAGTATACATGTAGATGTTTGCACCAATAATGTAACTTTGTATGCATAGGCGTATTTTATAGGGGGTCAGGGCTTCCCCCCCCCCCCCGCTTGCATCAGGGCAAATGTCTTATCAGGGCAAATCCTGACCAATATCAGGGCAGATCCACTGCTTATACATGTAACAACATAAAGATTATCATAACTCAAAACGGCAAGCTATCATGGCTCAAACAAATTGTGCAACCGTCTCAATCAATCATTTGAGCTGACTCAAAATTTCAAATTTTACAGTGAACAAGACCTTTAGGGATTTGTGTTTGAAAGGATCTAGACTTGAAATTTATTGATACTACTGCTGTATTTTCCTCTTTTCTGCATACCTGAGTTAGACAGATTAGGATTTGTAACATTTTGAAAATATTTGCAAGTTCCCTCCAGTTATCTTTCCATATGCCCTACTTTTATTGGGGTTGGTTCCTATATATAAAGAAGAAGTTCTAGATTGAAAATGCTTGTATATGGTCGTGGTGCCAACTTAGTTGGTATATTGGGTGCACAGAATAAGGCTAAGTTGAAAACACATTCTTGAAGTCTGTTTGATGTTGAAGGAAAATTCCACTTCATTTGAAAAAGGTCTTGTGCAGCAGTTTGCTCGAAAAATTATAAGAGATGCTTTATTTGGTGCATTATGTAGGCTCGAATGTTTGCAGCTAGCGGTAGATATGAGCTCATGCCATCAAAAAGGATGCAAAGTGAACCATATCAGACCATGATAGCCTAAAAATGGAATAAAAAACTTTAGAAATAAATTATTATTTACATTATATAAAATGTGATATCTGGAAGTGAAGGCTTAAGACACAAGCATACAGACTTCATGCATCAAGTTATCTATGACAATGGTATGATCATTGCTTATTTGACAAAGGAAAACTTGTAAATTTGTTACAATATACACAAAAACCTTCTGCTGCCAAAATGTCAATACCAGATGTTGATGAAAAGTGTAGGCCTACTGCAAACAAGCCTACAATTCCTTTGTTACACAGATGTATAAAAACCTCTCGGCCACTAAAATGTCAAAGCAATTTTGGAATATCCTTGTCTTTTTAGCAATTAGCCTGACCTGTCCCTGTGGATATGTGACAGCTGAGTCTCAAGGCCTCAGAGCTTATATGTAATATGATAATCCTGTGTGTGGGGACGTAAAAAGATTTATGAGCTTTTCGGGACTTCTCATTCTTATTCTAGACCAATTCATCATGTTTTCCTTATGGTTTGCGAGCTAATCATTTATAATCTCAACAAGCTGCTCTGTGAATATAACATTTAATATATGGTAGCACAAAGATCAATTAACCGGAAAAATGATGGACAATTTAATATTTTGTCAATTGATGTTTTGATATAATATTATGTGATATGTATGGCTTTTCTTCATTTGAAATTCCACAAATCCGAAGTGAATGTGATTGTTTATGAGGGTCAGATTTGATGTTGAAGGAAGTTTAGTAGCAAGGAAGAAGGCAGGGACTGATCAGTCAATATTTGAAGAAATAAGTATGGTTATACAGGTAATCCCATGTCTAGGCCTTCCAGTTTTAGCTTGGACACTACGAAATATTTGATGGACAATGCTTCACAATTGGTGTTGTAAACAACAACAAAACCTAACAATGATTTCTATCATGCACAATAATTTACTCGACCTGTGTAGATATTAGTTCACTTTTAAAAGCGATATAGCTCTTTTTATAGAAAGCTTCCCATCTTAATATGGCCTCAGTGGGCCAGTATGCTTGACGTCTCATTGCAGACTGAAGCTACAGCCTACAGGCTACAGCTTTTTACTTTAAATGAACTGATCTCTTGGGTATATAGATTTAAGGCAGTGCATGGTAAATGACAAAATTCTCATTTCTAAGAGCCTTCCCAAACTTCACACAAGAAAGATGAGCCTCTGTATAATTTATAGAGAATTTGGCTTGCCAGTGTTTCAAGTCATCTGTGTTCTGATTCCCATAGGAATAAGTTGGATGCCTCATACATTTTTTGCAGATGGTGTTCGGATATATGCTATGTGCATCAGACTCTTTGATTTTTCAGATGTTAGACTCCCTGCATCATATTGTGTTATAAAGATAAACAGCTCCTGATTCAATATTAAATTTTATATTCTTAATTCAAAAGTGGTTCTTTAAAGGGGTTTTCTGCTTCACTAATTTAGAATATTTTCAAAGAAAGCTTCCAATCGTTCCTACATGCTTCTTGTAATTTATAATGTTAATAAGGTATTATTTTGTCATCTAAAAAAATCAGTGAAGCTGCATTGACCTATAAATACCTCAAATCACTACATGTACGTGTGCATAACTATTGAGCTTCTCATTATCAATTTCTGTAACTGCAATTTTCCAGACAAAGCCAGACATGCTGTTTCAGTGAAAAGAGACATCCCAGAAAGGATGTGTTAGTTAAAATGAGAAAGAATATTAGTTTCATTATCGTGCATGAAAGTGTGCATCAAGTAATTCGCCTGCTTTGATTGAGAAGCAACACAATCAAACAGAATCAGACAGACCGCTCAAGTTTCTATCCGGCTCACAAGACCTACAACAAAGTCTTTCGTGGATGATGTGTTCTTTCTTTTAATTTTGACAAAGAGATACAATCTCCATGGCAATGAATTATGAGCAGTTTCAGGGAGTGGCAACTGAGGATTGTCTATGAGTCATGATGCCTTGCAATTCCCTTGATTTACTCTGATGCTTTTGCTGAACATTAACCATTTATTTTATATCGCTTCCTAGGCATTATTTTAGAGCATGTCAGAGGTGTTTATATCAATCATGTAAAGAAATCTATTTTACAAAGATGTATTTTCTGGAATTGTGTAAATTGGACATAGAAATCGTTTCATTTATTCTGTGAAACATGCAATACGCCTTTGCATCCAAACTGCAGATCCCATAAAGTAATTATGATTTTGATGATAAATTTGAAGAACTGTATAATAATTGCAAATAGTGTGTGCCATGCAAAGATGCACATAGAGTTGCTGGCTGATTTGATTCAGTAGAATTCTCATTCCACAGCATTATTAAGATTGGAATGATAAACACTGATACAGATGTAATTTAGCAAAGCAGCCAAAACTTGCAGAAACTATTGTGTCTTCAGCATCAAATATTACAATGAGATCTGTGGCCTGGCTGGTTATCTGATTAATCTAGAATTGGCATTGAGCATCAATCAGTCTGATAATTTAGATACTTACTTGAATCAGCATAGGTTAGGCCACTGCTGATTTAAATATCTGTAAACCAAAGAAATTCTGACATTAAGTTTCTGATAGGAGTATTGGAGAGCCATAGGCAGATATGACATTTTGCTATATTGGCAAATAATATTATCCTCCAGGTAAAAAAAAACAATGCTTAAACAGAACCATATATATAATTTAACACGATGCAACACTTGCTGGTTGTTTTCCTTATTCCTATGTTTTGCAAAGCAAGGCTTATTGTTTTCCTCTGACTTGTTGCTTGTACATCTACATTTTGCAATGTCTTCTTTTTCTCCTTTTCAAAAAGTACCAATGAATTATAGAGTTTCTTTTTTCTTCTTCAAATCATTGGTGTCCAAATATCTCACTGAAAAATGGACACCTTCTGAGGATGTTACTCTTATGTTAACCTTTTCATTCTTGTGTGGCTGGTTGGCTTTTCCTAAAAACAAATTCTTTCTTGTTACCAAACATAACACAAGAATATGGGAAGAAGTTCTGGTCAAAAGAATCCAGTTTCTTTGTGCTGGGATTCATATGAGTACGTGACCATATATGTAGAAGAGTAGTTGTGTCAGTAGCAGGAGAAGTAACTGTAATAATAGTTGCTGTGGTATAATGTAGCAATGGCAGACTACACTGTGATAATTCTATGTTATTTGCACAACATGGTAGTTTAGTAATATCAGCGGCAGTGTGAAAACTGTCGGGGCAATCACTGCAGTGAGAGCAATATTTGAAAATTCCACACAAAAAGTGCAGAAGTAAATGAATCAGTGGATAACAGTAAAATAAACAATTTTTTCACTCTGCTATTCAACAGACAGATGCTACTCTTGATTTCAGCTCAAGAGGCTTAAGTCACAGGAGTATTATTTGAAAGTCCCTGATTTAAGGTGTTGGGAGGACTGACAGTGTCTTCATAAGTAACCAAACCTGCTTTATGAAATTTAAGCTACCTTCAAATTACATCAACCTCAGTGGCCTTAGATTCAATATTTGTGTTGCTGCTTGCAGTTTTTATCAGTCTGACAATTAAAAGATTGTTCCTTTATGTTTATAATTTGTGTCTAAAGGAAAGTTAACATATGTGTCGTATAGGCTTACTCAAACATAATTTTTACAGTCCTGGATTTACAGTCACTGACATTCTGTACTTCTTTTCAAAGTTGTCAGGAGTAGTTGCAGGACAGTTTTCACAGCTGCAGCACCACCAGTGTAGCAATCTCTTGTAGCAGACACAAGTCCATAACAATGAAGTTGGGAAGTTTTCTTGAAGCCCCAGGGATGTGTGGTATGACTTATCATTTCTGACTGTTGACAGAGGGGAGTCTGTGACCCAGCCAAAAAGTCGTGAACCATTGGGTCATGCCAGATGATAGAAGGTCCACTGATGTCAGCAAGGGTTCAATGGTTCCAGGAGTGGAGACTGCAAAGAATTTGCTCCACATATTTGTGTGTCGGCTGAATCCATCATGAATTGGTGATTGGAAAGGCTCCACTATGGACCATGGTTCTATGGTAATTCTGGGAGCTCATCCACCAGAGGAGCCATAGATCAAAAGTTCTTTGATGTCATGCCACATGATGAAAGGTTGAGAAACTGTGATTTCTGATCAATCTTAAAATTGTATACCAAGCAATATCAGATTGTATGTGTTAAATAGATATTATATATACAAATTCCAATTATAAATAAAAGTAATTGTCATCAATAAATCAGCAAATGAACTGCAAAGCTACCCAATTCATACATAACAGCAGCATAAATATGACATAGCCAACAAGTATGTATAAGTATGATGTTTAAATATTATTAGCATGACATATGACTCACTTGCAGTGATGGCTGTAAGTGTAATACAACATAAATACAATTCATTGTCATGGTTTAATATCACAACATGTAATGCCATTGACTTTCTGGCAGCCACTGAAATTTAATACTCTTGAGAATAAAGTGAGCAGTTTGAGCAGAGTAAACTTGAATAAACATCTTCACTAAATTGCCCACAGCTCATTTAGTACTCTCCTTATAAAAGGTGCTCCTAAAACATGGGATCATTTCAGGTCAAGTCTAAGTGCAGATGAGTCAGTAGAGGTAGAGAGGGCAGATGATCTCTCTGCTTTTCTGATTGGATGCTCTAAGGTCATCTGGGATACCAGCCCTATTGTGTGTTGTCCGTATAAGGTCATCTTTCTTATGGACATAATATTACATCCCATTATCACACTGAATATGTTCGAAATACACACACAAGTTTTGTTTTCAAGTATTGGTTCAGTTTGGGACTGGCATTGTTCTGGTAGAATGTGGGTGACATGTTGTATCATGGCCAAATCTAGGTATTGTCAACCACTTTGTTGTCTGACTTTCCAATCAGATATCCCACAAATACAAAATTTCATAAATTATATGTCGCCACCATAATATCAATGCAATTTATGCAGGCTTTGTCATCTTTCTATGAAAGCATGTTTATTTATGACCCTCAATGAAAGCCCTATATTTGTAGCGCAAATATAAATTTAAGCTCATACCCCAACTACAGACAGTCCTACTTATGATGAAGGGACGATCATTCATTACAAGAACTGCCTTTCGACGGATGACATTATCAAAAGTTTCAAATGCATCTCATATGATCCACTGGTAAATATAGAAATAATTGTTCTGCTGATTAATTGCTTTGTTCTGCATATTGATAATACTATATTCACAGAGCAGATTGTTGAGATGATGAATCAGACTAGAATAAGAACGAGAAGTCCCAAAAGCACATAAATCTTTTTTCCTCCCCACATATAGGATTATCATATTACACAAAAGCTCTGAGGTATTGAGACTCAGCTGTCACATATCCACGGGGACAGGCTAGACTAATTGCTGAAAAGACAAGAATATTTCGAAATTGCTTTGACCTTTTAGTGACGGAAAACGTTTTTGTATGTCTGAGCTACAAATGGATTGTAGGCTTGTTTGCAGTACATTTTTCATCATATGGTTACTGTCTATTTTATCTTTGTGTGTTTTTACATAAGTGATCTTATTTATGTATATTTTGCAGTTTTTCAAAGCTTTTTTGTTGTTCCCATTGATCATTAGAACACAATATGATGTAGCGAGTCTAACGTCTGAGAAATCTATGAGATCTGCAAAAAACGCATGAGGCATCCAAGTTATTCCTATGGGAATCAGAACTCAGATGACTTGAAGCACTGGCAAGCAAAATTCTCTATAAGTTACAAAGAGTCTCATCTTCCTTGTGTAAAGTTTGAGAAGCTTCTTAGAATGAGAATTTTGCCACATACAGTAAACTGCCTTACATCTATAGACCCAAGGGAACAGTTCATTTCTGCAATCTCCAGTAATAAGTAGTTCAGGTGAAGTAGCATGCTTCAACATTAGTTATTTGTTGTTTGTTTTCTAATGACCCTCAGAAATGTCAGATGAAGGGTTGATAAATTATCAAATAGATAATATATCTAGTGTGGACACTAAAATATTGTTTAGAAAGTCTTTAGATATTGTGCATACATATATCAAAAACAGGAAAATCACACCTTGAATCGATGACCATAAAAAATGTTTCCTTCCAGTATTAGTATTTGAACACAACACAATGTGTGCTCGAATCCTGTCTGCGTGTCTTCATGCAACATAGTGTTTCCCTACATTGTTTCACATTATGGTGCTTCCCTGGCATAATGTGTTCTGTCTTTAACTTACAGACTCCTGGCAGACTGTGTAAAACCATAGCCGGCCGACTGTGTATAACCGTAGCCTTGAGATATTTACTGTAATTGACTGTTCTCCTGGGTCTATAAATTCAAGGGAATGCATGGTAAATGACAACGTTCCCTTTATAATGTTTTACGTAGCTTATCAAACTTCAAAATAGAGGATTATAATTAGCTTTTGTATTATTTATAGGGAAATTAAATTGCTGTTTTTTTTTCTGTGTGCCAGTTCCCCGAGGTATTACAAAGACATTTTTGAACTACACATCTTACAATGCACTCATAATACACAATTTCTGTTGAATTTCCACACACATGTAATTTAACAAAGCAGCTGAAATATTGCAAGGATATCTGTTGCCGCACTGGCTGGTTATCTGATTTCTGCTGCAGAATCCACATTGCACAGCAATCTGATAAAATTCACTTGAATATTAACTTGAATGAAACAGAGTAGAGCCTCGGAAGAAGAACACTGGCACACAAAATAGTATTTTTTGTCTTAACAAAATAACTTTCATTGTTTACTCTATTTTGCAGGCTATATATTCTCTTGAATGAATTTGTATTGATACTTATCAGCAATTAAGAGTTCAATTTAAAGCATACTTTTTTACAAGGTATGGTTGAAACATGGACTTATTGGCAAATGAAGAATTTAGTTATTGATAGATTGTTGACAAAACAGAAAAAAAAAGCAAATAATATATATGTAATGCGTCTATGATAGTTCTTGTTCAATTGATGTTTCAAGGTGTGTTTTGCACAAAAAGTGCAGTCAATATTTTGTCTTTGTGGCCTTAAAATCCTGAATCCATTACCGTATATACGAAGCTTCACTGCATGGCTTCAGTGAAGTCTGCACGCTACGCAGCAAAGATGTACAACCTGATTTACCAGTGATGCACCAGCATTTACCTGTCTTCATTGCAGAACCAAAAGGCTGTGATTCCAGGTCTATTACATTAATGGCCATCTGGGGTTTTCACCAAAAAATCCAGTTTATTCTGCTGCAGTAAACATTTTCATAGATTTGCCATGGAAGTGTGTGCTGGATTTGACCGAAAGAATTGCAGCCAAACTACTGTTAAAATACTATAGTCCTTTTCCATCAGAGTGAATGTAGTGGAGAATAAGAGTCATCTATCTGTACAGCATTTCAGTTGACTTAGCTAATATTCTCTCTCATCAATAGTCTTTCCCTCAGTGCATGGAATGTGTAGTGCATGCATTACATGTACTTATGGGATTTCTTCAATGTACATTCATTCAAACCACTCTTGTTTTTATAATTGTTTGTAATACAAGGTAGAATATTGCAATGTGATTATTAAGATCGCAAAAGTCAGTTTGAAATTCAATGCTTACTTGCCATGTATAACAATAAATAAAATCAAATATCAATTTAGATCATGAAATATAAAGATCGTTCCCTTAATAATTGCTGTCAACTGCTATGCTCCAGCAAAAGACATTTATAGGGTCATTCATTGCTTGCACTTTTATTTCATCAATGTAAATTCATTCATCAAATTATTTCTATTGTGCTAACATAAGTTTATTAAATTTTTTTGTGAGCCTGCTTATCCCACAAGTTTTAATATGGATTAAATAATTCATATCATCATCATTGTCAATAAAATGACTAAAGAACTAAACTTCCCAATCATAAATTAATAAGTGTGGAATTTTGAGATCCAGATGCATGTGAGTTATTTTGTAGTCAAACGGCATTCTTTCAATTCTCTTTACCAGTGTATCATATTTTGTCTGGTATTCCACAGCAAAAATTTTTCCGATTATTCAGCATGAAAAACAGGGATGACCAGATGAGTAGAGTTTACAGCCAAAAGAATCCAGTCTTTCAGCTGAGATTCAAATAACTATGTGGTAACATATGGGGAAGCGAGAGACAATTCCATTTATACTCGAGGAAGGCTTAGCCATTTCCTTTCGATGTTTCAAATTTACATGTAACTTCCACAAGCAAATCATTCCATTGATTAATTGCTTTGTGTTGCTCCATGATAAATGCCACATTTACAAAGCAGATTGTTGATATAATTAATGATTAGCTCAGAAACTATCAGGCAAATTTGATGAATGAGAAGAGAATAAGAACGAGAGATCCTAATAGATCATAAATCTTTTTTCCTTTCCACACACAGGATTTACCATATTATGTACAAACTCTGAGGCCTTGAGACTCAGCTGTCACATAACCACAGGGTCAGGTCAGACTAATTGCAAAAAAGACAAGAATATTCTGAAATTGCTTTGACATTATGGTGACAGTAAAAGTACAGACGTGTAACAAAGGAATGATAGCCTTGTTTGTGATGTATTTTTCATCATACTGTACAGCTACCTTCTGTTTGATCTGTGACGTCTGACTGTCTTTACAAGATTTTTGACGATTCTATCCATGTCAGTGGTCAAGAAGGTATTAAGTATATTTTGAAAAAAAAAAAGATGTCAAGATGTTTAGCTAAGTTGAGAACAATTACCCTCCTCTGCGTTACATATTCATGATCACACATCATAATCATAATGATTTAATGATTTTTCAGTCAGTATTTGCAGACAATGTTTGCTTCAAATCTAACATGCACTAATCTTTGTACCCTACAATATTTTGCACACAACACAGTGTTTCACAACATTATTTTACATAAGCTTGGATGGATTAATGGGTACCCACTTTGGGCCAGTATGTTCAAAGACTCTCGGCAGACTATATCTCTAGCCAGGGTCTATAAATTTAAGGGAGTTCATGGTAAATGACAGCATTCCCTTTATGAGATTTTAAGATGCTGCTTACATGTAAACTTCAAAATATAAGACCAATAGTAATTAGTTTCAGCATAATTTATTGATCGTTTTGATTGCCATTTTTCCTTATGTGTGTCAGTTCTCGGGGGGGGGGGGGGGGGGTGGGGTGTAATCCAGATGCAATATACAACTTTAGCACATGATGATGCTGTTAGGTCCCTCGCTTGTGAGACGAGCGCTCTACTGACTGAGCTATCGGGGCTGAGATCTTAAACTGAAATTTCTCTGTGATAGTGCATCTTTTCTTTGTTTCAATATGACAAAGATTGGAGATGCAAGAAGCAATCATAGCAATCAATTATGATTATTATTTGTGATGAAAAATAAAAGTTTGCAATATGATGCTCAGCAATGGGCTTTATAAGGCTCTCCACTCCTCATTGCAACCAGAAGGTAAGGCATCCTGTAGCAAACTAATATCAGAATCTATTGCGTGATTAGCATTAGAATTCTAAGGAAAGATACCAATGTAATTTAACACCGCAACTGAAACTTAGAGAGAAACTACTGTGTCTTTGACATGAAATATTACAATGAGATCTGTGGCCACACTGGCTGGTTATCTGATTCCTCTGCAATTCTCATTGTGCAACAATCTGATAAAATTCTCTTGAATATTAACTTGAATGAAACACAGTTGAGCCTATATTTAAAAGAACAGTAATGAAAATAATATGTTCAAGGTTTACTAATAGTGCCATGTTTAATTCAACATTGATGTTTGCATGTTTTGATAAAGAAGGGGTTGTGGTGAGGAGGGTTACTTAGGCCACTTTTGATTGGCATGCGCATACATTGTATATTTAATATTATTTATTGATCTTAGGTAATGACAGATGACTCTTTTGAACATTTGGTCAGCGATTGTCATGCATTCGTCTATAATTTTCTGTTGAATTTATGTTTTATCTGCATTATACATAATACAGGAGCACCACCCCGTCTTTTGCCTTTGTGCCATTAAAATCCATTACCATATGCGAAGCTTCACTGCATGGCTTCCGCGAAGTCTTTGCACAACACAGTAACGATATGGAGGCTGATGGACCAGAGACAGACCAGCATTTTCCTGTCTTCATTGCAGAACCAAAAGCCTGTGATTCTAGGTCTATTACACTAATGGCCATCTTTTATGTTCACCAAAAATCTAGTTTTTTCAGCTGCAGTAAGCATTTTCTGTACTGTGCTATGAAAGTTTGTGCCAGATTTGTCCAAAAGAATAGCAGCACAATTAGCCAAAATACTGTTAAAATACCATAGTCCTTTTCCACCAGTGTGGATGGAATGGAGAATAAAAGCTACAATCGTTTCAGTCAACTGAGCAAGGAGACTTATGTCATCAAATAGCATTCTTCCTCAATGAATGGAGTGTACATGTAGTGCGGTCCATAATTGTGCACTTATATTGAACTGATCATGTGATTGGCAGTGCCTAAGTTCTTGATTATCACACTGAGTACTGACTAAGGGAACATAATATGCAGGGAACATCTTGGAATCAAGGATCTAATTTTATTATTTTTCAGGTTTCATAAAGTGCAAACTTTAGGTATTACCATTATTTCTTATAATACTTCATAATTCATGGGAAAGTTGTGTGTTGTACAAGAATATGTTTTGTTACAGTCATTCCAAACTCCAGAAACTTTCACCCATCTGTTGATTCTATTTTGACCGATATTCGACAGCAAAAATGAGTTTTGATTATGCAGCATATAGTCCGGTTGCTGAGGCCCAAAAATGGACCCGCGCGGTAACCGGCTGGAATACATTCATTCCAAAGCAGATTTTTCTGAATTTTTCAGAAATGGTATTTTTATTGTTCTATCTGGGGGCTATCTTGGTCAAAAATGGTTACCATGGCAACCAAAATATAAAAAAAACTTAGATAATGAAATCTAATAATTTCCATATCTCTGTGTCTTTTATCCGATAGACAAAATTTTAGTGTTGATATATATGTTATCAAACATGCCCGTGTCATTGGTGCTATTGGGGTTAAGGTCAAAGGTCAACTTCATTTGCATATGGAATGTTTCTACATAAAATGTACCCATTAAAAGAAGATGGTTTGTCATATTTTATGTTTCACTTACTCAGACTTGGATATTATTGTGAAATCCAAATACAAATTTATTTCAGCATCCATCCACAAAAAGTGAGACCCAAATTGCGATATTTGATTCAGTTATAATGCGAAAAATTTCCATAGAAACAGGAAAGTTGATCTACCTTGCAATTTCTCGGTCATTGAAAAATTGACACTCATCTTTCACGCACCACGTATACATCACTTTAGTCCGTTTTTATACATACACAAATGTAACTTTCCTCTGTAAGAATGAACAAATATGTTGCAGAACTTGCATTTTTTCAAAATTTACATAATGCTATCTGTTATGTTGCCATGGAAACAGTTTTAATACGAAACAGAATTACAAAATATGTTCTTCCCAGCATGTATATGCTCCGGATGGTAAGCAGCAAGAAAAGATAGATTCTGAAGCAGAATTTTCTGATTTTTTCATAAATGACTTTTTTAGTGTTCCATCTGAATGCTATATTGGTCAAAAATAGTTTCCATGGCAACCAAATTACAAATAAATGTTCAGTTGCTGAAATCTAGTAATTTCCATATCTCTGTGTCTTTTTATCCTATAGAATAAATTTTAGTGTCCATATATGTTATCAAACATGCCCGTGTCATTGGTACCACTGGGGTTAAGGTCAAAGGTCGACTTCATTTGCATATGGAATGTTTTTTCATTAAATTTACCATTTAAAACATGAAAGTTTGTTATATGTTTTGCTTCACCAAGCCACATTTGGAAATCATAGTGAAATCCAAACACCAATTTATTTCAGTTAGCATCCATGAAAAAAAATATACCCAAATCATGCAAATGGTGATGCTTGATAACACGAAAAATTGCCATAGAAACACGAAAGTTTATCTACCTTGAGATTTTTGGGTCATTGCAAAATGGACACTCATCTTTCATGGACCACATTAACATCACTTTAGTTCATTTTTATACATACACAAATGTAACTTTTCTTTGTAAGAATGTACCAACATATCTTGTAGAACTTGCTTTGTTTTTAATTTACGAAATGCTAGCTATTCTGTTGCCATGGAAATAGTTTTAATATGATACAGAATTACAAAATATGTTATTCCCAGCATGTATATTTTGACCTGGGGGGTAAGCAGATGGAAAAGATTGATTTGAAGCAGAATTTATCAGAAATGGCATTTTTATTGTTCTGTCTGAATGATAAATGGTCAAAAATGGTTTCCATGGCAACCAAAATAAAAAAAAGTACTTAGTTCAATGCAATCTAGTAATTTCCACATTCCAGTGTCTTTTTGTCCAATAGGCAAGATTTTGGTGTCGACATATTAATATATATGTTATCAAGCTTACCCCTTTGCCATGTGTTACATGTAGGATGAAGGCCTGTTGAAGGGGTCCTGAGTTTGTAGGACAAAGTTTGTCCTGTCCATAAAATACATTACTCAGGCCTGGTTTCACCTAAATGGGAGGCTGGATTTGCCTGATCCAGTCAATTGACTTCTTATGTTTCCATAAGAGCATGTCCTATTTGACCTTGGCTGATGGGTCAACCAAGGAAGGTTTTGACAATGTGTGTACATGCTGACATGTTTCTCACTATGATTGCTGCTGGATTAATGATCAAGCTTTCTTAAAGAGTATTTTATTTTGCAAAATGCCTTGTTTTCCTGGGACTAGGGTACTGGGCAGAACCGTAATATAGTTTCCTGTCGCTGGGCTCCATGATGGGTGGGGAGCTTGGAGGATGAATTAGAAAAAAGGCATTTCCTTTGCAAAAATTGCAAGAACCTCTAGGGAAATGGCAGCAGTCATCATCAGATGACTACATCAACCTGGCCAGCTCAATGGTAACAAGGCAATCAGAATAATTTATCCAGATCAATATTTTGTTATAAAACCGACAAGAAATCCTCCTTCTAAGAACAACAAACTAATACTCGATATGACAAGATGGAACCATCGTTGTCAAGACAAGGAATGTCAAAAAAAAGAAGAAGTTCTTTAGCTAAAAAATTCTGCAGAAACCAGTGTATCTGTTGAGCCTCAACACTCACCAAACATGGGAACAGTGAACAACCCCGATATCTCTTATCCTAGATGCTGCTATAAATGTCATAAATGGCCCCTCTTATTATGTAAATTATTATGATGCTCATCAATCATATGGAAGAACTTGTAAGCAATGAATTAAGGAGAAATAAATTCTGACGCTGCAGGCAGCTTCAGCCGTATCCTTCCCAGAGTCAAGAAGATTGGGGACCAGAACTCTGGCATTGCAAGTACTGTTTTGCTGTGGCAGGATGTCCATGACCTCAGCCTCATGTTCCATCAAAAAGAAGGATCCAACTGGAACAACACAACATCAACAGATCCCATTGTTGCAAGAAGGCTCAGAAAATGACAGTAGGAGATCCCAAAACCCTCCAGATACCCTCTGCAGACACTCTCTCCACAGCAGCCTGTTAATTACCATAACCTTGAAGATCAGGTATCATAAGATTATACCAGTTTTATGTGGGGAGGGTTAGGGAAGTTCTCCTTCCACTGACATGATGGTTCATATCTTACCAACTCACCTGGCTCCCATCTCCAATTCTCCATGTCAAAATATGTACATGGCTATATAGTTGTAAATGCAGCCATCTAAGCCACTTCTGAGTGCTCATGAGGGTTTATTGACAAGATGGGAGTCCTAAACATGTTGCATGTGAAGGATCTTTAACTTGCCCAGTACAGATAGAGATGAAGGATCTGCCAATTTAACATCCAAATGACATACATATGGGATTTTGCTGGTGAAGGTCCACTGAATATATATAGATTTTCTTCACATTGTTCAAACCCAATCATCAGCAAAATGTTCCAGATAATCAACTGTTAATTTTAAGTACGCTTTGGCATGATTATTCTGCAACAGAGGCACTATGACAACACTGCATCACCTTAGCCTACTGCGACATATTGCACTGGTGATTACCTCTTGCAGGCAGAGTTGCAACTTGCAAGCTGCTTTTAGAGCTTAAATACTTATTACGGAAGACTATTGGGATTATTATGTGAAAATACTACATAATGCTTCTTTCACTTAATTTTTGTGAATTACCTGTCTTCTAATGTCGGACCAGATGTACCAGAGAAATTTCAAAGATTTGGTGCAAGTGCAAGTGCCCAAAACAGAAAATATGGTAGGGGGTCAAATACTTATTTTCATCACTGTACAAACAGATAAAAATATTTTTGCATAAATTGTAATTGCCATGCATAACTATAATATCCTCATGACAGCCTGTTACATTGTTACAATAATGCCCATATCAGTGTAAGCTCCTGGTTGCACATCTTTTGTGACACTTAGATTCAGTTTTTATGCAACTGGTTTATGCCTTTTTTATGCAACTGGGTGAAAATATCTGTTATGCTGCCAGCTGGGTTGCCAGCCAGCCCAAGCGCCAGTCAGCACCTCCCAGCCTGCTGATACGAAAATTGTTCAGCTGGCTGTCTAAACCGCTTTCTCGTTCCCGGTTGCATATTTCATCAGTTGACAAAGCTGATCATGCCAAAAATTGACTCCCAGTTGACAACTTTGCCAGCTGGAAAAATCTCAGCTGACAGTCTGCCAACCAGCCGGGTGCCTGCTTCATAACAGATATTTGGCATAACAGATCATGGGGTGCCCCTGTTCTTACAGGTTAGGGACAATAGATAGAGGCTACTTTAGATAATTTCAACATCATTTGACCAAAATTAGTCTTTGGGGTTGAACAGCATGGTCTCAGCAGAAAATTTTGCTTATTCATTAGCCCCTATGACAATACCCTTGTTTTCTCTGGAATTATTGTGTTCTTTTCCTGGTTATGATGATGCTAAACATTAACAGAGTCCTACTCAGGCTAGGACCCTCAATAGTTTCACAGCACAGTGAGGACAGTACCTACTGGAGTTCGAGAACTCCAGGCCTGAAGACATTGGAGTCCTCAGTACATGTACGTGGTAATTTCCCAGACTGATAAACTTGTGTTGCAATTAGTCATGTTTCTGTTGTCATGGCAACCAATTTTGACCAAGTTTGAGCAAAAAAAATAACAATTCACAAAATTCTGTTTCAGAATCAACCTAATCTAGCGTCTTACCACCCAGATTAAATATTACGCTGGGAAGAACATATTTGGTGATTCTGTTATTTAGCAAAAGAATAGATGACATTATGTAATCTTAAATAAAAGACAAGTTCTACATAATATACATTCTTATGAAGATATTTCACATTTTAATATGTTTAAGAACTGAAGTTAAGTATATGTGGTGCACTAAAGCTGCAATGAATCGCAAGGCAAATCAACTGTCCTGTTTCTATGGCAATGTCTTGCATGATAACAAAATTGAGCATCACAGTTTTGGTCCTTTCTTCTTGTAGATGGATGCTGAAATAAATTAGTGCTTGGATTTCACTATGATTTCCAAGTCTGGCTTGGTAAAACACAAAATATGACAAACTTTCATGTTTTAAATGGTAAATTTTGTGAAAAAACATTCCATATGCAAATGAAGTTGACCTTTGACCTTAACCCCAGTGGTACCAATGACAGGGGCATGTTTGATAACATATATATGGACACTTAAATTTATTCTATAGGATAAAAAGACACTGAGATATGGAAATTACTAGATTTAAAAAAATAAACATTTATTTATAATTTGGTTGCCACGAAAACCATATTTGACCTATATAGCATTCAGATAGAACACTAAAAATGCTATTTCTGAAAAATTCAGAAAAATCTGCATTAGAATCAATCTTTTCTGGCTGCATATCACCAAGATCAAATACACATGCCTGGAAGAACATATTTTGTGATTCTGTTTCATTTTAAAACTGTTTCCATGGCAACATAATAGATAGCATTATGTAAATTTAAAAAAAAGCAAGTTCTACAACATATTGGTACATTCTTACAAAGGAAAGTTACATTTGTGTATGTATAAAATCGAACTAAAGTGATGTATACGTGGTGCATGGAAGATGAGTGTCAATTTTTCAATGACCGAGAAATTGCAAGGTAGATCAACTTTCCTGTTTCTATGGAAATTTTTCGCATTATAACTGAATCAAATATTGCAATTTGGGTCTCAGCTTTTTGTGGATGGATGCTGAAATAAATTTGTATTTGGATTTCACAATAATATCCAAGTCTGAGTAAGTGAAACATAAAATATAACAAACGACCTTCTTTTAATGGGTACATTTTATGTAGAAACATTCCATATGCAAATGAAGTTGACCTTTGACCTTAACCCCAATATCACCAAAGACACGGGCATGTTTGATAACATATATATCGACACAAAAATTTTGTCTATCTGATAAAAAGACACAGAGATATGGAAATTATTAGATTTCATTATCTAGGCGTTTTTTTATATTTTGGTCGCCATGGTAACCATTTTTGACCAAGATAGCCCCCAGATAGAACAATAAAAATACCATTTCTGAAAAATTCAGAAAAATCTGCTTTGGAATGAATGTATTCCAGCCGGTTACCGCTCGGGTCCATTTTTGGGCCTCAGCAACCGGACTAATAAGATATGGGAGTGACTAGGTGACCAGAAGTTCTGGTCAAAGAAGTCAGTTCCTTTGTGCTGGTATTCATATGAGTACGTGACAACATATGGAGAAATGTAGTTGTATCAGTTGCAACAGAAGTAACTGTAATATCGGTTGCACTGGCAGGCTGTAGTGATGGCAGTCCCTGGCACACTGCGATATTTGTATGTAATTTATCACAGATGAATGAAATGCAGACAACTAGCAAATGATGAAGTTTAAGATGTGCTGTTGTAGAAATAAGGTATATAATATTTGTTTAATGTTTTTCAGCTTCTACAAGAACTATTGTTTGCACATAATTCCATGGTCTTCCTTTGTAGTTTTGCCTTATACCAGACAATCACAAAAGCAATTATATCACAATTATTGCATAGACCCTTATAATGTGGTTGTTGAGAGTTGTTCCTAGTCCAGGTCTGTAGTCCATAAAACAACAGTTACTGATCTGTTTCAATCAATATGACCTTCAACAATAAAATTTGTGATTTCAGTTAATGACCTTGAGGACTAGCAACAGTAGGCTTCACCTGGCTCTGTTCCAAATTGTTCAACATCTAAATTTCACAAAATCAACTTATAGCAAGGTATCTTTGTACTACAATCACTGACAGTGCTTACATTGTCAGGAGTAGTTGCAGGACAGTTTTCACAGCTGCAGCACCACCAGTGTAGCAATCTCTTGTAGCCGACACAAGTCCATGACAATGAAGTTGGGGGAAGTTTTCTTGAAGCCCCAGGGATGTGTGGTATGACTTATCATTTCTGACTGTTGACAGAGGGGAGTCTGTGACCCTGCCAAAAAGTTGTGAACCATTGGGTCATGCCAGATGATAGAAGGTCCACTGATGTCAGAGAGGGTTCAATGGTTCTAGGAGTGGGGACTGCAAAGAATTTGCTCCACATATTTGTGTGTCGGTTGAATCCATCATGAATTGGTGATTGGAAAGGCTCCACTATGGACCATGGTAATTCTGCTCATCCACTAGAGGAGCTATAGATCAAAAGTTCTTTGATGTCATGCCACGCAATGAAAGGTTGAGAAACTGTGATTGCTGATCAATCTAAAACTTTTATACCAAGCGTTTTCAGATTGTTTTTGTTTGGTAGCTATTACTGTAACCGATAGACATTTTTTCTAAAACAGACATTTAAAACTCTATAAAACAAGTGAGCAGTTTGAACAGAGCAAACTTCGATCAATGAACATATCTTCAGTAAAACAACCCCTGCTGTTTTCACTGTCTCTTTATTAATGGTGCTCCAGTAATAATGGATGACGTCATGTAAAATCTAAGATCAGGAGGTGTTAGTTGATTCAGTAGAGGTATAGAGGGCAGATGATCTCCCTACTTTTCTGAGTGGGTGCAATAAGGTCATCTGGGATACAAGCCCTATTTTTTTGCCTGTATGAGATCATCTTCTTGTGGACATATCCTGAATACGTGGGGCATTCACACACTGGTGTTGTTGGCAAGTATTGATTCAGTTTGGACTAGTATTGATCAGGTAGAATGGGGTTCACATGTTGTATTACAGGTTTGATCTACTCATTGTCAACAGCAGTGTTGTTTTCTGACTTTCGAATCAGAAATCCAGCAACTAGTATTCCAAAATTATATGTTGCCACCGTAATATCAATGTAAGTAATGGTTTGGTCGTACCTTTTGATAGCTTACATGTTTCTATGAAAGCATGTTTATTTATGTCCCTGAATGAAAGCCCTATATTTATAGAGCAAACATAACTTAAAGCTCATACCCCAACTACAGACAACTTATACTCAACTGAGGATTAGTCATTACAGGAACTGCCTTTGGACAGATCCATTATCAAAATGTTCAAACATTTCTCCTAAGATCCACTGGTAAATATAAATGTAATTGTTCTGCTGATTAATTGCTCTGTGCTGCATATTGTTAAAGCTATATTCGCAGAGCAGATTGTTGAGATGATGAATCAGACTAGAATAAGAACGAGAAGTCCCAAAAGGACATAGATCTTTTTCCTCCCCACATATAGGATTATCATATTACGTGTAAGCTCTGAGATATTGAGACTCAGCTGTCACATACATCCACAGTGGCAGGTCAGACTAATTGCTAAAAAGACAAGGATATTTTGAAATTGCTTTGACCTTTTAGTGACGGAAAATGTTTTTGTATGTCTGCCATACAAACGGATGGTAGGCTTGTTTGCAGTACATTTTTCATCATATGGATACTGCCTATTTTATATCTGATTGTTTTTACATAGGTGATCTTATTCATGTATGTTTTTTCTTTTTCAGAGCTTTTGTTCCCGTTTATCAATATAACACAAAAAGATGCAGATAACGTCTAAAAGATCTATGAGTCTGATGCACAGAACATATTTTCGAACGCCATCTGCAAAAAACGTATGAGGCATCCCTGTGGGAATCAGAAATCAGATGACTTAAAAGCAAGCAAAAATCTCTATAAATTATAAAGTGGCTCATCTTCCTTGTGTAAAGTTTGAGAAGCTTCTTAGAATGAGAATTTGCCACATACCATAAACTACCTTAAATCTATAGACCCAAGAAAACAGTTCATTTCTGTCATCTCCAGTAATAAGTACAGGTAGTTCAGGTGAAGTAGCATGCTGCACTATTAGGCCAACTTATTTGTTGTTGTTTTTTTCTAATGGCCCTCAAAAATGTCAGGTTAAGGATTGATAATAACAATTTTCTTCCAAATCCATGCTGTGATTCCCATATATCATCATTGGACCATACTGACTATCTACCCAATAGTCCCTGTCCTCACATCTGTTTACATGCAGTTTTCTTCTTGGAGGGCAATTTGTCTTTTTCAGAGAAATAGTTCGTGGATTAGGCTATTTCTAAGGCAATCAAATAATCAATTAGATAACATATTTAGTGTGGACACTAAAAATATAATTTAGAAAGTCTTTAGATGTTTTGCAGACATGTAGCAAAAATAGGAAAATCACACCTTGAATCCATGACCATAAGCAATTTTTCCTTCCAGTATTTGAACACAATGTGTGCTCGAATAGCGTCTGTGTGTCTTCTTGCAGCATAGTGTTTCACCACATTATTTCACATAATGGTGCTTCCCTGGCCTTATGTGTTCGGTCTTTGGGCCAGTATGCTTAAAGACTCCTGGCAGACTGTGTATAACCATAGCCTTGAGATATTTACTGTAAATTTACTGTTCTTTTGGGTCTATAAATTCAAGGGAATGCATGGTAAATGACAACGTTCCCTTAATAATGTTTTACGACGCTTGTCAAACTCCAAAATAGAGGATTGTAATTAGCTTGTGTATAATTTATAGAGAAATTAAATTGCTGTTTTTTTTTTCTGTGTGCCAGTTCCCCGAGGTATTACAAAGACATTTTTGAACTACACATCTTACAATGCACCAGTAATACACAATTTCAGTTGTTTTTCCACACACATGTAATTTAACAAAGTAGCTGAAACTGAGAGAGAAACTGTTGTGTCTTCAGCATGAAATATTACAATGAGATCTGTGGCAACAATGGCTGGTTATCTTATTTCTGCTGCAGAATGCACATTGTGCATCAATCTGATAGAATTCACTTGAATATTAACTTGAATGAAACAGAGTAGAACCTCGAAAGAAGAACACCAGTACACAAAATAATATTTATTGTTTTAACAAAATAACATTCATTGTTTACTTCATTTTGGAGGCCATATATTCTCTTGCATGGATTTTTATTGATACTTCTCTGGACGATGAACTATGTACACATTTTTACCAGGTATTATTGAAGCGTAGACTTACCGGCAAATGAGGAATTTGATTATTGATATATTGTTGACAAAACAATAAAAGATTGTAAATGATATAATATTATGTCAAGGGTCTGTGATGGTTCTTGTTCAGTTGATGTTTCAAGGCGTGTCTTGCACAAAAAGTGCACAGTCAATATTTTGTCTTTGTGACCTTAAAATCCTGAATCCATTACCGTATACGAAGCTTCACTGCATGGCTTCAGTGAAGTCTGTACGCTACGCAGCAAAGATGTACAACCTGATGAACCAGTGATGCACCAGCATTTACCTGTCTTCATTGCATAACCAAAGCCTGTGAACCCAGGTCTATTACACTAATGGCTATCTGGTATTTTCACCAAAAAATCCAGCTTATTCTGCTGCAGTAAACATTTTCTATAGATTTGCCATGGAGGTGTGTGCCAGATTTGACCAAAAGAATTGCAGCCAATATACTGTTAAAATACTATAGTCCTTTTCCATCGATGTGAATGAAATGGAGAATAAGAGTCATCTGTCTGTACAGCATTTCAGTTGACTTAGCTGATATTCGCTTTTATCAATGGTCTTTCCCTCAGTGCATGGAATGTGTAGTGCATGCATTACATGTACTTATGGGATTTCTTCAATGTGCATTCATTCAAACCACTCTTGTTTTTATCATTGTTTGTAATACAAGGTAGAATATTGCAATGTGATTATTAAGATCGCAAAAGTCAGTTTGAAATTCAATGCTTACTTGCAATGTATAAAAATCAAATATCAATTCAGATCATAAAATATAAAGATCGTTCCCTTAATAATTGCTGTCAACTGCTATGCTCCAGCAAACAACAATTGTAGGGTCATCCATTGCTTGTAATTTTATTTCATCAATGTAAATTCATTCATCGAATTGTGTCTATTGTGCTCACATAAGTTTATCAACTTTTTTTATGAGCCTGCTTATCCCACAAGTTTCCATACAGATCAAATAATTCATATCATCATCATTGTCAATAAAATGACTTCAGAACTAAACTTCCCAATCATAAATTAATAAGTGTAGAATTTTAAAATCCAGATGCATGAAGTTATTTTGTAGACAAACTGCATTCTTTCAATTCTCTTTACCAGTGTATCATATTTTGTCTGGTATTACATAGCAAGAATTTTTTTCCGATTATTTGGCATGAAAAACAGGGATGACCAGATGACTAGAGTTTACAGTCAAAAGAATCCAGTCTTTCAGCTGAGATTCAAATAACTATGAGGAAGCTAGAGACAATTCCATTTATACTCAAGGAAGGCTCAGCCATTTCCTTTCGATGTTTCAAATATACATGTAACTTCCACTGGAAAATCATTCCATTGATTAATTGCTTTGTGTTGCTACATGATAAATGCCACGTTTACAGAGCAGATTATTGAAATAATTAATGATAAGCTCACAAACTATAAGGCAAATTTGATGAATGAGACTAGAATAAGAACGAGAGATCCTATATAGATCATAAATCTTTTTTCCTCTCCACACGCAGGATTTACAATATTATGTATAAACTCTGAGGCCTTGAGACTCAGATGTCACATAACGACAGGGGCAGGTCAGACTAATTGCTAAAAAGACAAGGATATTCTGAAATTGCTTTGACATTATGATGACAATGTACAGATGTGTAACAGAATGACAGCCTCGTTTGTGATATATTTTTTCATCATACGAGGGGCGTTCAGAAAGTTCGAGGCTTTTTTTTTTATATGGGCACTTATTTTCAATCTAGAACTATGAATTTTTCACAGGATAAAATTCAGCATATTTGGAATGGATTTCCAAAATTTTGGACAATTTGGACATTTCTGAGTCGTTCATTGGTTGCCATGGAAACTGAAAGTTCAGCTTCTTGGGGCAGATAATACTGAAACCACTAAAGCCAATGAATTTTGGCTGTGAGGGACCTCTCTCTATCACTAGCATTATTGAGATTGACAATATTTGACACAAGAAATATAATATTAGCCTAAAAAAATTCTCCCAAGCTCACCAAAAGCATTGATTAATACACCTGACCCATTGAAGTCAATGTTCCTTGAAGTCCTCCAAACAAAGTTCTGTGTAAGAATTTCGGTCATCCAAAGCCTGTTCTCCTCTCGTACCTGAAACTATAGCCCCCATGGACTAAAGTAAGGGAAAACCAGGACTTATGTAAAGCAACATGTCACAGGAATAGCTAGGATGGATAATGCTGTCCATTTTGGTCTCTTGTTCATACTGGTGAATCCAAGTCCTTATGTAGTCAGGGAAACACACCTTTGCTTCCTGAATTTCCCTCGCCAAATCTGGCATGCAGGAGTGCTTTCCTACATGGGTTCAGTGCAAGAATACACACACATTTGGTGTGCTTGAAAGTATATTTAGAAGCTAATACCATACGTATTTCTTGTGTCAAATATCGTCAATCTCACTAATACATGTGACAGAGAGAAGTCTCTCACAGTCACAATTTCTTGGCATTCTTGGTTTCAGTAATATCTGCCCCAAGAAGCTGAACTTTCAGTTTCCATGGCAACCACAGAATGACTTTAAAATGTCCAAATTGTCCAAAATTTTGGAAATCCATTCCAAATATACTGAATTTTATCCTGTGAAAAATTCATAGTTCTAGATTGAAAATAAGTATCCATATAAAAAAAAGCCTCGAACTTTCTGAACGCCCCTCGTACAGTCACCTTCTGTTTGATCTGTGATGTCTGACAGTCTTAACAAGACTTTTGATAATTTTGTCCATGTCAATAGACACAAAGGTATTAAGTATATTTTGAAAAAAAGATGCCAAGATGTTCAGCTGTAAGTTGAGAACAATCATCCTTCTCTGCATCATGTATTCATGATCACATATCATAATCATAATGATTTTTCTGTCAGTACTTGCGGACAATGTTTGCTTCAAATCTAACATGCACTAATCTTTGCATCTGCAATATTTTGCGCCCAACACAGTGTTTCGCAACATTATTTTACAAAATGAAGCTTCGGTGGATATTAGTACCCACTTTGGGCCAGTATGTTCAAAGACTCTTGGCAGACTATATCTCTAGCCTGGAGCTATTTGCTGTAAATGCACTGTTCTCTTGGGTCTATAAATTTAAGGGAGTTCATGGTAAATGACAGCATTCCCTTTATGAGATTTTAAGATGCTGCTCAAATTTCAAAATAGAAAATATATAATTATTAGTTTCTGTATAACTTATAGAGAATTTTGATTTCCATTTTTATACTTCTGTGTGTCAATTCCCATGGGTGTAACCCAGATGCAATATACATCTTTAACACATGATGCAGGTTGTGAGTACATTTCTTAAACTACTCACTGAGAATCTGTTTCAGGTTTTGCGATGTTATGCAGCCTTCAAACACTAATTTCAGTTGTATACATATATAATTTTTTTTCTATGTAAAGAAATATTCAAGTTTGCTTTCCGTACTTCGTTGCTTCCTATTTTATTTCGTCTTTGAAGGAAATTGAGATATAAAGAGTATTAAAGACAAGTGCAACATTTTCATAGCTTGTTTGTGGTAAAGACGAAATGATATAGTTAAAATAATTTAGTTTTAATGAGAACAAAATTAGTTTCATTGATACACGGTGCTAAAAACTTGAACAATGATTCTTTGAATAGACACTCAAGTAAGTGCTACAAAATTTCTTGTGATGGTGCATCTTTTCTTTGTTTCAATATGACAAAGATTGGAGATGCAAGAAGCAATCATAGCAATTAATTATGAGTGAGCAATTACATGGTGACTACAGAGGTTTGTCTTTGTCTATCAGACTTGAGGAATAACAATTCAATGGACATTTTAAACCCCTCAAAACTAACAGTTCCAATTATTGCCTGGCTGGGTCTATGCACTTTTAAAAACCAATATTGTTTCTTTTTTTAAAAGATTGTTTATGATGAAAAATAGAAGTTTGCAATATAATGCTCAGAAATGGGCTTTATAAGGCTCTCCACTCCTCATTGTCACCAGAAGGTAATACATCTTGTAGCAAACTAATATCTGAATCTATAGCATGATTAGCATTAGAATTCTAAAGAAGGACACAAATGTAATTTAACAAAGCAACTGAAACCTAGACAGAAACTACTGTGTCCTCTGCATGAAATATTACAATGAGATCGGTGGCCACACAGGCTGGTTATCTGATTCCTCTTGAATTCTCGTTGTGCAACAATCTGATAAAATTCTCTTGAATATTAACTCGAACGAAACACAGTTGAGCCTAAGTAAAGGACCAGTAATGATCAAAATATCTTCAAGGTTTACTAATAGTGCCATTTTTAATTTAACATTGGTTTTTGTTTTGATAAAGCAGGGGTTTTGGTGGGGAGGTTTACTTGAACCACTTATGATTGGCAATGGCATACATTGTATATTTAATGATTTATTAATAACAGATAACTCTTTTGAACATTTGGGGAGCGATTGTCATGCATTCGCCTATAATTTCTGTTGAATTGATGTACTATCTGCATTATACAGGAGCACCACCCCGTCCTTTGCCTTTGTGCCTTTAAAATCCATTACCATATACGAAGCTCTGCTGCATGGCTTCCGTGAAGTCTTCGCACTACACTGCAAAGATGTTGTGGTAGATGGACCAGAGATAGACCAGCATTTTCCTGTCTTCATTGCAGAACCTAAAGCCTGTGATTCTACGCCTATTACACTAATGGCCATCTTTTACTTTCACCAAAAAATCAGTTTTTTTCAGCTGCAGTAAGCATTTTCTATAGATTTGCTATGCAAGTGTGTGCCAGATTTGGCCAAAAGAATATTAGCACAATTAGCCAAAATACTGTTAAAATACCATAGTCCTTTACCACCAGTGTGGATGGAATGGAGAATAAAAGCTGCAATCGTTTCAGTCAACTGAGCAAAGAGACTTATGTCATCAAATGGCAGTCTTCCTCAATGAATGGAGTGTGCATGTAGTATGGTCCATAATTGTGCACTTGTATTGAACTGATCGTATGATTATGAGTGCCTAATGCTTCAGTCTCATGGCACGTCATGGAGAACTTTTTACCGCTTAGGGATAGCTTGAGATGAATTTTAGGAAAAAAATGACCAACGCGGCGACATACAATGGTTATAAAACGATTATATAATTAATTAAAAGCATATCACGGCGGGATCGTAAATTGGCGGGATAAGATCGTAAATCAGCGGAGACAAGATCATATCCCTGTGGGAAAGATCTAAATGCCTGTGGGGATGTCAATAATCGTCGGCGGGATGTCAAAATAACGTCGGCGGGATGTCAAAAACTGCCAGCGAGGCTGCAAATATCCCGCAGGGAAAGTAAAAATATCCCGCAGGAGCAGGAGAGGTCCCCGCAGGGGAAGGAGAGGTCCCCTCAGGGGCAGGGGATGTCCTAATATCCCGTCGGAGATGTTTTTGAGTCGTTCTCACTGAAAAAATCCTCGCCGGACATGCAAAAGTCAAGGAAATTTTGGGCTCTGTTCCGCCGTCATGGAAAAAAAGTTTCAACGTGTTGAATCTTTTTTGACATCCACGGCCCAGTTATTCCATTTCTAGGAACCCCTGAGGGAATCAAAAACTACCCCTGAGGGTTGTGAAAAGTCGACGGTGGATCACCCAAATTCATCCAAATTACAAGGAAATACCATCCTGCCGACGCCTAAAGTGCTCCGTAACGTGCCGTGAGAATGGGGCTTCTTGATTGTTACCCTGAGTACTGACTCAGGGAACAGAATTTCATTATGACTGCACGGCAAATCATGGAACCAAGGATCTAATTTTATTATTTTCAGGTTACATAAAGAGCAAACTTTAGATATCACCATTGTTCTTATACTTCATAATTCATAGAAAAGTTTTGAGATGTACAAAAATATGTTTTCCTACAGTCATTCCAAGCTCAAGAAACTTTCCCACATCTGTTGATTCTATTATGACCGGTATTCGACCACAAAAATTAGTTTCGATTATGTAGCATAAGATATGGGAGTGACTAGATAACCAGAAGTTCTGGTCAAAAGAAGACAGTTCCTTGAGTACGTGACAACATATGGAGAAGTGTAGTTGTATCAGTTGCAGCAGAAGTAACTGTAATGTCGGGTGCACTGGCAGGCTGTAGTGATGGCTGTCGCTGGGACACTGCAATATTTGTATGTAATTTATCACTTAAGAATGAAATGCAAGCAACTAGCATAGTTATGATAAAGTTAAAGATGCAAACACAGAGAACTAGCAAAAGTTTAAGATGTGCCGTTATAGAAATAAGGTGTGTGTAATTTGTAGACAGCAATGTTTTTCAGCTTCTACAACAACTATAGTTTGCATATAATTGCATGGTCTTCCTTTGTAGTTTTGCCTTAAACCAGACAATTATGAAAGCAAAAAGATCAAAATTACTGTAAAATCCATTATAATGCGGTTGTTGAGAGTTGTTCCCAGTCCAGGTCTGTAGTCCATAAAACATTTGATTTTTTTCAATCACCATGACCTTCAATAAAATGTCCGATTTCAGTTACTGACCTTGAGGATTTTCAACAGTAGGCTTCGCCTGGTTCTGTTCGAAATGTTTCAACAACTAAAGTTAACAAAATCAACTTATCGCAAGGTATCTTTGTATTACAATCACTGACAGTGCTTACATTGTTAGGAGTAGTTGCAGGACAGTTTTCACAGCTGCAGCACCACCAGTGTAGCAATCTCTTGTAGCAGACACAAGTCCATAACAATGAAGTTGGGAAGTTTTCTTGAAGCCCCAGGGATGTGTGGTATGACTTATCATTTCTGACTGTTGACAGAGGGGAGTCTGTGACCCAGCCAAAAAGTCGTGAACCATTGGGTCATGCCAGATGATAGAAGGTCCACTGATGTCAGAGAGGGTTCAATGGTTCTAGGAGTGGGGACTGCAAAGAATTTGCTCCACATATTTGTGTGTCGGCTGAATCCATCATGAATTGGTGATTGGAAAGGCTCCACTGTGGACCATGGTTCTATGGATAGTTCTCAGAGCTCATCCACTTGAGACCCCTGGGCTATAGATCAAAAGTTTCATAATTCACAGTGACTCACACTCATGATCAGTAGGCAGAAGAAAATGTACTGTGAAAAAGATCATTCATGAGCAGTATGTTCAATTGCATTGGTCTTTTTAAGTAAATAGAATGTAAAAGAATATAAGCAGAACAGGCAAGTTAGAATTTTAAGACTAAAATTTTACTGGGAAATAACTATTGAAAACCTACTTTTGCATAATAGACTTTTGATGTCCATATAGAAAATCTAGTAGCTCAGAATAAACATCATTACAGTATTGTAATCAATTTTAGACTCCTTGTGTTGGCATATTCACTATGAGATGCACATGCATTAGCTGAACCATTCAATGTCATGTACTATGGCTCTAAAAGGCACGTGGAGCACTCTGAGCAGATGGCACTCGAATTCATGATGTGGCCCTGACAAAATGGCCGCTGCTCTTTTCACACACTCCATACAAATGGTGCTCCTATAACAAGGGGTCAGAGCAGGTCAGGTCTTAGATCAGAAGGTGTGAGCAGGGGTATGGAGGGCGGATGATCCCCCTGCTTTTCTGAGTGGGCGCTCTGAGGTCATCTGGGGTACTACCCTATTGTGTTGCCTGTATGAGGGCATCTTGCTTGTGGACATATCCTATTATCATTCTGATTATGTGGGGCATACCCACACTAGCATTGTGGCTCAGTATTGGTTCAGTGTTGGACTGACGTGGATGCAATGGCATCTGCCTAGAATTTGTCCTATAGGTCAAGTTTGTCAAATATTATTATGTTGTATGGTTTTCTGATCAGTGATTTTGCCATCGTGATTTCCATGAAAAGAATCAATCGCAATTTTCAGTCATGGATAAAAAATATGTCTTTGTATTGTTTGCAGTGGAAATTGCAGTTCACATATATAAATAGCATCATGTGAAACGAAATGGGGTTCAGAGAAACGATTTTATCCCACTAGAACTGTACAACTGTTTTGATGATTAATTTTATGCATTTATAAACTTTCGTGTCACTATCATGAAATCAGGATACTCTATACTCATACACTCTAAACTGACCTAAACAAATTCTAAACATTTCAAATGTTTAATGTTTAGGTTCTCCATGAATGTTGCTTTCAAATGTTGTCAATGACAACACCATGTTCAATATGAAGACATGACGCTTACAGTCTAAATGGGTTGAGCATTCTAAACAACATGTATATCTCACTTAAACAAACTGCGTAGCTTTGCTAAACATTTGTGGAATCAGAATTGGAATATGTGGAGCTCCTAAACACATTTTGTAGAATTGTAGATATCTACATGATCTTTTGTACAGACTAAACAAGTTGCTGAACTGGGTAACTTGATGGCAGTGCCACCTAACTTTATTATTGGAAGACAGTTGCTGTGGCTCCACCTGACAGACACTAATAGTGGCCTTGAATCCTTGCTTTGGTGCTACTGGAATTTTATTCAGGTAACTACTTAAAAACAAACAAGTATTGCTATTTTTGACAATGTCCATCATATGGCTATATAACTGGTTCATCATGCTGACAGTATATCAATGGTCCAGGTAGCAATGGCAGTGCAATGGCACATTATAGACCATCCAGACCAGAATGGTTTCATATTTCACTACAATATCATATCACTCAGTCTGTGAATGCTGAGTGGATTTGATTTGGTATTCTTGGAGTATAGTAGTTTACTCTTAATCATTTTTTGCATCTCCGGAAGTAGATCAGAGTCTAGAAATTGGGATATCCCATGAAATGGGATTGATTACATAAAAAGCTGATACTTCTGATTTAGTGGCTGGTTGTTTTTATGATGTGGATTGCTGTAATTCAATTGAAACAATTAAGTCAGTCAATTGAAGATGTCAAATGATGGTTTGAATTGCCACCGGCCAGGGTATTCCATACTCATTTTCATTATAAATTGGACAATTTTGAAGTAGTTTACTCAAAGTAGGAACATCATTTCCAGAGTAGGCCTAGTCAGAGTAGATGCAATCAAACTTACCCAATCTTCGATCAAATGATCGATTCCAGGCATCCATGCCATCAGTAATCACTTCACAAAAGGACATGCCAAGAGAAAATCTTGGACTAAGTTAAAAGCAAATTTTCTATAAATGCCATTGTTTTAAAATTTGAGTTGGACCAGCACAGATTTTTAAAAGTAGTAAGTTCCATTGATATGTTGTCAGACTTAGATTTTTTGCAATCATTTATAATTAGTTCTAAAATACTGATGAAAAATTGTTAACACTGTCTCTTCTGTATAATAACTCAGAAGGTAATGATGGCCTTCTGCCTGAATACCAGTTGATATTGTTATTAGCTGTTCACGTACATGGTGTGTATGTCTACTTTCAGGCACATTGCATTTATTCAAATTATGAAAACGGCATGTGGAATGGCCAGGACCTAGAGAAATCACGAAAGTAAAAAATACACACACAAAGTGAACTTCCACAAAGGTCAGAAGCACTAGCTGTCATATGTGCCACAAACTGTGATGGTCTCCAAGGACAAATAATTGATGCTAAAGTAGAATGTCTGGATCACATGGCCAGCTTCGCACAGAGACTAAGCCTGTAAGTGGGGATTAAGCGCATGCGTGGACAACGGACACAACCTTCATCAGCTCGTAAAATGTTGTTATACATACTCACTGATTTTAACCATTAGGACCACATTTTTATAGGCTGTGTCATGTGTTGTTCACGCATACATGTGCGGTACTACAGAGCTTAAACGTTCAACACATGAACCCAGATCTCATGTGGAAGAAGAAGAAGTTTGGAAATGCAGAGATGTTTGAAGGAGACTCTCAGAATTGTCCAGATAGCAGCAGGATCATTCGTTGAGGCTAGGCCCTTACTAAATGTATTTGTGGCCTCTCTTCATGGGAATTACAATGATGTCGTCACAAATCAAACAAAACTTGTGCAACATTAGTGCCGTTCACCTCGGGCCAATCCAATTAGTTTTGGCTCTAACTGGGACGATTTGAGAAATTGTAAAATCACACAAATGATATGTGAAACTGCACCATGAAAAATGCAAACTGCACAAAAAAAGGTATTTTGTAATTGTATTTAGAATAGAATAATAAATGTTGTTGATATTTTAGTAAAAGTTTTAACGCAAAAGAGTTGAATTATGTACCAAATTTAATTAATTGTAATCCAAACAGTTGTTTGTTTTGATGTGTGAAGTTTCCCGTAAGGTTTTTACAAAATGGTATTTATTTCAATTTTGTAATTTTGTAAATGTTTCATCGATTTAGCTAGTCATAATAATAAAGTGCTTTCAAGTACAGAATATTTGTCAATGCTACTTATTGGGAAGTTAAATTGCTACATTTTTTTAGGCACCATCATTAGATATGGCATGTAGGCAGGTAAACTATTGAGTGAGTGAGTGAGTTTGGTTTTTTACGTCTCATCAGCACCTGAGTGGGCTATTTAGAGACATACTTGGTTTGTGTCAAGGTTCTTGATATGTTAGGTCTGTGAGATGTGACAGGTGCTTTGTTGTTGCTTGTCATTTTTCTCTTGTCTATGCAAGGAAATCGTTGTTCTGTTGAGCTGGCTTGATTTGTTGTTTTGGATGGTTTCTTGTACTCAGCAGCTGTTTCTTTCTTCTTTGGTTGTTGTAGTGACATTTTTGTCCGTGGAGCTGTTTCTTTCTTCTTCGGTTGTTGTGGTGACATTTTTGTCCATGGAGCGTAAGGAGAGGATGGTTGACTTTGTTGAATCTTTTTACTTGGTTGTGTGCATAAGTCAGATTCAGGATGTTTCTCAGTTTCTCCCGTCTTTGGTCGGTCTGGTGAAGGCTTTGTCCGAAGGAGATCCAGGAAAAGGTCCCCATTAAGTTGAATCCTTTTCCGTGGTGACAAATGTAAAACTGGTCTTGGATAATCTGCGTCTTGGTCAGTTTTGCCCATGTCCTGTTGGACTATGCGCTTGGCTTCAGGAAAGGAACATCCTGTGTCAATCACATATTGTACAATTTCTTTTTCTCTCTTGAAGACTTCACAGTTGTGGCTAAACGCAGGGTGGTCCCCTCTGCAATTGACACAATGCGAGGGCCTGAAGCATGGTTTGTCTCTCGTGTGAGTGTGATCTCGATCAGCACAATTGGCACAAATTGTGAACCGTCGACATGTTGTGCTGATATGTCCATACAATTGGCAATTGAAACAGCGTTTTGGTCGGGGAGTGAGTGGGCAAACTCTGCACTTTTCAAAAGCTACAGGTACTTTCTTGGGTACATTGTTGTTTTTGAATGTCAGTTTTATGGATTCATAACCATTTCGTTGGGACAAACGTTGGAATTGGGTAATGCCATGTTTTTGGAACCACTTCTTCAGTTGAGAGTCTGTGCATGTCTTGCTCTCTTTCGAGAAGATAATGCCTTTGCCTGGTTTTTGGAAAGGTTCAATGGAGACTTGTGTGTTCGCTATTTCTTTGACAAGTGCCAGTTTCTCTTTTTGTGTGTCATTCCGAGGGTGAATGAGAAATGTTCCATTGAATTGACGTTGTATTTTATCTGCTACTGTGTTGTCACAAATGTCTGCAACAATTTCGTACAAAGCGATTGCTGATAGGTCCACCAGCGATTTCTCAAGTCCATTTATCACAAGGCAATTTTCATCTTTTGACATGTGTGAGGGGCGGTCAGGGTCAATCAAGTCATCTGATGATGTACTTGTCCGTGGGATTCTTGGTAGTCCAGTCGCAAATTTTTCGATCTCAGCCTGGTTTCCCGCTGAGGGACGCGCACCTTGGTAACCCGGTTGACGTACGATCCGGTTTGGAATCATGGTAAATGACATATTCATTGATATTCCCCTGTAAGGTAGGGGACACACCGTGCATGCGCACTGTCTCATGTTGGCCACTAAGGATAGAGGTCTTCACCTTAGTGTTACCACCCACCGCCACGAGGAGGCCCGAGACCTGCGGGGGCAGGTAAACTATTGTACAGGAGGTGTTATACAATTATGATGAATTGTGTCTTTTGCATGAGAATATAATTTATATAATGCTGAACTAATTTTTCATAATTACGACAGATCCTAAGTAATGAGAAAGTGTGATTATTTGGAAATACACTTTTGGTATGTAAACTGTAAAGCATAGAACTGCTGCCTGTAGAGTCACTATCGATGTATAGATAAAAGTATAGAACAGCTTTTTTTCACATAATATAAACTTTTATTGAAGATGTACGCATTTGTTTACAGCCTAAACATTTACTTTTTGTACGCACTTTTAAATGCGCTCAAAGCGGGAATTTTGTACGCACATTAGTTGTTGAGATTTTGTTTAACACTTGGTTGTTTAGACTATGCACCTAATTGTTTAGGTATTGTTTAGTGTTCTAAACAAATAAAACGCTAAAACTAAATGTTTTTTGTCATAATTGTTTAGGTTGTATCTGCGCAGTCGCTTACGCAGCTTGTTTAATTTGGCTAAACATAGTGTTTATAAAGAAAAAGCTAAACACCAATAAACGCGCTCAAAGCGGGAATGTTTAATGTTTAGGTTTTGTTTAGGTTGTACGCATTTCCAATTTAGAGTGTAGCCAGCTCTTTACACAGTAAGATTAATATAGCTAATCCATGATGTAAATAGCAATTATATTTTACAGATTCCTTATACATTTATGAACAATTCTAATAATCTAATATTTTTAAGTTTATTCCAGATACTCATTCCATTGAGCTTAAGCAGCTGTTAGTTAGAAGTGAACGTTATGTCTGTACAATAATTGTTAAAAGAATATTGCAGACAATGCTGAAATGTTGATGATATAGAATGCTACACTTGGGCTTATTTTCATGTGGACAATTGGTATTCTGGTGCTGGTGGTGCTGGTGTTAGTTTTGGTGCCACTCAGAATATTGGGTCTGGTGTTGGTGATGCTATGGATGCCACTTTCTCTTGCTAATGTAATTAGATGCAGCTTGCCAATGATAATGCTGCTGGTAGATGCTTTGTTTTCTTATGTTGATTCTGCTTATGCCTCAGTTCATCCTATTGCTCTTTGTGATAAGTGTGGTGGATATTTTTCCTTGATTCTACCTCTCTCTATACAGTCACTCACAGGCATGTTGTGCTATCAATTATCAAGTTTTGTTTCTCCCTAGACAACTCTGTAGCTGTTTTGTAAACAAAATATAATACATGCTTGCTTGCATATGTATAATGAGAAACAGTGCCCGCTCTGGGCAAATGCCAAGTATCAAATTATTACATGATACCTAATCTAGGTCAGCCTTCTTCAATAACATACATAAAGTGTCAGGTGCAGACCTTTTAGGAACTAATATGGGGGCGCAGGTCCTGTTGTTAAGACAATAGTGGACTTCTAGGATAATATAATGCATGCTTGCATACGTATAAGGTCCTCTGGAAAAATGATCATAAAGCTATTATTGCAATACACATTTACACTTCAAACAAAAATTCTAAAATTATCAGCTACGTTCCGCTATGTCCCCTTTTTCCACCAACACATCTGCTGGTTTCTTTCTTTTGTATTTTTGTCTTTCTGATCTTTTTCTGTCTTACTAGTCGATGTTTGCTCTTCTCTATTTGCCTTGTTCTCTCCCTTCTTTCTTTGTATCCTTGCATCCCCTCCCCCGCTTCACTATCCAAACCATATAACAAATTATACATAGCCACAATAATATTATATCAAAAGCCAATTTCTTGTATAGTCTAAAAAGAGCACGAGATGGCATGTATATGATGATGCTAATGTGAAAAAAGAGCGAGGCAGCTTTTTTATGTCTGCAGATGTCTACAATGCTGCTATAGATATCTGATGCTGAGGTTATGGATGCTTTTTGTTATGACTAATGTGGTTAAAAGCTTCTCCATTGTATTCAGCTGATAGCTCAGAATATGAACATTTATATTAAAAATACATCTGCCTTCAAGGGGATGGTGATTTTTTGACAAAAGATTATTTTGATGCTGATGTTGAGGATGTTAATGTTAGATAAATGCAATGCTCCAAAACAAATTTATTGCCACTAACAATGGTAGAATATATCAATACGTACACTCATTACCATTCACAAATGAAGTGCAAATCTATAAAGCAATTTCAAATTTCCACTCACAGCAGTATTGTTACTGTCGAGAGCAATTCATTGCAACTCACAAAGGTGGAATATATTAATTTTATGTGAAACCCTCATTACCACTCACAGCGGTAGTGCAGCCCTCCAAAGCAATTCATTGCTACTCACAGCAGTAGCATCCTGTATGTGCTACTCTCATAACTACTCAAAATTGTAGTGTAACCTTTTAAAGCAATTTATTGCCACTCACAATGTTTCATTGATGAAATGAGACACAGCAGACCTGGGTTGAATCCCTCCTTGGGTTCGAACTCTCTACTATAATGAGCACTGTTCAATATTTGGAGAGCTGACGGGCGGATTTATGTGGAATGGGATATTAATATGTTTCATTTTAAATGAGCTGTGGATTTATGACATATATAAATATTTTCTTAGAAGGATTTCGAAGTTAAAATAATGAACAAAGAACGAAACCTCTGATTCAGATAATTTCGCGAAACGGAACCATTTAGTGTCATTTTATTGTCTACATTTCTTACCTTGTATAAACATAAAATATACTGAAAACATATGTATGTAATGCAACATATCATTTACTCTGACCTAAAATCTGCTGATATGCTGAGGTGCTGCTAATAATTATAAATAATTGGGTGTTACTGATTCCTTGGAGCTACTGAGGCAAAGATGCTGGACTGGGGATGCTGAGATGTTGGTAATGCTGCTAATGCTGGTGTCTCCATGAGCAGCTGCTGCTCATGCTCCTGCCCATACAACCATCTCACCCCTAAAAGCAAATGCTCTCCTTTCCAACTCACCATCTGCTCCAGATTCTGTTGAGTGTCAAGGTCACCTGCAACCTGGCAAATTGGCTGTCCAAATCACCTCCAGAACCACCTCTGCAGCCAGGGAATAGGCCTCATAGACACCTGCATGCCTCTAATATTGTAAGCCTGACTAAGTAGTCTCCAGCACAGCCAGCACTAGCTGCCAGAAAAGAGGGTGGTATGATGAGAATGTGCAAAAGGCTCTCTGAGTCAAAATCTGCTGGAATGTCTTAGGTTTGAAGCAACTTATATGAAGCTGTTGTCTTTAAATGAGATAATCTACACTCAAGAGATATAGTTATTTATGTAAATCTTGATTATCAAAGTGGACCTGACCTTCAGTACTTTTATGAGAAGTGCATGTCTATAACTGCAAATGCTTTGACAGGCTCTTCACAGGTTACTAGTAATCATTATAGCTTTGGAATAAAAAATTGGCATCAAATATGTCCATTGATTCAATGCATCCATGGAAATTCTTTCCGATTCTTACAATGCCAAATCGTTTCTTGGTCTAGGACCTTGTCAAATATCTTACTTCATTTAATTAACTCCGCTACTTCGTTTAATTCAGTTATGTGTCGAACAACTCCATGAGCATGCCATATTTACTATGTATTGCTACTGTCTCGATGATGCTTGCCTCTCTGAAAACAAGTCACAATATTGTAAGACATTCTTAAAACCAAGAAAAGAAAGAAAAATGGAAGGAGAAAAAAAATTGCACTTTAGCTCAAAATCTAGTATGCCACATCATGTACTTGTAGGACTTAGAGGAAAGGGAATTGGATTGGGATCCTTTCTTGCTGTTTCTTTGTGGCTGTAGACCACTTCTACCTTGTGTAATGGACCCATCAGATAAATAGCAAGAGGTCTTCCTGTCTGATTGAGTTAGGCTAATGTGATAATGCTGATATTGTCACATGACAGTACTGCCAGAGGGAAGATGACCAGTGGACCAGCATTAGACCTTACTGTATTACTACTATTGTAGAGGAGTAATATGAAGTTGTAAGATAGCGGTATGCCGCTGAGATGCCGCAAGGATGTTCTGTATTTCCCCAGCACTTTCAGCACAATTTTCTGTAATGGCATTACTAGTATGGCCCAGGGAGAAGGAGAAATGAGTGTACTATCATTGTCTGAGCATTGTCTGAAGGTCATTCAGAAGTAACATATGACTCCCTACGACCCCCATGTGACCTCTGCAGGACTTGGAGGTCATATGTTGTTATATGTAGCCCTATGAGTAGTGTTATCCTGCCATATAACTGATTTAGAGCTGATGCTTGCATGCTGAGATGTTGCAGCTGCTGGTAATGGCTTATTAGCCGCAGACAATGCTGCAAGTTTTCTGACAGCCTAGTTATCTATATTGGTAAGAAATGAAATATTAAGCTAAATCATATTTCCTTGCAATTTTCTTCACTAATGTACAAACTGGTGAATTGTCTCGTAAGGCTATTATTGTTCCCTTTACTCCTTTCTCTGTAACATTCTTTGGACCATAGTGTGCATGTTTCTTGTGATGATTAAGTATGAATTAGAATATTTAGTCCATTCTCCAGTGAAATTGAAACAATTATACTTTTAATGGTCTCTAATGTTGAATAGAACTGTTAGAGCTAATTCATCCTCCAGTTATCTGGACCCAATTCTGATAGGGTTGTCTTTTTCTGCAGTCCATTTGTATAAATTTGCTGTTGTCTTGGCATTAAGTTGTACACGTATGTAAATACTGTCTTAAATTACTTCTCTGGGCTATAAGTCTTCCATTTTTACTGCTCTCTGTGTCCCATTACTGCTGTTCTATTCGACCTTTTCTGTCTTCAGATGCAGTAAATAAGAAAGGATGGGAGTAAGGCTGTTTTAGGTTGAAGTCTCAAGTCTCCCATTACAACACTAATAAAGGCTAACAAGCAACAAGGCTGGCCAGTAATGACATGGCTGAGAAACAGTGCCCGCTCTGGGCAAATGCCAGCATCAAATTGTTACTTGATACCTAATCTAGGTCAGCCTTCTTCAATAACACACATAAAGTGTCAGGTGCAGACCTTTTAGGAACTAATATGGGGGCTCAGGTCCTACATCTCGCGGTTGAGACAATAGTGTACTTCTAGGTTGCTTGAAAGAGATAGATGAACAGATCGAAGATCAATAGATAGATGGAGAGGCAGATGGATAGTTAGAAAAAAGTTACTCTAGATAGATAGATAGATAGATAGATAGATAGATAGATAGATAGATAGATAGATAGATAGATAGACATATTGATTGATTGATATTTTGCTGTGAGACTGCAGAAGAACAAAATTGTATCTCTAATTAAAACTTAGATGTCTTACTTTGGTTTTATCCTATAGAAATCAATTTTACATTGCTGTGTTTAACTTTCATTCTCACCATGCATGGCCAATTTCCTTGCAACAATTGCACTTATTTAGAATGACATAAGTAATCATCCGCATCAATGTTTTCTAGCAAATAGAGCCATGTGTTGCAATGTAAATTCTTGTGTAGCTTAGTTGTATGAAACCAATCTAATTTAATGCAGGATAGCACAGATGTCATACGAATTCGGATTTATCTATTTTTAAGGTGTAAATTATATTAGCATGGTAAACATTCGAATTAAAGTCATTGCTCAACTGATCATGCTGACTGCCAGTAATGATGCAGATATATTTGAACAGACAACAACAATTGTGCTCTTTATTTTGATGCTTGCCAATGTGGTCATAAATAAATATTTACTCCATCAGTACATTAAGCATTTCCTATGTTTTCATACTACATGCATAGTATCCTCACAACAGTGTCATTTAAATGGACCATAATTATGTGGTATAAGATTGGTCTGGAAATAACTCACTCAGACCCAAGTCTTTGCTCCCAGCATTTTTGCCTTGTATATCTCTGTTTATGTACTGTAAATAGAAATGATGGCGTTGGTTATTAGGAAAAAGATCTTTGTTGTTTGAAAATTGAATTTACAGTGAATACTATATCAATGGATGTATTTCTTACAGATACGGGTATCTTTGCTGTGGCATGTCCAAATGAGTACTATTTATAGCGTTGTATCCATATTGACATTCTATTAATAGCATACTATTCTTGTTTGCAGGTGTGGTCACTGGCATGGAGGGCTGGGCGGAGAAAGGGCAGTCAAGGGTGGACCTGGTCAGTTCGGCTTGGTCAGAGCTTCGTTTTCAAAAGGGCTTTGTGGACATTGACATCCACTTTGTGCCTATTCAAATGAGGACGGAAATTTCCATGGACGTTTTGGTCGAAGGTATGTGGAACTACTTTTGCATTCACCATCCATCCATCCAAGAGTCAGATCACCAATGTGTATTCTGAATGAGGAAAATAAGGCAAACAACCTCTCAAAATGTGCATTGTATGGGAATAAAGGGGAAATGGGGGGGGGGAGGTTAGCACACTGGCAGTGTGAAGGGTGAGGGGTTACCAATCTCTGGGTCTTGGATTCAAAACTAGCTATTGCCGTATTACCCGGGCCTATGTTGGACAGCTGTTTCAATCATCCTTCACATTTCAAAAATTATATATATCTGAAATGAGAATAGAGAAAAAACAGGAGGCAGTGTATATATATTTAGAGAAAAAGAGCTTATTGGATTTCATTGCCAGGGCTCAACTTAAAATCCCATGCATTTCGCAGAGCACAGGATTAATGTGATTAAAAAACTCTTTATAATGTAACATTCGGATGACGTTCCTTTTGAACTGGTATTTATGATGTCGCTACACCATACCAGAGCGGAAGTTACTTTGCTGAGTAAACAGTAAAAGTCAGAGGAAAAATGTCATTTGGAGCAGCTCTGGGTTGTATTCTGAGCAGATGCAGTGAAAGCTGAGGCTAAAAGTAAGTTTAAACAAGCCCATACCACCACAGTCTCCGGGGCATAGGGCAGACCAGTTGGTGGGTAATTTAACAGCTGTTGCACTTTAATCATAATGACATATTACAAGGCTCACCTGCCAGGGATTTCTTCATAAATAAGTAACAAGATAATCACATAGAAATAATGACATATACAAGGCTAAGGGGGTACTTTATATATTCTTGTCATAGCAGCGGAGCAAGTGTGTACAACACGTAGGGAGGTGATGAATTATTCACAGCACTCCGAGATGGGTCTTCTTTTTAGCCAGTAACTCTGTCTTCCACAATGTCTCAGTCTACTTTCTCTCCAAAGAAGGTTTTTAAAACTTTTTAGACATAGCCACCAGTATACACAGAGCTAGCCTGAGCTTGGGCCACAAGCAGATCCATCTTGAGCTTGTTTTAAACAATATAACAACCCCATCTTTCACCATAAAGGAAATGAAAGAGTAGGCAGCAAGGAAATGTATGGAAGGTAACACAAAGAAACCAACTAAAGCGAGCAAAATGTAATATTTCTGTTGTTTTCGTTACTCCCAAGCACACTATCCTTTTTGAAGCCATTCATCTCATGAGAAAAAAGACCACATTTAAACAAACAAAGAGTGCAGAGACAATTTATCAGAGGTTGATTCAAGCTATTCAGTGCATTGTAATTTTATGGCAGTCTGAGCTAATGGGTCGGTATGAGTACGGAATCTGGTGGTCTGGACATCAACTCCACAAAATCAGTATTACCGTACTCTAACTTAAACAGTTAGAAATTTAAAAAAAAACGAACATGTTGTGAAGGAAAAATACTACCTGGCCTTTGATATAAATTGCGTGTATTTAAAAGGCTTTTTAAGAGTGCTCATACAATTATTGCAGCAATGGAAAATTTTGTAATTCAGTAAATCCAAAAATTATCTTTTAATTATAAGTGGCACCTGTTTGTATGCCATGTGATGCTTGATGTCATTTCTAGAAAGGGAGGCCACACCCTATGCTTATCATGTTGTCAACATCAGCTAGTGAATGAGTCAAATCATAATGCCACTCACCACACATTAAAACCCAGAAGATTCGACCTGTAGTGACATCATTTATGCCCTCAAACTGTCAAATGTAATCAATTGTCCTTCTCATGCTGTAAGTGTTTCTATCTGACAGTAACGAAAATCAAAACCTACCGAAACTAATGGTTATCATAATTTAACTGGTAGAACTTAAATTCTCACTTGACTTACTGCTGACAAACGTGTTGCAGAAGCTGCTCCTCAAAATGAGCATCCAAAAACAGTACAATATCCTCTTCCAAACAGCCAAATAAAGGGACCACATTACAAGATGATACAGTTTCCATAATATAACACAACATCACGTATATGTGAGCTCTTATACACGTACATCTTGGTGTCATTCCATGCTTTATAGTCCATGCTCAGTGTCTAGAAAGATGAGAGAGCCAAATTTTAAAATAGGAGTACTTAGTTTGCTAGGAAAGGGCAGCTTGACAACACAATGGTAAGGATGAAACTAATGGCATCAGAATTCAGCTTTTACAAGAAATAAAAGTGTCTCCTACTTGTATAAACGAGCGTCTGAAAATAGTATTCATGATATATTCTTCGAAACAGCCAAATAAAAGGACCACACTACAAGACGATACAGTTTCCATAATATAACACAACAGCACTTATATGTGAGCATTTATACACGTACATCTTGGGTCTTTGCATGCTTTATGGTCCATGCTCAGTGTCTAGAAAGATGAGGGAGCCACATTAAATAGGAGTAGCTTGCTAGAGAAGGGCAGCTTGACAACACAATGGTAGGGATGAAACTAATGGTATCAGAATTCAGCTTTTGCAAGAACTAAAAGTGTCTCCTATAAATGAGCATCTTAAAAATAGTATGATATTCTTCCAAACAGCCAGATAAAAGGACCACATCATGAGATGATAGAGGTTCCATAATACAACACAACTTCACGTATATGTGAGCTCTTATACACGTACATCTTGGGTCTTTGCATGCGTTATGGTCCATGCTCAGTGTCTAGAAAGATGAGGGAGCCACATTAAATAGGAGTAGCTTGCTAGAGAAGGGCAGCTTGACAACACAATGGTAGGGATGATAGGAAGGCAGGATCTGCACACACCAGCTATTTGATCACTTCAGCATGACAATGTCTAGGTTTCGTGTATGCTGGGGTTCTCCCAGACAGCAACACACTCTCACAGACAATGGGACACTGTATACTAGCAAACACAGACATGATTCAGACAGAGATAGCTCTTTTGTCACTCTTAGTGGATGACCTGATGGATAAGATGTTTTCTGCTCTACCAGACCTGAAAGGAGGTCCTGAATACTATTTCTGAAATGTGCGTGTATACACTGTAGACTCCCAAGATAGCAAGTACAGTCTCACAAAATTTATATTATTGATAATATATGGAAAATAGTGTAAATTTTACAATTAATAATTTAGGGAAAACTGGTTCTGCAAAATGAACAAACCAATTAAGCTTGCTGTTGACGATGAACTTGTTCTTTACGTCTCATCAGCACCTTGTTGGGCAATTTAGAATGAACTTGTAAAGTGTCTACTCATCTGTTTATCCAGAAAACAGTACAATATCTTCTCCTTACTTCCGAACAGCCAGATAAAACAACAACAGAACAAGACAATACAGTGTCTATGATATCACACAATATCACGTGTATGTGAGCACTCATACACGTACATCTTGGGTCTTTGCATGCTTTATGGTCCATGTTCAGTGTCTAGAAAGATGAGGGAGCCACATTAAATAGGAGTAGCTTGCTAGAGAAGGGCAGCTTGACAACACAATGGTAGGGATGATAGGAAGGCAGGATCTGCACACACCAGCTATTTGATCACTTCAGCATGACAATGTCTAGGTTTCGTGTATGCTGGAGTTCTCCCAGACAGTAACACACACTCTCACAGACAATGGGACACTGTATACTAGCAAACACAGACATGATTTAGACAGAGATAGCTCTTTTGTCACTCTTAGTAGATGACCTGATGGATAAGATGTTTTCTGCTCTACCAGACCTGAAAGGAGGTCCTGAATACTATTTCTGAAATGTGCGTGTTTAAAAGTATCTACTCATCTGCAGTGGGGTCCGTATGGGGGGGGCACGGGGGGCACGTGCCCCCCATATTGGACCTGTGCCCCCCAGGTGCCCCCCATATGAAATTTCCAACTCTGGCCAAAAATATATAGTTAGTATAGAGGGTGCCCCCCCCAGAGAATCGCGTCCCCCCCCCCCGGTGCCCCCCCGCTCGAGACCGCCCAGTTACGCCACTGCTCATCTGTGTATCCAAAACACAGTACAATATCTTCTCTTACTTCCAAACAGCTTGATAAAACAACCACAGAACAAGACAATACAGTGTCTATGATATAACACAACATCGTGTATATGTGAGCACTAGCTTATACGCGTACATCTTGGTGTCATTCCATGCTTTATAGTCCATGCTCAGTGTCTAGAAAGATGAGAGAGCCACATTAAATAGGAGTAGCTTGCTAGAGAAGGGCAGCTTGACAACACAATGGTAGGGATGATAGGAAGGCAGGATCTGCACACACCAGCTATTTGATCACTTCAGCATGACAATGTCTAGGTTTCGTGTATGCTGGAGTTCTCCCAGACAGCAACACACTCTCTCACAGACAATGGGACACTGTATACTAGCAAACACAGACATGATTTAGACAGAGATAGCTCTTTTGTCACTCTTAGTAGATGACCTGATGGATAAGATGCTTTCTGCTCTGCTAGACCTGAAAGGAGGTCCTGAATACTATATCTGAAATGTGCATGTATACACTGCAGACTCAAAGACAGCAAATACAGTCTCACACACATAACATTGTTGATATATCCTGAAAATGGTCTACATTTAACAGCATTTATTGAAATTCAAGACAGGATCTGGAAAATGAAAATTTAAAATAAATTCTTGGCCACCGCTTTAAGCACACCATCTCTAGAGGGGTGATGGTGTCCAGGTTAAATTATGAAATTTGTATTTGACTTTGAGACTGCCATTAGAGGAAATCTAGTCTATGGATTGAAACAAGATGTGACATTGCAAACACAGACATAACTGTAAGTTTCCTTAGAACAGTGAGTTGTGCAGCAGTCAAATCAAAGTCAAGTTGACCATCTAACTTTCGAAGGACACACATAAATTACCTGCGTAATCTTGTGTTAAATTGCTCTTCTTTATTGGGGTACAGACCGGCAATGTAGGCCTTCACTTGTTTTGAGATTTGACCTTCAAACTTGAGCTATTTTAGTTTTTGGCAAACATCAGCAGATGAGTTCTGCTCTAAATATCTTACACATACTGCCACATAGCCTAAAGCAGCCATATAGCAAGCAATGAAAGAGCAAAGAGCCACAAAAACTTCAAAGATCAAAACACTTTAGGTGTGTTTATGTGCTGATAAATGTGCATACACTCTTGAAGAAGTACATAAGATCAAAAGAGCAAAGACAAGTATCAGGATCTTAGGAAGCTGTAAAGATGTAGGCTGAGGATTAAACGATCCAACTCAATGAATCAAGGAAGTAGCAGACACCTGAAACTGCCTTTTACAACCTAAAGAGACCTATTCTATTGTGAGGTTTCAGTGATGTTTGACTGGGAGTCAAGATGCAAGTCCTGGTCATTTCAGCAGTGAAAGTCGAGCCTCCATAAAAGAGATTTTATGAGCAGGCTAACACAAAGGGTAAAAAAAGAAAACAAAATCCGACGAAGCAACGAGGTACACCTTAGCCTGTGAACTAGCTCACCGAGGTCTAAAGAAGCAGCTGTTATGTGAATATGATGTGGTGTAAATGGAGTCAGCTTTAGGTTGCTCCCACTAGGTGGCGGTTGGTCTGGCTCTCATTTCCGGTAGCTGGAGAGCCATTTCCGGTGTGATCTGTAAGGTCGCAGTGTCTGCGGCATTGGATAAGGTTCATGTGGGTCAAAGTGGAGAGGATTTCCCCTTTTTTATATTGCCCCCTGGCAAAGACACCGGTTCTAGAAATACTTGTGTATGGTCATGTGCGGCCATTGCAGCTGCATCTTGATACGAGATTCCGGCCAATGATGACCTGTGGCGTTGCCGATGAGCGTCCGTCTGGATGTCCTCTATGTGTGTCCTCTGTATGTGTCCTCTTGTGCCCCAGGAAGTCCAATAATGTCCAAGGAAGTCCCAGACTGTCCTGTTTCCAACTGAGACTTCCTGCTAGAAGCTGCCTCGACTAATAGCCACTTAAGACTGCAATGCTATTGTAGGCCCCATCTGTGAATCTGACGCTATCCAGAACCACTGCACACAAACAGATTCTATCTCATAATGACCCCTTAAAATAATCACACTACAGATGGCCTCAACATATGTATGCTGACCCACAAAGGAGGCAGTCTGCTTATCTGATGCCAGCTTTTGATACTTCAGTGTCTAAAAATACCACCAGGAGACAAGCTGTGAGATTATTTTCCATTTATAGTAGATGGCGAATACTGATATACAAGCGGCTGTATATCTTTTAGAAGAGCATTGTGTTGTATACTTTAGGCAATTCTGACTTTATTGTTTATTGATAGAGAATGAATACTGAGTTAATTCTCATTAACCTTGATTGAAAGATGAATGCATTTGCCTCCAACAAGACTCGATATCAGAGATTAAAACTGAGTTTATTGAATATCTTACCAACCATTACAGTTTGGGCCTACTGATCCACCCGATAAGGCAATAGCGGAGTGGTCGATTGTATCTATAATTTACAAATCTCAAATGCCATGATCACATTTTCTCTCTTTATCTTTGGAATATACAGAATTTTTGGCCAGCTCTTGTATACTAGACTGCTGCATGATACATTGTATATGTCGTCATCCACATTTATCGAATGCTATACAAAACAGAATCCAGTCTATGTTATCCCGCTACATTCTGAGACCACACATAAATATAGCGTAGAGGCAGACTCCCTTCAATTATGTTACGCCTTGAACCATGGATTTAGATGCAATTATTTTATGTGCATTGAGAAAGATCAATGCTAGAACTGGCAGACCATGAATATTGTCACAAAGCCAACTTACAGCATGTTATCATAAGCAGTCAGACAACATTCATGGTTGGTTTGGCTTATCTGGAACATCTTGCTTTTGCCATCGAGGATCCAAATTGGACGCTTTGGTTGACAGGGAGGCTCTTGAAGTGCAGATCTGCTGGCGTCAGTAATGAGGGGGCTCATAAATTGCTGGAGCATATGGCTTGAAAGAGACGGGCACAGGATCCATGCTGGGTTAAACCATCTGCAATGAAAAATTGGCCACATCGCAAGTGCCCGTCCAACTGTTAAAATTGGCCACAACGGATAAGATCACAAGGAGTGGTTCGGCGAGCCCCGGAACGCCACCAAAGAGCCAGGCACAGCCACCAAAGGGGCAGCAATAAGCCATTTGCATCAATCTGCACATGTGCCCAAGTTGAGTTAATAACATCCTCTGTGGAAGATGCGAAAAAGCAGCAATCGGTTTATAATTGAGCTTATTTCCAAATCGCTCCTCCCCCGACTGGCTAAACTCACAAGTGTCTTTGCTAACACTGAGCAGCCTTGAGGTCTCATAGGAGATTCTGACAAACACTTGGTGCCAGGCCCTCACACATACATCATACAGCTGTGGTTTGGTGATTTTGGTTCCGTATGTGGTCGTACAAGGGCAGAACAATATCTTTACACTTTATAGAGACAAACTGTTGTTACATGCCTTGAACTGGTGCTATGGCAGAGCAGGTACTCATCTCCTGAAGCATAGACTCTCTTGTTGTGAGGTACATAAAATAGCAATATCTACACTTTTCGAACAAATAGTTTTTACAATGAATTTAATTGATGCTGCGAAAACAAGTTGGCTCTCATTCCGAGTTATATGTATGAGTAACATTAAATGTTCGTCTTCATACAGGCAGCATGATCGACTCTACTGTAGTGAAGCAAATGCCAGACCTTGTGACGGCCTTGTCTCATTATTGCTTGATGTGTATCAGCCTCAGGCAGCTGATCATTATAAACTACCAACTTTTTGGCATATCGTGAATATCGTATTGAGACAATGACAACTACACACTTTCATGTAAAAACTATGTATCCCCATCAACTCAAACTGGAAATTTTAAGATACATCAGATCTATACTCTCAGAGTGTACTACCAGCGCTATTACAGGGAGTGGCATACCAAAACAATTCAGAAGGCTTACATTAAGTCTACAGTCAGTTCAGTGAATACACATATTTCAGTTATTGTGAAATGTGGGCCTATACTACTAAACAACCATATTCATTTCGGATTTTGATATGTCAAATGTTGTGGGTTTTCATGACATTGTAGATAACAGCAAAAGTTGGAGAATGACATGTATAATCTACCACAAACTGCTTGCTCTACAACAGCTGTATGGCCAATTTGCCAATGTGTGGGTTTTTTCATGTTGCAATTACTGTGAACAAACTTGCATGCAAGGCTGTACAAGTTTAAACAGCAAGAAAGCTGCAACATCATTAGTGTAGGAAGACATTAGTGTTGCTGTCATGTCAGGCTTTGTTGGGGCCTAACAAGCAACTGTTGTCCATAAATGAGGCATAGTTGTTCTCAAAAACAGGATGTTTCACTTGGCAGGTGTCAAAAACATCACCGTCAGGCCGTTTTTAGATGATCACTCCCAGAAATCAACCTTATATCCATGTTCAGTACAACACTAAATATTTTCCTACATGTAAGATGCTCACCCCTCCACAGTCCACACCCTTCAGTTCTTACCCTTATCCCACCATGTCCCCACTTCCTAGCTCACTCTAAAAGTACACAACTTTGAATATGCTAAAATTATGCAGAATTAATCCGAAGCCATGCGTTATTATTGAAAATGTCCGCTGCGGTAACTTCTAAAGTGTTTTTCTTAGAACACCATATTTCCAAATTGCAGTACTGTTTTGTTCTGAGCTCTAGTCATCAGAATACCAAACGTCAAATCACTGCTACGAGATATATTTGTGAAGTAAATTATGCCAATACTTATATCTGTTACACGAGCTTTCAGAGTAATCGTTCTTGTGAAATAACATTTTTGTTGTTGCAAATAATAAGTGTGAGATGATTTTGCTGTTTTTCTTGACTAAAATGTCAATATATTCTATTTATGAGTGACTTTTCCTTGAATTGTGCTTGGCTTGCCAACTTTATTGGCTTCATTTATTGTGTATTGTTATATTGTTGTATTGTTAGATAGGTACATCATGAATCTTTACATGGTTGCTGTGATGATAACTGCATCCAATTATGTGTGTCTTTTCTGATTCCTATGGAAATAGGTATACACACTATCATCCATCAATTTGTCATTAGATAACTTCAGTGCTGAGTGGGGTGACTCATTCAGCGGCTTGTTAACATGGATTGTGATAATGTGATATGGCCTCACAAGGAACATTCCATCACATTTATGTAAGCACTTGTACACTGTCAGATTTGAATTTTTAGTCTGCTAAAAAGATACAGAGTTTGATGGTTGCACGATTCCTTTGATGTAGATTTGAATTATGACAATGGACAGATTTTCATAACTTAAAAATAAAACTATGTTGTTAGCTCAAACGAATGGTGCAACCATCCCACTCAAACAATTAAGCTAACTCAAAATTTCAAATTTGACAGTGTGATTCTTTGGCTGTAAAGACAGTGAGTTAAAATGCTTTTACAGTTGCCTGCCGCCTTTCTCTCATATCCAAAATCACTTGCGGATTGAAAAGAGAATGTGCCGCAATGTGTACTGAAGCTTTCTGATACAATATGGTTTTTGCATTGCAGCCTGCCAAAATAGCAATTATACTTTGCATCCCACATTGTGAGAGTATGGATTCAATATGCTTGCCAAAAGTCGAATTGCTTCATTTGTTACAAAAGATTCTTCTTCCACGGGTCATGGCAAATTCCCTTTTCAACATTGAATGATCAATTTTGTACACAGAGATGCTGACACTGTGCCAAGAGACATGTTGCTGGATTACAATCTTGTTGGAAACTTAAACAAGTCTTTTACTCTGTGACAGGCTTATTAAATATTGCAAATTATATAGCACAGGCTTTTCCGAAATTTGACTCAGAAGTGCAAAATTTGAACTAAACAATAATAATAAACATGTATGTGAATTAGAGGAGTATATTTCATATCGCCTTTTTATTCCAATGACGCTTAGGTCACATGTCTCCCGATGACAAATTGACCACTCATACAAATTGACCAATCATTTCAGTGTGAAAGATACAACTACGCATGACATCACTGGTATCCTGAATCTGTAGCATCTAGTCACTCGTCAATCCCTGGCTGTAACATGAACTGTGCTAGTAGTCACTCGTCAATCCCTGGCTGCAACATGAACTGTGCTGATGGTCACTTGTCAATCCCTGGCTGTAACATGAACTGTGCTAGTAGTCACTCGTCAATCCCTGGCTGTAACATGAACTGTGCTAGTAGTCACTCGTCAATCCCTGGCTGTAACATGAACTGTGCTAGTAGTCACTCATCAATCCCTGGCTGTAACATGAACTGTGCTAGTAGTCACTCGTCAATCCCTGGCTGCAACATGAACTGTGCTGATGGTCACTTGTCAATCCCTGGCTGTAACATGAACTGTTCCAGTAGTCACTCATCAATCCCTGGCTGTAACATGAACTGTGCTAGTAGTCACTCATCAATCCCTGGCTGTAACATGAACTGTGCTAGTAGTCACTCGTCAATCCCTGGCTGTAACATGAACTGTGCTAGTAGTCACTCGTCAATCCCTGGCTGTAACATGAACTGTGCTAGTAGTCACTCATCAATCCCTGGCTGTAACATGAACTGTGCTAGTAGTCACTCATCAATCCCTGGCTGTAACATGAACTGTGCTAGTAGTCACTCATCAATCTCTGGCTGTAACATGAACTGTGCTGGTAGTCACTCGTCAATCCCTGGCTGCATCATGAACTGTTCTGACGGTCACTTGTCAATCCCTGGCTGCAACATGAACTGTTCTAGTAGTCACTCATCAATCCCTGGCTGTAACATGAACTGTGCTAGTAGTCACTCATCAATCCCTGGCTGTAACATGAACTGTGCTAGTAGTCACTCGTCAATCCCTGGCTGTAACATGAACTGTGCTAGTATGTATGCAATGTACCATACACAATACTGAATATATTCCTAGCTTAGCTGAAACAGAACATAAAACTGTATAATGTGAATTCAAAAGCTGACCTCGAGTAAATCGTATACAATGTCATGTATATGCAGTAACAGAAACTAGGAAGAGCAGGGTGTGGTTAGGGGTGGCATATGGGAGATTGAGCACACATCATGGTTGCCTAAGTGTCAGGTCAGCAATGGACATGACACCAGGAGGGCATGAACGTGATTTAAAGGCTGGCAGCAGACTGTTCATTAGCCACATGAGTAGAGCCAGGGAGTCCCAGGCAGACTGCTAGCTGTCATGCCCACTCACATTGGGCTTGTCAGCTGTGACCGTAGATGACCATAAAGCTGTCGGACCAGTCATGGAACAAGACTTGCAGGGACACGGGCCGTTGCCGACATACGATCGGAGCAGACCGGAATGACAGAACTGTCCGGTATCCCCTCACCGATGACTCCAACCATTGCAAGATGATTCCCTCCCCTAGAATTGCGCTCGAAGCAGTTTAGCATTTCTCACTCAAAATGATTTGTATTTGACAGCTTCTGTATGCCCCGTTTCCAAATTGGTGTTTTTTGTTTTTGATTTTTTTTACCTTTTTTTTAATGTCTCACTCTCTGACAGGAGTGTTTTCCCCACTGCCACTAGCCAACAAGTGTAGATTCAAAGTTGCATGCTTGTATTTCTTTTTTATTTTGCTTCTGTTTTTGGACTGTTGGTTGCTGTATAAGCCGAGTTTGCGGTCTGGCAACAAGTTTTTCTTATCTGTATTTCAAAGCTCCACTGTCAACATCAGTCTCACTTGTTTTGTAAAGCATCATATCAAATTTCTTCCCTGTAACAGTGTAGCAGTCTGTGGAGAATCCCAAACACAAAATGTAATCATGATACAGTACAGACAGAGACTTCACATCCAAATTTCTGGATTTTCGTGTTTTGTTTAATTCTTTGAGCAAATTCAAGTAAACTGCGTAAACTGTTGAAAGGTCACTTTTCATCTCATCCACAAACTACATTGTATCCAGCTCAAATAGTCATTTAGCACCAGTTGCAATGACTTCCTCAGTTACGCTGAAGAGCTGTAGAACTCGCTCGAACCAGTTTAGCATTTCTCACTCAAAATTATTCCTATTTTAGAGCTTTTTCTGTTGTATCCAAGTTGGTGTTTTTTGTTGTAGTTGTTTTTTGCTCGCATCTTCTCTTTGACAGCAGTGTTCTTACACTACCATTTGCCAACAAATGTAGATTTGAAGTTGCACGATTGGAATTTTGAAGCTCAACTGTCTGCAGCTCTACATCAGTCTCACTTGTTTTGTGAACCATCATATCAAATGTCTCCCCTGTTACACTGTACCACACTGTAAAACCGAAACCGTTGGTTTAACGGCATTACTGGCAGCAAATTAGCCGGTAACTTGCCGTAAAATCAACGGTAATGCCGTTATTCAATTTACGACCAGTTGCTGTAAATTTAACACTCCTATGCCATAATTTGATGCTGACGGTAAATTTCCGTAGCTGTAATTTGATCTTAACGGAAAATTGCTGTACACTTTTTCTTAACAGTAAGCTGCCGTAAATTACAAATTACGCCCTTACGTCATGTTACGGCAATATTGCCTTAATCTAACTACAAATTTTCAAAGCTACTGTAGGGATGACAGCAAGATGCCGTAAATTTAATGGTATGTGTGATCAGTACCTTCATATAAAAAATTTATGCGTACTACAGATTTTAATTTCAGTGAATATCCCTTATGGATTTTCAATATGTATATTCATTGCAAGGTAATTCAAATTAATTGGCCGGCTATCCTCACTAATGCTATTGTTCGCCTGTGATTGCAGTTCGCCAGATGTCACCTTCGCTCTTTCAGGGAATTACAGTTAATTTCTGCTTTATGCATTGATCATTTTTAGCCTCATACTTTATTGCAACATTATCATTTGAGAAAGAATCAAACACAAAAGAAAGCTTGTCATAAGAACACATTTATTAGCGGATATAAACAAAAAAACAATTATTAAAATAAATTTTAAATTTTGATTTTATTTCTCATTCATCCAAAAGTCTAAAAGAATATTTATCTAAGTTGAAATTGAAATTTTGTCCATTGGATCTTTCCTGGGTCGAAATGGATTTTTTTTCTTCTTTTGGTTTGCCTCCAAACTTCGAAGCAACGGATCTCTCTTTTTTGTCACCTGGTTCCTGAAATGTGCAAACATAATGACAAGTAAATGTACAATTTATATGCATGTTGTTTGTCATTCTCAGAAAAGTGACACATTCCTCTTAGGTCAATTTTATAAGAAGGGTTCATAATTGATTATATAATTAGCAGGAGAGAGTGTGCATGTTAAACCATATTATATATACAAATTTAGTATGCGAGGGGTGCTCATAATATTTAATTATTCTAAATATATAATAATGAATTCTTCACTGGGTAATAGATTTGATATGCATTATGCAGTTGTAAAGTATTGGGTAATTTGGAAATTTTAAAGTTATGCTTGTTTCCATCAAGGAAAAATGCTCAAGAGAGATTCAGGACCACTGACATTTGAGACCAAGACAGCTGAAGACCGTAGCTTTATTACTTATATGCATAGGATTGACAATGTTTGATTTATCTGAAAAAAAACAAAAAACAAACAACAAGAACCGATGACTCAATGTGCAGTACGGAGGCGTATTACTGCCAATGATATTTTTTATTTTTGGTTTATTCCAAAAACTTCTTGTTTAAACCAAAAACTTTTTTTAATTTAAGAAAATCCTTTTGGTTTAATACAAAATTGCTCGGTTTATTCCAATAGCTTTTTGGTTGAAATTCAAAAGCCTTTTTCATTTAGTCAAATAAAAGATTTGGTGTAATCCAAAAACCTTCATCTAAGTTAAAGAGTTTTTCATTTGAGCCAAAAAACATTTTGATTTTTATCGAAATATCTTTTTGTTTAATCCCAGACTTTTCTTTGAACCAAAAATCTTTTTTATTTAATTATAAAAACTTTTTGAGTAAAATCCGAAACCATTCGGGTTTTATTCAAGATTACATTTTTTATATAACTTTTAGTCTTAGAAAAAAAGCAGGAAGAGTCAGGAGAAATGAGTTGGGAACAGTCATGAGGAGGCAGCTGGGGAGAGTCAGGAGGATGCAGTCTGGGGTTTGGTAATCGGGAGGATGCAGTGGGGGAAAGTTGAGAGGAAAGTTGCAAGGAGAGTTGGGAGGGGCATCAGCAGAGGAGTCAGAAGGTGAGTTTGGAGGATGGATTAGGGGAGAATCTGGGAGAGTCATAAGGAGTTTGGATTGAAGGGCAAGTCAGGAAGAGCGAGTGCAAGAGTTGCTAGAAGGGAGTAGGGGAGATTCAGGAGGTAGGGTATCAGGAAGAAGGTGTTGGGGAAAGTTGGCAGTACATAGGGGGAATCAAAAGGGGAGTCAGGCGCGGGAGTTGATAAGTCGGGGGGAGGAGGGAGTTGGAGAGTGTTGGGAGTAATCGGGAGGAGGGAGGCAAAATTTGGAGGAAGGGAGTTGGGAAGAGTTTCATGGAAAGTCAGAAAGGCAGTCTGGAGGAGAGAGTTGTTGAGAGTCAGAGAGTGATGGAAATGGAAAATTTTTGTCAGGGGAGCTACCAGCTGTCGCGGCAGAGGCGCGCCATTCCAAATTTTTAAAAGGGAGAAAAATTCCAAACCAGGGTTTATTTTTTGCTAAATTTAGGCCTACCTGGAGGACCGAAAAAGTGAACATGATAATTATCTGTTTCTTCTGATGATTGGGGGAGCTGTTGCAGGTCACAGCTCCCCCTGTTTTTTTTGTCAAGGGTGCTCAGCTCCCTTGAACTCCCCCCCTCCCAATTCCATCACTGGATTCAGATGAAGGAAACTGGGGAGAGTCAGGAGTTGGGAGGTTAATCTGGAAGAGTGCGTTGTGGAACGTTGGAAGAAGGAAATTGGGGAGAGTCAGGAGAAATAGTTGAGCACTTTTCAGTCAAACCTAAAGCAGGAACCTTTTTCATTTAAAATAATTTTTAAGTAAAATCAATAAACAAAAAAGGGGTTTTGGTTCAAATGAAAAACTTTAATCCAAGAAGCTTTCGGTTTAATCAAATTTTGGCTTAATGCAAAAACCTTTCCATCTCAGCAAAAAAGCAAAAGGGGTTAAAGGAGAGTAGAGAGTCGAGCAGAGTCAGGAGAATGTAGGGATGAGGGGGTCAGGGAAAGTTTGGAGGAGGTTGAAAGGGGAAACAAGAGGAGAGTCAGAAGGAGAGTTTGGAAGAGGGGTCAGACAGAGTTGTCAGGAGAGTCAGGAAGTGAGAGTTGTGAGGAGAGTTGGGAGAAGAGGGAGAGTCAGGAGGAGGGATTTGAGAGATGGGAGGATGGAGTTAAGAGTCGGAGTTGGAGAAGGAATTTGAAAGAGTCAGGGGCTAGGGGAGAGTCGGGAGTTGGGTAGAGTCAGTAGTTGGGATAGTCGGGAGGGGACACCAAACTCAAAGCTGATGCACCTCCCGACTCAACCCCAACTCCTGACTTCAAAAATCCCCTCTCCCCTACTCGGTTCTCCAGACTCTCTTACCAACGATGCAGTCAAGGTTGAAACACCCGAGACCAAGGCCAGGCCAAGGATTCGGCATCCGAGAGCGAGCCAAGGCCGAGGCCATCAAAACATAACCCAGAGACGGGTCTTGAGGATGAGTCTTCTCGAGGCCTCCAACACTGGCCCAAAGACACCTGAGACTGAGGCAAAGCCTGTGATTTGGCATCCAAGACCCAGCCAAGGCCAAGGCCATCAAAATATAGCCCCGACGCTAACCTCGAGAACAAGGCCGACATCGAGACCTCCAACAATGTCCCTTTCAACTCTCTTCTTGACTCCCTTCTTCCACCTTTCCATGACTCCCTCCTTCTGACTCTCAACAATTCTCTATTCCTGACTTCCCTCCCAACTCTACCTGAACTCGCCCAAACTCCTTTCTCCGACTCCTGTTTTCTCCCAAATTCCTTCCCTGACTCTCCTTCCAACTTCACTTCCAACTCTCATTCCATCTTCAATTCCGAATCTCCTTCCAACGCTCCTTCCAACTGCCCTTCCAATTCTCAACTCCACTTCCAACTTTCCCTGACACCCGACACTCCGATGAAAATTGAAAATTTCTTTGTATCAAACCCGAAATAAAAAATCTTTGGCGGTAATACGCTTCCACTGTCTGAATCTGAATCTATAGCACGGCCGATTTTTGCATGGCAAGTTCAATGTGTAAAAGATTGAATTGACATTTAACATTCCCACATTCTGTTTTTCGATTTTTTTTCTCCCATTTGCCTTATTCATTTTGCTTATGCAAAAGTTATTGAGTTATGATGAGATATGTTTAAAACAAGCATGCCAAAATAAACAAAAACTTCACACGTCTGATTTCCAGCCATTTTCTTTGCATTTGCAACCAAAAGCCATACTATTTATCAGCGCACGGCACCTGTTCAATATCAGTCACTGATTTTGCAACTGGAAAACTATGTAGTATCTCATATTGAGATTGCCTTGAAAAAAATTGTTTTATTTGGCATACAGTGTCAGCCCAAGTCAAACAGTGACACAACTTACCATTTTACTTTTTATGATGTCATATCGTATAATACATTTGGGCAATATCTCTGAACCAAGTCATCACAATAGCATCCAAACTTAAAGCTGTCCATCCTGGTTTCAGGCAACCTTACAATTCTCTTTCTGGAAAAACAAATAAATATTCTTATTCAGTGTTCTTCAGAAAAAATTAAGTTCAAAATATTTTATACTCTGACATGATGTTTATATAAATGACTTACACATTGTTTGTATGAGTATTGCTGGTCATTGGCAGAGGTGAGAAAGTATGGGTTGAAATGCATTGGTGATATTTCTTGGAGTAGTTTACTTCAGCCAGGAACGACAATGTGTCTAACTCATCAGATGGAATAAGATGACTTCAGTAGGAGAGTTTTGGATGGTACTGCATCTTGACTGGTTGCAGAAGGACAACATTTTGTAGTCACTTTAACTGGATTTTATAAGGTCCCCTGCAACAAAAAGAATTGTTATAATATGGCAGCTGTTTGCTGAAAACTTAATGACATCAGTAGATAACATAGGCTAAGTCGCTGTGAAGGAACCTAAATCTTGTAGGCAAACCGCAAATTTTTTAAACTCTCAAAAAATATTAAACCTCCTCAATTACATTGAAATAGCTTGTGAGTACTGTCGATCGATAACTTTAATGTGTAACGGATATTGGGGGTAAGTTGTGCCAAAGGGCAACTAGTGTAACCCACTTTTGGAAGAATTTAGTAAAGAAGGCAATGCCATCCATTTAAAGGGCTCAGCGGTTGTTTGGCCTACTGACCTCAGGGACACTGGTTCGATTCTCAATCCAGGCAAACCTTGTCAGAGGGATCTTTCATCTTGTGCAATGGTGCACCTTGCCTCATTTCTGTAGTCCCTAATCTAATATTAAGCTAAATAATTGCATATATACAGGATATAAACCTGAAGGATCCTTCCCTTGAAATGGGTGAAACACAAGATTTTTTTGGAATAAAGTTGGTGCTACAAATTGCCCCATCAAGTGACAAAATGAATTGTACCAGCGACTTACATGTAGTTGTGCCACTTTACCCACTTTTCTCTAAGGCCTACCGTCATCATCCATATACATGTATTCCAATGTGCTAAAAATAACTTTCCCCAGTCTTCCTTCCCTATCATTAATAGAAACATCCTCATATAATGACAAATGAGGGCAGTGAGCCCTCATTAAGGCTGAAAAATGTGTAATGATTCCGTCTTGACAGACTTTTTTGAATCAATGGATTGATTTTTCAGGGGCAGGAAGATCAACTAAAGCTGTTTATTATTCACAGGCCCGCATGCCCAATGAAAGGACAGAGCGAGTTCTAAAGGCAGATCCTACAGAAATGCCAAGCTCTGCTTTTTGATCCGCGGATTCTTGTTTAACATAATATTATATGACCAGTATTCCATGTGCATTTGCAAATCTTACTATTTTTTGTTACCCTATGACACTCAATATGACTACATACAATATTTTATGTCTTGCCATTGCTGTTGAATTGCACTTTTACAAAAAAAACTTAGGTTTTAGTATTGTTCCTTAATTAGTGGACATTTTAAATAGCTTTACAGTAACTGTGTTATTAATATAATGTATGCTAATAATTTATAATTTATGAAAGGCTTACAGGGTGAGCATAAAATTGAGCGGTGTCGGGAGACCATCGTATGTTGTGCCATTTTGTGCTTCAGGGAGATTCCCAAAAAACCAAATCTGATAATTATATATCAATGATATAACAAATTGGCCAGAATCAAAGCGAGTTTCAGGGCGACCAGACCATAAAGAAGATCATGGCAAGTGTTTGAAAAAAGTATGTCAAGTACTCAAGTGCTGGGGTAAGTTGTGCCAGATGATGGTGAAAATTGTTCGATTTAGTTTATTCCATAAAAACCTATCATTCTGCCTATTTCTTCCGATATAGCATGAGTTCAGCATATGTCTGATATGCTACATGAAACTTATTAAACAATTATAAGCCATTTTACACAAAAATTAAAAAATGCTGCAAAATCCAGATTATTAATTGTTAAGAGGGAGATATAACACTTTTAACATTTCTTCTTAGTGTAAGTTGTTTCAAAATATGTCTAGGCTTTGAGTAAAATGAAGAGAAAAATAGGTTTAAAAAAATTAAATCCTATGTCATGCCATTGGCACAACTCAACCCACTCCAAATTACAGTACTTACCTTAAATTGATTTTCTGAAGAAAACTGGTTGTAAAAAATAAACCAACAATGGAGAAAACTGGTTGTCAAAAGTAAACCAGCAATGCAATATTTCAACATCTGACTACACAAATATATCTAGATATACACCTTAACTCCATCCTATCAGAAGGACATCATCTTATACCAATACCAAATGACTGAGAACAAGAATGTCAGTCCTCCGTACTTCCAAGTTTTCAATAACAAATTTGAACTTATGAGTGTTGCTTTTCGTAGCATTATATATATATAGACTTTTATTGACAGCTAAATATCAGTTACAGATACATGTGTCATAAATTTAAACGTAAAAGCAAAACATAACTATGTCTATTCTACGAGCTAACTACTATCAACTACTGTGCATCATTATATGGATTTACAAGAATATCACAAGAACATAACAGTATATCTTATGAAAGTTTCAGCTGGGGTGAGAGCACCGAAACACAGACCAGCGGCAACCGCTGTAATGCCCGTGCAAGGGAGCTCTCACAGGCCCACAGTCAATGTCCATAAGTGTCCAAAAACAAGCAATATGACTATGCATTGAGGAATGCACATTTTTGGAAGAAGTGAGAACATGACCTAGATATTTAAATGTGTTGACAATTTCTAATTCCTGATTATCTAAGATAAATTTATGCGTTGTTTTAACCTTCTTATATTTGGCAGTTTTTTTTTCTCCATGGCTCATAATGACATTCACCAAATGTGAATACATGATTGGGATTGCCTTATTCACCAAGATCTTCAATTCACCCCAACGATAATGCTTTATTGAATCATCATTGAAAATAATGAAACTCATTTGATTTACAACAGTGGGTGGTACAACTTATCCCATGGTACAACTAACCCCATTCTCCCCTACTGCTCATAAAAAGACCTCCAGTGAGTAGCACAATTTACCCCAGTACCTCCTATTAGACTCCTGCACATACAAATATTGTAAAAGGCTAGGTATTCATATTAGTAATGCATAATTTCACAAGAAAATTAATTTGTTGAAATATAGCACTAATATTGAATTAATTATTTTGCAGTCAGCCCCACCCACCTCTTTCACTTAATACAACATTCTCTGGGTAGGTTGATACTCCTGTGTTAATAGGCACATTTATATATAAAGTGATATTACCTTGAAACTTAAAATTTCCTTGTGAATACAGATCTTCTCAAGTCTCTCATACAGTGTTGAACTGGCAATATAGTTGACAAAAATATCATTAAGGCAGACTTAAGTACAATAGATTTAAGTTATCTAGATTATTGTTATAAATCATAAACAGCCAAGAGTCATGTTTGCAGAAACAAACAAACAAACTGCTTTGACAGCATTGTTTGTGTTGTGGTTCAGAACAGTTGGCCTGCTGCAACAAAATTTCTACGGTAAGCTGCTGTAGTGCATAATTAGGCCTGTACGGCAACTTTGTAAAAGTAACAGTTACCGTAAAATCAACAGTAATTGGCTAATTGCTGTTTTCTTGATCTTACGGCACATTCCTGTTGGTTTTGCGGTAGTCAATGTCACATTTACGGTTTACTGTTGAATTAACGGTAATTTACCGTTTTTAAAGATTTACGGTAAGATCAGCGTCAGTTTTACGGCACTTTTTCAACGGCACCTACGGCATGGGTTTACAGTGCAGTCTTTACAGAATTTCAAACTTCCGAACGTAAATGTAATCATGAGACAGTATGGAAGTTTCAGATCCTGTTTCCTGGACTTTCGGTGTTTCAATTCCTTGAACATATTTAATGGAACTGCATGAAAGTCCATTTTTGCTCTCATATATAGTTAGACCATCCAGCAGCTCGCTTGTTCATGTAAACTCAAGTTTGCAACAACTCTTTTGCCAAGAACTGGCTCGAAGCAGTTGAGTACTTCTCACTCAAAATTATTTGAATTTCTGAGTTTTGAATGCTTTGCTTCCACATTGGAGTGTCTGGGGTCTGGAAACACAGTTCATTCATATTAGATTCCCCCTGTTGCACTGTACATTGTATACCAGTCTATGCAGAATTTCAAACTTCCAAACACAAATGTAATCATGAACCATGTATGGAAGTAATTTCACATCCTGCCTCTAAAGGATGTGTATGTACAGTGTTTCAGTTCAGGTAACAAATTCGAAGAAACTTCATGAATAGTTGGAAGGTCCATTTCTCGTCTCATCTTCAAACCTTGCTCGTGTAAACGCTGGCTGCAAATTAGGATTTGCGGCGGTTTCTTGTTCTTATTTTACAGTTAGTGGATTTACTTGGACTTTGGGCTGTTCTCGGCTATCTGGCTGTGTTGCCTATCCACTCCATTTCAGATTTATTGTTGGGGAATTAGAGTTAGGAAATGGAAATCAAGAGATGGGCAAATTCGAGACCTTGTCTACACGGCTGCTGAGATGGGCCCGTCCTTGCCCCGGGCACCTCCTTTGTACTGCCCTTGTCACTAATGGCTCCCCTGAGTGCAGTGTGGACGCCGTTAATACTCAAACCAGCTCCTACAGCTTCCTGCAGTTAAAATAGTCCCCCACCCTTCCACTGTCCAAGTCCTAACTGTTGGCTCCCCTCTAGTCAACTTGACCTCAGATTAAGGCACCTAAGCTGCTCAAATTGGCAAGAGTAACTTTTAAATTGGTTGTATTAACTCCAGACCTTCATTTCCATAAGCCTATTGCTTCCTAATACATTTTAAAGAGCAGGTAAATGACAGATTGCAACTATAATACAGATTAACCACCAATACATATATAAATATTCTTTAATGCAGATTTAATTGAATCCGCAACCATTGAATTCTAAAAAAATAACAGGAAATATGTCCCAGTAATGTCTAAAAGGCTGTAGTATATATACATGGTAGATCTGTATAGTTTATCAATTACTAGCAATGTAAAGAAAAAGGAACAATAATAAATAGGATTGGATCTACATCAGCTTATATACTGAAACCTTTTACTTGTTTTGGATTACCAATTGGGCATCCCAGAACTTTATTTTTAACGAAATATCGACCTACATTTTGCAATAACAAATTTTAATTTACACCGCATGTCAGACTCTACAATATGTAGATCTAACGCTTTTATCTGACGGGTTGTGATTTAATTACATTGAGAGTGTATAACCTTTGTGATATTCAGAATTTAATCTTAAAACTGACTCTGTCGTAGGAGGCGGTATGTTTTGTTGTAGCAGCAGGCATAAGCCTCGGCTCCATACAGAATATCTCCCAGCGCAATGAATTAAGCAATGAGTTAATTCTCCCACATCCAATCAAGTTATTCTCAGGACGCAGTCACTGGGAATGGATGGCGAAAAGACAAAAAGAGAGGACCGGCGTGTATGTGCGCAATCTTCCTGATTGATGTGCCTTGAGAACAAAAAGCTTTCTCCATAATATAAATTCCATAACTCCGTACAGGCCAGGCGAATTGCTGGCTTTGGGATAACAGGCTCAATTTGCAAGACAAACTGGTCTGTTTAGCTTTTGGGATGAGAAGACACAATACAGGCAAGTGGGTCTGACCTCTCTAAGGCTTAACCTGCAGCCAATGTAGACCATGTCTCTCTCTCAGTCTCTATCTCTATTTCTGTGGCACACTCTCTCTAACACTTCAGTCAGTAGAAGTGTGTTGCGTATGCAGACCACAAAGTTGGCTTTCTTAGTCTCGCTTCGCAGCCTTCACACCATCAATTAGGCCTAGCACGTGCTCCAATTAGAATCTATGCATGAAAGGCGCTGCCAATCTGCTGATGTTGATGGGTGAATTCCTAAATCTGAATCTACAAAGCTCGGCTGAGACGCCCGATAAGGAGCGTTGAAACTTGAGTTTGCAAATCTTCAAAGACAGATGGGGAGAATCATCTGCCAACATTCTTCAAGTTCAAAGGCGAAGATGTTTGATGATTTTTCACACTTTTTGTTTGCTCTGCGAAAACTTTAAACTGTTGTGGTTGGGAGTCTTTGTACATTTCAGAGAGCCTCATTTCCCAAAGATTCGCAGTTTGTGAATGTGGCGTGTTCCAAACAGCGTTCTCAAAGTAACCAATTTTGCCTTGTTCAGTGTATCCCCCAGTGCGTCATCGCTCCACATAAATCACTGGCCATAATTGTGCTCCTGATGTGTAGATTAACAAGAAGAGGTGAATGCCTTCTTAGAGGGGTACAAAAGGTGCCTTTGTAAGCCTTGTTAAGACTGCCTTGTGCAGTAATTACTAGACGCAAGACGAAGGGTTCAGTGTTAGGCGTTGACCCGAACCCCTGATTCATTGTAATCCTACATGAGTGTGTGAGCATCATTGCGGACTACTTAGACACCAGCGGGATAGAACGGAAAGATTGGAGGGCTCCAAAAACACAGTTGCTGGTGATGTTGTTGATGCTTCTTGCTGCTTCTATCTGCAGCTGATGTTGCTGAATCAGCTGCCAATGCTTCAGCAGGCTTCTGTGGGCTTCTGCAGGCAGGCTCCTCTCCCCTACTTCTGATGTAATCCATCACTTTTTTCCTGCCGTGCTTTAATCCGACGCTGAGAGCTCAAGCGAGCGAGCACATTTCTTACCGTCTTCGCTAAAGGGTCACTTCCTCTAGGCCCTCCAGCGACAACTCCGGCCGACAACAATGAGCCCAAAAGAAAAAGGAGAAGCGGAAAAAAGAAAAAAACCAACCTCCGTCCCCACAATCTTTAATGTCCTCTAAGCATCTTGTTTGGCTTCCGCCAGTTCCCGCTTCATCTTACAAATTCCCTTCAGCAATTTCAGCACTTCATGTCATGCTACCATGCATTTTATCAAGGTAGTCATGAAGTATATAGTATGAGCATCATAACATAAGAACAAAATTATTGCTTTATATAGGCAACATATCACTTCATGCTAAGTTTAAGCAATGTTTCATGTTACAAATTTCGCCAGCATTTTCAACACTTCATGACATGCTACTATATATTATATTAAGGTAGTCCTGAAGTATATAGTATGGCCCTTATTAGCATCAAGACTTAAGTGCAAAATTGTCACTCTATATAGGCAACATATCACTTCATGCTAAGTTTAAGCAATGTTTCATGTTACAAATTTCCGTCAGCAGTTTCAAAACTTCATGCCACGAATTATACTGAGGTTGTCATGAAGTATATTATAGTGTAGTCCACATGAGCGTCATAACACAAGTGCAAAAATGTGCATTACTTTTATATAAACAACATATCACTTCTGCTAAGTTTAAGCTATGTTTCATGTCACAAATTTCCTCAATTCAGCATTTCAACGCTTATATTAAGGTAGTCATGAAGTTTATGGTTTAGCCTATATATGAGCAACACAAGTGCAAAATTATTTCTTTATGTTGGCAACATATTTTAAGCTACATTCAATGTTTCATTGACAGCCTTTATCTTATATTGCATAGTTTGCATTCTTTACATTAGCTTTTGAGACATACTGGAGTTTCCTTGAATAAGTTATTTGTTATTTGAAAACATATCTTCAAATTTCTTTCAGTAAAACTGCTGTTGCAAAGGTGAAATATTATGATTGTCTCAGCTGCAGAAAATGTGCCACTCCTTATTTCTCATAATGTTGTTTTGCAAGCTTGTTGTTGCACAGTTTTTGCAGATATCATAAGTTCAAAATTGAAAAAAAAAAGGTTTTTTCCACAAGTTAGGGCATTGAACTTTTGTATTTTGCTTGTTGAAGTCCAAGTGCAGGAAAGCATATCATATGCATCTTAAAATAAATTGAAATGGTAATACTTAATCTGGGTCTTGCGAATGAATAACAATTCAGAGATAGGTCTACATTTGAGAACAATCTTTTTTTATAAGTGATTGAAATGCAAGATAAATAGATGCGTTGTTAAAAGGATATTGAAAGTTGTAAGAATTTTCACATCCATTTTTAATCTATATATTATTGTATGTATTCGAAAATGGTTTGCAGTTTTTGACTCCAGATTTCCTTTCCAATCTTACATTATTGTCTTTCAGACATATCTTCATCATGGCTTTTCATTAAAAAAAACCTTTGTTATCTATCCTTTCAATCTGAGACCAATTATTTAACAATAATAGGTCTATTCGAAAGTATTTGAGAAGTATCATAACGTCAGCCAGTGTTTGAAAGATATTGCAATGATTTAAAGAAGTAGGTTGGACAATAGTATTTTTTTATCGAGTATGTTGAAGAAGCAGATCACTTACAAAGAAAAAAAGGCTAGAACTTCTGCTGTGACTAATGCCAATTTCATAACCACATATTTATCATCTTCCAACACATCTTGTGGGCTAAAAGCTTCTTCAGACAGTTGATTTCTTCCCTGTTTCTTTTAGCTGCTCTATGGCTGGTACACTCTAAAAAAGAATAGTCAACAGCTATCTCTGGTTAATGAAAGATCGGTTGCCAAAACAAAGAAAATGGTTGTGATAACAAGTTACAGGTCATGTCTTATTATCATGGTTTAGCTGTGACCATTTGGATTCATCGAACAATAATTTGGATTTATAGAACAATAATAAACCAATAATTATTTATTGTGTCCAACCTCATTTTTTGATGTGTGGTTCAACTCAATTCTGTCTGATTCTCAGAGTTCAGTTGACTTTATACAGCCATAGCCGTAGGTTTTCAAAATTTGCCATTCAATGCTATGGGACTCTCAGTTTCAGGCTTCATTATAAGAGAGCACTCAATCTTTCCTCAAGCATTATATTAGTTATGATGATAGTTGTTACAGCCGAAAGGTCTACATGCCCAATATGCAAATCAGGCTGCTTTTTGCATGCCAGACACTAAAATAGGTCTTTGTCACAATATCTACTCCCCTCACCATGCTTTGCCGAAAGTGCAACCAAGCCACATTTTCTACTGAACTTTTCCAAAATTTCTAATGTGCTATGTTAGAAACTTTGTCATAGTATATTGACAGCCATCTCTTCTACATCAAATAGTGACCAAATAGTGTCTCATGGTTAGGAACTATTTGGACACTATTTGTTAGAACTTTGGGCTGTCATGCACTGCCATCTCTTCTACAACACAAGAGGGCCGTTCAGTGTAAATGAAGTGTAGCATGTATCCAGGGCTTCTGAAGTTGAAGCCCCCTCTGCTGGATATTTTGGAACCAAAAATAGGACCCGGAGAATAATTGGTAGCTGCCAAAGCTCCATATGGTCTGCCAAAGGTCCATATGGTCAGCCAAAGCTTAAGATGGAATATCATCTGATGAAATAGGGTCTGATGAAATATCCAATTGGTATCTTTGGGGATATTTGACCTTTTCAAATATCCTCATAGTGCTATTTGAAATATCCCAAGTCTTTTGAAAGGCACTTTGTGATATTAGACACAATGGCAGTAGAGACATTGCCACAAGCAATAGTCAGAAGATGGTACAGCATGTTTCAAAAGAAATTTTGTCATTCAACACTGTTACATAATATTAACTGCTAAGAAAACACTGAATTAGTTGAAATTCAAGGGTTGGCCTGAAATAATTATAAATTCTGATGATATAGTTTTTGCATGGCAGCAAGGGTTCCCATGTTGTCAGGACGTGTCATTTCATTTATTTGGTGACGATATTTTACTCGTTAAATTAAATTGTTTCTGAAAATTAAGTGTTCCGAGTCTGGCTATGAATGCTTGGAAATCTAAACTTTCTATTCATTTTCATTTTCAGTTATTCGAACAAGTATAAGCTTCTACTCCCACTCATGCTTGGAAGATTTGGAAGTACGCATACTATGTTAATTGAAATTTCCTTATTGTAGCTGGGGGTGCATAAGTTACTTATAAGTTAATGTTTTTCATATTCTGAGAAGACACATAAGAGTCAATTTACGAATTGTTTTCTCGGTTTCTAAGAAACCGCAATTTTCATATACAGGTCACTGCTGTTGTAGTTCTTTAGCAGTCAGGCTCAGCACAGAATTACTACCCATAGTTCACAGTCCTACATTCTCTAGCTCCAAGTTGTCTCTGTTGTACAGGGTTAACGAATTATTGATTGTATGGAGAGGAGAGAACACGTTTTGGCTGTTGGGGAAGTCGAAAAGTTATGATTCATTAACTGCGCAAATATTTTTGCGCCTCTTGAAACTTTATCGACAAACACGGGTCATCCCTCAAGGGTGCGTCATGGCACAATACTGTATGTCTATCGGGTTATTCACAATCCAGTGGCACACTCTCTCATGGAAAGCAAATAAGAGCTGCTACTCCAACTGGAAGTTTCATCAGGATATGTTTGTAATTCCTAAGGGTCAATAGCAAAGATATTGATAACAGCACAAAGCTCATTTGTCCTTATAGGAGAAGAGGAGCTACAGGGCATTTTCCATATTAACCTGATGCAGGAGTATGGATATTTTCTTTTGTCGTCATTGGCAAGAATCCAGCAGTAATCTGAACTGTGAAAATATATATCTTTGTGTCTGGTTTATGATATTGTCAGCTGTTTTTTTTTCTTGTATTAGCTTTGTATCATGGATTTTGCTACCAAGGACACTTTTCAAACATCCATATGACAGAAAAATACAATGTACTAGTTGTGATCTTGAAATTCTTCATCCTTTTTCCACTTTCAGCAGACTCAGATGTGGTTGACTGTGTATCACTTTCAGCCTTGTCCAAATGTTAAAAAACGCGATATATAGTCAGCCATTTCCCAGTCAATGTTTCTGACATTTGCTGTAATCTGATTGGTTCTAGATATTCTTATCAGTTCCTGAGTAATGATTTTTGACAGGCTTTTTGCTAGTAGTAGTAGTAGTAGTAGTTTATTGACACTGCTGTGTCCATTAATGAATGTATACATGTCATTTATGTGTTCAAATTGCAAAACTGAAATAACATAATTGAAAAAATCATCATATATCATTTCAAAAATGCAAAAATGTGAGACACAATTAAATTTTATATATAACAGACAAGTTACAGTCCTGAAATATTACAAATTTTGGCTACATGGTGAACTCTAATCATTGAAACACACAATGACTTATTGCCATTGCCGTAACTGATGATTAATTAGGTGAATAATAATCAAACTCATTGATATTAATTCTGCAAGTAAATGATTGACAATTTTATCTCTTCTTTTCAGCGTACATGGAAATTGGTACGACCAATATCTCGTTACTCCTAGGCCCATATGTCGAAGCGCTTGCCACTGCGACCGAGAAGTTTGGAATACCATACTTTTTGACTGAGGCCTTCCAATCTGTGAGATATTACCCTTTCAACTTGATCTCAGTGCTTCCAAAACCTCTTGATGTCATGTTGGTATCAACAGAGGTCGCTCGGCGTTACGGCTGGAAGGAAGTTGCTCTCATCTATGACAACGATGATGGTAAGTCATTGCATTTAATTTCTATAAATGACAAAATTTGGAAAACGGTGACCACAGCATGATTAGACCACCCCTGCTAGTCTGCGATCATAAAGTAGTCTTACTTGGAGGTGCAGTCCAGAAGCATACTGTTGCTCCAAAAAGACAATGTAAAATCAAAACTCTTAACAAACCTTGGATCAGTAGTAAGATTATTGAGTGCATAAGAGAACGTGACAAATATTTGAAATTATTCCATTCAACTGGAAACAAAGATCACTTTCAAAGGTTTCTTATTGGGATGACATGTGTCTGCAGGAGAAAGATCCACTAAATAAATTCGTTCTTTGAGATATAATGTAACAGTTTGTCTGCATGTCCCAGTGAAAATAACAAAGAATGATTTCTGCACCTTCCTTAGTTTGTCATATATAATAGAGAAGAGTTCTTGGGAATATGGTATACTCGAACACATAGAGACAGAAAAATGTGAAAATTGAAGTCACATCTTGTTCTATTCCAAAAAAAAACATGGATAAAATACACAGACTTATAACATACTCTGTGAACCATTGCAAAATATATACTTCTTGTTACAATGGTGAAGCAACAAGTGCAATTAATTCAATCTTGCAAATGAGATGATTACTTTGTCAATATAGTTATGTCACTGATGTTGGTAGAGAATTACTGCAGACAAATGTTATTGGGATGGCAAGGCAGTTACAGGTCTCTAGGACTCCAATATTTCCCAATGGTGACGCTCAATTATTCCAAATGTGTCCAGGCAGAAAGATGATATGCAATAGATTTACATCGAGCGAATCGGAATTTATCTCTCGAGTCAGAGAACAGATCAGAGTGAATTTCCTGCATACGGTAACATAGGCGGACAAAGCAAAAGCCTTCAGTGCAAAAGGCACAGTGGGAAAGCAACCAGTGGAAAGGCAAGCAAAGCAAATTGCAATATATATATCATAGCCCATGGAACATCGCTCAAAAGCACTACAGTCCACATGATGTGTGCCATGATTTAGTGACCCTACCCGATAGGCATGCTGGTAACATTTGTCACAAATCATTTGCACAGAGTGAGTTGATGTCATGAATGATGCATGTTTCATTTGCTCTGGAACATAGTCCAACATGGGCTACCTGTGTGCTACTTTCCTTGCATAAATCAAATGGATTTCTTTTGTCAATTATGAGCTACTGCACTCTGTGGAAGACAATTTGCAAGCATCCATAATAAAAGAATACTAATACGAGGCATAGATTTGCTGCAGGAAATGGAAGACCCTGCTTTCTGTGATTAATTGCAGCAGTAAGTGATGGTCTTGCAGATTTGAATAATGCATACGCAGGTCACACTGCTGGAGTGGTGATACTTGGGTTGCTAAATTGTTCTACTATAAGTACTGTGATGCATCATTTCTGAATTGTCTGTATAAATGCAGGGCAAATATTCTTAGTAGGCACTTTCTGAGCAGAACATCTGAAATGTAATTTAAGAACACTAGAAACCCAGTGGGCACACGACGTAAACCTCAACGTTGCTAATTGGTGGAGGGCTGGTCTGTTGGTCACGTAGGTATATATGGTAGAGATTATGTCGCCCCAACGTGAACACGACGTCGGGGTTTTTTTACAACATTGCCACAACGTCGCAAGCTAACGTCGAACTCCTGACATTGCCTCACAATGTTGTGAAACGTCGCCACAACGTTGCATGCTAATGTCATATCTTTGACGTTGCTTCACAACGTTGTGATAACATAATTTCAACCAAACAATTCTACGTCATTTGACGAAAAGTGTGACATTGTTGCAACATTCGTTGATGTGCCCATGGGGAAGGACTAATATTTTCAATTGGGAATACCATCATAGAAATATGATACAATTATCAACATGTTGCCATAGTCATGTTGGGGATCTTATGTTGCCGTTAACACTCTACTGCAGTATCTCAGAAATAAAGTAATTTGAATCCCTACGCTTATCTGTTAATTTAAGATGATGTCTTAATACCAGACTTTCATGCCATCAGTGTTTGAACATGTCTGAAAGACAATTCTGTCTTTGTTGCCCCATTGGATGGAAATTATACTGCTAAAGCTCATTTAATGCTTGGCTTTTAAAAGTCTACTCTATGAGTGTTGGCAGGCTTGTTCTTAAAACAAACCAGAAGTAATTTCCACACCGCTCTCCAGCAGCCACTATCAAGAAATATTACATTTACTCCAATATTCATTTACAGTCATCTATCACTGGAAACACCATGCAGTTTTAGACAAATGTTTGCCAATAGTATGTGCTTGTAACCCTGCATGTTATGACACTTGACTGGTTGACATTTCAAATCTTTAAAAAAAATAATTCAGACAATAATATTTAACTTGAAGAAATCCATGCTGACTTACACTGAATTTATGAACTTGCAAAGATTGTTGTTAACTGTATAAATGCAAGATTTAATAAAAAGATGTGTTGCCATGTTATAATATGGCATACAAAAACGCTCCTGACTATCGGGAATTTCAGGTCTGCTACAAATTCAGATATAGTATTTGGTATTTGCGGGATATCTTGTTGGTAACCTTTATAAAGTCACTTGCTGTACAATCCCAAATTTACACATATTTGTTTGACAGTTGCGACATATCCAAATGTTGAATTAAAAGCTCTTTGAGTATGGCAGATCGGTTCACATACCTGAATTTTGAAGAATTGAACATGTAACAAAATTGAAGTTGTATCTATTTCTGAGTTAAGAGAACAGAAACCTATTTGTAGATGGTACAGAAATTTGTCGACAAAATATATGTGGAGAAATAAATGTATAAACACTTTTAAAGAGGCAATCAATTTCTGTGTGTATTGCACCATTTATTTTGTCTTATATCCAAAATTAATCTTATAATACCTGAGACATCAATGGATAAAATGCATACAGAAAGAACATTATCTGTAAATCATTGCCAAATGTATTCCTCTTGTGACAATTGCAAAGCAACAAGCACAATTAATTCAATCATACAAATGTGATGATTATTTTGTCAAAATAGTTGATGGGGACTTACTACAGACAAATGTTATTGGGATAACAAGGCAGTTACAGGTCTCTAGGATTCTATCCAATATTTCCCAATGGTGATGCTCAATTATTCCAAATGTGTCCAGGCAGAAAGATGATATGCAATAGATTTACATAGAGCAAATCGGAATTTATCTCTCGAGTCAGAGAACAGATCGGAGTGAACTCCCTGCATATGGTAATATAAGCAGACAAAGCAAAAGCCTTCAGTGCAAAAGGCACAGTGGAAAAGCCACCAGTGGAAAGGCAAGCAAAGCAAATTGCAATATATATATCATAGCCCATGGAACATCGCTCAAAGCACTACAGTCCACATGATGTGTCCCATGATTAAGTGACCCTACCCAATAGGCATACTGGCAACATTTGTCACATGTCATTTGCATAGAGTGTGTTGATGTCATGAATGATGCATATTTCATTTGCTCTGGAACATAGTCCAGCATGGCCTACCATGTACTACTTTCTTTACATAAATCAAGTTCAGTTCTTTTATCAATTATGAGCTTCTGCACTTTCTGGAAGACAATTTGCAAGCATCCATAATAAAAGAATACTCATGCAAGGCATAGATTTGCTGCAGGAAATGGAAGACCCTGCTTTCTGTGATTAATTGCTGCAGTAAGTGATGGTCTTGCAGATTTGAATAATGCATACACAGGTCACACAGCTGGAGTGTTGATACTGGGGGTGCTAAATTGTTCTTTCACCACTGTTGTAAGTGCTGTTATAAGTCATTTCTGAATTGCCCGTAAATGTATGGCAAATATTCTCAATAAGAAATGACAGAACCTTTGAATTGCAATGAAACCATGGATTTGAATAGTGCATACATAGGTCACACAGCTGGAGTACTGATACTTGGAGTGCTCTATTGTTCTTTTTCCACTACTATAAGTATTGCTATAAGTCAAGCTAAATGTATGGAATTTTCCTTAGTACTGTAAATACTAAATGGGCAAAACATTTCAATTATAATTGAGAATTCTAGAGATGAATAATAGGTTCAATGGGGAATAACATCATAGAAACATGATACAATTACCAACACTTTGCTATAGCCATGCAGGCATCTTATGTTCTTATGAACACTCTAGCATCTCAGAACTAACGTAATTTGAATCCCTATGCTTATCTGTTAATTTAAGATGATGTCTCAATACCAGATTCTCATGCCATCAGTGTTAGAACATGCCTTAAAGACAATCCTGTCCTGGTGTCCCATTGGATGAAAATTATGCTGCTAAAGCTCATTTAATGCTTGGCTTTTAAAAGTCTACTTTATGAGTGTTGGCAGGCTTGTTCTTAAAACAAACCAGATGTCATTTCCCCACCGTTCTCCACAGCCATTATCAAGAAATATCACATTAACTCCAATATTCATTTACCAGTCAGCTATCACTTGAAACACCATGTAGCTTTTAGACATTTTCTTATACGATTTTAGAACATTTAATGTCCTTTACTGAACAATTACAAGATTTAGACATATATATTTGACAGTTGTAAGATATCGAAATGTTGAATTCAATGCTCTTTTCCTGTACAATTGCAATAATTGAACAGATTATGAACTGCCAAATTGTAATCCTAAATACTGTTCAGTTGCAATCGTGTTGAAAGGATACATCACTAATTCATGTTGAAAGAATATATCACTAATTCAGACATATATTTGGTCTTTACAGGACACCCACCAGTCTGTAGACACTGAATTGCTCAACTTACTGTACAATTGCATGATTTGAGCAAATGATGTATTGCCTAAGCAGCTGGATTGCCTGTTGCTTTGACTATGCTTGATTATGCAGAGGAAGAGAGAGACAGTTGTGGCATCACACAAAGCCCACTGGGAATGCTAATATGGCTTGGTATGGGAGAAACACAGCTGACTGATAGACAAGTGATGCTTGTGCCTCCTACTCAGCTTTATGTCTCTATGACTACAGCCAGTCTTTTTATTATTCGCCTATGTTTATCATGCAATCGGACCATTTAGTAAGTGCATCTGAGTTGGATTAATAAAAAAATCAGAATATTGCTTTAAACATGGCCCTTTATTGAGAACTAATTTAGAGTGATGTGTTTTATGTCAGGGCTTTAATCAAAGAGAGTTAGTTTTTGATTTGGTTGATTTGTGCACACTGTATGAAATGTGGTTGAGAAATGGGTCCATGCTGTGCTATTGAATGTCAACTGAATCAATGCTTCACAAGAATTTACAGTTTTTGTTCAGTTGACGAAAACAAAAGTATTGGTGGGGTTTATACAGAAAGCACAAGCAGATAATGGATCGGTAAAACATAATGCAGAGACTGATTCATCAGAGAATTGCCTTCTTGAATAATGGTTCCACTGATTAGATATTATTAAAGTGGGAGCATAGGCCTATTAGAGTGTGCCTTGGTGGCTGACACTGTAAGGAACACTCAATCTTCCTTTTCTTGATACTCATACATTTTCATGTATGTTCGCAGTACTGTCTTCAAATGACAAATGCGAAAATAAATATCCCAGTAACAATAATCCAACAAATATTCAAGCTGCGAGCAAGTGTGGCCGGCGTGTGAGAAAAGTGCGAAGGATATTTTCATCTGTGCAGCTCCAGTCCCGAGTCTCTCGACTGTCGAGTATTGATCAAATAATGACAATCAAACATGTTGGCGTTAGCATGACATTATTTACCCTCACCATGTCAGAGGCATCTTTGGTGTTATTACCAAGCTGCAGACAGAGAGTAGAATGTTGATGGCTCAGAATTGTTGGAGATACAGATGTCAAATTTAATTCTTGCCTGCAGTTGAGGTGCTGTTAGGAAAATTCTGTTATTCCATCTCGGCTACCGGAAATTGCCTTTCAGTAGCGGTTGTCTTTTCAAAATCAATTTTATGAGTGTTGGCAGAGCTTGTTTTCTTAAACTAACCAGATGCGACTTCCCAGGTTTCCCATTCCATCATTTTCTAATTCAACGTTCTCACCATAATGTTGGTCCAGCTAAAACAAAAATTATTTTAGTAGTAATTTATCAATGACACGAATGACAGTCATAATAGAGAGGCTCATTAGTGTCAACCAAGAATTTTTTTTCTCATTTAAATGATCTGGAAACAAATTCATTGGTTTCCATTTACACTCAATTTGTTGTTGCAGTTATAATCAGATTCCATAACCAGCATTTCAGAATTCGTTAGTAACTAGTAAGGGCTGCATTTCACCATTCTTGATGTGAAACTTGCTATCCATACCACTCAGCAACTGTTGTTTCCTTCACCTGTGACAGAGGATAATCTCAAAATTAAAACTCTTTTAATGTTTTATGACATCTTCTGAAGAAGCGTTTTAGACAATTTCGTAATTTTAGTTCAGTTAGGTAGAAGTTTTACTGCTTTCAAGCTTATTTTAATCTTTGCTTTTAAGACTCAGTTTTGTCTGAGTAAAAATGCCCAGAACGTGACAAAATTTTGGTAATGCTAATCTATGAATGTTTATTATCATCACGTACCAACTGAACTAACCCTCCCCCTCTGGGCCTGTGTGAGTCCCTCTTACAGTAGTTCTCTGATGTCAGTTCACATTAATATGCAAGGTATGTCCAACTGTAACAGCCCCTGACATTTATAAATGATAGGAAAATCGGATGGCCCTCCCACCAGGCAAGTGTCGTGACCCCAAAGTGTTCCATGCCATATGCTCCCAATCTGTCAGTTCTTCTTTATCCTCTAATATTTCCTCATTGTTGGTATAGCTATCTGTAATTGAAAGGCTTAATTTTGACCGAATTGCAATGATTTAGACATTTTGATCAACCTCTTTAAATGTACATATGCCATCAATGACAGGGCTGGCAAAGATTTTGTTTGGAATCTCTCTGACGTAGACAACCCATTGCCAATCTACAAGTCACAATATACAAGCACTATTGGATTGATTTTGTGAAGACATTTATGAAGGATTGCATGTAGAACTAAATCGCCCACTTGTAATTTTAAAAGGGTATTGTATTACCCGGTACTTAATATTAGGTATTTATCACTGATAAGTCGTTCGCGCTGTTCTGGACCAGGAAAACTTGAGTTCGCCATCAATATTGATGAGTTCCATTGGATTTGAATTGAATTTTACATTGCTGATTTGTGCCTTTAGCTCTTGTTGGGACATTGGAATCTCATAAACATTTATTCTCTTTTGCTGACTTTTTCAAATGCCTTTGTGACAATATTGTGTTTTAGTCTCGCTGGATGGGACTGTGCTGCATCAAAGCTTGTTCTGATGATTTATGAGTGTGGCAAGCTTGCTCTTTAAAACTAACCAGATGGTATTTCCCGACCATTCTATGGCCATCATTTATTGAGAAATATCACCTCAGTTTCAGTTTTCAGTTTTCTGTGGTAATCTGTCATAGGAGCAGACAGAAATTTTCGCTGTGTGGTGCTAATAATATTGTAACAGTAATGCTCTCTGGAAACAACATGACATTTGGGTAAATTATCATTCCAGTTATAATAACAAATATTTTACACAACACTGATCTACCAGAAATACAGATTTTCTGTATTATTTGACAGAGATAAGACAATGTAGGTCCTTGGTCTGGTTATATATATTAACAAGAATACATTTCAGAAAAAAAAAAATCCGAAAATATGATACGCAAAATTAGATTTTTACCCCAAGATCCCACAGTCCCACAAAACCACTGCGGTCTAAATCTTACTGCATTTGGTGCTAACCCAGATCCTATGACATCCAAAGTTAAACGTTGAAATAAGGCATGCAATTGTGATTGCCTATATATTTGCCATTTTTGGTGTGCCATCGCCTTAAAAAGTGTATGGCAAAACCGGGTATATGCCATTAAAATGAGGCCATTTGCAAATTTAGTCTTGGTATGAACGTTGGAAGTAAATCTGAACATCACAAACAGACAGACTGTTGCCTCAACTGCTCTGTCGAACCAGCTCCTGGCCCTCAAGCAGTATTGATCTCTGAGTGACACACCAGCATGTCAATGTTGGCATGACATCAGTTACCAATGCTGTGTGCATGTCAACATTGATGTCATTAGCACTCCATAAGAAACCGGTGGAGTAGATTCTTGCTCACTTGTGCCAAAATTACCAAACCAGACAATGTTACTGTCAAACTTCTTCATAGCGGTACCAAGATATTTTATGACGCATGCCGGAACATTACTAGTAATCGTTAAAATTACAAATATAATTTAGTCAGTAGGTCTCCTTACTCCATTGTATGAACAGAACATTGTTCGACTTCACATTATTCTAGAGCAATTAAACTTTTTTTCAATGTCATTTTCATTGCGTCATAAGCGGAGTGGATGGCAAAGATACCAGCCGGAAAAGTTGCTCCGAATAAACTTTATGGATTAGTTTTCAAAATGTATTTGACTTCAGCTGCTGACCAGATGTAGTTTCTCAGAAAGTCCATTCAATCATTCGTTTCATTGTGAAATGATACAAAAAGTTTCAATATTTAATTAATTTATTTATTTGCCACAATGTTTCTGTTGTAATAATTACATTGAGCAAATGGTTGTACTGCAAGCCAAAATTTGAAGCAGACGCCCATTCGATGTGTGTCCCATGATTATTGTTCAATTAAGTACCCTAATTTCAATCCCTATTCATTTTTATGTCGTTTCAATATCAATCACCATTCTTATTGCTAAGAAATACCCTGAAGACAATGCCATGTTTGGTTGGCTTAATTGAAGTTCCCCAGATTTACAGGGGGAGGGGGGGTTGGTCTAGTGGTAGCTTGCTGGGATGCCATTCGCTAGGTCAAGGTTTTGAATCCAGCTCTTGCCGGGTCATCTGGGCCTATGTTGGACAGCTGTTTCAATCATCCTTTGCCTCATCGCTGTGTTTCGTGTTCTCCCCCTGTCCTAATAAGCCTACAAAGTGTATGAATACAGACGTTAAGTCCATCATCCATTCATCAATCCCCAGATTTACAGCCAATGAATTACGAGTGCTTACAGAAAGATGCTGTTGTGTGACTTTTGATGCCATATCTCTCAGACATGGGGCGATTACTTTCCGAAAATAATTGGTTACGATCATTACTTACTTTAGAACTTTATTTACGATAAATTAATACAATTGACAAAGACTTCATATAGCTTCATTATTTCTTCATTTTCATGGAAATCCATTGTTTCCGTCATTGCCATGTTATTCTCTTTGACCCACATGATTTTAGTGAGGTCATATTCTAAATTTGCAATGCTATCAGGATAATCACTGAATGAGTCACAACACTCGCGACTGCACTGTAAGTTTTGAATTTTTAGTAAGCTTAAATGATTGAGTGAGATGGTTACACAATTCCTTTGAGCTATCACAGCTGGTTGTTTTTAGTCATAACAACAGAAAGATTATCATAACTCACAAAGTCAAGCTATGTTAGCTCAAACAAATTTTGCAACCATCTCACTCAATCATATGAGCTGACTCAAAATTTCAAATTTTACAGTGTGGGGTCACAAGTTGCCTAATGTCCACAAGCAGCTGAATGTAAGCAGTAGTATAATTATTTGGGTATATAACAAGTGCTTTTGATTTTTGATATATTGAGTCTTTGCAGAACGGTTCTTTGGATCTGGCATGATGGTATTTCTTAAGAGCAAACATTTATTAAGAGGTATCACTGGAGTTCCAATATTCTGTGGTAATAAATCACATGAACATTAACCTGTTGACTGGCATTTGCTATGTTAGGCTTTTGATACAGCTAGAGCGTTGGTGTCTGGTAGAAGAGCTCCAGACCAATATAAAGTTAACACATTGTAAGTGGGAGGCTTTTGCAAGATATTATGAATCTTCAATATATTGTCATACTCAATGGCACTGCATGCGTTTTAGGTCACGACAACAAGTCGCTTGATACAGACTACAATCTTGAAAATTGCTGTAAGACAACGTCGTGTTTGATTAATACATTTTTGTTCATATCTTCTCTCAAAAGGGACACAAATTTAATTATTTGTTTCTTTAGCGAGTATTTACAGAACAGGTGTCCTATTTATATCTAGAGAGATTTAACAACCACTCAAGTTGACTGAACAGAAAACATGAAGAAATATCTGTATAAAGTTCCAATATTCCCTGGTAATATTCCACAGGAACAGGAGCCTGTTGACTGGTGTTCGCCATGTGAGGCTTTTGATACACTAGAGCATTGGTGTCTGGTAAAGCAGCTCAAGACCAATATAATGTACACACTGTTAATGGGAGGCTTTGGCAAGATATTATGAACTTCAGTATATGGCAGACACTTGAATATTTGCTTTTTGAATGTCACGACCACAAACCACTTGATATACGAGTACACTGCAATTGTGAAAATTGCTGTAAGACAAAGACGTGCTTGTTCATTTTAAGTGTCAAATATTTTATTGAATAATTTTCCACTCAAGAAAAAGCTATTTTATCAAGTACTTACAGAAGAATAGACCTAATTTAATCTTGAAATTTCATGCTCATTCAACAGCAAAAATTGGAAAATATCACTGTTGTCTGAACATCCAGTATTCTGTGCATGGTAATATCCCACGGGAACAGAAGCCTGTTGACTGACATTTGCAGTTTTACAAGGCTTTTGATACAGCAAGAACACTGGTGTCTGGCAGACCAACTCCAGACGAATATGAACTTCTCCCAGTGTACGTGGGAGGCATTTTACAAGATATCATGACTCCTCCTTATATTGCTTATATTGATGTCGTAAATCTGTCTTTAAAGTCAGGACTACAAACAAATTGCCATGGACTGCCATTGTGAAGTAGCTGTGAGACAATATCATATTTGGTTGGGTTTGATTTACGTTACATGGACAAAGAAACTGATATTCCACGTTGATGATTGGTTTGTTAAAGTTGATTTTTGTGATATGTCCAGAAATTGTTTTAAATCTAGCAAGGTAGTATTTTTTGGTCACTCAACATCAAATGTTGATTATGCAATATACTGCAGATACAATATTGCCGGAACACTTGCTCAAAGACTGACCTAGACTATGGTGTCTGGCAAGTCCAGACTGAGGCCCAGTTTGTAGCTGTGTAAGTGGAAGGTATTTGCCTGACATGTAGCCAATTTTTACTGTCCTGTTCAGAACATTGACTGTGCACACTTTTTTTAATTGTTGAATTCACTGCTCTCTAGATCTATGCTGCGTTGCAAATATTTATTTATACAATTCCCTTTTAAGTCATAACCGTGTACCACTTGATACAGACTACATTTTCATTGCTTTATTGATATTACACCAGACAAGTAAAAACTCCTGTCTGATTTGTCTTTGGGTGTCAATATCATTGACTATGCTTAAAAGGGAAATGTACCGCTGACAGCAGTCTTATCACACAGCCTTAGAATGCTAGCAAGTTTCAGTACATTTAAATTTCTTCCTGCAATTCTGCAATTCTGCAATGAATTCTGCAGTTTGGAAGGAAATTGCAGAATTCTGCAATAAATTCTGCAGTTTGGGAGTGAAATTGCAGAATTCTGCAATTCTGCAATAAATTCTGCAGTTTGGCAGGAAACTTCAGAATTCTGCAATTCTGCAATAAATCCTGCAGTTCTGCAGCCATGCAGTATTTGTGAACCTCTGGTATTTAATCCAGCTTATCAATTGCAATGCATCTGCTAAGTTCAGACCTCTTCGACAAGGGTCTTGCCACTACCCAGGAAACGTTGGTTGTGGGGGGGGGGGGAAGAGTAGCGGTTTGGGGGTCGGGTGGGAGGTCTGGGGTTTTGATGCTCATTCAAAGTGAACTGCTATGGACTTCTTCTTCTTCTTTTGGTGTCCATTCTCCCAGGTCGCCATTCTTGTGGGGAGCAGCACTTGCATGTTTTGTTTTCTTGTGGATTAGTCATCGTTCTACCACTCTGCTCGGCCAATTCTCCATCAAATTTCACTCTGAAAAAAGTTGCGGGTACCCTGCAACCAGGTCTATTGACTGAAGTTGACAGTGTTTGTCTGTTGTTGTTTCTTTTTTCCGTACGACACGTTTTTCGGCGATCGGTCAGCTCTCAAAAATGCATTTTGCGAGCTGACCGATTGCCGAAAAAAGTGCCGTACGGCAAAAAGAAACAACGACGGACAAAGACTGACAACTGTATTAAATAGACCTGGTTGCAGGGTATCCATCACATTTTTCAGACTGAAATTTGGTTGAGAATTGGCCGAGCAGAGTGTCAAAACGTCCATAGAGGCATAGAGGTTTATTTTGAAGCAGCCCCCCCCAACTCGACCCCAGAACTGCTACCCCCCCCCCCCCAACCAACGTTTCCTGGGTAATGACAAGTCCCTTGTACCAGAGGTTCACAAATACTGCATGAATTCTGCAATAAATTTGTTCTGCAGAATTTATTGCAGAATTGCAGAATTCTGCAGTTTCCTCCCAAACTGCAGAATTTATTGCAGAATTGCAGAATTCTTCAATTTCACTCCCAAACTGCAGAATTTATTGCAGAATTGCAGAATTCTGCAATTTCACTCCCAAACTGCAGAATTTATTGCAGAATTGCAGAATTCTGCAGTTTCCCCCCAAGCTGCAGAATTTATCGCAGAATTGCAGAATTCTGCAGGTTTATTTGAAACTGCAGAATATGCAGCATCCTACCTGCAGAAGTGCATAAAACCTCCCAGGCTGCAGAATTCCTACAGAACTACAGATTCTGCTGCAGAAACTTTTCAGAGAGGCTGCAGGGACAGACGAGCATCAAAACCCTAGACCTCCCACCCGACCCCCGAACAGCTACTCCTCCCCCCCCAACCAACGTTTCCTGGGTAGTGGCAAGACCCTTGTCGAAGAAGTCAGAACTTAGCAGATGCATTGCAATCGATAAGCTGGATTAAATACCAGAGGTTCACAAAAAATACTGCATGGAGCTGCAAAACTGCAGAATTTATTGCAGAATTGCAGAATTCTGCAGTTTCCTGCCAAACTGCAGAATTTATTGCAGAATTGCAGAATTCTGCAATTTCCTCCAAAACTGCAGAATTTATTGCAGAATTGCAGAATTCTGCAATTTCCTCCCAAACTGCAGAATTTATTGCAGAATTGCAGAATTCTGCAATTTCCTCCCAAACTGCAGAATTTATTGCAGAATCGCAGAATTCTGCAGTTTCCTCCCAAACTGCAGAATTTATTGCAAAATTGCAGAATTCTCCAATTTCACACCCAATCTGCAGAATTTATTGCAGAATTGCAGAATTCTGCAATTTCACTCCCAAACTGCAGAATTTATTTCAGAATATGCAGGTGGAGGAAGAAATTTAAATGTACTGCTTTTTTGCAGAACTGCAGAATTCTGAACTTTTTTTGAAAACTGCAGAATTCTGCACTCTTTTTGCAGAATTCTGCAATTCCTTTGGAAACTGCAGAATTCTGCGGTTTTTTTCAGAACTGCAGAATTCTGCACTTTTTTTGGAAACTGCAGAATTCTGCAGTTTTTTTCTGCAGAACTGCAGAACTGCAGAACTGCAGAACTGCAGAACTGCAGAAAGAAATTATACACTCCTCGCAAGTTTTGGCATGGGAGGAACACAGATGACAGGAAGACAACTGACACTCATGTCTTCTGTAAAGGCCTTGTGTGACAATGTTCAATCACTTTCATTAACATACATCGATAGTTTCTATCAGTACACAAAAACAACCTTGCCATACTTTGTCAACAAAAACATAGATCAAGGCATTCTAAATATTACATATGTATACAGACATTATGCCTGATCATTTTTGAATATTTACTTTTTCAATCATTCATCTTTTGATGGCAAAACAAAATCTCTCTTTCCTGTCATGATTTAACTTACAATAAAGTAAGCTAGAAACTTCGAAATCAGTGTCTTTCTGTCTGCTTATAATGGTTATAGAATAAGACATGCTTTAAGATCTTAAATCATCTACTTCTTTTGTTGCTCAATGGCAATTTCTGTAAAATTAATTACTTTTAAAGTTTCAATGCAATAAGGGTTGGTTTAGGTGGAGTTTATCTTGCAAAAACAAATTAGATGTTGTTTTATTGTTTTTCTTCTGCCAGTGGTTAATTTTGGAGAAAATCACTTTGGTTCCAAAATCCAACACTAATTTATCTCAGAAGCCCAGCTTTTGGACAGTTGCCTGTACTGTAGAATCTATAATCGTGTAACACTGTTGGTGATGGTAAATCCTGGTCAATTACAAGTTCATATCCGCTCAGTATTTGGGGATATTCAGCAGGGGGCTTGGGTGACTGGAATAGCAAAGACTTGTCTGCATGTATGTTGGGCTCACTATGTTTCCCTGTGCTGGGCTGTATTGATAGCCATGACTTCAAACTTGGCTTTGTGCTTCTTTTATTTGTAGCAGTCTGACTTACTGATGGATACATGTACGCTGCAGATAGATAGGTAGCTAGATAGATAGGCAGAAAGATACATATTGATAGATATGCATAATATGATGGAAGCAGCATATTCACATTAGCATGCGCTTTGTGACCAACAGTTATAGAGGGTGCAATTTGTAAATTAATGCAAATATGATGGTTCTCCCACCTTGCAAATGTCACAACCTCTCTTTATCAACTGATGATATTTGCCGTATGCTCACCATCAGTTAGTCTATCCTCCTTCTATGAAGTTGAACTGTTCTTATGCAATTTGGGTGGTCTTACATTTGCCATACTCCATGTATGACACATGCAGTGTGTGGCATGTCGGCTTTAGCATGAAGACGCAGGTTCAAATCATATGATTTGCTGCAGGATGAACCTCCTTTAAACTATCATGAAAACCATTGTGTGGACCCATGCCCTGTCATCCCATCAGTACATCTCCCTGTGGCACTATCAGTTACACCCTGCTCGTTTCGAGGGTACGTGAATATACACCACGAAGGACTCCATACACCACGAAGCCGAAGGCTGAGTGGTGTATGGAGGCCTGAGTGGTGTATATTCCCGTACCCTCGAAAAACGAGCAGGGTGTAACGGTTTTATCCTCAGACTTCTTGTTTTTTATTGATGTCCACAGATTTTCTTGCAAACTGAGTGTGAAATGTCTTTCAGTAACAAAGCAACAGCATTGTGACGTCATCACCAGTGCTGTCACCTGGATGATGTCACAATGGCTCAAACAATGGCATAGTGATGTCATGACAATTGTTGCTGCAAGGATGACATCATAACAATCATATGGTTGCAATTGTGACATCATTGTTTATCTCATACACCCTGTCTGGTGACGACAGACAGGGTGTACGGTGTCATACACCGCGGCTCTCAGCCAATCAGAATCAAGGATTCACACTGGACTGAGGATAACTATTCATACTGGCTGAAATGGCTTCAGCATTGAGGCATTACTAGAGCATAAACAAAAAACACCACTCATGTTTATAATGATAATTTCTTTCTGTTCTTTTCTAGTACTTTTTAAATTTTGAATGTGAAGTCAAATAAGATAATATATTCTATTGTAAATGTTGTTGGTTTGTTTTTTTGGGTATAACTTATATTGTCAGAATCTGTTCCTCTGTATACATCAATTTCTTTTTTTGTAAAATTCCTCCTGGGTCAAATCATCTCTAATCTGAACACAAATTATCAGAAAATTTTCAATACAGCCATGAACCTTCTAGAAGACATGAAAGACCTTCATCTATGATGAATTTCAGCATTTAGTGGCAATCTTTGATTAGAATAGCCAAGTATTATCTGAAATGTTTCCAATATAGAGTTCTTCTTCAGCTGTACTTTGTATTTATTTTAATGCAAAATCGGTGTCTAACAACCACTTATAGGGGCTGTAGAATAAGATGCTTTGACATTTTAGAAATCGACTTTTTTTATGGCTCACACAGTGATTTCTGTAATTTAACGACTTTTAAAGTTTCACTGCAATAAGGGTTGGTTTGGGTGGAGTTATCTAGGAAAAGCAAATTAAATGGTTTGTGGGTTTCCTCTTTTGCACTTATTTTTCATTTGGGAAAAATCACTTCGGTTCCAATATCCCACACTAATTTATCTGAGAAGCCCAGCTTTTGGACAATTGCCTGTACTGTAGAATCTATAAGCATGCAGCAATACTGTAGGTGGTGGTAAATCCAGGCCAATTACAAGTTAATATCTGCTCGGTATTTGGGGATATTCAGCATGGGCTTGGGCGAACGGAATAGCAAAGACATGTATGATGGGCTCACTGTGTTTCTCTGTGCTGGGATGTGTAGCTGGAATGACTTCAAACTTGGCTTTGTGCTCTTTTTATTTGTAGCAGTCTGACTTACTTATATATATTTATATATAGAATTTTATTGCACAACATAATATCATCAAGATACATGTGTCATATACACTGCAGAAAGATAGATAGCTAGACAGAAAGATATGTCGATAGATATATAACTTTTTCGAACCAATGGCATGATGCATAATATAATGGTACCACTTACATTAGTAGGCGCTGGGTGATCAACCATATCAGGGGATGCCATTTGTAAATTAAGGCAAATAAGATGGTCCTCCCACCTGGCAAATGTCATGACCTCTCTTTATCACCTGATGATACATACTCTGAATTGCTACAACTGCAGCCCTATGTATATATCCACTCTATTTTACTTTAATATAAAACCATATTATCGGAAATGATTTTAATGTAGAGTTCCTGTTTCGCTCTACATTGTACTTGTTGTACTACCCCACTGTCCAAATTGTGAACAAAACGGCTCTAGCTGACAGTCTGCATGGTAATGCCCTGTTACAATAATTGAATAAACAGTCGTAAAGAAGTCATTTTATTGTATATTGTTCAATAAATGCAAGTTAAAGATATTGTCAACCTTTTGTATCCTAGCATATATTTCATGTCAGTTAGATCCTTACTAATTAATGCATGTTAGACGTTCACTCAAAATCAGTGACCTATAACCACTTAAAAGGATTGTAGAATTGGACCCCTGTCAGCATGCCTCGGCAGTCCAACGTCGGCCCAGCGTCAGTCCGATGTCAGTAGCATCGGACCAGCTTCAGGCCGATGTTGGACCGCCGAGGCACGCTGACAGGGACATGCTGGGCCATTTTAAAAAATCTACTTCTTTTATTGCACAGACAGCAATTTCTTCAAAATTAATGACTTTTAAAGTTTCATTGCAATTAGGGGTGGTTTGGGTAGAGTTTGTTTTGCCAATACAAATTAGTTGTTGTTTTGTAGTTTTCCTTCTTTTGCACCAATTGTTCGACTGAGAAAAATCACTTCAGTTCCAATATCCCACACTAATTTATCTGAAGCCCAGCATTTGGACAGTTGCCTGTACTGTAGAATCTATAAGCATGCAGCAAGACTGTTGGTGGTGGTAAATCCAGGCCAATTACAAGTTCATATCTGCTCAGTATTTGGGGATATTCAGCAGGGGGCTTGGGCAACCAGAATAGCAAAGACTTGTCTGCATGATGATGGGCTCACTGTGTTTCCCTGTGCTGGCTGTCTAGCTAGTATGACTCCAAACTTGGCTTTGTGCTCCTTTTATTTTTAGCTGGCTGAGCTACAGCTGGATAGACAGAAAGATGGATAGATAGATAGATAAATAGATAGATAGATAGATAGATAGATAGATAGATAGATAGATAGATAGATAGATAGATAGATAGATAGACATTGATAGATGGTTTACCTAACAGACACCCACTAAATATTGGTGTACCTTGTATCACTGGCTAATTTGGGTGGCACAACTCCCCGCCCTTCCCTTTTGGATGCCATTGCCTTGATTGCCGTTTGGTCCCAGGCCACAAGAAAGGGTCACAAACACAATCTGCAGCAAGATGCAAATTATTAACTGTAGTGACCAAAGGACATGTGAAAACTCATTGATATCAATGATTCAGGGTTAAAAATCTAAGGCAACCAGTTGCTGAGATTGTCCAGACTATATGTTAGGAAGAGAGTCAATTTTGATATTGCACAGATCTGATGGAGAATGATAATGGGGTTGGGTATGGGACAAGCACAGCTGACAGCAACACAAGTGCCACTTGGGTTCCCATAAGGGTTTTGTGTTCCACTGTCCACAGTCTCCAGAACCCAATTCCTTCGGGTACAGCTCCCGGCATGCAATCTCACATTGTGTTTAATCAGTAATCTAGCTATATGTCTCAGTTTATTGCCTGAAGTCGTGTGTTAGGAACTTGGGTATGGTATGCGCACTTAATTATATGAGAGTTGTATCAGGGTTGCCAAAAAAAGCAAAAGCGCAAGAATCAATGATAAGTTACAGAATGTAATAAGTATGTCATCAAAGGACTATTGAAAATAATGGCAGGTGAAACTTTGCAATGCAATAAGACAAATTTTTGTTTTCAAAGGAATATGCATGTGTATACAACGTGACAGACGAAGGAAATTGAACAATCTTGCATTTTTTTATATACAGCTTTGCAGAGTTGTTTTCTTAGGCGATGGCAGTGTAAGAGAAGGTGTCATAAGAACCAGGCAGGCATAAGGAGATTTTCTTTCAGAGGATAGATGATAAAAAAGGAGAAAGGAGGAGAAATATATCGCATTGTGTAATGACAGACACAACAGGCCTGGAATGAGACAACAAATGAATTACCCTCAAAGGGATGTCTCAATCACTGGCAACACATCTGAGGACCATAAACGATCCGGCCTTTCATATAGATCTTTTGACACATTCTGCTATTTGATATAGCGTAATGGAATGTGGGACTCAATACTACCTTGGTTCAACAGACTGGGGTGTGTCATGCCGTTATTGGCTGTTTGCCATTGCCTCAAAGTGAATACCTGTCATTGTTGCCTTTCTGTTCTAATTTACAGGTATACTATTTCAATTGGCATTTTATGCTCTTAAATATATTGTATTATCTCGCCAGACAATGGTAGATGTGCATCAAGAATTCAGTAATCCGAAAGCACCTCAAAGAGATGCACAAGTGACTGGCACTTACATAGCTAATTGTAAAGGTTGCATCAGTAAGAACTGTTCTTAAATGTAGCCTAAAGTCTTCTTTGAAGTGTGTCACTTTGATGTGCTGTGACAAAAGTTGTCTTATGACAATCGAAGGACGCAATGGGTGCTCTCATATAACGATATAATGGTAGGAGTTGGTTTTCTTGTACTTTCTTTAGCTTCATAGAATTAATAAAGCAACAAAGTCCTTCTGGTACTTCACACTATGGTGATTTGATATAATTGCTAACTGCACTTAATTCCCATATATATGCCCAAGTGAGCCATATAAAGACACACAGACCAAGATTGCTGATTTAACAAAGTAAGATTGCATGCTAGAAGCAGTACCGAAAGATATTAGGGTTCCAGTGACTATAGACCATGGAACACAAAACCCTTATGGGAACCCAAGTGGCACTTGTGTTGCCGTCAGCTGTGGTTGTCCCATACCCAACCCCATTAGCATTCTCCATAGGATCTGTGCAGTATCACAATTGACTCTCTTCTCCCTGTAGTCTGGCACAGTCAAAACAACTGTTGAATCCCCAATTGCAGACATATCCACTGTTTTTTGTCGCAACAGATATTTTCAGTCGTGCGTAGGATGGCAGAGGAGGTGCGTTCTTGTAACACAGGGACCATTAAAAATAAAGCTCATACTAATTCCCTGATGGATGTTGACTTGCCCTCATATCATTCCCACTTTGGTTTGTGGCAAAACCATACAGCTGCGTTGTCATGAATGCTGCAGGACAGTACAGGATTTGGGGAACACCCAACGTAATACCGCCATGGTTATTCAAAATATTCTGCAGTTGATAAACCAATTTTGTCCCCTGACATTTTTTCTGTGTATTTACATACTTCTCTGTCTATCTGTCTATTTAAATCTGTCTACTGTCTCTAATTCCTTTCCTAGATCCGACGGTCTTCAATTATCAGAAGCTGTCTTAGTAGAACTAAAAATGAACAATTGATTTACTCTTGTCCACGCATGAATACCCAGTGGAGGCATAGCATTTTGTATTTACTTAGTCAATAAGTACCGACAACCTTTTTTTTTCACCAGGAACTAAAAAGCTTTCTTAATGTAGAAGCATGGATTGTCTCAAGATTTTCTATATCTGTAAGTCTGTTATGTTGACAAAAATTATAAAGCAAGACTAGTAACTCTCCGGCTTTTTCTAATGTATTTAGTCAAAATGGATTTTAGAAAAATATAGGCCGATGGAAATGGAATAGCAAGTTCATTTTGAGTAATAACATGACGCGGTAAATGGAAAAGTTTCATTACTTCCTGAGATGAAAAATTAATGAATGCTACAGAAAGAAAAATAAAGAAGCGAGAAAATCACACATCATCAGGCCTTCTTTGTTCTAAATTACAGAAAAAATTAATGGAATTCTTGTTTGTCGAGCCTGATTCCATATAGGATGCTGAACATATGCACAGCATTGCAGATAACTCCATAGTTGAATCTTGATGATACAATGTGTGATATATTAAAAATGAGTGTCGCTTCGTGTAACTTATAATCCTGAACATAACATGGCTCATTTCTCATATAATTGATATTTTAGAAATACTGAAAGTCGCATCTGGTTGGGGATGCAACTCAATGGTTCATCTCCGGCAGCACTGAAATATTTCCAAAATCCCGTAAATATGTAAGATTTCTTTACTGGGTAGTGTAAAGTATACAACATACAAATAAGTCATTGCCTTTAAACAGGCTGAACCCAATCCTTCTTTTCTGAACTCTGGATGCAGAGTAGCCTATAAAATTAAAGCTTACACATTGTCCATGTGGTTTTCACAATGTAGCAATGTAATTTTCTCTTGAACCTTTTCTTAGTTTTATTGACTTTTTTCAAAACTATATAATTACACATACATGCAATTTTTTTAGGAAATGACGATACATCCACGATTCTCATGTGCGGTTATCAGCAACATGAACACTATTGAACAGGGTCTATTTAAATTGGCAAATCTAAGCAGCTAACATGCTTTTCATGAGCTTCATGAAATGGCGTACAGGGTCAACGCACATTGTCATTTGTCTGAATTAATCAGTGAATATTTGGGTTCGCCTATCAGTGACAAGAGGCTTTGGCAGGCTTTATCAAGTAAGAGCCTATCAGGGTTCTTGCATAGAGGTAGCCACAACATCAGTGGTCCACTGACAATGTAGGTCCTTTTGTATCTGCTCTGTGCAGAGCAAAGTCAAAAGTTGGAGGCTATGTACATTTGTATGGGAAGTTATTGAATAAAAATGGATTTTGCTTTGTGTTAGTTTTGTTGTAAAAAATTGTCATCCTGTCGGTTTATTGTTTTTTCATGAAATAAAGCATAAAGCAAAAAGTTTGTTGTTTTTGCAGAAGTTGACAACTTTTGTGATATGTAAGTCTAATAAGTTTGTGCATGAAGGTCCTCGAAATTAACTAACGATTGTACCAAAATGAAAGCAGGCACATACTTTCAGCAGCACACCAACAGTTACCTGGCCACCAAGCTGGCACATCTTTTTAAAGAACAGAGACTGAATTTGTCTGCTTGAAGCATCACTACTGTCCTATCATTAAAATTAAAATGAGTGGTCACTCTGCTATTTGGAGATATATGACCTCACTGGTGTCAGGTCTGACTTATTCCCTTACTTGTCATGATAACATAGCGAGTGTAGGATATAACCTTACTTGCCTGATACGAGTCAAAAATTAAGATAACATGGCAAGTATAGGGATATGGTTGGCATAATCTCGACCAATTTCCACAACTGTAAGATGGTGGCAGTGATGGTCTGGTGGAAGAACGCTAGGCTGCCTATTGCTGGGTCCAGGGTTCGAATTCAGCTCTTGCCGGGTCACCTAGGCCTATGTTTGATGGCTGAATCAATCATCCTTCACCACATTACTGTGTCTTCCTCCTGTCCTAATTAGCCTTCTAGGCACATAAATGCAGGAAAAAAAGTCCAAATCATCAATCCATCCACAGCTAGAGGTGGTTCACAGACAAATAAATGCAAACGCTTTTGGTGTTTCCTTAAATTGTTCATGCTGTTGAACATTTAGCATTTCTCATTAAAGTGTGCATCAGTGACACTTCAAATGTGTAACAACAAAGCTGGTGATGAATGATCATCAATAGGTACATTGTACGAGTAAGACAATACATTATGAATGAACCTGATTGTTCCAAATGTTCCAGAACTTGCATCATTCATTTCAGCAAAAGATGAAAGTATGGTTTTTCTTGCCAAACTTGTGCATTTTGTGATGCTGCAGAAAAGAAGTCGGTGACAGGGGAGCTTGTTTGAGAATAGGTTTTACAGATGCTGGAAGTAGAGCAAATGATTTAGGCATTTAATTTTCCGCTCATGCATCATCATTTGTCATTCATCTATTTGCTTATCGTCGAGTAGAAAGGACCGTTCAGAATTTGTGACTTAGTTTTGCTGGAACTTCCCGTCAAAAATTGATACCCCCCTTGAGTTTCATGCGGATTTTTAGTACCCCACCCCTAGGGTTCACACATATTTGTAGTACCCCCCCTCGACATACAAAGCAATACACACATATATACTATTATTTACGGCCACGCGTACAGATTCACGTCATTTCGCGAACTTTTGCATGTAAAAAAGTCCAAATAAAATGAGTTAATGGGTGTTTTTTAACATTTTTTCTTTATTAAAATTTCCTATCCCCCCTTGGAAGTGTTGTCAAAAATTAATGCCCCCCCTTGAAACACGTGCAAAAAGTTAGTACCCCCTCGGCCAAAACTCCCACCCGCCCCCCCAGTCATAAGTTCTGAACGGTCCCTTATCATATTATTTTGCTTTTTGATATTTTGGCATCATGTGTGTGGGTGGCATACCAATGACATACCATTCTTTGGATTAGCATTCCTTTTGTGGGGAAAAAAAAATCAGGTTTAACAAAATGATGAATTCAGTTTACAGCAGCTGATCCAGAGGGGGGGGGGGCTGTTGATTTTGACGTAAAAGAAATTAAAATCATTATGCTGTATTATCACTTATTAGGGTTGTAGTATAAAATCATCTCCTTCTATATTGCTCAGACACCAATTTCTGTAAAATTGATTACTTTAAAAGTTTCAGTGCAATAAGGGTTGATTTGGGTGGAGTTTATTTTGGAAAAACCAATTGGATGTTTTGTCTTTCACACCAATTGTTAATTTGGAAAAAATCACTTCGGTTCCAATATCCCACACTAATTTATCTCAGAAGCCCAGCTATTAGACAGTTGCTTGTACTGTAGAATCTATAAGCATACGGCAAGACTGTAGGTGGTGGTAAATCCAGGCCAATTACAAGTTCATATCTGCTGAGTACTTGAAGATATTCAGCAGGGGGCTTGGGTGACTGGAATGGCAAAGACTTGTCTGTATGTATGATGAGCTCACTGTGCTTCCCTGTGCTGGGCTCTGCAGATAGCTGTGACTTCAAACTTGGCTTTGTGTTCTTCTTATTTGTAGCAGTCTGACTTACTGATATATACACTGCAGAAAGATAGATAGCTAGACAGAAAGATATGTCGATAGATAGATATATATCTTTTTCGAACCAATGGGATGATGCATAATATAAGCATAATATAATGGTACCACTTACATTAATATGCGCTGGGTGATCAACCGTATTAGGGGATGCCATTTGTAAATTAAGGCAAATCAGATTGACCTCCCACCTGGCAAATGTCATGACCTCTCTTTGTCAACTGATGATACATACTCTTAATTCCCTCAACTGCAGCCCCACATATATATCCACATTTTACTTTAATATAAAACCATATTATCGGAAATGATTTTAATGTAGAGTTCCTGTTTAGCTCTATATTGTACTTGTTGTACGACCCCACTGTCTAAATTGTGAACAAACAGGCTGTAACTGACAGTCTGCATGGTAATGCCCTGTTACAATAATTGAATAAACAGTCGTAAAGAAGTCATTTTATTGTATATCCTTCAATAAATGCAAGTTAAAGATATTGTCGACCTTTTGTATTCTAGCATGTATTTCATGTCAGTTAGATCCTAACTAAAATGCATGTTAGAAGTTCAATCGATGACCTATAACCACTTAAAAGGATTGCAGAACTGGACATGCTTTGCCATTTAAAAAATATCTACTTCTTTTATAGCACAGACAGCAATTTCTTCGAAATTAATGACTTTTAAAGTTTCACTGCAATTAGGGTTCGTTTGGGCAGAGTTTGTTTTGCCAATACAAATTAGTTGTTGTTTTGTAGTTTTCGTTCTTTTGCACCAATTGTTCGTAAATCCAGGCCAATTACAAGTTCATATCTGCTCAGTATTTGGGGATATTCAGCAGGGGGCTTGGGTGACCGGAATAGCTAAGACTTGTCTGCATGTATGATGAGCTCACTGTGTTTCCCTGTGCCGGTCTGTGTAGCTAGTATGACTTCAAACTTGGCTTTGTGCTTTTTTATTTGTAGCTGGCTGAGCTGCAGCTGGATAGATAGAAAGATAGATAGAGATAGATAGATAGATAGATAGATAGATAGATAGATAGATAGATAGATAGATAGATAGATAGATAGATAGATTGATAGATAGATAGAAAGATAGATAGACAGATATATAGATAGATAGATAGATAGATAGATAGATAGATAGATGGGAGGCTTGCAGTTTACCTAACCGACACCCACAAAATATTGGTGTACCTTTTGGCACCGGCTCAATTTGGCGGGCACAACTCCCCGCCCTTCCCTTTTTGATGCCATTGCCTTGATTGCCGTTTGGTCCCAGGCCACAAGAAAAGGTCACAAACACAATCTGCAGCTAGATGCAAATTCTAAACTGTTGTGACCAAAAAACGGATGAAAACTCATTGATATCAGTGTTCCTTGAGGTTCTTATAATCTGGGACAACCAGTTGCTGAGACAAGCCAGACTATATGTTAGGAAGAGAGTCAATTGCGATCTTGCACAGATCCTATGGAGAATGCTATTGGGGTTGGGTATGGGACAATCAGCTGACAGCAATACAAGTGCGACTTGGGTTCACATAAGGGTTTTGTCTTCCACTGTCCACAGTCTCCAGAACCCCAATATCCTTCGGGTACTGCTCCCAGCATGCAATCTCACTTTGTGTTTAATCAGTAATCTGTTTCAGTTAATTGACTGATGTAGGGTGTGAGAACTTTGGTATGACATGCACAATAAATTATATCAGGGTTATATTAGGGTTAAAATAGAAGTGAAAGCACAAGAATTAATGGTTAGTTACAGAATGTATGAAGTATGTCATCAAAGGATTATTGAAAATAATGGCGAGTGAAACTTTGCAATGCAGAAAGACAAATTTATATTTTCCAAGGAATATGTATACAATGTAATGGAAGGAAATTGAACGATCTTGCAGTTTTAGCAGCACAGCTGCTCTTACCCCAAGAATTTCATGCAATCCTGTTAGCACTCTGGCGGTCACTCTCTTTCACCAACCTCATTCAAATTTACTCTACATTCTCTGTAGGATTTTAACTTTGGACCAGTCACTTTTGGTGCCCTTCTGTGATGGAAAAAATTATAAAGAAACTAAATTGGACTGGCTTCCATGGGTCAAAGGTCAACCATGCCTTCTAATTCTCCTTAGTATATCCATGACCAGTGTGCCCAGGGCCAGTCCTAGCTCAACTGAGGTTTTAGCCAAACTCTTAGCCAAATCCCAAAAATTTTAGCCAAATTTTGATATTTATAGCCAGTTACCGCGTTGGTGGAGACTTTCGATCATTTCAAACAAATTAGCTGCAGTTTGAACAACAATTGGAGTTATGGCCCCAGAAAAACACCATGAATCCTATGCTATTAATATTAAACAACAGCAAAAATACAACAACACAGAAAAGAAGAAATATTTACATGTGACATCGCTGTCATGATTTATGTTCAATACTAATATTAATATTACATATACACAATTTAAGTGAAACAAAAATTCAAAATAACAAGATTATTTGTAATGTTGATTATGTTCTAAAAATGTGTAAATTTTGCTACTTTTTTTATTTTTATTATTAGGATATGGCAGTTTAATTGATACAACTTTTCATTGTGTTTCACAACTTCACAACAATTCTTTTTCTTCTTCCAAACATATAATATTAAATTTAGAAATTTGCTAAATACTGTAGTAAAATTCCCAACAAGTTTTTATAATTTATTCTCCTACTATTAATTGGATAATGGGATGGGTCAACAGACTATAGGCTCAACTCAATTGGCTGATTTGGTCAATGGTTAATTGCACTTCAAAAATTTACACCTTGATCAAAGGAGAACTTAATTACTGTAATCACACAAGAGCCTATTCTTCTAAGTGCTAACAGGTCAGTGTCATCAATTCTGTCATCAATCAGCTTCTATCTTCTCTCCAATTAGACTACAGCATGTGCTTTACACACCAGGGGCGCTCTGATGCGACCTAGGATACTGCAGGCCATAAGAAGAAGAAGAAGAGGGTTGCATTGCGGGCAAAAATCCACCATTTTCACGATCTTTTAACTTCTCAATGAATGGACATTAAATAAAGATGGTTTTCTTTGACTTGACCAACAGTTTATAACAATCAAGATGCAGACTGACTGCAGGGCGATTAGGAGAGTCATTTTGGTGAGCTGCCAGCCTTGGGTGAGCTGTCAGAAGCTTGTGAAAACCTGAACTTTCACTCGGCCTTTTTGGCACTATCTTTTCGCCAAAATTTTCGCCAGATATATATTTTTTTCGCCACTATAGCCTGTAATTCGTCATTGGCGAATTGGCGAACGGGTAGGACGGGCCTCAGTGTGCCTGTGTTGGAACCATGCGTGATCTGTGCAGCTTAAAGTGCTTGCACGTTATTTTATATTTGCAGCTTTGCAGAGTTTGTTTCTTGTGTGATGGCAGTGTAAGAGAAGGTGTCATAAGAACCAGGCAGGCATAAGGAGATTTTCATTCATAGAATAGATAATAAAAAGGAGAAAGGAGGAGAAATAGATCGCATTGTGTGATGACAGACACAACAGGCCTGGAATGAGACAACAAATGAATTACCATCAAAGGGATGTCTCAATCACTGGCAACACATCTGAGGACCATAAACGATCCGGCCTTTCATATAGATCTTTTGACACATTCTGCTATTTGATATAGCGTAATGGAATGTGGGACTCGATACTACCTTGGTTCAACAGACTGGGGTGTCTCATGCCGTTATTGGCTGTTTGCCATTGCCTTAAAGTGAATACCTGTCATTGTTGCCTTTCTGTTCTAATTTACAGGTATGCTATTTCAAATGGCATTATATGCTCTTAAATATAATATATTATCTCGCCAGACAGTGGTTGAAGTACATCAAGAATTCAGTAATCCGAAAGCACCTCAAAGAGAAGCACAAGTGATGGCACTTACCTAGCTAATTATAAAGGTTGCATCAGTAAGAACTGTTCTTAAATGTAGCCTAAAGTCTTCTTTGAAGTGTGTCACTTTGATGTCCTGTGACAAAAGCTGTCTTACGACAATCGAAGGACGCAATGGGTGCTCTCATATGACGATATAATGGTAGAAGTGGTTTTTCTTGTACTTTCTTTAGCTTCATAGAATTAATAAAGCAACAAAGCCCTTCCGGTATTTTACACTATGATGATTTGATATAATTGCTAACTGCACTTAATTCCCATATATATGCCCAAGAGAGCCATACAATGACGCACAGATCTAGATTAATGATTTAACAAAGTAAGATTGCATGCCAGAAGCAGTACCGAAAGATATTAGGGTTCCAGTGACTATAGACCATGGAACACAAAACCCTTATGGGAACCCAAGTGGCACTTGTGTTGCCGTCAGCTGTGCTTGTCCCATACCCAACCCCATTAGCATTCTCCATAGGATCTGGGCAATATCACAATTGACTCCCTTCTCCCTGTAGTCTGGCAGAGTCACAACAACTGTTGAATTCCCAATTAGAGATTATGTTTAGCGTTTTTTGTTGCAGCAGACATTTTTCAGTTCCTGCACAGGCTGATGTTTTGCAATAAGAAAGGAATACCATGTTTAGAAAGATGGCTAGACTGATATGTATACAGTAAGTCCAGTCCTCTAAGCCCAGTTCCGGGCACTCCCAATGTGCAACTGCATGTACACTGACTACTACGCTCCAAAAAATACCTCATGGAAATACTCTGATTGGTTTGTTTGCTTGTCTTTCATAGCATTCCAATTTTGGTTTGTGGAAATACTGCACAGCTGCATTTTCAGGAATGCTGCAGGTTTTGTTGAAAAACCAAATTGTTATGCACAAAACCATCATGGTTATTAAAAAACCATTTGAAAAACCAAGTTTGTCCTGACTCTTTTTAGAGTGTATTTATGTACTCCTGTGTGTATCTGTCTATTTTTGTTTTTACTACATATGTAATTTTTTTTCTCTTTTCTCTATGGTATTCAATTATCAAAACCATGTCTTAGTAGAACTTAAAATGAACAATTGATTTACTCTTGCCCACGCGAGGAGAAGCAGCAGAGGCATAACATTTGATATTTACTTAGTCAATAAGTACCGACAACCAATTTTTTTTTCAGCAGGGCTGAAAAGCTTTCTTAATGTAGAAGCATGGATTGTCTCAAGATTTCTATATCTGTAAGTCTGTTATGTTGACAAAAAATATATAGCAAGACTAGTAACTCTCAGGCTTTTTCTAATGTATTTAGTCAAAATGGAGTTTCGAAAAATATAGGCTGATGGAAATGGAATATAGCAAGTTCATTTTGAGTAATAACATGACGCGGTAAATGGAAAAGTTTCATTACTTCCTGAGATGAAAAATTAATGAATGCTACAGAAAGAAAAATAAAGAAGCGAGAAAATCACACATCATCAGGCCTTCTTTGTTCTGAATCATAGAAAAAATTAATGGAATTCTTGTTTGTCAAGCTGATTCCATAGGATGCTGAACATATGCACATATTGCAGATAACAATATGGTTGCTTTCTTGATGATGCAATGTAAGAATTATTACAGAATATGTGAATGACAATGGTCAAACAACATTGATGTCTGACTTCAGTTTAAGCCTGTTCAGATGAGTGAATTATATAATGTATATATATAATTTTATTGGACAACGGAATATCAAGATACATGTGTCATATAAATTTCATTTGAGAGATCAGTCCAAATCTATCTGTCCAAATATATCTGTACTACATGTACATTACAAATGAAACCTTAAATTCGCCATATCACACAGTTCAACTTTGACTTAAGCAGAATGACTTGTTTACGCGGTATATTTAAAAAATTCAATAAAATAATAATCGTAGCTGTTTATGGGACCATGATGGGACCTTGTAATAAAAATAAAGCTCATACAAAAACCCTGATTTGTTTCTGGATTATTCCTATTTGGGTTTGTGTAAATACTGTTCAGCTACGTTGTCATGAACAATGATCGGCTATGAATGCTGCAGGTTTTTGGGAAAATTGCAACTGCTATGCAGAACTATGCAGAAAACAACCATGGTGTTTCAAACCATTCTGTATTTGAAAAACAAATTTTGTCCTGACACATTGTTGAACGTATGACAGCATCGACAGTGCAGTAGATGGTGTGTTTTGATCCTTGGTTAAGTATTCTCCAATTGCTGAAAATCAACTCATATGATCAGTAATTTTGATTACCAAAAAAATTTTTTTTATATGCTTGTTTGTGGCAGAGCCCGCATTTCAAGTTTTAAAATATGCAACAAAGAGGCATTCCAAGGTCTTCTGGTAATTACAAACTTGGACAGGTCATTGAAGAAACATTGAGTGAGCAAGGCTTGCATGGACATGTCTGGAAGTTGCCAAGCTGCTTTTAAAAATCCATACATCAAATCAACAGTCTCTTATACTTCTTTCTGCCCTGGGCATGATAGATCCCAAAAATTAGATAGCCTAGTTCTCCAGATCAAGTACTCCGTTAATAAAGAAAAGATAAAACTTTGGAAATGTGTTTGACAGCATGCGGTTGTTCTCAAATCAGTTATATGAGTACTGTTTGCAGGAATTTTGAATACCATTTCGCTTATCAATCAAATTGTCATAATTTGAATAATTTCTTAGAACTTTGCAGAACAAGAACTTAAAATTGTTTTTTTGTTGTGAAGTTCTATAAAAATTCTATAATTTGGCCCTATATGCGAATTAGGAAATGGCAATAGATTTACTATTCTCAGTTATCAGTAACATGAACACTATTGAACAGGGTCTATTTAATGGGTGAATCTAAGCAGCTAATATACCTCATGAAATGGCGTACAGGGTCAACGCACATTGTCATTTGTCTGAATTAATCAGTGAATATTTGGGTTCGCCTATCAGTGACAAGAGGCTTTGGCAGGCTTTACCGGGTAAGAGCCTATCAGGGTTCTTGCATAGAGTAGCCACAACATCAGTGGTCCACTGACAATGTAAGTCCTTCTGTATCTGCTCTGTGCAGGGAAAAGTCAAAAGCTGGTTACCATGTATGGTAGCGTTGTCAAATTAAAAATGGATTTTGTTTTGTGTTGATTTTTTTGTTTTAAAAATTATCACCCCGCCAGTTTTTCAATTTTTTTTACAAGAAATTAAAGGGTTGTTTTTGCTGAAGTGGATAAATTTCATAATATATACAGAGTCTTTAGAGTCTTGGGTTGTACAATGAAGTGTAAAAGTACAATGTTCAGAAAATTTGTAGATGTTCACCTAAAAAATGGAATAAAAAATCCTATAAGGCTATTTGACTGATGAGATGGTAGATGGATGGATGACTGGGGCAGCGGGGCTTTATGTCCTGTATATGTGCACTCAGTAGGCTAATTAAGACAGGAGAACACAGCAACGAGGTGAAGGATGGTGGGAACCGCCTTCCAACATACGCCCTGGTGACCCGGCAAGAGCTGGATTCGAACCCGGGACCCAGCGATTGGCAGCCTAGCATGCTACCACTAGACCAACCCTAGACATTAATAATGTAACAACTATCCAATCTTTTACTTTAAAATGAGTTATCAGTCTGTTATTTGGAGACACTTGACCTTCCTGGTGAGTGACATGACTCATTCAATGACTTATTCTGATAACATAGCAATTATGGGACACTTATTACCTAATTTACCTGATGTGAGTAATCATTGAAACTGAAGGATTGGATTGGTATTTATCACACCTAATTCCACAGCTGTAAGGTGGAGAGAGGGTTGTTTTTGCAGTAGCATGCTGGACTGCAAATCGCTGGATCCAGGGTTCGAATCCAGCATTTGCCGGGTCACCTGGGCCTATGTTTTTGGCTGTTTCAATCATACTTCACCACATTACCATGTCATCCTGCTGTCCAAATTAGCTTTTCAATTGCATAATTACAGGACGGAAAACCAAATTCATCCACCCGCAGCTGTAGGAAGGCTTCAGATACAAGAAAATCATCAAGAAACACAGAAATAAATGCAAATGCTTTTGGTGTTGCCTTAAATTGTTCATGCTGTTGAACATTTAGCCTTGCTCATTAAAGTGTGCATCAGTGACACTTCAAAGGTGTAAAAACAAAGCTGGTGATGAATGATCATCAATGGGTACATTGTACGAGTAAGGCAATACATTATGAATGGACCTGATTGCTCCAAATGTTCCAGAACTTGCATCATTCATTTCAGCAAAAGATGAAAGTATGGTTTTTCTAGCCAGTTTTTCTTGCCAAACTTGTGCATTGACAGATGTTTAATCTTGAATATCTGTGTGATGCTGCTGAAAAGAAGTCCATGATGGAGGAGCTTGGTGGAGAATAGGTTTTACAGATGCAGTGTTGAAGTAGAGCAAAAGATTTAGGCTTTTAATTTTCCGCTGATGTATCATCATTTGTCATTCATGTATTTGCTCATCATATAAGTGGCAAGATATGTACCATGTTTGCTTTTCGATACTGAGGAGGCATCGTCTATGTCGGTGTCATACCATACAGTTTACCCTTTGAAAATTTCAGGACAAACTGTTATTTTTAAACCCAAAATGGTTTTTTGAAAAATCCATATTGGTTTTTGCATGGAAGTTTGGTTTTTCAAAAAAACGTTTTCCATTTAAAAAACCAGTTTTGTCCCGACATTTTTTAGAGGGTAGATTAGCATTCTTTTCCTGGGGAAAACATGCATGTTAACAAATTGATGTATTGAGTTTAGAAAGATCAATAATGTATAGATTTACATTTTTTACGAAAAGTTTCACATCTTTCCACTGGTGCATGGTATAAATCCTGGGCAGCCAAGCAAAATTATCTTTGGACTGTCGTAATAGAAATCCCAATGTGATTTCGGATGTTTCTTTGAGTTGCTATCTCTAAATTTGTGGACAAAATCGAACTATGTTGGCACAAGAAAAATATACGATTCTCTGAAACTTCACAAATTTCATGGTTTTGGATGTGAAATAGCGATTTTTAGATTTTGACAGAATAAATTGATGTTAAATTCGCCATGGATATGTTATTTTAGTATTTGACTGATGACTGGATATTGTGGTTGTTCGGAATCACAGAGCTGATTTGACATGGAATCACTGGATTGCATGTGAATTGATTTTCTGTGTCTTTATATTGTTCTTGAAAGAGGAAAAATGATATCAAGAAAATATCACATGCATAGGTACTTTTCATGAAACAATATTATTTTTGTCTAGCCATTATTCATTACAATATGTTTAAACAAGATTGATTTTTAAAAAAACAGTAAGCTTATCCTACGACTTTTGGTCATGTTTTCAGTACTCATTTTGTAGAAATGATAATGAGTGATGACTGAGTACAATCTTCATGAAGATCATTTTCAGAAAACAGCATCTCAGATTATTGACATCGACTTCTGGTTTGATTGCACATGCAGTTTAAAGGATAGATGTCTTTGTCTTGGTACACAATATATATAAATTATATACTTGCAGTCAAAGGATAATGAGTAATAACGTTCAGCTGTTTGTGGCCAGCAATGACCTCACAACAGGCTCTATGTATTGCACTGAAATGAAGTGTCAATTGGGCCTAGTGTAACTTTTGACCTCATTAAAGAGTGATGTGATACACTGGGTGACATGTTTTGAGAGCATTGAAAGTATAGGATATGACCTCAGTAATTATTATGAGTCATAGAGAATAGCTTGGATTGGATATGACCTCACAAAAAACATGCCAGTGTAATTTTGTAGGCACTTGTCATTCGTCGGCTGTAATTTTAAGTTGAAGTGAACCAACAGGGTGCAACATTACATTGGTGGTGTTCTATTTCATGTCCTCACTTACATGCGTTTCTGAGGCAGCCCAGCACATTTCTGCTCAGTTATGCTGAGCGCGGACCTGAAACGCAGCTATCCCAGCGATCTTGAAGCCAATTCGACGTGAATTTTGTCACTCTGCAGCCTCGCTCCTCTCGCCTGCCTTTAGCAGACTGGTTTGTCAGTCAGGTGAAATATCATTTTTAGGCATATGATGAAGGATCCTTTGTAGTATCCTTGCCAAGATCAATTTGATAATGTATACATGGGAGTCATGTTGGAAAGGGACAAGTCAAGGTTGTAAATGTATTTTGAAACTGGATCCTTGAACAGTCCATTGAACAAGCATCATATAGACTTTTTTTACAGGAAAATTACTTTGCCTTCAGTTGTCAGACCTTTGTCTGATTATTTCCTGTTTCATATATATGTCTATGCTTCTCAGGCTTCATTGTTATGTTAGTGAAACTGAGCAGAACAAAAATATAATGTCGTTTTTACTTTCTAATTGAATGCACCAAAGAACAACAGAATCTGATATTATATTTCTTCTGGCTGATGGAATTAACATGCTGTCTTTCTTCCGAACACAAGGGGACAACATTTTTTCTTTGATATATTTATGTTATCCACTTCCTCAACGTACGAAATTCAATAATTTTATTTTCAAAATATTTTGTAAGCAGTTTGCTATCATATAATGCTTCCATAATACAAGCTTCTCTGGAAAAACAACTGCTAGAATACACAACGAAAGGACGAAACAGTATTCCATGGACTGTTAAATCAAGCCCATATGTTATTCATATTTGCTGGGGTAAAAAGTGTATGATTTTCAAATGGCTCTTGATTTCACCAGTTCAGGTAATGTTGTCATACGTGATTTAATTATTGAATAAGATTGTCATTGATAATTTTACCCACCGGGAAAATTAATTTTGTTTTTGCTTGCAAAATAAGATAATGCGATATCATTTATTTTCTCAAAAGCAGGAAACATTCCAAGTCACTGAATATTTGGGTTCGCCAAGCAATGACAAGAGACTTTATCTGGTTTGCTTGGTAAGAGCCTATCAAAGTGCTTTACTTGAGGCAGTCACAAGACTTATGTGCTGGTTTTTGGGTGCTGTATGTCGAAAGTGGCGTGCAGTGACTTAGAATGTTTCCTGCTTTTGAGAAAATCTTTGACCATGATGCTAAATAAGTACGTTTTAGCAAAATTATAGAGCTGTGCTGTGACATTTTCAAATACATTACAATTACATTGTGCAAAGACTAAAATTCTTAGATCCATATATTTTGCTACATAATAAAAAGAAGAAGCAGTTGAAAATAACTCAATGTGCTAATTACTTTTAAAAGGCAAGCCTCAAGTTATTTTCATCAACAACTTTCTTTCGAAAGCTGTTGACACTGTAAAAAGAATACAATGTAAAATATACATTGGTGGAAGATCTCAAGAATTTACTGAATCATGGAGAGTTATCTTATGATCAAGGAAGTAATATACAGTGTTGGAGTTAAGACATATACAAGTGAATTCTTTACTCACTTCCCTCCAATTTTGTCTGCTTTAAACCAATTCTCTCATCTCATTAGGCCCGGTAATTGCTTTACATAAACATCCTGCAGAACAAATTATATTTTTATATATTCGCCAAAAATCACCTAAAATCATGTGTAAATGACGGCAACACATTTCGCATGATATGAAAATGCCTTTATACATGGCTTCTGATTTGGTCACAAGGTCAACGCCCATTTTCATTTGTTTGAATTAATCAGTAATATTTCGGGTCCACATGTTAATGACAAGAGGCTTCAGTATGCTTTCCTTGGTAAGTGCCTATCAGGGCTTTGAATTGAGGCAGCAACAACAATTCTAGACTCATTTGCTGTTTAGGGGTTGTAACTTGTGTATGTCAGAAATGAGAATTGTTGTGCTACCATAAAAGAATGGCCGGTATATGCAATGTCTTCGCAATTTATCCAGATGTATAAAATTATGGCATTGCAGTAACTGAAAACATAATGTCTTTAACAGAATTCAGGAATATAACTGTACATCACGAGTAATGAAAGAGATGCAGTTGTCTCGCAGTATTGATATTGGCCTGGAGAAACTGCTTTGTTCTTGTTCCACCATAATTTTGGTCAGTGGATGTTTAGCCAGGCAGGAGTATTTGGAGCCTGTTGTTGATTTAAGGAAGGTAATAAATAGCTGAGTATCATACAAAAACACTGCACTATTTGTACCAAACATGGTATGTAGGAAGTAAAACAATAGGAGCTTACAGTATTTTGGGCTGTATTTAAAAAAGGAGTACTTTATTCATAAGCCATAAGCCGTAAGAGGATAAGACAACAGCTTCAAGCCATTAGCATAACAATTTATAAGAAGCTATGGACCTCTTTTATCATCATTTTTAAGATAACATGCTTCTTGAAACATATTTCATGACAAAAGACTAGTCTTATGGGAGTATAAAAACTAAAAGAGTACATAAATGGCAAATGTGTTTTTTTTTCTCATTGCATACTTGAGCGAAATGTACTCTCTACATGTATGCTATTATAGTCAATGAATGTCATGTGCCTACAGAATTGGATAGAAATGTTCCTTTAATTATAATTGTTAATTATAATCTTCTTCAGAAGTACTGAGTCAGCTCAAGACTTTGGAAATGTGTGACAACAAGATCAAATCTGTGGTCATTATGGAGTTGGATGGTTAGAAGCCAATTTAATACATTTCCTTCGGCTAAGAGTTGATGAATTTCCCCAGTAGGAAAAATTAGGTCTGCACCTTGCAACAACATGTCTCTTTGAGATTGGTGTTTCTCATTTCTGGAAATAAATGGGATTTATGTTTGCTATGCCAGACAAACAAGCTGCTTAGAAAGTTATAAACATCTTCACAAATTGCCTCTTCCTTGCTTTTGGGTATGGTATAGGAGACATCTTTTCGTCTTTCCTGTATATAAATCCAAGATATAAACCACAATCATCCATCCACAAGGAAAACAATTGTCCTTTTTCATGGTACATGCCAAAAATCACTCAGTCATGTCATATTTCAAATGCAGACAACACAATTACGTCATTTATGTGAAATTATAATGCCTTTTCATGTGGCACTTGCTTTGGTCACCAGGTCAACATGCATCCTTATTTGTTTGAATTAATAAGTGATATTTGGGGTTCACTTATCTGTGACACGAGCTTTAGTTACTGGAGGCTTTCTTTGGTAAGTGCCTATCAGGGTTCCCACTCCATGGTATCGTCAACAATTCCAGACTCATTTGCGGCTATATGGCTGGTAATTTATAAATGCAAGACCTTCAATGCCTCCTGACGTGAACGACCCTGAACTACTTCTGTGACCTTAGAGGTCATCTTTTTTAAAACTTGATGACAATTAAATTTGTATTGAAACAGCAGCATCTGTGGTCGAGGGTAGCACTTGCGTCAGCAGGTATTTTTATAATATTCAAATAAGTTTTATGCAAAGTATTTCAGTGCCTCTGCCAATCACAGGAAGTGCATTTCCTACATTTAACCATCATTTTGCAGAAACTGATAATTTTTTTAATTGCAGTAACAACATTCAGCAAAGTTACCATGCAGCACCAGTAATGAACAGATACACTTATCTTGCAGTATTGACTTTGGCCAAGAGAAACTCTTTTGTATTGTTCCAGTTCCCCATAATTTTGGTCAGGGAATGTGCAGCCAGCCAGAAGCATTTGGTGTCTGTTGTTGATTTAGGGATGGTAATAAATAGCTGAGTATCGTACAAATACACTGCACTATTTGCGCCATCATATAGGAAGTAGAACTATAGGAGCTTATTTAAGAAAAGGTGTACTTTATAAGCCGTAAGCTATCAGAAGATAAGACAACAGCTTTCAATCATTAGCATAACAATTCATAAGGAGCTATAGACCTCTTTTATCATCATTTTTAAGATAACATGCTGCTTGAAACATACTTCAAGACAAAAGACTCTAGACTTTAGAGAGAATAAAAATGAAAAGAGTACATAAATGGCAAACATGCTTTATTTTCTTTTGTTACGGGATACTTTCGAGAAATTTGCATGTTCGTAAAGGATAATACAGATTGTATGAACTCTTTAGCTTTAGCTTTAGAGTTTCTGGAAGCAGGCTCTTTTGCCTCTATTTCCAGATCTTCCAGTGTTTGTAGGCTATATATAGAATCCAAATGTCTTTTTTTCATGATTTCAATAAGATATCCTGGAGTCTAGATTAAATAGTTATGTCACATGTTCTAACACTTTCTTAGGTTAGCCTGACTGTTATAGACGAGTTTCCTTGTTGTCTTCCAAGAAACCGGAAAATTCAATATGACACAGTCTAAAACCATTGGCAAATTTATCCAGCTTGAATCTCAGAAATATACCAAGAGAACATCAGAGAAGATTATGCTACATAACCTTGCTGCATCGTTTTGTGGTCTGACGCACAGTTGTAAGGTTCTGAACTCAAATGGAATTTACATGTATTGACATTTTTACATATTAAGAAATTTCTGTCTTACTTTACTTTTGTGTCTGACACCTTAAGTTATATATCAGCCATTATACAGTGCACGCCTGAAAACATAATTTAATGTCATCCTTGGGCACTGGATACGTTTTTTTAAAGAGAATACAAAACTAAAGACACTATCATGACTGTACGCCTTCTTATGCTTTGAATACTGATGGCCTGGACAATAGAAATCAAACCAGTAAAACCATATGTTTCTCTGTATTTGTGTCACTAATCTTCTGAGGATAGGCATTGAAAAACTAGATTTCATAAGACTGTGGAATTAGCATATATTCACAGATTGAGTATCTTGCCATTTTGAGCACATTGTTTTGCTCTATCCTTTTTGTCACTCTTGTGACATTGTTTTCTCTTTCCATCACTACTTTTTTGTTGGTAATTTTATAAAGTGGTAAGCATTGGCTCATTCAGATTTTGCATGCATTTTCAGACATTAGGCTAGAACTTTAAAAGAGTGGAAACAATTATTTTTCTATTGTAATGAATAGCACAATTTCTTTTTGTACAGACCCCAGGGTATGGCTATCAGCAATTTCTCCTACCAAGGAGTAAAACTTTGGAACAATTTGCCTCAGACCCTAAAAGCCATTCAATCCAAAGACACTTTTAAGCGGAAACTGAAGGCTCACCTGAGAACACAAACTCGGGCTGAAGAGGCTAATGAATTTATTTTTATGTAACTTACTCTACTGTCTCTTTATTTTTCTGTATTATTTATTTATCTATTTACATCATATTTATAATATTTATTTTCCATCTCATCACATTAATCATTCTTCAATAACGCCATCATGTTTCTCCTCACCACCCAGGAACTGCACTGGAAATAAGTCATGCAGTAGACTTTAGTGTGTCATCCCGGGATCACCTTCACTCATCCCTTCATATTATTTTGTGTGAATGGAAGTGTATGACTGTGTGTGATTCCGAATAAATCAATCAATCAATCAAAAGCAAATTTTTTACAATTCAAAGGCCGCTAGTGGTGCCGAGGCGTGAAAAAAAATTTATTCTGATCACGCAGAGATGGGAGGGTATCGTAGAATCATGTTCATGACCACTTTTTATTTACAAAATATAAAATTATCCTCTTTGTCTTAAAATATTGGAACCAATGCAAACATTAAGGAAATGCATAAAAACAACATGAAGCTCAATTTACAGTCTAAATGTATTACTGTAGTAGTAAGAACATAAATGCCAAAATGTGCGAAAATCAATTCAGAAAAAAAAATATATATAGACTTTTAATATCAGCCCCTGGTTCAATTCCACACGATTGCAGTTTCAAGGATATGTGAAGGTTTAGACACAAAGTTTACAGTACACTTGTAAAAAAAAGCCAGTGAAATTGAAATCCGGCATACACTAAGAATTCTTTTGTAGTATCCTTGCCAAGCTCAATTTGAAAATGTACACAGGAAAGTTATACATAAAAGAGACAAGTCAAGGTCGTAAATGTCTTTGGAGGATAGAAGCCTTGAATAGTCCGTTGAGCATACGTAATATGGCCATATTCTGCATCAAAGTGACACTGCCTTCAGTTGTAAGACTATAGTCTGATTACTTCCTGTCACATTATATTTTGGAGCTATTCTGGCATTACGTTTTGTAAGTGAAATATAATGACATTTTTTACTTTTGAATTGAAAGTGCCAAAGAGAAACAAGTATGTCTGCTGCCAGGTGGAATTACCTTATCTTTCTTCGGAAGTTTTTATTTTCATTTAACTTTGCATTAATTTTTCTGATGGTGTTAGATCTACCAAGGTAGATTTTGGCATTGAAAAATATGTTATTTATAAACTTTTGCTAAAGCCTGTTCATTATTACATTTGATTAACGTATCTATTGTTTCCAAAGAAAAAAAAAATATATATATCCATCTATAAAGCTAGTGCTTTCTCTAAAAACACTAAAAAGTACCATACGACATGCTTTTAGATTTCGGTCAGGAACTAATGCCAAACTCAGCATGAACTTTTCTACTTGCTCAACAGACCACAAACACAGGGTTCAATGAACTGATATACCTACAATATTTCATAAAGATCTATTCGTTGGCAGTAATGGAACGCGTAGCTTTTTCAAATGACTCGATTTTGTCACTGGGTCAGCCCATGTTGTCTTGTCAGAGTTAATCAATGAATATCTGGGTCCGCAGGGCTATAGCATGAAGCTTTGGCAGGCTTTGCTTGGTAAGAGCCTATCAAGGTGCTTGAATTGAGGCAGCCACAACAATTCCAGACTTATGTGCTGTTATATGGGTGTTATATGTCGGAAGTGGCGTGCAATGACTTGGAATGTGTCCTGCTTCTGGGAAGATAAGTGATATGAGATGATCATATATTTTGCAAGTGAATTGCAGGAAATTGTACAGGTATATAAATATTCCATGAATATATTGAAAAAGGTTTAAAATGTGTTAATTCCATGCATCATGGTAATGTTGTTGTTTTTTCTAGGTGCATTAAAACATAATAAATAGACCAATCATCTTCAGAGCCGTTTTCTGTATATATAGAATTATTAAGCACTTTTGACATTGGCCAAGTTTCAAATTAATCATTCAATGCCATACTAATTATGTGTTGTTAGAATTATAAGGCAATATTTCGATGATTCCAAACTTCTGTCAGTTTATTTGCTATATACTGAAGAAAATAAGTTGGAAAAAAAATCAAGGCAAGCTATGGAAATGTGTGCAAACAAGTAACCATGTTCATTATGAAGTTGGTTCATTAGCAACTTTAATACATTACCTTGTGTACAGAATTGATGGTTCTTCCCTGCAGGAAAAATTGCATGTGAACTTGGAACAACATGTTGTCTCTTTGAGATTGATTTGCCTCATGTTATAAAAATATGTAGGATTTATGTTTGCCATGCCAGACATACAAGATTCTGGAAAAGTTTGAAACAAATTTACAGATTGCCACTTTCATGCTTTTGGTATACATGCATAATTGCATATGCATATATTCTAAGCCACATTTATTTGCTGACAGAATACTCAGAATGCCCACACCAAATTCTCAACTTAACCAAAATGCATTTATGTAAGGCTCTTATTTCGGTCACCTGGTCAATGTGCATTGTCATTTGTTTGAATTAATCAGTGATATTTGGGTTCACATGTCAGCGACAGGAGGCGTCAGTAGGCTTTCCTGGGTAAGTGCCTATCAGGGCTTTGAATTGAGGCAGCAACAACAACAATTCCGGGCTTGTTTTGTGTTATAAGGGTTGTCGCTTGTGTAATGTGTGCCTATATCAGAAGTGTAAATGAATGTGTTATTCAAGATGAATAGTTCTTGCTTATCAAGGTCTTGGCAATGTATACCCAAGTTATATGTCTTATCATAACACCTCACAAATATAAGATTTTTCCCGATTATTAATTAACCAAAGACAGAAATAAACTTGGACTTGTCAAAGGACCCAAAATAAGACTTTTGAATAGTCTCATACCGCAACTTAATGTCTACTCTACCATCAGAGGCACCAGTAATGAACAGATGCACATTTATATCGCAGTCTTGGCATTAGCCTTGAGAAACTCCTGTGTATTGTTCCGTTTCCCCATAATTTTGGTCAGAGAATGTTCAGCCAGTCACAAGCATTTGGTGTCTGTCGTTGATTTAGGGATGGTAATAAATTGCTGAGTATCGTACAAAAACACTGCACTATTTGCGCTATTTTAAAGGAAGTACAACTATAGGAGCTTATTTAAAAAAAGAAGTACCTTATTTATAAGCCTTAAGCCATAAGGAGATAAGACAACAGCTTTCAGCCATTAGCATAACAATTCATGGAAGCTATAGACCTCTTTTATCATCTTTTTAAGATAACATGCTTCTTGAAACATACTTCAAGACAAAAGACTTCAGTCTTTCGGGAGCTCGGAACTGAAAAGAGTACAAACAATGAAAATGGATGACATGGTTTACCTTTCTTTTGTTACGGGATAGGCCTACTTGAGAGAAATGTACATGTTGCTCGTAAAGAATAAATAAGTCACAGAATGAACTTATTGAAATATGCATGTTTTAAGTTTTCCATGCAATTTTACAAAATCATAACATTTTGCATTAAGGAGAGGTCAACTCTGGTGCAGTACGTAATATACCTAAATCAGAGTTGCCCACTTACTGAATATCATTGATCCCAGATGCAGAAGCCTAGCACAATACCACTGCTCAAGCAATGTGCTATAACCTTATTTCATAGATAGATTCAGATATTCTTAGCTAAACCTCAGAAACGAGGAACTTCACATTTTGTTATCAAAACAATTCTGACAACCAACTGTGATGTTTAACCTGATATAAACCCTCCATTACAATAGCTTAGTATCATATCTGCGGGGTTGAGCTATTGAAACATTCTCTGACAACAGAACCAGGGTAAGATTTGGTTAATTTTGGAAGAAGCACATTCCGTTAATAAACCTTCACGGAAAAACTGTATAAATTTGGAGTCCATTCGTCTCTGCAATTAGTCGAAAGAAATATTGATGAAACACACGGAGACATAGAAAGTGCTTTGAAGACTACTGCTTCCTGGAGTCTCATAGATTAAATGTGTCACATGCTCTTACACCATCATAAGATGAGGTTGACGCTTTAAATGTAAGGGAAGGGCTTGCAGTAATCTTCCATGAGACAAGAAAATTCAATATGACACAGACTGAAACAATTTGCAAATATACCCTTCTTGAATCTTAGAAATGTAGCAGGACAACTTCAGAGAAGATTTTTTACATGACGATTTTGATCCTTTTGTGACATGGTGAAGTCTGGCACACAGTTTCATCTGAACTCTGATTCAATTTATTGACATTTCTACCAGCAAAAGTAATGCAAAATGTTACACATGAACATTTGTGGTTGACACCTCAAGTTACATAGCAACATGTGCATCCACAATACAAAACGTGATTTAATTCTCTTGGCACCATACTGGTATTACAGCGAACGTCAAAAGGACTGATTCAAGTGCTTGAATGGAAAAGGAGCCTGCTGATGTATTTTTTCCAGGACACTATTCTTGATTGGTTTACAACAGCTTAACTGGCCCGCTAATCAGCTGTGAAATTACCTATGTCATGCTAAAACATCTAACAATATACATGTATATACAGTGCTATTACAGGCTCTCTCAACCAATAGAAGCTACTCATTTATGCACATGGGCCTATACAAAATATGTTTTTTAGAAGGCAAATCAGTCCTTTTGACTTTGGCTGTAAGAGAACAGTGACACTAAGACCCTAAGGGACCGTTCAGAATTTATGACTGGGGGGGGGTGGGAGTTTTGGCCGAGGGGGTACTAACTTTTCACACGTGTTTCAAGGGGGGGTAATACTTTTTGACAACGCTTTCAAGGGGGGGGGGTAAGAAATTTTAACAAAGAAAAAATGTTAAAAGACACTCATAAACTCATTTTATTTGGAATTTTTTACACGCAAAAGTCCGCGAAATGACGCGAATCTGTACGCGTGGCTGTGTATAACAGTATATATGTGTGTATTGCTTTGTATGTCGAGGGGGGGGGTACTAAAAATACACGTGAAACCTAAGGGTGGGGTACTAAAAATCCACATGAAACTCAAGGGGGGGTATTAATTTTTGACGGGAAGTTCCAGCAAAACTCCCACCCCCCCAAGTCATAAATTCTGAACGGTCCCTAATGTGTTTTTTAGCGGTCTTGTATGAAGCATTGTGCTGGCTTTTGCAGAACATCTCCCATCTCTGTACAATGTGAATTCACCTTTCACAATCTCTTTGTTGAATTGATGTTCGTACCAGCATGTGAGAATTGGATGAAACCATTCAGAATTAATAAGTTTCAATTTCAGTAAATTTGAACTGCCATTACAAAATCAGTTTTAGCTAAGCTATGGAATCACCATACATCACATGCAGCCTGAACATTTTTGCCATTTCAAGCATATTACATTGCTTTCAAACTTTTTCGTACTTCTCCTGATGCTTTTTGTCACATCATAACTTTTTGTGGTAATTTCACAAAGCAGTTAGAATTCGTTCAATCTGCTTTTGCATGTATTTATTGCATTTATTTCCAATACATTAGGCATAGAAGTAACGTATGGAATAAATTCTGTTCTAATGCAATAGATAGAAATGGTGTTTCCAAGGCCACCAGGTGATTGATAGGCCTGAAAAACAGAAATATTCTAAACAAGTTCGGATTGGCGGACCTTGCAGAATCATACTTATTTTTCCCTTTGTTTGCAAATTTGTATTTGTACGAAAAAAAAAAGAATTATAATGCGATACGTTGAACAAATACATAAAAACAACGTAAACCACAATTGACATAGGCAGTACTGAATCACAGAACATAAAAAATTCTATTTAATTCATTGACACTTTTTATTTCACTTATTTATTCATTTTTACCAATTTGTATTGTATGGGAAAAAAAGGAATTATATTGCGAAACATCTAACAAATGTATAAAAACAACATAAACCTCAAGTGACACAGGCAGTAGGTATACTGAGTCCCAGAACATAACAAAACTTTGCAGAACTGTGATGTAAAACTCGTCTTGTCATTGTATTGGGTCCCTCACATGGTTGCTCTCGACGCAAAAAAATTGCTGTAGTTTGACTGCGTTGACTTGAAAATTTTTCTCAAATTCTATTTTTCAGTCTTGATAACATTCCTCATAATATTTCTGAACTCAGAGAATATGCATATTCACCCTCGAGTGCGAACGCATAATGAAACAGTAATACGACTCTTGCTAGTGTTTCGGTTTTAATATTTTACACCAAGCCGATATTTTTCTAGCCTCAGCTCAGCCCTTTTTCATTAAGATGAGACTATTCATCTTTTCCAATGACAACTAATTGTATTTGGATATTTTAATTGCTTCCTAATTATCTGTCTTAATTGAAAATTGGATCGGTTCATAAACCAAAAAATAGGATTATACTGAAATTATCTCATCTAATCACCAAAGCTTTTCCAATTATGGCGGATAACATAGCAATTCTGTGGCCATGTGGGAATGAATTTATAGCTGTATCTTGTACATTTAATGGCAGAATTATAAAAAAATTGCTATAATAAACTTACGGGCTTGGACAAAAGCGAGTAATCGCAGCTTTAAACCCAAGGAAGAACTTTTCGATATTTTAATTACAAAGCTATATTAAAGACTGATTGTCTTTATAGTCTAATTGGTCATTATTTTACAACACAAACTAAAGGTGAATAAATCGAATTGAAGAAACTTCCATGGAACGTAGTTAGTTCTTCAAAGTATGGTTGGAACGAATAGTATATGGCATAAACTTTGATTTAATGTGTCTGCACCATGGTGGTAGTCTCTGATATCGGTCCAGTATGCAAACGAACCTGTTTGTGCAGTAACATGGAAATTTTACTCCCAATTCATTCCTCGTCTGAATTTATGGTTCACGAAAAGGAGGAGCCCGATTGACTGGTTCAACCGACCATTCTTTACAGCCATTCACTTTGATACCGAAAAAGAGTGTACTGTTGCACTGTGAAAATGGAACTTTGTGTGTCATCATACTGATGATTTGTCATGATCATACCCAATACTTTCAATGTTAATTTGATTTAAGGAGACTTATCCCTCTTGTTGGTGACATCAAAACGAAAGGATTATGCATCTGATTTTCAATCCAAAATCAGTTAGGACAAGTCAAATGGCCTTCTCTTGATCATGACTAGTCAAACTGCCTCTATGTTTCCCATGTTGAAAGTAAAGAAGATGACACTTCATCAGCTATCATGAGTCACGAAGTGCATTTTCACAGTGAACTGGTCCTCATTTTTTCTTTATCAAAGTGAAAGGCTGTAATTGTCATCATCATACCATTTCTGAATTTATTACTATACATAAAAACATCTACTTCAACTCCTCTAAATCAACCGGGTGTTTTTTTACAAAATGTTCATGATCCGCCACTAACCTCTTTGTATTCTTCGTCTCTTTTCAGGCATGTACTTCATAGAGAAGCTGGTTCAGCACCCTTCGTTGTATGTACAAACATGGCGGATCAGGGAGGACATGACTATCGTACAAATTAGGGACGCCCTTTTAGGAATCAGGCAACTGGAAATTACCAACCTCATTCTCTTCACAAATAGACCTCTTTCGCAGCTGGTTTTGGAGGAGGTGAGTCTAACGTGCCGTGAAAGGTTGGAGTATGTATGTTTTTAGAGCAACCAAATAGCAGTCCTCGCATCAAGCTGTTCCTCTTGCAGTGTACACTGTACAGTACAACCAAAATAAAATAAGAAAACTTTCTGTAGGAAGTCCTCTGTTTACCTACTTTGCCATCTTTTCTCCTCTCCACCCCAAATCTCCTTACAACTCTTCTTACAACAACCTTACCCCACATTAACTCTATTTAAACAGCAGTCAATGAAAATTGCAATTAGCAAAGGGGTAAAATATCGAAAACACAATGGGTGATGGAGTTTGAATTGGTGTTGGCTGAATGTGAATTAAATGTAATATTAAAAGTTAGATTGCAGGAAAATGTGGGAAGGGCTTTGTGGGGAGTCAAAAGTTGTGAAAGGATAAAGTAGGGATAGGCTACGGGTGAAATCAGTCTTCACCAGCATAATCCGAGTTGGATGTATTTTGGATGAGACTTTGAATTGGCAGTCCCTTGTATCAGTCTCTATGCTTGGCAAGCAAAAGATCCCACACATGGGTATAAATGTGTAACATGTTAAGGACTCCCACTCTCTCTTCCATCTCATGATTCAACTCTCTGGAGCACCAGAAGGCTGCACTTACCATATCTATTTGTCTTTCCTCGTACAGTGTGGGGACGTTGATACCATGAAAGCTTGAAGACGTGTTTCTCTGTTTTCTGAAGCATATGCTTTGTAAGTCAAATAAAAGGTTTGCAAGAAAAAAAAAAGTATATGAGTTACTGATGTGAAATTAGGTTTCAAATAATTTTAGAACCATTTTGTCTGAAGTTGTGAAGTTTGTTGTTTTTATCTTTTCTCAGCATCTTTCAACAGTTACTGTAGTTTTTGGCATGCACTGAAATGGAAATGCAGCATACTTAAATCAGACCAGCCCTCAGATGTTTCACCAAATTTTTAGATTCATGTAAAACGATATGATGCACTATTTGATCAGATTAAGAAACTCTTCTTCGGTATTTTTACTTGATGTAATGCTTCACTTTCAGTAAATTTGAATATTCTTTGGAAGAATGAAGTTTTGCGGTTTTACTGGCAAATTAGTGGTTGAAAATAAATTAATAAAAATTACAGGTCAAGCTTGACATCTTTTCTAAAGAAACATTGTGAATCTCCAAACGTATATATATTCCAGCCATCTCTTCGGAATTAGAATTTCACAAATGTATCCAACAACATCTGAGCAGCATATCGCTAATGAGTTCACTTAGATTATTTTAACTTTTAAGCTGTCATTTGAGTCAGTTCGTGGAAATATGAGAATGACACTACAAGGCAGTGAAAATGTTTTTTGCTAATTAAGGAAATGGAGTTCTGCCTCATGCGTCAGGGTTTTTCGGTTGCTGACTATCAATTCGTAATGCAACGACATAAACCAAACCAGGAAATTCCAACATCTTCTATCAACTTATTGAGTCACATATTCTCCAGCTGTCATTGTCTGAGCATAGGCGATGTATCAAACTGCCACATAGGTGCAAAATATGAGTATGCTAAGCAATTATATGGCCTAATAGACAGTGATGTATGGGGCGACCAATATAGATGACAACTGTAACTGGTTTGTATACAGGGCACCTGGAGAGTGTTGCAAAGTGTTATGGGAGCTGCACGTCAGATGACAAAACTACAGCACCTTTCAAAATGATATTTATGACACCACAGAAGCAGAGCAATGTCCCTTGGCAGTTAGGGAGCCACTAAAAATGAGATGTACGATCATGAGCCTATGACAAGAAGAAGCCCGTAAAGAGACAGCGTAGGATACACTATTCCCTTCCCCGGTATTAAGCGCCTATAGTTCCTCCTAATTGAATTAGATCCAAAGAAACGTTCCGCTATCCATCACATTAGGCAGATTTCTTTTTATTACTGCTGAATTTGCCACTTCACCAGATCTGTGGAATGTTAAGCAAAATGAAGTGGCCATTTTCCTGTCTTGTGGCATTCCTGAGTGGCTCCGTGAACGCGAAGACCGATGGCACTGTGGCATGGTGGCGTCGCGGCGAGACGTCTGTCTTTTGCTGCCTTACATATTTGCCGCAGCGTCTTCCGGCGAAGGAAGTTGAAGCTTTTTACTACCTTCTCCAATATCCTGTCCATGAACCCTCTCATCTCACCTGACCCACCTCCATTCAAAAGGTTATCAGGCCTCTCAAGGGTGTTGTTGATGGCTGTCCTTTCGTTTTAACCTTTCGTACACTGCACTTGTGTAAGTTCTTTGAAAAAATATAAAAAGGCAGTATCTCCAACACCACTTTTGCTAATGTGTGTTAATTATCAATCAAAATAATGTCATTCAGGGGTGTATATACACTGTAGAAATTGTCTAAGGGTATGCAGCATTTCCTACACCTCCCTTAATGTGCCACTGAATTGTCATGGTGTGCCTTACCATTGGAAAGGTTTACAATATGAAACATAACCTTATAAAGAGATAACAATGGTTGACTGACATGCTCTCATAAATAAAGTTACGTTAAGTGTTTACATGGCCATTAGTGCTTCAATGTCATATCTAATTGAGATTATATCGCTCCAGTAACTTCATGAATTTGGTCCTGTAACTAATATTGTTCATTTAGGAAGGCATGTAATATCAGAATGGTTCCAAATTTGTTCAGACATTGTCTTTTAAACAGGCTTCCATAATCTGATTCATCAGTTACTATTAGTCCATGTAGCTTACTCGTGATGTTTCCAATAGTAAACTGAGAAGCTTTCTGGTAAATGGCTTTTGTCATAAAATAGACACAATGTTAATCTCATTCTTGTGGCTTTGACGCGGGATATTTTGGGATCGTTTGTTGTGAAGCCAGAATTTCAACGAGCCAACTACAATCATGAAATCATGAAAGAGGCCCAGACTCTGAAGCCCCTAGAGGCAATATTAATGAACAATTAAGTAATGCTTGATGTGAGATTTTGCAAGAAAAATATGAGATTAACCATCGGAGAGCGTCAAAAACCTAAGCTGCGTTAAACTGAAATAAGGCGAGGCTTGATCAGAGGTGCCTTTGAGGATTCACGAGTGTGAAAATGATTAATTCTATTGGTCTTTGATCACCATTGTTTTTCTTTTACAGGCGTTTAGACTCAGCATGTTATCTCGTCAGTATACGTGGATCCTACCCAACACGGTGAGTTAACTTCCAAGCATTTTGGAAGAAGGCCGTAAATTATTTTCTTTGGTACATGACGTTTAACATGGCTCCGTTCAATGTAGCCATGAAGCATCCTCATAACAGCGAGCGGATGATTCTTAAGGGTTATTTGTGCATTAAAGTGAATTGGAATCATGGCTCACATTTGTTTAAAACGAAATTAAACCGCAACAATGGACTACAATGCATTTTTAAGAGTTATTGCGTGTTCATAATCTGGCGCATAAATGTCATTCTGCCTTTATTAAACATGCATTGAAATTGGAAATGGGCATCTTATTTTGTTGATCAAATTCGAAATATTTTAGTATCAAGTTATGTTTGGGCAAATATTGAAATTTTTAATTAACAGGAGCAAATTCTCAAAACAATGAGATAGCATTTCAGATTTAAGCTGTGGAATTTGCTCTGTAATTAATAACGATTCCTGAAACCCATGTTGGGATGCCCTTCAGTATCATGTGAAAGGTGTTTAAATTTTGTTAACCCTATGTTTCAGACCCTGGAAAGAGAAGACTTAGACGGCTATATTTATACTCAGATGAACTTCACAACGTTTAAACTGCTGAAAAATTTTGTCAGGGACCTGCCGATTCCAGACCAGTATCCGCGAGGAGAGTATATCACCGTCTTCGATTCTCTGCTCACCATGTACCAAGCGGTCAAGGCAAACTTCCGCTCTCGGGGCCATTGTCAGTGGTTGGGTCAGTCACATTTGTATCCCATGTTAGCAAAGGTAAGTACAAAGCATTGGAAATTTGACCCGATTTCACCAACAGAGTTTAAATATAGTTTTAAGATAAAATCTAGTCCATACAATGGTTCCTGCATTATAAGACATTTGAACCTTTCTGCGTTCATGAAGCGGTCTCTTGTGGGGGTGCAGTCTCTCGTCAGGGTGAAATATGCACTAAAAACATTATTTAGAGTGGGGGGGATGGTTACATTAGGCAAGTTGGTTTTACAACAGGGGGTCTTACAACGCAGGTACCACTATACTACCATCCCACATAGTTCTGCAATACTGTCTCTGAAATGAGGAATTAGGTAAAGTTAGACACTAGTTAGACCATGTTAAGTTAGGGGTATGTTGATGAAATTTGGCCTGGGGTTAGAGATGTTAAAAGAAAATAATAGGTTTTGAGGTATCTTGTGTAAACTATACTGCCCATCCTGCGTGGCTTTTGCAGTGCCGGTGAAGGAAAAAGCTGTTTCACCATACCAGACTCATTTCGAAACTTTTAGTTCTCCCTCACAAAATCAAACAAAGCCTGCAGACAGTTCTATTCTGAGTTGACCTCATCCACTGCATGGATCTGATTAACCAGAAACTATAGCCATAAGCATAAATTCACTCTAAAAATGTCGGGACAAAATTGGTTTTTTAGATTCAAAATGGTTTTTTGAAAAACCAAATTTCAATGCAAAACCAACATGGATTTTTAAAAAAATCCATGTTGGTTTTTTGCATTGAAATTTGGTTTTTCAAAAAACCATTTTGAATCTAAAAAACCAATTTTGTCTGAAATTTTTAAGAGTGTTGATTAAATGTCAAAACTAAGTACCATAAGGTGGCAATATGAGTCCAGTGATCGCAATATCAGCGTCCTTATTGTAATCGGCCAACCTTGGCGCCTATCGATATTTTGCATCCACTTTATTTAATAAGCAATCGATAGTTCCTTGATTTTATGTGTAAGAAGGGAGACAATATCACCTTTAGTAGATTACATCCAGGGGCGGACTGGCCTATGTGGCAGAGTGGCAGCTGCCACGGGCCCATCCACTCAAGGGGGCCCATACAAGATGCCCAACATTATAAAATTTCAAGAGAAAAGCTAAGAGCAAAGCTAAGAGCAAAGCTAAGCCATCCGGTTTACCTCAGTGGGATGCAATCAAATTGACTAATAAGGACAAGATCGGCTCACTTTGGGGCCCCTAGTCTAACAATAATTTCCCAAATTATTTAAGATTTGAAAATGACGCTGCCGAAAGGGACATAGGGGCCCACTGAATTATTTTGCCACGGGCCCAAAATGCCGCCAGTCCGCCCCTGATTACATCTAGGAAGAGTTGAAGGCCAAAAGTAACCAAGATATATGAGCCACTGAGCCAAAAAGAAGCTGTAGGAAACTGAAGAAGCTTTCTGATTCTTTACATATATATATAATTATGATTTGTGATATTGCTTATTAAGTGGCATACTTCAATTCCTCTCTTGATTTCATAAATTTTCACTGCTCTTCATTATAATAGATCAATACCAGCTATACTAGTATGTATAACCTAATATGGTAAGGCAAGCTGAAATGCTTGCTGCTGATTAACCGAAAGCCATGCAATATTCTACGATGTTGCACATTCGATATTGCATTAGGAATTTAACATGCAAAAGATTTGGCTCATTTGAGAGGAGTCACCTCGTACAATATTGGTCATCTTGGTGCCATAAAAATGATATTGCACTTGATGTTACTATGTTAAATTAGTAATAACTGATATTGTATAAATTGATATTTTAGTTTACATTAACATGTGTATTTTTAAACCACAGTGTTTGAATAAATAGGTATATATATATTACATATTGCGCAGTAAATGTGTGTCATACACTGTTGAGAAAGATTGGTTATCATAACCATAGATACAATGCACTTCAGGTAGCCTAAGTTTGATCACAAAGGTTGCTCTCCCTCTTGAAATGGCATTCATTGTTTATTGAGGCATTCCAATTGCACGACCAAAGATTCAAATCCAAAATGCAGGAGGAATAATATTGGTCAGGTTTCAGAGAATCACGACGTTGAGAAATATCACCAGCTATTTTTCAATTATGGCACAAATTTGAGAAAGCGTCAATTGGCGTGATATGAGAAATTGGCGATGATATAGCCTAGTTGATTTTGATACATCATTTTGTCTTGTATATTCAATTTTATGTTTTATAATCTGCTATGGTGAAAATGCCATCATTTAAACATTATTTTGTATTGGTTACCTATTTTTTTCGTAACTGACACAAAATCTTGCTTCGCCCGCGTCTGCTTCTTGGGCAGTGTACTACACAACAGTTATTAAGGAGCCACATGAGAATGTAGGGCACGGGAACATGTTCATTAATCTCTTCAGGTCATCTTGGCAAGATTCGCTTAATAAACGATCATTAATTGTCAGATTTGAGTCCTATTAGTCATCTTCATAACTATCAATAACCATCAATAAGAGACTAGATGACAGGCAAGATTTGGTTTTACCAGGGTTGTGTAGTCCGTGTTGTAAAATATAGAACTGTAGACAGGCGACGCTCATATGAATATCTTGTTAGTTTATCGAACCCTGTCCTTGCCAACTTAGTTGTATTATTCTGTATAATTCAGAAACAGTTAGTGCCGTCATACCCTACCCTTGCAATGCTATCAGGACAAGTCACTGAATGAGTCACGCGACTCATCGCTGAGGTCACAAGTTACCCAATGAAAATTTGACTCAATGTGATAGGGCCTATTGTGATGTCAATGATGTGCACAAACAGCTTAATGTAAGCACTCATAATTATTTTACGGTAGAGTCTCTTCAAATCAAAATTAATAGAGTATTTTTATATGTCACTGGTTCATAATGATTTAAATTGTTGACTTAAGTTTAGAAAAGGCCTCGAAGCACTTCTGAACCTTCAGTAGAGAACTTTGATATTGAAAGGATACCCACTGTTCATATGAAAATTACAAGGTAAAATTTGAAATTTTGAATCAGCTGAAATTATTGAGTGAGATGGTTGCACAATTCCTTTGAGCTAACATATCTTGTTGTTTCAAGTTATGGTAATCAGTCCGTTGTCATAACTTAAAACAATAAGCTATGTTAGCTCTTGAAAAGGAATTGTGCAACCACCACACTCAATCATTTGAGCTGACTGAAAATTCAAATTTTACAGTGTAATGTCCACACATCACATTATGTTTGTAAAGTTATTATAAGAGGAAAATGGAATTGAATTCTTAGCGTAGCTCCAAAATGTTTGTCATTCAATCTATTTGATAGAATTGTTCTGCCGCAGCAGCCAAGTTTGATTCAGATTTGGTCTTTTCTGTTTTGGCAATAATGGAATCTTGGCAATTCTATGGTCACCATTATTTTCACATTCCTGAGCCAAATGCCAAGGCTCCAGAGAGAATATGTTGATTTCAAAGCTGTTAGGGTGACAATAGGGGTAGAAAAAGACTTTTGTGGCCCTGGTTCACATCAGAATGGCGTTTCTCATTAACACTTCCAATAATTGCCTCATTCCATCCAATGCCCTTTGATAGGTTATATGATAGGAACCGCAACGAGACTGGTGTTACAACTGCTGTTGGGTCTGCTGTTACGTCTGCTGTTACATCTGCTGTTAGGTCTGCTGTTGTGTCTGCTGTTACGTCTGATGTTACGTCTGCTTTTAGGTCTGCTTTTAGGTCTGCTGCATGGTGGTAGTCCTGGTTTTGCTTCTGGGCGGCTAAAAATCTCTGCTCATTTGTGGGAAGCTTTAGATGACCTGATGCAAATAACCCTTTCAGCGTCAGGAACAGGTCCGCTCCCGTATGCAAGCTTTTGGCTCATCAGCTTGACAGGTTCAGTGCAGATGACATGAATGCCATGGCCCCTACTTCATATGGCTGCCTTCTGATAGCTTCTCATAGAGGTATGATGTAAGGGGATCCTTAGTCGGCCACCCCGCCCTGCCACCGCTCTCATTGTTTCGTCAAGGCGCAAGGACCTTTTGCGACCGCGCCGTGAGCGGATATTGTACATTCAATATTCATCTGGAGATTGGGGACAGACTGAAGCCAGGACATGGGAGCAAAGCTCAAGATGATAAAATGTGAACATGTATCATTTGCAGATTGGAGATACTGGCAGCACCGGGCACATATCATTCCTTCAGGACGGCAGGCGCAGCGGCTATGTAGTCGGAGTCTTTGGCCTGGATGGTACAGAATTCCGACAGGTAATATGACGAACTATTATATCCATATCCATAAATGTCACACGTAATTGAATTACAAGATGCATGATTGCCTCTATAAATCATTATTAATGCATATTGTATTACAACTCAACAATACAACAATCAAGAATACATGTAATATCATATGAAGCAGAGATGTACAAAACAGATTAACAATAAAGCAACGTAAAGGTCTTGAAAGGTTTTGAAATATTCTTTGTATCATGTAATGATGTGAAAATGTTACAGGACATCCAAAATTGTACTTTGCTATCCATCTGCTGCTACAGCATCATTTGTTTCAGCTTTCCCCAGGGAAGAATGATTCTCTGATAAAATGAAATAAATGATTTCATGCCAATCAACAAATTTTAGACATATGAAAAACACAAATAAATTTCCCTGGCAAATTTAATGGGATTTAGAGTTGTCACATCAAGATGTAAATTATTAGATGCTCTGCACGTAATGTAGGCAATCAATTTGGAATTGACAGATGCAATGAATGTAAATACGGTCCTAAATTTGTGTTTAAGTGCTAAGATGAGCATTAATGCCTTCCGGAAAAAGGACAGAATGCCAAATTTTCCAAATGTAGGAAAGAAACTCAACGGAATTTAATTTACAGTTTCGTCCAAGGATTTAGCCTTCCTCTGGCAAGTAATTGTCTAATTTTCGTTAGCCCCTTTTTCATTTGAAACCTCATGAAACATTCTATACATTTTAAAAACCTTCATAATCTATTCCAGGCAGCAAGGCTGACAGGAATTATTCTGTGGCTAATTCCATTTGTAAATTCTACAAATTGTTATTTTCTCAAATTCTCCATAAGCTTCTGTTTTCACACTGCATTACTTGAACGGTTATGTGGTAAAGAAACAGATTCACATATTCTGTATTCTTCTTGTATGTACTTGTATAATACGGTATTCCATTTTATGAATTATCTTTTATGTATTGAATAGATAAAAAAGCATGCCGAAAATCTTGAAATGAGAAAATGTAATCAAAGGACCATACATAAATAATGCAGAGAAAGCACACTGAGTCTATATATATATACAAATAGCAAGTGTCCTTACAATACATTTCTTCACATAACACTTCCAGTTTCAGACCCAAGGAATGGCATATTATAATATACATTTCTTTAAAGGCCACCCTAGACTGCGGTACAAGAGGCAATTAGGAGCATAATAAGAGATGACAGTAAAAGCAGAGAAGGCTGGATCTCTAAAGTACTTGGCTCCACTCCGGCTCTCCTTTCATTTTTATCCTGTTGTAATTGACTTGAAGATGAAAAAGCTCGAGAGCTGAGGAAGAATATAATACCCACTTCAGTGTTTGACACTCTCTGTAATTACACCCATCAGAAAGGTTCAATGGCAGGCAATAGAGACAAAGTTTCACAAAATGACACACAATTTGATGTCGTGTGACAGAGAACGCAATTGACTCAATCGGAGCAATTTCCTGAAGGAATCAACATGTCATTTAACAGTCACTTGAGATAACTGCTCGCTTGGCCCACATCCAGTGCATCTAGCTTTGTTGATCTGACTCCGCTTGACTCCTCATAATCTTTTGTGTTTCTTTATGCGTTTCAGATTGGCTACTGGGACTCCAGCCGGGCAGATACCAACATGCGGCTTTACATCAACGACACAGAGATCAAAAGACCGGAGTGGGTGACGTATCCTCTGGGAACCGACATCATAAAAGTTGTCACTTTTGTCGTGAGTGCTTAAGCTATGCCTTTTTGGGGAGTAGGGAGGGATGTAGAAGGTGGTCTAGTACAAGCTGCGGAGTCAGCAGTAGTAGCAGCAGCCACTCCGATGTATACAGCGTAGTATCTGGGAAAAGCTAAAAGCGGAGGCAGCAATGACGGAGGCAGCAGTCAGAAGATTGAATAGTAGACAGACTGAAAGCCCAGTAGTTCTAGATGCTTGGTGCCTCTGCCTCCTGATAGAAAGGCCAGACAAACCTGAAATTTGCATATCAAAGCTGGCCATCCAATTTGTTGACATTGATTAGATTCAACATAAAGCTTCCAAAACGTCTTGGGCCTGTGTAAAATTTCTTCAATCAAAATGCTAATCCAGGGCTGCATGTTTGAGAAGTGAACAGGGCCCGGAATAGCCTCACCAGAATGTGGTTAAAAGGCAGAGGCTATTTTCTTTCCCCCCACTCAACCATTGTAGCTTGAGTAGCTCTCAAACAACTGAATGCTGATGTTATTTGACCCGCAGGATCCGCCTTTTATCAAGCTCAAAGATAACAGTCATCTGTTATTCGGCAACCAGCGATACGAGGGCTACTGCATAGAAATCTTGGAAGACATTTCTAAATTGCTCAACTTCCGTTATGAAATTTATCTGCTGCAAGACGCCGAACTCAGTGGAGGTGAACTGCGAGTACGGTCCCTAGATGAGAAACAAAACCTTGTCATGGAGGAGTTAAAAATGGGGGTGAGTGAACCGAATGCTATTTTTTGTAACTTAAGAAGTGTCAAGTGCTTATGAAATGTAGCGGACAATTTGTTTAAGTAAGCTTCTTGAAGTTTTTGATACTTTTTGTTGCCTTTCTTCTTTGATGAATAGTTGACAGATAAAACCATTGGATAATTGTCATTGGATTGACCGCCTCCGAGAGGCCGTACTTCTGTCATTGGGAGATGATTAGGTAAATGTAAAGTACGCACTCGGGATGAACATAATGCTTATCCCTCTCTGACCTTTCTTTTTCAGCACGCGGCTTTGGCAGTGGGTCCAATGACAATTACATCCACTAGGCAAAAGGTCATTGACTTCACGGAGCCTTTCTACACAGACGGTTTAAGTATACTGATGAAACGTATGCCAGAAGAGGCCTTCTCAGTCCTGCAGCCCTTGAGGCCCCTGTCAGCGCTCGTGTGGCTGGCCCTCCCTGGCGTGCTAGTCATCGTTAGTCTCAGCATGTTTGTCGTGGAGAAGACCAATCCACCCAGGGAGGACAAGCGTAAATTTACTGTGGGTGAAAGCTTCTGGTTCACCATCGCGTCATTTTCCTTGCGGGCTATAGACATGACACCTAGGAGCATAGCGGGTCGAATCCTAGGCGTGTGTCTGTGGTTCGCTTCACTCATGATCATCTCTTCATATGCTGCTAATCTGGCGGCCATGTTGACTGTCACTCGCCTTCGAGTGCCCATCTCTTCTTTAGAGGACTTGGCATTACAGACTACTGTGGACTATGGCACAGTGCGCCAAAGCTATGCAAGTGCCTTTTTTCAGAATAGCAGGGTTCCGCATCTGCAAAGGATGTGGCGCGTTATGAGCTCTTCAGAGAACCAGGAAGAGTTCCTTGTGCGGACTGAAGTGGACGGCTTCGAGAAGGTCCGCCGAAGCCAGGGGGACTTTGCCTTCTTATGGGACTCGTCCAGGGTCAGATATGAAGTGCGTAGTGACTGCTCTGTGGCAGAAGTAGGAGAGGTATTTGGCTTACGAGAGTATGCCTTTGCAGTCCCTAAGGGCGTCCACTACAGGGAGAAGCTCTCGCAAGTCCTACTCAAGCTTCGTGAGAGTGGTCATATCCAGGAGATTGAGTCGAGGTTAGTATTGCTTCAGATAAGGTCCAATGAATGGCCTTCTTGCTGTGCAATAGGTGACTACTGATTCGGGTAATAACTGCAACAAAACTTTTGTATGGTTTTGCTAGATTTAGGTTGTCCTTTTGGTTCAAATGTCATATAATTTTATAATAATATAACTTGCAAAACTAATCATGTTTAACTATGGTTAAGGTATGTATCACTCTTCACTCTAAAAAATTAGGACAAAATTGGTTTTCTGAAATACCAAACGGTTTTTGAACAGATGTTTGGTTTTCCCAAAAACATTCTGCATTCATGACAATGTAGCTGTATGGTATTTTCAAAAACCATAATTGGGATAATATGGAGGACAAGCCAAAAACCAATCTGAGTTTTTTGTATGAGCTACATTTTTATAGAGTGTGGTATACTGTATAACTATACTTCTTCCTTGATTAAAACATGTACCATATATTTCACTGCAAATGGAAGTTTATAATTACACAGTTCCGTCTTTTCGCATGTCTTTTACTTCCTGTGGAGTCCTAGCCGAATCTTTCATCGCTTGTCTGTACACCATGAGATGAACGTCAAACGTGTTGTTCCAAGAGCAGCTCATATTTGTCTTTCACTTCAAAGCTTTTCCAGACGGATGTCTTTGAATATTTCATTTCCTTGGATTAAGATCTATATGTAGTTGTCATATTAAGTCTTGAAATCTCATTCGCACTATTCATACCAGTTTCTTATGGGGAGATGTGTCCTGAATACCAAGGCCCTGTTTCTCTAAAGGTCGCATTCGGCTCAGCTTTTACAATTTCCTCACGTTATATAGACGGCCTCTTTAGAATAAATTTACTCGACATTTTCAATCCGAAACAGGCAGAATTATTGATATTCACCTTTCGATTTCAGTCTTTAGAAAGTCGGTTTTTATGACATTTTCAGTTTCCCAAGAAGGTTTTATGGTAAGAATGGTCTTTGTTCATGATTTTCTTTTTGTTTGTGTAAGATTCAGGAGAAAGTCATGCACAGAAATGAGAGTCATGTAGAAAAGACAGGAAACTATATCAAATGTGCATTGCGATGAGCCAATATCAGAAAACCATTATGTTTTTAATGCTTAGGCAATCGTGTACACAGCTTCATTTTTTAAATGAATATATGTAAGAATTGGAAAAGTAGGTAAACTAGTTACGCTTTGATGCAATATACTTTATTAATGACTTGAATAAACCTTGTTTAGCATGGCAATTCATACAAAGATACATCATAAACTTCCCATATTGGAACACAAAAAAAAAATAGGTACAAAATAGATTGGCAGCAGCTGGATGTGGGAGACTGACCGTTATTTTTAGAAACTGTACAAAAAACACCCAAGATTAGATTTCTTGATATGTCATTGACATATACTGTTGACTCAAGGTGCTGTCATGTTTGTTTTTCCAACTTATCTTTTCTGGTCCTTTGCAATTCTTCTCCTACTTACTTTACTTTGACAGGTCATTTCCTTGGTATTAGCCCAATCAAGTCAGACCCCAAGCGCTGTAGATTCTTTTTCCTGCTCATAGACTCCGTGGTAGTTAGATTTCCAAAGACAGCTTCCTTTTTTCCTTCATATAAACTTCTGTAGAGTTTTCTTTCTCTCCATCTTATCTGAAGTCTTCTCAGGAAAGTAAGAGTTTAATTGACACTTTGGAAGGTGGTGAAATGAAAGGGCCATAAAATAGAGGACTGTAATTTGAGATGGTGGATGATTAATTCCATGTGTTTGTGTCACTGTACTTTAATGCGGCGCTGTAGAGGCACACTGTAAACCCATGCCGTAGGTGCCGTTGAAAAAGTGCCGTAAAACTGACGGCAATCTTACCGTAAGTCTTTGAAAACGGTAAATTGCCGTTAATTCAACAGTAAACCGTAATTGTAACAGTCACTGCCGTCAAACCTACAGGAAGATACCGTAAAATACAGATACGGCAATTGCCGTTACTTTTACGGGACGTTGCTGTAAAAGTAACAGCAACCTTGCTGTTAGCTGTGAACACGGCTGGCTGCCGTAATTTCAACGGTTACCGTAATTGTAACAGTAAGCACTGTCAAATTTACAGCAAGTTACTGTAAGCCGCAAGTTCAGATATTTGAAATATAAAATGTAGCTGCTGTTTCAAAATCAGCAGTAATGTTATGCAACTTTATAAGATGGCATAGATAAAGGCAGCTTCGTGGACACTTTAGTTCCTTCTCGCCAGCAAATTCACAGTGTACCTGTGGTGCTGTCCTGAAGCAAGGAGGCTACTTTCTTCCAAATTAAAAAAAAAAAAACCCTGAAAATAATGTAAAATTTAGAAATAAACTGCATTTTTTTATGAACATTGTCCTCAGGTCCTATTTCCAAAAATAAATTTTGTCCAATATTTTTCCCCAAATTTTTTTTCTAACTTATTGTTCACTTTATATTTTTCAAACATTATTTTTCTCCAACCATTTTTTTACCCGATTTCATTGATTGTATAGTTCTAACTGGAATTATTTGGAATATTTGATCAGAACCTGGTATCGGTTAATGTACAACAGGTTTTGAAAACGGGCTAATTGCATTTTTGTTCTGGCCAACAATTGCGTTTGACGCGTTAAACTGAAAACTCAAACAATTTAGAATTGCTGTTATTTTAGATGTAGGCCTGTTCATAAGTTCGGATTTTTTAAATAAAATATTTCTGATAGGGCCTAACAGTTGTTATATATATATTTTGTGACTTTTCTCTTTGTTGTTATTCTTATTGGGCATTTTGCTTGATGGCAGAGATTGTCATTACAACATCTCTGTTGCTTGTGAATTTTCAATTCTTACCCTTTGTTGTGCCTGTAATGTAAGTTAGAGATTTAAACTAATTTTCACGAATTCAGTTTACCTTTGTTATTGTACTTTCCTTTATAATTGCATTTGGACTTATTCATTTGGTGTTTCAAATATATATATTCTATACATTTTCGGTGGTAATTTAATTTGCAATTTATTAAATGGATAAAAGGAACCAAATCTGAACATAAAATTTTGCTTTCTGTGCATCAACAAATATACTATTGCTTCAACTTGTCAAAATTTAGAATTGAGATTTGTTTTTCATAGGTCGTATATCAGTATGTTTCACTTAATAATTTTTACATTTCATTGATTTTACTATTTACTAAAGAGTTGCAAAAAAATTGTATTCTTTGTTAATATATATAGTCATAACTGTTGTTGTGAATATATTAAGTTTAATAAATTTTCGCTGGGAATACCACGTACCAACATCTTTTGTTTTCACACAATTATTTATCGCCTGTATGAAAATCAGGAAGCTGAAGTAACAAAATCAGTTAAAAGAACCTTTTTACATGATCAGAATTCAGTCGGAAATGCTTGATGGGACATTGACTCCGTAGCAAGATTGATAGTTTATATATATTCTTAGGAATGTGCACTGTTAGAAATTTCAGCACAATCAACGGTTTTATTCCGTAATTTCTACGGTCAAACTGCCGTGATCATGAAACTGTAGAAACTACAGCTTTCTTGATGTTATGATAACGTGTTTGAATTCACGGTTTAAAAACTGTAACTGAAGACTTAGCCTTGTTTTTTTTCCATGCCCTTAAAATAGGCTTAATGGGCAATGCCTTAATCAAGGTGTTTAAACTTAAGAGCATTCATTTAATTTCTGGAAGCAGGACTGATAAGACTCATGAGCAGGTAAGATTACTATTATTTCTTCATTTGACATGCATGATAATGCTAAATTATATTTAATTGCCTATTATTTAATAACTACCATAATGGTTAGGCCTATATTGAGGTAATAAAATGGTATGGTTCCATAACCCCCAATATTTTATTATGAGAGATATTCCTTGATGAGGATGGAGGGAGGGGGAGGGTTGGTCTAGTGGTAGCGTGCTGGGCTGCCAATCGCTGGGTCCAGGGTTCGAATCTGGGCCGGGTCACCTGGGCCTATGTCGGACGGCTGTTTCAATCATCCTTCACCTCATTGTCATGTCCTCCTCCTGTCCTAATAAACCTACCAAGTGCATAAATACAGGATGTAAAGCCCCAATCATCTATCCATCCATCCATCCTTGATGATGGGGCTTTACATCCTGTATTTATGCACTAGTCTTGATAGGTTAATTAGCACAGGAGGAGGACAGGTGGCTCTGCAAGAGCTGAAGTCAAACCCTGGACCCATTGATTGGCAGCCCAACACTCTACCACTTAGCTGATCCCCCCCCCCTCCTTAACAGAGGCATTTATTAATCAATATGAATAAATTATCATCAGCCTTTAGACTAGAATAACCTAAGTGTTACTTTCTAATTTATGTACAATGCTGAAATATTAATAGGCCTACCACGTAAAAATATTTTAATTTCATTGTTTTTCTTGGAACATTTAATATTTATTTATATAATTTAATTTATTTGTCATTATTTTATGTTTTACATGTGATTATAATGTTACACCACTATCAATGATTTAAAAATAGCTTTGCATTGAGAGTGTCACTTAAGGACTTTGGTCTGGGTTTCATTGGTGATGTTTGCAGACTTAAGACTTAAGCACCGAAGGCAATCAACTCAATAGCAAACTATCAACAACCAGCTTCTAGTCTAGGCCAATACATGTTAAAGAGTGTTGTCTAATTTTCAGATTCAAGACAGAGGCTGATGAAAATGGAGAAGCCTTTCATGGTTGTTTCTTCAGGTCTTTGAAGCTGTCAACTCTTCCAAGGTTTGTGGCACATTGATCTCAACAACATTTTTATGTCTGCTCTCCTTTCCTCTAAATAACTAATGCCAAAAACTCACTCAGTTATATAATATGTCTGCCCTAAACTAGTGAAAAAAAAGTAATTTGTTAGTAATAACTGAGGTTTGCAATATTTCACATATAATATGTTTGCATTAATTTCCAAATGTAATTGCATGTTTTGCAACAGTTTAACTTCCAAATTCTCCTGGCTTATTTTGCAAAGCTATAAGTATGGACATCCAAACGTTTTTAGCTCGTCTGTTTTCTTTGAAAATGAAGAGCTATTGTTTTCACTCGATCGTCAGCGTCATTGTCCCGGTTAAGGTTTGTGTAAGTGTCCATTTGTGACCTTAGGTTTCCAATTAGAGTTATGAAATTTGGTACATTATGGGTATGGATGGTGAACATGTAGAGAAATCCAAGATGGCTGCCATTTTGTGGCGGCCATTTTTGCAGCCATCTTTATTCTCGAACTGCCCATTTTGACTTATTATTTCACATACAGTTATGAAATTTGGTACAGGTATGGGCCTGTGGGTATGGATCGGGAGCATGTCGAGAAATCCAAGATGGCAGCCATTTTGTGGCAGCCATTATGGCAGCCATCTTTCTTCATTCTTGAACTGCCCATTGTGACCTTAATATTTCACTTTTAGCTATGAAATTTGGTACAGGTATGGATCATGAACAATCCAAGTGGGCGCCTGGGCGGCCATTTTGGCAGCCATCTTTCTTCATTTCTTGAACTGCCCATTGTGACCTTATTATTTCACTTACAGTTATGAAATTTGGTACAGGTATGGGCCTGTTGGTATGGATCGGGAACATGTTGCGAAATCCAAGATGGCAGCCATTTTGAAGAGGCCATTTTGGCAGCCATCTTTCTTAATTCAATGTTGAGAAATCCAAGATGGCCACCAAAATGGCCGACATCCTTGAACTGCCCGTTGTGACCTTGCTATTTCGCTTAGAGTTATGAAATTAGGTACAGTTATTGGCATGTGGGCATGGATCAGGAACATGTCGATAAATCCGAGATTGTAGTCATTTTGGCAGCCATATTTCTTCAATCTTTAACTGCCCATTGTAACCTTAATATATCGCTTAGGGTTATAAAATTAGCTACAGGTATTGGCCTGTTGGTGATAATCTGGCACACATTGATAGATTTCACATTGACAGATGAGCGTTTAAACCGCTTGCGGTTCTAGTTAAAAAATAACCTTGATCGCTGGCAAGTCAATCTTCCCACTAGAATCGCCCTCCTACTGTTTGTCACTCTCACTGGTCAATCTTGCTCCCTTTCCATTGCCCTCTGCCTTCACCCTATCCTATCTGCCCTATCCTATCTGCCCTATCCTATCTCCCTTGTCCTCTCCTCATTCTCCTTCTTTCCCTCTTTCTCCCTCTCCTCTCAATCCCCTTCCCTTCTTTCTCATTTCCTTCTTTATGTCCAACCATTATAAAATAACCTTGGTTGCTGTCTGGCCCATCTCCCTGCCCCTCTCCCTGCCCCTCTCCCTGCCCCTCTCCCTGCCCCTCTCCCTGCCCCTCTCCCTGCCCCTCTCCCTGCCCCTCTCCCTGCCCTATATCCCCTACTATATCTCCCCTATCTTATCATCCATATCCTCTCCTTTCCTCTATGCCCTGTCGTCTCTCCTCCTCTCCCTCTCTCTTCCTCTCCCTCTCCTATCTCCCTCTCCTATCTCCCTCTCCTATCTCCCTCGCCTCTCTCCCTCTCCTCTCTCCCTCTCCTCTCTCCCTCTCCCCTCTCCCTCTCCGCTTCTCTTCCCTGTCTCATCCCCTATTCCCTATCCGCTCTCTCCTTCCTATTCCCTATTCCCTCTCTTACCCCTCCTGCCCACTTTCTCTCCTACCACCTGTCACCCTTTCCCTCTTTCCTCCTTTCCCTTTGTTTTTCTCACCTTTGAGTTGAGTCCAACCATTTAGAATACTCTTGGTTGCTCGCTGGTAAATCTCAATCTTTCTCTTTCTCCTTTACCCCCCCTCTTTGCTCCTTTTCCCTTCCTTTCCTCTTTTCCTTCTTTTATTCTCCCACCTCCTTCACTTCCACACTTCTCCTTCTTTTCTATCATAGTCCCTAAATCCTCTTTCTGTTTTCTTTCACTCTCCTCTTTCCTGCCTCCATATGGGGTGGGGAGAGGGTTAACTTATAAGCCTATGCAATTAACAAGTGTTGTCGATTTTCAGATTCAAGACAGAGGACGATGAAGTTCATGCGTCTTGTGCAACACCAGTTTACGAATAAGTCATGAAATTCACAGATGGGTCTTTCATGATTGTGTCTTCAGTTCTTTTAAGTTGTCAGCTCTTCCAAGGTCAGTGGCACATTGATCCCAACAACATTTTCTTAATGAAATATAGCCTAGGACTCTCCAACTAATCATTGCGGTTGCATTATTTCACATACATTTGTATTAATTTTAAAGTGCAGTTTTGTGAATGTTTGACTTCCTAATACTCCTCGCTTAATTTACAAAGTTATGATGAATAAGGACATGCAATGTCCATAAAATAGTCTTCATTGCTGCCTCATCAATCTCCCCTTTGGCGTCTACCTCTCCATCCCCGACCCCCTCCCCTTCAACCCCTCCCACTCCTATCCCCTTTCCCCTGTTTTCCTCCTGTTTTCCTCCTGTTTTCCTCCTGTTTTCCTCCTGTTTTCCTCCTGTTTTCCTCCTGTTTTCCTCCTGTTTTCCTCCTGTTTTCCTCCTGTTTTCCTCCTGCCCTTCTGTTGCCATATAGCCATTTTGAAATAGGTATAGATTATTAACCACAAGAGAGGAAATATGTAATTTATCACCCGAGTGCTTAGGCCGAGGTGTAATAAACACATTCCCGATACCATAGTGAATAACCAACTTATACCACGAGACAATCACTCAAACAGTCTAACTCTCCTCTCTCCATCTCCTCTCTCCTCTCCTCTCTACATCTTTTCCCTTCCTCTCCTCTCCTGTCTCCCTCTCTCTCCCCGTCTCCCATTCCTGTCTCCCTCTCCTGTCTCCCTCTTTTGTCTCCCTCTTTTGTCTCCCTCTTTTGTCTCCCTCTTTTGTCTCCCTCTCCTGTCTCCCTCTCCTGTCTCCTCTCCTGTCTCCCTCCCCTGTCTCCCTCTCCTGTCTCCCTCCCTGTCTCCCTCTCCTGTCTCCCTCTTTTGTCTCCCTCTTTTGTCTCTTTTGTCGTCCTCTCTTGTCTCCCTCTCCTGTCTCCCTCTCCTGTCTCCCTCTCCTGTCTCCCTCTCCTGTCTCCCTCTCCTGTCTCCCTCTCCTGTCTCCCTCTCCTGTCTCCCTCTCCTGTATCCCTCTCCTGTATCCCTCTCCTGTATCCCTCTCATGGCATCCTCTCTTGTCTCCCTCACTTGTCTCCCTCTCTTGTCTCCCTCTCTTGTCTCCCTCTCTTGCCTCCCTCTCTTGTCTCCCTCTCTTGTCTCCCTCTTTTTTCTCCCTCTTTTTTCTCCCTCTTTTGTCTCCCTCCTTTGTCTCCCTCCTTTTTCTCCTTGTTTGTCTCTCCCTCCTGTCTCTCCCTCTTGTCTCTCTCTCCTGTCTCTCCCTCTCCTGTCTCTCCCTCTCTTGTCTCCCTCTCTTGTCTCCCTCTCTTGTCTCCCTCTCCTGTCTCCCTCTCCTGTCTCCCTCTCCTGTCGCCCTCTCCTGTCTCCCTCTCCTGGCACCCTCTCCTGTCGCCCTCTCCCGTCGCCCTCTCCTGTTGCCCTCTCCTGTTGCCCTCTCCTGTTGCCCTCTCCTGTTGCCCTCTCCTGTTGCCCTCTCCTGTCGCCCTCTCCTGTCGCCCTCTCCGGTCCCCTTCTCCTGTCTCCTTCTCCTGTCTCCCTCTGTTGTCAACCTCGTCTGTCTCCCTCGTCTGTCTCCCTCGTCTGTCTCCCTCTCCTGTCTCCCTCTCCTGTCTCCCTCTCCTGTCTCCCTCTCCTGTCTCCCTCTCCTGTCTCCCTCTCCTGTCTCCCTCTCCTGTCTCCCTCTCCTGTCTCCTCCCCTGCTCCTGCCTGAGTACAGTAAAGTACTGCCTTCCCCTCTTTCCCCCTTTCCCTCTTTCCCCCTATCCCTGCATCCCCACTCTCCCTACTTCCTCTTCCCTTCTTTCCTGCTTCTGTTTTCCTTCTCCCTCCCCATCCTCTTCCTGTCCTCATTAGCCTATGAAGTTCATAAATACAGTACGTACAGCCCTAAGTCATCATCATCTCGTGTCTCCCTCTCGTGTCTCCCTCTCGTGTCTCCCTCTCGTGTCTTCCTCTCGTGTCTTCCTCTCATGTCTCCCTCTCATCTCTCCCTCTTGTCTCTCCCTAAGATATTCTTAAACAATGGTTAAGAACTTAAGACATCACTGGCATTGCAGCTGCCTGATGTCAAAAGCAAACAAAAGCCCAAACAATATCAATGTGTTGTCATGATACAATTCTTGATTACTTTTCAGATGCTATATATTATGACCCCACAAATTTCTGAATTTTGTTCAGTTTCTCTCGTATTCTGCTGTGAAAATCACATGTACTGCTTCCATTATTATAGCACTTTTAGTGTGCCTTTCAGCATAATGATTTTCGAAAATTTCTTGATTATGTGAGGTTATCCAAATGCCCCCTCATAGACCAATTGCCCCGCTCTTTGAAATCGTCTGGATACGCCACTGCAGTATTGAAATATTACAACATGACAAAACCGCTGGAGTCAAGGTCACAATCATGATATTGTTATGTAGTGCTCTAATGGGTAGTTTTTTTATCACCTGGTTTTAATATTAGTTATAAAGATTTTTTCAATGTGACCATTTAAATACAGAAATGTGATGTACCAACGAAGCAACAATGGTCACGACGTCAAAATTGCATTATTTGGGCCACTGTTTTATGACATCATCAGACATCTGCAATGCTGGTGATGTCATAACTGTTAAAACAGATCTCCCTTTGACAGTGATGTTCTAAAAACATCATGGGTCCTGATATTTAGGCTGTAAACAATTTGATAATATTCATAGCCAACCAGCTGGTAATACTTCAATTATGTCTTCTCTTGTATGAATATTTGTCTCTCTATTTCAAGGAACATGTGAGCACACTAGAGGTGGCAGAAGAACGGGAGTGCCAGCATCGCCAGTGATAGTTTGATATGGTAAATATGCCTTTGTTAGATGTCAAATGATAAAGCCTGGCTACTTTTAAAAATGCCTAAACAGGTATCATTTCTACACTCAACAAAAAAACGAACGTCCCACTTCATTTTTGCTTATAATATGAAGATAATTTTTTTTGGCAAAAACCAATTAAATAGTATTGATCCTATTATAAACAAGTATCAATGTGCCAAAAATCATGCTATTGTGACTATTTCCTGTTTATCTTTGACTTTGTTTATCACATTCGGGTATTTAGAAAAAAATTCCAATCCCCACATCTCGCCAAAAAAATTGGGGTGTCATTTCGAAGTGTGTGACACAGAGTCCGCGAAAAGCGCCGGTTTGCCGGTCAAAACCGGCAAAATTAGCGTGTGACCGGCAGAAATAAAGTGGTTACCTGCCCAAATGTCCGACAGGTCTGTTGGAGAGTCAGTGAGCTGATACAGCAATGCAATTAGTGTAGGCCTTCAGAATCTCAAGTGTAATTGACAACGTCAATGACACATGCATTGGTGACAGAAGTGTCAAAATGAATTGCAATTAAACATTGTAAGAAGTGTCAATACCTCAGAATTGCAATTAACAATGTTCTTGTTTAGGAGGTCAGTTGTTTTAATACAAGATTTGAGGCCCTGCAAGCTGCAGAAGTTAGCCAATAGCCATGTTAGCAGCGGTCCTGATGGATATTCTGTAATTCATTCCAGTGACCTACACCAAAAACACAGCTCAGGATCAATTCTATTCATGTCAAATAATAAGCATTATGAAATTAACCCTACCTGGTTATTAGTGGTTAAACAATAGCAACTGAATTATGTTTAGAACAAGGACTTCTTGAAATCTTATATAATGACAGGTTTATTACCCTAACAAATTTTATTGATTGGAACATATATACAATATATATATATACACAATAAATTTTAAAAGGATCTATAGGCTCTATATGTCAATAGGCTCTAAATTTAACGGTCAAAAGGTTCTGTTGACATGGGGATTTGGAGTAACTTCATATTTTTGAAGGGTAGACCAACTACAGGAAGCCGACTGAAATTCTTGAAATCGAAATTTCGGGCAGATAAGATTTCATTCGGGCAGGTAGAACTCAGAATCTACCTGCCCGAATGTCCTGTGTGTCAAAAGCACTTTTCGCGGACTCTGGTGTCACATTGAGCCCTAAAGCCGAAAGTTACTTTATTTTAGCTTCAGATCACCTGCGAGATGTGTGTTTGGTACAGCAAGTGAGATGACTTTTATGAAAAGTTTACATGACATGACCATTGGCATCTCGGAAATGCCAATACATTGTTCAAATCAAAATATCAAACAGAACACTCATTTTTGAAGATATCTCAATTGAAAGCCGAATAACATAATTCATTTCCCTTGCTGTACGAAACACACATCTGGAAGGTGATCTGTAGCTGCCAAAAATAAAGAATATATATAAACTCAGCAACATTAAAAACGCACACTTTTAAAAAGGCTAAAAACTTCCTCTTAAGATATCAAATTGAAAATTTGCACACTTCTAGTAGTTGCCATCAGGTATATTCACGAAAAATTTCAAATCTCTAAGTGCAGTACTTTTGTGTCAAATTAAATCGTCGCGGTCACTGTCGAAAATGGAAGTCACAAAATTTCAATTTCCTCTGATCATTAATTTCAGCAACTTAGCTGGACTTTCCAAAAACTTTTTGATAAGCCAGGAAAGTTTATAATTTTCCTTACTTGATGAGTTAGGGAAAAGGGATATTTGACCCAACCACAATTAAAGAAAATGAAATTAATAAAAATTAAGTGTCAATGCTGACACGCCCCCTACTGGAGCCTTTTGTCAAAACCTTAAAAAATGATGTTTTATTCAGATTTTTGAGACAATTGATATGGAATGATTGTCTGTGTGTGTGTTTCTGCCCTGGGCATGCATAAAACCCCCATTATTTAACAGTTCTGGTTCACATGCTTCATTTGAAGATGCAAACTCGTAAATTTTGAGTTTTTAATTCAAAATCTGCTTTATCATTGACTTTTTTTTTCAAAAACTTCCTCGGACCTCTTTTGGAAGTCTTGTGCCTATTATGTGAAAATTTCATAAGATTAATTCCATCCAGTATGCCACAAAACCAATATTTCCAATTGTGCGTTTTGTGTTGAAGTGCAGTTTGTGACTTGCATTTTTGACAGTAACCACGACGACTTAATTTGACACAAAAGTACTGCACTTAGAGATTTGAAATTTTTCGTGAATATACCTGATGGCAACTACTAGAAGTGTGCAAATTTTCATCTTGATATCTTAAGAGAAAGTACTACTTTTAGCCTTTTTAAAAGTGTGCGTTTTTAATGTTGCTGAGTTTATGTTACAATTTTTCCACTTTTCAGGGCTCTTTGTCACACAATGCGAAATGACGCCCAGATTTTTCTTGGTGCACAGTTAGCCCGAAACAACTTTGGGGTTAAAAAAATGCCCCAGCATAATGATAGGCACCATTACGTAGCTGAAGATGAGATGAACAAGCAGATGTAAAAAACCAAAAAATTTGTTGAAAACTTTTTGAGATAATGAAGTTTTTCACTTTCTGATTAATCACACCCCATTTTTAACATCACAAGTCATGTGGAAAGTCTCTTAAATGAGCGCCTCCTTTGCAAAATTATAGTTTCAATGATGGAAAATATCATTCAAAAGACATAATAATCCTTTTTTTTTCAGAAAAAAAATTATGCCATAGCGTTTAATGCAAAAAAGGTGTGACAAACTCATGTATGCATAATTTCCAAATAAAGTGTAAATGTTTCATCAGAATTGCAAAAATGCGCATGCTCAACTATTCCCCGGGCATTAGCAGGTAGTTTTATGAAACGTATGTGCTCACATATTTGACAGAGCTTTTGTACTGAAATATTCTTATCCTATCAATTAGGGAGAGTAAGGAGAAAACTCTTCACTTTATTTTGATTTTATGAAACAAACAACAATGTTAGCTGAATAATATAACATTACTTGACCTGTATAATACTCTATGACTACAATCCAATTGAATAAAAATAGGTTTTTGAGTTGAAGAACATCCATGGTCTTCTGCCATTAACTTCAACTTAGTACAGGAATAAAATAACAAAATAACAAACCATAGTGTTATGAATGGCTAATACACTGTAGATTAAATGTCCATTAGAAGTTCCAAACCAGTTCATTGCCTGACATCCAATCCATTCAGCCTGTTTGATAATTCTGTGATTTTATTCATAAAATGAATGTGAAATGAACTGATTAAACTAAGATACTAAAGTCCATGAAACAAATTGCACACTTCTTCTTTCTTTTAAATACCAAACTGTCAAAGACAAGCACACAGGCAGACATGTAAGGGTTTATAACCATGCATTTCATAAAGAGTTATATATTTCCAGAATAGCCATATCTTTTTACAACTCTAATTTTCAATTTGATTAAACAACAACTATTGTATAATTTGTTTTGTGTCAATAATCAAGAAATTGTGGTATTTCCGTGTTAAAGATTAAAGTAAAGACAGCAAATAATTCTCTAGGACTTGTGGCACAATTCTTATAAATACACAAAAAGAAGTTTATCACACACAACATCAATATGGGACTTTTCCCAATAAAGATAACATTCTGTCTAATTTTAAAATATCATCTAAAACACACAAAAATATTGTTTTGAAGTTTTCTCACGTGAATTTGTGACTTGCACCCCAGTTAGATTGAATATCAACCAAACAAAGGAATGTGACAAACCAGAAATTGAAAAATTGAAATATCTCAAAAACTTTCCCACAGATTTTTTTGTTTTTTACATCTGCTTGTTCGTCTCATCTTCAGCTACGTAACGGTGCCTATCGCTATGCTGGGGCATTTTTTAAACCCCAAATTTGGTTCGGGCTCGCTGTGGGTGATATGTGGGTATGGGGCCATTTAAAAAAAAATTCCAACTGTTATAAACAAGGTCAAAGATAAACAGGAAATGGTTGCACTTGAATGATTTTTGGCACATTGATACTTGTTTATAATAGGATCAACACTATGTTGTTTAATTGGTTTTGGTAAAAAAATAATAAAATCTTACAAATTATAAGCAAAAATGAAGTGGGACGTTTCTTTTTTGAGTGTACAATAGCACGATTCTAAGTGGTTAAGATGCCCGCCTGCTCCGCTGAAGCTCTTTGCCTCAACTCCCAGCTGGGGAACCCAACGTCTTCAGAGGACCCTCATAAGCCAAAGTTCAGCTGGATGTCGTTCAGTGCCAGATTGTATGAACGCTTAACCCGGGTTATCCTGAAGTGGTTAACTCCTATAACATTACTTTTAACAGGGTTATTGTGAAAATGACTAAGCATGTTTAAGCTGACCTCATGTTATATAACGATTAAATCATTTTCCCAGTAACCCTGTTAAAAGATAAGTTTTAGGATAACCCGTGTTAAGCGTTGATACAATATGGCACAGTAGAAACGTTATATTGGTGGCCGTTGTATCAGTGTCTGTGCTGGGCATATAAAAGATCTCTCACATGGGGTAAATGTGTGAAATGTTGAGGACTCTGCTCTCTCTCTCATGTCATCAATCAACCCTCGTGAGCACCCAGAACTGGGCTTAGAGGGCTGCACTTGCTATATCTATCTATCTATCTATCATAATGCTTTATCCCACTGTAACCATGACTGCCTTATAATTTCTACATAACCAATTATGACTTGACAAAACTTTTCTTGAAAAACTTAAAATACTTGTAAATTAGTGCAGCCATTGTATTGTTGGTATTTTGTGTGATCCTCCTCCCTCTTCCCATCTATTGGTTATCCTTTACCATTTTCCTTTTGTTCCAGGTGACGTGTCTGCGACTGATTTCTCACTGCTGGTAGGCAATACAGTTGTGATAGAAAACACGAATACTTTCTACGATGCTCTGGCACTACCGTTTGCCACTTACTACGTCCTGAATATCGCTTATCCTCCAGAAGTGCAAACAACCTTGGAATTTATACAGAGGTAACCTTATTCTATCTATCTGAAGGTTGAACTGTACTAGGTACAGCGATTGATATAATAGGCCTGTAACTGAAGGCAATCAAGTGACAATACACAATATGTTATAGTAATATAACTGACACTGACAGTAATACTGACTTCTCTGAATTAATAAATTGAGGCTGAGAGCTCACAGCATGGCTATTTATTGCAAACCTGAAAATGTGGAGGTTGTAACAATAATAAATTACCCAACACAATATCAAACAATTAGTCTTGAGTGGGTAATTTTTGTAAAGCTTTTACATTTTGAATAATTTGCTTTCAGATGTTTCTTCAAGATAACCCCGAAACAAGGAACTGAAAAAGTTAAATGGAAAGAAACGTACGATGGTTGTGTATCAAGCTAATCAGTATACGTTACTGTTTATATTGTCTACATGTTTGGACAGCAGATGGCATACAGTGTGTGCTCAATAATTTAATGCGGACTATAATATTAAGACACATTTATTTAATATTAAGACACATTTATTTAATATTAAGACATATTAATTGAATTAAGTTCATTAAATAATTGATGTTGTGTGTGTGGAAATGTTGTCACCTAATTAGTGAAATAATGTTATTGCATGAAGCAGCTAATCAGTATCTATATGTTGTTTATAGTCTGCATATTAAATGTATTGGAGGTAATGTGTTCTTACGTATATAATGCAGACTTAAATATTTTCATCAAAAGAATTTATTTTGTGTGAAAATGCTGCTGCCTATTTAGTGAAATAATGTTGTGTGAAGCTGCTTATCGATTAATAGACTGTATAAATCGTGAGATAAACATTATATTAATGTACTCTGGATACAGTTTATTTTCACTTATTTATTGATGCTTTTAAATTAATAGTAAGACATCTTTCACGATCCTGTCTTTTATTTGATATATTTGTGATTCTACATTAATAAAGTAAGTGAATGCATACATGTTTATTTGTTTTGATGAGCACACAAACCGTAACAACTGCATACAGCTTTCTTTTTTTGACACCTGTCCCTGCAATTAGAGTAGACTTTTTCAATGACACTCCTCATAAAGCTGCCGACTCTCTTGGTTCCTTACAGTACATGCTATGTGCGTTTTATATAACTGATTGAACGGGCAATTATTTCCTGCCCAAGTACTGTTGCGACAGTTCGCACCTCTGCCACTGTTCAATGTGTGCATAATTACAAAATAAAGAGGAATATAAAATTTCCATAACAGTGTGCAGACACATTTTGGGCGGGAAAAAAATGCCCGGAGCGCTGAACTACTGTATAATCAGAAGGGGCGTTTCTGTAAACTAACTTAAGGGGCCATTAACATATGCAGCGAATATGTGGTCATTCGAAACTTCTGTGTCTTCCGTGTCTTCCGTGCTAATTTTGGTACACTGATTATGAGTGCTGGTGTGCAGTTCTCCAGGACCCGTCACTAATAAGACCGCCTTTTTGGCAGGCGTGAAGTGGTCATGTATACGGAAGTATACTAAGTGCAATTATTTAAAACACTACAGCAGTCCCTGAGTAATAAGACCGCCTTTTTGGCAGGCGTGAAGCGGTCTCTCATGGAGGGTGCATCTGTCACAGTTCATGTATACAGAAGTATACTAAATGCAATTATTTAAAACACATACTACAGCAGTCCTTGTATAATAAGGCGTGAAGTGGTCTCTCACTGGGGTGCATCAGTTCATGTATACAGAAACAATTGCATTTTCTGTTACAACATCATCCTGTCATCTAACTTAAGATCTAAGATAACGGCGTCAGTACAATTAGCTGTTAAATTAACGGCAAGTACCCGTTATAAAATGACGGCATGCTTAGTCGCAAGATTTACAGCAACATGCCGTAGCATGAACTTACGGCAAAATGGTCGTAAACTTCACGGCAACTTGCTGTGTATATGAAATTACGGCATGAGCCTGTTGAATTTACGGCAACATGTCGTAAATGAAATTACGGCATAACTGTTGATTTTACGGTAAGTTACCGGCTAATTTGCTGCCGGTAATGCCGTAAAACCAACGGTTTCGGTTTTACAGTGCAGATTATTCTGTTGAATCGCGCGTTAGATGTTTTATGCGTCAAAGGTTGAATTCCTTTGTCCTATTGTATGTAATATCATATCTTATACTTGACAGCTTTTTATTGCCATTAATTATCACTTATGTCTGGTAAATATTACTAAATAAGGCAGATAATTTAGCAGATGGCATAAAATCTAATTGTGCAATGAATCTGACGCCATTTTATGACAGGTAATAAACCCCAGAGGTCTGTATTTACCTCTATTTGGCTGTTAAGAACAAGCATATGCACAGTTAGGTGCCAAGTGTCACCCTGCTAGGGCCAGGTAATCGATTTATGAGAGTAGGGGGCTGTGCAGGAACATATATAGCAGTTTCTATCATATTGGACATCATTGGCAATCTTATTAGGAAAGGGCCACCTGCCGCTTGCAGCCACCCGGCACCTACAGCTCTCCAAGCAGCTATTAGTGGACCAGTACAGGCAATGTTCTTTGATAGGGCAGCAGCTGGGGCTGGGATGAAACAAGGTCTGCTTGTCACCTATATCTTTTATAGACTCTTTCGTCACATCATCATTTATCGCTTTTACCGAGCTTAGAAGAGACTATCGGTCACACCCCAGTTGCAAAATCTTGGTGTCTTACTTTAGGTTAAGGTTCCCATTTCCAATTGAGTCCGATATATTAGAATGTGATTTTTGTCAGTAATACATTAGCAACCAAAAACTTTAATCTGGAGTCCATCGACAGCTCTCCAAGCAGCTATAGTAGACTAGTACAGGCAATGTTCTTTGATAGGGCAGCGCAGACGGGCCGGGATGAAACAAGGTCAATTTCCAACTCAGTCTGATATACATGACCTACATATAAAAATAAATGTAATTTTGGTGACATATGTTAGTCACCAACACCTTTAATCTCAGTCCTACAACTCATGACAAAATCTTTAACATCCAGTTCTTTAGCTCCAGTCGCGATTCAATTCCCTTTTGTAGCAGATGGCCAAATAGATTTTGAAACAATTCGCAGAAGAAATCCAATTCGTTCATCTCTTTTTTCTCCTCTCTCTTGACAGGTGGTGGCCCAAGAGGTGCAGTGCTCTTGAAAACCTCCGAGACACGACAAAGACGCAGCTCAGTTCCCTATCCCTGGAGGACACGGCTGGCGTGTTTATCGTCATCGGAGCAGGAATGATCCTGTCGCTGATCACTTCAGTCATCGAACATTGCAAGGCAGCAAAGAAGAAGAAGATGATGCCAAAAAGAAGAGTACGTACCGAATGTGGCTCCTCCCTGTTCCTGAATGAAAGTGAAACGTAACAAAGTCTGATGGTTGCAGGACCAGTCGAAATTCCCTGGCACACAAGTCAAGTGCGCTTTGTGAATCTGATTAAATTTAGAGTGAATTTAGTTTATCCCATTTGCAAGGCAAACCTGACATGTATACACATAGATACCTTATTTGTCAAGACAAATTCTTTTTCAAAAGCACGTTATCATTTAAAGGTGTCCCTCAGTAAATTGAAAAGAATGAAATTTCAGAAGCACAGATGAGAGTCGAATCGAAGAACGCCACAGGTTGATATTAAGAATCCTTTATTTTACTCTGTACTTGAAGAAATGCTGATGGTAGCCCAAACAATGGCTATTTTGGCCTTCAGCGAGACACTATGATTATTATTCCAACCTTCATTTCTGTCTTTTGGTCAACTTTTCAGCCCAGAAAGACAGCAATTTATTGTGACAACAGCACACGAAGCTGCAAAACGCTTCAGATGAAATAAACCTTTTTCATTCTCTATTTCCTGTGCCACATCTGTTATGATATTGCTACATGTTATTGTGTGGTTGCCATTGTGTAAGATGGATCTCCTGTCTTCACATATTCTGTTTCGAATTATAATAATGTGCAAAATGCTTGCAAATCTTCAATGCTTATTCTTGCACCATGCTATTGATATCTGCACCAACTTAATCAAATTTCTCACAAACTTAATCCAATCTTCCACTTTAACATTAGTTCAGGACAGCCTGCTTCCTTCACTTTGAACGATTGTAATTGATTTGAGGCTTGCTGCCAAAAGCACGAAACCCAGTAATGTCTCACAATCCATTACAGACAATCCCCAAGCCTGTCTTGTACTGTGTGCATTTCTGCACTTCTTAGAAGCACCAATCCTATCCCTTAGCACATTCATTGCATGCAGATTCTCTATCACATCACTGGATCTTTACTTAATTTTCGAAAAGCTGCATGTTGAACAAATCTATCTTATTATATTCATGCTGTGTACTGACTTTTAGATGTAGCTCATCAGGAGATGAATGATAGTCTGTGGAATAACTTGTGGCCATCAACTATTTACAATCATTGACTAGTCACTAAGTTGAGTTTCTTCAAAATTTATCAAAATGATGTTTATTCTTGGAATAAAATGTTTTATTAAGTCACATGGTTAACTATGCAGTTTTGAAATAACTATTAGAATGTATCTAGTTCTATGTGAATTAGTTATTAGTATTTTAAACACTTCTGAACATGGTATCCAAATGGCCCAACAAATATTCTATTCATCTCAAGGAAGAAAACTGACCTTAGAGCACTAAGCTGCATTTAAACCACTACAGCACTCTGTCTTTTCTTATTTTTGCCTAGAAAACCCCACTGGTTAATTATCATGTTCTGTGTAGTTTCTTTACTTCAAGAAGAGCTTTTAGAAATGATCCTCAACTATTTTCTTGCATGCCACAGTGCTGTGGTGTCATGCTGTTCTTTGTAATAGCATGAGAATATCAAGATGGCTCCATAAAACATTCCAGTAATTTCATGCTGAGCTTGGATGAAACATTTACATGCATCATGATAAATTCAACTTAAGTTTGTAATTAGCCACTTTGAGAATAAGTAATAAGCCGAAGACGAATCTGGTTGAATTTATTCCTATCGAAAAGCAGTTAATTGTGTTGAGAGGAACTCGACACTAATTCTGGGACATGATTGTAGTGATTAGGAGCCTGAAGAATAAAAGATAACTACTTGATTTGAATGTTTGAAGACACTGTACAATATCAATCAAGATATGACCTCACTTACTGAATATGAGTCATCAAGTATAGTAGAAGGAGTTGACCTCACAACGAGCTTTTTTTCCACTGGAGCTTGCAATTGCTATAGGGCAATTCCGTAAACTCAGGTTCACAGATTTGGCACACTAGCAGCTTGTGTAGCCCTACCATTTTATGTCAGCTACTTCATTGTTATATAGGAATGAGGCCAGGTAATAGGGGTATCAGGTAAGCCACCAAAAATATCAGCGTTTCGGACGTAGATCGTGTGTCTGATACCCCTATTGCCTGGCCTCATGCCAGGATAACAATGAACTACCAAAGGTATGATGATAGGGCTACACAAGCCACTAAAGTGTCAAATCTGTAAATCTGACTTTACAGAATTGACCTATAGTAGTTTGTGAATGCAGTCTCATCGCTGTACTTGTTTTGATGACTCATATTGTTCGAATGACTCAAAAGCTTGTGAGTTAGTAGTTGCCCTACTGTACAAATTTTTACCGCTTGAATGAATCATATTTCTCACTAGTCACATCAAGTGTCCTTAATTCAATGTGAAGGGCATGACCTTCAGTGACTCAGTGGCTACCTTAAAGCCGAAGTAGTCACTTCTATGGGCTTTGCTGTAATCTATCATTTATTTGGAAGGCAAACTGTGTGTCTTTGTAGAAGCAGGTGCACAAAATAAGAATGAATTAATTCACTCTCATCTTAAAGTATTTGTAAATCTTGTCAAATTAAAGCAAACGTGAGCACTCACTATTTGACTTACTTTTTGAAAATTCTAAATTAAAGTCTAGACAGGTTCATGAATAATACATAGACATTTAATTTTCCATCAACGTTCACTTACTTATTCATTGCACTGCTTGTGAACGCTCTTATTAATTGGTATACTATGCATGGAACTGAATTAAGTGCACCGTCGAAAGCATACAGTATGCGTGTTGTTTGTCATTGCCAAGCACCACAATATCATGAAAAATGAAGAACCCAACTTAAAAGGGGAATTGATGACCAAGATTGGCATTATTATGTCTCATGCCTGAAGGGTGGCCAAAGCTGTCACTACTGAATCTCCACCCCATCAATATTTACGATGGAAGAACACCATGCAGCTCCATGAGCACTAATGACTTGACTTCCATACATTGTTTACATGCCCATAACTCACAGTGTTGCATTTTGTATTGCAGTCAGCAGAAGAGGGCATGTCAGCTCGACCCCTTTATGATGGAATCATGGCTGGCGGAGCATCTCAGGCGGTCGAAGAGCCATTTTTGTTACCCGATAGATATTGCACTCGGACGCCCGAGCCGGACACTCCGTCGAGCTCGAATACATTGTCGTGTTCGAACAAACATCAAACTAACATATTCTGAGGTGCTTTATTTGTACATAGTGAACCAAATGACAGCAACAATTGACTACAACACATCATCGATTCGATCCACCTTTTGTATGACAATGTTTCGCCTACCGTCAGATCACGGCCATTGATCAAACTATCGTGTTTATTTAACAATGTTCAATCATCTTCAGAATGTTCAATCATTGATCAGCCAATCAAACTGCTCATCTTCATTTACCTCACCATAACCAGGACATGTTGACCTACATTCATGGAATCAACAACAGTCCGCCTATAGGTGGCTCCACTTGTCCTAACGTAAATTTTGTATTACTCAAATGACTTGTCTGACATCATAGTGTAAACATCTTACTGTGTGACATCATAGTTTGACATCATCTTGTGATGTCACAGGGAGTCTGTATTTGTTTAATCCTTCTGCTGAACTTATCCCTGAGTCTGAACTGAATGGGTGGGTAGTTATCTGGGTAAAATAAGAGTACCTGTTACAGGTAGCCGTGTCTTTTGCAGATGTGAACCATTTGTCGGATTACATGTTTTCATTTGTGTGGACATTTTTGGTTGATGGTGATTGAAGCAAGTGGTATAAGTGGCATTCTGTCCGTTAATACAGTGTAGATGAAGCAATGATGTGTCCTATGAGTTTACAATTATCGTGAGTTAAAATAATGTTGAAGAATTATTGTAGAATACTTGTGAAAACTTGTGTAATAAATTAAGAAAAAATAATTTTAATATAAATGATTTAAAACCTTGCAAAAGTAACTAGAAGAATCAATTTCTTAATGTGTGTAGTTGATTGATGAAATTGTGAGGCTAATTGATGAGAATGTGGGGTGAAATTATGAAAGAGTGAGGTGAATTGAGAATGTACCTTATATTTTGTATAGGTCTACTTGGTGACTGTTTTATGAGTGATTCCTATTGCCACTGCCAGAATTCTGTTACTGTTCTTGATGAAACTGTCTGACTGTCTGACACTGCTGTCAACCGAAACCGTTTTATATTCATGTCCTTTCATAGTGTGAGGGGTAGGGGGGCTATTAACATGGGGAGGGGGCTGTTGAAATGGGGGGGGGGGATAGGAAACTGACAAATTCCAGCTCAGCAACTGTTCTACGTCACACGACATTATTGAGACATTAACGCTGATACATACTTGGGAAAATTACATCTATTTTTCTACGACTGAATTATAGCATCTTCTGAGTAGGGGGATCAGTTGACATTTTCCATGCCAATCCACATCTATGCATGGTGTGGCGAGGAGTGCCATTCGGTGGCAACGGTGGCGATTTATGGTTGTGTCTCGTATTAAAAACCGTCAATTCGACATAAACCAATGCAATCCGTTCGGCATGTTAATAGCTTGTCTAATAAATCCTGTGTATAAATCCAAACCTGGTTTTCTTCATTGTTGTTTTTTACTTTTGCAATTTGAGAAAATGTCATGTCTCCCAAATCCAAGCAAGGAAGGGCTGTTAAATATTGACATAAATAATAATAAAACGTTATCTCTGAAAGCCTCTCTTGTACCAATAAGCCCGGCTGAGCTCCTCTGCATAGAAATGTGCTTGTGACAGCTCTCCACTTTTACAATTACCCACATGCTTACCCCACTTTAGATATGACACATAAACATAAAAGAATGACAGGATGCATTAATTGTGGCATTTGGTTATTGCCATCGTCACAATTTCTACGCTGTCACACTTTTCTAAATTGGATTTATTTAAAAGTTTTGGCGGCCCAGATATAACACATCCATTTGCCAAGGGCATTCTCTTTGTGCTGGAAATAAAAAAGGAGTAGACAAAATTCCAGGAAATGTATTGAAGAATCACATTCTGATAATTACATCTTTCCAAGATATAAAGGAACAACACTGCTTTCTAAATGAACCTATGATGTGAAAAATATCGCTTTTTTGTAATCCCCAAACACAGCTTTCTACATTAATCCATAATCAGTGACAGATCCAAGGGGATGGTAGGGGGTCTGCCCCCCCCCCCCATCCCCAGATCAAATATGAGCTGGGATGAAAAGTATTGCATTTTGAAAATATGCAACCAAGCAGCGGCCAAATGCCAAAAACGCCAATCCTCTCCCACCCAGACAACCGTCTTACCACTATCATGATGATGTCCAAAAATATCACAATCTTTTGCAATGTCATGTACTATAGACTCTCTACAGACTGTGATGAGGTCATGACCAAAGTGTTTTCTAAAATGCAATGATGCTAATCGCTAAATCTAAATTGATCAGGCTATAAAAGAGATAGTCCCTTTAAAACCACATTATGGCTAATAGAGTTGGTGGACCCAATTCAGTGGACAGCCATTGTAGTTTTTTACGTGATTGGGGTAAAAGATGACTCCTGATTAACCCGGGCTACGTTTTATGGCGTACACCAATAAAATCGATTGATGGCATCATCACGGTGGGCAATTAATCAAAGTAAGGGTAATATAATTAGCAGTAGGGTTTTCTATGGATATTTGATGGGCATGATTACGCAGACTCTTATCCACTTATAAGACTTAAATACATAAAAAAATTCATGAAAATACGTCAAGCCAGAGCCCTGAAAAAGCAATTTATGTGATTTTTGTGCATCCGTATGTCTTGGAGTGCAGTATGTCCATATACATGTTTTCTCCAGAACGACAACATGTTTTTTCCAGGCTTCCGTGCACCGAGTGACCCCGATTGGAATGAGAAGATTGTGTGAGCAGCCGATCAAGATAACTTAAAAGAATTTAGATCAGGATTTTGGGAAAGTTTCTACAATAACGATTTAAAAGCATGAGGCTGCTCCAAATATTGACAAATGAGCAACAAGCAATCCTTTCATACTATTACAGCGTCTTGATGCTGAACCGACAAAAACTTGCAAGACGTTCAGAAATATCAGAATAACAGAGATCTTTAACATCTTTGAGAGAATTGATTTGCTGACCTCACGGACAAAATTGGACACGGTGCATGTATTGATGTAAGAGCCTTGAAATTCTGAAGACACAGAAGCGAACAGTTTTATTCAAATCGTGTTTCATCCAAATTGGAATGTTCTTTTAAAAGGTATCTAAATCCTGCAGATCATGTTACTGAAACGAATGAGCATTGAAGGAAACATGCAAATCAAGAATGCGATATGGGTTCAGGCAATAAACTAAAACGCCTCAGAGTGAAAGCCTTATACATGCATGCGCTGCAAATGAAGATCTGAAAAATTCATGTGAATTCAGGCCATGTCCGATTTGAGTGATAGCAACACCCAGCATGTCAATTTGAAATTGGTAGATAAGGATTAAGTCCTGGGCTGTTCAATCATTTCGATTGATAAGGGCACTTTCCGGATTGGTTGATAAGCTCGAAGGAGCTTTTCAAACTAAGATTTGACGGGTAAGATTTTCACAGCTTAGTCTTATTCGATCAACAAAATGGTCTCTACAAGAACCTAAAGGCCAAAAGACTAGGATCTTTAAAGTCCTTGCAACATTTCGCCATTCCCACGAGATTAAGTCCTTCATCGACTAACGTATTATGAGCTAAGTGGATGGCTGTAGGAACATTAGGAAAGGACATGTGAGGGTAACACAGGGCAATGGCAGGCTGGGGGTATTTTCCAGAGGTTTTGAGGGGGTCATAACATGCACTAAGGGATCTATGAAGTGTGGGACAGCAAGGATATACAAATAGAGATAGATTGTCATGCCAGATAAAGTAAGCCCTTCTGACAAATATACTAATATTCAGTTATTACTATTAAGCAAAGACAACATTTTGACAGAGATTAAGATTGAAAGATGAATATGAGAAAATTCTGTCACCAAAATCAGAATCCATGAACGACATTCAGACCAGAAATTCCCACGATACCATTAACAAGACACCAGGAGAAAATGTCTCTGCCATTGAGGCCAATTCCAGACGTGTGTAAACATGTCTATGTCATGCACACAATTATACAGTTTGAAAGCGTCTTCTGTTTGATTATAATAGTACATTTTGCACCCCGACGAGAGAGCGCACCCCACGAGAGACCGCTTCATGACCGCAGAAGGGGTGGTCTTGTAATGCCGGGACCACTGTACTGTGGGAAGCAATAACCCTTCTACTAATTGAAGTGAACACTCATATATCAATAGCAAGAAGTTACTGTAATATAGAAATATTGAATATTCTTATGGTTACAACATCAACACATATATCTGCAGGGACAACACTGCACACTCTTGTAAAACTTTTTGCCAGCTAAATGTATATATATATATATATATCAGGGGTGGACACACATACAGCAGCATTACAGCTTGATACAAGGTTCTCTCAACTTGTCTGGAGCTTTGACAGCTCTGCCACTGGCCCAGTGTAGATTGCTGTCCCCCTGGGAATCATCAGCCCAAAGTGATCTTCTAGATCAGAAAAATGTTATAGCTGGACTGGCCAACCTAACATATAATTGCTGTGAGAGCAGGGAGATGACAAGGGGGCTCCAGCAGAGGCAGAATATTTGGAAGCACTTAGTGGGCTGCATATCACATTTATATGGGCCAGCACTAAGGGTGGTCACTGGCTGACAAATTCCATTGCAAATGCCATCCAAATTCTATTGCAATATCCTTTGCAGTTATATTGCAGCTATATACTGGTCAACCTATAGCAGAGTCCCTGTGTAGGTGCTTGTAGGTCAGCAAAAGTTAAATGATGTTCAGGGTTTCACATTCAGGTTCTGGTGAGAATCATATCAACAATTTTGAAATGTAAAAGTTACATTATATTTAGACAGCACCACTCCACTCACTTTGAGCTGTTCAATCATCAGACATACTGTTGGTATTGTTGACCTACTGATATGTACATTTGAAACTTGACTTATTTCGAATTATACCTCTGCATGTGTGGTTCAAGCACAACTATTATTATCCTAGAAATAGAAGATTTTCTCTCCAGTTGTGCCTGGTACAATGTTACCACCTCACATGCACCTACAGCCTCAATATGTGACACTTTACGATCATCTGTTAGACCCTGATTTTATCCCAAGTATGGTGCAATTCATTATGTGGCCTCAACGAGAAAGTAATGAAGCCAAGTTGGGCTCAAAGATTGCTTGAAGAATCAAACCAACATCGTAAAATTCATATTTGGGTCGTCTTAAATGGTCGAGTGAGATGGTTGCACAATTCCTTTGAGCTGTAATGGCTTGTTGTTTTAAGTTATAACAACGAAAAGAGTTTTACAGTGAATGAGAGACAAAAAAGAACACCCGAGAAGGCTTGAAGTTTGTTACATGCAGTATTGAATAACAGTGGTGAGAATAACAGTCTAAACCGATCTATACACACTCCACAACAATAATAGCATTGTCACCGAAACTAATCACTCTTCATAATTGTAATACACTGTTTAACCCCGCAGAATTTAAAATGAGCTGCTGTATTAAAACAATTACTGGAGCAGCCACCAAACTCACCACACAGTCCACACTGCAAGATTTGACAACAAACCCTTCCATTGACTTGCAAGGCGATGCAAAAGTAAAAAGATTTATGATAGATAAAATTTCTATTTTTTTTTTATAGTGTTTTAAATGTATGGTCATGTAATCAGAGAATGTAATCAGTGTTATAAGATTGTAATTATCTAAAAGCTTAATTAGATGCTGTTTTTGTAGTACTAAGCAGGAGCCACTCGCAGTTTTTGTCAAAACTATTGGCCCTGCTGTGCCTTATGATTATATTATATTTATGTATTCATTTTGGTACAAATAAAGTTCAAGTTCAAAGTTCCAACAAAGTGTGCCTCACCAGCGTACATTCCAGCCTCACAGCACCCCCTAGCGTTAATCAAAGCAAGTGTGACACAACTTTGGAACTGATACAGAGAGCTCTTAGTTTGGCTGTTACATCATAGCCTGTTGCTGCAGCTGAATAGCAATCAAGCTTTGTATTTAAATGAGATTACGCAATGGCACCAAAAATAAAAACTATTTATAGCCATTTAGCCAGTTAGCCATACAATAATTTTTTTGTGGTACCACTAGTCCGAAAATTTTAAAAATAATTTCGTTTCCTAGATCGGTATTTAATGATCTATCAACAAGAAAATGTCCCCTCAGAGACGTCCAGTTTCAAATATAATATTATAGGTAAACTAACTTTTGAAATTTTGAAACACAGGTGTGCAACTTCAATTAGATTTTTCCTGCCTGTTGTGTCTTCAAAGATATGTTTTTTGTTTTTAATATTATAATATTCCTGACATCTTGTAATTGTCATTTACATTCCAAAGACCTTGCCTATCATTGATTGAAGGATGCTTCTTGGCAAGTGTCTGGAGGCCATGTCAATCTATGCAAACTGCATCATTGTTTATATGACCTCTATTGGTTTTGGCCATGGACTCGGAATATTCACACCACTTGAGTGGCATGTGAGATGCTGCTATGAGTAAACTACAGTGTATCTCAGGCACCCTAAGTGCGTTAATATAATATTATAATAATATTGTTGAATATTTCTTCTGGAGTTTAATCGACATTGTGAAAAAATGTTCTTTGTACATATCAAATTACCTTAGTAAAGCAAAGAACTTATAATAATAAAAATGATATTAAATACTTTTATGGCGCCAATTACAGTAAATTGCTCATTGGCGCTTGGTTAGATTAGCTGATATTTCTGTAGAATTTTACAAAAAGATATGTTTTCAGTCGCTTCTTGAAGTTATCCAGTGTCCTTGATTTTCGCACATTTTCTGGTAGGCCATTCCACAACTTGTTTTGATTTTGTGTGGCAGGTAGACCTAACAGCATTATGCCATTGCTGCGGAGGTTCAGGTCATTTTCAGGTTTTTGTTGAATTAGACTTTTGAGGTACTGAGGTGCCTGATTAGTGACAGCTTTCCATGTGGTTGTCATTAGTTTGAATTGGATCCTTGCAGGGATCTGAAGCCAGTGTAACGCTTTTCTGTAATGACTAATTTATCTTGTCTTTTTAAATGAGCTGCACAACAGAGTTTTGCGCCACCTTGAGTTTATTTATCATTTGTTTTGATGAACAATAGAGCAATCCATAACCATAGTCTAAATGAGGTGTGACATTGACGGCTGTTTTGATTGACTCTTTATTAAGTGACTTACGCAGTTTCGAGATGATACGAAGGTTGAAATAAGCGTTTTGGCAATTTGGTTCACTTGTTTATGCATTGACCTTCACCTCTATTAAAATGCTATCCATCCCAAAAAACACGTGCATGGAAGAAGCCATCCTGCTATTAAGGTTATTGGATAAGGACAAAGAACTATTTTCACAAAATGCATTATCCATAATATTTTAGCCAAAGTTGGAAAGTTCATAACGGGGGGCACCTAGGGGGCCACATGTCCAATATGGGGGGCAGGTGCCCCCGTGTCCCCCCATAGGATGGCCAGTCACAATATTATGTTACATTTTTTACTTCTTTTGTCATTTTTGTGTGATTTGGTGCATTTAGTGTTATTTCGAGCGTGTCTGTTTCAGCTCCTTGCTGTGATATTTCTAGTATTACAGAACTTCTGAAAAGTGAAAAATAGTTCATTTTCAAACTAAGTAGTGAATTTCAGTTGACCACCCTGTGAAATCTGTGGCTGGTCTCTTTAAAGTCTGCACCCAGCCAGGCTAATGGTAGCTCTCCCTTCTATATTGGGTGATGTTTTTCCCATCTGACAAAATTCATGGGAAAATTGGCTGGACCAAAAGTAGTGGAGGGAAGGGAGCTCCCAGCTTAGAAGAATTCTGTGGAAAGTTCGCCTACTTTACTCTGATCACAGCTCTGTCACAGTCTGCTCACAGCATTCCCAAGCAAAGGAGCGGGTGATGGTTGAGGTGGACAGTGGGTAAGGAGGCGACCAATAAATATTAAGGTGCACTTAGAGACTTCCTTGACGAGAAATTATTTATTTTGCGGTAAAGGTGGCAGTAGTTATTAATTTTGAACATGCAACCACAATTATATATTTTTTTAAATCATGTTTACTATATCAGTATCAGGCAATACCCCCACCTAGATTATTCTTTTTAAGACTGCCAAGAAAAAAAATACTGATTTCACTGATAATCTGAAATGGGTTAGAAATTGTTTAATTAAATAAACTCCAATATCTCGCTCCCCTCCCCTCCCAGATATGTAAAGGTTGTCCCCTTAAGGAAGACAGGGAGGATGATGGTTGAGGTGGATGGTGGGTTAGAGGATGCTGGGGGGGATTTGCAAAAGGCCACATGCCTTCTCTTTCCCACGTGAACTTTACAGGTCACTTAATGCTGACGTTTTTTTGCAAATAACTGATGGTTACTTCCCAGGATTCTGACCCAGGCCTGGCATTTTAGGAGTACAACCAAGTCTAACTAATTGCAGATGTAGATCCTCCTGATCCAATGATGCTATCATATATCCCCCAAATACATTATCACATTATGTTGTCTGTATGAACTGAAAAATTTAACTGGTTTTGCTCTTTGTTGGACTTCGAAGATGAATTCAGGAAATTTTTTATACTGGTGAAGACACTGAAGAGGGTTTTTATATGTGGACTTCCTCTTAAATGCATAGACAAAGCAAAATAATTCCTTTGTAAATGTATATTTTTTCCATGGGAATGATGACTTTTCTCAAATTAGATTCAGGGCTATACACAGATTTCTCTTTTGCTTTAAATAAATAAAGTCTGTGTAAGTGTGAGAAAATTCAATGTCAAGCCACAAGACCCTGACTCAAAGACGTCTTCATTCCAGTTTCTTGGGCAAAACCACATTGTAAGCTATGCACTTTACAGTTAGTGGCAACCTTGTGATTTCAGATGGCAGTCGAGCCCTATAGAGGAATTGCATGTTTGGCGGCCATTTCATTTACTCCGACACTGAGATACATTGGGGAATTTTTTGAAAAGTCTTTTAACGACAGTCTCACTGCTCTTCCGGTGCTTTGATGGGGGTCTACTAAGTACTGTCATCAAGACCAATCATAAGAGACGGAAATAAGTAGGTGGAATAAGCGACCCTTTAATTCAGCTTGACTCCAAAGTGGTATCGCACGCCAGCGACTGTAGATGCTTAAAACCACGCAAACCTCAGAGTTTATTACAGTCAGTGTTTACATTGAATAAAGCTTTACTCAGATTGGAACGAGAGCAGCTTAGTACAGAAATCAATGGTCATTTGAGGAAACAATCTGGGTTTCCAGTCAACTTGTTGAAAAAAAGGCTGTTGTTTTTTATTCAAAACCGTTTTCAGTATAATGGTGAATGAAGAGATGTAGGGGAACGAGGGGCAAAACGGGCCGCCTAACTTCAAAGGCTCGCTGCACGAAGGTGGTATATCATGCAAATGCCAAATAAGGTCTGATCCATGAAGAAGTACCAATACCACTTGCTCAAACACAGAAAAGTGCTTTTTTAATAGTTCCAATTCGAATTTTTCCCTATTTTCAAAAATGTACCTTTATCCCGTTTTGCCCCATGCTTGGGGCAAAATGGAATTTCATATGGACAAAATATGAAGAAATAAAGTTGCAAAAGTTCTGCAATAAATCAGCTGTTTTGATAATAGCCCAACTAAAAAGCATGTTGACAAACAAAAATACGTTAATTCATGTCATTGCAATGTGAGAATATTGCAGAATATAATAAGAGTAAACATAGCAATAAATTATGAAATCAACATCTCAATACAGGATGCAATTATAGCTGGGAAGTGATGCTAGTAATTCTACATTCTATGTAATTATTTGACTAATTATTTAAACATAAACATTAGGTTAAAAAAGAAACAAAATTAGTTAAATTTTGTGGAAATGTGACATTTTTATGAATATTCACATAACTCTGATTTCCGAGTTTTCTTAATAATTTAACAATTTAAACTGGTATTGGATTTGACTATGCTTTTTGAAAGGCAGTTAAATTCGTTTCAGTTTCAACAATACAGGGTTTTGCCACTAAGCCTAAGTCCTCAAGGTATTACTCTAGGCTGGGATTGCTTTTTGTGCATCCCATTTTGCCCCCGCAGGAGGACTCCATCTTGCCCCAACCATGCAGGGTAGATTAATAATGACCTACTTACACATGACTAAGCACCAGACTACATTTTTTAGCTTAATACGCAAGCTTAGTAGTCCTCTAATAACACTGACTACAAATTATTTGGCAAACATTAAAAAAACCATTTGAAAATGTTATTTTCGTTTTTTAAATTACATATTTAAAACATTGATTTAATGTTTTATAAACGTTAGTGCTTGCTGGGTGTACTTTATTATGGCTTTTCCTCTCCATGAAATCTGCTCAAGGGCGGATCCAGAAAACGTTGGATGTGGTGGTTTACAGATATGAAAATATGGTATACATATAAATATTTTAATTTTGTTTATACATTGCAGGCGAGAGGGGTATGGGCACCCTAAACCCCTCTGGATCTGTGACTGCTGTTTCAATGCATTTTGTTATTTCCAGCAAACCAACAACATTACACAGTATTACAACAGAATGTCGCTACAACAGTTCATTACTACATAACCAACTGCTACAACTTGGTTGAGGTATAAACAAATATATTCAGCCTTGCTGGTATCTAACAAGTCCAGATATTCTTTAGTGGTTCTTTATTGGTATTCTGACAACTTATGGAGTGATTTATTTGACAATTCATTGGCAATCAAAATATCACACAAGACCCAGGCCAAATATCTCCCTTGCAAGTCAATGCTTTTTGACCCTGCATGCCATGGTTCAATAGTTGATGTTTGGGTGACAAACAGTTAAGCATTTTGGGTGTTGATTGTTCAGGTCATCTTTGTGTATAGGCTCGTGGTGATACTATATGTGGTGTGCGGGGATTCCCTTAAGGGTGAACTAAGCCATATCCAGTGCACGTTATCACAAGAGGTTTCCAAACCTCTATGGCCTATAAACAAATATATTCAGCCTTGCTGGTATCTAACAAGTCCAGATATTCTTTAGTGGTTCTTTATTGGTATTCTGACAACTTATGGAGTGATTTATTTGACAATTCATTGGCAATCAAAATATCACACAAGACCCAGGCCAAATATCTCCCTTGCAAGTCAATGCTTTTTGACCCGGCATGCCATGGTTCAATAGTTGATGTTTGGGTGACAAACAGTTAAGCATTTTGGGTGTTGATTGTTCAGGTCATCTTTGTGTATAGGCTCGTGGTGATACTATATGTGGTGTGCGGGGATTCCCTTAAGGGTGAACTAAGCCATATCCAGTGCACGTTATCACAAGAGGTTTCCAAACCTCTATGGCCTATAAACAAATATATTCAGCCTTGCTGGTATCTAACAAGTCCAGATATTCTTTAGTGGTTCTTTATTGGTATTCTGACAACTTATGGAGTGATTTATTTGACAATTCATTGGCAATCAAAATATCACACAAGACCCAGGCCAAATATCTCCCTTGCAAGTCAATGCTTTTTGACCCGGCATGCCATGGTTCAATAGTTGATGTTTGGGTGACAAACAGTTAAGCATTTTGGGTGTTGATTGTTCAGGTCATCTTTGTGTATAGGCTCGTGGTGATACTATATGTGGTGTGCGGGGATTCCCTTAAGGGTGAACTAAGCCATATCCAGTGCACGTTATCACAAGAGGTTTCCAAACCTCTATGGCCTATTGTACCCTTCCCTCAGGGCAATTCTATAGAAAAAGGGCATGGATAAGTGTTGGAGAGGCTAGAGGGTGGAACCCATTCAATCGTTTGACAATTACTGGGGTTAACAGTTGGGAGGCCTACCCAGAAAAGGGCTATATTGTACATAGAACCATTACAAGGTTGATTGTCTGGCTGATATATTGTTAAAGGGGTGGGATGGAGATCGCCCATTAATGACAAGGTCCCTGCTTTGTGTCTTCACCCTGTGAGGGCGAGAGTAACCTACTTCGCCCCTAGCTTACTGGTAGCAAAAAGAACATCTTTGATAGATATCACTTATCTATTGTGTATATTACTGTGATTTACAAATTAATCTTTTTTTTATTAAACACGTATCTAAAATTGGGATTGCTCCATATCTCTCTATGTTGTGTCTCCAATCACAAGTAATGCCTGTTGTCATGCAATCTTATTAGACTTGGTAGATTACCAATGTAGGCCTACTTATGGCAGGTTTAATATATACAATTTTGCATGTTGGTGACACCCGAAAAAAAAAGAAACCCGAAAAAGATTAACACCATATAAAGCACTTGACAAGAATCATTTTTAGGTAAAAACATTGCTATTGTCCTGAGGCGGATCTCTGATGTCAATCCATCTATCTACAAGACACTTTGTGGAATGCACTGCTTACGTTTATCTTATACTCAAGCAGGTGAACTCTCTGACTTCTCTCTGTGAAATAGTGTCGTTGTAAGTTGTCCTATGATATAGATTTGGTTCCTGTTATTTTATTCCATTCTTTCTTTCTTTCTTTTGCTTTTTATTTTTGTTTTCCACATTCTCTTTGAAAGAAAAGCTATACATTTGTTCCTTTGCCCCTAGGTAGTTAGCCTGTTTGTCAAACTGGACACCTGTCTATTATGCGCCTGTGTAAGTTCAACTGAACTATTAGCCTGTTTGATCTTTCAGGAAATCCATATATGTCACATCTTTGTGTTGAGGGGAAAATTAAGTCAGGGGAATTTAGCGTATGTGGTAAAAAGTTCCAGAGCCTGGTGGAGAAATGAAACAAAAAAGTCTATAAAAACCTACTTTGTAAATCGATAGGAGTCTATGTAACCTGGAGGCTGGCTCTTACTCCTCAATTCAGATTATGTTGCCTGGAGGACTTTTGCGCCACCCTTCTGACAGCTCTGCAGATCCGAGAACTTGCTCTTCCTGTCCTGATGACACTCTGGCTCTCAGAAATCATGGCGTAGTGCTTTTTCCTGGAAGTTGTGAGAACTAATGCATCTCTGCTTTTATACTGGTGACTATTGGCAGAACTCAAGCTCAATTAATTGCAACTTCTTTGGGTCTATACATAGTGCAAAGTATTATTTATCAACCGGTAATGCATTGAGCAAGATATGATTTACATATCACACTGTAGCCCATTAATAGATTATAGGAATACATCATAACAGTATTTGATTTACAATTTCATCCAGAAAATCATTTTATTCCTGTAGTACGAATTAATAACAGAAAAAAGGTTTGTGTAAAACACTCGAATGTTAGCTGGTGTCTGTCCAAAATTATGTTTGTTTTATGGAACAGTTTATGTAAAACATCCAAGGATGTTCTCAATTTTGAAAAAAAAAAAAGAATTGTGTTATCTGATCATGAAAATGTAGAGAACAGACACAGCTTTTTCTTTAATTTCAAAAAAGATTTTGGACGGACACAAGCAAACGCTTGTTTTGTCTGTTTTAAACAAACCTTTTCTAATGTACATGTACAATTTGACTCTGGGAGAGCATATATTTACCTCTATGAGCAAGCAGTGACAATATCATTACCATTCTCATTCTGAAATAATGTAGATCATAATCTGCCATGTAGTAGGATTATGTATGATTAATTTTGCTCTGATATCAATTTATAGCACATTACTATAAATTCATTGACACCTTCAAGGAATATGACCTGGCCTCTTTACTACATGTATTTATTTCTTCCCTATAATTGTAGGAGTAGGTAAAAACTATAAACTTAAAACAAATAAGTGCCAAAGCTACATTTATTTTTCACCGCAGAACGAGCTACAACGAATAAACCTCACTCGCAGGTCTAAATGTATCTAGGATGTACAGACAGCCTAAGCAGGAAGGGCTCAAGACAGGTATACTTATGCATATATAACATGCAAAAGCTGTATACGTACTCTGCAGCATGGAGCCATATGCAAACAGTCTGTATTGACAGTGTTGCTAACATAGTACATGAGGTTTTACGGAAGCCATTGCACATATATAAGCTACATCAGGGCGTGATATAGCGGGACAGGTATGTAAAAAAATAGTGCATTTATACATAGAAGCATGAAACTTGGCGCACACTTAAAAAACATCTATACAAACATATTTGGATAGGGAGCCACTTCAGATTTAGCTTAGGTGGCTACTGGCAGCCATTTTCCAAAATGGCGGTCAATTCTTCCACTTTGCTGCTTTCTGTGTATTTTCTACAAATAGAATAATGTAAATATTGTTTTTTATTGCTTCTCTAAGTATTCAGTACATTACTATAACATTTTTTGGTAGCCTTGGTCTATTTTCAGGTTTGTTGGAATCATTTTTGTTAGAAATATTGATTCAAACACTGGATTTCGCGGTTACGGATGGTTACACCAATTCTCCATAAATCTCAAAATAAATTACATATTTGAATTCCTTGTAAGCAGAGCTTTCAAATGAATGGTCGCATCAATGGGTTTCATAAACTTGGTGCGAAAATGGAAAAAATGAAAATAAAATGATTTTTGAAGATTTTGTTGTTTCTTTAATTTTGACAAAAAATTCACCGAAACTATTGATGCGACCATTCATTTGAAAGCTCTTCTTACAAGGAATTCAAATATGTAGTCAGTTTTAAAATCAATTGAGAATCCATGAAACTGTGGGAAACCGCGAAAATGATACATTTTCTTCAACAGTTCTAACAAAATGGACCCTGACTACCCTAAAATTCCTCAGTTCAATCCAGAAATCAATTGATAATGTTCTTTAGATCTGTAGAAGGAATAATGAGCACTGTTTCGATACTTTAATAATATAGGCACTTCACAGAAAGCAGGAAAATGAGAAAATTAGCCACCATTTTGGAAAATGGCTGCCATGGGTCAACCAGGTCAAATCTTAAGTGGCTCCCTATCTAAATATTTTCTTTAAGACGTTTTTGAAATGTGTGGAAAGTTTCATACTTCTATGTATAAATGCACTATTACTCCCCTATTCATGACAAATCTGCCCCGCTAATAGGGAAATACAAAACAGTGCTAATCACATATATAGACAAAATAGTGTTAACTATATATGTGTACATAAACAAAACACGTAAATAGACACAACAGTGTCAATCATTTAACATAGACAAAACAGTATTAATCACACAAATATAAAGGCTTGCTACATTTTCACAGTTTCGTGAAACTTTCTGAATAAAAGGAATATAAATTTATGTTTAATGTCAGCTTAACTGCTTTTCGCCTAATTAGGTGCAAAGATTTCAATAATTTATTACATCATAGAAGAATGACAACTCAAACAGATCCTTTCATGTAATCAATTTATGATATTGACAATGCTTTAGTCTCAGCAGCTTTGAAATATTTACCTGAAGCATTCAAAATATGCCTGAAAATTAACAGTAATTAACTTTTTTCATCTTCTAATTGGATTTTCCTAAACCCTTTTTTATTTTTGTCTTTCTTCCTTAAATTTCTGCCTTGTTTACTTTTCAGATCTTTCCTCCAAGTTCCTTTCTTGGGTTACCTGTATATCAATATGGCTGACCAAATTTACTACATCAGTGACAGCTACTATAGCAGGGGCTTTGGACTGTACTATAATTCTGTAACCTCACCTTTACACGCCTATTTTCAAGTGGTGTGTTATTAAATCTGGCTACATGTATCATTTGTATAATGTTGATTGTCATTAAAAATATTAGTAACAGAATCGATGAAAAGAATTCATAATGAATCGGGCTTATCAATAGACATTTCCTAAGACATATTTAACTAGAATAACATGGAAGAATCTCGTTGATATCTTATGAAGAGTAGGACTTTGGATCTTGTGATTTTCTACAGGGAGACGTTTGAAAAGATTTTCCGAAGACTTTGCTTGAAAATCGTTTCAAATTTGCTTTAACAGCATTCTATGCTCCTGGGTACAAGAAAATACACAGAAACTTTAGAACTACAGAAATCTAGACTTTAGGCCAAAGTCTGACAGTCAAATAGTAAAGGGACAATGACCCTACATACAAGATACTCTAATTCCTCAAATTGTTGCCAAGTTAAAATGTCTTGGCCAAGGGGGATTTGTTTTTCTTCAAGATAAAATTTGGCTGTGGAGATTTGTTAGAATGTAATGCCAAGAATGGTTGGGGGATGGACTATCTATATGTGTATATCAATCAATCAATCTATCAATCAAGCAATCAATCAATCAAACATCTAATGAATGAATTGTTTAATCAATTACTCAGTCTATATAATCATCCATCTATCTCGCACTTGAAAGATCCTACTCAAGTTATGGACTGGCCAAAGTCTCTCCCTTATTAATTTTCACCAGGCAACCTTTTGACTAGCAAGGTCGTCAATATCCTAACTAGGGAGAACCACGGCTCAGTTAGATGTTTGATACATATATTTTAATTTTACTGTGGCCTGTCCAAATACCTATTTCTACAGTCCTATGCCATTCAGGTGACTGGAACACTTGCATTGTGCAACTATAAGAGTGTTTCCCAATTCTCCCTATCTCATGTTCAGTTTTCCAAATTATGAACCCCAACGAGACTGTCACATCAAAATGCAAATTTCACAGCAATTAACCAGTGGTAGTATTTATCAGGATAGCAATTCATAGTTGTTCATTCAAAACCTAAAAGTAATCTAACAAGTAATCTAACTCAATTTGGATTCCGGGAGAAATATTACACTACTTATGCACTTTTAACGTTAGTAGATAAAATGTCTTCAGCTATTAATGGAGATGAATATGTAATTGGTCTATTCTTAGATTTAAGTAAGGCTTTTGACACGATAAACCATGAAATTCTATTTGATAAGTTGTACAAATACGGAGTCAGAGGGACTGCTTTGGATTGGATCAGGGATTACCTCAGTAATCGTAAACAGTTTGTGTTTTTCAATGACGTTTCATCTGAATATAAAGAGGTTACATGTGGAGTGCCTCAGGGATCTATTTTGGGCCCTCTTCTTTTCTTACTATATGTAAATGACTTGGCAAATGTATCAAATACACTTTTTCCACTACTCTTTGCAGAGGATACTAATTTATTCCTTTCTTGAAATGATATAAATATTATGATGAATACTTTGAATAATGAAATTATTAAAGTAATATCTTGGCTAAATCGTAATAAACTCTCACTCAATGTAAAAAAAACACATTTCATTATTTTCACTTCTCAGCAAAAGACTTGTAATTATAATGCAGATTTGCATGTCAATGGAGGAAAAATACAACGTGTTAATGAAACAAAATTTCTTGGAGTAATCTTAGACTCAAAATTATCATGGGTCCCACATGTTGAGAAAATGAAATATCTAAGAATATTGGTATCATCTGTAAAGCAAGGAAAGTACTTCTACAATCATCTCTCCACATTCTTTATCATAGAAGTATGGGGCAACTCAAATAGTACGGCTTTACTTAGCTTGGTCGGACTACAGAAGAAATCTGTCAGGATTATTACAGGATCACCATACCTGGCTCACACTGATCCCCTCTTTTTAAAACTTAACATCTTGAATATATACAAACTTTATGAAAACATGGTGGCTATATTTATGTATAAATTTCACAATGACATACAGCCTGGTCACTTTTCTTCCTTTTTTACTCATAACCTTGATTGTCATGGATACCATAGCAGACAGAAACACCAGCTCCATAGTGGCTTATGTCAGTCAGCCGTGTTTCAGAAAAACCATACGCTTTCAAGGAGTGTCTATTTGGAAAAATGTGCTACGAAATGAGATAACATGTAGATGCTCACTTTTTTCTTTTAAGAAACTTCTTAAATGTCATCTATCAACTAATTCTTTGAGATAGGTAATATATTGTGCCCTACATTTCACACTAAACAATTAATACTATGCTCAGTATCAGATCAGTGGTACTGTACCCCAGACTGAGGGATATTTTACTGATGTACATTTCATATAAATACATCGTAAATTCATACTGTGTCATACTTAATAATTTGGTGGAATTTAATAGGACTGACTCTCTTTTTTTATGAATATATATATGCAATAGTGTAACATTTTATTTGTAAATACAGATTAAATATACCTGTAGTGGTATCAATCTGTATATATTCGTCATAAATTATGTAATGTCTCTGATTATATTTTTTAATAAACTCAAACTCAAACGAGTGACCTGTTGGTTACTTGCTCTCAAATAATTTGAAAATAACTAGAGCACTTATTTCAAAAGGTATTTAACATTATCCAGTGGATTTTGTTCCATTTCATTTTGTGGGTCTGTTTGCCAATGTGTAAATAATTCCAAGGATAAATATAATCTTTTCCATTTTGACATACGTACAATGTGTTATTCATAAATAGACCTAACATATGTTGCCTTGTTTGTGCGTTTCGATGTCTTTGATATTATTGTCGGTCAATCTCTATCTCAGCGCCATGCTGTGTTTTCTACTACAGGGTGCGGCAAAAAAACTTGCACCAGCAATAGCTATGAATCATAATTACTATAATTTTCTAACCAATGCTTCTATAAGTATGAAATTGGGACACAACCAAGCCATGTATATCTAAATTGATTAAGTCAAAGCATTTTCCATTTTTCTTAATTACTTTTCACGTTCTAGGTCTAAATACATTGTACATCAGTTTTTTTCAGATGCATCTTGTTTTTGTCAAGTACACCCAAATTCCAGAGTTCAATCAAGCTATTGAAATGTTGGGGGTGCTTCAGACACCTCTCTCTTCTATTGCCGATGTAAAAACATTTGAAATTTTGAGGTCTGATGAATATAGGGGGTCTTTGATTTTGGACTCGAGGATAAACTTGAACACTAGTGACCTCTCTAGGCTTCTCTTGGCAGAACATACTATACCTAATCTTGTTAGAATATCACATTACAGTTGATCAATACATAAACAGACATATTTGGGAAGGGCAGCCCTCCAAGGCAATTTCTTGGTGCTCCAAGGCTTGATTGATGGGCTGGGAGAGTGGGGGTCCTACACATACATATTCACCCTATCATGTTGAGATATTTTACTTGCCCAGAACAGAAACTGTTACTGGACACCAAAAATGTATTATCGCATCTGATTTACATCCATCGGGCCTTTTGCTTTGGAAGATCCACTTGAAATATTTTGTGTCCATCTCCCAAGTTTTGAACCCATTCAATCAAAAACCTTCAGCACAGCAGGCCTGAAATTGTATTGTTCAGCCACCAAACTGCTCTTTATTGTTGGCTTACACAGTAGGCTTCTCTAGGCCAGAATATAACGCTATTAAAACACTCCGGTGTTAATTTTTTTGCCATTATATGGAAATTACGATAAATTGTTCTGTTATCGGTAGCAAACAATGCAAAAATCATCACCAGATCACAAAAACTGGTCATATTATGCCAAATATTCCCTGTAGTTATTCTCTTTCTTTAAACCACCGTATGATGTAAAATTCACAGCATTCAGGAATGATCAGTAGGCTAGCAGTCGCCAAAGTATTATAGGCTCTTTTGGTTTGGGCAAGCAAGATTTTGCAGAGGCTGTACATTATTGAGAATAGCCAGTGTTTGAACTTTAATTTTACACTAATTTAACTTTTAGCCAACTGCTAATATGTTTGGCTAGATATCCCATCACTCAAAACTTTATTTTGAAATGTTCTGTATGATCTGCTAGAGATGTTAAAGTGGTGCAAATTTTTTTGCCGCACCCTGTATTACAGAACTTCTGAAAAGTGAATGAAAGTTCATATTCAGACTATTTATTTTATTTCAGTTGACCACCCCTGTTAAATCTGTAGCTTGTCCCTTTAAAGTCTGCACCCAGCCAGGCTAATGGCAGCTCTCCTGGCTATATTGGGTGATTTTTTTTCCTATCTGACAAAATTCATGGGAAAATTGGCTGGACCAAAAGTAGTGGTGGGAAGGGAGCTGCTTAGAGGTATTCTGTGGAAAGTTAGCCTACTCTGCTCTGATCACAGCTCTGTCACAGTTTTCTCACAGCACCCCTAAGTTAAGGAAGGGGGGGGGGGTGATTGTTGAGGTGGATGGTGGGTAGGGAGGCGACCATTAGATTATAAGGGGGTTTATTATTTGTTTGGTGGCAATAGTGACAGTAATTATTAATTTTGATCATGCAACAACCTCAAATATTTTTTTAAAATAAAATTTACTATATCAAGAACTGCCTCTGCCAGGATTATTCATTTTAAGACTGCCAAGAAAAAATTATCAATTTCACTGATAGTTTGAAAGTGGGAAAGAAATTGTTTAATAAAATAATCTCCAACACCCTCCCCCCCATCACATCCAATGGTTTTCCGCTTAAGGAAGGGGGAGGTTGATGGTTGAGTTGGATGGTGGGTTAGAGGTTGCTGGGGGATATTTGCAAAAGGCCACATGCTTTCTCTTTCCCACGTGGACTTTACAAGTCACATAATGCTCAAGTTTTTGGCAAATTACCGATGGTTAATTCCCAGGGTTGATAGAAGAAAAGGACTGGTGCTTTGAAGACCATAGAATAGGGGGATTGATGGAGTTATAACATTATGGGGTCATGTTGGTCAGTTTTATCACTATTGACAAAGTTGTTGACCGTCTTGTCCTGCTGTCCTTCTTTGTACCCTCTAAATCAGCATATTCCATTTCTGTCCGATCATGCAAATCATGATTATGCATCTTGTGGTTTCCCTGGATTTTGACTCACTCCTAATCCCCTGGCATTTTAGGAGGATGTCGAGTCTAGCTACTTGCATATGTAGATCCAATGATAATATCAGTTATCCCTCGAATAACATGTTCACGTTTTATTGTCAGTATGAACTGAAGAATCATCTGGTTTTGCTCTTTGTTATACTTCGGAAAGGATTTCAGGAAATCGTTGACGCTGATGAAGAGGGCTTTCATATGTGGAATTCTCTCTAAAATGTGCAATAAAAGCAAATAGTTCTTTGTATTTGTTAATTCTTTCCAAGCCTTCTAAGTAGATTCAGGGCTGTAATCCATATTCTAGACACAGAGTTGGCTTTTTCTTCAGCAAAATCAAGTCGATATAAGTGTGAGAAAATTCAATGTCAAGCCACAAGATCCTGACTCAGAAGACATCTTCATTCCAGTTTCTTGGGCAAAACCACATTGTAAGCTATGCACTTTACAGTCAGTGGCAGTCTTGTGATTTCAGATGGCAGTCGAGCCCTATGGAGGAATCGCGTGTTTGGTGGCCATTTAATTTACTCCGATGCTGAGATACATTGGGGAATTTTTCGAAAAGTCTCTTAACAACTGTCTCACTGCTCTTCCGGTGCTTTGATAGGGTCCGCTAAGTACTATCATCAAGACCAATCATAATAGACAGAAGTTAGTAGGTGGAATAAGCGACCCTTTAATACCGCTCGACTTCAAAGTGGTATCACACGCCAGCTACTATAGATGCTCTTACCATGCAAGCCTCAATGTTTATTACAGTCAGTGTTGACGTTGAATATAGCTTTGCTTAGATTGAAACAAGAGCAGCTTAGTATAGCAAACAACAATCTGGGTTACCAGTGCACTTGGTGCAAAACAAGGCTATTATTTTTGGTTTCAAAATAGCTTTCAGTATACAGTGGTTCTGTGTTATTTATAAGAGCGCGCCTTCTGCGGTCATGAAGCAGTCTCTTGTGGGGATGAAGTTTCTGATCGGGGTGCAAAATGCTCTGAAAATACTACTTACTTCACAAGGAAGACAGTCACATAAGGCAAGTTGGTCTTTCAAATTGGGCCTTAAACGCAGGTACCACTTTAATGGCGAAGAGATGTGATGTAACGTCAAAGGCCTTTCAAAGGGGGTCATTTTGCAATACATTTATACTGGTCAGAGAATGAAACAACAGTCATATGATAATCAGACAACCTGGGTTGCCAGGTGTGGTTGGAGCATAACAAGGCTGTATTTTTTTTTTTTCGGAAGGTTTTCACCATAACGGTGAGTGAAGATGTTACATACATAACGCCAAAACTCTTTCACAGAAGGGCAATTTATTTGTGATACATATTTTTTCTGGTCAATAAAATCAGTGTAAAGATGGATGTATTATTAGGCTAATTAGGATAAGTGGATGACAGGGCAATGAGGCAAAGGATAAGTGAAACATTTGTCCAACATAGGGCCAGGTGACCTAGCAAGAGCTGGATTCGAACCCTTGACCCTTCGATTGGCAGCCTAGCACGCTAAAACTAGACCAACTCTCAAGTAATTGAGTATAAAGAAAACAGCTGTCATTTGTGGAATCAATCATCCAGGGTTACCAGTGCACATTGAGCAGGAAAGCACTGGTGTTTTTGATTTTTCTTGTTCCAAAAGAGTTTTCGCCATAAGTAAGTGAAGCAAAGTCATGTAATGAAGAACAACTTTCACAAAAGGTCATTTATCTCTGCAAATCATTTGCTCATTCAGTGTTATAAATAAATCAATATTTAATACATTGTTGGTCAAGAAAATGGGTATAAATCACTATTATGCACTTGTTAAATCATGCAAAATAAAATTAAAGCACTCTACTTTATTATGGCTTTTACTCTCCATTAAATCTGTTCAGGGGTGGATCCATAAAACATTGGATATGGCGGTTTACAAATATTAAGATATACTGAAAATTTTTAATTTTGTTTATACATCGCAGGCCAGAGGGGATCCGCTACTGTTGTTTCAATGCATTTTGCCATTTCAAGCAAACCTATAACATAACACAGTATTACAACAGTATGTTGCTATGTAACCAACTGCTACAACTTGAGGTATAAACATATATATTCAGCTTTGCTGGTATCTAACAAGTCCAGATATTCTTTAGTAGTTCTTTATTGGTATTCTGACAACTTACGGAGTGATTTATTTGACAATTCATCGGCAATCAAAATATCACACAAGACCCAGGCCAACTATCTCCCTTGCAAGTCAATGCTTTTTGACCTGGCATGACATGGTTCAATAGTTGATGTTTGGGTGACAAACAGTCAACCACTTTAGGGTGGTGATTGTTCAGGTCATCTTTGTGTATAGGCTCGGGGTGCTACTATATGTGGTGTGCTGGGATTCCCCTTAAGGGAGAACTAAGCCATATCCAGTGCATGTTACCCCATGAGGTTTCTCACCCTCTACAGGCTATTGTACCTTTTCCTCCGGGAAATTCTATAGAAAAAGGGCATGGAGGAGTGTTGGAGAGGCTAGGGGGTGGAACCAATTCAATCGTTTGACAATTACTGGAGTTAAGAGCAGGGAGGTCTACCCAGAAAAGGGCAATAACGTACATAGACCCATCACACAGTTGATTGTCTGGCTGATATATATTGTTAAAGGGGTGGGATGGAGCTCGACCGGTAATAGCTAGGTCCCTGCTTTATGTCACCACCCCGCGAGGACAAGGGTATCCTCCCTTGCCCCTAACTCCTATCATTTGGCCTGGCTTACAAGTAGAAAAAGAGAACATCTTTGATAGATACCATTTATCTTGCATGTGATATGACTGTTTCATGAACTGAATTGGTCGTTTGATACACATAACTAGAAATTGGTATAGCTCCATATCTGTGCTGCCAACCATATATACATGTTGGTGATAAAGAGAAAACGTTTGTACCATTTTAAACACTTGACAACAAATGTTTTAAAGTAAATAAAATGTCTTTGTGTCCTGAGGAAGGTTTTTGATATCAATACATTTATCCAGGCACTTTGTGGAATAAACTGCCTCTCATTTATCTTACACCCATAAAGACGGACTGTTGTCTCTGTGAAACAGTGTCATTATTAGTTGTCCTATGATATCGATTGTGTCAGTGTTTTTTTTTCTGCTGTCTTTTTGTCTTTGTTTTCCACATTCTCTTTGAAAGAAACGCCATACATTTGTTCCTTTGTCCCTGGGTGGTTAGCCTGTTTTTCAAACCGGACACCTGTCTATTATGCGCCTGTGTAAGTTTAACTGACCTATTAGCCTGTTTGATCTTCCAGGAAATCCATATATATCACATCTTTATGTTGAGAGAAGAATTAAGTCTGGGGAATTCAGTGTATGTGGTAAAAGGTTCGAGAGCCTGGTTGAGAAATGAAAAAGAAATAGCGGGACAGGTATGTAAAAAAATAGTGCATTTATACATAGAAGCATGAAACTTGGCGCACACTTAAAAAACATCTATACAAACATATTTGGATAGGGAGCCACTTCAGATTTAGCTTAGGTGGCTACTGGCAGCCATTTTCCAAAATGGCGGTCAATTCTTCCACTTTGCTGCTTTCTGTGTATTTTCTACAAATAGAATAATGTAAATATTGTTTTTTATTGCTTCTCTAAGTATTCAGTACATTACTATAACATTTTTTGGTAGCCTTGGTCTATTTTCAGGTTTGTTGGAATCATTTTTGTTAGAAATATTGATTCAAACACTGGATTTCGCGGTTACGGATGGTTACACCAATTCTCCATAAATCTCAAAATAAATTACATATTTGAATTCCTTGTAAGAAGAGCTTTCAAATGAATGGTCGCATCAATGGGTTTCATAAACTTGGTGCGAAAATGGAAAAAATGAAAATAATATGATTTTTGAAGATTTTGTTGTTTCTTTAATTTTGACAAAAAATTCACCGAAACTATTGATGTGACCATTCATTTGAAAGCTCTTCTTACAAGGAATTCAATTATGTAGTCAGTTTTAAAATCAATTGAGAATCCATGAAACTGTGGGAAACCGCGAAAATGATACATTTTCTTCAACAGTTCTAACAAAATGGACCCTGACTACCCTAAAATTCCTCAGTTTAATCCAGAAATCAATTGATAATGTTCTTTAGATCTGTAGAAGGAATAATGAGCACTGTTTCGATACTTTAATAATATAGGCACTTCACAGAAAGCAGGAAAATGAGAAAATTAGCCACCATTTTGGAAAATGGCTGCCATGGGTCAACCAGGTCAAATCTGAAGTGGCTCCCTATCTAAATATTTTCCTTAAGACGTTTTTGAAATGTGTGGAAAGTTTCATACTTCTATGTATAAATGCACTATTACTCCCCTATTCATGACAAATCTGCCCGCTAAAAAGGTCCATAAAAACCTACTTAGTAAATCGATGGGAGCCTATGTAACCTGGAGGCTAGCTCCCACTCCTCAAATTCAGATTATGTAGCCTGGAGGACTTTTCCGCCACCCTCCTGACAGCTCTGCAGATCCAAGGCCTAGCTCTTCCTGTCCTGATGACACTCTGGCTCACAGAAATCATGGCACAGTGCTCTTTCCTGGAAGTTGCGAGAATTAATGCATCTCTGCTCTTAGACTGGTGACTATTGGCAGAGCAATTCTTTAGGTATGCATAGTCCAAAATATTATTTATTTATTGGTAACACATGGGGATGATTTACATATCACATTGTAGCCCATTGATTCATTTTAGGAATACATCAAAACAGTGAATTGATTTTTAATTTTATCCTGAAAATCATTCTATTCTTCAACGAACATGGCCCAGCCTCTACATTTTCTGTATTTATTTCCACACTATAATTGTATAAACCTATATTAAATATGTGCCAAAAGTACATTTATTTTCATTGCAGAACAAGTAGACAAAGGATTAACCTTACCCGCAAGCGTAAATGTATCATGGCTGTACAGACAGCCAAGGCAGCTAGGGCTCAAGATAGGTCTACTTATGTATATAACTTAGATAAGCTGTATACTTACTCTGTGTGGATTCCTATGCAGACAGTCTATTTTGCCAGTGTTGCAAACATAGTATTTGAGGTCATCCGGATGCCAATGCATATTATAAGCTGTATCACGGTATGATATGGGAAGACAAAACAGTGGTAAGCACACACATAGACAAAACAGTGTTAATCACATACATAGACAAAACAGTGTTAATCACATATATGTACAGACCTGCTACATTTTCGCAATCTTGGTGAAAGTTTCTGTTGTAAAAGGAATATAACTATTTGTCGAATGTCAGCTTTAAAACTGCTTTTTGCCTCATTAGTTGCTAAAATCCTCGATAATATATAATGTCATGGTGGAATGACAGCACAAACGGATCCTTTCAGTAACTGAGAACATTAACCATGTTTTAGTCCCAGCTTTGCAATGTTTATCTGCAACATTCAAAATATGCCTAACAGGAATCGGATCCTTGAAAGTCAAAGTGTGCCAACCCTGAATATTGTCATTTCCATGTTTCTATGGTTTTGGGCATAAAATTGTTTCCTCTATAGCTAATGCTTCTGTTATCTATTTCTGAAAAAAGGGTTAGTTTCAAAAGTCCCAATCAGGTTGTAATGAAAGCAAAATATGTAACTTAAATACCTTCAGAACCATGGGTACTTTGTATTACAAGTTCAGTCAAGAACATTTTTGAATTTCAGGGTTGGTTCACTTTGCCGCTTGAAGATCCACTTTTAAATACTTCCATCTTTAGTTTGATTTTCCTTTCCTTTTTCATCTGCGTCTTTTTTTCTTAAATTTTTGCCTCGTTTAGTCCTCTGAACTTCATTCTTATAGATTCCTCCCTCACTTTTTCAAACTTTCCTCCAAGTTCCTTTCTTGGATTTCCTGTACATCAGCTGCATGGCTGACCAAATTTATTGCATCAATGACATCTACTATGGCAGGGACTTGGGACTGTTCTATAAATGTGTATACACACCTCTATCATTTGCATTATGTTTATTCATCAATTAAATATCAATGATAGAATCGGTGACAATAATTCATCTCGAACTGGTTTTATCAGTCAACGTTTCCAAATGGGCCACATATTTAGCCAGGAAAATATGTAAGAAACTCGTTGATATCTTATGAAGAGTAGGACCTAGGATCCTGTGATTTGCTACAGGGAAACGTTTGAAAAGATTTTCCGAAGACATTGTCAGAAAATGGTTCCAAATTGGCTTTAACAGCTTATGCTAAGGGGCACAAGAAAATACACAGGAACTTTAGAACTACAGAAATGTATTCCTCAGGCAAAAGTCTGACAGTCAAATAGTTAACAGACAATGACCCTACATACAACATACTCTAATTCCTCACATTGTTGCCAATGTAAAAGGTCATGGCCAAGGGAGATTTGTTTCTCTTCAAGATAAAATTTGTCTGTGGAGAATTGTTAGAATGTAATGCCAAGCATGGTTGGGGGGATAGGCGATCTATATAATTGGCGTATATCTATCAATTTTTAAATCAATCTATATCAGTCTTATATCTCAGTAAGCAGAGCTCATCTTCATCCATTAAAAACGCACTCACTGTAACTGTCCTATTCATGTTTCACATCTCTTTAGTACTTTTTCGCATATAGGAAGAACATGCCCTACCTCTGGACCGCTTACAATTGTTATTTCATCATTGATTAGTTTATTTTATGATTTTTTTCTCTTCACTGCGGTGCCATCACAGCCCTTCTTCTTCTATTAACCTCTTGGTTACTTGCTCTCAAATAATTTGAAAATAACTAGAGTGCTTATTTCAAATTGTCCAGTTGATTTTGTTCCACTCCATTTTGCTGGTCTGTTTGCCAATGCGTAAATCACTCAGTCACATCTGTTCTGCTGCTGCCTTGTTTGTGCGTTTCAGTGTCTTTGATATTATTGCTGCGGTTAGTCTCCAGTTCAGCTTTATACTTCTAGTATTACAGAATTTCTGAAAAGTGAATGAAAGTTCATATTCAGATTAAGTTGTATATTTCTGTTGACCACCCAGTTAAGTCTGTGTCCGGTCCCTTTAAAGTCTGCAGCCAGCCAGGCTAATTGCAGCTTTCATGGCTATATTGAGTGATGCTTTTTCCATCTGACAAAATTCATGGGAAAATTGGCTGGACCAAAAGTAGTGGTGGGAAGGGAGCTCCCTGCTTAGAGGTATTCTGTGGAAAGTTAGCCTACTCTGCTCTGATCACAGCTCTGTCGCAGTCATCACACAGCATCCCCAAATTAAGGAAGGGGGGATGGGTGATGGTTGAGGTGGATAGTGGGTAAGGAGGCGACCAATAAATATTAAGGTGCACTTAGAGACTTCCTTGGCGAGAAATTATTTATTTTGCGACAAAGGTGGCAGTAATTATTAATTTTGAACATGCAACCACCTCAAATATATATTTTTTAAAATCATGTTTACTATATCAGTATCAGGCAATACCCCACCTAGATTATTCTTTTTAAGACTGCCAAGAAAAAAAATACTGATTTCACTGATAATCTGAAAGTGGTTAGAAATTGTTTAATTAAATAAACTCCAATATCTCGCTCCCCTCCCCTCCCAGATATGTAAAGGTTGTCCCCTTAAGGAAGACTGGGAGGATGATGGTTGAGGTGGATGGAGGGTTAGAGGCTGCTGGGGGGGGGGTTGCAAAAGGCCACATGCCTTCTCTTTCCCACATGAACTTTACGGGTCACATAGTGCTGACGTTTTTGGCAAATATTGATGGTTACTTCCCAAATTTCTGACCCATTCCTGGCATTTTAGGAGGACACAAGTCTAACTAATTGCAGGTGTAGATCCAATGATGCTATAAGATATCCCCCAAATAACATTATCATATTATGTTGTCTGTATGAACTGAAAAATATCTGGTTTTGCTCTTTGTTGGACTTCGAAGATTAATTCAGGAAATTATTTAAACTGGTGAAGACATTGAAGAGGGTTTTCATACGTGGACTTCCTTCTTAAATGCCTAAACAAAGCAAAATAATTCTTTTGTAATTGTGTATTTTTTCCATGGAAATTATGGCCTTTCTCAAATTAGATTCAGGGCTGTAATCTAGACACAGATTTTGCCTTTTCTGTAATGAAATCAAGTCGGCATAAGTGTGAGAAAACTCTATGTCCAGCCAGGAGACCCAGACTCAAAAGACATCTTCATTCCAGTTTCTTGGGCAAAACCACGTTATAAGCTATGCACTTTACAGTCAGTGGCAGCCTTGTGATTTCAGATGGCAGTCTAGCCCTATGGAGGAATTGCATGTTTGGCGGCGAATCATTTGCTCCTACGCTGGGATACATTGGGGAATTTTTTTGGAAAGTCTTTGATGGGGTCCGCTAAGTACTATCATCAAGACCAATCATAAAAGACGGAAATAAGTAGGTGGAATAAGCGACCCTTTAATTCTGCTTGACTCCAAAGTGGTATCACACGCCAGCGATTTTAACTGCTCTTACCATGCGAACCTCAGCATTTATTACAGTCAGTGTTTACATTGAATAAGTTACCAGTCAACTTGGTGAAAACAAAGCGGCTGTTTTTTGTTTCAAAACCGTTTTCAGTATAATGGTGAACGAAGAGATGTAATGTTACACCAAAGGCCATTCAAAGGTGGTCATTTTGCAAGACTTTTTTGCTGGTCAAGAAAATGAATATATATACAAAGGGTCATTTATCTGTGCATGTCATTTACTCATTCAGCTTTATAAATAAACCAACATTTAATATATTGCTGGTCGAGAAAATTGGTATTAATCAGAGTCCGCAAAAAGTGCCCGTTTGCCGGTCAAAACCGGCAAAAATAGCGTGTGACCAGCAGAAATAAAGTGGTTACCTGCCCAAATGTCCGATGGCTCTGCTTGGGAGTCAATGAACGAACTGACAGAGCAATCAATGAAATCAGCAAAGGCCTTTGAAATATCCAATGCAATTGGCAAACATCAATGACTGAAATTGGAGTCAGAGGTGTCAAATGGATTACAATTCTCATAGTCTCTACCTGAACAAATTGCAATTAGTGTGGTTCAGCACCTGTCGGGTTTTCTGTAACTCCATTGAACTACAAACAAAATTTAATACTGCTTCAATTCTGCTTGGGATAAATTATAATTAAATCAAATTCAATTAGTGATACTATATTTAGATTTGAGTCGCTGCATCTTACTGATGTTAGCAGGGTAATTGTTGGGTTGTCTGTTTACAAATCCAGTGAATAATTATTGTAAACACAAATATTGCTTTAGGATTGGTTCTTATGAAATATAATACAGGCCTCTATAATTATGAAATACGTCCTAACTGGTCAAGCAATGGCAGCAAAATTATGTTCAATACAAGCTTTTTTGATTAGTTACAGAGCGATCTAGGTTAGATCAGACTCACCAATGAGTCAACTTGGTCAATAAACTCTATTTGGGTTTCTGGTAAGTTCATATTTTTGAAAGCATACCAACTACAGATCACTGGTTGAGATTATTATGACCGCCACCAGCTGCTGGCGCGGTCATTTTGCTTTTACCCCCGTATTGTACCATTTAACTCACATTTTTGGGGATGGATCTAACAAGTTACACTCAATGTACAATCATGAAAGTTGCTATATAAACATAACTTTACATTCTACAATCAACCCCTGAAGACCAGGATGATCCAAGGGGTCTTTCATACCTTTCTGAGATTCATGATTTTTCAGTGAAACACCCCACCTTATTGTTATTTTGGCTGTGTGAATGTTGTTTTCGTGATTTTTGGCACTGTGCCAGATTAGACCTGCTTGGACCACTTGACTGCTGGGGGATGTCTCAAAAGCAGCCAAACTCTTATTGATCGCCTTTAGGCTGATCTCTGTTTTTACGCGGTCACATGGCGGGATGAAGATAGATAGATAGATAGATAGATAGATAGATAGATAAGGTATCTCCTAAGGATAAGGGGGCGACCATTTAATATCTCCTAAGAATAAGGGGGCAACCATTTAATATCTACTAAGGTGCTAAGATAACAAAAGTACATGCATGAATGAACCAAGGGGGCAACCATTTAATATCTACTAAGCAATGATGATAGATATACATCGATAGATACATAGATAGATAGATAGGATAAGGGGCGACCATTTAATATCTACTAAGGAGGGGGCGACCATTATTACTAAGAATGTATGAACCAAGGGGGCAACCATTTGATATCGACTAAGCAATGCTGATAGATATACATAGATAGATAGATAGATAGATAGATAGATAGATAGGATAAGGGGTGACCATTTAATATATACTAAAGAGTGGGCGACCATTAATACTAAGAATAAGGGGGCAACTATTTAATATCTACTAAACCCCCTGCGGACATGGAGACAGACCCCCACGGACATGGGGACATGCCCCCCCCCCGACATGTCTCCATGCCCCCGGGGACATGCCCCCGGGAACATGGGGACATGCCCCAAGGGACATGGAGACATGCCCCCAGGGACATGGGGACATGCCCCTGGGGACATGGGGACATGCCCCCGGCGACATGGGAACATGCCCCCGGGGACATGGGGGCATGCCCCCCCGGACATACGCCCGGGGACATACGCCCGGGGACATACGCCCGGGGACATACGCCCGGGGACATACGCCCGGGGACATACGCCCGGGGACATACGCCCGGGGACATACGCCCGGGGACATACGCCCGGGGACATACGCCCGGGGACATACGCCCGGGGACATACGCCCGGGGACATACGCCCGGGGACATACCCGCGGGGACATACCCCCGGGGACATACCCCCGGGGACATACCCCCGGGGACATACCCCCGGGGACATACCCCCGGGGACATACCCCCGGGGACATACCCCCGGGGACATACCCCCGGGGACATACCCCCGGGGACATACCCCCGGGGACATACCCCCGGGGACATACCCCCGGGGACATACCCCCGGGGACATACCCCCGGGGACATACCCCCGGGGACATACCCCCGGGGACATACCCCCGGGGACATACCCCCGGGGACATACCCCCGGGGACATACCCCCGGGGACATACCCCCGGGGACATGGGGACATGCCCCCAGGGGACATGGGGACATGCCCCCTGGGGACATGGGGACATGCCCCCGGGGACATGGGGGCATGCCCCCGCGGACATACATGGGGACATACCCCCGGGGCCATGGGGACATACCCCCGGGGACATACCCCCGGGGACATACCCCCAGGGACATACCCCCAGGGACATGGGGACATACCCCCGGGGACATGGGGACATGCCCCCTGGGACATGGGGACATGCCCCCGGGGACATGGGGATATGCCCCCGGGGACATGCCCCCAGGGACATGGGGACATACCCCTGGGACATGCCCCCATACCCCTGGGACATGCCCCCCCGGACATGGGGACATGCCCCCGGGAACATGCCCCCACGGACATGGGGACATGCCCCCCAGGGCCATGGGGACATGCCCCCCCGGACATACATGGGGACATGCCCCCAGGGACATGGGACATACCCCCGGGGTCATTGGGACATACCCCCGGGGACATACCCCCGGGGACATGGGGACATACCCCCGGGGACATGGGGACATGCCCCCGAGGACATGGGGACATGGGGACATGGGGACATGCCCCCCAGGAACATGGGGACATTCCCCCGGCGACATGGGGACATATACCCGGGGACATGCCCGGGGGACATGGGGACATGCCCCCGGGAACATGCCCCCGCGGACATGGGGACACATGGACTGCTTTCTGTATTCTGCATTAAAGCACTGCACTACAACACTGCATTACAGCACTGTATTACAGCACTATATTACAGCACTGCATTACAGCACTGCATTACAGTGCTGCGTTACAGCACTGCATTAAAGCACTACATTACATTACAGGTCAGGCGGCAGGTCGGTTGGCTTACTTTTCATGACAGTTTACTGACATGGGCGAGTCTATACCAAAGGGTGTTCATATATATATATCAAAAGGTGTATATATACTGTACCAATGGTTTTACACACCCATGGGTCCACACACACCCATGGGCGTACACTCACCCATGGGAGTACACACACCCATGGGTGTACACACACCCATGGGCGTACACACATCCATGGGCATACACTGACCGATGGGCATACACACACAGATGGGCATACACATGGGCGTACACACAGATGAGTGTACAGGTGGGCATACCCACACAGCTAGGCGTACAGGTGGGCCTGCACTGACAGATGTGTGTGTACACACAGGTGGCCCTGCAGACACACATGGGCGTCCACACACACATGGGCATCCACACTGGGATGGGCATACAGATGGCCATGCACATACAAATGGGCATGCACACACAGATGGGCGTGCACGCACAGATGGGCTTACACACACTGACGGGCGTGCTGATATGGGTGTATACATGCAGATTGCTGTACATATGGGCATGCGCACACAGATGGCCATATCAATGGGCGTGCACACGAAGGTGGCTGTGCACAAATCGGCATACTCACGCAGATGGTCGTACTCCCAGCTAGGTGTAAAGGGGGGCGTGCACACTAAGAAGGCATGCACTCACAGATGAGGGTTCCAACACAGATGGGCATACATAGTAGAGGAACGTGCCATAGGTTCCGTGACCAATTTCTCCGACTCAATTTTTCGATGCAAATTCTGTTAGATGGGTTCAAAATAAGAAAATTTAGCGAGGGTACTCCTCTCAAAAGTTCGGGCTAACTCCACCAGGGGCCATTTTCCAAAATGGCCGCCAAAATTCAAAATTTGTTATAATTCCACTTCTATTTGGTCTACAAATTCAAATTTTGGGTCTAAATATAGGTTTTAAGGGTCAGGCAATCCAATTAACATATTCCCAGAGGTGTCCGTCCAACCCCAGTGGTCATAATCCAATATGGTGGCCAAAATGGCTGACGAAAATGGCTAACTCACAATTCTGGCATCATATGGTCAAAATATGGAGTTGGAGCCTCATAAAATGTGTTGACAGGCCTCAAAAAAGTCATATATTGTGATTAATGATTTGTGTATTCAACCCCTATGGTACCATATCCAATATGGCCACCAAAATGGCCGTTCAAAATGCCCCGAATATCACTTTTATCATAATGTAGGCACTATTTAGTCTTTTAATTGGGTTAAAAGCATCTTTATATGTACTTCAATGATCCAAACAAATCAGTTATAACTCTTCATAAGATGTACACATAGATCTGTTTTTATAAATCCAATATGGCTCCCAAAATGGCCACCCAAAATGCTTAAAATATCACAATTTTACATATATAGTTGCCCTTAAAGGAAGAGGACCCAAGACCCCTCAAAACCGGGTGGTTATTACAAATTCACTGGTAGGGGGTGTCTGGAAACAGCCACACATTCCAGAGGTGCCATTGGCTGGGTTATGGGAACCGTTGAACCCCAGCAGCCAGTGAGGCTGCAGACATTTGTCATGTGACAAGTTGATGCTGTGGCTGCTGCACACATCACAACAAACAACATGTGGGCCAGCTGTCAAAAGTATTCACAAGAGAGTCACAAACAAAGATTGTAAATAGCAGACACTATGAGCACAAAATAGGCCTCTATTACACTAAGTAGGAGAATGATGGGTTCATCAACAAAGTTTGTGTAATGTTAACAATGATGATGGTGATGATGATTATGAAAATGTTGGTAGTTACTTTTTAACTCCCACTTACCTTATAAAAGTGATGCTAAGTAATTTCTCCAGACATTTCCTTGATAGGCGTATGTTGCCTTCTTGTACACTTTAATACTCCTATTTCCCCTGGTGCCAACTTTAGCCCTAGTCCACACTGAGGTGTGCTCCCTTCCAGAGTTCTCATTCCAGTAAATGACAGCCATGTAGGATCTTGTCTTATATTCCAGGTCCCCATAGTATATCCTTTTGTCATGGAACATGTTCATGGTGTTGTTAAAAGACTCCACATGTGATGTATATTTTCCATGAACAAAATCTTTGGCTGCCATGTACAGGGTGGACTTAGTGATCGCTACTTTGAGGAGGTTCTCTGCCACAGGGGATCCTAGGTACTCCTTTCGTGGCTCGTATGTCTCAAACTTTTTACATCGGGACAAGGCATGACAGTTGTCATGCTGATTTTTATAATGAGGGATGACATTCAACAGGCTTTGGCGAAGATTTTCTGGATCTCCTTGGCAATGCTCAATTGCCCAGTGTGCATGTGTGCCAATGGACTCCACTTTGTCCTGCAGTTGTTCGTGCCATTTTTTACCTTGATCCCTCTTTGTACCTTTACTGATCTTCTCTATGGCCTTTTTCAGATGTTTGATGCCATGCCATCGGTCATTCTGGTTGATAGGGCCATCCTGGATGTTAATATAACCATTGACTCCCATGTTTCGGTCATGTATATGGAGGTTGATGGGGACTTCTTTAGATTCCATGTACTCATAGAAATCTGCCACGCCATGCTTCTCATGTCTTTGAGTACATGGATCCCTCTCTTTGGTAATATGGAAATGTCCCAGGACCTTTTTGGAACGATCACCAATAGCCACCATGCTTGTGTCCTTTGCATTCCTTCTATGACCATGCCTAGCATCGGTACACACATCAATGCCATTCCAGGTAGAATCCATGTCATAGCAAGCCACCTCCTCCAATAATGCGGTCTCAGTAGATTTCCTGTACTCATCTTCTAGGAATGGAACATGACTTTCCAGGAATTTTTTCCTGACTTCCTTCTTGATGACACCCATGTTTGCCCCGGTAGCAAAACGAGTGTAGTGGCTGGGCCTCATACCACTAAACATAGTGGCATGCATGACCTTCTCATTAACATAGTACCTGTGATTTGGCAACATAGGTGATGAGGCCCACCAAAATTTGTGGCTGAAGCGTTTGTGTCTTCTGCACTGCATTTTCAAAAGGGCAGCATGACCTCTTCTTTTGATGTCAGTGACATAGATGGCACTTTTACAGGTCCTTGAATGAGCATGTGTCAAATTGACCAGTCTTTGCAGTGATGACTTGGTTGTCATGTAGAGTCCTCCAGAAGGGGCAGCTGTATTAGTTAGAGGCTGAGTGGCAGTATGGTAACTTCCTGGCTGTTCTACAGGAGCTTCATCCAGCCAACTGTCTAACAGAGTCTCCAGAATGTCAGCATGGTTGACGGAGCCTACAGCACTGGTTGACAACTTAGTTCTGACTCTAGTAATTTTGTCCATAATCCTCTGTTTCACTGTGGCATCACCAGGTATCTCCAGCTTGAAACTTGGTGCTCTTTGTCTCTTAATATTCAATGCTTGGCTCATTGTGATGAAAATACAGTGAAAATATATATAACAAGCAGAACAGGTCTTTCCAGCATGAGACACTGAGGAGTTGTGAAAGAAAATGAACAATTTTCCCACAAAGTGGAAATAACTTGTAGATAATAGTAAGGTTGGAGGTTTACCACACCTAATAAATATCTTACTCTAACCCAAAACAGAAGCCCTCAGCCAGGATTTTATCACATGTATTGAATTACAGCATGTTGGACTTCAAACACATGATGACATATCCATGGAGCAAATGGTCAAGTCTGCAGTTTGAGAAAGTCCTGCATGTCAAGAGTGCTAATATACATGGAATAAAATGGAAACAAGGAACTTAGAAACTATATAGAAAGTGATTGATGCCTCTAAAGTATGTAGCACACATTCACTTTGTCTGGATGTCCCTTAGTTTCCCTCCATTTGAGATTGAGACTTTGTAGTGTGCACATATACATGTTTATCATAATGGCAGAAGAAAAACACATTTTGAACATTAGAGTGACAGCAGAGCAAAGGGAGTTGATTATGGCTATGTGGAATCACAATGATTGGGAGCTTGATTTAGTAAATGACAGTGATGATGATGATAATGATGAAGAAAATGACATGGACATTGATAGACAAGAAGAGGAAAATCCAGTTATAATTGCCCAAGATCCTGCTGCAGAAGAGTGCCCATTCTGTTTCTGTCGTCCTTGTGTGACATCAGACAGATACCACCAATCATGGTGGGATGAGCCACAACCTCCTCATCAAAATAACCATTGTATACGGAAGCTTCATTACCGGTCATTTTGGGTCATGTTGGCTAATAGAGGAGCTTGGAGAGAACCTAGATACGTTCAAAAGAAGATCCTTGTACTGAATGGAGAAATACCCAATGCAGTGTGGATGGGTCCTGCTATTCATCCAAGGGACATTATGCCTGACTGTGTGCTGAAACTTGTCAGACATTGGAGGCCTAATCTACCTGGTCAGCCCTACAAGGGCCATAAGTGGGCATAATTACTCACTGGATGTACCTTTGATAGGAAATTGAACAGAGCAGACAGGTATGTGTTTCCAAGTTGTTTTTCTGCAAGAGTTAGGCACATGGTTTGCTTCTGTTTGTAAACAAAACTCAAGCCTGGCGCCCATATGCAAATGAGATCATGTGACCTAGGGAGCCAATAGCAGGCAGGTTCAGCTGTCAATCATTTTCAAAATAATTTGAGATTTTTTGGAATTTTCAACATACTTAATTGCTTCAACTACTAATTACTGTTATTGATATTGGCTTTTAAAGTTGGGAACCCATCAGAAATACACTAATGAACCACTGTGCCAATTATGAAAGATTGGCATGCAGTATTGCAACAGATAATTCCCATTTTGTTGTGGAGATCTGAGACTTGGAAAGGTTCAGCCCATTTTGTGGGGTGTCCATTGGACTTCTATTTATACCAGGTCCTCTTCCTTTAAATTTTTATCTTAGCATTATTATAAATGCTTTAACTGTTAAGGAGTTCTGTTATCAGTGTCTGACAATTTCACACACAACCCTGTTGTTAGAAATCAAAATAGGCTGCCAAAGGGCCTCCCAGAGGGTTCAAATGTGAATTTTTATAACAATTATTGTACAATGTAAATATGAATTTCATTTAAATAATGGCAAATTGTACTGAATATATTATAGGCAACACAATTTAACTTTCCCTTTACAATCAAAATTATTTTTAAATGGCAATCCAAAGGGTTAAGTCATCAGTTGAATAACATCTATTTCTGCGGCCTGAATCTTTGAAGCACTGTCAGTCAGACACTGATCTCTGTGTCATCTTTCAGGTACAAGTCTGCTTGTACCTCACAAAGGCTGTATTATTCTCTTTTATAACAATTTTTCATATTTTGGTCTGTGGGAGCAATGTGACCATGTGTCTTGTCAGAAAACTATAAAGTAATAGAAACGTCACACATCGAGAATTGGAGGTTTAATATCAACCTTACGGCATGATGGGAACTGAAAATGGTCTCCATATAAACTAACAAAGAATGATGAGATTCCACTAACTGATTTTATCCTGGAATGTAAGTCACCACATGGAAACAAGAAGCTTAGCTAGTCTATTATTAGCTCCAACCTGCAGGCCGTTTCAAATTATGCAACTAAACAATAATTTTAAGTGAAATTCTCATCACAAATTTAATCTAAAAACTGGAATATTAAGCTTAACATATAACTAAGTTTGGTATTGTCAAAGAATAGCAGTGTCATAGTGTCCAATACACTCTGACTCAATATTATAATTGCACATTGAATCACAGGATTAATACTATGAGGCAAATACGAAAGTTAAAAAGTTCAAATTTGTGAGGAAGATCTCTTTTCTGACTTTTTAGTACTGCTGTATCAATGGGAAACAATACAATCAGTGAAGTTATGATCAAATATAAATTGACGGACTTGACTTTAGGTCCCTAGGAGCCCGTTTTCTTATCGTAATTGTAAAACCATTATATAAAACAGGAAATAACGACTTTGTAAGAAGAACTGATTCTTTCTATGACAGTTCTGCGAAAGAATCAGTTCTGCGATGATTACATCTGATACATAATAGCAACCTGATATTGTAAATTATAAAGCAACCGATATCCGCGTGGGCACCGAGTACAGAATGGGTTGGAAGTCCTGCTATGTTGCTAGAAGCATGAGACATGCATTTTCAGGTTTTTACAAGTATTTTTGTTTTGAGGTTTTACAATAATTTAACACCAAAGCGCATTTGGTCATGTGTAGGAATTTAAATTGACAATATAACGTGAATTTCAATTTGATACAATGTCAACTGTCTTTTTTTTCTCTCTCCAATTGGTGCACCAGTAACATGTCCTGAGAAAAGAGATTTTCTTCCTAAATTTGAACTTTTAAACTTTGTAATTTGCCTCATAGTATTAATATTGTGATTCAATGTGCTGTTATGATATTGAGTCAGAGTGTATTGGACACTATGACACTGCTATTCTTTGACAATACCAAACTTAGTTTTATGATAAACTTAATATGCCCGTTTTTAGATTAAACTTGTGATATGAAATTCACGTCAATTTATCCTTTAGATGCACTAATTGAACACAGCTAATTATATATTAGTTAAGTTTTTGTTTGCATGCGGTGACTTAGATTTCTGGATACCTGATATGTATTTTAATGACAAAATCACTGGAATCTCATCATTCTTTGAAGACCATATTAAGTTCCCAACATGCCGTAAGGTTGATATTACACCTCCAATTCTCGATGTGTTACGTTTCTAGTACTTTATATTTTTCTGACAAGACACATGGACACATTGCTCACACAGACCAATAATATGAAAAATTGTTATAAAGAGAATAATACAGCCCTTGTGAAGTACAAGCAGATTATTACCTGAATGATGACACAGAGATCAGTGTCTGACTGACAGTGCTTCAAGATTCAGGCTGCAGAAATAGATGTTATTCTACTGATGACTTAACCCTTTTGATTGCCACTTTAAAAATAATTTTGATTGTAAAATGGGAAGTTAAATTGTGTTTTAACAATGGCAGATTCAAAAAATATGCCAGTTATTTAACTGCATATAATATATTCAGTACAATTTGTCATTATTCAAATGAAATTCATATTTACGTTGTACAATAATACAAAAAGGACAATAGTAAATTGTGATAAAAATTCACATTTGAACCCTCTATGAGGCCCTTTGGCAGCCTATTCGGATTTCTAACAATAGGGTTGTGTGTGCATTTGTCAGATACTGATAAGAGAACTCCTTAACAGTTAAAGCATTTATAACAATGGTAAGATGACAATTTTAGGGCAACTATTTATGTAAAATTGTGATATTTTAAGCATTTTGGGTGGCCATTTTGGCAGCCATATTGGATTTATAAAAACATTCCTATGTGTACATCATATGAATTATTATAACTGATTTGTTTGGATCATTGAAGTACATATATAGATGCTTTTAACCCAACTAAAAGACTAAATAGTGCCTACATTATGATAAAAGTGATATTCGGGGCATTTTGAACGGCCATTTTGGTGGCCATATTGGATATGGTACCATAGTTGTTGAATACACAAATCATTAATCACAATATATGATTTTTTTGAGGCCTGTCAACACAGTTTATGAGGCTCCAATTCCATATTTTGACCATATGATGCCGGAATTGTGAGTTAGCCATTTTCGTCTGCCATTTTCGCCACCATATTGGATTATGACCACTAGGGTTGGACAGACACCTCTGGGAATATGTTAATTGGATTGCCTGACCCTTAAAACCTATATTTAGACCCAAAATTTGAATTTGTAGGCCAAATAGAAGTGGAATTATAACAAATTTTGAATTTTGGCGGCCATTTTGGAAAATTACCCCTAGTGGAGTTAGCCCGAACTTTTGAGAGGGGTACCCTCGCTAAATTTTCTTATTTTGAACCCATCTAACAGAATTTGCATCGAAAAATTGAGTCGGAGAAATTGGTCACGGAACCTATGGCACCTTCCTCTACTAACACTCGAGAGATGGGCATAGGCCTACAGGTGGGCGTACACATAGATGGGTGTACAGGTGGGCGTGCCCACACAGATAGGCATTCAGGTGGACATGCCCATGCAAATGGGTGCGTACACAGATGGGTGTGTACACACAAATTGGCGTGCACACACAGATGGGCATGCCAGACGAGCTACAGATGGGCGTACACTTGACGATGACTGTACACAGGCATGCACAATGGATGTACACATATAGGCCCCTCGAATAAACCCCCCGTCAAATAGAGGCCCCACTGCGCCAAGGACAACAAAGAATATATATCTATTTATTATTATTATTATACGACTGAGCTTTTTTAAGCCAGGTCCAAACAAGCTGCACTCAAAACACAAATTGTTATTCATCTTTTATGGATCGACACAGTCACACTTGATTGCACTTGATCAGCAAAAGGCGTCCTGCAGCGCCGGCGGTCATATTATCATCTCTTGCGATTCTAGTTAAAATTGGAATTTCGGGCAGATAAGATTTCTTTCGGGCAGGTAAAATTTAGAATCTACATGCCCAAATGTCCTGTGTGTCAAAATCACTTTTCGCAGACTCTGGTATGAATCACTATTTTGTACTTAAATCAAACAAAATAACATTAGAGCGCTATACTATATTATGGCTTTTACTTTGCAGGCCAGGGGGGTTTGGGCACCCTAAACCACTCCCCTCTGGATCTGCTACTGCTGTTTCAATGCCTTATGTTATACGAAGCAAACATATAACATTACAAGGTATTACTATGTTATCCCCCATCAAGTGCGTTATCAGCCAGAAAAGAGTGTGATCTGTGATGTATGATCTGCCTGTTGAGATCACACACCTTAGTTACCATAGCAACACAGCACAACACAGCACCTTGCTGCCTGCTGAGTAGTGAACGCTGTGCGAAGTTTTCAAATGACATGACTCTGATTAAAGGATCATTTTTCAGGCCATGATTATCTCAGCACCTTCAAAATTTCAGGATTCCTTTATCAGTATATATATTGGGAATAATCCTAAAATGACATGACTTTCTGGAAAACTGATAAAAAGTATGAGAGGTATTGGTAAAGAAAAGTCGGGGAAAAGTAGTTATACGTAGGGGAAAAGTTGTGAAAATTGATCAGAAAATGTTTGTTTCTGTTGTTGTTAAAAATGAATTGCTTTGCACCAGTAAACCATAGAACCTTAAAATTTTGCGTTAGTGTTGCCAGGCAAATATAAGACACTTGTAAAAAAGTACAGTGCTATACACGGAATAGTTTTTTTGAACCAACCATATGAAGAACAAATGGGAATGAACCTTTGAAGTTCAAAAAAGTGACTAAAAAGCCAAAAACGTTGTTGAGGTTTTAATTTTTTTGTGCTAAAAGTATTTAGTCTATGAATACCAAACTTGGTGAGCCTCTAGGAAACTACCATAGCAAACACATCTGAGAGTTTCATCTTTCTATCATTCAAAAATATTGAATGACGCCTTTACAAAGTTGTGAATGTGAAAAATCAAGAAAAAGTGCTAAAATGACAATTCCTTGTGAACTAAAAAAATTCTCTTTCTCTCACATATGAATGTAGCACCTCAATATTTTGCGTTCTCTAAGACAAATATATTTTGCAAAATATGTGGAGGTATCAAATTTATAGGATAATTTTCTGATGTTCTACACCTCCATGAAGTCCAGGAAAGCAAATCCCATAAAAGCAAACTTTGGTGTGTCAAATTGGCCCCAATTTCGGCATATTTAGGGAGAACTAAGCCATATCCAGTGCATTTTACCCCATGAGGTTTCCCACCCTCCATAGCCTATTGTACCCTTCCCTCAGGGAAATTCTATAGAAAAAGGGCATGGAGGAGTGTTGAAGAGGCTAGGGGGTGGAACCCATTCAATCATTTGACAATTACTGGAGTTAACAGTTGGGAGGTCCACCCAGAAAAGGGCAATAACGTACATAGACCCGTCACACAGTTGATTGTCTGTCTGATATATTGTTAAAGGGGTGGGATGGAGATCGCCCGGTAATGACTAGGTCCCTGCTTTATGTTACCACCCGGGAGGGTGAGCGTATCCTCCCTTGCCCCTTACTCCTATCATTTGGCCTGGCTTACAAGTAGAAAAAAAGAGCATCTTTGATAGATACCATTTAACTTGCATGTGATATGACTGTTTCATGAACTGAATTGGTCGTTTGATACACATAACTAGAAATTGGTATAGCTCCATAGCTGTGCTGCCATCCATATATACATGTTGGTGATAAAGAGAAAACGTTTGTACGTTATAAAACACTCGAAAGCAAATGTTTTAAAGTAAATAAAATGTATTTGTGTCCTGAGGCAGGTCTCTAATATCAATCCATCAATCCAGGCACTTTGTTGAATAAACTGCCTCTTATTTGGCTTACACCCATAAAGATGGACTCTGTGAAACAGTGTCGTTATCAGTTGTCCTATGATATAGATTGTGTCAGTGTTTTTTTCTGCTGTCTTTTTGTTTTTGTTTTCCACATTCTCTTTGAAAGAAAAGCTATACATTTGTTCCTTTGTCCCTGGGTGGTTAGCCTGTTTGTCAAACTGGACACCTGTCTATTATGCGCCTCTGTAAGTTTAACTGAACTATTAGCCTGTTTGATCTTTCAGGAAATCCATATATATAATCACATCTTTGTGCTGAGAGAAAAAATTAAGTCTGGGGAATTCAGTGTATTTGGTAAAACGCTACAAAGCCTGGTTGAGAAATGAAAGAAAAAGTCCATAAAATCTACTTAGTAAATCGATGGGAGCCTATGTAACCTGGAGGCTGGCTCCCACTCCTCAAATTCAGATTATGTAGCCTGGAGGACATTTCCGCCACCCTTCTGACAGCTCTGCAGATCCGAGGCCTTGCTCTTCCTGTCCTGATGACACTCTGGCTCACAAAAATCATGGCATAGTGCTCTTTCCTGGAAGTTGGGAGAACTAATGCATCTCTGCTCTTAGACTGGTGACTATTGGCAGAGCTAGGACTCAATGCATTACTACATCTTTAGGTCTATGTGTAGTCCAAAATATTATTTATTTACCGATAGCACATTGATCAAGATACGATTTTTAGATCCTGCAGTAGCTCATTAATGCAATGCCTTGATTTACAATTTTATGCCGAAAATGGTTTTATTCCTGTAATACATAAGTAATAAATTGGAAAAAAGGTTTGTCAAAAACTGACAACATTGGCTGGTGTCCGTCCGAACTTTTGTCTATATTAGGGCAAAGATTTATGCGAAACAGCCCAATGAAGTTCTCTATTTTGAACAATGTTTTGTGTAAACTGATCATAAAAATTTTGAGATTAGACATAGCTTTTCGTCTTATTTTAGAAAAAGATTTTGGACGGACACAAGCTATTGTTTATTTTGTCTGTTTTTTTTTAAAAGTCTTTTTTTCGATGAATATTGATCTCGGAGAGCACATGTATGAGTAAGCAATGACAATAGGCCTATATCATAATCATCCTGATTCTGAAATAATGTAGATCCACAGTCTGCCATTGTAGGCCTATGGGTGATTAATTTTGTTCTGATATAGATTTCAATGCCACATCATTATTAATTCATTGACATCTACAGGGAATATGACCTGCCATCTTAACTGCATGTATTTATTTCTACACTGTTATTAAAGGAGAAGGTATAAACTATAAATCTACATCAAATGTGTGAAAAAAGTACAATTATTTTCATCATATAACGAGTCGACAAAGGATTAAAGTTTCTCACAAGAGTAAATGTATCTTGGGTGTGCTCACTGTACAGACAGCCCAGGCAGGAAGGGCTCAAGATAGGTCTACTTATGTATATAACATACATAAGCTGTATATTTACTCTACATGGAGTCTTATGCAAACAGTCAATTTTGCCAGTGTTGCAAACACAGTACTCAAGGTCTTCCTGAAGCCAATGCATAATATAGGCCTGAGCTGAGCTGTATCATGGTGTGATGTGGAAAGAAAAAAACAGTGCTAATTTAACCAAAAATCATCAGAGGTGTCAAGAAAAAATATGGTTTGGTTCAGTCAGCCTTGCGATGGATGTTTTCATTAACATTGCTGTTTTCCATGTGGAAAAAATAAAATTGTCAATTTATTTTTTCAAATGCTTAATTTTAAAAGCCCCGTTCAGAATATTATCATGGCGAAATACATAACTGAATAGCTTCAAAACCATGAGCACTACAAATTTGGTCAAAACTATGGGGCTGAAATTTTGAATCTCCTGGTTGGTTCACTTTGCCTCCCTGATATCGAACAGGCCTGCTACATTTTGACTATCTTGGTGAAACTTTCTGTTGTAAAAGAAGCATTAATTGATGTTGAATGTCCCTAACTGCTTTTTGCTTCATTAGGTGCTATTATACTCAATAAGTTATCATGACGTAGAATGACAACACAAATGGATCCTTTAATTAATTAAGACATTACCCATGTTGTAGTCCCAGTAGCATTGCAATTTTTATCTGCAGCATTCAAAATATGCCTGAAAAGTAACAGGAATTAACCTTTCCATCTTCTAATTGGATTTTCCTTTCCTTTTTTTCTGTGTCTTCTCTGTCTTAAATATTTACCTCATTTAATCCTCTCATCTTTTTTCTTTCTTTTTTATCGATCCCTCTCTTACTTTTTCAAAACTTTTCTCCAAGTTCCTTTCTTGGATTTCCTGTACATCAGCTGCATGGCTGACCAAATTACTACATCAATGACATCTACTGTGGCAGGGACTTCGGACTGTTCTATAAATGTGAAATAGCACATATACACTCTGTCTATGTTCAAGCGGTGTGTTGTTAAAGCTGGCTTCTTCTACCATTTGCATGATGCTTATCCATCAACTAAAATATCACTGATAGAATGAGTGACAAGAATTCATACTGAACTGGGTTTATCAGTCGACATTTCCTAATATATATTTGTAAGAAACTTGTTGATATCTTATGGAGATTAAGACTTTGAATCTTGTGATTTTCTACAGGGAAACGTTCACGAAGACGTTACTGAAAATTGTTTCAAATTTACTTTAACAGCATTACCCAGTCAACAATTTGACCTCACTGTGATATCTTTGTGAGCTCTTCAAAGACACCTTGAAAGCTCACAGGAAAGACCTCACATCAGCCTCATTTTGAAGCCAGTCAATGAGGTTGATTTGACCTCAAAAGTTGAGGTCACACTGTGAGCTCCCTGTGAGCCTAATGTGAGGTCTCATAGTGAGATTCGTGTGAGCCTCTTGTGAGCTCTCTGTGAGCCTTTTCTGAGGTCAACTCTGCAGGGTGAACTTTCTGTGACCTCTGCAGGGTGAACTTCCTGTGACCTCAAATCACCCTCATTGACCTATTCAAGAGTTAGATAAATACAGATACAGAATAGCAAGTTTGTTCTCTTATTTTATTTGTCAATCACATTGCTGGATTGGAGGGGGGGTGGGGTTTCATTCAATCCTCTTTATTCCTGTAGTCCAATCCATAAATATCAACCACCAACCTGAAACATAAAATAAAAGATAATACAAATAAATGTATGTGGTACATATATCAGCAGTTTGAATAATGTCCGATAAATAGGCTGAATTATCTTATACTATGAGTGTGGTTGATATATATTATCTAGTTATTCAAAAGCACATGGTCAATATACTACAGAAACAGTTTAAAATGATGGAAAATATTACCAATTCATACATGTCAAACTGTGTGTTTCTTTAGTGTAATGGCTCCTGATACAAAATGGCAGTTAAAAGATTGTGCCAAAATTGCTGTACAAAACCCCAGATTGCTGTCAATTTTCGGTGGCTTAATTTCAATGTTTGTAGAATCAGTAAATGTTTAAATCAATGCTAACATAATTTTCAAAACTACAAACTATGTAAAATCATACTTACCAGCATTATTTCATCTCCCAAATTTCCTGTTGCATGTTGATTCAAAATGGTGGATGGAATGTTGTGATGGTCATGTGATGTCACTTCCTGTCACAAAGAGCTCACATTGTGAGCTCTCTGTGAGACCTCTATTTGACCTTCAGTTATGCAACTGTGTGATTACCTTGTGACCTCTCTGTGAGATCTCTTAGTGGCACCATAATTTTTGGGATCACTGTGAGCTCTCAGTGAGCCCACATTTTGATCTCAGTATGTGAGATTTCTGAGAGCTTTCCGTGAGGCAGCAATGCATGAGGTCACAGTGTGAGTTCTCTGTGACATCTCTGTGTGAGTTCCTTGTGACCCCTCTGTGAGATATCATAGTGAGACCATCATTTGTGAGATCACTGAGACATCATGGTGAGCCGACATTTTGCCCTCAGAATGTGAGATTACTGAGAGCTCTGCATGAGGTAGCAATGCATGAGGTCACAAGGTGTGAGGTCACTGTGATGTCTTGATGACACCCTCCAGTACAGGGGCGTAGATTTTTCGTTTTTGTAGGGGGGGATGATTTCGGTGAACGCAAATTTCGCGCGAGGCCAGACAGGCCGAAAGTCGCGCGGCGGTGGATTTTGGGGGCCACTTTACGGCCCAAACGCCAATATATTTTAGATTATGGAAGGTTAGTTCTGATACTTGAATTTTCCACAAAATATGCAACCGGAATCATGAAAAAAAATGCAAAATATAACTGATAATTGTCAATACCAATAGTAATAATTTGAAATTCTAGGGGGGGATAATCATATGATCATCCCCCCCAGGTTCATCCTAGGGGGGGATGCATCCCCCCCATCCCCCCCAGGATCTACGCCCCTGCTCCAGTATGACATCACCAAGTGAGTTTCTTGTGATCTCACAGTGAGTGTTTTGCAGACTCACATGTTGACTGGGTAGGCTCAGGGGCATAAGACAATACACAGAAACTTCCACACTACAGTAATCTAGACTTCAGGCCAAAGTCTGACAGTCAAATAGTAAAGAGACAATGACCCTACATACAACATATTCTAATTCCTCAAATTATTGCCAAGTTAAAAGGTCATGGCTAAGGGGGATCTGTTTCCCTTCAAGCTAAGACTTCTTTGTGCAGAATTGTAAGAATATAATGCTTAGCATTGTAGGGATATAGTCTATCTATAGACCTATGTCTATCAATTTTTAGACAAATCTATTTATGTCATTATATATCAATTATGTCAATCGATTAATCAGCCAATAATCTTCAAATCAATCAGTCAATCAATCAATCATTCCATCAATAATTCAATATGTTTGTCTAGATTAATCAGGCACAACCGATTATTTTTTTCGATTTCTGACAAACATGCGATGTTGTACATAAAAAGGCATAATGTTTCTTGCCTTATTTATGTGTTTCTTTGATATTATTTCCGGTGTGTCTCTATTTCAGCCCCATTCTCTGATATTTCTTATATGACAGAACATCTGAAAGTGAATGAATGTTTATATTTTGATGAAGTATAGTATACTTCAGCTGACCACCCTGCTAAATCTTTTAAAGTCTGCTCCCAGCCAGGCTAATGGCAGCTCTCGTGGCTACATTGGGTGATGTTTTTCCCATCTGACAAAATTCATGGGCAAATTGGCTGGACAAAAGTAGTGGTGGGAACGGAGCTGCCCACTTAGACTGTGGAAAGTTAGCGCACTTTTCTCAGATCACAAGTCTGTCACAGAACTCCCAAGTTAGACCATAAGGTAATCGTGGGGTTGGCGTTTCCTCATTGGTTGAGAAACATGGTATGAATTTTTCGTCCTTTCAACCAGCAGGAATTGCTTTCAAAAGTAGTGCCGTCAGCAGTAAAATACGAGGGCTACCCAAATCCAAAATTTTATGAAATTTGGAGGAGAATTGTTCAATATAGACCACTTCTCCTGATGCCATGTTGATATCTCAAGATTTTGAATGGGACTACACATGACCCATGCCACGCATGGGTCCCAGGGCAAGGTTGAAGGTGGGTTGAGGCTGCAAGGGGAAAAAAGGTTACATGCTTGCTCTTTCCCACATAATGCTCAAGTTTTTAGCAAATTATCTTTGATTACTTCCCAGGGTCTGTAGAAGCAAGGGGTAGCACATAGAATACCATATAATGGAGGATATCTTGGGTTATATTATGTCATGCTGGTCAACTAAAATGGTCGATGCAGGGCTTTATTTTTGACACATACTGATTAGATTCTGTAAAAAAAACAAAAATCCAAGTGTGAGAAAATTCAATGTCAAGCCACAAGACCCAGACTCAAAAGACATCTTCATTCCAGTTTCTTGGGCAAAACCACATTGTAAGCTGTGCACTTTACAGTCAGTGGCAGCCTTGTGATTTCAGATGGTAGTTGAACCCTATGGAGGAATTGCATGTTTGGCGGCCATTTCATTTACTCCGACACTGAGATACATTGGGGAATTTTTCTAAAAGTCTTCTAACAACTGTCTCACTGCTCTTCCGGTGCTTTGATAGGGTCCGCTAAGTACTATCATCAAAACCAATCATAAGAGACGGAAATAAGCAGGTGGAATCGCGACCCTTTAATTCTGCACGACTCCAAAATGGTATCACACGCCAGCGACTATAGATGCTCCCACCATGCAAACCTCAGCGTTTATTACAGTAAGTTTTTACATTGAATATAGCTTTCCTCAGATTGAAACAAGAGCAGCTTAGTGAGGGCATAATCTGGGTAACAGTGCACTTGGTGCAAAACAAGGCTGTTGTTTTGTTGTTTCAAAACCGTTTTCAGTATAATGGTGAATGAAGAGTTGTAATGTAATGCCAAAGGCCTTTCAAAGGGGGTCATTTTGCAACACACTTTTGCAGGTAAAGAAAATGAGTATAATGAAACAACAGTCATTTGATGATCAGACAACCTGGGTCACCAGTGTACTCGGTGCAAAACAAGGCTATAGTTTTTCTTTTTAGAAGGTTTTCACCATAACGGTGAGTGAAGATGTAACGTATATATTGCTAAAACTCTTTCACAACTTTAGGGGCAATTTATTTGTGATATACAGTACACATTTCTAAATGTGGCTCAACTTAGCTGTCCATAGCTATTCATTACTAGTCTTATCCATATCTATCCATAACTATCCATTTCTATTCTTTTGTATACACTGGGATCTCTGTACCCCTTGTTTAAACAATAGTAATTGTGGATAGCTATGGCTAGCTGTGGATAAGTGTAGCTTAGTTTAGCTTGGAATGGCTATGGATAGATAGCTAAGGCTAGATTTTAAATGACGAGCCACTTTTAGAAATTTGTACTGTATATTTTATTTGGTCAATGAAATCAGTGTAAAGATGGATGTATTATTAGGGTAATTAGGACAGGTGGATGACAGGGCAATGAGGCAAAGGATGATTGAAACAGTTGTCCAACATAGGTCCAGGTGACCTAGCAATCTTGAGCTGGAATTGAACCCTGGACCCTGCGATTGACAGCGTAGCACGCTACAACTAGACCAACTCTCAAGTAATTGAGTGTAAAGAAAGCAGTGGTCATTTGTGGAATCAATCATCTTGTTGTTTCTAATTCCAAAAATGTTTTCGCTATAATGGTAAGTGAAGCGAAGTAATGCAATGAAAAACAACTTTCACAAAGGGTCATTTAATATCTGTGAAAGTCATTTACTCATTCAACTTTATAAATAAACCAACATTTAATAAATTGTTGGTTGAGAAACATGGTATGAATCACTATTTTCCACTTGTTAAATCAAACAAAATAGCATTAAAGCACTATACTTCATTATGGCTTTTACTCTCCATGAAATCTGTTCAGTGGCGGATCCAGAAAACGTTGGATGTGGTGGTTTACAAATATGAAAATATACTAAAAATATAAATATTCTAATTTGGTTTAAACATTGCAGGCCAGAGGGGTTTGGGCACCCTAAACCACTCCCCTCTGGATCTGCTACTGCTGTTTTGATGCATTTTGTTATTTCAAGCAAACCTATAACATTACACAGCATTACAACAGTATGTCGCTGCAACAGTTCATTGCTATGTAGCCAACTGCTGCAACTTGGTTGAGGTATAAACAAATAAATTCAGACTTGTTGGTATCTAACAAGTCCAGATATTCTTCAGTGGTTCTTTATTGGTATTCTGACAACTTACGGAGTGATTTATTCGGCAATTTATCGACAATCAAAATATCACGAAAGAGCCAGCCCAAATATCTCCCTTGCAAGTCAATGCTTTTTGATCTGGCATGGCATGGTTCAATAGTTGATATTTGGGTGACAAACAGTCAAGTTATTTTTGGTGGTGATTGTTCAGGTCATCTTTGTGTATAGGCTAGGGGTGCTACTATATATGGTGTGCTGGGATTCTCCTTATGGGTGAACTAAGCCATATCCAGTGCATGTTACCCCACGAGGTTTCCTGACCTCTACAGCCTATTGTACCCTTCCCTCAGGGAAATTCTGTAGAAAAAGGGCATGGATGAGTATTGGAGAGGCTAGAGGGTGGAACCCATTCAATCATTTGACAATTACTGGAGTTAAGAGTGGGGAGTTCTGCCCAGAAAAGGGCAATAACGTACATAGACCCATCACACAGTTGATTGTCTGGCTGATATATTGTTAAAAAGGGGTGGGATGGAGCTCGCCCAGTAATGACTAGGTCCCTGCTTTATGTCACCACCCCACGAGGGTGAGGGTATCCTCCCTTGCCCCTAACTCCTGTCATTTGGCCTGGCTTACAAGTGGCGAAAAGAACATCTTTGATAGATACCATTTATCTTGCATGTGATATGACTGTTTTATGAACTGAATTTGCCGTTTGATACACATAACTAGAAATTGTTATAGACCCATATCTGTGCTGCCAACCATATATACATGTAGGTGATTAAGAGAAAGCATTTGTACCATATAAAACACTTGACAACAAATGTTTTAAAGTACATAAAATGTCTTTGTTTCCTGAAGCAGGTCTCTGATATCAATCCAGGCACTTTGTGGAATAAACCGCCTCTCATTAATCTTACACCCATAAAGATGGACTGTTGTCTCTGTGAAAATGTTGTTATTAGTTGTCCTATGATATAGATTGTGTCAGCGTTTTTTTTCTGCTGTCTTTTTGTTTTTATTTTCCACATTCTCTTTGAAAGAAAAGGTATAAATTTTTTCCTTTGTCCCTAGTTGGTTATCCTGTTTGTGAAACTGGACACCTGTCTATTATGTGCCTTTGTAAGTTCAACTGAACTATTAGCCTGTTTGATCTTTCAGGAAATCCATATATATCACATCTTTGTGTTGAGAGAAAAATTAAGTCTGGGGAATTCAGTGTATGTGGTAAAAGGCTACAAAGCCTGGTTGAGAAATGAAAAAAAAAAGTCCATAAAAACCTACTTAGTAAATCAATGGGAGCCTATGTAACCTGGAGGCTGGCTCCGACTCCTCAAATTCAGATTATGTAGCCTGAAGGACTTTTCCGCAATCCTACTGACAGCTCTGCAGATCCGAGGCCTTGCTCTTCCTGTCCTGATGACACTCTGGCTCACAGAAATCATGGCATAGTGCTCTTTCCTGGAAGTTGTGAGAACTAATGCATCTCTGCTCTTAGACTGGTGACTATTGACAGAGCTCGAACTCAATGCATTACTACATATTTAGGTCTATGCATAGCCCAAATATTATTTATTTACTGGTAGCACATTGATCAGGATGTGTTTTATAGGTTCTGCTGTAGCCCATTAATGTAGGAATACATAAAGCCAGTGCCTTGATTTACAATTTTATCCCGAAAATAGTTTTATTCCTGTAATACACAAGTAATACACTGAAAACAGACAACATTAGCTGGTGTCCATCCAAAATAATGTCTGTATTATGGAACAGTTCATGTGAAACAGCCCAAGGAAGTTCTAAATTTTGGAAAAAATAGTTGTGTAAACTGATCATAAAAATTTTGAGAATAGACATAGCTTTTCTTCTAATTAAAAAAAGATTTTGGACTGACACAAGCAAATGTTTATTTTGCCTGTTTTAAACAAATCCTTTTTTCATGTACATATTGATCTGGGAGAGCACATGTACCTGTATGAGCAAGCAATGACAATACATCATCATTATTCTCATTCTCAAATGATTCCACAGTCTGCCATGTATTAGGATTATGCGTGATCAGTTTTGCCTTGATATCAATTTAAAGCACATTACTATTGAATGTGACGTGTCCTCTTTACTACGTGTATATATTTCCTTTCTAAAATTGTCGCAGTAAGTAAACGCTGTGAGCCTATATCAAAAACAGTATCAGACGAAAGTTTAGGCCGCATCCATTTTTTGTCAATATAATGGAAAATTGGAGATCAGCTGAAAAAATTCTGCATGGATTTTCTTGCCCCATTTTTTGTCAATATAATGAAATCAACAAACTTTTGTTCTCTTCCCACAGTATAGACAAAATTACAAAGGCCACTCTGGAAGGTGTACTGAAACATAATGTTAATGAATGGATCAGTTTTACGCCTTCTATAAAAGAGGCTGTAGTTTCATCATAAGTAAAGCGAACAACACAAAAGTTGTATGATTTCATCAGGACACATGCTCAGGTCAATGCAAGCACTACACATATTTTCTCTGTTACTTTTAGTTGACCTTTTATTTATTAACAATCTTGGCTCGTTGAATCACCATTATTTAAAAAATTGTTTTTGTTGGTTTCATGACTGATTGCCTTTAAATCAAATGAAACATGATTGAATAACTTGTCTAAAATAACATTGAATAACTTAGCCACCTTTCCTCTAATGCACAATGCCATTAAGGGCCTTTGCGGATGCAAGCAGCATCAGGCCGTAAGTTTAGACCACCTGAAATTTTTGTTTATCACACATATTCAAGCAAGTGATAAAAATAGATCAAGTTTTCGCTATTGTAGAACTTCCTTGATACCTAGGCAAGAAAATCCATGCAGAAAATCTTCAGTTGATATCCTATTTTCCATTATATTGACAAATAATGGATGCGGCCTAAACTTTCGTCTGATAGTATATGTGCCAAAGCTGCAGTTGTTTTTCACAAAAAAGTAACAGGAATTAACCTTCTCCATCTTCTTATTGTATTTTCCCTGCCCTTTTGCATTTGCATCTTTCTTTCTTAAATATTTGCCTTGTTTAATCCTCAAATCTATTTTCTTTCTTTCTCATCGATTCCTATCTTACTTTTTCAAAAAGTTCTTTTATTGAGTTACCTGTACATCAGTCATATGGCTGATCAAATTTACTACATTAGTGACAGCCTCCATGACAGGGACATTGGACTGTACTATAAATGTGTAACCACACCTACACACACTTTTTTACAAGTGGTGTATTATTAAATCTGGCTGCATCTATCATTTGCGTAATGTTAATTGTCAATAAAAATATCAGTGAGAGAATTGTTACAAGAATTCACAATGAACTGGGCTAATCAATGGACATTTCCAAATATATATTAATCTAGAATAATGTGTAAGAAACTCATAGATATGTTATGAAGAGCAAACCTTGGATCTTGTGATTTTCTGCAAGAAAACGTTTACAAAGACTTTCCAACTATGCTTCCTGAAAATTGTTTCAAATTTACTTTAACAGCATATGCTCAGGGGCACAAGAAAATACTAAGGAACTTTAGAACTACAGAAATATAAACTTCAGGTAAAAGTCTGACAGTCAAATAGTAAAGAGACAATGGTCCTACATACAACATACTCTAATTCTTAAAATTGTTGCAAAAGTAAAAGGTTATGGCCAAGGGGGATTTGTGTCTCTTAAAGATAAAATTTGTCTGTGGAGAACTGCAGGAATGTGATGCCAAGTATGGTAGGGGGATAGGCTATCTATAGGCGTATATCTTACAATTTTTAGATCAATCTATATATATATCATAGTCTGTCAGTTATGTCAATCAACTAATAAGCATTCGTCGGCTAAATAAGTGCTCCCTATTTAATGTTCAGTGTTCCAATAAACCCCAACGAGGCTGTCACATCAAAACGCAAATTTCACAGCAACCAGTGAGTGTTTATCAGGATAGCAATTCATGACAGTTCATTCAGAACCCAAAAGTAACTAAAACTAATCTAACAAGTAACCTGTTGGCTACTTACTCTCAAATAATATGAAGTACCTATTTCAAAAGGTACTTAACATTGTCCAGTGGATTTTGTTCCATTTCATTTTGTGGGTCTGTTTGCCAATGTGTAAATAATTCCAAGGATCAATTTCATCATATGATGTGTTATACGTATAAATAGGCCTAACGTCCTTTGCCTTATTTGGGCGTTTTGGTGTCTTTGATATTATTACTGGTTAGCCTCTAGTTCAGCCCACTACTGTGTTTTCTTGAATAACATTAGTGAATGAAAGTTCACATCCAGACTAAGTGGCATATTTCAGTTGACCATTGTTAAGTCTGTGTCTGGTGCCTTTAAAGTCTGCTCCCAGCCAGGCTAATGGCAGCTCTCCTGGCTATATTGGGTGATGTTTTTTCCATCTGACAAAATTCATGGGAAAATTGGCTGGACCAAAAGTAGTGGTGGGAAGGGAGCTGCTTAGAGGTATTCTGTGGAAAGTTAGCCTACTCTGCTCTGATCACAGCTCTGTCACAGTTTTCTCACAGCACACCCAAGTTAAGGAAGGGGGGACGGGTGATAGCTGTGTGTATGGTGTGCTAGGAGGCAACCATTAGATTATAAGGGGGCTCAGAGATTCAATATTTAGGTAAAGTAAACCAACCCAAGCAACCATGATTTTGTGTCAAAGTGAACCAAGCCATGTTTTTAACATTCACTCTCAAAAATGTGGCTAATTAATTCATTCGCCACCCTAAAGTTCTTGAAAAATCTGAAACTATGTGCAAGATATATTCTGCCAATTTGACCCAAAATCATCAGAGCTACAAGACAAAATATGTGTTGGTTCATATAGCCTTGCAATGGATGTTTTCATCAAGATTGCCAAGTGGAAAAATTAAAAAAATTGTCAATTTATTTCTTGAAATAGTTAATTTTAGAAGCCCCATTCAGAATGTTATCATGACTAAATATGTAACTGAATAGCTTCAAAACCATGAGTATTACAAATTTGGTCAAATTTGGTCAGAACTTTTTTTTGCCATTTAATATCACAGTATGGGGCTGAAATTTTGAATGTCAGGGATGGCTGCATTTTGACTATCTTGGTGAAAGTTTCTGTTGTGAAAGAAATATAAATTCATGTTGTATATCAGCTTAACTGTTTTTTGCTTCATTAGGTGCTAAAATCCTAAATAATTTATTATGACGTAGTAGAATGACAACACAAACGGATCGTTTATTTAATTTAGAACATTACCCATGGTGTAGTCCCAGTAGCATTGTAATTTTTGTCTGCAGCTTTCAAAATATGCCTGAAAAGAAACAGGAATCCACCTTTCTAATTGGATTTTCCTTTCCTTTTTGTCTGTGTCTTCTCTTTCTTAAATTTTTGCATCGTTAATCCTCTCATCTTTTTTCTTTCTTGCTTATCGATTCCACTCCTACTTTTTCAAAACTTTTCTCCAAGTTCCTTTCTTGGATTTCCTGTACATCAGCTGCATGGCTGACCAAATTTACTACATCAGTGACATCTACTGTGGCAGGGACTTTGGACTGTTCTATAAATGTGTAACAGCACCTATACACTCCTCTCTATCTTCAAGCGCTGTGTGATTAAAGCTGGCTTCTTCTAACATTTGCATTATGCTTATCCATCAACTAAAATATCACTGATAGAATCAGTGACAAGAATCCATACTGAACTAGGCTTATCAGTCGACATTTCCAAATATATATTTCGCCAGAATAATTTGTAAGAAACTTGTTGATATCTTATCAAGATCAAGACTTTGGATCTTGTGATTTTCTGCAAGGAAACGTTCACAAAGACTTTCCAAAGACGTTGCCTGAAAATTGTTTCAAATTTACTTTAACAGCACATGCTCAGGGGCATAAGACAATACACAGAACCTTCCACACTACAGTAATCTAGACTTCAGGCCAAAGTCTGACAATTTTTATTCTCAGCGATAATTTAATCATTTCGATCTCTGACAAACATGCGATATGTTGTGCATCAATAGGGTTAACGTTTGTTTGCTTTGTTTGTGTTTTGGCGCCTTTGATATTATTTCCGGTGTGTCTCTATTTCAGCCCCATTCTCTGATATTTCTTATATTACAGAACATCTGAAAGTGAATGAATGTTTATATTTTGATGGGTTGCCTCTAAATAGCCCACACCGGTGCTGATGGGGTGTAAAACACAAACTCACTCACTCACTCACTCATATTTTGATGAAGTAGTATACTTCAGTTGACCACCCTGCTAAATCTTTTAAAGTCTGAACACAGCCAGGCTAATGGCAGCTCTCATGACTACATTGGGTGATGTTTTCCCCATCTGACAATATTCATGGGAATATTGGCTGGACAAAAGTAGTGGTGGGAACGGAGCTGCCCACTTGGACTGTGGAAAGTTAGCGCACTTTTCTCAGATCACAAGTCTGTCACAGAACTCCCAAGTTAGACCATTAGGTAATCGTGGGGTTGGCGTTTCCTCAACGGAAAATTTATTGATTTTGCGGTAACAGCGACAGTAATTATTTATATTTATTTTGAGAGTGCTATGTCATCAATTATTTGTTTTCAAATCAAGCTATGCCATGTCAGGAAATGCCTCCATCAGGAATTATTCATTTTAAACACGGAAAGAAAGAATTATTTTATTTTCACTCGAAAGTGGGCTAGGAATTATGTGAGAAACAAAATCTCCAATTCCCTCCCCTTGAGATTGAAGGGGTGGGGGGGTTTTTGGTTGAGGTGGAAGGTAGCCCTGGACCCCTGAGACAGGGGTCATGAATCCTCCCATTGGAAAATCATGAGGATTGAAAGAGATCTTTTTAAGTATTTACAGCAGGTTTATTCCAATTATACCATCTGAAAGAGTATAAAATTTGCTACTGACGGCACCTATTTTTTTTTCACCACATGCTGAAATTAATGAAAATTCGTCCTGTGAACCTGAAGAAGTGATTTTTGTCTTTATACATTGAAAAAATGGCGTCATTTGATTGGCTGATTTCTGGTAGTGCTGATGATGTCACAACAAACTGCTAGTGACGTCATAGGATAGACTGATGACGTCACCATTGCGCTGTTAAAGAAGCAGGGAGATTTTGCTCATTTTTTCATAGACTTTTTGTTATTTAAAGTAATTTTTCGTCCTTTCAACCAGGAGGAATTGCTTTCAAAAGTAGTGCCGTCAGCAGTAAAATATGTGGGCTACCCAAATCCAAAATTTTATGAAATTTGGAGGAGAATTGTTCAATATAGACCATGCACTTCTCCTGATGCCATGTTGATATCTCAAGGTTTTGAACGGGTCTACCCATGACCCATGCCACGCATGGGTCCCAGGGCAAGGTGGAAGGTGGTTTGAGGCTGCAAGGGGAAAAAAGGTTACATGTTTTCTCTTTCCCACATAATGCTCAAGTTTTTAGCAAATTATCTTTGATTACTTCCCAGGGTCTGTAGAAGCAAGGGGTAGCACATAGAATACGATATAATTGAGGATATCTTGGGTTATATTATGTCATGCTGGTCAACTAAAATGGTCGATGCAGGGCTTTATTATTGACACATACTGATTAGATTCTGTAAAAAAAACAAAAATCCAAGTGTGAGAAAATTCAATGTCAAGCCACAAGACCCAGACTCAAAAGACATCTTCATTCCAGTTTCTTGGGCAAAACCACATTGTAAGCTGTGCACTTTACAGTCAGTGGCAGCCTTGTGATTTCAGATGGTAGTTGAACCCTATGGAGGAATTGCATGTTTGGCGGCCATTTCATTTACTCCGACACTGAGATACATTGGGGAATTTTTCTAAAAGTCTTCTAACAACTGTCTCACTGCTCTTCCGGTGCTTTGATAGGGTCCGCTAAGTACTATCATCAAAACCAATCATAAGAGACGGAAATAAGCAGGTGGAATCGCGACCCTTTAATTCTGCACGACTCCTCATGCTCCCACCATGCAAACCTCAGCGTTTATTACAGTAAGTTTTTACATTGAATATAGCTTTCCTCAGATTGAAACAAGAGCAGCTTAGTGAGGGCATAATCTGGGTAACAGTGCACTTGGTGCAAAACAAGGCTGTTGTTTTGTTGTTTCAAAACCGTTTTCAGTATAATGGTGAATGAAGAGTTGTAATGTAACAACGAAGGCCTTCCAAAGGGGGTCATTTTGCAACACACTTTTGCAGGTCAAGAAAATGAGTATAATGAAACAACAGTCATTTGATGATCAGACAACCTGGGTCACCAGTGTACTCGGTGCAAAACAAGGCTATAGTTTTTCTTTTTAGAAGGTTTTCACCATAACGGTGAGTGAAGATGTAACGTATATATTGCTAAAACTCTTTCACAACTTTAGGGGCAATTTATTTGTGATATATATTTTATTTGGTCAATGAAATCAGTGTAAAGATGGATGTATTATTAGGGTAATTAGGACAGGTGGATGACAGGGCAATGAGGCAAAGGATGATTGAAACAGTTGTCCAACATAGGTCCAGGTGACCTAGCAATCTTGAGCTGGAATTGAACCCTGGACCCTGCGATTGACAGCGTAGCACGCTACAACTAGACCAACTCTCAAGTAATTGAGTGTAAAGAAAACAGCTGTCATTTGTGGAATCAATCATCTTGTTGTTTCTAATTCCAAAAATGTTTTCGCTATAATGGTAAGTGAAGCGAAGTAATGCAATGAAAAACAACTTTCACAAAGGGTCATTTAATATCTGTGGGAGTCATTTACTCATTCAACTTTATAAATAAACCAACATTTAATAAATTGTTGGTTGAGAAACATGGTATGAATCACTATTTTTCACTTGTTAAATCAAACAAAATAGCATTAAAGCACTATATTTTACTATGGCTTTTACTCTCCGTGAAATCTGTTCAGTGGCGGATCCAGAAAACGTTGGATGTGGTGGTTTACAAATATGAAAATATACTAAAAATATAAATATTCTAATTTGGTTTATACATTGTAGGCCAGAGGGGTTTGGGCACCCTAAACCACTCCCCTCTGGATCTGCTACTGCTGTTTCGATGCATTTTGTTATTTCAAGCAAACCTATAACATTACACAGCATTACAACAGTATGTCGCTGCAAAAGTTCATTGCTATGTAACCAACTGCTGCAACTTGGTTGAGGCATAAACAAATATATTCAACTTTGTTGGTATCTAACAAGTCAAGATATTCTTTAGTGGTGCTTTTTTGGTATTCTGACAACTTACTGTACGATTTATTCTGCAATTTATTGACAATCAAAATATCACACAAGACCCAGGCCAAATATCTCCCTTGCAAGTCAATGCTTTTTGACCTGGCATGACATGGTTCAATAGATGATATTTGGGTGACAAACAGTCAACCACTTTTGGGTGGTGATTGTTCAGGTCATCTTTGTGTATAGGCTCGGGGTGCTACAATATATGGTGTGCTGGGATTCCTTTATGGGTGAACTAAGCCATATCCAGTGCATGTTACCCCAAGAGGTTCCCCACCCTCTATAGCCTATTATACCGTTTCCTGCGGGAAATTCTACAGATAAAGGGCACGGATGAGTGTTGGAAAGGCCAGGGGGTGTAACCCATTCAATCGTTTGACAATCACTGGAGTTAACAGTTGGGAGGTCTACCCAGAAAAGGGCAATAACGTACATAGACCCATCACACAGTTGATTGTCTGTCTGATATATCGTTAAAGGGGTGGGATGGAGATCGCCCGGTAATGACTAGGTCCCTGCTTTGTGTAGGCACCCTGTGAGGGCTAGTGTACCCTAATTTGCCCCTAGCTTACAAGTAGCAAAAAGAACATCTTTGATAGATACCACTTACCATTTATCTACTAGGCACTTTGTGGAATACACTGCTCACGTTTATCTTATACTCGTGATGGTGAACTCTCTGACTTCTCTCTGTGAAACAGTGTCGTTATTAGTGGTCCTAGGATATAGATTTTGTTCCTATCATTCTATCTTTCTCTCTTTTGGTTTTTGCTTTTGTTTCCACATTCCCTTTGAAAGAAAAGCTATACATTTGTTCCTTTGTCCCTGGGTAGTTAGCCTGCTTGTTAAACTGGAAACCTGTCTATAGTGTGCCTGTGTAAGTTTAACTGAACTATTAGCCTGTTTGATCTTTCAGGAAATCCATATATATCACATCTTTATGTTGAGAGGTAAATTAAGTCTGTACAGTTCAGTGTATGTGGTAAAAAGGTTACAGAGCTTGGTTGAGAAATTAAACAGAAAAAGGTCCATATAAACCTACTTAGTGAATCGATGGGAGCCTATGTAACCTGGAGGCTGGCTGCTACTCCTCATATTCAGATTATGTAGCCTCGAGGACTTTTCCGCCACCCTTCTGACAGCTCTGCAGATCCGAGACCTTGCTCTTCCTGTCCTGATGACACTCTTGCTCACAGTAATCATGGGGTAGTGCTCTTTCCAGGAAGTTACAGGAACTAGTGCATCTTGGCTCTTAGACTGGTGACTATTGGCAGAGCTAAGGCTTGATGCATTAGAACTCTTTAGGTGTATATTACTGGTATTGGGGAGAGCTTAGCACAGTGAGATGCCAGGCACAGTGAGACAAAGCCCGTAGCGTCTAACTGGTACCGTTTGCTGATCAACCTCTTTTGAATAGTACAAAAATTGCATAAGTGAGAGACTGTCCTATATCCTGAATGCTTACACAACATATCGAGATTGGAATATCAATATATTGGTTTTTAGCCAGCAAAATTAAAAAATTTTGATAAATGACTTTTTGTTTTAATTCCCAAGAAAAAGAAATGGTATAATGCAAATCAATCGCAAGGGAATTCAAACCTTGGTTATTTGTTTTAGTTTAGCAAGATGACGAACCACAATGCAGGTATCCAGTGCCAAGCATTCAAAAATTTTATAAAGAAAGCTGTGTGGGGCGCAGTGAGACAGTCTGAGGCTGTGCACAATAACACTTCATGAAATACACTCAAAACCACCTGAATGTAATGCATAGCTCAAATTTCATTATTAAAAACAAAATGCCTGGTATAAACTAATTTTACTGGGAAACATAAGAGAAGAATTCTGATTAGTATATAACAGGTGCGGCAGGTTAAATAAGTCGTGCATGTGTCTTGCATGATGAATTTTCCAAACATGCACAAAAAGGAGCTACAAAATCACCTTGCCAGCTGCTTTTATTAGAGTATGATAGTTTTTGTAGCAACATGAGATAGAACAATTCCACAGGTCCTGTGGATCGGTTGTCATGGCAGCAGATGCCCTATCTCGCTGTGCCCATGGGGCACAGTGAGACACTAGTCTTGACGAGTATTTACGTAACTCAAAGTTTCTCCAAACCCGTAAATTGTGGGAACCTGAAACTACTAGACAATATGATCAACTTCGTTATCTGTAATGTTGGCCTGAACTCATTTTACTTTTAACTGCCAACATATTGAAAAGCTTGACAATAAAAAAAGTGTCTCACTGTGCCCGCTCTCCCCTACACTGATCAAGATATCATTTATATATCAAAACTGTGCTTTAATTTACAATTGTATCCCGAAAATTGTTTTCCTCCAGTAATACACAAAATAATGTTGCCTCGTTTAATCCTCTCACCTTTTTTCTTTCGTTCTCATTTATTCCTCTCTTACTTTTTCAAACTTTCCTCTAAGTTCCTTTCTTGAGTTTCCTGTACATCAATGACATCTACTATGGCAGGGACTTTGGACTGTTCTATAGATGTGTAGCCGCACATAAATACACACCTCTATCATTTGCATTATGTTTATTCATCAATTAAATATCAATGTAGAATCGGTGACAATAATTCATCCCGAACTGGTCTTGCCAATTACTACATATTTAGCCAGGAAAATATGTTAGAAACTCATTGATATCATAGGAAGATCAAGTCCTTGGATCTTGTGATTTTCTAAAGGGGAACATTTTCAAAGACTTTCCAGAGACGTTGTCAGAAAATAGTTTCAAATTTGCTTTAACAGCAGATGCTCTGGGGCACAAGAAGATACACAGAAACTCTAGAACTACAGAAATGTAGACTTCAGGCCAAAGTCTGACAGTCAAATAGTAAAGAGACAAAGACCCTACATATGATATACTCTTAATTCCTCAAATTATTGCTAAAAGGTCATGGCCAAGGGGGATTTGTTTCTCTTCAAGATAAAATTTGTATGTGGAGAATTGTAAGAATGTAATAGCAAGCATGGTTGCGGCGGGATAGGCTATCTATAGCTGTATATCTATCAATTCTTAGATCAATCTGTATATTTTCATAGTCTATCAATTATGTCAACCAATTAATCAGCTGATCATCTATAAATCAATCAATCTATCCATCAATCAATCAATCAATCAATCAAACATCGAATGAATTAATCGTTTAATCAATTACTCAGTCTGTATATTTACCTACAGTGGGGTGCGAAAGTTTGGGCACCATTGGAGATGGGTCACATTTTTTCAAATTACAGGCAAAGCATTTGTAGAATCTTTCCAATGTGAATTGTGTGAGTGAAGGACACTTGTGCACTCAATTTTACCCAAAAAGAACCATGGAAATATTAAAATGTAAAAAGATATGGGTCTTTTTATCGGATTTTACGTGTGCAAAAGTTTGGGCCCCCCTACAGATTCTGATCTTGATTTTTCTATAAATCTACATTAAAGCAATATGAAAGCTCTAAAACGGATTAGATATTAATGTAAGCATCCAAGGACTTCATTTCTCGTGCATTTTTTATTGTTCTGCCCAACAGAGTGACTCCAACCGTTGCATCTTTGTGGTGCCTATAGCATCAATTGCACATGTTCAGTTATACTGAAAATTTTGAAAGTTTCTGGACCAGGAGACCTTTTTAGCTTCTGCTTTACCTACAATTAACATTTTATCTAACATAAGCAAAAATATTTAAGATTTCCATTATATATGTAGGTTAACATCCAGCAAAATTTAAAATATTAATCTGCAGTTCAACTTTGTTTTGCCAGCCAGGGACTATTTTTGCTGAAAAAAATTCAATTTGTGGTTTATTTTGTTGCTACTTAATCAATTTTACTATTTTGTAACAATCAAATCGGATATGTCAACCACAGAGACCCCCACAGGTATGACACTGAATGTGGTCCACAGGTGCATCATTCCGCAGTCAGCATGCAGATGTGAAAAGCCAAGCTATACAAAGTATCATAATTACATAGCTTAATCTGATTGTCTGAGTCATGCCAAAGGACCCATCTAGCTATTTGGAAGCCTTCTGGATCAGTCAATGTGGTGTTTGAGACAAGGGTGTAAAAAAATGCATTGAAATGGAATCACTCCGATACACCAAAATGTGACAAACAAGTTTGACTCACCAAGGGCAAGAATAGGCAGGCCAAAAATTATGGATGACAGCTGTAATAATTGCGAAATTGTCATTTCTACACAACACAACTCAAAAACAGCAGCTTTCGCAAATATTTTTACAAGAAAAGCCAAGGTACTCTGACATAGATGCCCAGAAAGTTGAACTTTTGTGGAATTTTAGGTATTTCAGTTGGATATAGGTCTGAGCTGCTCCAAAATGTCATCAAAGAATGATCTGTCATGTTTAGGTGATGAAAAATAAACATGATAAATCAACTTTTTGTACTCCTGAACTCAAAATAATTGAAATTTTATTAAATAATCTGTCGTACCTAGCATACCTCAAATCTGCCAAGTTTGGAGTCATTCTGTTGGGGATTAAAATAACAATTCACACAAAATGAAATCTAGGGATACTAACATTATTATCCAAAACATTTTAGAGCTTTTATATTGCTTTAATGTGGAGTTATAGAAAAATTAAGATCAGAATCTGTGGGGGTGCCCAAACTTTTGCACACGTAAAATCCGATAAAAAGACCCATATTTTTTTACATTTTAATAGTACAATGGTTCTTTCACGGTAAAGTTGAGTGCATGGGTATCCTTCACTCACACTACTCACATTGGAAAGATTCTGCAAATATTTTGTCTGAAATTTGAAAAAATGTGACCCATCTCAAAGGGTGCCCAAACTTTCGCACCCCACTGTATCTATCCAATTGAAAGGTCCTACTCAAGTTATGGACTGGCCAAGTCTCACCCTGATTAATTTTCACCAGGCAACCTTTTGACAGTCAATAGCGTCAATATCCTAACTAGGGAGAACCACGGCTCAGTTATGCCATTCAGGTGACTGGAGCACTTGCATTCCCCAGCAATATAAGTGTGTCCCAATGCTCCCTATCTAATGTTCAGTGGTCCAATGAACCCCAACGAGACTGTCGCATCAAAATGCAAATTTCACAGCTACCAGTGACAGTGTTTATCAGGATAGCAATTCATATCTGTTCATTTAGAACCTAAAAGTAACTAAAAGTTGTCTAACAAGTAACCAGTTGGTTACTTGCTCTCAAAATATTTGAAAATAATTTATTTCAAAAGGTACTTAACATTGTCAAGTGGATTTTGTTCCACTTCATTTTATGGGTCTGTTTGCCAATGCATAAATTATTCAGTCACAACTGAATATTTCCAAGGATTAATTTCATCTTTTCATTTTCTGACAAAAATATGTGTTATACATAAATAGTCCTAAAGTCTGTTGCCTTGTTTGTGCGCTTCGGTGTCTTTGATATTATTGCCGGTCAGTCTCTAGTTCAGCCCATTACTGTGTTTTCTTGTATTACATAACTACTGAAAAGTGAATGAAAGTTCACATCCAGACTAAGTGGCATATTTCAGTTGACCACCCCTGTTAAGTCTATGGCTGCCCAGCTGACAAGGCATGTGAACTTCACGTGATAAACATGGGGGGAAACTGGTGAACATGACATAACTGAGAGTTATCACGTGTTTTTGTTCACGTGAGAAAAACTCCCACATTTTCACAGGATAACCACGTGATGAATGTCACCAGATTAACGCTTAACCATCTTCACCACATAACTGAGAGTTATCATGTGTTTTTCTTCACGTGAAAAAACTCCCCAACATTTTCATGGGATAACCTCGTGATGAATTTCACCAGATTAACGCTTGACCATCTTCACCACATAACTGAGTTATCAGGTGTTTTTCTTCACGGGAAAAGACTCCCCAACTAGACCCCGAAGTCAGAGTTAAAACTCTGACTTGCTTTACAAGAACTTCAACTGACTAGTCAGCTAAGTTGTTGAACCCTGACTTCACTTGACTTCAACAAACTTCAGCTGACTTTGTGCAATCTCAGGGCCCATCTGTTAAATATTTTTCAACAGTACTTTTAACTTTGAAATTTCAAAATTTTCGGACACGGATTATTGTGTAATACAAAAATGTGTCAATTTTTAGGGAGTTTTTATGTTTTATAGACTTTACAAAAGTACTCTAGTAGTTAGAAATACTTGTGCTATTTATGCCCTTTTGAATGGTACGAAAACCATTTCTGTGAGATGAAAATTGGCTAAGTTATGCAACTATGGCTTGACTTTAGCTGACTCAAATCTGACTTGACCAGACTGAACATTAACTTGCTGCTTGGGAACCTAACTATGGCTTCACATCACGTGTTTTTCTTCTCGTGGTTAACTGGTGAAGATTGGCCCAAAGAAACATAGATGGAGCCACCCGTACTAGAAACACAGCTGTGCACCGAGTTCCACACTAAGTTTACTTTAACTGAGTTTAAACTAATTAAACAAATGATTATGATTTCTAAATCTGGATTAATACATAGTATTTGGTGGAATGATGCTTCTTAGCTCAAAAAGGAGCACATATTGGATGTTATCACTAAAGACTAGTCATCCAAAATGTGAATCAATTATGACTACAATCCTTGATTCTTGTAACCCTTAAGAAGACTGAAAAGAGCCTCACTGCATCACACTGGTTGTGACAAATTTTCAGCAAGTTCTTGTGGCTTTTACTTCAGCCCTGGCTATGGGAAGCCCAAGATAATGCTTGAAACAGTCTGAGTTGACTGGCTTGATGAGGAGCTAAGTTATTATCGTTTTCATAGCTGTGTGTTTTTCAAATGTGTACTTTGCTTTATCTCAAAACCGTGATGTCACAGATTTAGTTGCATAACTTTGTATATTACAAGCACATATTTCAAGAAACTGACCAAATGCATTGACACATGGATTATGTATGTTTAGCTTGTTTGGCTTTGACACCTGCACTGGTTGATAGATGCTTCAATGAACTATAACTGAATCAAACAGACCACTTATCCTCAACTAGGGACCATTCAGAATTTAAGACTGGGGGTGGGACTTTTTCCAGAACTTCCAATCAAATTTGAATTTCATGCGGACTTTTAGTACCCCGCTCTAGTGGTAGCGTGCTGGACTGCCAATCGCTGGGTCCAGGGTTCGAATCCAGCTTTTGGCAGTCTTGCCGTGTCACCTGGGCCTATGTTGGATGGCTTTTTCAATCGTGCTTCGCCTCATTGCCGTGTCCTCCCCCTGTCCTAATTAGGCTACCAAGTGCAAAAACACAGAACGTAAAGCCCCAATCATCCATCCATCCATAATGATCCATTATACTTTTGCCCTTGGACAGTCACGTGTACAGATTTGCAGATTTTTTCGCTTAATAACCACCGATAAACTGAGTGTATGTGTGTTTTGGACCTTTTTGTTTTTTAAAATTTCTTACTCCCCTTGGACTTGTTGCCAAAAATTAGTACCCCTTGAAATTGAAACATGTCTGAAAAGTTGGTGCCCACTCAGGCAAAACTCCCACCTCCCCTAGCCATGAATTCTGAATGGTCCCTTACCATGACTGACAACAAATTTCTGGAAATTATTTGTATTTGTGATAACTAGTGTCTTGTGAAAAACAGTGACACACATTGTTTGCAAAACATTGACACTCTTCTGGGTAGGTGCAACACTCGGCTTAGACAGAAGTTGTTTGTTGTGGTTGTACACAAAAAAATACATGTATATATTTTTCATTATTTGGCATGTTCACAAATTCGTGGAGGTGCAAAAACGAGCATGTACGAATTCGTGCACATGAAAAAACGAGCATAGGTGCTCGTGTACATGTAAAAACTAACACTCGTGAATGTGCTTTATTATTCATTCGTGTATCTGCCAATACTAACATTCGTGGAAGTGCTATATAATTAGGGTTTAGTGTTAAAATTAGGTTTAGAGTTAGTTTAAGCCAAGTTTAAGGTTGCAATGTTCGTAATTACACATACACAAATTCGTGAATAGCAATATTTCACACATACACAAATGCTTAATTCGTGTATATGTTCGTTTTTGCAGGTTTACAAATTCGTGTACATGCCAAATAGTGAAAAATATATACCTCAAAAAATAACATTGCCTGGCAGTTTTAGATTCCTTTGTTAAGAACTGTGATGTCAAACTCTAAACTGATATGTCACAGGTTGAAGATTAGACCAATCACATTCACCGATACACTCTGATGTCACGGTTTAACTGCAAAACAAAGTTTTCAGAAAAACACACAGCTATGAAAACGATAATAACCGGTGGGTGATTTTGCCTCTTCTCAAATAATTCTAACTGTCGAAGATTGCCCCCAGAAAATCATGTGGTTAACTGGTGAAGATATTCACCAGAAAATCACGTGGTTAACTGGTGAAGATTGCCCCCCAGGAAATCACGTGGTTAACTGGTGAAGATATTCACCAGAAAATCACGTGGTTAACTGGTGAAGATATTCAACAGAAAATCACGTGGTTAACTGGTGAAGATTACCCCAGGAAATCACGTGGTTAACTGGTGAGAAAATCACGTGGTTAGCGTTTGCAATAACCTATCAGTTTTCCACGTGATAACTGAGGGGCAATTTCACGTGATAACTCTCAGTTAACCACCAGTTTTTGTCAGCTGGGTGGTGCCTTTAAAGTCTGCTCCCAACCAGGCTAATGGCAGCTCTCCTGGCTATATTGGGTGATGTTTTTTCCATCTGACAAAATTCATGGGAAAATTGGCTGGACCAAAAGTAGTGGTGGGAAGGGAGCTCCCTGCTTAGAGGTATTCTGTGGAAAGTAACAGCCTTCTCACAGCACTCCCAAGTTAGACCGTTAGATGAAAATGCTATGTCATCAATTATTTGTTTGTAAATCAAGCTACACCATGTCAGGAAATGCCCCCAACAGGAATTATTTATTTTAAACCTGCCAAAACAGAATCATTTTTTTATTTAATTGAAAGCGGGCAAGAACTTCTTCTCTCTCCCACATATACAAGAAACCCCACCCTTTTTGGAGAATTTGAACTTTTGCAGGTCATCGTATATGACCATTTGTCGCAATGTCGATGCAGGGATGTATTTTGGACACATATCGATTAGATTCTGTAAAAAAAAAATCCAAGTGTGAGAAAACTCAATGTCCAGCCAGGAGACCCAGACTCAAAAGACATCTTCATTCCAGTTTCTTGGGCAAAACCACGTTATAAGCTATGCACTTAACAGTCAGTCACAGCCTTGTGATTACAGATGGCAGTCTAGCCCTATGGAGGAATTGCATGTTTGGAGGTCATTTCATTTGCTCCTACTCTGAGATACATTGGGGAATTTTTTAGAAAAGTTTTTTAACAACTGTCTCACTGCTCTTCCAGTGCTTTGAAGGGGTCCGCTAAGTACTGTCATCAAGACCAATCATAAGAGACGGAAATAAGTAGGTGGAATAAGCGACCCTTTAATTCTGCTTGACTCTGAAGTGGTATTGCACGCCAGCGATTGTAGATGCTCTTACCATGCAAACCTCAGCGTTTATTACAGTCAGTGTTTACCTTGAATAAAGCTTTGCTCAGATTGGAACGAGAGCAGCTTAGTACAGAAAACAACTGTCATTTGTGGAATCAGACAATTTGGGTTACCAGTGCATTTGGTGCAAAACAAGGTTACTGTTTGTTTCTGTTCCAAAGAGTTTTCCTATAATGGCAGGTGATTAGATTAGATGCATTGGAATGCAAGAAATCCTTTCACAAATGGTCAACGGCTGTTAAGAAACAGTCAAGCACTTTTTGGTGGCGATTGGTCAGTTCATCTCAGTGTATAGGTTGTGGGTGATTATGTGCTGTTCTAAGGGTGAACAATGCCTTATCCAGTGCATCCTACTCTCCACCCTTTGCAGCCTATTATACCCTTCCAAAACAAAAAAAATTTCGAAAAAAAAAAATTTTCCAAAAAAAAAAATTCCGAAAAAAAATTTTTCCTTCTTTGTTATCGATTTCTCTTTCTTTTTCAAAACTTTTCTCCTAGTTCCTTTCTTGGATTTCCTGCACATTAGCCACAAGACTGATCAAATTTACTACATCAGTGACATCTATTGTGGTAGGGACTTCGACTGTTCTATAAATATGTTGACGCACCCATAGACAGTGGTGTATAATTTCAATTTTGATTTGGTAGTGGTGTGTTACAGAAGATGGCAACTTCAACCGCCTGGACATTTTTTTTCATATGTTAAAACATTAATGAAGGAATTGGCAACACAAAAATATACTGAGGTGGGTTTGGGCTCCAACTTAATTGTTCCAACTGCGCAATATTAATTATGTAATAACAATACTCAAGATAGGATTGGCGATAAAAACCCATAATGAGGTTGGAATAGTCTATTTTTCCCAATATTTATATTAGAATTTGGCAAGAAACTTGTGGTTCATTCTGTGAACGGTAAAGCCATATATCTTGACTTTATTTCGAAAGATTTTCAAAGGTTTCCCCTGGATTATCTAGGCACATCTGATGTAAATTATTGCAGGCTATTTTCAAGCAATAATTAAAATATTTCTATTTACGGTCACAGGCTGTAATTATTCATTTTGAGCATGTGACAACCCAAGATATATATTTTTAAATCAAGTTGACCATGTTAGGAAATACCCCCACCAGGATTATTCGTTTTCTAAACTGGGTAGAAAAAAATGTTAAATTTCACTGATAGTCTGAAATTAAGCAAGAAATCGTTCAATTGAAACAACTACAATATGGATGGTGGGTTAGAGGCTGCTTTGCAAAAGGCCACATGCCTTCTCTTTCCCACGTGGGCTTTACAGGTCACATAATGCTCAAGTTCTTGGCATTACCAATTGTTACTTCCCAGGGTTGGCAGAAGAAAGGGATGGTGCATGGAAGACCATAGAATGGAGGATAAATGGGATGAAGCTGGAGTAAGGCGCGATATTCACCAAAATGAGTATTTTGGGGTTCTCAGCTCCTATCTTTTCCATGTTAAAAAATAGTCAGAATTTTCATTTTGGTGTGCATCATTTCTTTAGCTCAACTTAGTTTCAGTAGAAGTCCAGTGGACAGGTTGACAGGTTGACGGGTTGACGGGTTGACAGGTTGACGGGTTGACAGGTTGACGGGTTGACAGGTTGACGGGTTGACGGGTTGACAGGTTGACAGGTTGACGAGTTGACAGGTTGACGGGTTGACAGGTTGACGGGTTGACAGGTTGACGGGTTGACAGGTAGACGGGTTGACAGGTTGACAGAAGAAATTTAGTAGAAATAATTTTTGGAAAAAATTATTATTTTAAATAAATAAAAGTTTGAAAAAAAAAATTGGGAAAAAAGCAATTTTTTTGAAAAATTTCATAATGAAAAAAATTTCTGGAAACAAAATTTTGGTAAAAAAACAGGGCCAATAACCAAATAAGTAGTTCCAGTGTGACTCTTTACTCTTAAAAATCATTGCGTCACAAGCGTTGTCATGGCATCACATGGGAGCTGCCGCACCCCACATCCCTGCTGAAACGTTTGTTTTGATAATATCACCAATCAAACAACACACTTTATTGTTACACCCTGGAACTATTATAACAAAACAATCCAAGTCAGCGTCACTGAGTAACAATATCACAAGCTGTTTTGCAAATTAGTATCACTAAGAAGGACGCGAGTGATATTAATTCACACAACAGCGAGTGATATTTTACGAAGTGCCCTGACGCGTGGTTGTTTTGTGTTTATCACCTGGTTTTACCTCAAATTTTTAGACTACTAAGAGAGACTACTTTCTGCCATTAAAAAAATGTGACGTTACCATGTTGCAACAATGGATATGACGTCACAATCTCGTTGTTTTGGTGATTGTTTGGTTTGTGACGTCATCAGGCAGCTGAAATGCTGGTGATGTCATAACAGTTGTTTAAAAATATCTCCCTTGAAGGGTGGTATTTTTTACAATGTAATGGGCTCTGATATTTTGACTGTAAATAGTGATATTCACTGCCAAACAGGTGATAATTGGTCCTTACTTTGGACTTGAACAAAAAAAAAATGGAAAAAAAAATTGTTGAATATAATTTCAGAAAATGGTTTATTGATTAAAAATTAATGGCGATATTCTGGAACCTTTCTACCCTTCGACCTGTCCATGAGCACTTGAATCCACAGATAGGTGGCGTCACATCTTCAGCAGTGATCGTGACGCTACCATCAGTGTGCTGCTGTGGTGACGTCACAAAGCGCTCTAGGAACTGTCGACCTGTCAACCCGTCAACCTGTCAACCAGTCAACCTGTCAACCTGTCAACCCGTCAACCCTTCAACCCGTCAACCCATTATATTAAAATCTAAGGTCTTTCTCAATTTGGTGAATATCGCGCCTTTATGTGAAGCTGGGTCATGTTGGTCAGCTTAATCACTATTGATAAATTTGTTAACCTTTTCAATCTGCTGTCTTTCTCTGTACCCTCTAATTCAGCATTTTCTGTGTTTGTCCAATCATGCTAATCATGATTATGCATCTTGTAATTTCCCAGGTTTCTGACTCATTCCAAATCTTGTGACATTTTAGGAGGACAACCAAGTCTAGCTAATTTCAGATGTAGATCCAATGATACAATCAGACTTCCCTCAAATAACATGTTCAGTTGTTCACATTATGTTGTCTGTATGAACTGAAGAAATATCTTGTTCTGCTCTTTGTTGGACTTTGCAGATGAATTCAGGAAATTGCTGATGCTGACACAGAGGGCTTTCATATGTGGACCTCTCTCTTAAATGCATAACAAAGCACAATAGTTCCTTTAAAATAGATAATTTTTCCATGGAAATGATGAATTCTCTCCTAGTAGATTCAGGGCTGTAATCTAGACAAATTTTGCTTTTTCTTTTAAAAAATCAAATCGATATAAAAGTGTGGGAAAATTCAATGTCAAGCCACAAGACCCAGACTCAAAATACATCTTCATTCCAGTTTCTTGGGCAAAACCACATTGTAAGCTATGCACTTTACAGTCAGTGGCAGGCACTGGCAGCTTTGTGATTTCAGAGGGCAGTCGAGCCCTGTGGAGGAATTGCGTGTTTGGCGGCCATTTAATTTACTCCGATGCTGAGATACATTGGGGAATTTTTCGAAAAGTCTTTTAACGACTGTCTCACTGCTCTTCCTGTGCTTTGATGTGGTCCGCTAAGTACTATCATCAAGACCAATCATAAGAGACGGAAATTGGTAGGTGGAAAAAGCGACCCTTTAATTCCGCTCGACTCCAAAGTGGTATCACACGCCAGCGACTATAGATGCTCTTACCATGCAAACCTCAGCGTTTATTACAGTCAGTGTTTACGTTAAATATAGCTTTGCTCAGATTGAAACAAGAGTAGCTTAGTATAGCAAGCAACAATCTGGGTTACCAGTGCACTTGGTGCAAAACAAGGCTATTATTTTGGTTTCAAAATGGTGTTCAGTATACAGTGATTTCTGTGTTTTTTATAAGACCGTGCCTTCTGCGGGCATGAAGCAGTCTCTTGTGGGGATGCCGTTTCTCATTGGGGTGCAAAATGCAATGAAAAGACTACTTAGCGCAGGAAGAAGGTCACATAAGGCAAGTTGGTCTTTCAACATGGGTCTTAAACGCACGTACCACTGTAATGGCGAATGAAGAGAGGTGATGTAACAGAGAACTTTTTTTTTCAGGAGGTTTTCACAATAACGGTGAGTGAAGATGATACATATGTATGAAATTCTCAAATTTGTTCACAACGGTCATTCAATTTATTTGTGATACATATTTAGTCTGGTCAATAAAATGAGTACAATATAAAGAGGCATCGATTAATGGGCTTTATGGCCACTTAGGATAATTAGCACAGGAGGAGGAAACAGCTGTACAACATAGGCCTTGGCTACCCGGCAAGTTGGATTATAACCCTGGACCCAGCAACATGTCTGTCTCCTTTTCTAGTTCCAAATTGATGTACAGGTGGTGTCTCCAAGCTGTAGGAGCTCTGATGGAATCTTTCAACAAGGTGATTGGTGTTGTTGACCAAGCCAAGGAGTCTAACTTAATGAGTGTGTTTGTTAAATGTTTGATATTTTTGGTCTGATACGCTGTATTGATTATGTTCTCAAAACAGCAGTTCAACAGAAAAGTATGTTGTTATCATACAGATTGGGGAATTGTAACTTGTTAGCAACCTGATTATTATTAACTGTTGGTCACAGGATTTCACTTACTTTGCAAACAAATCAGATAATATGTCATTTGGTGGGCTCCGCCAAGACAAAAATAGCACTCCCCACTTATTGTTGTGCCACCTACCAAATATACCTGTCATAATCCCCATATGGAGACAGACTTATTTGCATTCTAGCGCACTACAACTAGACCAACTCTCGAGTAACTGAGTGTAAAGAAAACCACAGTCATTTGTACAATCACACACCTGGATAATCAATGCACTTGGAACCAAACAATGCTGGTGTTTTTGTTGTTTCTTGTCACAAAAGCATTTTCACTATAGTGGTAAGTAAAGAGATGATTGTTTAGTTCATCTTTGTGTATAGGTTTGAGGTGCTACTATATGTGGAGTGCTGGTATTCCCCTAGGTGTAACCTAGGCCATATCCAGTGCATGCTTACCCCAAAGAGGTTCCCCACCCCTACAGCGTATTGTTCCTTTTCTTGAGGGAAATTTTATAGAAAAAATGGCTGAGTGTCGGAGAGGCCAGGGGGCAGAACCCATTCAATTGTTTGACAATTACTGGAGTTTAGAGTTGGGAGGTCTACCCAGAAAAGGGCAATAACGTACATAGAGTCATCACACAGTTGATTGTCTATCTGATATATTGTTGAGGGTCTCCGTTGGAGCTTGCCCAGTAATGACTTGGTCCCTGCTTTATGTCACCACCCGCAACATCTTTGATAGATACCATTATCTTGTATGCAATATGACTGTAATTTCATGAACTGAATTAGTCGTTTAATGCACAAAAATAGAAAGTGAGATGATTCCAGTCATGGTAGATGTCTTTCTCACTGACAAGTAGTGCCTAATTCAATCTTAATTAGCTGGTAAATAACATATAGGCCTACGTAGGGCAGATTAATGTGATACATATGTAGATGACATATGTACAAGAAAAACCATCTACATTCTACACCATATAAACGACTGGACAACAAACTTTTGAAGGTTCAAAAGAATGTGTTTGTGTCCTGAGTCTGGTCTCTGATATCTATCCATCTTTCCAGGCACTTTGTGGAATAAACCACCTCTTATATGTCTTACACCCATGAATATGGGCTGTTTTAAAACTCCGGGAAGTTGCAGGAACTAATGCATCTTGTCTCCTAGACTGTTGATTATTGGCAGAGCAAGAACTCAATCTATTGCCGCTTCTTCAGGTCTATGCATAGTCAAATATGTAACTTAGGAATATATGTACCAGTTATACATTGTCTAAGATAAGATTAATACATATCACATTACAGCCCCTAAATATATATATAATAGTACATGGAAACAGTGCCTTGAAATACTGTAATTGTATCATGAAAATCATGCTATTCACAACTGAATTATAATGCATATTGCTATAAATTGTATAACTATACATATCAGCATGTAATGACAATATATCATGTCATCATGAAATATGCAGATCCCCAGTCTGCCATCAGGCCTCATGACAGGATTTACCCCAGTAGCGTCCCTATGGGGGGGGGGAACATACCCCCCCCCCCCATATTGGACCTCTGCCCCCAAGGTGCCCCCAATATGGGTGCCACCCCAAGAGAAACGCATGCCGCCTCAGGTGCGCCCCCCCTCCACTCGAGACCCCCTAGTTATACCACTGTAAATTACCCATCTCGGCTTCCCTCAACTAGTTAAACTTGACTTCTCTTAACTACCCTCTGTTACCCCTTCAAAAAATGGCGATAACCCAATGGGGTGTATCTGCCATAGTATGTTAGATCTATTTTGTTACAATTCTGATATCATAATGAAAAATCACATTTAGCATTAATTCATGGATCTTTTAGGAATATGACCTGATCCCTTCTGTATGTGTACTTGTTTTCACACTCTAACTGTAAGAGTAAACATAGACTTACATGACACACGTGCCAAAGCTGCACTTATACCATTCGACACCTCTGTCAGCCAATCACATGCCAGTATTGCAGGGAAATAATTCCCATATTCTTTGTTGTCCAGTTATCCTGTCATGTTTGACTGTTTGTCTCATGGTATAAGCCGGTTAGTCACCATGGGATCAGGAATATATGTTTATCACACCTTAAGCCCTTGGATGATAAATCATATATTCCCTCTCCCGTGGTGAATAACCTATACTTATTTTATTTTCACCTCTGATTGAGTTGTTGAAGAATTAACCTGACTCAGAGACATAGATGTATCTTGTGTGCACAGACAGACAGCTCAGGCAGGAAGGCCTAAAGACAGGTGTAATTAATGTACATATATAAAATATACATGGATATATACATATTGTATATAACACACTTACGCAGTATACTTACTCCACATAAAGAAATTGGCCAGTATGCAAACGGTCTATTATGCCAGTGTTGCAAATGTGGTGCTGCCAATGTAAACACAGTGTCATGGTGTGGTACGGGTCAAATAAGGGTGTTGACCAATTACACATACAGGCTTAATACATTTTCACAGTCTCTGTGAAACTTTCTGTTATGATAGGAGTCCATACCAATCCACACACTTTTTGCCTCTTTAGGAAGTTAATTTCGAACATCACCCAAGTTTCAGTCCAAGTAGCTCTTCAATTTTTATCCGCAGCATTGAAAATATCCTTAAGATGCAATAGCAATTAACCTTTTCTTCCCCTAATTGAATTTTCCTTTCCTTTTCCATTTGTGTTTCGTCTTTCTTGAATTTTAGCCTTGTTTAATCCTCTCATCCTTTTTTCTTTCTTTCTTATTGATTGCTCTCTTTCCTTTTTAAAACTTTTTCTTCAAGTTCCTTTCTTGGATTTCCTATACATTAGCTGCATGGCTGACCAAATTTACCACACCAATGACATCTACTAGGCCTATAGCAACCACTCATTCATATTTTCAGGTGGTGTGTATTTGAAAATGGCTACTTCAGCCATCTACAAAACATTCATCAATCAAAACATTAATGGTAGAATAGGTGACAATAATTTCTGCTGAGATGGGTTTAGTCTGCAATTCCAACTGCATAATGTTGAGTTAGGAACTCATAAAGGAATGGGTGGTAAGAATCTATGCTGAAGTGGGCTAATTAAGTTTACATTTGCAAACATGTATTGAGCAAGAATTTGGTAAGATGCATATTGAATATTTTGTGAAGAGCGAAACCTTATGCCCTGTGATTTTGTGTATAGAAATATTTTCAAAATTGTCAAATTCTACTATAGCAGCAAATGCTCAGGTATCCAAGAAAGGTACTTAAACTTCAGAACTGCAGAATCCTGACTTCAAGCAAAAGTCTAACAGTAGCATAGTGGGCCTAAAGAGACAATTCCTGATATTATTGTAAAGTCGAAACGTTATGCCCTATAGGGATTCGTTCAAAGCTAAAAATTGTTTGTATAGATTTGGAACAATAACACTCCTAACCCTACCATAATGGGCTATCCACACTGATTCCACAGGCATAAATCTGTCAATTTTCATAGCACAATCTGTCTGTAAAATAATCGAAGCATATATCAAAGAATCAATCAGCTAATCAACCAATCAGTCAAGCTATTGATCAAATGATCATTCAGTCTTTTGATCAATCCTTCAATTTGTCCATCAGTCACTCAATTAATCAATCTGTCAATAGATCTTTCTATCTATCTGTCTATTCAAACTCTATAATTTATGCAAGGAAAATGAAAGATTCCATCCATGTCATGGACTTGTCTGCATGTCCTTGATCTCATTGAGCAACTTTATTACACGCAACATCTGCTATACCTAAACTACGATTGAATTTTTTAATGAAAGATAAATATTTCTAAAATATGAGATAATGTAAAACCCTATAAACTGAACCTCTTGAAAGGCTGACATAATAACAAAATGATATTTTGGTTATTCTTAAACTCAATTTCCATAATCGTTATTTGAACTTATTTTGTACAATGTACTAAAAAATTAAGATTCATTCATAAGCTCTGTGTTTACCAAACATGCACAAAATTTATCATTTGGCAATGCATCTTCACTTTAGCAATATCAAATTAATCCAATTTTGCAATTTAAGCTAACATTGTAAATCAGGGATGCAAATTGACCTTGTAAATCACATTAATTGGATATTTGCTGAGTATTTCAAACAAATATGACCATCTGTCTGGTCCAATCCAAATGAGTATGGGCAACAAATTTTTCAAAATGAATATGCCTACACTTATAAACAAGTGCCTTCTGTCGATAGACTTTACATCTCCATCGATTTTAGAAATTTTAAAATTTTAAGTTCTTTATCCCTCATTTTCGAGGAATAATTTTAAGGTTTTTAATATAGCCAGTCAATATGACTGTTCCTATGGACTTTTAATGTGAACTCTCTCAAATCTTAATTTTAATTTTTGCCATTTCCATTTCACTTGTTGTTGTGCAGCACCGGATCTCGGTCATAAAAGCTACATGCTAATGTTTTTTGTTTGTGCCACCGAGCTGAAATAAATATGATTTGATTTGATTTGATTTGAAGTGTTGGAAATAATTATGATAAAATTATATTGATAATCTAATTGACAGTAATAATTTGCTTTTAAAACTGAAATTTGATGACAAATAAGCACATACAGCTTGACAATCTGATTCTGATGGTTATTATATAGAAACTAAACGATTGTCACTGTAAGTTCTCTTGTCAGAAATAGTTTGACAACATGAATTCATATTTGTTTTGGACTTAAAATGGGTTAGTTTGTACCATTCACGTGAGATCAGAATTCCTTTCCTCTTGAATAATATTTACATAAATCAAGGCCTACATGTTTATGAAATTTGTCAAACTGTTGCTTGTTAAACTCGGTTAGTCTAAACAATGTATACTACAATATGGCGGCTGCTCAAGAGTATACACAGACCAAAATACCGTGTGCAAACAAGTCTTGTTATGAGAAGAAAATGCAAAAAGAGAGGAGGCCAGCAGAGGAATAAGGCTTAGCTCAGCTGTCATATGTCTTACCCTAAGTCCTCCAGTGTTCTTAAGATGAGCTCAAGACGTGACAGATTCTTAGATGCTATTCTTTGAGTCTTGGTTCCATCCTTTTGGCTAGATATAAGAGGGGAAGTGGGTGGACTTATATATAAAACAATATTGCAAGCTGAATTGCTGGGCCCTGATTGGTCCAGAGAAGAGCAATATATTTAGATATTGCTCTGTCAGTATTGCGCTACATTTTTACTGCACAAATGGGAGTGCAGGACAATAGACGAAGATTGTGCTGGCCGATAGGGGAAGCACCAAATTTTGTTGACTGCAGAAGCACAATATAACAAGAAATGTTTTCTTTTGTTTTGCAAAAAATCACTCTTCAAGAATGACATCAGTTAAGATGATAATTTTCATTGCAAAAGATGCAAAGGTGACGAGTAAGCAGTATTTAGTTATACCCTATATTATTATACCCAATGTAGTAGGCCTATTGGGTTTTTTGGTACTCAATGGTTTGATGATGGCATTGAATTGTTTACCGCGGTGACTTCATGACATTGCAACATCATCAGCTGAGCTGCCATCTGTGCTCTTGTTGGTTGATGCAACTGTTCGGTAGGCCTATCTATTATGTTCTTTATTAAAATTCAATAATGTAGTTTACAGAAGATCAAATGGTTGTATTTTGCTATTTTGAGATGTACTTCCACTCGGGAAGATATCCTGAGTCCTCAGTACCCACTTGTACTGATGCACTTGTGGGTACAGAGGACTCAGGATATCTTCAACTCCTGGGGTAAATCTCAAATACCACCATACCCATTTGGTCTTATTATGAATTCACCTCAATCATCATCTTGGTTGAGCTATAACCATTTTGATTGGTTTTTCAAATGTCAACCAAAAGATTGATTAGATACTTTTACAATGCACGAAAATATATAGTCAGACTAGGTGTGTTGACCTTCAATCTTACTGTGTTCTGTTACAATTAGCCAGAATCAATACAGAGCACATTGTCTGTACACAGTGAAGCTCCTGCTTCTGTGTTGTAGAAGATGTACAAACAATTTTCATCCACCATGTACACTGTACAGCGTTTGAAGTCTGGTATATAGGCCTATAAATAATGGTTCTTTAGTTTCAGGTGTTCTATGGTCTGTAGTTGTTTTTATTGTCATATTGAGTGACTTTAAATAAACAGCTATCACAAAGAATCACAATGATGAGACGGCATTCACTTTGAAATGTTACAGCTATACACACAGGCTGGAGAGCCGAGACTATCTGATACTTTTGAGAGATATATAATGTCTGACACATGGTATTTTTACATGCGCAGACTAGATCAGTCTATTGACATTCCATCTTAGCTCATCTTAGACTGTTTCTTTATAATCAGTCGAGTCAATACCGCAGGCGCACAGAAAAATACAAGTGGCGAAAATGTCCAGGACATGTTATCTTACAGCTGTGGAAAATATGACCAGCATCCAGGAAGAGCTGAGGCACATTGGCATGTTTTGCATATTTACTAATTTTACTCAATGTTGAAAATGCTGAGCAACTCAGAACTTTGCATGAATATCACCAATGTTATTGAGTTTTTAGAAATCCAAGACTTAAGAGCTTAGAATGCATCTACCTTTTCAAAGCCAGACAACAAAATGTGATGTGTCCATAACTTTCCCAATGTACCCATACCTAGGGGCACATTATATATATATCAATAAAAAGACCATTTATGCACTCTATGTGCTCTAGATATTGAATGCAAGAAGTATCTAATTATTTCTACAATGCAAAATGACATGTCTCACATTGATATAAATCTACCATCTTTTTAAAAGGAAAGATGGGACCAATGGTGACATCACTGATATGCCCTCTCATCATAGAATGACATTATTACTCATTTTCCTGTGGGCTGTAACAAATTCAACACAGCCACATACCAACCCCATCATGTCTGAAGAAAAATATATCTATGCTTTTAAAAAAACCACAAAAGATTATAAGATCACAAGTCCTTGATTAGACTGACTTGTCATCCGTGACCACCTTTCTCCTCAAATAATATTTCTTTAAAGGGCACTTTTCTCCCCGACAAAAGCCTGCACCCTTACGATCGAGAGACGTACCACTTCATAACTGCAGAAGTGGTGGTCTTACCAGCGGTATAAAACCCCTGTTGTAGGATCAACTTGCTGTATGGGACTGCCTTCCTCCCACACTAAGTAGTATTTTAGTGCATTTTGCGCCCCGGTGAGAGAGTGCCCTCATGCGAGACCGATTCATGACTGCATATGGGGAGGTTTCATAACACAGAAACCATTTTATAACATAAGAACACGTTGAATAAACTAAAACTGTACACTTTCTAGATCTACCATCACTGTAGCAAGAAGCACATCCACAAGCAAGATCAGACATCTCAGATGCTGTGATTTGTGAGGTCTTCTATAGCTGTAAGAGCTATCTCTCCAGAATCTAGCCCATCAGGACATCACACATTATAGCATCTAGACCCAGGGACTATTTTAGTCTATTTATGTCAACTCAGGTTAATGGCTAGTCTGATCCGGGGGCCTTCAGCTGCTTATTTTCACTGCAATGGAAAGTAAAGAGATGTAATACAATGCAAAACGCCTTACACAAAGGGTCATTTATCTATGCAAGTCATTCACTCAAGCACTTCTGGGTGAAGATTGTTTCGTTCATCTCTGTGTATAGGTTTGTGTGTCTGTGCTGTGATGGGATTCCCCTAAGAGTAACCTGGGCCACATCCAGTGCATGCTACCCCCAGGAGCTTCCCCATCCCTACAGCCTATTGTTCCCTTTCTTGAGGGAAATTCTACAGAAAAAGGGCATGCCTGAGTGTCAGATAGGCCAGGGAGCAGAACCCATACAATCGTTTGACAATAACTGGAGTTTAGAGTGGGGAGGTCTACCCTGAAAAACGGCAATAACGTACATAGAGCCATCACACAGTTGATTGTCTGTCTGATATATTGTTGAGGGTCTCAGTTGGAGCTTGCCCAATAATGACTTGGTCCCTGCTTTATGTCACCACCCCGCAAAGGCGAGTGTACCTTTCCTTGCCCCTGGCTTACCATTGGTAAAAAGAACATCTTTGATAGATACCATTTATCTTGTATGTAATATGACTGTGATTTCATGAACTGAATTGGTCGTTTAATGCACAAAACTAGAAATTGAGATGATTCCAGTCATGGTAGATGTCTTTCTCACTGACAAGTAGTGCCTAATTCAATCTTAATTAGCTGGTAAATAACATATAGGCCTACTCAGGGCAGGTTAAAGTGATATGTATGACACATGTACAAGGAAAAGCATCTACACGATATAAACCACTGGACAACAAACTTTTCAAGGTTCAAAAGAATGTGTTTGTGTCCTGAGTCTCGTCTCTGATATAAATCCATCTTTCCAGGCACTTTGTGGAATGAACCACCTCTTATTTGTCTAACACCCATGAATATGGACCATTGTCTCTGTGAAATAGTGTCGTTACTAGTTGTACTAGGATATAGATTGTGTTGGTGTTTTTTATAGTATGTCTTTCGTTTTTGTTTTCCAAATTCTCTTTGAAAGAAAAGCTGTACATTTGATCCTTTGTCCCTGGGTGTCTAACCTGTTTGTCAAACTGGAAAACTGTCTCATGTGTGCATTTGTAAGTTTAACTGAACTATTAGCCTGTTTGATCTTTCACAAAATCCATATATATCACATCTTTGTGTTGGTGAATAAATTAAGTCTGGGGAATTTAGTATACTGTATCACATTACTGCAAAATAATGTTGATCTGCAGTCTACTATGAACCCTCATGACAGGATGTACCAAAGATCCTCTCATAAATTTTGTTCCCCCAGTTGAAACCCTGTTATCTTCAGACAACTCCCTTTAACTTCTGCCATCCTCAACTTACCTCATTTGCCCTCACCTAGCCTCAAATTTTCTCAACTACCCTCCGCTTCCCTCAACTACTATCAGCTTCTCGCAACTTAACCACATTACAGCTAAGCTTGCCTTCTCTCAACAAAACTCACCTTCCCTCAACCAAACTGGGCTTCCCTCAACTTAACTCTTTTCCCTCAACTAATTAAACTTTGCTTCTCTCAAGTACCCTAAGTTACCCCATCATTAAACAGCGGTAACCCTATGGGGATAAGATTGTATCGGGCAATGAGCCCTGCCATAGTACCATAGAATGAGGTAAAGTTGGCAATCCGGAGAAAAGATGGCACGTTTTTTTACCCACATAATTGAAGAAATGCCTACTTTCCTCACTGATACAGGTATCTTTGGCAAAGTTGCCATACTTGTCAGTGAGGAAAAGCTGACATTACTTTTCTGCCATTAAGTGGGTCAAAATAGCTTGCCAACTTACCCCGGATTGCCAACTTTACCCTGTTTTACGGTATGTTAGATCAATTTTGTTCTGATAAAATGTTTAAAATCACATTTAGTATTAACTCATAGATCTTTCAGGAATATGACCTGATCCCTTCTATGTATTTTCACAATAACTGTGAGAGTAAGTATATATAGACTTACATGACGCATGTGCCGAAGCTATATTTATTCTATTTTCACCTGTGATTGAGTTGATGGAGAATTAAGCTGACTCAGAGGCACAAATGTATCTTTTGTGCACAGACAGCCCAGGCAGGAAGGGCTCAAGACAGGTCTACTTAATGTAAATATATATATTATACATGTATATATACATATTGTATATAACACACCTACGCAGTATGCTTACTCCTAATAAAGAAATTGGCCTGTGTGCAAACGGTCTATTATGCTAGTGTTGCAAATGTTGTGCTGCCAATGTAAAAGCAGTGTCATGGTGTGGTATGGGCCAAATAAGAGTGTTAACCAATTACATGTATGGGCCTAATACCCTTTAAAAATCTCTGTGAAACTTTCTGTTATGAAAGGAGTCCATTACAAACCACATGCTTTTTGCCTCTTCAGGGCTATCATACTCAATAGTTAATTACACTTATGTCAAAGCAGAAAGACAGCACTAAGGTATATTTTAATTTCGAACATCACAGTAGCTTTGTAATTTTTGTCTGGAGCATTGAAAATATGCTAAAAAGGTAATAGGAATCAAACTTTTTTCCCCTAATTGAATTTTCCTTTCCTTTTCACATTTGTGTCTCTTCTTTCTTGGATTTTGGCCTCGCTTTATCATCTCATCCTTTTTTCTTTCTTTCTTATTGATTCTTCTCTTTCTTTTCAAAAACTTTTCTGCAAGTTCCTTTCTTAGATTTCCTGTATATTAGCAGCATGGCTGACCAAATTTACTACATCAATGAAATCTACTATATACTATGGCAGGGACTGTTCTATAAACTTGTAGCCGCAACCAATGCAAACCACTCATTCATCTTTGCAGGTTTCGTGTAATTGAAGATGGCTTCTTTACAGGAATTCGTTTTGAAGTTGACTTGTGATACACTGGAATCAATGAAATTGGCTGTAGGTGACGTATGGTAGAAAGCTACTCATGTATGACCAATGTCCATTCAATTTTATGTGTATTTTGGAGCTGAGAAGAAAACAGCATTTCTGACAGTTTTTCCAGTTTATTTCAGTATATTGCAAAGGTATAAACAAAACAAAACTGTGATAATTCGTATATCACAAATTTTGAATAATTTGTGTAATCCCTGTCAATCATGAAGTACACATGCTTGTTTGATTGGTCAGAAATCACTGATGGGCAGGGCAACATTTATGAGAAAGGCTTGACTGAGACTGGACTTGAGCAAACCAGATCGCATTTTGTAAATGTTCAATCAGCTCTGCATAATTATGCTTTATTGTATAGACAGGTTGCATAGACTGCTTTTATAGATAGTATAGATAGATAGTATAGATAGATAGGATAGATAGATAGGATAGATAGATAGGATAGATAGATAGTATAGATAGATAGTATAGATAGATAGTATAGATAGATAGTATAGATAGATAGTATAGATAGATAGATAGATAGATAGATAGATAGATAGATAGATAGATAGATAGATAGATAGATAGATAGATAGATAGATAGATATATGATTGATAGATTGATTGGTTGATCGATCAATTGATTGATTGATTGATTGATTGATTGATTGAATGATTGAATGATAGGAAGGTCTTGCGGTAGATCAGAATCATTATGCTTTAAAATATGCGGTCTGGACTTGTGAAATGCGGGCAATTGGGACCACTTGATAAAACATTGGCTTCAACAAGAGCTAACAAGACAGGTATTATGGTAGACAGCTTATTTCCAGTATTTCACTGTTTCTGTTTGTTTTTGACATGTTTCATGGTCAGCTCTCTCTCTTCATTTTTCTGTTAGTAATCTTTCATGCTTGAGCAGGCCTCATTTTGTATCTACCACACGTCATTTGTGCACCATACATCACGATCTTAAATGTGCTTTTCTAAATAAATCATCTTTGAATTATTTTTTCTGCACCAAGACTTTGCAGGATTATTTCCTCATACAATGCCCACCAATTTCCAAGAAAATATGCAAATTTAACTGATTAGTCCGTGGACAGTCATCAAAAGCCATCAAAACACAATTTCACCAACTTTCAATCTCCACAAGTCAACTTCAACGCGAATTCCTGTAAGCAGCTGCACAATGTTAATTCATCAATTGAAACATTAATGATAAAATATGTGACAACAATCCATATGGAGGTGGGTTAAGTCTGCAATTCCGACCTCACAATGTTGAATTAGGAAACTCATAATAGAATCGGTGATAAGAATCCATGCTGAAGTGGGCTATGTCTACATTTCCAAATGTGTATTGAGCAAGAATTTGGTCAGAAGCATATTGAATATTTTGTGAAGGGCGAAATCTGATGCCCTGTTATTTTGTGTATAGAAAAAGACACAGAAACTTTAGAACTTCAGAATCCTGACTTCAAGCCAAAGTCTAACAGTAGCAGAGTGGGCCTAAAGAGACAATTCCTGATATTATTGTAAAGTCGAAATGTTATGCCCTATAGGGATTCGTTCAAAGCTACAAATTGTTTGTATAGATTTGGAACAATAACACTCCTAACATGGTAGGATATGGGCTATCCACACTGATTCCACAGGCATAAATCTGTCAATTTTCATATCACAATCTGTCTGTCAAATAATCGAAGCATACATCAAAGAATCAATCAGCTAATCAACCAATCAGTCAAGCAATTGATCAATTGATCAAATGATCATTTATTCTTTTGACCAATCTTTCAATTTGTCCATCAGTCCAGGCCCGTAGGCCGCCCTGTGGCTGGGGGGTGATGACAGAGACGAAAGTGGAACAGAGTGAAGGCGGGGGTGTGGGGGCCGCTCTGGGCCCCTAGAAACCAATGGTTTTCAGATCCTCTGAGAAGAATTCTGAGTGGTTTTGATGATAAAAATTGATGCTGCACAGAATGAAATTGTTACATCAATTTTTGTAATGTTGGACTTTCACACGTGATGGATCAATTAATTGATTGGTTTATTTGGTATCAGAGAGTATTATAAAACAATATATATGTATATAACACTAGCCAATAGGGCCTGATAGTGGAACTCTCCTTTTTGCTGCTCTCCGACGTCCCCGCACACATTAAAACTTTTTCCTGAAACAAGCCGCCATTTTGTACCATTGCGAGTTGCATGATGGAGCTTGTATTCTGGGGTCCATAACACACTTTAATCAGCCTGACAACACTGGGTTAGCCCAACCGAGTCAACTTCTGGACCTAATCCATGGATCCCACTATACTAGTTTTACGATACATAGCTGTGGAAGTGTGTTGGAGCTTGGAAAACCCGCCCAATGTTTCCGAAATATTTTTGTGCGTAGGGGTCAGACTTTGTTCCTTAATTTTTATTTTTTACCTTGGGTGGAACTCCTTGGCCAGTGGGAGGGTGACCCATCACCCCCTTACCCCCTCCCCCCTAGCCTACGGGCCTCCAGTCACTCAATTAATCAATCTGTTAATAGATCTTTCTATCTACCTGTCTATCCAAACTTTATAATTTATGCCAGGAAAATGAAAGATTCCATCCATGTTATGGACTTGTCTGCATGTCTTTGATCTCATTGAGCAACTTTATTACACACAACATCTGCTATACTAAAACTACAATTGGATTTTTTTCTGAAGCAGAAATGTTTCTAAAATATGATATAATGAAAAACCCTATGAGCCGAACCTCTTGAAAAGGCTTACATAACAGCAAAATGATATTTTGGTTATTCTTAAACCCAATTTCCATATACGTTATTTGAACTTACTTCATACAATGTACTAACAAATTAAGATTCATTCATAAGCCCTGTTGTTACCAAACATGCACAAAATTTATCATCTGGCAACGTATCTCTATGCACTTCAGCAATATCAAATTAATCCAATTTTGCTATTTAAGCTAATATTGTAAATCAAGGATGCAAATTGACATTGTAAATCACATTAATTGCACATTTGCTGAGTATTTCAAAGAAATATGACCACCTGTCTGGTCCAATCTTAATGAGCATGGGCAACCAATTTGTCACAATGAATATGTCTTTAGTCTATACTAATAAAGAGGTGTGGGAAATAATTATTATGAAATTATATTGATAGTTATGTAATTGACAGTAATACTTAGCTTTTGAAACTGAAATTTGATGATAAATAAGCACCTACAGCTTGACCACCTGATTCTGATGGCTATTATTTGAAAATAAACGATTGTCACTGTAAGTTCTTTTATCAGAAATAGTTTGACAACATGTGTCCAAATTTGTCTTGGTCTTAAAATGGGTTAGTTTATACCATTCACCTTAGATCAGTATTCCTTTCCTCTTGGATAATATTTACATAAATGAAGACCTACACATTTATGAAAATTTTCCCAACTGATACTTGTTAGACTTGGCTGGTCTACGCAATATATACTACAATATGGTGGCTGCTCAAGAGTACACACCGTCCTAAATACTGTGTGCAAACAAGTCTTGTTATGAGAAGAAAATGCAAAAAGAGAGGAGGCCAGCAGAGGAATAAGGCTTAGCTCAGCTGTCATGTGTCTTACCCTAAGTCCTCCAGTGTTCTTAAGATGAGCTCAAGACGTGACAGATTCTTAGATGCTATTCTTTGAGTCTTGGTTCCCTCCTTTTGGCTAGATATAAGAGAGGAAGTGGGTGGACTTATATGTACAACAATATTGCAAACTGAAATGCTGAGCCCGGATTGGTCAAGAGATGTGCAATATATATTTTTTTTGATATTGCACTTTCACTATTTGACTGCATTTTTACTGTACAAAAGATTATGTGAGCAATCGAGAAAGCATCAGATGTTGTGTCATTTAGCAGCACAAGGTAATAAAAATTGTTTTATTTTGTTTTTGTTTTTCAAGAATGACCTCAGACTGGATGATGATTTTTATGACATAAGAGTAACCAGTACTTGGTTATACACCATAATGTTTGTAATACCACATTCATAAAAACAATGGATATGACCCATGTGGTATATTTGTTGTATATTTAATGGTTTTCTGTTGTTTAATGATGTCTCATTGCATGGACGTCATGATTGGCTGATACAGCTGATGAGTATAGATCAACTGAGTGAAGTTTAGTTTTCTTTTGAAATACATACTGGGGTATAAATAAGAATAAATGGTGGTATGGTGGTATTTTGAGAAGTACCTTCACTCTTGAAGAGTTCCTGAGTTCTTTGTATGTGTACCCACGAGTGTGTGCATCTCAAAATAACACATAACAACCACTAAGTCTTATTATAATACCTCAATTATTATCTTGGTTGAGCTATAACCATTTTGATTGGTTGGTCACATGTCGTCCAATAGATTGATTACCACAGTCAATCTGTTTTTAGAGTGCAGCAAATATTTATTTCCATCAGCTGACTGAGACCTTTCAGACGTTTGAGTTATCTGTAGTCATCTTAGATACATTTACAATGCACGACAAAAAATAGTCAGACTCGGTGTGTTGACCTTCAATCTCACTGTGTTTCCTTACAATTAGTCAGGATCAATACAGAACACATTGTATGTACATAGTGAAGCTCCTGCTTCTGTGTTGTAGGAGATGTATCAACAATTTTCAGCCACCATGTTCAACGTCTTTTTTTAAGTCTGGCATATAGGCCTATAGATAATGTTTCTTAAGTTTGAGGTGTTCTATAGTCTGTAGTTGTTTTTATTGTCTTATTGAGTAACTTTAAATAAACTGCTATCAGAAAGAATCATAATGATGAGACGGCATGGACTTTGATGTTCTCACTGTTTCCGAGTGCTACAGCTATACACACAGGCTGGAGAGCCAAAACTATCTTATACTTTGAGAGATACATATGCAGTCCCTGAAACATGGTATCTATACATGCACAGACCAACATAGTCTATTGACATTCCATCTCAGCTCATCTTAGACTGTTTCTTTATAATCAGTCGAGTCAATACCGCAGGCGCACAGAAAAATACAAGTGACAAAAATGTTCCAGACATGTTATCTTACAGCTGTGGAAAATATGACCAGTATCCAGGCAGAGCTGAGTCACATTCTCATGTATTTACTATTTTTATTCAATGTTGAAAACACTGAGCAACTCAGAATTTTGCATGAATATCACCAATATTATTGAGCTTAAATCGAAGACATAAGAGTTTAGACTGCACCTATATACTCTTTCACAGCCAGACAACAAAATGTGACATGTCAATAACTTTCAAAATGTGCCCCAACCCAGAGGCACATTAGGAGATCAATAAAAGACCATTTTTACACACATCAATTTTTTTCCGGGCAGTAAGAAATTCAACAATGATCACCTACATACCAAACTCTTCATGTCTGAAAGAAAATTTAGGCGTTTAAAAATACCAGTAAAGATTATAAGATCACATGTCTTTTATCAGACTGACTTGTCATCCATGGCCACCTTTCCTTTCAAATGATATTTTTTTAAAGTGCACCCTTTTCCCTGAAGAGAGCCTACACCCTCACGATCGAAAGAACACTTCATAGCTGCAGAAGGGGCGGTCTTACCTGCTTTATTTAAGACCCCCTGTTTTAAGACCAACTTACCTTATGTGACCGCCTTCCTCCCACACTAAGTGATATTTTAGTGCATTTTGTGCCTCGTTGAGAGACCGTACCCTCATGAGAGACTGATTCATGACTCGGAAGGGGCAGTTTTATAACACAGGGACCAAATGTTGTATAACACAGGACCACGTTGAAGAAACTAAAACTGTACACTTTCTAGATCTACCAGCACTGTAGCAAGAAGCACATCCACCAGCATCAGATATCTCATCAGATGCTGTAATTTCTGTAGTCTTCTATAGCTGTAAGAGCTATCTCTCCAGAATCTTGCCCATCAGGACATCACACATTATAGCATCTAGACCCAGGGACTATTCTGGTCTATTTATGTCAACTCAGGTCAATGGCTAGTCTGATCGGGGGGCCTTCAGCTGCTTATTTTCCCACGTAAATCCCACAGATTCTCACTACAACAGCATTAGGGGGGACCTCCCCCCCCCTCTTGTGCTATCGGGACTTACCCCCGGGCAGATTTAGGCTGTCTTCTAAAGCATCCATTAGCAATCCCTCTGGACCCAGCTCTGTCATATCAAACAAGGAGCTAAGCCTTTTCCAGTCTTTTTTCCACTGTTTCTAACCTTATCTTAGCCTTTCCCAGCCTCCCCAAGTGGTGTAACAACAAGAAAATCACAGAATAACTGCATTTATATTGAGCTGGGATGAAGAGCTAAAAAATAAATTATAAATTCAAATTCAATATATAGGTCTTCTAGAAAAAAAAAAGAAGCAATGGGTGGATGATTGGCATGGATGGATGATTGGGACTTTATGTTCTGTATTTATGCACTTGGTTGGGTAATTAGAACAAGAGGAGGACACAACAATGAGGCGACTGATGATTGAAACTGCTTTTACACTTGAAAGCAAGAACATGTACCAACGTCACACACAAAATCTAATGCTCACAATAAATACGATGCTGACTCGATTTTTTCCATTCAGACAGCCATGTACTGATTTGAGAGAAAAAAGAAACTGAAATGTTGCCTCAATCATTTGTATTCTTACATGCAGTTAGATTACAGGGTCCTCGCTCAGTATTAGGACACTGGGCTTCTAATCCCCGGGGGTGGACCAAGGGTTGGACCCTGAGTAAAACTGTGGGACCTGGGGTTGGACCCGGGGTTAGAAACCCATGTTAGACAGAATCTGATGTTTCATCCAGTGCCAAGAGTGCACCTCACCACAATGCCTTTATGTACAGTTGCCCCTGCATTATAAGACCGCCCCTCCTGTGGTCATGAAGCGGTCTCTTGTGCGGGTGCGGTCTCTCATCCAGGTGCATAATGCGCTAAAATACTACTTAGTGTAGGAGGAAGGCAGTCACATAAGGCCAGTCGGTCTTACAACAGGGGGTCTTATGTCGCAGATACCACTGTACCTTGGTCCCTGCTTGCTTATTAAGTCTTGCAAGTGCATAAATACAAGACGTAAAACTGTAGGACCGACAAGGCCTACATAATCATAAATCGTATTTTCTTGCAAGACTAAAATGGGCAGTAATCATTCTATTTGCTTATGTCTTGCATAATGGCTCGTCTTCCACTAACAACATGTAATTACCCAATCTTGTCATATGCTGATGGCTTAGTCCCTCCTGATTTGCTGTCTATCAAACCTGGCAAAACATACAGTTTGTTATGAATAGTCTAGTGTTGATATTGCTTTCTTTTTTTAAGAAGTGTAGGCCCTATTGCTATAACAGTTTCCAACACAATTTTCATTGTGAATCTTTCTTTGCTGATTAAGACCATCTTCAAAAACAGTCAAAAATTGTACTACCTGTCCATTTTGTTCACATTCTGATAACAGTTTCGATTAATGAAATAATTTATTGTGTCTGCATTAGTTTGTAGTCAGTAAATTAATCTCCTGAAGGAGAGATTAATTAATAATATATATGTTGAAAAAAAACAATATACGACATGCATTACATTAGTTACCTCCGGCATCATACCAAACAAGCTTGATAGATTGCTAGATATGTTAAACGCGGCCCTCTAAACCCAGCTCTGGGCGTTTCACGAGGGCTGATTGATGAGATGGGACAGAGAGCTGGAGTCCTCAACATGCAACACATTTAACCCATGTGAGGGATCGTTTACTTACGCAGCACAGACACTGATACAGGGGCTGCCAATTTAACGTTTCATCCGAATGACAACCAGCTGGTTTACTTTTAAAGAAGGTCCACTGAGTTGCATGGAGGACAAAATGTAACACACTGAGTTGCAAACCTGGCTATCAGATAGATAATTGGCCACTGAAGAAAACTCCCTATTTGGGCAGAAGAAAAGACCTCCTGGCCGCAGAGAAATTCATTGCATCTGTTTATGTGCCTGGAAAGAGGAAACTGCCTAAATGTGGCAATTCAGACAATTTAGCCTTTTTTGTAAGCAGCCAGCAGAATTTGGTATACAGCAAACTGGCTTTATGCAAATGGTATGCTGTGTACAAGCCCATTTCTCAGATCACACTCAAAACAAGCTCACTTGCTCTGTGTACTTCGAAGATGGGGGATTTGAGCTGGTGTTGCAGCTGTGTATGGAGAACAATTTGCCTGTTAAAAAGGTAATTCAAACTGGCATGCGAGTAGAAGAACAGAAAGTCAGATCTTGCTAATCAATGCAAGAATACTCAAAATAGAAAGAAGGCGATGACATGCCCCCCATTTGTCAAAAATAAATACACATATGCCCAATATATTTATATTATTGAGACATTAATCCAAATAACAAAATGTTCCTCAGCTTGAAAATTAATTTCTGAAAAACGTCCTTCCCCCTCTCCCCAAGAACAGGACAACTGCTAACAACTTGGCTGCCTCAAAATACTCCAAATTTACTTTAACTTATTATAGGTCCTGGGTTTGATATTATCACCTACATGTGAACAAACAAAGACATTATAATGTATTCATAAGTTTTGTTGAACAATTCAGTACAATAAAACATATAAAGACCGACTGAGTCATCTGGGCAATCGACTATTTCCCTCAAGGGTTCGAGTATATTTCCCCCAGCCTTTGCCATCATGAAATAGTTTACACATACACACCCTTGCGGGAAAATTTGTAATAGATCTGATGACTGACCGGAAGATAAGTCTGTAATTGTATAATATACAGCCATACGAAACCAAAAATTAAAATATTGCTTTCATAATATACAATTCACATGAAGGACTCTGAACTGTAAAATTTGAAATTTTGAGTCAGCCTAAATATTTGAGTGAGATGGCTGCACAATTCGTTTTAGCTAACATAGCTTGTTGTTTTCAGTTATGACGGTATTTCCATTGTCATAACGTAAAACAACAAGTTATGTCAGCTCAAAAAGAATTGTGCAACCGTCTCACTCAGTCATTTGAGCGGACTCAAAATTAAAATTTTACAGTGTGGTCTCAGGATGAAGATACTAAATGAATACACTTAGCAAGGTGCCAAAAGCAACAGTTACTTGGAATAATATGGGCGAACCCTCCAAAGGCTCAGAATAAATAGTATTGTGGCACCCTAGCCATAATACCGCCCACTCAGGCATTAGCGGACAATTGGGTGTTTGATCCCTTCTTACCAAGAACACTGATTTGCTGCCTTCAAGACAACACTATCATTATTGTGATTACAAGGCTCTACGCTCTACAGTCAGACAAGGATTTGTCGGCCATAAAGGTTAAGCAAATTGCTAAGGGACCGTTCAGAATTTATGACTGGGGGGGGGTGGGAGTTTTGGCCGAGGGGGTACTAACTTTTCACACGTGTTTCAAGGGGGGGTATACATTTTTGACAACACTTCCGAGGGGGGGGGGTAAGAAATTTTAACAAAGAAAAAATGTTAAAAAACACGCATAACCTCATTTTATTTGGACTTTTTTACGCGCAATAGTCCGCGAAATGACGCCAATCTGTACGCGTGGCTGTGTATAACAGTATATATATGTGTGTATTGCTTTGTATGTCGAGGGGGGGTACTAAAAATATGCGAGAAACCTAAGGGTGGGGTACTAAAAATCCGCAAGAAACTCAAGGGGGGGTATTAATTTTTGGCGGGGACTTCCAGCAAAACTCCCACCCCCCCCCCCCGATTCATAAATTCTGAACGGTCCCTAAGACCAGTTTTTGCCGATAACGGTAGCTAACATATATCTTGTTGTCATAAGTTTGATAAAGTAAAGTAAAGCTTATTTCATTTGCAACCATACATTGAAATACATTACAATATGACAATGAGCTATATATAATGTATAATATAAAATTAAAATTTATAAAAAAATGTAAATAAATCGAAACTATTATTAAAAAATATACAATTGTGATAAAATTGAAATTTTAAAGCATATCACAAGTTATAAATTAAAATTTCAAAAACACATAATAGACTAGTGGAAAAAAAGGCATAAAAGCAAGTTATAGTATAGTATAGTATAGTTTATTTATTAAAGTCTCACGTCATCAGATACAATAAAAACAAGGTTAAAAACAATTGGGATGACCCATTCTCAACAGAATTATGAGAGACTAAAAACGAGATAAAAACATATTATTCTTTAGATAAAAACAATAATCTTTGATTTAAAATCATATCACAGGCTTTGGCAACATAATGACTAAGAGTATTATTACAAAAGAGCACCACAAAATTTATCACAATTACCTAAATTATCAAACCCGTCAATTGATTGTCTGGCATGATTATACAGTTCTTCTCTTATAGCATTATAACATCTGCATTCAGTGATAACATGAATTTCATTTTCAATACTGTCTTCACAAAAATAACATTTTCTCTGACTTTCTTCTAAACCAATATACCTGCCTGTTTCTATTCTAATTGGGGCAACCCCACATCTGAACTTTGCATACGCACTCCTATGCTTCCTAGAGAAATTCTGCTTGACATAATGCTCTACTCCATACTCAGACTTAAACAATCGATATGTGCGCAGTTTATTACGCCCAGTACTGTGTGCACTTTCTATTCTATTCAGATTGGTTTTCCATTCCTCTGTGTACAATGTTTTTAACTTTAAATTGACATTGGTGACTACACCTCTGACATTTTCTACATATTCATCATAACAAAAACCTTCATCAATACTGCTGAAAATACCTCTGGCTCGCTTATACCATGTACAAAGACTTGGCAAATTTTTTGCCCACACAAATACACGTTTATTAAGCCTACTGTTGTCAAGGTTAATCTCTCTGCACCACAGGCGTGCAACACATACTCCAATACGCTGCTGGGGAAAATCCCAGCCCATCTCGCCCTGTACTGCTACATTAGGTGTATATTTACCAACACCAAGAAAAAATCTTGATGCTCTCATCTGCACAGCATTAATACAAGAGTAACTTTTGGTACCCCATATTGCGGCACCATAGTTAATAACAGACTGAACTAACACATCATACAAACGAGTATATACATCATACGGCATTCCACCACAGGCTTTAAACTTCGCAATCAGTAAACCCAATGCTCTACCAGCTGATTGAGCTACCATCTTAGCAGTCACATCATAATCTAAATGTTCCATGTTATATGTTAAAATTTCTAATGCAGTAAGGCAAAAAGCTGTCAGCATAACGATTTGTGCGGCACATCAAATCTGTCCCTGCTATATACATCAAATCTGTCTCTGCTATAACTTACAAACAACAGGCTTTGTTGGCTCAAAGGAATTGTGCAACCATCTCACTCAATCATTTTAGCTGACTCAAACAATGCAAACACTGTGTCAATGATTTAGGTAATATCAATACTCTTACAGGCTGGTAACTATTACATGATTAGAAACATTTAACACGTCGTCTGAGAATCAATACTTCCACAAGTGGTTTGTTTTAAGATGTTTAGCATTGACTTAACATCACCCGTCTCTTGGGTCATGTACAGGCGACACTGTAACTGTAAGTAACTCAATGTCAAATCAATTATTGGTGCATTTGCTTTCAAGAACAACTGCATAAAATATTGAAAGACAATCTTGTTTTTGTTATAAATCAAATGAATTGCATTAAATAAACTGGATAAAAGTGCTCACACAACCTTGATTGGTGGAATGAATGTTTCAATTGCAGATGCCAAGCTCTTGCACACAACCCCATGCCTCAGGATTAGGCGTTCAATACTTGAAGATTATGAATACACAGAACTAATTTAATGGCAAGAATGTGTTATTGGAAGAGTGGCATGCACGTTCTAAAACCAACCTTTTTAATCAATTCAACTTGGAGTATGCAAACAGAAATATGGGAGGGAACCAATAACAAATGAAACCATACGGCCTAAGATTGCTTTGTCAATATTGGCTTTATAGAAACAAAGGTAATGTAACTCAAATGACTATATCCCTTCACAGAGCAGATATATTATGTTAGTCCAATGAAAAACGCCCACATGCATGATTATCACCAAGTTTTGAACAGATTTTACAAATATAGAGCCCACCGAGTAATATAGCACTGCGCACTGAAATTACTGAATGAGGTTTTACCGTAAAATTAATTGATTGACAAAAGGAGAGGAAACACAAGTTTCTAAAATACATGACATCAGTTCCAAATTCTCTCTAAAAAAATAGTGATCGTGGGAACGAAACATTTTTGCTATGTGTCTTACAAATCAAATTGGTCTTGTGGACCACAATTTTGGTCTTGATAATAAAAAATTTGTCACTTCTTTACCATTTTCTTGGTTATGACAATTGATCTTCCCTTATAGCCAATGTAAGATCAGTTGTCTGTAACGAATACTCATTAAGAGTGAAGATACCATTAATTTTTAACCGTGTGGTCCAAATATCATAATCCACCAATAATTATTGTAAAAGACAATCGATCAGAAATGTTGCTATTTCTTTCAACATTTCTTCTTTTATTTGATTTAATTTAGGACATGGTAGACATACATGTGACATAATATTCACACTTTTGTCCACTGTACATAAATTACATCAAATATCGGTCCTACCTAGATTGCATATTTTTATTTTACTTTTTGTAACATGGTAACTGACATACAGCAAATCTTATTCCGTCTTCTCCCAATGTACACACTGCTCAGAACTAGTAGAAATCACTCCATTTTAGAAGAAACTCAATATCTACCAACAGCCTGTCAGTCAAGAGAGAAACTGTCACAGCACCAAGGGAGCAGACCACCCAACTCCAGAGTTGCTGTCTAGTTGATCTACTCCTCCCTAGGGGCGCTGAAGCATCTCACACACTTTGTGGCTCCCTCCTTTGGAAACGCCATGCGTGAGACAGACTCAGCAAGCAGAGAAGCAGACGACTGAAGCTTTTGTCTCTTTTAGTTTTCTTGTTGGAGCGGAATAACGAACAACGTGGATGTGTTGAGATTGAAATTGCAAAGTGAGGCGAAAACCACAGAGGTGATTTACTTCAAATTAGCATCTTGCAGATTATCTGTCGAGTGTGAATTTTTTCACCAAGTGTAAAATTTCGTCTGGCAAGCCTCTGGGTTGTGAGGCATCATCAAAACATTCAAGTTGGTAGGTTTGCTGTAGTAACAATCTAAAAGTTAACTAAAACATTGGCAGAACGAATATTTAGATGCGGCAAGATATCATGTGGAAGCTGCTACTGTGGCAGATGTCATGGTTTTAAAGCACATCTTCACCTGAAATGGCATTATTTGCTTGGAACTATTTAAAATTATTTTTCATCTCTGACTTGCTATAGATTGTTTTACAACAATAACTTAGTTTTCTCAATTGCACAATACACTCACACAGTTAATTTATAGGTCCTTTCCGAGACAGAAAATAGAATATGCACAATACATGAGTTAGAAAATCCAAATTGAAGTGAAAACTATTGCTGAATTAGTAAAACTCCAAAGATGAAATTTCTTGTGTAAAGAGCTTTTGAAATTGTCTCAATATGTTTGTACAGTTCTGATATATTTTTCGATTTTTAATTATCCATGATGATCTTCCGTGTTGCTTGAGCTCCATTTCTCAGTCGATTTCTGTCTCTGAATTGACTGCTTCTGTTACAGCTACAAAAACAGCTGCTGTTGATCCGGCTCAGCCGAGCTGTTTCTGATGCTAATGATCAAGATATTATCTGCCACATGGATCAGGGAGACATCCCATGCAATATTAGCTATAATTAGGAATCATGTGATGTCTCCAAAGTCTATTTATGAGCACTGCCTGTAGATTCCAGATAGCAAATATGGCTCTGGGTCACATAGCTTTTTATTTGCAGTGTTTGCTTATCTCAGCATCTTCTGGGTAATGGTCATTGGCCTTTCTGTGTTACTGGATAACGTAAAATATTTTTTGTAAAAGTTACAACTGACAAGATTTTACTTTTATGAAAACTTTATTTATAAGATTTCCTCCTGGAGATTTTCCACGTCGAAAACACCCATTGTTTATTTAGAATTCATGGCTGAGAATTGTTATGCTGTAAGTGTGTCGGAAGTTTGTTTGAGTTTACAGTTTCTAAAGTGAGATTATACATGTTCACTAGATGTTTACATTAACATTGGTTGCAGACTGTAATTCGTTTTTTTTTTTCAGGAAGAAATGAAATTGTTTAGGAACATGATTTCATGTAATTTATAATACAGTAAACATACTTGCAAATGTTGTTATCTTTGACATGACATGTAAATTTCGCAGTGCCATGGATAGTTCTATAATGGACGTGATGGTGCTGCCATATAGTTGGGGACAGATTGTATCTTTTGCTGCATGCATCTGAGGTTGTCTCTGATGTGAGAATTGCCAATATCAAACAGAATCTGAAACATGGCTGCACAGTTTTCAGATATGGGCAATTTGGTAACCTTACTGACACACTCATGTATGGGGCTAATTATAGCTCACTTGGACAGAACTTTTGATGTCCCAACTCATTTGCTTATGGTGCTCCAATCCTCCATGGAGCCTCGATTGAGAAGTACGTAAAATTTATACATGCAGAAATCCAATATCCTTTGATGTTGAAAAAAAAAGGTAATAGGCTCTTCGACTGAAATTGTTTACACTAGTTACAGCTAGAAAGTGCCAGAGTAAGTGTTAGCCTTGGAAGTGACACTTAAAAATATTGGAGGTAGAACTATCACTGCATGTTCCCATTCACTCAAAAAGTGCTACCCTTCCAACATTTCAGAGAAAAGAGATGTTTCATGTTTGTAATATATTAGACCTACATCATTGTCAGAGCTGGTGCCAACTTGTCAGTGAAATCTATAGGCAAAAAGATGTCTGGAGATGTTTCAGTGTTATTCATATCCTGATTGTTAGACAAATATTATCGCAGTTCTATTGCAAAACTTTTAAGAAACCAACTTGCAAATGTTCTCTTTAAGACAGAATGAATCAAATGTAATTTAGGTGATTTGGGAGCCCCTGAATTCTCGAATCAGTCTGGACTGCTAGCCTGAGGTATCAATATTTACTGTGAAGGGGACACACAGGGCAGATCCGCCTGCAAACACATTTGAGACTCAACAAATTGAGGAAGAACTATCTGGAATGACTTGTCCAGAGGGAAGGCTGGCCTGTCTGATTGGCTGGATGTTGACCCTGGAAAGTACACCTTGCTCCTTAGGTCTTGTGGACAAAGGGTTGCAATAAGTCTCCTGGTGAAGTTCATGGTGTTCGAATGTTGGTACGTCCTTCATTTATGCAGTAATCTATCTATATAATATTATATAATTGGTCATAATGGCACACAAGGTATGGGAGATTACAAAAAAAGCGCTGAAGTGTTAATTGGATGAAGAAATGCTACAGCTTCTAAAATCATTCAAAAGTACCATTGAAGAAAATTATTGTTGGTTGACAAATGCACTGCAGGATATAATGGGTCATGCTATACACATGTATAAAGATAATTTATGGATGAAAGTTTCAACTTCATACCACTGCAATCCTACTTAGAACTGCCTTCTTGCTACCGACATTGTAGGTAGGTATTCAGCAGCCCTTATCCAAGGCGTGAATCATAGTATATGTAGTGCCAAACCTGCTCTTGCAGCACACCCTAACACCAAGTTAAGTGTGGGCCCTGGTTGTGAAGGAGTGTCAGGAACTAACCACAGGAAGACAACTAGTCATGATGGCAGCTCCAGTCGTGACTTCAGGACTGCCATCTGATTGGAGATGCTCTGATAATGTCACACTGATGACGTGGTCTGGCTCGTAATTTGGCTAATTTGGGCAGTTTGGCTGTTACTTACTTTTGATGTGGCTTGAGGGGGGACCTCAAGGCTGATCAGTGTCGCGGACTTTCTGCTAATTTGCGGCTAGCTCCTCTCTTACACCTATCTTTTTCTTCGCACCGAAGGAAGCTGGAGCTAACTGCAGCCTTAACTTGGCTACTATATACTTGTGATGTTGCAGTCTTGCTGATGGAGCTGTAAAACTTTTCTGTAACTTTTCCAACAGCAGTATCAGCGTCAGCACCAGAGGCGATGTTTAGCCTCAGTACTACTTCCTGAGTATGGCTCACTTTAATCGATCTTCTATGATCTAGCCAGATCTTGAATCAATCTCAAGTGATATGTTATTCATCCCTCATCGCTTCCTTTTTTGCAGCGGTGTAATATTTGGGGGGGGGGCGAGACGAGAATTGGGACATGCCTCCCTGGCCCAAAACTAACTTGGGAAATACAGGAAAAGCTTTGAATCACAAAGCATTGTTATCCGGATTAAGTGCACACTTTCCAGCCTCTTGATGCCATACCTTTGGTCTCAAGTATGATTCTGGCTGTTGTACTAAAATTGATGCTCATTACTTCTGCTTCAACTACATCATTAGATTGAGTTTATAACCTTCCATAATGAGCTTTGTGTGGTTTTTCTTGTTTTTTTATGAATGGAGGCTTGTTGTGCTAAACTTTGTCAACAAGGTCAGTTAAGGCTAAAGAACTCCATAACCTTTTTCCATCCACATAAATTTAATGTCAGAATTCTCTACAATGCACAAACAGCGACAGAATCATCTACAAAGATTCAACATTTACCTAGTATCACGCCTTATTGCTTCTCCCACAGCATTGTCTCTTGCAGTTTCCGAGCACATCTCACCAACCTTTGGTGAAGAGCCTAATTATCACAAGTCACCGTCTCCAAACACCTTGGACCGTGATCTTGTAGCTTGTCCGCAAGACAATTGGGAACCCTCAGGGCCCTTCGCAATCCCAAGTGAACCCTCATGACCTCTCAGGACCCTAATTGACCCTAGGCAATCCTGACAAAACTTGATGTGACCCAACTAATTACACATCCGGATGAAGAGAAAGTTGTATGAGTACGTATCTTCCTGGGTATGTATATGTTAGTATAGTGGGTTTTTCATCTTTCTTTGGACATATTATATGTGCATGCCACCAAATTATGTCTAATTAATCGCATGTTGTTTGGAAGGTATGATAAAATGCATTTTGAGGGGGTTTTACTGCCTCAAGTATAGTGTCTCGTGTCATGGGGGATGATTATTGCATTTCTTTAAGCTAGATGTTCATTGTGAACTACCGCACAAGGAAAAAATTGGAAGTCACCCTCATAAGGGGCTCCAAAATTGAATTTCCATGGCCATGGTTGACGGCCAAATCTGGGGTGATAAACAAATGAGATCAGTGACAGAGATAGAATGACCAGCTTATTCATACTAAGATGTCGCGCCATTCCAGTAACAACACAGGAGGTAGACACAAGTTTATAGATGACTTCTGAAAGTGTTAGTTACAAAAATATAGCCGGAAATGACGCAATTTTTAAAAAAAGTGTGGGAAAACAAGTAATTTTATATGTATGCTCCACCTGAAAGTTGTAAACATAGGACCAAAAAAACGATTAAACTGAATAAAACGAAGCTTCATCTACAAGACTACACCAATTTAGGAGTGGTTTGCAGCATAAAAGCAATGTACAGAGCACTTTAAAGTTAGAAGATTGAAAAGTTGAGCAATCTACGTCGAAAATACATGCCTTTATATGTTTGTGATTAAAAACAGAAAATGTCACACTTTCACCACCAAAAATTCAAATAGAATAGCTGAATACCTGGTTAGCATGAATCTAAAATCGGTTTCAGAAAGAACCTTCGCAAGTTCTTTCCAAGAGGAGGAAAGAGATAGTATTCATTAGAAGACTGTTCGGGGCCATGTCGCCATAATCACAATCAATATTTAAAAAAACAAAAGAAGAAATATTCCTGTAACTTATTGGATAGGTTACCAAAGAACCTCTGATGAAGTCTGAGAAGTTTCAGGAAAATCAGTGCAACTTGAAAAAAATCTGCAAATATACTTTTAACCACTATCACTAGCCAAAACATTGCTCTCAAAACTGGAGGTAGGCCTATCTCAGGAAAGAGTTTAATAAAATTGTGCAAACTTTTTCTAAAATATTTCAAGCGCATATCTTAGAGTGACAAGACCTATAGCTTACCCTTTTCGTCATCAGACAGGAAAAAAGTAACCTTTGCCGATTTCTGTGTAGGGATGAACTTTTTGTCAAAATAATTTGAACACCTCTTGTATCTTTGAAGGTAAAAATTTTGTGCTTTGGCCCACTCTGATAAAGCATTTCTCTTTGCTGTTAATTTATGCTCTTATTTTTACAACCCTAATTGTTCATGGTACTTTGCATCTGATTTTACAAAACCCACCACTAAGAATTGATTTGCCAACCCACATATTCTCACAAAATCTACAAAAGTATCTAGGGGGAATGTGATTACCTTGTCATCACAATTCCCCAACTCGCCCATGAAAATCAATTTCCCATTAAATGAATGTCCTCAGATACGCTCCACAGTATCAAACATGCAATCCAAAGTAACTGCACAAACACAATTGCATTTCAGTTTTACTCTTATTTCTTACCTTTTTTTCCCCAGAAAGCGGCAGCGAAGAGCAGGAAATCTCTTAGAGAGATTTATTTGTTGCCTTTTAATGAAAATGTTTTAATAGATGTTATGGTGCACAAGAGAACAATGCTGTAGTATAAATCAACACAAAAAGCACTCGTCAACAATTTGAATTTTATTAATTTCTTCTTTATCTGGTATATATTCTGACAAGCAAGCCTTGAACTGAGTGTAGATAACTGTATATTGATCGTCTAACACCAGGGTTTGCTTTTGGCATTGATATGAATATGCATTGGTGACTTTAATCTCCTTTTGAGAATATTTTGTCATTTCCAACCAAGACACAGCATGACATTTCATTGATGTTCCACTCAAAGAACTGACTCTTACAGCCAATATGGAAATGGCTCTTCGATTCTTTACTAGAGGTCATTCAAAGTCAACACATCAAGCTTTACTTTAAGAATATCAGTTGTGTGTGTGTTAGCAGAAGAAATAAGATATGCATAGGTTTCTTAGGCTGAGTTGGGGGCATTGACACTTGAAGTTTACTCTTGCAGTCTCTTTACTGATCTGTTATCTTAATAGGGGAAAAGTATAGAAGAGAACGTCCTACAATTTATTCAGTAAGTTAGAACTTTTTTCTTGTTTTAGGACTGTGAAAGGTGTTATATCAATGAATAAGGTATTTACTAGTAATAAGGCAGCTGTTGAGAACAGGTTAGTTAATGTGAGCAGGCCATTCTAAAAGTGTTGAACACTTGCCTCAAATACTAAGGTGCATGTTCAAGGAGCCATCCTATTAGGGCTTGTGTGTGTTATGTGAAAATATTAAATATCTAATTTGGCACGGGGCTATATCCCACAATAGGCAGTGAAATTCTGGCAAAATACCATGTCACTGTGCACTAACGAGGGGGGTACCCTCGCCATCAAAGCAGCCATTACAACACTCGACTCAAAGTAATTTTCTGTCATCCTGAGATTATTTCGTCAAATCCAAAACCTATATTTTTCAAGCATGTGGTTTTAATGTTAAACTAAACATTGGGCAAGCAATCCACGTGTAATCGATCACAGAATTATCAGATTTTGACTTTGAAATACATCGTAAGGGCGAGGGTAACCACTAAAGCCTCTCGAGGGTACCACAATTTCCAATAATCGTCATGGTGAGGGTACCACCTGAAATTACTGGTCTATAAATATTTCTTTTTTGCTGTAAAACCTTTGTTTAAGTGTGACATAAACAGCAATAGTGATGTTACTTCTAGAAAGACAGATATGAAGAAAATAGATAGATACAATGTAGATAGATGGATGGATTGATAGATAGTTAGATATATATATTATCACAGTTACATAGATAGATAGATACATACATACACACATGTATACATAGCCATACAGGATGGCCATTGGGGGGGGGGGGTCCTGTCACTATTTTGCTGTGATTTTTTAACATGTTATGCATGTGACCGGGGCAGTCGATCTTCCCTAATATTGCTTAGAATTTGCTCTGACTTGCTATTTGCTGCAGCCCCCTGGCCCCCATGGATTTTGCCTATGGATAGACAGATAGAGCATGATAGATAGATAGATAGATAGATAGATAGATAGATAGATAGATAGATAGATAGATAGATAGATAAATAGATAGATAGATAGATAGATAGATAGATAGATGATAACTTAATCTGACTGTTTAATTTTCATTCAGTTTATCAGTCATGTTTCTCTCAATTTATTTTCATTAATAATATTGAGGCAGATCCCATTTTGCATTTACAATGTAGACCTACATGTACCATGTTTCAGCTCATCTGTGTTTGGTCATCACAACCTTATAGGCCAACACAAGACCTATTATAATTCAATTCTTCACTATCTCAGATGGGCAAAAAGCTAAATAATTGATTGATTGAATAAATTAATTTTTATTGAGCTCATTATATGTTGGTAGGGTACTTCGGTGTTGTATGATGCATGGAGCTGGAAGACTATCAAATGGTGCTTTTTGCACCAATGATTGATGATCCATAACCATAAAACATGAAGAATCTCACATTAAAAGCTTAATTATAAGAAGCATGTTATTGTCACCGCATAAAAGCAAGCAAAACACCCAAATACAGAAAGAAGCTGTAATTTCTTTTTAGAACGTTTCACTGTGGATGGTATTACTTGAGAGAAGGGCATTTTGAGCATCCTCCCATTGCAGGGTTCGTTTACACTTACCCTGCCAGCAAGCACAATAAAATGATGGAGTGTAATGAATATGCAAATCCTTTCACAGCATTATTCCGGTGTTTAAAATCCGTTATTTAAGTAGTTGTTAGTGGTTTATCACAAAATATATTAAAACAACAATGAAACATTCAAACATACATTCAGTTGATTCTAATGATCTCAAACTGTCAATTATGTTTGTCACGCCGGAGGCTGCTTAATCTTTTAATGATTACTTCACTGAAACACTACCCATGTGGTCAGGGTAGCTTACCCAAGCCTACACTGAGAGGTGAGGATGATTTTGAGCAACTTTCTTATATTTGAAAACTGAAACGTAACTCTCCTCATGTCCTCTCTGTCTGTGAGCAACTCCTCCACCATTTAAGCAAACATATATATACAGAAACATAAACTGTGATACTAAATTTGTGATTATGCTGCTAATTACAGCAAATTCAACAAGAATGAGTTTCTTCAAAAGGATAGCAAAACGTAGCAAATGCAATTCTTATGATTGGCTGAGACACTGAACAACGTGTCAGAAATCTAATTTGAATACCTTAAAAATGTATTATAAAGACAGTGTCGTGTCTCACGGGTGTCTGGAATTAGCAATTACTTTTACTGGTTTTAAACTGCTAGTCCTCCAACTGATCAAACTCAGCTGCTAATACGTCTTTCATTGCTTTCTGCGTCCAACACATGGATTTGGAGGGCATTTGACTGCTCATAGACCAATCAGGCAAGCTGAAAATGCTACGTGGACAGTGAGAAAACTAGTCATAGAAACGCATACTAAATGAATATGCTGTAAGGATTATAAGAAAAAGTTTGACTCTCAGTTTAATGAATGTGCCAGTCAGATTTTAGAGTTGGGAGGTTTAATAATGGTTTTAGCAATGGTGAACTTTTTACTTTTTCAAAGCTTTATGTCGGCCTGCACATTCATGCAGTTAAAGCCACAATTTGAGACTTCCACTGTGGGGCAATACAGCATAGTGCATGGACCATTTTTACCTTACCTTAGAGTGAGAGGTAGTCAATTAATTTGAATATTTTCCTATATTGATAAGGCATGCGATCATGTTCTTGATTGGAATCCCTGATTGCTAACTTCTGAATTGCGATGAGGTACTGTCAGCACATGCTGTGATCTTCCAGAACAAAGAGCAAATTAATCAGCTGATTTATTGACTTTTTCTTACTCTGTACCAATTTGTTTTTATATACCACAATTGGGTAGAATGGGTAAGCCAATTATTGTGCAACTGTTTTCTCGTTAGGGGGTCATTTAATTTTAAGATTCTCCTTTATTGACAGGGGTTTGCAATTGTGTTCTTGCTTGGGAGTTCCTTATTGGTTAGTAGCCTACTTCAGAATTGCAATCACCTGTCAGCACATGCTGTTATCTATTGATAAGCTGATTCATTGCTTTTCTTCAAGACTGTTTTCTCAGATTGCTCAGATTGCTCAGCCAATATCTTGCATTACCCTCGCCAATCCCCTTTTTGGTGGTTACCCTCGCCAACCGGAAGTGACCCTCGCCCAAAACCCGCAGTACCCTCGCCACTTCCGGGCTGGTACCCTCGCCATTTAGGTTGGTACCCTCGCCATTTTAGGTTGGTACCCTCGCCATTTTAGGTTGGTACCCTCGCCAAAATGCTGGTACCCTCGCCCTGCCATATTTCGTTTTTTGCGGTACCCTCACCTCGAGTGAATTCGAATTTCATAAATATCTTACTTCATCTAGCATGTTTGGGTCTGGCACTTGGCACTGATTCATTCCACAAGCCATTTAACCTATCTTAACAACTTGAAGACCTCCACAACCCTTACATTTTTTGTAATTTCACTTTGAAGTGAGAGGTGTAATGGCTGCCCTGACGGCGAGGGTACCCCCCTCGTTAGTGCACAGTGCATGTGATTCACACCATGTGGTTCATCGTTGTGAACCACATGCATATCATTATCTGACGTTGTTATGTGAACAATGGGTAGTAAAGTGATGACGTCACAATGTGTTGACGCTCTGATTGGTTGGTGTGGTTGCTAGGGATCTTTTTGCAGCCATTCAAACAAAATAGTACCTGTTGAAATTATTAATACTTTTTACAGGAGGTCTATTTTTATTGTGGGATATAAATAAAACTTAATGGGAGTGTGGTTCACAGCAATGAACCTCACTTATGTCAGGTCTGCTGCAGAATAAACACTCGTCCTTCGGACTCGTGTTGTATTCTTCCGCGACCTGACATTCATGAGGTTCATTGCTGTGAACCACACTCCCATTAAGTTTTATTATAGAACCCCCCCCCCCAAATCCACCCTTAATTGCCATCTTGTGTACGACATCAAGGTGTTTGTGTGGAAGGTTTACATAAAGAGTTTACTTATTGCATGCAAAGATTCTCCCTCCTTGCTTTGCTATCTATTTAAGACTATTAACATGTTTTAATAGATGCCTGCCTCATTCAGCATCCGGGTAAGTGCACTGTAACATAGGTAGATAGATAAGTGATGAGATTTTTGAGATGGAAGAGGGAGTCCTCAACATGTTGAATGCTTGGCCTAGTAATACGTAAAAATCATGTATGTGCTCTACAAACTATTGTCAAGAAAGTCCAAAGACAGCGAGGATGTTACATCTTCCAATAATGCGTCCACATGTGCTGTGCCATCTTTATCTTTACAAATTACTTTTACTTCGGGTAAGTGAAGGCTTCCCAGGTTTTCTTTCTGCCCTTCTTCCTTGAAAGTCTTGGCTTTGAAAGAGGCTAATCCGGACGGCTTCACCAAAAGGACATAATCAGAATCATATAGAGCTTTCCAACACATAAGGAGGGTTGCCCTAATTTAGTGGGGTTCGGAGGTGGCAAGGGTGACACCGTACTCTGTTGCAGAATTGCTTAGGCTGGTTCTACTGTGTAAATAAATAGGTTCCCTAAGAAGAGGTGCCTCAACTGGGTGTATATGAGCTGTGATGAAGATCAATTTAATCAGGACATTGCTCCCTGTCTATTTCTTACATGGTATGTCCTCTCAGAAGAATTGAACTCCATAATAAAAGATGAAAAAGACCTGAGCACTGAGCAGTTACATTACTGATGTTTTCAAACAACCAGAATTATGTTTCTGGTGAGCACTATCTCCTGTGTGTTTGTAAATATAACAAAGCAAAGAGAAGTATACTCACTCGAATGCCTTCAAAACTGATGCTTTCTAGTAATCGCTCAGGAAAGTGTGTCTATGTGTAGTTGCTGTCATGAAACCATCGACCAGTAGGTAAAACATCCATCATGACTTCATAGCCTCCAGACTGTCAGCTTCTGATCCTCCCTATGCATACAGACCATCTCTGTCCTATGTTGGCTTTCTATCATTCTTTAATTTTGTGTCAACATACAAAAATAATAATTTCAGTATAACAAGTGAGTAGCAGTTTCAAGCAATCTGTTGCAAAGGTTCAATCCTTAGCAAAATTTTGCACAAAAAAAACCTTCAAACTTGATGTTAGCAATAGTTCCAAATATTAAGTCAAATCATAAGTCACAGCAAATTTGGAAGTCTTTCATAACATGCATTGACACTAAGAGAAGATCCGTCCCTTTTTTAACCTCTACATAGAGGTTGGATCAAATTTTCGAAAAGTGGCCCACAAAATAAGATAACATAAGTGTTAATAAACCATAGAATATGTTCAAAGCAGCATTCCCAGTGGATGAGGGTTTAAAGCACATAAATCATTGGTTTAGGCTGGCACTACAAAAACAAACTGATTGCTTTGCCCAATTTGTTCAGTGTGCATTAGGTGCCTATGTTGCAATAAGCTCTTCTTCGTAATAAGCCCATAGTGGCTAGATAGCACACTCCAAGGTGTTAAGAAGATGTTCCAGGCAGACAGGGCACGGACTAAATCAATTGCCTTAAGAGGGTTTAAGGCAGTGACAGCATTCACATTTTAGCGCCTTTGTTTAGAGATAGAGCATCTCTAATCCAGCAGCTGTCTACTGAAACAAGGAGTTCTGCATGCAAATCCTTCAGAGGCTCTTCACTCCACAATGTCTAATCTCTATTGATGAGCTTAAGGGTTGGAAGGTTTAACATGTTGGGTTGTCTGAAAAGCCCAGTTTCTTGCTCATTCATATCTGAGGTTGATATATTCATGTCTGAGATGCGCAACAAGTCGGTATCTTGGTAGAGGCAGGCTAATGTAATGTGACTGTCAAAATTTATTTTGTATTGGACATTGAAAAATCGTGATGAATAGTTATTTAGTATTTAAGTCAACAAAGGCTTATTAGATTTTCTCACAATTGTCAGCAGAATTGAAATGTGTATTTGGGATGTTGTAAGAAGAAAAATGATTGGCGGTGAAAGTTGGCTGTCTTGTCTGCAGGTGACATTCATGTATGTAGGATTCGTAAATTTGGTATAAAAAAAGGAGAGTTTTTTTACGATTCCAGTTTTCGGTTTATTTTGACAAAAAATTCATGGAAAATATTGATGCTCTCACAAGGAATTCAAATATGAGTCTATTTCACTGTGAATCAAGGTTTCAAGAATATGAAAATCTGTGAAAAGGCTGTATTTGTCTCAACAGTGTTGACAAAATGGGCCCAAACCAGCCCAGAAACTATCAATTCCCACAAGAAATCAAATAATAGTGTTTTGTAGACCTGTAGAAGGAATAAGAGGACTGTTTTCATATGGTCTAACTATAGCCCCTTGACAGACAGCAGGAACATGAGAGATTTAGCAGCCATTTTGGAAAATGGCTGGCATGGGTCAACTGGGTTAAATCTGAAGTGGCTCCCCATCCAAATAAATTCTTTATGATGTTTTTTAACTATGTACCAAGTTTCATGTTTCTTTGTGTAAATGCATAACTACTTCCCTGTTCATGACATTTCTGCTTTACTGATGGATTCAAGTTCATACAGTGTGTACTATTATAAAGACAATAAGTTTTTGGTTGAAGATAAGAACTTTATGCCATGTTTATTCTTCTTTTAATAAGTCTTCTTGATGCAGATATTGAAGGAAGACATTGTACATTATATTTGGTGTAAATCAAGTCAGGTGCAGTAGCAAACTTACCCTTGCAACACACCCTAATACCAAGTTAAGTGCGGGACTTGATACTGAAGGAGTGTCAGGCACTAACCACAGGACGTCATGATAGCAGCTCCAGTCGTGACTTGAGGGCTGCCATCTGATGGGAGCTGCTCTGATGATGTCACACTGATGACAAGGTCAGGCCGGTAATTTGACTAATTTGGGCAGTTTGGTTGTTACTTACTTTTGATGTGGCTTGAGGGGACCTCAAGGCTGATCAGTGTCGCGGTCTTTCTGCTAATTTGCGGCTGGCTCCTCTCTTACACCCATCTTTTTCTTCGCAACGAAGGAAGCTGCAGTTAACTGCAGCCTTTACTTGGCTACTATATGCTTTTCATGTTGCAGTTTCGCTGATGCAGCTGTAAAACTTTTCTGTAACTTTTCCAACAGCAGTATCACCTACATTTTTAGTGTGTTATCCCCCTACCTAAAGCTACTTTTAGATTCATCCCTGTTTTATTGATTCATCCACAAGTCCATAGCCACAGATTAATCAGGTAAGACTTGGTCACCAGAGACTCGGAATCTTGCTCAACAACACCCGAAGGCTTGATGTACTGAACTTTGGTGTCAACCAGGTCAGTTTGGCCTAAAGAACTCCATTACATTTTTCCATCCACATCAATTATATGTCAGAATTGTCTAGAAAACACAAACAGAGGCAGACATAATCTGTAAATATTTCACATGAAGCTAGTATCGGGCCTTACTACTTTGCCTCACAGCATCGTCTCATGAAGTTTTCAAGCACATCTCACCAACCTTTGGTGAAGAGCCTAATTATCACCTTCTCCAAACACCTTGGACCATGATCTTGTAGCTGGTCAGCAAGACCATTGGGAGCCCTCATGATCTCTCAGGACCCTGATTGACCCAAGCCAACCCTGACAAAACTTGATGTGACCCAACTAATTACATATCCGGACGAAGAGAAAGTTGTATGAGTATGTACCTTCCTTTGTTACAGTAATATATATATAGTACAGTGAGTCATTCATCTTTGTGTAAACTTATTTTATTTGCATACCGCAAAATATATATGTGGCAATGATTTATCAAACGCAGTGCTTGTGTATGTAAAGAATTTTTTTTTTTGGTTTCAAAAGATGGTTTTAGGTATGAAGCTCCTCCCCAGCTCCAAGGCCAAAAGTATGAGATTTTATACTTAGAATTTTATAGAATTTCAGAAATTTGAGAGACTAAAATTCTGAGAGAATAGCAAAAATCTGGGCTAGAAGCTGTCATAAATTTCTGTATTTTTGAGATGGTATTGAGAATTTCTACTAATTTTTCTGCTTCTCTCTTAGTTTCTTAGGTTAAAATTTTGTGATTTGACCAACCCCAATATTAGTTGATGAAGTATTTCTCTTTCTATATTCTTATTTTCATCACCCTAATTGATTGTGGTACTTCTCAGCGTCTGCTTTTACAAAACCCACAACTGAAAGTTGATTTTCCAACCCACATATTCTCATAAAATCTACAAAACTAATAGTAGAGAATTGTGATTACCTTGTCCTCACAAATCCCCTACTCACTGATCAAAATTAATTTCCTATAAAAACCAATCTCTCCTGTGTATCCTGAGGAATGCAGTACAGTTACAAACATGCAATCCAAAGTAACTGCACAAACAGAATTGTATTTTATTTTCACTGTTATTTCTCTCCTTTTTTCCCCAGACAAATTACGATGTTTTTTTTCTTCCTGAAACATTATAGAGTGGCAGCAAAGAGGCAGGACATCTCTTAGAGAAATGGTTTGTGGGATCTGTTCTCAGCATTGATATGAATATGCATTGGTGATTTTAATCTCCTTTTGCGAATATTCTATTTTGTCCTTGCCAGCATGACATTTCATTGATGTTCCACTGAATGCACTGACTCTGACAGCCTGTATGGAAATGGTTCTTCGATTCTTTACTTGAGGTCATTCAAAGTCAACACATCAAGCTCTGCTTTAAGATTATAAGTTGTGTGTGTGTAAGCAGAGGAAATAAGATATGCATAGGTTTCTGAGCTGAGTTTGGGGCATTGACAGTTGAAGTTTATTCTTGCAAAAAGCCTCTTTATCAGATCTGTTATCCTGACAGAGGAAAATTAGAGAGAATGTCAAACAATTTATCCAGTAAGCTGGAATGACCATGACTGTGCAATGAAAAGTGTTTTATATAAGTGAATAAGGGATTTACTGGTAATGAGCAAGCAGGCTGCTGATTTTGTGAGCAGGTCATTCTAAACAATTGAACGCCTACCTCAAATACAAAAATATGTAGACTTGTAGACTTGTTAGGTCGTAAACCATGTAAGGTTGTGACCTCTCTCGATATAGTTGAAGCCTACACTGCATGCGCCGGATAGGTAGAGTGATAGGAATAGGAATATGTCACATTGATGATCCGAATTATATATACCGTGTACTGTAGCCAAATAAATGATGTGATTACACCCAGTGTGCAATACCAAGGAAAAAAAATAAAATAAATAAATAGATAATATATAATAAAATAAATAAAAATAATAAATAAAGGGAAGCACTTTTTTCATTTTTTCTTTTCTTTTCTTTGTTGGATAGCACCTGTGCACTAGAGTCTAGACCGACCACTAGTCACAAAATGCTAATTTTAATAAAGAATTTGTATTTGTATTTTTTTTTTTTCTTTCAGGAAAAACTACTTCATGTATACAGTTTGCTGATATGGATTTTGTCAACTTAAACGGGCGAGTCTGAACCGACCGCAACCCTATGCTAACAAATATCCTATAACAGAGAACTTAATACATGAATAACATACACACACGTATTTATAATTATAAAGTCAATCAATGCAGAATATGTAGACAATTAATCTAACGAAAAATAGTGCGTCCAAGTACAATAATACAAACAACAGTTTTGAAAAACTCAAAACAAAAACACTATTTACAAGGGTCCTTTATACGAAGACCAAATATGATATAGTACAACCCAAAACAAAGCAAGACTTCTTTCTGTCAGAAGTTCTTGGTCTACCTATTTTGCCCTCCTTTCTCCTCTCCACTCCAAATATCCTTACAACTACCTTTGACTCTTCACCACAACCTTATCCCATAATATTATTAAGAACTGTATAAAGACAGCTGGCAAAGTAATTGCAATTAGCAAGGGGCATAATATCAAAGAAATGAAACACAATGGGAGTGATGGAGTTTGAATTGGTATTTGCTTAATGTGAATTTAATGCAATTTAAAAAGATAGTTTAAATTAGGTAAGTTATTTGGGTAGAGCCAAAATGTCTGAAAGGGTAAAGCAGCAGCTGATTCTTCCTTCCTGCTGGGGGTAGTCGTACTTTATTTTGAGCTGTACTGTATGTCAAAATATTAAGTCTCATTTGGTAGGAGGATGCTATGCCCCCCCCCCTCCACAAATCCATTCTTGCCGTTTTTATCTAATCCCAAGGTGTTTTTGTGCTCCTGCCTTGCATTGCTATCTATTTAAGACAATGAATATTTTTGATACATGCCTGACTCAATCAGAATCTGGATGAATGCACTGTAAAAACAAGCTGAATGTCTTGGCTAGTATAATGAAGTAATCATCATGTGCTCTTGCATTCAATTATAAAGAGAGTCCAAAGACAGTGAGGGTGTTGTCTCTTACATTAATGCATCCCACATGGCGTCTTTATTTTTTTCAAATTGCTTTTACTTTGGGTAAGTGAGGGCTTCTCAGGATTTCTTTTTGCCCTTCTTTTCTTGTAAGCACTAAAAGATCTGAATCATATAGATCATTCCAGTACATAAAGAGGGTTGCCCCTAATTTAGTGAGGTTGGATGGTGGCAAGGGTGATGCCATAAAGAGATGATCCATCCATCCCTTTTTGAACCTCTATATAAAGTTTGGATCAAACTTTGAAAAAGTGGCACACAAAATAAGATAAATAATGTTGATAAACCATATAAGGTGTGAAGTGACATTGCAAGCAGTTGTTGGTTTAAAGCATTGGTTTAGGCAGGCACTACAAAAACCAACTGATTGCTTTTCCCAATTTGTTCAGTGTGCATTCGGTGCCCCTGTGTTACAATAATCTCTGTGTCATAATATGCCCAGAGTGGCTAGACGGCACACTCCAAGGGGTTACGAAGATGTCCCAGGCAGACAGGGCACGGACTAAATCAATTGCCTTAAGAGGGTTTAAGGCAGTGACAGCATTCACATTTTAACGACTTTGTTTAGAGATAGAGCATCCCCAATCCAGCAGCTGTCTGCTGAAACAAGGGGTTCTGCATGCAAATCCTTCAGACGTCCTTCACTCCATAACGTCTAATCTCTATTGATGAGCTTCAGTGTTGGAAGGTTTAACATGTTAGGTTGCTTGAAAAAGCCTAGCGAGTAGTTTTTCCTTGCTTGATGATATTCATATCTCAGTTTGAGCAGCAAGTCATCCTGGTAGAGGCAGGTAAATGGTAGTGTGGCTATAGACTGCCAAAATTTATTTGTGTTTATTTTTATGCATGACTCACAAATGTCAGCGGAATTGAAATGTGCATTTAGGAATGTTGGGACTTTGTCAGAGGAAAAATAATTGGAGGTGGAAGCTGGCTGTCTTGCCTGCAGGTGACATTGATGTGAGTTGCCAAGACTTGGGAGTGCAAGGATACTTACATAGCAGCTATGAAGAAGGCAAACATGAGCATCTTGTTCAATTTTTTTAAATTGTACAGTAGACAATCTGTAAGATGTGTTGGTATCTGCCTGTGAATTACTTTCCATCAGGAGACCAACTATATTCCCGACCTAAGGAGGAATCATGGCTTACATTGTGGCTCCATGTAGCTGGAGGTTAGTCTTAATCTACAGTTTGTTTCTTTATGTATGTTGTTGAAACAACATGAATTCATGTAATTTGTAATATGAGAATTTCTGATATCGGAGAGCATCAAGCTTTGCATGTGACAGATATGGATAATTAGGTTAAGCAAGTTTGTATGGGCTAATTACAAATCCCTTAATTGAGAAGTACATACAAACAGACTTCCAATATCCCTGGATTAATATTAAAATGTGAATTTAATATTTTTGAGATATTTACTATCAAGAAAAACATTGGTCATGTCAAGGTTAATACACAGGTCTGTACAGGTCTGACAACTTATCAGAGACTAAACTTGATATTTTATATTCATAGAGCTGGGGTCAACTTTGCTTTGCTTATGAAATTTGTAAATGTCTGACTTTGTAAATGATAATCCTAATTGATCTCATACTACGAGTGGTGTCCCAAAAGTTCTGACCAATTTTTTTGGCAGACCTTTCTATTTGAAATAGCTAAATGAAATTTTCACAGAATAAATTTCAGGTATTTAACCATCTATTTTGAAAAAATCAAGACTGTAAGTACTGTTCTGTTACCATGGTTACGAGAGGTCAGTGCACCCAGCGCAGCTCAATTTCTCACACAAAATTCAGCAAATTAGCTGTGTTAAAAGTCAGAATATTGACAGTAAAAAAGCAAATGGTAGCAAGAAAATGTATTTCCTGATAAGCTTGCAGTCTATCAAGATATCTTCCATCAGATTTTAAACTTATATTTATATTTCAACCTGATCAGCTGAGGCAATTACCAAAGGCTTTTTCCAGCAGTTGCCAAACAGTGCTTGAGACGGTTTGGCTGAAACAATCTGCTGTCAAGAGGCAGTTCTCAAGAACCTTAGGTTCAAAACCCAATCTGATCTGCATTAATTACCAGATTTGGCCTTCTGTAACTTTTTGTAATACCAGAATATATATACCAGTTCATAAATTAAAGAAATAATAGTCATAACGAGAAATGAAGCAGTCGCCACATGCACTGAAATTCCACAATTTAGGAACAGCCCAGTTTGAAGAATCCAGGTGATCGCCTCTGCTCATGGGTCGAACTTATTCACAGTGACTTTAAATGTAAATGAAAAACTTTGAAATACTGTTAGGTTTCCAAATAATGTTTTTCATGATCATCCATTGCGTATTTACAGTAAATTCCTAGGCTATTTACAAGCCTAGACACTTGGATTTGGCCTAAAATGTAGAGCTGCGCTGGGTGCACTGACCTTCTGTTTCCATGGCAACAGAAAAGTTATTTAAAATGTTCGAACAGGTACCATATTTTCAAAATTGATACTGAAATACCTGAAATTGATTCTGTGAAAATTTTATACAGCTACTGGAAATAGAAAGGTGTGCCAAAAAAATTGGTCAGAACTTTTGGGACACCCCTCGTATTACAGTTGATGCCCCATGTAACAAAAGCATAGTCTTGAACAATGTTGAAGAAGCCGACTTGCAAACATACTATTTGAGACAGATAAATCAAATGTAAATGAGGTGATTGAGAAGCCCTTGACTTCTCGAAACAGACCGGACTGCTAGCCCAAGGTATCAATATTTACTGTGAAGGGGACACATAGGGTAGATCCGCCTGCAAACACATTTGAGACTCAACAAATTGAGGAAGAATTATCTGAAATGACTTGTCTAGAGGGAAGGCTGGCCTGTCTGATTGGCTGGATGTTGACCCTGAAAAGTACACCTTGGTTCTTGGGCCTTGTGGACAATGCGTTGCAGTCGTGCTCCTGTGTATGTTGACTAAAGCTCATGCAGTGTTTCTGTAATATTCCATAGATAATAATTTTATTGGCACAATTTTACATATTTTCTACATTTTGAAGATTGAAATTTACCAAAGGAGGGAGCTGAGCATTGATTGGAAGCAGTCACTCATCAATCAACTCTGCCAAGGATTCAATGCTAATTTCATCCAAAATACCTGGAAGACAATGATTTGTCAGCCCAATACACATAGAGTGTATACTATTATAAAAAAATATTTTATTACGGAGGTTGAAAATAAGAACTTCATACCGTAAATATACTTCTTTTAATAATAGTTTTCTTCATGCAGATATTTAAAGTCGACGTTGAATATGATATTAGGTGTACCCCGTATGTCATGTTAGGTGCTGTGGCAAACCTATCCTTGCAACACACCCTAACACCAAATTACACATAAGTGTGAGTCCTGGTTTTGAAGGAGTGTCAGGCACTAACCACAGGAAGTCAAGGTGGCAGCTCCAGACGTGACTTGAGGACTGCCATCTGATGAGAGATGATCTGATGGCGTCACACTGATGATGTGGTCAGGCCAGTAATTTGACTAATTTGGGCAGTTTGGCTGTTACTTACTTTTGATGTGGCTAGAGGGGCACCTCAAGGCTGATCAGTGTCGCAGACTTTCTGCTAATTTGCGGCTATCTCTTTTCTTACACCTATCTTTTTCTTCGCACCGAAAGGAGCCGCAGCTAACTGCATCCTTAACTTGGCTACTATATACTTGTGATGTTGCAGTCTTGCTGATGTGGCTGTAAAACTTTGCTGTAACTTTTCAAACAGCAGTACCAGCTTTGGCACCAGAAGCGATGTTTAGCCAAAGTTTATGCTTCCTGAGTATGGCTCATTTTAAACAATCTTCGCTGATCTGGCAAGATCTTAAATCATTTTATAGTTACATGTTATTCATCTCTTATATTCTTTTTTTCTATCCAGTTATGTGCCATCTTGCTAAAATTAACATGGAAAAGAAAAGAAAAAACCTGTAGATAACAGAGCATTCTGTGCATGTTATCCTGGCTTCTCAGTTAATTTCACCCCTGTCTGTAGGACCGATTCATTGCAACTGTAAGGAAACACATCGGCAAATATTCGGATCATTTTATTCCTTTTCCACATTGACCTCCTTCTGGTATCAGATAGTCATTGGTAAATGCGTATACAATGCACGACACAGGTAACTGCTGCTTCAGCTGCCCCGCTTGGATGGACTGGCACGGTTTGCCCAGAGATGCTTTCAATTTACAGGCCTACCGCACATCTGTGTACTACTCATACTCCTGGAAGCTACGACTTGTCAAGATGTGTACTACTATTATCTTACAACTTTGGAATGATGATTTACATTCTGGACGTCAATGGTGTCACCACAAGCACAGTTCAGGTCCTATACTTCAATTTTTTTTCATGAAATGAGTAAGCAAATTGTCTTTGGTGTGTGACTCAGTATCAACAGGATAACCGTTTGATAACATAAAGTAAGGAAGTGTTCTGTCAGAAATCCTCTGTTTCCCTATTTTGCCATCCGTTCACCTCTCCACCCCAAATATCCTTAAAACTACCTTTGACTCCTCATCACAACTTTACCCCGTATTAAGAAGTCTTTTAAGACAGCGACAAATGTAATTGCAATTAGCAAAGGGGCACAATATCAAAGAAATCAAACACAATTGGGTAATTGGCAGCGACTTAATTTGGAATTAATGCAATTTTAAAAGGTAGTTTAAAGTAGGTAAAGGTAGGAAATGGTTTGGAGCTCACCAAAAAGTGTGAAAGGGTAAAGTAGTGGCTGATTCTTCCTTCCTGCTGGGGTAGTTGTACTTTATTTTGGGTTATACTGGGTTTGAATTGGTAGCGACTTAATGTGGAATTAATGCAATTTTAAAAGGTAGTTTATAGTAGGTAAAGGTAGGAAATGATTTGGAGGGCACTAAAAAGTGTGAAAGGGTAAAGTAGTGGCTGATTCTTCCTTCCTGCTGGGGTAGTCGTACTTTATTTTTGTTGTACTGTATGTTAGACATGAGCTGCTTTACCTTATGAGACATCAAACAATATGGCATGTATAGTATGAAGTGACAAGGATAATTTTGGTACATCATGAAAATCAGTCTTATTTCATTGGCTTTTAGGTTACAGAATTCCACGAAAGTTCAATATCAGCATCGTATAAAACACACAAACAGTAGCAGCGTCATCTACATTTGGTGAGCATCATACCCTCCTGCTTTGCCACACAGCTTCTTCTCTTGGAGCTTCCGAGCACATCTCACCAACCTTCAGTGAAGAGCCTAATTACCACAGGTCACCTTCTCGAAACGCCCTGGATCGTGATCTTGCAGCCTGTCCGCAAGACAATTGGGAACCCTCAGGCCCTCTGCAATCCCATGTGAACCCTCATGACCTTAATTGACCCAAGCCGACCCTGACAAAACTTGATGTGACCCAACTAATTACACATCCGAGTAAAGAGAAGTTTTAAAAGTGTGTATCTTATTATGTATAATATATATGTTAGCAATAAATACATGGTAATTTTAAGAGAATTTCTCATTTAAAGTATAGATACAAGGCCAAAAAAGAGATTTAGATGGATGTAAGATAGTAGCTTAGGTTTGTCATCATTTTTTGGACATGTCATAATTGCAAACTACCATGACATCTACTTATGATTAATTAATTGCTGGACTTGTGTACCAATAATATTCTTCGTATTTCTAATGATGGTTTAAGTATGAAGCTCCTCCTTAGCTTTTGGTCCTCAAAAAATAGTAAATTCAAACTTATGAATTTCAAGGGGAATAGGAGAAATTTGCAAGAGGATCTCAGAAAATTCTTTCAGAAATGTTAAGGTTCTCTTTACAAAATAATTCTGAGAGAATATCAACAATTTGTTAGAGAATCCCATCAGAACCTTCTCTTTTCAAAAGGTTTCTGCATTTCTGCTCTCACTTCCTGCCCCATTCTTTACAAATTTCTGTGATACTTTTGGAAACTTCTACACTTCTCTTAGACATTTCTATGATTCTCTAAGAAATATGAGGTTACAATTTTGCAATTCTGCCCCTTTTGATATGAGTCGCCAAAGCATTTCTGTTTTACATGACTTGTGAAACATATTATCACTCGTGGAATTTTGTTAATCACTCCTATTTCCATAGCTGTTATCTTCAACTAGAGTCTGTAGGATTGTGATTGAAAGTGCACGGTGAAATTTGGTCCTGGCAATGAAATGTATTGTTCAATGGTGTCTTGTCTGTGTAAATAACAGAACAAGCTACTCTGGTTAAGGTGGCTCGATACTCGTGAACTTTCCAAGATAGGAATTCTTAAAAATACTTTAAAATGGTCCAAAATATAGTTTATAGCAAGGATATATAAACGAAAGTGGTCGCTACCAGCCTTTCTTCCAAAATATTTGAGGTTATGCAAAAGAAAGTCAGTCCACGCAAACCTGAAAAACTCAATTTTTTTCTTCATTTTTTTACTGTGAAGTTTTCCCTGCCATTCAGTGGCCATTCATCCTATTTCATTGAATGAAGCATGCAATTAAAGAGGACAGTTTAATGGAAAAGCTGAGTGAAATTCCAGAAAGATATATTTAGTTTAAAGAACTTTTCTGGGGGTTCGGATCAAAAGTTATGATTTTGAAAAAAAATAAAATTTTTATGAACCATAGCGCTAACAAAAAATGACGAGATAGGATTTTTTATTTCTTTGTTATTTGCTTCCAAATGAAGTAAGGAACAATGTAATGATACAGACATACGACCCTATGGGCCTGGAAATTGATATAAACATTTATTTGTGCTACAGAGTCATTTTTGAGAAATTAGACCTGTTTGCCGAAAATTGCCTGTAAAAATTTTCTATTCTAAGTATCAAGCTGAAACTCCGGTTGTGTGTAGTCCTCTTCATAGCGCATCTAATGCTCCAAACGAGAAGTCTCTAACCCCAATAGAAGTGGCGCAAATTGCAAACGAAGCGGCAGACGCATGGAATTATTAGAATTGAAAAAAGATGTTGAAGCAGTGTCAGTATAGTGGTGACGTTACGATAGATAGGGCCTGCCTGGCAGCGCATGAATGTGCGCTCACTACCATTTTGCATGAGAAGCGAGCCACCTTAAATAAAAGTATTTTGACTTTGACTATGGTTAATCTATCTTGGTCTTTTTATAGCAAGCAATTTTGTGTAGCCTGTTGCTTTGTCTCTTGGATGACACTTGATGTAATAGCAGAGCAGATTTCTCGGTGCCATTGATGTAAGCTCTTACTTTTACAACCACATTGATCTTGGTACTTCTTAGCATCTCTTTTTACAAAACCAACTACTAAAAATTGATTTTCCTTCTCACATCTCCTCATAAAATCTACGAAACTAAACAGGAGTGATATGATTGCCTGGCCCTCCAGATCCCTATTGACACCCAAAATACAATTTCCTTCAAAACCAATCACATCCAGAGAAAATCTGTGTGATATCAAAGTAACGGCACAGGCGTTATGTATTTTGTTTGTGGAGATGTACTAATGACAATATGCGTCGGTGAATTTAATCATCTTCCAAGAATATCATATTTTTCCCTTTCCGACCAAGAAAAACCAGTGTGATGTTTTATTGATGTTCCATTTAAGGCACTGACTCTGACAGACTATATGGAAATGGTCTTCGATTCTTGACTTGAGGTCATTTAAAGTCAAGCTGAGTGTGTAACCAGAAATAAGATATGCATAGGTTTCTTAGTCTGAGTTGGAGAGGCATTGACTTTTAAAGTTCACTCTCTTAAAAAGTGCATTTAACTGATCTCCTATCTTAATGGAAGAAATATAGATTTATTCATTTAATTAGAATTGCATTAAGTTGTACAACTCAGCAATACAAGTTTTATTCCATTGAATAAGACATTTACTTGTAATGAAGGCAGTTGTTGAAAACAGGCCGGTCAGTGTGAGCAGGCTTGTCGATCTGTGTGAGTCGGTCATTCTAATTCTAAAGTGTTGAATATTGCCTCAAATGCAAGGTACATGCTCAGTCAGCCGTCCAATGCATAGGCGTATCAGAGGGGGGGGCAGGGGGGGGGGGGATCACAAAAGTTTGGGAAACAGTAAGATTCGGGCAAAAAGGCTAAAATATTTGGGCAGATAATTAAATATTAAGGACTGTTGAAAATTAATGATTTTCAGCCAATTTTATTTGAAATGGTATTAAATCTAGATCTTGAATTTCGGGCAGATGTCGCTCGATCCCCAAAAATCCCGCGCGCCGTACGCCTATGGTCCAATGATGGTCTGTTTATGGTTTTTCGGAATATTTGAGCATGTCTCAGGAGAAAAGCTAGTTTTGGAAAGGGAAGGGTTTAGTGCTAGACCTACTGAAGATTTTTTTTTCATAGTAATGTGCTATATAAGTAATAAACTTTAAACTTTAAACTTTGGACTTTACTGGTGTATGACGTTATGGCACGTATTCAGTAATTGCATTGAAATATTAAAGCTGACAGCTGCCTTATTTTTGCAGTGTACCTGTTGGAGGATGAACGAAGGTATGTTTCTCAACTAATATAAGGCCAACCGCAATGTACTGAGTGCTCCCTGGACGTGGTATTTGTGGCTGTTTAAAAGCTAAGAAAATTAAGACTTCACTGATTAGCACCCACAAAATTTATGCAGAAACCTGAAATCGGGTAAAAGGATGAAATATTTCAGCCATGTTGAAGCTGACCTGTGGATAAAATCTAGTCATATTACTTACCTGTGATGTGGCATATGTCCTCTGATTGATTAATGTCTCAACATTAAAATTATCAAAACATCCTCAATTCCTCATGTTTAATTAAATCTGAATGTCAGAAATTATTCCGGCTGGGTAAATTTTTAATTGAACATTCTATTTTGCGAAGATGAGGTATTTTATTCATTTTATAGCCTTTAGGTCTTAGCTTAATTTTTTGTTAACCACCTAAAATATAATGCAGTGGTAGAGGGAAGAAAAAAATCACCATTGGTTTAGGAAGCCTCTACAAAAAAATGGACTGCAATGTGTTACAATAAGTTCTTTGTTGTAGTAAGTCCAGAGTGACTTGACAGCACACTCCACAGTGTTACATAGATGTCCAAGGCAGACAGGGCACGGACTAAATCAATTGCCTTAAGAGGGTTTAAGGCAGTGACAACATTCATGTTTTAACGCCTTTGTTAAGAGATAGAGCATCCCAATCCAGCAGCTGTCTGCAGAAACAAGGAGTTCTGCATGCAAATCCTTTCAGAGGCTCTTCACTCCACATTCCACAATGTCTAATCTGTATTGATGAGCTTCAGGAATAGAAGGTTTAACATGGTGGGTTGCTTAAAAAAGGATAGATTATGGCTATTTTCTACTGGATGATATTTGTTTCTTTGGATGAGCAACAGGTCAGTCTGCTCATATAGGCTGCCACATGCAGTAAGGCCATAGACAAAGATTTGTGTAGCATTAATAAATTTAGAGATCTAGAAAGATTAGGTTTTTATTTGGAGTCTATCCCTACAAGTATTTTAGATTGACCCAGACACTTATACACATTATGTTAATGGACACAGTGACGCTTGAAGTAAAATGTAGATTTCTACTGAGAGGAGAAAAAATAAGACATGGAAGTCTTCTGTCTTTGCTGCAGGTGGCTTTGATTTATATGCATGTATTTTTAGGATAATTTGAGCAGGTGGCAGCCATGATTAGAATGGAGACAACTAAGATTTTTGTGTCGGAGAAGAGTGAAAGATCCAATTGTCTGCAATGTTTCAATATCTCCCGCATTCCGGAAAGAACAGTGACTTACAGTCAGTTGTTACGAAGATTGATGCATACAATATCCTTCCAATCTTCTCCCTTTTTTGGAGTTTTCTGTAGGCAATCCTCCTACAAGTAAAGCATAATTCTATGTATCACAAAACATTTTTTGTTGCTTGTCTCATAGTGAAATATTATCTGTTAAGAAAGGGCTAACTAAAGGAAACAAAGGATGTCCCTTCGGACAGGACATGGAGTAAATTATTGATCTTTATGAGACAATTCTAGAAAATAGCATTCCAACAAGAATAACATGTGCAAGGCATTGTTCAATAATGGAGTCACTGCACATTCACTATATTTGCAACTTTCAGATCAATGTATTGCACTTTTCAAAACTTGTGGCTAGCTTCAGAAATAAAGCATGCATTATTTATGTTCATTTCTCCTCAAGACATAATTATGACCTCGCGGTGTTTCACCTCAAATGCAATAGAGTAAGCGTATCTGCCCTTACACTTTTTAAAACTTATAATTGAACTAATCGTCTAGCATGCACTTTCATGTTGACACTTTCAGATACAGTGCCGCCTGTAAGTAAGTGAAACGCATGATATTGTGCCATTGCATCAATGTTAAACATCCTTAATCAAAATGCTTCTGGAAGGACGAATTCTCATCCGATGAGAGGAAAACATTTTGAGTCATAAAGGCCGATATGTGAGGCATGTGGGATAAAAATAGCAGCAAATTTTCTTCGCTGTAGTTGGAGTTAGGTATGGGTCAAAGTCTTTGATAAGTAAGTGAAACGCAGGCCCAATGCTAAAACATAGGGAAGGGTGGTTCACTTACTTATCAAAGACTTTGACCCATACCTAACTCTGACTATAGCGAAGAAAATGGGCTGCTATTTTTATCCCACTTGCCTCACACATCGGCCTTTATGACCCACTTTGTTTCCCTTTCATCCGATGAGAATTCATTCCTCCACAAACAGTTTGGCTGAGGATGTTTAGCATTGATTCAATGGCACAATTTCATGCGTTTCACTTACTTATAGGCGGCACTGTAGGTTATGAATAACCTTTACTGACAAATAGAAATTTCCGTTTTTTATCATTTCTTCCAGAGAACTTTCTTGTAAGTTTATTCATTCAGGACACTGACAGCCAATATGGAATGAAATTTTTATTTGCTTGAGGTCATAAGAAAAGCAATTGCGTGAGTAAGTTGAAGAAATCAGATATTCGTAGGTTTTGTCAGAGATAGTCTAAAGTGAGTCTCTCGAAGGATTCAGTGGTGTAAATGTGATTTTTATTTGACGTAATAGCGAGGGAAAGTGCACAATTTCAAGTAGTTTTTATGATGTGATGATGGACTCATTTCTTCCCCATCAAATGACAATCAAAACTATAACCTGAAAGAATTTATTATTTCGAATTCATTTAAGTGTTTTGTCTATGCAAAATTACCAAATTGAAGACTTATATTTACTCTACATATATATATATATATGTGCTTTCAAATCTTCAAATCCAGTAGACTACAATGTTAAACTATGTGCCCATAAGCAAACTGTATGCCTATAGGTATTTTAAACTAAACATTTTGGACATCATTTGTAATGGAGGAAGAATAGAAGTTGATATACCATGAATTGCAGAATACCTTTATTGGGCAAATTCTAACAGGAATTAACATTTCCAAATTTACTCATCAAGAATAATTGATACAATTTGATCATTTGAATGCATCAATAATGTCACTGGCCCTATCTTGTACATGGCCATTGTAAAAGTTTTACATTGACAGTTGTGTTAAAGAGGAAGGGTATCTCTCAATGCTTAAATATAAAATCCTGACCAAAAGCCACCAAATAAAAACAAAAATTATAAGTTTCTACTTAATCTGCACCGCTTAGAAGAGGCAGCCTGAAGCTGAATACAGTAAATATTGTGTGAATCAATTGTTTAAATGGCCCTTGGCTTTCATACAATTATGCATTGGTGATTTAATCTTCTTTCGAGAATATCCTATTTTATCATTTCCATTCAAGAACCATTGTGATATTTCATTGATGTTACATTCAAGGCCCTGACTCTGACAGCCAATATGGAAATGGTTTTTCGATTCTTTACTTGAGGTCATTCAAAGTCAACACATCAAGCTCTGCTTCAAGAAATCAGCTGTGTGTGTAAGCGGAAGAGATAAGATATGCATTTGTTTTTTAGGTTGGGCTAGGGGGCATTGGCACTTGAAGTTCACTCTTGCAAAAAGATCCTTTAACTGAACTGTTATCTCAATGGGCCAAATATGGAAGATGCAATTTATTTAGTAAGCTCTAATTTTACTGTGCAATGAATCTTGTTTTTCAGTAAATAAGATATTCACTTACAAGTAATGAAGCAAGTAGTATAAAACAGGCTGGTCAGCCAGAACAGGCCATTGTAATGTATTGAACGCATGCCTCAAATATAAAGGCACTTGCTCTGTCAGCCATCCTGTGAATAAATGTTTACAGATTTAGGGATCATGTTGCAGGGGAAAGTATAAAAATTGTTGGTGAGGATGTGGTAACTTCAAATGATATGTCCTATATGTGCTATGCAGTGTTTTTTTTTCAAATTGCTTTTTCTTTGGGTAAGCGAATGTTTCCGGATTTTCTTTCAGCCCTTCTTTCCTTGTAAGTCTAGGCTTTGAAAGAGGCTATTCCAAACAACTTTGCTAAAAGGACTGAAGCTTATAGAGCTTTCCAATGCCTAAAGAGGGTTGCCCCTAATTTAGTGAGGTGGATGGTCGCAAGGTTGATGCCAAAATCGGTTGCAGAATGCCTAGGCTGGTGCTAACGTGGAAATCAATAGATTTCTAAGGAGAGGTCACCCGACTTGGTGTACAAATGAGCAGTACTAAAGGGTGATTTAATCAGGATAGTGATCCATGTTCTGTGTCTGTATGCTGGTCTCATCAAATTTTTGTGATTCAGGGATAGATTTGCAAGGATCTTGCACCAACAAAAATAGGTGCTAAGCTGAAGCATCACAATGTTACAGTTAAGAATAGATGAATGTAGAACTGATTATAAATTTGTACTAGATCAGATAATAAAAAAACATTATCATTATATTACCTTTCAGGCAATCAAGCATTCCTGTTGTCAATGGATGTCCTTTTGCATACAATGTATCAGTCATCAGATGTCTTTTAGTTGTAATGTGTATAACATCTCAGTGAAATTGGATTATCCAAGGCATCATTTCACACTTGATAAAAGTCTGACACATGTAATTCCGTCTTTAAAGTAGGCTTCGATTTGAAGTTTCATGATAGCATCATTTGCCACTTTCTCAGATTTTACCCCGATGCACTGATTGCACCCTGGACATGGTATTTGGGTCATTCTCAAATTTCGGGACAATTTGTGTCACTCTAGCTCCCTGACATTAATATGAATGCGATAAATATCTGAAGCGTCACTCTGCATCTGTTATTCATATTTCTACTTAGAACCACTGCATTTGGAGCAAAAAGTCATTCATTAGACTTTTTATAATGCATTATGTCCAGAAATCCGTGCAAAATCAATGGTTTTTCCCTGTCACTGGACCTGACATGACAAAATCAAGTGTTCATTTTCCTCCTAATATACCATTATTTTCAAAGTTTCTTTGCACGATTCATGGGAATATAGACTTGAATTTATATTTAGTTCATATTCAATTTTTTTTGGGTATAATTTCATTGATTAAATTGATACAATAGTCGTGTCACTAATTTATGTCAATTTTTTTGTCCCCTCCGTTACTTGCCATAGCTCTGTTCGTTATTGTTTTTTATGAGCTATTTTCACTGAATATCATCAGACGCATGTGCGCCATAGTACCACTGCCTTGCAGACTTCATAAAACATGTATTCAATAAATTATGACATAATGTTCATGAAAAATGTTTTTGGTCCCACTAAAATGTCCCCTCCGTTTCCTTCATTTCCAAGCTTACCAATGATAATTTTACAGAGCGATTTCATGTATATGTTGCTGAGGGTGGCAGGTTTTAATATTCTGCAATTATGGTGTCTAATCTCCAAAATAAAAAGCAGTAATGAGCGAAAAGCAAAAAATTGTTCCCCTCCGTTACCGTCCACTCCGTTACCAGATCATGAGCAAGAAATCGACATTTGGACCAAAAAATCTACTGATACGAGATGAAGTACTTCTGAAAATAATAGTTACATCAATCTTTCATCATTTTTCCTTTTGTTGCTGTTCCTACAGTTGGTTTTTTACATCAAAATTCCCCTCCGTTACCACATTGTCCCCTCCGTTACAGGACAATTTTCCTATACCCATTGTCCCGAAATTTGAGAATGGCCCATTTGTGGCTGCTTAAATACCAAGAAAATTGAAGACTTAGCAAAGGCCTACATGCAAAGCTTATAGACCTTTTTCACTGATTAGTACCCACAAAATGCATCCTGGAACCTCCAGTTGAGAATTAAGGATGTAATGTTTCGACGAATCGACCATGTTACAGTCGGCAAATTACAAGTTGCTTGGGAAATGCACTAGAATGTTTATAGCAGAGTGTCATCTATGTTCCTGCAATGTTATTCTCTGTGACTCATAAGTAGTTAGTTAGGTCATATCCCTTACCTGTAATGCTATCTTGACAAGTCATTCAATGGTTCTCACTACTCATCATTGAGGTCACAAATTAACAGAACATTTCAATGCTTTGGATAGGGCATGTCATTGATGATATCCTTAACATTGTCAAGAAATGTTTATATGTTAATTATTGTAATTTGTCTTTATTCTTTGACTATAAAGCTAAAATGTGGTAAAATTTAGCATGCAGAAGTAGTTTGTGCATGGATGCCAATATGAATGGTGGTTGACCAAATGTAAATTGCTCAAACATGCCAACAAATAAGTCATATGTATATCCTCTGGTTGATTGACCAAAATAACATTGGAAAAATATCTGCAGTGACATCTGCAATGTTTACAGACAGCCAAGCTATATTTCAGGTGATATTTCTACGTGAATGCCAAGTGTATCTGCCCTCACATTTTTGTTGACTAGCTTACAATAGAACTGATCATCTAGCACCTTTCTTATTGACACATCAAACGGGTGGTTTAAATCTCTTGCAACCAATAAAAATTTACATTTTATCATTTCCACCCAAGAATTTCTTGTAATTAGCTATATTCATTCAGGACATTGACAGCCAATGTGAAATGCAACTTTTATTTGCTTCAGGTTATTTTAAAAGTCAAAACATCAGTCTTTGCCTCAAGGAAAGCAATTGTGCACGTAAATAGAAGAAATCAGATATGCATAGGTTTTGTTGAACGCAGTTAGACGGATTGAAAGTCTGTCTCTTGAAAGATTATGTTGTTGTAATGTGATCTCAGTTAAAGTTATAACTGGAGAAAGCTGATTGATCAATTTATTTTAACTGTAAAGTTTAGGAAGCTAGAAAAGCAGATATTTTTATTTTAAAAAATGGCACTGTAAAACTAAACTCAACTTAGTTTACAATAATGTTCAAGCATGTTTTAGGCATTATTTGACCATGTTGCATGCATGCTACATGTACTGGGCGGTTGTATGGTAGGAATCACCTATTGCATTCAATGATGTTCATTTCTTCAAGAAAATTCCAGATATCAGGGATGCTGTATTTCCAATAATACTTTCCATATATTCAATGTGGGTATTTTCTTTTCAAATTTCTTTTTCTTTGGGTAAGCAAAAGCTTTCCTGGTTTTCTTTCTGCCCTTGTTTCCTTGTGAGTCTAGGATTTCAAAGAGGCTAATCCGGACAGCTTCGCTAAAAGGGCTGAAGCTTATAGAGCTTTCCAATACCTAAAGAGGGTTGCCCCTAATTTAGTGAGGTTGGGTGGAGGCAGGGGTGATGCCATAATCTGTTGCAGAATGCCCGGGCTGGTGCTAACGTGGAAATCAATAGGTTCCCTAAGGAGAGGTCACTCAAAAGGGTGTATATGAGCTGTGAGGAAGAGTAGTTTAATCAGGACAGTGCCCCATGTCTACACAATTACTGGTCTGGCCATTTCTTGCGTTTCAAAGATTGCTTTGCAAGGATTTTGCACAAGTAAAGATGCATGGATACAGATCTGATGAGGTTTTCTAATGCAGCTTGGAAAAGATGAATGTAGAAGAATTAGACCATAGTAAATAAAAAAGTATCGGTATTATGTAATTCTCAGGCATTCCTTCTAATGCATTTTACTTCCATGTCAATGAATGTTATTTTATCTGTTTAATCAATACATGTACATGTAAGTCTTTTTTAAGAGGGGAAAAGTGCAAAATCCATAGGGCACTCACTGCAATGTTTCAAAGAATAATTTTAGTAACAACACATATTTATCTATTTGTGGATATATTGAACCTGCAAGTCTGAACATGTTATTGGAGTTTAAATTGCAACTTAGGCCACCCGTATATTGTACATTGGGTAAAGTGCTGCTTATCGTCTTGTTTGTTTTGTTTGTTTGTTAATTTACTTCTCAGTGGAGCGCCCAAATTAAAGTGGCAGGAAAAATTATTAATAAAGCTTGCTATATTACGAAACGTGATTGTTATATGGGATGTCTGGTGATTATACAGGATGGTATGCTGTCTCTCAAGTTTCTATCATAATAACCATTGACCAGTAAGGTCAACCATCAATCATGGCTTCCTAGCCTCCACCTTGCCACCTCCTGATCCTCTCTTTGCATACAGACCATCTCTCTCTTATGTGGGCTTTCACTCTGTCATTTTATGTCTACCTTCCGTCAAAATATTCATGGAAACAATGATGGTACGTGACTTTTCTACGATATAAATCGGTTGAAAATAACTGCATAAAGTAGCAACACACAATGAATGAGAAGAAAAGGTTTTAAAATGGAGTTTACACAATCTGAATGATTTGGCAACGATAGTTTTTTAACATGATATATTATTAAACAAATTTGGTGATTCTAGTCTATGCTTGAGGGAAAAACTATGCTTGGGAATTGAGATTAATTCAAAAAATTAGAGAAATTATTCTGAGGAAGATTAAGTTCTTTTGATTCAAAAGCATAGCATTTTTGTTAGATATGGTGTTTCGCCTCTATATACATGTAACCTGTTTATAAATGTGTATGAAATGACAATCTAACGAGAAATTATGCTCATGAAATAAATACTTTTTTTTTAAAACACCAATTATTAGATGGAACAACAACACAAAAGGCATTTGAACCACAAAAATATTATGAGACATAGGAAGAGTAGCTCAAAAGAAATGTCATTGATTCTGGCAGTCACTGCAAAAACAAACTGATTGCATTACACCCAATTTGTTCAGTGTGCATTATGTGCCCTATGTTGCAATAAACTGTATGCCGTAATAAGCCCAGAGCTATTTGATGGCACACTCTAAGGTGTAAGGAAGATATCCCAGGCAGACAGGGCACAGAATAAATCAATTGCCTTGAGACGGATTAAGACAGTGACAACATTCGTGTTTTAACGCCTTCGTTAAGAGATAGAGCATCCCATCTTGCATCTGTTGCGGAAACAAGCAGCTCAATGCACATGTATCTCTCAGAGATTCTTCACGTATCAAAATTTAATATCCAATTAGATGGCCCAACATATTGTGATGCATAAATGAACAAAATAATAACAATGTTCTGTTCAAAGCCTCGAAGGTGCTTTTTTATTTGGTACTAACGGCCATATAATTTGTCCTTTTAAATATCAACATTTAACCATGTAACATGGAACTGTTTGCGAGCTAGGTGCATGCATGTTTGGAAAACAAACAAAATTGGAACCTCAGGAAAAGTCCTGCAATACAAATTGCCTTAAGCCTGTCTGCAAGTGGACTGCTCTTGCATTGCCACAGATCAGAACATATGCTGTCTTGTGTTGCCACCTAGTGATTAGTGTGCTGTTTAGCGAGCTCCTGTGAGCGTCCACATCATTTCAATCAGAGGAACACACACAATTTTGTCTGGAAGACACCGGGCTGTTTCTGAGTGTGCTAATGGCCTTGTCTACTTCCTTTGAGAATGTGATTGCCGAGTCTGACTCTGGTATACATCAATGTTGAACAGAAATTTTGTGAATGTGCAATGAAATTGGAACTATTTCTTGGGACAGCAATGATGTAGCATACAAAATCAACTTTTGTGCCAGGTGGCAGCAGCATGCAGTTCTAATGTTCACCAGACTGGCTTGAAGCCTTGGTCTGCGGATGTTAAAGACAGGCAATTTCTTTCTTGCCTGCTGGTGGCATTGACATGTGCCACACTATTTTAAGGATAAGCGGAGCAGGTGCAAGCCATAATTAGAATGGAGAGGAGGATTATTTATGTGCTGAACAAGGTCTTGAAAGTCCAGCTTTCAATGTACGCTCATCAGGAATATCTGCCTCAAAGGAACGTAGCTTTTAGCGAAAGTTGCCACCTGAAAAGGGTTGCGCTTAATTTAGTGAGGTTGGGCTTTGGCAAGGGTGATGCCCTAATCTGTTGAAGAACGCCTAGACTGGTCCTCATATGAAAATCAATAGGTTCCCTGAGTAAAGGTCACCCTGCTGGATATACCTCAGTGATGAAAAGTGATTTAATCAGGACTGGCTCGTTTGTTAAATTCGTGTCTGGTCCAATTACAGTCATGCTGAGAGAGTCTTGCACTGGATCTGGGTTTTCGCAGTGTCAGACAGGATTTAATTTCAATAAAACATAGAACGCTGTATAATGACGTGTCCATTTAAAGCTCCATTTACATTGTATGCATGATTTATTCAAGTATATTATAATTACATTTTAAACATTGCATTTCATTTAATTATGAAATTTTGTTGCAGCCATAGTTATTGAATAAGCCGCAATACTTTGTAAAACTTAAACCCTGAAATATGTATTATTTCATTTCTTCTCTATTATGTTACTTCATATTTATGCTGGCGGAAGGATACATGCAAAAAACAATAATAAAATGCAATCACTCATTTTTAGAGCACCATATAGATATAATAGGTTCAGACTGGGTGCTGAAAAAAACCAACTGCTTGTATATATCTAATCTACTTTGTTCAGTGTGCATTAGGCGCCCTGTGTTGCAATAAGCTCTTTGTCATAATAAGCCCAGAGTGACTAGACGGCACACTCCAAGGTGTTACAAAGATGTCCCAGGCAGACAGGGCACGGACTAAATCAATTGCCTTAAGAGGGTTTAAGGCAGTGACAACATTCATGTTTTAACGCCTTTGTTAAAAGATGGAGCATCCCCAATCCACCAGCTGTCTGCTGAAACAAGGGGTTCTGGATGTTAATCCCTTTAGAGTCTCCTCACTCCACTATGCCTAATCTGTATTGATGAGCTTCTAGGTTTGAAGGTTTAACATTTTCGGTTGTAAAAAATCCAGCACATGGCTATGTTACATTTTGTATATTGTACAGGCTGGTATTTTGCGAGAGGTATATAACAGAGAATTAGTTGGGTGGATACATGGCAAAAATATTCCTGAATAGGCTACAGTACATCTTCATAATACCTAAGTTACTCAGGTGTTAAAATCAGAATTTATTTTATGGCGCTGGGGAAAGTTTAAGCCATCGAGATTATTATATCAATCATTTACTTTATTTGAAAATGGGAATACTTAGTCAATATAAAAATCTACTTATTATATATTTAGTGGAAGCAAAAATCCAGTTAATCTAATCTATAAAAAAAATCTGGTCTTAGGTTACATTGACATTACATTGTTAGCTCGTCAGAAAGACAGCCCGAGACAATTAACAATTCTGTTGAGGTCCACAGAACATGGATCAATGAGGCCTTCGTAAACACAGTTGTAACATCACTGATGAGAATGTTCCCCAACTGCACATTCCAATGCACCCCATCCAAAGCTATTTTCCTAATTTCCTGACAAACAGTTCTTTGCAAAAGTCCCAAATCTAATGGCATTCATAGATAACTTGCTGTCGCATTTTAACCTAACAAAACAGCATGGAAGTCGTCCTGACATGACTCTGTTGTCAACAAGAAGAGAGATATTTTGGAACATGCATGTTGGCCAGTATTTAGAACATTCAATTTGTCTTCTTATAATATTTTGCTGTAGAGAAAAGCTCATAGATGGTTGTATATAAAACAAGTTGTCTCACTCCTCACTTTGAGTTTTACAGGAGCCCAGTATGACCTCTATTTGGTCCATATTAGTTATGAACAACATTAATCAGATCGTTGTACAAATCCTCCTGGCCAGCAGCTTTGTGTAGATGGTGATACTCCAATTTAATTTTAATAAATTGACACATTTGGACTCATCTGAAATGCCTTTGCACAAGTAGCCCATGCATAAAACTATGAACTTTGAATTTTTGATGTTATACTATGTCTTGTCATAAATTTATAATATCAGCCAAATTATTCTGCTTCTAAAGTCAATGCATGATCTGTTTCAGCTTGTCTTTAGACAGATGCTTAAAAATTACATGTCACATAATATGCATACTATTCATGCTTATGTTACAGTAAATTTGCATGTAAGCAATTTGTATGAGTGCACAGGGCATCAAAATGATTAATAGGTTTAGGTTGACTGACATTGGTCCATTTTCCCACCCAACCATTCTATCACTGTGCACATGTGCTGGATGATAATTGGAGAAAAATGCCATTGGGAATTCTGTGTAGCTAAGCCTTCCATTTTCTTGGCTTTAAAATGTCATAAATGCTGACTTGAGAGTCTCTTGGTGAATCTTACAACACAAAAAGCCCATCTATAAATTAAATCCATTGCTATAATTTGGCAGCTGGGTGGCAGAGTGGTTGCATTTGAAGCCAACTCTGCTGAGAGCCTGTGCATGTTTGGGTTCCAACTCATTTTGATGAATCCTAGAATATTTGTATTTTAGTGAACTTTAATTCATTCATCCAGGCTGGATGTCATTCAGATTTGACATTACATTGGTGGCCCCATGACACTGTATCAGTGTCTGTGCTGGAAGGTAAAAGAAAGATCAATCCCATGGGCAGATGAGTAATACATGTATGTGGAGGATTTCTGCCCTCTCCTCAGTATTCAACCCTTTTTGAGCTACCAGCCCTGGAGCTGCAAGGCACCAGTTATCATGATTTATCTGTCTGTCAATCTATATGTTTGCATTGAATTGAATTGAATACATGCTTAAAGGAGATCCACTGAACAACTAAAAACTGAGACATAAGAAAGCTTTCTTTCTTGCCCATGGAAGAAAAACATCACATGATTTCTTCAGTCAAAATAATAAAAGTTGCAAACTGCTATTAAATTTGTAATCCATTATTTTGTCTTCCATGCAAGCCATCATCTAAAAGGCAACCCGTTTGGACATCTGGTCACTTCCTCGAGCAAGAATCTGCCAAGTCAAGAAATCCTGATTAAATTACACCCATAAAGACTGATATAGAGCTGGTGGGTAATCTGCCCTGGAGCCACCAACTGATTATGACATCAAACTGGTCTTGGTGTGTGGGCCTCAACTCTACCCCGATTGGCGGCTGACATAGAATGGGTCACACTGTTATGGACCATTATGGACTACAATTTCTTTCAGCATATTAATTGATCTAAATCCTGATTTTAGTTAATTTTACAGGTGTCACTATGATAAGTTATGAGTCAAAAACAGATTTTCCCACAATTGAAATTTAATGATGCTGGGACTTTTAGAACTTCAACTCTGTAACACTGACTAACAGTTACTATACAGATGCATTTAGAGAATAACAATTCCATATTCCTTTTATTTCAGTGATTGCCCATGTTTGATATTATTTGACATTGGTGTATGAATTTTTTCTGGAGGAAAATCTCAATCGCGTGGCAGAAGGTGGAACAATCATACTATAATTGTGCTTCATGTATAGAGGCAAGTGACAAAATTACTTTCAATATTATGCAATAAATGTAATAATCCTTGTTTATGTCAATAGACTGTGTCAAAACATGTGTATGTCTAACATGTTTGAGACCACTAAAAATATTTCATGAAATTGGTGATTACAACTTATGTAGCTATTGGACTTGAAACTTTTGGAGGAAAACTTGTCAGGAATAACCTGGGATACAGACACATGGGAATCTGTTCTGGGACGGTCCTATCTGCAATTTGACAACTATGAACACTAGAGCCACATCAGTCCATGCCTTGTTGGCCTTCGGACATGAGCAGAATTGTTTTTTGTCTAGGGTGGTCTGTGTGAACAACTAATAGTGTGAGGTCTATATTACCTCAGACCTGTCTGTATGGTCACAAAGGTCACCAGTCAGATGTCAGTATCTGCCTTAGTAAACATAAATACCAATTCTAACAGATTCAACATTCTTTTAAAATAATTAAGTCACTGCTATCAAACTGCTGCATTTGTATCAGATACGTATATATGGTCCCTTTGTAACATTATTTACCTGCTTTGCAGATGATTACATAATTGTAGACACTGAGACGGATAAGAATTTTTTCTAGGACATGTATTAAATAGAAAGTAGTGACGTCACTCATGGCGTAATGCACTTTTTCTGATAGAATCGCATGTCTTATTATATGAACAAAAATACATTCAGTGTCAGTCTCTACAATTATGAATTCATCTGTAATTCAAATCATAGAAATAAAGTATACTATTACGATTTCACACCTTTTTCAGCCAAAATTTCATTGCAATAATTCTCATAACAGTTGCTGTTCTTTGTTGTGCACTTTTTCTCCTATGTTGACATGTTTGACTCTTTGGCTTATTGAAATGACAATATGACTGTGTTCATCACAGGATAAATCATATATTTCATCTCCCTAGGCATATACTCATTCAAGTTACTTTTTTATACATGTCTAGTAAAAAAGCTGGTCACCTTTACAGAGTTTTGAAGTGACAATAAATATCTTGGAGCGTTGCATTTTGTTTTCCAAAGGGAAATACTCAAATGAAAGTCAATTTTATGTCTATATTTCTTGTGGTCTCTCAACTGCTGGAAGCCCTGCATTGCTTATACAGAAACTTTAGGACACAAGAAGAGAATCTCAAAGCAGAAAAGCAAACAGAAAGCATTCACAGCCTTTTAGCAAACCTGGGAGGCAGATGTTTCATGTATTGCTCTGGAAGACGACACATATTTTTCTTTTTATCCACAGTAGAGGATGCTCTTGTGCTAAATATAGTTTCATGCTATTCAGGACAATACGTTTTCATTCCTTTGTTTGGTTTCCTGTCTAAAATGGCACGCTAGGTAACATGGACCTTAAAGCTCTAGTGGGTCACTAGGAATACCCAAGTTGTTAACCCCCTGATTGGTATAACCCTTGGAGGGATCTATAGTCAAATCACCGATGTGAGTGTCCCTCAAACATTGGCGTCCCTAGGGGGGCACGAGGGAACCATATAACCGCCCCCTCTCCATATTCAGTCATATGAACATTTTTACTGAGGTTAAAATTTCAAATTAGTAGGGTGTCCCTCCATAAAAGTATGTACTCCCCCAGATGCCCCCCTCCCCTCCTTGACTAGAGACCCATATTTACGCCACTGCCCTCAAGTGCGAAATCACACTCAAAATTTTCCTGACAAACAGATCTTCAGTAGACCCAAATCCAATGGAAGTCCCAGATAAGTTGTGATCACTTTTCAAACATTGCAAAATAGACTGGAAGTGGTTTTGATGCCGTGAACTTTCTGGACGCTCCTCGTATGCCTTTAGACATATGTAAACAGGAAACCAAATAACAGTTACTTCACCGTTTAATCTACTAATATAATGTAGTTGGAACCTCTATAATTTGATATTTTGTTCTTAATTTTTATGTTGTCTATAATGCAACTCTGCAGCAAATATTTGTCACCATTGTAGATATATTAAACCCATAATAGATAAGTATAGGTGTAGAAAGGTAGTCGGTATGCAAAGGGGAGGATCAGGAGCTGACAGGGTGGAGGCCAGGAAGGCTTGATTGATGCTGGACCTTATAGAAGTCAACGGTCATTGACAGCAGTAGCAGGCTAGCAGTCCAAACATGAGAGGAATACATGCCTAAGGTTATATATCAAGTGATGAATATGGTTCAGTTTTTTTAATCGACATGTGATTGATGGTTTTTTCTATATTGGTACCTTTATCGTATATGGTTCTGTATTGAAGTATTTTATGCTTAAAAATGTCATCTAAAGCCAGTTTCCTTTAACATGATATGAACTGATTGATCAGGACAGCCCTTCCCATCCCATCCTTGTCATAACCTACAGGTCATGTCTAACATGTATGCCACTTTCCTGAGTCACTTAAGGACCTGACATTCCCATAAATGTTAGGGATAAGTGCACATCCATATTCTCCTGGGCAAATCCGATACTCTGACTTCCGTCTAATGTACACATTATCTTGATTTTACCTCACATCAATATTTCTGCTTGATTTACTTTATATGACACAGTATGTACATTCCCTTATAGCTAACATAATGTCAGGTCAGGGGCCTGTGTAGTGTAGACCTGATCATACAACTAAGGCTGACAATTTCCTCAATGCCCATAATTGCATGATAACTTATATATATATGGATGGATGTCTGTCAGACTTACAACATTGCACAAGTAATTGACCTCATGCCAGAACGTACTTGAGTACATAGTTTGCTGCAGGAATAATTACTCAGCAGACAATATTCCCTGAAAATCGTACACATAAAAGCATGTTTCATATCGCTTCAATTCTGAATATTTATATTTCAGTAAAATATAAAAATCGAACAATGCACTATCGATTTGGGATGTTCAAAATGTTTAGGCAGCTGAGGATGGTAAAATTATAATTTTTCTTTCTCATTTCATTAATCTACGTGTTAAGTATGAGTGCTTCAGTGATTGAGGCTAAACAAATATGGCATCTTTGTCCGTACTCAACCCCTCAATCTCACTGTGAATGTATTGGGTCAAATAAGGTCAAAATACATGATGCCAAATTTAAAATACTAATCGTCTTACGAACAGCACACCAGCCATTTATAAGAAGAAAAAAACTGAACCTAGTTTTCCAGTCCATATTACCAAGCCAGAGTTTGCCCAGCCAAGCACACCTGATTAAATTACTCATCATAAAGACTGATATCGGGCCGAGGGGTGAACTGCCTCAGGGCACCAACTGATTATGACATCAAATTATCTTGGAGTGTTAGGCTTCAACTCTGCCCCGATCTGAAGCTTCATAATAAGGGTCATAGTTTTATGGTCCATTCAGCAAATCAGGCCAGAAATCTTATTTCCACAAGTAGCATGTGGCTGAGTGGAAGGCCAAAAAAAGACATTAACCCACAGTTGAAAATGTTGTTGATAAAGGACTTAATATTTGTTCAAATGAACTTCAACAATATCAGGTTATAGTCACAAAGATTATCGGAAATGTATTTGAATAAAACTGACCATTAGAGAAATTTGTGGATGTACTTTTGTTTGATTGTTCTGTCTTTGAAAGGCTCAATAAAACAGGATACTCAAATGACAAAGAATGATGCATGTTCAATGAATGAAATCTCGTAATTATTTTATGGACTGCGGGCATGCATACAATAGAAGTAAGAAAAAGAAAAAAGTAAGCAAAGCCAATATAAACTGACTAGTCTTCCAAAAAAGTGTTGTCTGTTTTGTTTTTAGAAAACAATGGATGTAAATAACATTCAATTTAAGACAAGCCTCAAGACTATTCCAATGGTACTGGTACAAGATACTGACCCAGTCTTTTTCTAGCAAAGTGATTTTCATGCATAGCAAGATTTGGTAAAAAAAAAAAACCTACCTTTCCCCTCTTTGCATGCAATATATCTTCCACAACTAAAAATGCAACTTTTAAGAATATCTCGATGCAATACTCCTCCAAAGGTTGAACTTAAAGAAGAAGTTTTATTAAGTGAAAAAAGTCTTGTTAGTTTTTACAACAGATTTTTGGCCAAGAATGGAAAACTTGTTAGATACAATGGTGATAATAAGTTGAGTTTGGGATAGAGATGTTACAAAAACTCCAACACTGGTAGTGGTCTGATGTCATGATCAAAAGTCTCCCCAGACCAGGTCGATCTCACTGGATTTATAATGGCCTAACGAGAAGTGATTTATCCTGGACGGCCAATCAGGCTAACATAACATACCAACAATACAGTACAAATTTCTAAATTAGGCTCAACTTAGCTGTCTATAGCGATTCATTACTAGTCTTATCCATAGCTATCCATTTCTATTCTTTTGCATACACTGGAATCTCTTTACCCCTTGTTTAAACAATAGTAATTGTGGATAGCTATGGCTAGCTCTGGATAAGGGTAGCTTAGTTTAGCTTGGAAAGGCTATGGATGGATAGCTAAGGCTAGATTTTAAATGACGAGCCACTTTTAGAAATTTGTACTGTACATTGTAGGCTGGTCTCATGTAGTCACTTTAGTTCAGAGTGCATGTAGTATGACAGAAACAAAAACAATTTGGCATAACTGAATGACCAAAGATCCGCTACAAGTCATAATTTGTTCAGAAAAAGATATAAGCATACAATTTTGTAAAATATGCCCATCAATGGTACTAGATATAGTATAAGTAGTGGTATAATTTATTACTTCCACTTTGCAAGATTAATCTAACATAATTTTCAAATAAGAATCACTTAGCCAAGGGACTACAGCTTATCTGTGACTGCTATTGGATTTGAGACTATGGGAGAAATGTTTATCAGGAAAATAGCTTGGGATAGGGTGCATAGGAGTCTGTAGTTGAGGGACACTCTCATTGGCGATTTGACGACTGTGTACACGAAGGCCACATCGATCCATGTCTTGTGGGTCTTCGGGGGACATGAGCAGAATTGTTATTTGTCCGGGGCTTTCCTTGTGACCAGTAAATGTTGTGTGGTCCTTGTATGTCATCAGACCAGGGAGTCTATTAGCTTTTCCTCTCTTCTTAAAAGGTCAATTGTTTGGGTTAATGGTTGCCCAAAATCTTAGATTTAAAGGCTATTGCAGTCTTTTTACACAAAATTCCACTCACAAATTTGTCAGATGCTTGAATATGCTCGGTTGAGATATTCAAATAATGCTACCCCACTTATTGATAGGCCTGATGTATCAGATACACGTAAATCAAACGTGTCCCAGTGCTAATCTTCGACAAAAATGGTGCTCCTCTGTACAAATTGGATTTGCGAAAGTCCCAAATAATATTACTCAGGCTCTCCCTTGTGGGCACTTTACAAGATACAGATCCTAGATTAGATTACTTTGATAGCCATTCAAATTATTCCTACACAAGTTACGGTAAATGACCAATAACAAGTCTCTACATCCCTTCTGAAGAATTTATGAGGTATATTTTAATTACTTGTCCCCTTTGGTATTTGGAAATGAATTCTACAAAATATAGACAAAAATTTAAACAATGAACACAGGTCATTGGGTCACTCTGAAGATGTCATTGTGGACTGTCTTACCTCCCACGGCTTATCATTTATTTTGTCAACTGGATATCATGGGCACTAGGAATATATTCATGCAAGTGTGATAAACTAATGATGCGATGCTCATGTATGCAACCACAGTCAATATCTCAACCAAGCATATTCAAGCATCTGACAAATTTGTGAGTGGAACAGTTTAGGGAGTAACCTGAAGGAGTGCACAAATATTGATGATTTTAAATGTAAAGCCAAAATGTATTTTTTGAATGTTTGATTGTTTTTAACTTCATATATAGTTATACTATAATTGTTATTATATTTATTACAATTTTACATTGTCTTTTACATTGTCTTTTATACAGGGCCAGATTTAAAAACAGTGATTTCGCTGAATCTGTTACCCTGCCTAAATATATTCTAAATAAAAAATAAAAGAAAATAAAAAATGGCTGTTTGGATCACTTGATGAATACTGTATTTTGAAGATAATCTTAAACATCCACAGTTACACATGGGCATAAACTAGAGGTCTGTTTATTTCCGATTGGAACCTCAATGGCAGAGAGTCGCGCATTGGCTTTTATCTTCCAAAGAAACTTGAGACAAAAGTAGAGAATTTCAGCGCTGAAAGCCTGAATCCCAAACAAAAATGATGTACTGCCTTTTAGGCCGTAGAGATGCCGATTTTGCATGCATTGCTCCTGGAAGAAAACATTTTTTTCTTTTTATTTGAATATAGGTGCTCCTGTGAGTACCATTCTCTGAGTGACTGTGCGTTTCTTATTGCTTCTTACCTTTACTGGCTTATGTTGAACAGTATTCATTGTGTGAATAATTTACAGTTATAAGTCACACATCTTTAAACTTTTACACTTATCTATTATTTATACCTTTGTCATGACCCGGCCAGGGAAATCTTTTCATTTTTAATTTGAATTAATCTATGTTACATACTGTGTCATGCGACTGATTATCAATTCACTTTTGTAACAGTTACACTAATTACTGAGAGTGCTACACATACAGACGTGCTTTCACCTACTGAACAACTTTATAATAAAGGTAGAGAACCCAAGAGCATAATACAGTGGAACATGGGTTTTCATGTCTTAAACCTTAAATGGAGATTAAGCACAATGTGGTTCTGGCAAAGAAAGTGTTTTTTAACAGTAATCTAAATGGTCATACAACAAAATTGATTTTGGTTGAGGGTATATATGACACCTATTCATGAGACGGAGTTGAACAAAATGATAATCCTACATAGCTTAAAGTCATATCCTGAAAATGACAAATATAAGGGAAACTGTGTTGTCTATGAAAGAAGACAACTCCTCTGGGCAATCATCTTCATGTCAAGTGATAATTTGTATAATTTCGGAGGCATCACTTCAATTTTTGCGACCCATTCAATTGATAATTTCCACTCAGAAGAGAGCATTCAGGAGACAGACCAAGCAATTCCTCTTATTAGGATTTCAATGACAGCCCATAATTGAACTCAATTAACATCAACTGGGATCATTTTGAGAAAAAACTAAATTATTTCTTTCCAGGGAGCTGAGACTGCAGGTTCCTGTGGAATTCATTTCCCACAGAAAGAAAACAACATTTCAAATTCAATCGCAGATTACTCTTTTTTGGGAAGTTGCAGAAAATTTACTATCACACATATTAATTGTAACTCTTCTGCCTGTTGATAATACCTTGTTTAGTTGTAAACATGCAGAATATGATCATTATGGAGCCATTGTTATTTTTTGGCATTATTTATCATTGATGTTCATGGTGATTAAGGCATTTGATCAGACTTAAATGAGAATCATTACCAGGACCTGTTACGATTTGAAAGTCATCATTAAGATTAGTTGATGGGGCAATTTTGATATTACTCTGGGATTTATTTTTTGGCAGACCAAAACAGTACATCCTGATAATGCAGGAAGTATTAAATAATATTTGCAAGAAAAAAATTTACCTAAAGTTTGTTAGAAAGAGAGAAGGAGATGGCACTACATTGGAATCAACCATTAAATAACAAATCTTTTCAATACTATTTTTTTTTCATATCTACACAATACAATAGTTAATTGTGTGGCTAATATAAGGAAATCAGCCATATTCAAGTCTACACATGTCCCTCTTGGGAAATTAATAATGAAATCTTCATTTACAGCTGTGGAATGACGATTGCTGAATGAAATGTGCCAAGTTTGCTCCTTTTTAATGTCAGATCTCTACTTGCCATGCATGACATCACTGATTGAGTTGTACCAATTGAGAGAGACGCCCGCGGACACCTGCCCACCCGTCCGCCGGCGGACGGAAACATTTTTACCCAAGTAATAAAAATAACTTCTACAAATAAGTTCACTGAAAGTAGCAAAACTGTGAATTATAATTATTGCCATTACAGGAATTAATCACAAGACAACTGATCCTGAAATCTGGTTGATATTACCATGCCAGAGTTTGCCCGGACAGGCAATCTTGATTAAATTACTCATCATAAAGACTGATATCAGGCCGAGGGGTGAGTTGCCTCAGGGCACCAACTGATTATGACATCAAATTATCTTAGAGCGTTAGGCTTCAACTCTGCCCGAGTCTGAAGCTTCATAATAAGGGTTATACTTTTATGGTCCATTCGGCAAATCTGGCAAGAAATCTCATTTTCACAGGTGCCATGTGACTATGTAGGGGGTCAAATATGATTTACCCACAAATAAAATTATTGTTGTTCTTAAGATTTGTACAGGGACCATGAGGAAGAGGTTGGCCTTCATCATCACAGTTGAGTTAGAGGTAAGGATAGTTTAATGTCCATTACAAACTGCAATACTGGCAGTGGTCTAACATCAGGATTCTTTATATGATCCACTGAATTTATAATTTGTTCAGTAAAAGATATATACAAACAATTTGATCAATTTACCAGTAGATAGCATTGACTAGGCCATTGGCTAGGCAAATCTTTAAGATCACAATAATATTTTCATAGGCTCTAAAATCAAGTTTTTGTTGTCTTGCCGTGAGCAGCAAAACAATCGCTTGGAAAGATTCAACCAGACATTCTTTTAAATAAGGAAAGCTCAGCTGAGGGATTTCAGCAAGAGGACCACTTCCAAGCTGTTTTGTGCAATTGGACAAGAGATTACAACTTATCTGTGACTGCTATTGGATTTGGGACTATGGGAGAAATGTTTGTCAGGAAAATAGCTTGGGATAGGGTGCATGGGAGTCTGTAGTTGAGGGACACTCTCATCAGCGATTTGACGACTGTGTACACGAAGGCCACATCGATCCATGTCTTGTGGGTCTTCGGGGGACATGAGCAGAATTGTTATTTGTCTAGGGCTGTCTTTGTGACCAGCTAATATTGTGCACTCTATGTGCCCTTGGACTGGGATGCCTGATAAACTGATAGATATTATGGCTTTCGTTTTAATGCCTCAACAGTTTGGGTTAATGTAAGCAACAAATCTTAAATTTAAACGCTTTTACCTTTGTTTAACAAAACTTAAAATACCTGAATATATTTGGTAGAGATATTCATATTAAACTACCCTATTTATTGATGGGCTTGATATACATAAATCAAATGTGTCCCAGTGATACTCCTTGACAAAAAATGGTGTTCCTCTGTACAAATTTGATTTGCGAAAGTCCTAAATAACATTACTTTGGCTCTCCCTTGTGGGCACTTTACAAGATACAGATCCTAGATTAGATTACTTTGATAGCCATTCAAATTCTTCCAACACAAGTTACGGTAAATGACCAATAACAACTATCTACATCCCTTCTGAAGAATTTATGAGGTATATTTTAATTACTTGTCCCCTTTGGTATTTGGAAATGAATTCTACAAAATATAGACAAAATGAAAACAAACAGAGGGTCACTTTGAAGATGCCATTATGAACTGCTTTACTTCCCACAGCTCAATATTTATTTGTCAACTGAATATCTCATGTCAAGAGCACTAGGTATATATTCACGTCAGTGTAATTAAAATATTGCTTTTATGGAAAAACGGGAATATAAAAGCATTAGCCAAGCAAGTAATCTTACATACTGTGTCATTCGACTGATTATCACATCACTTTTGAAACTATTACACTTACCGAGAGTGCTACACGTATAGACATACTTTCAACTATTGAAAAACCCTAGAGCATAATACAATGGAAAATAGGTTTAAAGATCATAACAAACCTAAGATGGACAAACCTAAGATGGAGATTTAGCACGATGTGGTTCTAGCAAGGAAACAGGTTTCCTTCAAAAATATGTGGAAGAATTATTTGTCTTTCATAACATGGCTGTATGTTAGGGTGTCTCAAAAAAAAATAATGTCCTCATTTTTGATGGGACACCCCCTCATTTTGTGATATAACCTATAAAAAGGACCTATGCAAAATTTTAAAGCATTTCAACATGATTAACTGGTGCCTCAAGAGCCTTGAAGTTTAGTCATTTTTGCTCGTTTTAGACGATTTTCGCAATACGCGGTTCTCTATAACTTTGCCAATTTGTATCATACAACTTTCTAAGTGCCATGGTTGGAAAAGTCTCAAAAAGACCTTCAATTTGCATACCAACATCGATGGTCTACAATAATTATGTAACTCCTACCAGCTCTTCAGTTGACAATCATGAGAACGAAAGTATTTCAGAGCGATTTAACCTAAAAAAATTATTTCATTTCACTTCCAGCTGTTTTTATTCTCAATCTGCCAATAACAGAATGACCATATATAACTTTTTAAATAATTTTGTTCATGAAAATATCTGCTTTATTAGCCATGAAATATTTATGATAAATCTCGTCAAAAGAGCTGAAAATATCAGAGGGTGCGGTTAAATATCATTTTAAATCTTCATCAGATGTGATTCAGTGTACCATCAGTATACCAAGAATTGTTCCTTATCAACAGAGATTTTGTTTTTCTTAAATGTTTTATCACTTATGTGGTCCTAAGGCCAATTTTGGGATGATACAATTTTTTTTTAATGATAAAACGTTTTCAAAAGGGCTGAAAATACATGTAATTGTTATATTATTTCTTATATCTTCGCCAGAACCATTCATTTTCTGCCCGGTACTATGATTCTCAATATACAGGCAGGTTGACCATATATATATAATTTGTGAAACAAGATTGGCTGATGAAAATTTTTCCTTTATGAGCCATGTAGGCCCGTTTTCACCAACATGGTATTAAGAGTTATGCCAGGTCTTAGCTAAGACCTGGTCTGGTTAAGCCAATCACTCAAGCGGAGCAGGATCAAGGAACATTTACTGAGTGAAAGTCTGCACATAGTATTTAAACAACTCAACTGCTACAAACACAATTAATCTCTGAAGTTCCCAAACATGGCCACATGACAAGGTAAGAGAAAAAGAGGGGTGGGCTTGGAAATTTATAAAAAAGAAAATTAATTAGTTGTCTGTCCAGTGTTGGTGACAGAAACGCATTTTTCTTTAGCCCCCTCCCCTGAAACAATAAATTAATACAAATCAGCTGGTCATGCATTTTTGCACAATGAAACTACAATAATGGTTGAATCTGATAAGGGTCCTCAAAATCTGATGTACCCAGAATGGCTGACGTGACTGCGATTTTTTGCTACCGGCAGTTACCAACAAGTCGTTGGTGACTTGAGTGGTATTAGTGTCGCCTCAGTTTCAAGGATTGTGAAGTGTGTTAGTCAAGCAATCACTTCATTAAAACCCATAGTGTAAGGTGGGGGAAATCCGGCCCCGGGGCAATTCCGGCCCCAAAGATTAAAATCAGGAAAAAGTAGATTAAAAACAGTAGCAGACAAACAAACATATGATTAGGGTCACTTTGTTAGATTGTTCCAAAAACAATCAAACAATTTGACCTTGTTTTTCTTTTGTGCACATACAGTATAATCCTCAAGTTATGTTCATCACAATCAGTACAATTACTAAAACCATTAAAGGGCCGAATTTGCCCCGTGAATAAAAGGGGGCCGGATTTCCCCCACCTTACCCTATATGTACGTATGCCCAATGGACCAGTCACACGGGAGGCTAAATTGGAATTTTCCGAAATCGGCCGATTTCCGGGGGGGTTATAGGATGCATAGATTGCACCCACGACCGAATTTCCTGCCCTTCGAAAGTACCCCTGTGCTAAGACCAACAACAAGTACAGAGGTTTTGTACAACTCAGCACAGAAGAATTGCCTCTATTTGGTGTCATGACTATCATAGGCAAATGCTATAAAAACATAGTTTCATACATGAAATACTTGTGCTTAATGCTGTATGGCTAGTAGGGCAAGGTGGGGGAAATCCGGCCCCGGGGCAATTCCGTCCCCAAAGATTAAAATCAGGAAAAAGTAGATTAAAAACAGTAGCAAACAAACAAACATATGATTAGGGTCACTTTGTTAGATTGTTTCAAAAACAATCAAACAATTTGACCTTGTTTTTCTTTTGTGCAGATACAGTATAATCCTCAAGTTATGTTCATCACAATCAGTACAATTACTAAAACCATGAAAGGGCCGAATTTGCCCTGTGAATAAAAGGGGGCCGGATTTCCCCCGCCTTACCCTATATTTTCAACAGTTACTTCAACAAATATATTTTCTAGGTAAGTGTGTGTTCTTGGTTTGCAAACTTTATATCTCATGATGTGACATATCTTTCTTGAAAAAATATTTGGTGACTGTTAAATTAGAGAAACATGCGAATATAATAGACAAAGGCCTATAATACTGATTTGTCAAGCCATCTTATAAGAAACATATGTTCTGTTTTCATTGGCCTAATCACTTTTTGACACCAAATCAGTTTGAGATGGCTGATCCTTGAGTTTGGTGACAATGTGTATGATTCACTGAACCTTGACAGGTTTACATGCTTAGCACACTCTTGGTGAAATGGACTTAGTTATACCAGGTTTAAAGGAGTTAACACCAGGCTTAACTCTTAATACCATGTTGGTGAAAACGGGCCGTAGTGTTTATGATAAATCTTGTTAAAAGCGTTACAAATATCAGATGGGACTGTTATATTAATTTTATCTTCATCAGACTTGATTCAGGAAACCAAGAGTGGTACCATATATATGTATGAACAACAATTTTGTTATTTTTCATATTTTATCATGTAAGTTGTCCTGAATTCAATTCTGAGATGATGTAAATATTGTTTCAGTGATAAATCTAGTCAAAAGAGCTGAAGATATCAGATTGACGTGTATATTTTGTGCTATATCTTCATCAGATCAGAATGTATTCAGTATACCACTTGTTGACATAAAATAATTATTTCACTGCCAGTTTCTGTTATTATCAATCTACAAACAAGTGCCATTTATACAAAAGAAAAGCAATAACTGTGTGAAAGAGCTGAAATTAATATCAGATGGGGTTCTTGTATTTCAAGATATATTTTCTCAGAATTGACATCAGGAAAACACAATGCCACCTGAAAATAACAAAGTTGTCATTCATATAATATATGGTACCACTTGGTACCCTGAATCAATTCTGATGAAGATACAACCTGAAATATAACCATTTAATCTGATATATTCAGCTCTTTTCACTAGATTTTTCTTTAAAAGCCATGGCTGATGAAGCAGAGATTTCCATGAGCAAAGTTGTTTCAAAAGTTATATTTGTCCATCATGTCATTTGTAGATTGAGTATAACAACAGTTAGCAGTGAAATAATTTTTTTTTAGGTTAACGCGCTCTGAAACACTTCCGTTCACAATAGTGTCAGTTGAAGAGCTCGTAGGAGTTACAAAATTATTGTAGACCATTGATGTTGGTATGCAAATTGAAGGTCTTTTTGAGACTTTTCCAACCATGGCACTTAAAATGTTGTATGATAAAAATTGACAAAGTTATAGAGAACCGCATATTGCAAAAATCGTCTAAAATAAGCAAAAACGACTAAACTTCAAGGCTCTTGAGGCACCAGTTAATCATGTTGAAATGCTTTAAAATTTTGCATAGGTCCTTTTTATAGGTTATATCAAAAAATGAGCAGGTGTCCCATCAAAAATGAGGACATAATTTTTTTTTGGGACACCCTACTGTATGTTCTATTAATATAACCAGGACCGGGGACCCATACACAATGTAATTCTGTTTTGCTTACGTATAAACTAGTGTGCCAAATAGGAATTGATGCTTTCGAAAGAAGAAAATTTTAATAGACATCTAAATTGCCTTACAATAAGTTTTGGTTGAGCGTATATGACACCCATTCACAACATGCAGTTCAACAGAACAATATTAGAAAATAGCTTATAGTCATATCCTCAAAATGACAAATATAAGGGAAACTGTTGTCTATGAAAGAAGACATCTCCTCTGGGCAATCATCTTCATGTCAAGTGATAATTTGTATAATTTCGGAGGCATCACTTCAATTTTTGCGACCCATTCAATTGATAATTTCCACTCAGAAGAGAGCATTCGGAGACAGACCAAGCAATTTCACTTATTAGGATTTCAATGACAGCCCATAATTGAACTCAATTAACATCAACTGGGATCATTTTGAGAAAAAACTAAATTATCTCTTTCCAGGGAGCTGAAACTGCAGGTTCCTGTGGAATTCATTTCCCACAGAAAGAATACAACATTTCAAATTCATTCGCAAATTACTCTTTTTTGGGAAGTTGCAGAAAATTTACTATCACACATATTAATTGTAACTCTTCTGCCTGTTGATAATACCTTGTTTAGTTGTAAACATGCAGAATATGATCATTATGGAGCCATTGTTATTTTTTGGCATTATTTATCATTGATGTTCATGGTGATTAAGGAATTTGAACAGACTTAAATAAGAATCATTACCAGGACCTGTTACGATTTGAAAGTCATCATTAAGATTAGTTGATGGGGCAATTTTGATATTACTCTGGGATTTATTTTTTGGCAGACCAAAACAGTACATCCTGATAATGCAGGAAGTATTAAATAATATTTGCAAGAAAAAAATTTACTTAAAGTTTGTTAGAAAGAGAGAAGGAGATGGCACTACATTGGAATCAACCATTAAATAACAAATCTTTTCAATACAACCACCGCAAAACCCGCTGGACGCAAAAAATTTTACCCAAGTGATAAAAATAACTTCTGCGAACAAGTTCACTGAAGGTAACAAAGTAGCAAAACTGTGAATTATAATTATTGCCATTTTCAAGTGATAAAAATAACTTCTGCGAACAAGTTCGCTGAAGGTAACAAAGTAGCAAAACTGTGAATTATAATTATTGCCATTACAGGAATTAATCACAAGACAACTGACCCTGAAATCTGGTTGATATTACCATGCCAGAGTTTGCCCAGACAGGCACACCTGATTAAATTACTCATCATAAAGACTGATATCAGGCCGAGGGGTGAACTGCCTCAGGGCACCAACTGATTATGACATCAAATTATCTTAGAGCGTTAGGCTTCAAATCTGCCCGAATCTGAAGCTTCATAATAAGGGTTATACTTTTATGGTCCATTCGGCAAATCTGGCAAGAAATCTCATTTTCACAGGTGCCATGTGACTATGTAGGGGGTCAAATATGATTTACCCACAAATAAAATTATTGTTGTTCTTAAGATTTGTACAGGGACCATGAGGAAAAGGTTGGCCTTCTTTATCAAAGTTCAGTTAGGGGTAAGGATAGTTTAATGTCCATTACAAACTGCAACACTGGCAGTGGTCTAACATCATGATCCTTTATATGATCCACTACATGCTATAATATGTTCAGTAAAAGTTATATACACACAATTTGACCAATTTACCAGTAGATAGCATCGACTACACCATTGGCTAGGCAAATCTTAAGATAACAATAATATTTTCATACGCTCTAAAATCAAATTTTTGTTGTCTTGCATTGAGCAGCATAACACCCTCTTGCAAAGATTCAACCAAACGATCTTTTAAATAAGGAAAGCTCAGCTGAGGGATTTCAGCAAGAGGACCACTTCCAAGCTGTTTTGTGCGATTGGACAAGAGATTACAACTTATCTGTGGCTGCTATTGGATTTGGGACTATGGAAGGAATGTTTGTCAGGAAAATAGCTTGGGATAGGGTGCATGGGAGTCTGTAGTTGAGGGACACTCTCATCAACGATTTGACGACTGTGTACACGAAGGCCACATCGATCCATGTCTTGTGGGTCTTCGGGGGACATGAGCAGAATTGTTATTTGTCTAGGGCTGTCTTTGTGACCAGCTAATGTTGTGCAGCCTATATGCCCTCGGACCGGGGTTGCTTTTACACTGACAGATATGGTTTTCATTTTAATCGCTTGATAGTTTGGGTTAATGTAAGCCACAAATCCTAAATTTAGAGGTGTTGGGCTGTTGCCCTTGCTTTAACAGAAATGCCACTTAAGAATATTGTCAGATTCTTGAATATACTTGGTAAAGATATTCAAATAACACTACCCTCTCTATTGAGAGGTTTGATGGCATTAATCAAATGTGTCTCAGTGATACTCCATAACAAAAAATTCTGTTCCTCTGTTCAAATTTGATCTGCAAAAGTCCAAAATGACATTGCTCAGGCTCTCCCTCTGGGGCACTTTATACAAGATACAGATCCTAGATCAGATAACTATCGATAGCCATTCAAATTATTCCTTCACAAGTTACTGTAAATGACCAATAACATCGATCTACATCAATTCTGTAGAAGTTTTGAGGTCGTTTTTAGTTACATTGTCTTTTTGGTAATTGGAAATGAATTTGACATAGCGAAATGCAGACCAATTGAAGTCGAGGAACACAGGGTCACTGGGAAGATGTCTTAATGGACTGCCTTACCTTCTGCGGCTCATCATTTATTGTCAACTAAATATTTCATGTTATCAGCAATAGGTATGGTATATAATTGTGCCTGTGTAATTTACAAATGGCATGTTGTCCATTGATGAAATCACAGACTTGACTGTTGATAGAGGAATTTGTGGCTGCTGTTTGGATCTCCAGGACCTGTTATACATTGTCTTTTGCTCAGATGCTCTTAAACATCCAAAGTTGCACATTGGTCACTGTTTGTCAATTGGCACATCTGAATAACCACCTTTTTCTCTGATAGTAAAGATACATGAAGCCTTAGAAAATATTCTCTTTGGAAAAATGGGAACATAAGGGCAATAACCCATCATGTAATCTTGGATTGACATCCCTCCTGTCTGTGACTTTTTGATTTATTAGTTTCATAATGTTGCAATTGCTCTATGTCAATTCGCAAGAAAGTGCTGACAAATTAAAACTGCATTATTGTTATTCGCCTTTCTGTCGCATAAACTTCATCCAAAAGCATTTTAAATCACAGACACAGACTTGTTTGTTATGCGGAGTCCGAGGAAGCATAGCAAAACATTTAAGTTGATCTGTTTATTTTCTACAGGAGCTGCGATAGCAGGGAGCCGTACATTGGCTTTTATCTTCCAAAGAAACTTCGGCACAAAGCCTGAAACTCAAAAGAAAAATGATGTACAGCCTTTTAGCAAACAGAGATGCAGATATTGCATGTATTGCACTTGGAAGGCAAAGAATATTTTATTTTTTGTCTGAATATGGATGCTCTTGTGAGTTTCATTCTCTGAATGACTGTATGTTTCTTATTGTTTCTATCCTTTACTAGTCAGACAGTGATCATTGTTAACAATTACTATCCGTATCAGGAGCCATATAGTCTCCAGTCTCCACTCGAGCATATTCGAATATTAGGAAGACCATAATGTCCCATGTTAAGATAACTCCCTGAGTTATTAGTTTTATAAAACAAAAACAAAGAAAAAGAATACTGTCTTGTGGGTTTTGACCTTTTTCTTGTAGGGTCTAAACATAAGTAGTGTTTTGAGCAAATCACTCACGAATGTTGCAGTGATTTGCAAGATCAATGAAAAAATCTCTACAATATGAATTGTGTATTAAAAGGCAGTGTGTTGAGTCTGTTGACCCTACAAGAAAAGGTCAAAACTCTAAGATCTGTGTTAAAAGTATTCAGTGCAAAAGCATTGCATGCTCAAATTAACAAGTTTGCAGACATTTCTTCTTATATTGACCAATTCAGATATTTAGTATTATATTTTCCATTGCGAGAGGCAATCACTTTCATGTCAAAATCCAATGAAGACCTATAATTGTTTCTATTTTGTTGTCCACATCAACCAATAATTTCCACCTGGAAAGAGCATTAGATTCTCATATTACAATTTCTATGACAGCCCATTAGGGATTGCTTTGGTAGAAGTCAATTGAAGGAGGAGAACTCCAATAAACAATGCAATAGATACAAGATTTTCAGGTCTGAACTAATGTAAAATATAAATTTAACACAATTGGCTGCTTCCAGAGCAAGTTTTTTTACCCACAGAAGAAGATATTTTCTTTAACGTGTGGCAGAACTACTTGACTTTTCTCTCATGAAATGGCTGTATGTTTTTTTAACCTACACTGTAATCTGGGTGCAGGTTTGAAAAACACAGTATTACAATGTATTTCAATTATTTTTTTAAAAATATTTTTACACAAAGAAATATAAATTGTTGCTTTCTCAATACAGTAGGCTACTTGTCGTTTTCACAAGACAAAATACCAAATTGTTCTTGCAAATTATTGTTATGGTACAACATCAAAGCTGTTGAATCATATCTTATCAGAACATCAATTTAGAGTACACATGACACCTATTCGTGAGACACAGCTGACGAATAGAATATTTCTGACATCAAACCGACAAGATGACACTTATAAAAAAAAAGATACAAATATAAGGGAAACGGTGTTGTCTATGAAAGAAGACAACTTCTCTGAGCAATCATCTTCATGTCAAGTGATAATTTGTATAATTTCGGAGGCATCACTTCAATTTTTGCGACCCATCCAATTGATAATTTCCACTCAGAAGAGAGCATTCAGGGACAGACCAAGCAATTTCACTTATTAGGATTTCAATGACAGCTCATCATTGAACTCAATTAACATCAACTGGGATCATTTTGAGAAAAAACTAATTATCTCTTGCCAGGGAGCTGAAACTGCAGGTTCCTGTGGAATTCATTTTCCATAGATAGGAAACAATGTCACCACCAATTCTTTACATGCAACTCCTTTTTTTTTTATAAGTTGCAGGGAATTTACCAGCAGTATGATGTCTTGTACACAGTTTCATCATCACTCTTTTACCCTTCTAGAATCGTTAAATTATAAACATCTAGAATGTGATCATTATGGAGCCATTGATTATGTCTTGGTTTTACATTATGTATCATTCATATTTAATATTTATTTATGGTGATTAAGACATCAAATCAGACTTCAATCAGAATCATAATCAGGAGTTTCAGGACATGTTACAATTTGAAGGTCATCATTAAAATGGGTTAATGGACCATGATGATTTAGTCTGGGAGTTACTATTTGGCAGATGAATGATGTCCCATATCAATGAATGGTTTACCGAACAAAATAGAGAAAATGGCAACAACAACAAAATACGATAATTGTCCGGCTACAACTGACCCATTCCTCAACTAGCCCGTCCAGAACAACAAGATATTGTTGATATAAGTACAGCCCTCCCCATTCTTTCAGCACCAAAACTTACATGTCATTTGTGACATACATGCCATCTTCTTAGTCACTTCGTCCTGATGTATATATTATCTTGATTTTGCCACACACCAATATGTCTGCATTATTTACTACAAATGGTTGGGTATGTACAGTACAAATTTCTAAAAGTGGCTCGTCATTTAAAATCTAGCCTTAGCTATCCATCCATAGCCTTTCCAAGCTAAACTAAGCTACCCTTATCCAGAGCTAGCCATAGCTATCCACAATTACTATTGTTTAAACAAGGGGTAAAGAGGTTCCAGTGTATACAAAAGAATAGAAATGGATAGCTATGGATAGATATGGATAAGACTAGTAATAAATAGCTATAGACAGCTAAGTTGAGCCTCATTTAGAAATGTGTACTGTACCAGCTCTTTCAGCTAACATTAGAGATACAGGTCATAGGCCTGTGCAGTATTGACCTAATCATATGTCTATGGTTGACATTTGCCCAATGTCCATAATTGCCTGACAAGTGATATATATGGAATGATGTCAGTCAAACGCAGTTACTTACCCACATGGTGCATGATTGTGAATGACCTCATGTCAGAACTCATATGATTATATAGGCCATTTCTCATAATAAGCATGAAAAGCACTATCTGTACATTAGGGGAGAGTGGGACACAGTGAGAAAGCAGGCACAGTGAGACAAGGCCCGTAGCATCTAACTGGTGCTGTTTACAGATCAACCCTCTTTTGTATAGTACAAAAAGTAAGTAAGTGAGATACTGTCCTATATCCTGAATGCCTACACAGCATATCAATAGTGGAATTTAAATATTTTGGTTTTTCGGCCAGTAAAAGTAAATAATTTTGCTAAAAGACTTTTTGTTATAATTCCCAAGAAAAAGGGTATAATGCAAATCAATGGCCAAGGATGCAAACCTTGATTATTTGTCTTAGTTTAGTAAAATGATGATCCACAATGCATGCATCCGGTCCACAGTATTCAAAAATGTTATAAAGAGAGCTGAGTGGGGCGCATTGAGACAGTTTGAGGCGCGGCACTGTGAGACATCACAAATCACACTCCAAATGACCTGAATGTGATGCATGGTTCACAATTAACAATTAAAAACTAAATTCCTGCTATAAACTACTGATTTAAGGGAGTCATATCCATAGGGAAGTAGGGGTGAGGATAGTTTAATGTCCATTACAAACTGCAACACTGGCAGTGGTCTAACATCATGATCCTGTATATGATTCACTACATGTTATAATTTGTTCAATGAGAGATATTTACATAAAATTTGATCAATTTACCAGTAGATAACAATAATATTTTCATACGCTCTAAAATCAAATTTTTGTTGTCTTGCATTGAGCAGCATAACACCCTCTTGCAAAGATTCATCCAAATGATCTTTTAAATAAGGAAAACTCAGCTGAGGGATTTCAGCAAGAGGACCACTTCCAAGCTGTTTTGTGAGATTGGACAAGTGATTACAACTTATCTGTGGCTGCTATTGGATTTGGGACTATGGGAGAAATGTTTGTCAGGAAAATAGCTTGGGATAGGGTGCATGGAAGTCTGTAGTTGAGGGACACTCTCATCAGCGATTTGACGACTGTGTACACGAAGGCCACATCGATCCATGTCTTGTGGGTCTTCGGGGGACATGAGCAGAATTGTTATTTGTCTAGGGCTGTCTTTGTGACCAGCTAATGTTGTGCACTCTATGTGCCCTTGGACTGGGATGCCTGATAAACTGATAGATATTATGGCTTTCGTTTTAATGCCTCAACAGTTTGGGTTAATGTAAGCAACAAATCTTAAATTTAAACGCTTTTACCTTTGTTTAACAAAACTTCCACTTACAAGTTTTGTAAAATACCTGAATATATTTGGTAGAGATATTCATATTAAACTACCCTATTTATTGATGGGCTTGATATACGTAAATCAAATGTGTCCCAGTGATACTCCTTGACAAAAATGGTGTTCCTCTGTACAAATTGGATTTGCAAAAGTCCCAAATAACATTACTCCGGCTCTCCCTTGTGGGCACTTTACAAGATACAGATCCTAGATTAGATTACATTGATAGCCATTCAAATTCATCCAATACTAGTTACGGTCACTGACAAATAACAACTATCTACATCCCTTCTGAAGGATTTATGGCATATTTTTTAATTACATGTCTCTTTTTGGTATTTGGAAATGAATTTGGTACAGTAAAATGTAGATTGATTGAAAACAAGGACCACAGGGTCACTGTGAAGATGTCATAATGGACTGAATTACTTCCCACGGCTCATCATTTATTTGTCAACAGAATATCTCATGTCATGAGCAATAGGTTTATAAGCATGCTTGTGTAATTAACAAATGGCATGTTGTCCATTGATGTAACCACAGACTTGGCTGTTGATAGAGGTATATGTGGCTGATGTTTGGATCTCCTGTTAGATATTTTGTTTTGCTCAGATGCTCTTAAACATCCAAAGTTGCACATTGGTCACTGTTTGTCAATTGGCACATCTGAATAACCACCTTTTTCTCTGATAGTAAAGATACATGAAGCTTTAAAATATTTCCTCTATGGAAAAATGGGAACATAAGAGCAATAACCCAGCATGTAATCTTTGATTGACATTCCTCCTGTCTGGGACTTTTTGATTTATTAGTTTCATAACGTTACAAGTGTTCTATGTCAATTCACAAGATAGTTATGACAAATTAAAACTGCATTATTGTTATTTAACTTTCTGTCATATAGACTTCATCCAAAAGCATTTTAAATCACAGACTAAGATACGATAATGCCCCTTGTTTGTTATGCGGGAGTCCGCGGAAGCATAGCAAAACATTTAAGTTGATCTGTTTATTTTCTACAGGAGCTGCGATAGCAGGGAGCCGTACATTGGCTTTTATCTTCCAAAGAAACTTCGGCACAAAGCCTGAAACTAAAAGAAAAATTATGTACAGCCTTTTAGCAAACAGAGATGCAGATATTGCATGTATTGCACTTGGAATGCATAGGATATTTTATTTTTTGTCTGAATATGGATGCTCTTGTGAGTTTCATTCTCTGAATGACTGTATGTTTCTTATTGTTTCTATCCTTTACTAGTCAGACAGTGATCATTGTTAACAATTACTATCATTCATTTCCGTATCAGGAGTCATATAGTCTCCAGTCTCCACTCGAGCATATTCGAATATTAGGAAGACCATAATGTCCCATGTTAAGATAAGTCCCTGAGTTATTAGTTTTATAAACAGAAACAAAGAAAAGAATACTGTCTTGCTGGTTTTGAACTTTTTCTTGTAGGGTCTTAACATAAGTAGTGTTTTGAGCAAATCACTCACGAATGTTGCAGTGATTTGCTCAGATCAATGAAAATATCTCTATAATATGAGTAGTGTATTAAAAGGCAGTGTGTTGAGTCTGTTGACCCTACAAGAAAAGGCCAAAACTCTATGATCTGTGTTAAAAGTATTCAGTGCAAAAGCATTTCATGCTCAAATCAACAAGTTTGCAGACATTTTTTCTTATATTGACCAATTCAGATATTTAGTATTATATTTTCCATTGCGAGAGGCAATCACTTTCATGTCAAAATCCAATGAAGACCTATTATTGTTTCTATTTTGTGGTCCACTTTAACCAATAATTTCCACCTGGAAAGAGCATTTAATTTAGATCCTCATATTACAATTTCTATGACAGCCCATCAGGGATTATTCTGGCAGAAGTCAATAGATGGAAGAGAACTCCAATAAACAATGCAACAGATACAAGATTTTCAGGTCTGAACTAATGTAAATTATAAATTTAACACAATTGGCTGCTTCCAGAGCAAGTTTTTTACCCACAGAAGAAGATATTTCCTTCAAGTTGTGGCAGAACTACTTAACTTTTTCTCATGAAATGGCTGTATGTTTTTTTAACTTACACTATAATCTGGGTGCAGGTTTAAAAACATACAATGTATTTCAACTATTTTCTTTAAATATTTTTACACAAAGAAATATTAATTGTTGCTATCACAAGACAGTAGGCTACTTGTCGTTTTCACAAGACAAAATACCAAATTGTTCCTGCAAATTATTGTTATGGTAAAATATCACAGCTGTTGAATCAAATCTTATCAGAACATCAATTTAGAGTACACATGACACCTATTCGTGAGACACAGCTGACGAATAGAATATTTCTGACATAGGTAAAATTCAAACCGACAAGATGACAAATATGACAAAAGTTATCTATGAAAGAAGACAACTTCTCTGAGCAATCATCTTTATGTCAAGTGATAATTTGTGTAATTTCGGAGGCATCACTTCAATTTTTGCGACCCATTCAATTGATAATTTCCACTCAGAAGAGAGCATTCAGAGACAGACCAAGTAATTCCGCTTATTAGGATTTCAGTGACAGCCCATAATTGAACTCAATTAACATCAGCTGGGATCATCCTGTGAAAAACTAAATTATCTGTTTCTAGGGAGCTGAAACTGGAGGTTCCTGTGGAATTCATTTTCCACAGAGAGAAAACAATGACGCCTCCAATTCTTTCGCAGATAACTCTTTTTTCAGAAAGTTGCAGAAAATTTACTATTGCAAATTTTAATCATTATTCTTCTCCCCATTGAGAATGGAATTGTTTAGTTGTAAACATGCAGAATGAGATAATGGCAGAGCCATTGATTACTTTTGGTTTTGCATTATGTATCATTCATGTTCATGGTGATTAAGACATCAAATCTGACTTTAATCAGAATCATTACCAGGACCTGTTCCAATTTGAAGTCATCATTAAAATGAGTTGATGGTGCAATTTTGGTTTTTACTATGGGAGTTGTCATTTGGCAGAGGATAAATAGTACAACAGAATAATGCATTGATACTGAATATTCTGGAATGTGGTTCGAAAATGTGTCAACTTTTGACGACACCCACTCTCTCTCCGTCTGTATCTCTCCTATCTTATCAATCAACCCTCATGAGTGCCCAGAAGTGGGTTTAGAAGGCTGGACCTATCTAACTATCTATCTGAATCATCATCTACAAAAACAATTTTACCAAAAGTTTGTTATAAAGAGAGGACGAGATGGTACTGCGTAGAAAACAGCCACTAGGTGACAAATATTTTCAACGTTCCATTTCCAATCAGTGCTATAAAATAGAAATGGTATCTTGGGTGTTAATGACAATCAACCAATTTCATTATATATCTGTATCTACTGGGAAAATCTTCAGTCGAGAAATTACAAGTACTTACTGAAATGTGCCAGTTTTGCTCTTCGTGAGGTCATATCCCTGTATTAGTCATGCATGTCATCAGCAGTAATCTCTGACTGAATCATACAGTCAACAGTGAGGTCAAAAGTTGCCTTACGAAATATTACAATGTATAATTCATTGCAATGTGAGAAGAATAGCCTGTACTGATGCTTTCAATATCAATGATATTACTCAAAAATCATCCAATGTGCTGTTTATAATATTTGCAGATGATACGAACATTGTTTTTCCCTTTCAAAAATCCATAACTCCCTCCATTAACCAGAATATCAATGACCAAATTAAAGAAATAAGTGACTGGTTCTTGGCAAACAAATTATCTATCAATATCTTGAAAACTAAATTCTGTCTTTCATACACCAAGGAGCTCAATAAATGAGGCTAATATAGACTTTTACCTTAATGGATCTCAAATTGAACAAGTTCACCAAATTAAATTTATTGGTGTTATTCTTACTGACACGCTAAACTGGAAAAACCATATTCATTGAACAGCCAATAACATTTCTCGGATAGCTGGCATTATGAAAAAACTTAAACATGAACTTCCTTCCAATATACTATTCACTATTTACAACTCACTGGTGGTACCCTATTTAAACTACAGCTTAATAGCTTGGGGAAATTCACCTCACTCAACAATTAATAGAATCCGAGTTTTAAAAAAAAAGGTCATTAGAATCATTGACAAAAAGAAATATAATTCTCACACCACTCATTCCTTTCATAAATACATAAGCTTAAAACTAGCAGATTTATACCAGTTCCGATCTTGTCTTTTATATTACAGAGCCCTAAACAATACCATCATATTTTAACGATACATTGAAAGCAAATGAAATAACACATTATCATTCCACCCGTGGAAGAGCAAATATCCACATAAATTCAGTTCAATCCCAAATTGGTAAACAATGCCTAAACTACAAAATTGCTCAATCCTGGAACAGCCTACCTGACTCTATCTCCATCAGCATTTTACGCAAATCATCTATTTCTATTTTTAGATTTATGGCAGATAAAATTTTAATTTTCATCTAGTGTAATATGTAAATGGCACAGCCATGAAATTCGCGCAGCTCTTAAAAAGTTTTTTAGGCCTTATCGTTTTACCATAACTTTCATCAAATGTATTTCATATTCAATGTATGAAAGGCAGTTATGTTACTGTTTCAAAGAAATTGAAAGACGGGCATATAGAAAAATAGAGAGAAATTTAGACTAGAAACTATTATAAATATAAAATAGATCAAAAATAGAATATATAGATAGATAGATAGATAGATAGATAGGATAGCAAATAAATATGATTAAGTATATAAATAGAATTGATAGATAATCAGCTAAATAGTAAAAGGGAAGACAACACTGAAAGCTGCCAAATTTAAGTCTATGCTAGATTGTTGATATTACATAATAGTGATAACAAAAACAATAACATGATCTGCATGTAGATTCATTGCTCACTGTTACATAATCATCAGTTGACAAATATTATGTAACCTTAATTTTGTTATGTTTTCTTGTTGTCAGTTTTGAAATGAAATGAATCACATGTTAATCATTTAGTTGAGCTTGTCAAGGCTCATAATGAACTATTCCATAAAAATAATAGATACAGGGAATATTAATGGAGAAAACAATAACATGTTTTAAGACACTATTGAATATGAATATGTCATGTTTTGTTAAATTCGAAACTAAATCATTGATAAGAAACTGGTCCCACTTGACCTAATTTCCTGCTGTCGACCATTGGTGTTCAGACCATCACTGCACAGATTTTTGAAACCTTTCTTTTGCTAAATTCGCTTTGCTGCACGAATATTAATTGTATGGTTTATGTACTCAGGAAATGTAATCCTTGTCACAAGATTGTATATCCACGCAAATTGTCTTCTTCTATTTTTAGATTTATGGTAGTTAAAATTTCTATTTTTTTCTAGTGTTTTAAATGTATTGTCATGTAATCATAAAATGTAATCCGTATTATAAGATTGTAATTAGCTAAAAACTTAATCTGTTTTAGTACTATACCCTATTCATAGTTAGATGCTGTTTTGTAGTACTAAGCAGGAGCCACTCGCACTTTTTGTCAAAACCATTGGCCCTGCTGTGCCTTATGATTATATTATATTTATGTATTCATTTTGGTACAAATAAAGTTCAAGTTCAAATTCAACTTCAAACAATGTAACCACTCGCAATTCCCTGGCTGTAAGTCATCTTGCATCTTTTCATTTGGAACACACCACAAGTTACAAAATTCAACCATCCACTCAACCCACTTGCGGAAGATATAAATATTCATCTTTTCAATTGAATTTAAAACTGCAGCGAAATTGGCTTTCTGAACATTTGTCACATGAAAAGATAGAGTTTCAATGGGGGAATGTGCGGTCATGCAACCTTCCTAATTTGCAATACAATTATTAGCCTGAGCTAACAAATGGCTGATGTGTAACCATGATTGTTTAATAGGAAGATCACATAACAAGTTAAATTTGTGTCATGTATATTGTTAATGGCTTTTGACATGTGTTATTGAAATAAATTTCTCTCTTTTATCTTATAAATATGAGCAAGGGTTAGGTTCATGCTATGCTCGGGGAGGGTTAGTAGCATTAATGGAGCTCTTCCAATCTAATTGTCCAAGGTTCGATCCCAGCTTTAGTCAAGTCACCTAAGAGCAGACAGCTGTTTGAATAAATCTGTGATATTTCATCACTGTGAGTTACGTTTCACTTTTACTGAAAGGTACGCCAGTGTGGCGGGATAAACCCTCTAAAATAAGGCAAGGAGGCTAAAACTCCTAGCAGATGAAAAGTATGATATCATTAATGGTTTCCAAGATATGCCACTTAAACTCACCTGAAATCTTGACCATGAAAATCAAGAGGCAAGTATCGTACTTTCGCCAACCACAAAAATCCACTCGCCTATGTTGTTATGCCCATGGTTAGCGACGTATGGTACAACCCAAAGTAAAGTACGACTACCCCAGCAGGAAGGAAGAATCAGCCACTACTTTACCCTTTCACATCTTTGGCTCCCTACAAATCCCTTCCTACTTTTTCCTACTTGAAAAAACCTTTTAAAACCTTTAAAAATTACATTTAATTCACATTCAGCTAACATCAATTCAAACTTCATCATCCCCAATATGTTTGATTTCTTTGATATTTTCTTACTTTATTTTGGTTGCACTGTAACGGTATATCATAATTTAGGGTCCTTCTATGCCATGCATTATACAGGGTAGATTGTGCTGACACCCTCTGACACATTATGTTAAGGGCACCAGCTGAATGGACAGCATCTTTAACATCAGGGCAACAGCATAATTGCCTAGGGCCCAATCTTAATTTGGTTGTCAGTCATCAATACATGATGCATTCCTAAGAGTCATTTGGCTTATCTAAACATGGGGGCAGGGAAATTGGGCCAGGCTCATCCATATTAAAATTATCAAGTCAATCATGGTGGCAAGGGCAACACTGGTGAACCATTCAGTCATGTCATATGATTTACTGGGTGTCTGAGCCACACAAAAGCCTTGGGATATGACCTTGTAGAAGAAGAAATATGGAAATGGAAAGATGTTATACATTGCAGATTAATTTTATGGAAAGATATATGTCTCAGCCTAGTCTATTTGCCATACATTAGATTCTTAAACACATAAAAATATATAATAAGTTCAGATAAAATCATCGAAGTCATGGGTCTATACAACTGTATGTACGTAGTGACCACTAGTGGCTGTATCTATTCCAAACTTATTTGATAATTTGCTTACCATGACTTGTTATGTTAGCTACATAGTCGATTAGCAACTACTATGCACCACAAATATGTACCTTTCGATAAAAATAGGCATTTGTTCCATTTCCAGACTAAAATTATAACAACCATCCGCCGTCAAAATTATGTATCTGTCTATCAAGCTATGGATTAGTCTGCCTATCTTAACTATTAATTCAATTCTACGACACAAATTATTGTGAATAAGAGTGTTACTTTGAATGACAACGCAAAGTATTAGAATGTGTGTGCAGATTTAAAGGTACACAGTAGGGAAAATAGAATCTAAATAGTTGATGAATCAAGACAAATTTTCACATCATTCTCCAAAACAAAACAAGAGGGATATCACAATTAACTATTAATATGCAGTATTTCAAAAATATTAATGTGGTCACAATGACAAAGATTTGGCACAAATCTAATCTAATATAAAATCCCTCCTTGCTATTCCTAAAAACAAACATACAAGAAGTAGACACTATCTCACAGTATGATCTGTTACTTAACACCTATGTCACATGACACCGGATAGCTGACCTCTGCGACCGCAGCTAGACACATGGCGAAGACCTACAGCTGCTACTGATGAAGCAGGGATGAGTAGCATGCTGATGATGCTGAGCATGGTTGCTCATATCAAAGAGGAACCTCAGCAGCAGCAGCAGCGGCATCAGCAGGATGATATGCTGCAAATCAGAGGTTAGGCAGTGCTGCCTCTTGTGGACTTGTAGATCAGGTGTCTTGTGGACAGCAAGCAAAGAAGTAACGTGTGTATGGCATGAAGAAATGAGCAAGTGCTACAACAAGCACCACAGTATTATTAGCAGACTATATTTTGACCTGAATACCAGGAAGGATTCCATACAAATAATAATGATTGAATATGCTTAAATATATATAAATGCAAGCAGAGGAGAGTGGGACACAGTTTTTTTTCCTTCAAAAGTAACAATATTTTTGCACTTAACAATAACTGAATGCCAAATTGGGATTATCAGCTCACTGAACTAAGACAAATAACCATGGTTTGAATCCCTCATGACTGATTTGCATTATCGGGAATTATGGCAAAATGTCATTCAGAAAATGTATTTACTTTTCCAAATTACAAACACTAATTTTGAAATCTCACCGAACCTTTGCATTGAAACTTTCAATTTGAAAGCTTTCTGAATAAAGTACAATTTTTCAGTAACTTCATTTTTGTAAAACAGGAAAGTGGATGGTTTTGTAAACAGCACCACTTGGGCACCAGGGATTTTGTCTCACTGTGCCTACCATCTCACTACCCCGATATTCCAAACAAATCAGTTGGATAATGACAACAAAACATGTTAATTGTTCAAAGAAATCTGACTAATTAATAATAGAGCTGCTAGACCCTCTGAAGACCAAATGGCAGCTAACGGAGGACCAACGAATTACTTCACCAATTCCAGTGAGCTTACAATCACACCATTCGAAGATTTGTCTTAATTATAAAAAGATTGATGTTTTTCGGTTTATCCAAAGTTTATAAATCTAGAAGAGAAGCTAACTTGTCATTGAGACTCAATATCAAAATGTCGCTGACGGAGGTATTTTGAATTTTACTGCATCTGCATGAGCTCCCATATATTGCAATTTTGATGTAAATCCAAATATCCATATGTCTTTTACATCTCCAATATATCAAATTTTAATTGAAAAGCAAAGGAAATTATATGGAGCTATAATCGTGAGGCGACACCCTTTAAATGATTTAAAACTCTCTCAAACTACTAAACCAATGTTCTGTGGAAATTACATCGCTCCAAGTCCACTCCATCACAGGACTGACACATAGACATATTGCTATATTACTTCAGAAATAAACGATAGCTTGGGGACCGAGAATTCTAACATGAAACTGCATGTTAAAACTCCAACCTTCTCCTGTTTTAAGCTAAATATATGGCTATATGTTATGTTTGAAATTCTCTTCATGTAAAGTTGGCCTATGTATATATATATAGAGAGAATGATTACTTGAGACCGAAAGACAGCAATGTTTTGAAGAAAAGTGTAGATCAATGTTAGTGATCATGTTACTCAAGACGGGGGAAAAATCATGGCCTTTACACTCACTGTCTTAACTGACTTTGCAATAATCAATAGGTAGGTAAATGTACCATCAATGGTTGAATCCGTACCTACGAACCTGTGAGTATTTGTGAATTTTATATTGAGCTGAAACAAAATGATGTGAAATATTTCAGCCAATTTACGAAACCACATGGAAATATTGTTAAACGACACTCTCTTTTGCAATGATTTACCACTGTTTCATAGTGACTATAATATATGGTATATGATTTCCATATGCTTTTTGCTATGCCATTCCCTGTGTTCTACTAAACTTCTTTTTCTTCTTTCTGCTTCTGTCTCACTCCTCCCAAATATGCCGGATACATCTTTCTTGCCTTCTGGGTGACTTTTTTCAAAGTGTCAACTGCCAAAGGTTCTTTGCAACTATTGACCAAGCTTCTAGATCTGGTGCAAGATATCCCTGGAGACTGTGGCAATTTCTTGCTGGCATGACACTGATCATTCATTTTCTGGGGTAACGCATGGTTGCCCGGTATTCCAACATCTGTGCTGTAGTCCTGCGATTGTAAAGACAGAAAATACAATAGTACCACTATACTCTTTAGAGCCCTGTAAAATTAAAATGTACAAAGCGATTTTAAAATATATGGTTATTATTATTATTAGGAATAGATCAAGATCTATCTTTTTTACCTCATATTTAATAACTCTTTGTCACAGAGCAAATTATGAAGGTCTTCTCATCATATTTATGAAAAGCTATATAATAATATTATAATTACCCAAATGCTTCTTAGGTTATCACATGGAATATTGTATCATGTTATTTACCTTATACGAAAATGCATATTTTTTAGTTTGGATTACATGCATAATCCACTTTTCTGTTGGATCCTTGAATCTGCAGGAGGTGGATTAGTTCTGCCAGAGGTGTCCTTGACCTGACCTTCAGTGCTAAGGTCAAGTTCATTATAGATGGCTTATGCGGGTCACATACATGTTCATATTTTGTGGTTATATAGTGCCAGCTAGTTTTCATGCAAATTTATTGTACTGAATTTACATTGACGATGTACAAGTGTTGCTGGATTTCCTAAAAGACGTAAAATTATACAATCCTGACATGACTGAAAAAATATTGTGACTGCTTATTATTCAGACTGTCAAAGGGGAAATGCAAGGAATATTGTTGAATTGCAAAAAATTGCAAAGCTTTTTAGGATTGTTATTTAAGGATTGTAATTTGACATTCCCAGGACTCATACTCAGCTTAACAGCCGATTAATTTAATGTTCAAGCTACATTATGAGAATCATATTTCAAATCAGGCTAATGAAAAAGCCATTTAATTGTTCTGAAAAAGCATGTGAATCACTTTCCAAAATCACTGATGATGAAAAATGGGAAGCGAAACAAATTTCCAGCATTTTCCAGCATTTTTTGTGATTTGCTCGAGTTTGAAAACAGCAAACTTGAAATGAAGCAGTCCAGTAATTACGCATCCTTAATTGATAAATGCAATGGAGCATTATAGATCACATTAATTTTGGAGGCAATTTTTATATCAATCGCTGTATTAGTAAAGCCTTCTGTCAGTAATTTATGAAAGAGGATGCGAAAATTAACAATGACATAAAAGGCAAATGATGATTCCTGAAAATGTGTTTTTCTTTGGTAAATCGCTTATTGTTTTTAAAATTGAATTAAGATGAAGCGGTTCTGTTTGGTGTCAAAACATAAGTTTGTTTTTGCAGCAAAATTTCGAACTGCACAGAGATACAATCAATATTGAACGCCTGTAGGTTGAGTCAAATTTATTGAATCCTGATAGATAATGATAGTCTGCAATAACACTGGGGTAAAACTGTAATGTTGATGTACAAATAGTCCACTCATCATCTTTTAGACTGATTATACACTCCCTAGACAATCTGCAATTGCTCTCCATCATTGCCAAACTGCCATTCAAGGACATTGATTCAATTGACTGCATGCATAACCAAATCTGGGTCTGGATAATAAGGAAGAGTTCCACCAGTCAGAATTGATATAGGTTTATGTCATTCACCATGATTTAGCTTGAAAGCTCTTCGATCATTGAGAAGGAAGCATAGTTGCCCGATCACAAAAAGAGTGAGTGTTCAGTTTCTTGGCTTTCTCTGACACTCAACTTCAAAGTATTTTCACATTTGCAATTTTATTGTATGAGTTTATTTCTTGCAATCTTCATGATTACATACATTTTACTGACACAGCCAACAATAAACATCTTCACTTTAAATCTGAGGAAGAACATGAAGGATTATACTCTCCACTAATGACACTATATTCAGTTCACTATCAAAATTACAGTTGAACTGATAGATAAAGCTTTCGAATATCCAACTGATTAATTTTGAAGTCTTCCAGATTAAATCTACCTGGTAGGTTTAACAGCCTTGACTTATTGCAAACTCAAAAGGAATTAGCTTAATGAACACACAACAACTGCTTTTGAAATGACTTGTAATTGAAGCTTCATGTCTGATGGCAACCTTTTTTCTCCTTTTTGGTTTCTTCAATATCGAGTTCACTGGTGAAAATTGATACATATTCGCTTAGATGATTCTTAGATAAGGGAGGCACTTTTGGTTCATTAAAGAGGGGAACTGAATGGATCAGAAAATATGTTTTAAGTTTAAATGTGTGGTCAGTTATCTGATTACAAAATAATCTGATGACATAGTTGGATTACTTTATAGTCTTACAAAAATAACTTGTCACACTCAGATTAAAGTTATTTGTATTCATTTTCTTTATTCAATACTTATATATCATCACATCGTTTGTTTTGTATTGACCCGAGTATTCTCCCTGCCAGTCCATATTTTTTATATGGCTGGCAGGGAGAATACGAGGGTCAATTCAAAACAATCCATATAATAATGTTTTTATTCCATGACCTGTTTTCAATAAAAAGCCAACATATCAGTAGTAATATTGGTTCAATTCTCCCCATTTAGGCTAACTAACTCTAAGCCAAAATGTAATTACTGAATTAACACAAGAGGGCTCTGAGGGTAGCATCATCTGAGGGAAATAAAAACGTCTTTTGAGGGGGAATAACTTGCATTTCCCTGAAATTACGTTGTTATTTCCCTGAGCATGTTTAGTGTTATTGGGACAATACATGGCTGGTCATGGAATAAATGTAGCATTTGACTTCTCGTATTGTCAGTAAGAACAGGTATCAACTGAAGTGAAAGTCTTGGATTCATAACAGCTGGACCATGTATGTGAGGAGAGATTCAACAGATTGGGGTTCTCCTTATAAGCAGGCCATATTTTGATATTACCATGAATGTATGAGCAATGATCAAACATAATTGGCAGCATTTTTTTTCTCACTCTTATTAAATGAAGGATACAACAACACACATTAAAGCACACACAATTCCTCGGTCTTCATTAAAGGCACATACCAACCCAATTGAAGCAGCTGAATCTGAACTGATACAAGTCATCCAACCAACACTTTTAAGATGTCTCTAGATCATCACAGGACAAAATATCAATGAAAGATTTGGCTGTTTTAAAGTCAGCCAATAGTGAAAATGTTAATGTCCAGATTCATAGACATTTTGTGTCGTTTGCATAGAAATGGCGAGAGTTGTATCAATTTAGATCATAATTACATGACTGAGTGCCTGGAAGAGCAACAGCTTTATTGTATCAGACCACTTATGCAGCATCAGTAGCTGCAGTTTGTTGATGAACACATCAATTCTTGTTGAGGCAATTTTTCAGGCAAAGTTGCTTGAACATTTTGTAAAAAAAAACCTAGAGAAAATGTTAGGGGGACAGGGGGCACATTGGGACGCTTTTAACGTCTACTAATTTTGCTCAATGCTGAAAGCACTGAAGAACTCAGAAGTTTGCATGAATATCACCAATACTATTGAGCGTAAATGCAAGGCATAATAAACTAGACTGCACCTACCCTTTTGCAGCCAGAGAGTCGTAAAAATGACAATCCCCATGTGCCCCGGGTAGGCACGACGGGGCACATTGGGACATCACTTAAAAAATCATTCTAACACTCCACATGCAATAGATATCACATATAAGTAGTGCGTAAGATAATAATTATACAGTGCATTAATTGGAAATTGAAATTGATTTTATTTTGCCTCAAAAGAGATTACAGTATAAAAACATGTAAAAACATACAATAAAAACAGGATATCACAGACTGAAGGTTAAAACGAAGAGAGTAACAGTGTTAAAAGATATCTATTATAATCATTAAAATTCTGCAGGAGCATTTTACAGCTGTCTGAGACCCCGTCTGGGGCAGTTCATTTAATGGTTTTACAGGCTCTCTTATAACATGAATCCTCCAGTAGAGTATTAACAAAAGATAGCTGACTAGTATGACATATTTTCTGATATCGATGGACAATAGTGTTGTTACATAATTTATGTGGATGTTTAATTATATAAAAATACAGACTTTTTGCCCTGGTAGAGTTATTCATGATCGAATGAAATAGTTGTACAGTTTGACAATCTATGATCTGATTAGCTTTCGGAATTGAGAGGGCTGTCAACAATGGAGTGGAGCGAAGAAATTTACTAAGGCCTAAAGATGCCTTTACAAATTTTGATTGTATTTTGTTTATTTCATTTATATTTGTTTGAGTAAAATAAGAGCATTCATTTGCATAAAAAAGAATTGGTTGTAGGGCTGTTTTCCAAAGATAGGAGACAACCCTTGGCTCCACTCCATTCTTACACATCCCACCTCCTTGCAGTGCATAACACCTTGTATTGCCAATAGTTCATATCTTTAAACAGTTTTAAACATTTAACATAAACCTGTCCTGGGTGCTGACATCTATGTAAGTAACACATAGTGCTTTGCGACAAATTTGTTCACAGAGCATGGTAATCCACTATGCCTCTATTCCCTGTGGCGTGAATACCTGTTTTGTGCTGTCCCAGGTCATTCAGTTGCCTTGGACACTTAAATTACGCCATATTAAGTGCGTCCCAATGTGCCCCAAATTCACTGTCACAATGAGCCCCGATATGACTTTTACACCAAAATGCTAATTTCTCGGACACCAGTGAGTGTGTTTATCACGATAGCAATTCATAACTGTTCGTTACGATATATAAAATTCATACAAGCACTGAGAAGCCTGATTGTTCATGGTTTGTCCACAGAATGGTTTGAATTGAACCCATCCAATTTTACTTTAATAGTAGGAAAACAAACTTTTGCTCGCCATACTTCTGCATGTGGCTGTAATTTGTCTATAAAACCATGGGAACATCGGGATGTGAAATTACAAGATATGATGGCACTACCATATCATATACCTTGCCAGGATCCAAGAAAACCCCACCGTCCCACAGTGCCCCGCGTCCCAATGTGCCCCCGTTCCCCCTAATGGGTTATGAATTGTCTTTCAAACTAATTTGATATTTACATGGAACATGGGACAGCATAAATAGCAGGTGATGTTTGGTGAACATTTTAACAAAGTAGGTATACCAGCTCTTTCAGGAGTCAGCTCAGTTTGTGTCCTCATGTCTTATTTAGCTTACCAAGTGCATAAATACAGAATGTACAGCCCAAATAATAATCTATCCACAGATCCAAGGTATGCCAGCAACTTTCTGTTCACGCTCTTACCATAATAAGGGACATATTAAATTTCTGCACTTTTGCATTGGCGGAAACTAACCATATCTTTTAAAGGCTACAAGATGCAGAGGCGAAATTGGATATTCAATGACATTCAAGAAATTTGATGAGCTATTGGAAGCATAAATAAATTAAGTTCTACCATTTTTGTTTAACACTGTAATTTGATCACTCAATCTTCCGATGTTTGAAAATCAAAATTAATTGGCAAATAAATTCACTTCTCACCTCAGTTTTACGAAATATAGGTATATTTGGACTTGATTTTTACCTACTATTGTTAAAGCATGCATGCAGCGGAAAACCCAAGGTCTTGTATTGTTTGAAGGCAATAGCCTTGACAATTTTTTGAACAGGAAAAATCATGTTGTCATTTCAATATCAAATGACAAGTGCAAAGCTATATTGTTACTCTGGTCAATAGATCAGTTTAGACGCCAGGTCATTTTCAAATAGATTGAGGCTGCTGGCACATATGAATAAGTATGAAGCTCAGATTAAAAACAATTATACGGAAGTGACTTACACAGTGATTGTTGTAAAGATGTTTTTAGCATAAAAACAGAATTGGGTTCCTTTGATTTGACAGGATGGGGTCACACCATACCATCTTTCATGAACAGTCCTCTCTTGAATGCTGCCTTGAAACCATGTGTGAAAGTGATTGAGAATAATTTCATCTTGCTTCTATCGCATTGAGGGTGTCATGACACAACCTAAAACATGCATAATCCCACAATTCTTATTTGAGTGGTAGTGTGGTTGATGCTTTGTTATTAATAATCACTGAATGTGACCTTTCAGAAATGTGTGACTTGAACCAGCACATGGCGGATTCATCAGCACCATATTGCTTTCTATCGTTTTAGTAGAATCTTGTGATCAATTTTGTTAAAAGCAGCAGAAAGGACCAACAGTACAGCATTATTAAGTCACCTTTGGTTAAACTCAACATGACATCTTAATGAGCACAAACAGCCACACATCTTTCTGTGTAAAAGTGTTCAAATATATGTCATTTCTAAATTTTCTTTGAAAAAAAAAAAATCATATGTGATTGAAAATGCTGATCAGATCCAAACTATACACATTACATTATTATGTTGAGAAAAACTACTATCACTCAGAAGGTATTTGATGGTTATTGAACTTCAGCAAAAGTCCAGAGTAATCAGATTCCTGGTAGCTTATAGTCATGTTAATCAAATTTCCAATTCTATGATTAACTTTCCTGAATTGGTAAAGCTCTTTCTTGTCTTTAGAACTGATGTATCCAGTAGTTGGCTTTTATGAATCTGCCTGATTGATTTATCAGCTTTTTTATAAATAATTTCACAGAAAAAAAAGGAAACATTTCAGATTCATTATTATTTGAGAATTGAATAAGACTCATCAAATCCTACGACAGTTTAAAATATAGATAGGGCATCCTATGGTTAATCTTGATTGGATAAGATCAAGTCTTTGGTTTTATCAGAACATTATCAATCCACAACAAACGTTGTCATTGAAAATGGACATAAAAATGCATGTGGCTGTCACAGATATTTAGAAGTTTTAATTGACTGCCTCAGCGCCATATATTGCAATTGTGATGTAAATCCAAATATATGTATGACATTGTGTGTCTTTTATGCCTCCAATATATCATGTTTTATTTGAAAAGCAGAGGAGATTATATGGAGCTATAATCATGAGGATAAATCCTTAAAATGATTTAAAACTCACTCAAACTACTAAACCAGTGTTCTGTGGAAAATGCATCGATCAAAGTCCACTCCATCATTGGACTGACACATAGACATATTGCTATATTACTTCAGAAATAAATGATAGCTTGGGGACCCAGAACTCTAACATGAAACTGCATGTTAAAACTCTAATCTGCTTCTTCTGTTTTAAGCCAAAAATGTGGGGCTGTATGTTATGTTAAGAAATTTCTTCATGTAAAATGTATATATAGAAAACAAGAGATCCAAAGAGAGCAATGTTCTAAAGAAAAGATTATATCAATGTTCTTGAGCATGTAACTTCGAATTGTGGAAAAACACAAGAGCCTTTATATACACGAGTGTCTGAAAAGGAAATGATCAAATGATCAGGAAATGTATCTGCATTTTCCTATGTGAGGTTAAAATGTTTTTCTGCTGGGTAGTAAAGAATACACAAAATACATGATGAGGTTTATCTCTCCGTCATCTCATTAATTAATAATTTTCTTCTTATTCATTTATGAAAAATATAAAGGTCAATTATTGTTTCAGTGTTTTCTGCTCTGACCACTCTTTCTTATACAAATGTGAGATGATGGTTCAGGGATATCCAGGGGTCTTTCACTTGCTACAGTGATTTGCCGCTGTTCCATGGTGGACATATTGTTTATGAGTTCCATATGCTTTCCACTATGCTATTCCCTGCGTTTAACTAAACTTTTTTCTTCTTTCTGTTTCTTTCTCGATTCTCCCTGATATGCCAGATACATCTTTTGTGACTTCTGGGCAAATATTTTTCAGTTTCAACTACCAAAGGTTCTTTCCAACTATTGACTAAGCTTCTAGATCTGCTGCTAGATATCCCTTGAGACTGTGACAATTTCTTGATGGCATGGCACTGATCATTCATTTTCTGGGGTAGCACAAGGTTGCCCTATATTCCAATGTCTGTGCTATGGTCTAGCTCTTGTGACGACTGCAAATAGATTTTTTCCAGTACATATTGTAGCAATGGACAGGATTCAACCAAATCTATACATTGCTAAATATATCCTGAATGATTGTTTGTGTTTTTCATTCCCAGCTAACGGGAATGAAAAACCCTAAGGGTATAATTTATGTGACGTTCCAAGTTGAAGACAAGGAAGCTTTACGGGGAGGTCATTTTGAACCCATAAAACTTCAAGCCACCAAAATAGCAACACCTAAATGGACAACACATTGTCTATTTCAAATATTAGAGAGCAGATTATGTGATAAGCTCCTGAGTGACTTCTGCATCCTTTGTGGGCAGGGGGTGGCTTGGAAGGGTGTTTTGTGGGGGCCCAAATAAAAACAGCCATGAACAGTGGCGCTTGAATTGTAAGATCTCCTGTCCCAATGGGCACACAACATAAAGGCAATGTTGCTAATTGGTCAAGGGTTCGTCTGTTGTCACATAGAAATGTGTGAGAGAACTTGTTTTCCCACAACATTGGGACTTTTTGACAAAGTTGTGACAATGTTGCTTCATAACGTTGTGACAACATCGTTTCTACTATACAATTCTACATTATTTACACCAACATTGCAACATTATCAGGATGTTGTCATAACATTGCTGTAATGTAGCTGTGCCCATTGATAGATAGATAGATATAGATAGATATATATATATATATATAGATATATAGATAGATATATAGATAGATAGATAGATAGATAGATAGATACATAGATGGAGATATATAGATATTGGGGTTATAAGAACGTCTGGCCATATATGACAGCATTCCTCCCTCACTACTTAATATTTTCAGTGCCTTGTGCACTCGAGGAGAGACTGCACCCCCAATAACCTGCTTCATGACAACAGAAGGATTGGTCTTATGACACAGAGATTATCATGTAGATCTTTGTTGTACTTTATCATGTAGATCTTTGTTGAAATAGTGTTGCTTATACAAATTGAATTTTATTATTAACGCAGCCTCCTCCATTCGTCTGTACAAATAGCTACAAATGCACTACGTAAAGTTGAAATGGAAGCCAAAGAAAATATATTTCACAGTGTTTTCTGTCAAAGAGTGGCGTGTTACAATTCTCCCAAGTTACAGTATTAGTTGCTAGAGAGATAGATAGATATTTATTTCCAACATACATAGTACATACATGGTATATTAATATAGCTTTCAAATTATAACAAGAAAATTACATATGTTGGGGGCAATCTACCCGAGTAAATGATTATTACTGTTCCCATTGGGGGGTGACTGCCCAAGTTAAATTAAGTTAATTAAAAGGAGAATATATATAAATAATAATAATAATCATATATATACTAATAATTAATATGTCAATCCAACAAGTAGTTAATAATTATATACAGAGCATTTGCACCAATATACAAATCAGTTCATATAAAACAATAACATCACATTAACAATACAGTTGAAATTATTACTTAAAACGACAGAACATTCATGCAAGGAAATGCAAATTGTTAATTATAATGTATATATTTCATTCAATAAAAATGTCAATAAAATTAAAATTATTATAATTTCTAACAGTTTTTCAATAGGATTCTAATTTTAAGATCACTACTTGCTTACTAAACAACTTAACATTCTTCTTATTTTTAACAATATTTGGTAACTGCAACCATAAATTCGGTGCCCTGCCGAGAAAACTTTTATTATAAATTTGTATAGTATGTTGTGCGACCCGTGGGCAGTCCCTGTTTCTAGTATTATATCCATGTACATTTTGTTCAAATAAGTTAACGATTCTTTTTGGTAGAGTATCATTCGTATATTTGAAAGAAATCTTCATAAGAGACAGAGATATTAAGTCTTCCACATTTAGAATTTTCGCTAATTTAAAATATGGTTTTAGGCGAGTTCTTCTATTAATTAAAAATAATGCCCGAATAGCTTTGTTCTGTTGAACCTGTAGCCTTTTTATATTACTGGTCGACGTCATGGGTCCCCATACACATAACGAATAAGTTAGGTGCGATTGAATGTTAGCAAAATACAACAACCTCTTTGAGCTCACAGACAACACATTTTTAACCATATTCAAACTATAAATTCCAGAATTCAACTTCATCGATAAATGCTTTACATGTTCATTCCAATTAAGATTTTCATCAATGTAAACCCCTAAAAATTTGGTACACGATACTTGTTTTATTTCTTGACCAGCAATTTCTATTTTACAAGGGATATCTGGTTTATTGTTAATTCTCTTGAACAAAATATAGCACGATTTCTCTATATTTAATGATAGAGAGTTATAATTAAACCATTCTTTCAAGTACTTCAGGTCTTCATTAACCTTTCTAAAAAGGAATCTTGTATTACCACCAGTGATATAAATAGTAGTGTCATCCGCTTATTAAGTTGCTTATTAAGTGACTTTAAATATGATGATGCTTTGTTTGTTTGTTTGTTTGTGTTTTATGCCTCTGCAGCACCTTAGTGGGCAATATCAAGGCAGGCGACCGCCGTATGATGATGATGAGATGAGAATACTGTGAGTCTGGCACATACCCTATTAATTCAGGGATGCCCAGGGTCTTTCAGTTGCCCCAGCATAGGATACTGGATACAACCCGCCTCCATTTAAAGTTCCATGGGCTCGGACTAAAGTGAGTTCCCGGGGTGAGATTTGAACCCACGCCCTCAAAGCCAGTTGTCAAGCGCACTTACCAATTAGGCCACGGGGGAACTAAATATGATGATGCATCAAATTATCTAAGGTATATTCGTATGAACATGAAATGTGGTTCTTTCCTATGATTAGTAAAAGTACATTCAGAAAAGGCTGTACTCGTACTCATACTTGAGTACATCGTGCCCAACCCTGATGATTACTACAAATTGGCATATATATCAAGCACTTCTTATTTTATCATTCTTTGTCCCTGTGCAAACTATCAAGATTTTCTAATCATATTTATGAAATACTTCACAGATAATCATGGTCTGCTCCTTAAAAGGAAAGGTGGATCAATGAATTTTCAGAAGTTGGATAAGTTCTGCCGTAGGTGTCCTTATCCTGACCTTCACCGCCAAGGTCAAGTTCGTTATAGAATGCTTATGTGGGTCGCCTTCACATAAGACATGTGGTGATAATACAGTGCCAGTTAATTTACGTGTTCTGTATTGATACAAATGTTACAATAATGATGAAAACATTTGCTATTGCTGGATTGCCTAAAATATATTGATACATTGTTTAATTTATTGCATTCACTTATGTAATTATTCAATGCGGACGGGGCTAATAACCTGTATGCTTTAGCCTTTTTTTAGGATTGCCAATTTTTAAGGATTCTATTGTGACATTCGCAAAAACTCTTGCTCTGTTTAACAACAGATAAATTGAATGTTTCAGCTACATTTATGAGAACCATATTTCAAATCGTACTTCCAAAAAGCCATTTAATTGCTCTGAAACACAATCGCAAAAAGCATATGAATCACTTTCAAAAATCACTTATGATGAAAAATGGGAAGCCAAACCAATTTTCAGCATTTCCTAGCATTTTTGTAATATGCTTGAGTTTGGAAACAGCTAACTTGAAATGAAGCAGTCCAGTAATTACGCATCCTTAATTGATAAATGCAATGGAGCATTATAAATCAAATCAATTTTGGAGGGGGTTTTTAGCTCAATCCCTGTATTAATGAAGCCTGCTGTCAGAAATTTGAAGAGGAAGCAAGAACAGTCATAAAATCATCAAATTGTAAGTCATGAAACTGTATTGTAAATCAAATTGTAGGAGTTGTTCTGTTTATATTTTGCAGCACATAAAAACCATTGCTCAAGCTATACTGAAGTTGATGAGAATGGCATTTTTCTGACTTTTTGATTGAAGCAACAGTATAACATACCTTTTAATCGGCTGTGAAAGAGCCATACGTCATGCTATAGCTACATAAATACACTCACCCAGCCGATAGCAGTCACTCATTTAACCATGCGAATGTTGCTGTAAAATCATATTTTATCCAATCAATGTTTAAGAAACGTTATTGTATTCCAAATGGATAGTTTTATTTTACACTCAGTGTTACTCAGACAAAGAATTGAAATGATAATACGCAAATACTGAACTAGTCCACTCAGCATCTAAATGACTAATTGCACTTTCGTGACAATCTGCGCTTGGTCACCAGTACCATTCAAGGACATTGATTGAATTGACAGGATGCATTTCCAAATCTAGGTCTGGATAATAAGGAAGAGTTCCACCAGTCAGAATTGATACAGGTTTATGTCATTCTCCATGATTTGAATAGTGGGTCAGTCTCAAAAGAGCTTTTTCTGTATGGTTTCCCAAGCTGCATGCTAGTATCAAAATGCCAGTTTAGCAATTACAAAATCTGAGGACAGATCGTACGCATATACGGTATATGCACTTGTGAATTTGTTGAATATCAAATCAAAAAGACGTACTAAATTCAGTTAAATCAAATTATATAATTGATGATAACTCAAGCTTTGTGACATCTATTGATTCATTCAGAAGTCTTCCAGATTAAATGTGTCTGATTGATTTATTAGCTGTCACTAATGGTCAATTCAAAAGGAATGAGCCTAATGAACAAGCGATCACTGCTTCGGAAATGAAATGACTTGTAATTGAAGCTCCATGTCTGACAGCGATCTTTTTCGCTTGATGCACCTGGAAGCATAAATAAATGAAGTTCTACCATTTGGTGCTCTTGTACAATAAAGTCAAATTACAGTAAAGGACGAGGAAATTAAGAAATCATTGGCCATCAAGTAATCTTGGCAAACAACTTTTGACTGTTTTACAGTGATATTTCACCATTTCATGTGGCGATAATAGGGATTTGGTAATGCGGTATATCATACATATGCTTTTCCATATGCTCTATTCCCCGTGTCAAGCTGAACTTCTTTCTTCTCTCTGCTTCTCTCTCACTTCTCCCAAATATGCCAGATACATCTTCTTTGACTTCTGGGCAACTTTTTTCCTTGTGTCAACTGCCAAAGGTTCTTTGCAACTATTGACCAAGCTTCCAGATCTGGTGCAAGATATCCCTGGAGACTGTGACAATTTCTTTCTGGCATGACACTGATCATTCATTTTCTGGGGTAACGCAAGGTTGCCCTGTATTTGAACATCTGTGCTATAGTCCTGCTATTGTGAAGACTGCAAATACAGTAGTCCCCTACATGCTGTAGCAATGGACTCAACTAAATGTATATGTCGGCAAATCCTAAAATGCTTTGTTTGTGGGGGCTTAGGTAAAACATGCCTCGTACAGTGGCTCCTACATTAGGCTATACAACCATCTGTTATAAAACCAACTTGCCTTATGTGACCTCGTGCACCAAGTAGGCCTAGTATTTTCATGCTCCTCCCCCCACCCTGTCCAATGGCCAGCAGGTCAAAAATTAACCTATGTATGTCATATTTAATAATCATTCTGATCAATTGTGCAAATTATGAAGATTTACTCTTGATATTTTTATTCCAAATGTTTTATAAATAATAGAGATGATCGTGTTTTGTACTATACAGAAAATGCATATTTTTTCCTGTTTTGATTCAATATATATTCCTCTTTTACATCTTCTGAAGGTGAATTAGTTATGACAGAGGTGCCTCTGACCTTACCTTTAGTGCAAAGGTCAAGTTCTTTATACACATATGTTGTTCACCTACATGACTGTGATACATATTGCGGTGATAGAGTGCTCGCTACTAATCATGCACATGTACTGTACATAACAATGATGATGGACAAGTATTATTGGATTGCTTGAGATATCAATTACTGTTCAATCTATTGCATTTTCCGATGAAATTATACAATTCAGACACGGCTAAAACTGGTATGCTTTGAAAATAATGTAAACTTATTATCCGGACTGCAAAAGAGGAGATAATGCAAGGAATATTGTTTTATTGCAAAGCAGTAAAAACTAGCAGTTTTTTAAGATTATTATTTGAGCATTTTATTATTACATTCACAAAACACATACTCTGCCTAACAATAGATTAATTGAATGTTCCAGCTACATTATAATGAGAACCATATTTCAATTCAGACTCATAAAAAGCCATTTAATTGCTCTGAAACACAATCGCAAAAAGGCATCTGAATCACTTTCCAAAATCACTGATGATGAAAAATGGGAAGCGAAACCAATTGCTGCCATTTTCCTGCATTTTTGTAATTTGCTCAAGTTTGAAAACAGCAACTTGAAATGAAGCAGTCCAGTAATTACATGTCCTTAATTGATAAATGCAATGGAGCATTATAGATCACATCAATTTTGCAGTATTAGTGAAGGCGTCTGTCAGACAGAAATTTATGAAGGAGAATGCGAGAATAATGGCAGATCAGAAAATTTGCAATTCCTGTAAATGTATTTTCCTTTTGCTCAATCAGAGTTTTGTGTTAATTTCAATAGAATATAATTAAGATAAACATGGTCAGTTCCTGTATCAAAACAACATTTCATGTTTATTCTGCAGAACAATTTCAACTGCATCGAGATATAATCCTGTTGAACAGCATTAGGTAGAGTAAAATTTATTGAAGACTAAGAGGAAAATGTAATTTCCCACATAGCACTGGAGAAAATGTGAAATGATAATGTACAAGTAATCCAGCAAGCCTCTTAGTGACTGACTACACACTTTCTAGACAATCTGCACTTGGTCGCCATCAATGCCACACTGCCATTCGAAGATATTGATTCAATTGACTGCATGCATAACCAAATTTTGGTCTAGATAATGAGAAGAGTTCCACGTGTTAGGACTGATACATGTTGATGCCATTCACCATGATTTAGGCTGAAATCCATTCATTCCTAGCGCGCTGTGCATTTTTGGTCAGTCACAAAAGAACAAGTGTTCAGTTTCCTGGCTTTCTCAGACTCTAATCTTTTAAAGTATAGCACATTTATCAATCTGTTGCACCTTTTTCTATCTTGCTATTTTTTATTATGTATATCTATGTTTTAATGACACAATTCTAAATAAACATTTTCAATTTTATTCTTTCAAAGGCAAATATTTTCCGCAGATATATTCAGTTCACCATCGAAGTCATGATTGAACTGATAACTAAAGCTCTCTAATATTCAATTGCTAGATATAGAGGTCTTCCAGATTAAATCTGCCTGATTGATTTATTAGCCTTGACTAATGGCCAACTCAAAAGGAATTAGCTTAATGAACACGCAATCACTGCTTTTGAAATGAATTGTAATTGAAGCTTCATGTGTAATAGGGATCTTTTTTTCTCTTTTCTTGTTTCTTTAATATTGAGTTCACTATGAAAAAGGTAGATACCTTCTTCTAAAGAACTCATTTTAGGTTTATTACCCAACAGTAATAAATATACAAGCATGTGATATTATGTATTTCATGACGCACCATCTTTACCAAATGTCTTACTAAAAGCATCAAATAAAAATGTATTGTTACAACTCTACTTATTGAGGATGTCCTGTCCTGATATTTGAGAGAATGAGGTTGCACTATGCTTTCTTATAAGCAGACCATGTTTTAATACTAACGTGGATGTGTAAGCAATGAGCATGAATCACCAAGTAAAAATTTGAAACATCTCCAGACTGTGATCAAGATGTCAGGATACATAATTTTTAAAAACTTGACGGTTTTCAGATCGTAAGTCAGGCTATAGAAAAGATCTTAAGGTTCAGATTCGTAGGCATTTTGTGTCATTTGCATAGAAATGGCAGAAAGTTATATCAATACAGATCATGATTACATGATTGAGTACCTGGAAGAGCAATGGCTCAGTTTTATCAGACCACGTATGCAGCATCAGTAGCAGTAGTTTGTCGATGAACACATCAATTCTTGTTGAAATAATATCTCAGACTAAGTTGCCTGAAAAGTTTGTATTCAAAACCCGAACCAAACGCTATGAGAGTCTCATGAATTGCTGTTAAGCTAATTTGATGTTTTCGTGGGACATGTGACAAAATATGCATACACATGAATTAAGTAATGATGGTTGCCATTGTTGAATCCAACTACCATGGTATACTAGACCGTTGGGAGGTGGGCTCAATTGGTAGTGCACTGATTAGACTGAGCTGCTGCTAATTACTGGTACCCAGCACTGGTTGGGTCATCTGGACATCTTTTGGCCAGTAGATTCAATCACCATTTTGTCTTTTGTTCCATCATATACCAGCTACATTAAGTTAATGTTTCTGGCCTCAGGGGAAAATTAAGTTTCTGTAAGTGTGCATTCCTGGTTTAAATTTATAATTTCTTTTCAAGGCAACAAGATGCTGAGGAGGAATTGGTTATTCAAGGACATTTCAAGAATTTGATGAATATCTGGAAGCACAAATAAATTAAGTTTTACCATTTTTGTTGTTAACACTGTAATTTGATCATCTTGTCTTCCAATTGATGTTTGAAAATCAAACTTGTAAAATTACTAACATACAATTATGTTGGATTCTTGATGTGTCACAGGGTCTAACATACATGCAGCAGAAGTTCTCTACTGTATTCCATGGTCTTGTATTGTTCAAAGGCAATTTAGCCTTTACAGTTTACTGAACAGGAAACATTTATGTTGTCATTTCAATGCCAAATGCCTAACACAAAGCTATTATTATTGTTTTGGGTCAATAGATCGGAGTAAATGTCATTTCATTTTCATTAATATTAGTATAAGTATGAAGCACTGACTTTTTAAGCGCAGAGCCAGGGAATGTGACTTACATAGTGTGTGTTTTAACTGTGATGTTAAAGCATCAACAACAGCTTTGGGTTGCTTGGATTATCCTCTTTCATGAACAGGATTTTCTGAAATACTGCATTTAAATGAAGCGTGAAAGTGATTGAGTAGATTTTAATCTTGCTTCTGTCTCATCGAGGATGTCATGATACACAGGCATTATCCCTCAATTCTCAGTAAATGCCAGGATAATGGACTCTTTAAAGCAGCTGATGCCAGTCACTCAACTCTTGCTGTAGTGCGACCAAATAAAATAGTTGTACCATGGCGTTGATGACTTAAACATTTTAAGCGTTTCAACAAGATAATTGAGTGTTCAAGTCTCGCGAAAATGTGATTCCTGATTGACTGATAAATGTCGGTTAATTGTCAGGCAACATCAGCCAAGCAATGAGGCAAGTGAAATATCACTAATGATGAAAAACCGAGTGAAACAAATTGCCAGCATTTTTCTGCAATTTTATAATTCACACAACTTTGAAAACTTGAAACTGGAAATGAAGCAGCCAGTAAGTATGAATCCTTAATTGATAAATGCAATGGGGCATTATAAATCACATCAATTTTGGAGGAAGTCTTTATATCAATTGAGGTATTAATTACACTGACAATCAGGAATACAAGCTATCCAACCAAAACATCTCCAGACTATGGTCAATATACCAAGACACACTATAAAAAAAAACAGGGATTGCTTTTTAAATCGTAAGTAAGGCAATAGGGAAGATCTTAATGTCCAGATTCATAGACAATTTGTGTCATTTGCATAGAAATAGCAGAAAGTTATATCAATGCAGATCATGATTACATGATTGAGTGCCTGGAAGAGCAATAGCTCAGTTTTATCAGACCACTTATGCAGCATCAGTAGCTGTAGTTTGTCAAGGAAGACATCAATTCTTGTTGAAGCAATTTTTCAGGCAAATTTGCTTGAAAATTTTGTATCAAAAACCCTTGATAAAATGCTTTGAGAATTTTAAATAGATGTATATTATTATTCATCCAGTTGGTAAACCAAGATATGTGAATTATAAATATAATACTGGATTTTCAACTTACATACAACGTTTCATCTGCAACCTGCAGACTTCATCAGGTGAATGGCAAAATCAAGGATGTTTCATTGTTTGATGTAACTGTTGGTGTCAGTGAAAACTGTGAGAAATTTGAAGCGCCCGGTCCCAAGCGGACACCTCTGAATGTCGATCAAATCGTGGATCTCTTGGATTTATGTCTGAAGACAACATACTTCTCTTACAAGGGCTGCTACTTCATCCAACAACATGGCTGCTCTATGGGGTCCCCAGTGTCACCAATTATTGCAAATCTGTACATGGAAGACTTTGAGAGAAAAGCACTGACATCATATACAGGCACACCACCAAGACTCTGGCTGAGGTATGTTGATGATACCTTCGTCATTATCAAGAAACAAGATCCTCCCTCATTCTTTAACCACATCAACAGCATAGATGCAAACATAAAGTTCACCCAAGAGGAAAGTGACGACAACACCCTCACTTTCCTGGATTGTCTGGTGCAGGTCAAGGTGAACAGACTACACACCAAGGTGTATCACACTGATCAGTACCTGGCATTTGAATCGAACCATCCTCTCATACACAAGCTAGGTGTCATCAGAACGCTCCAGTATAGAGCCAACTCCGTTGTCAGTGACCCGAGTGAGCTAAACAAGGAACACCATCATATAAAGAAAGCCTTGCAACACAACGGCTATCCTGAATGGGCCTTTCTCAAAGTCCAGCGGCGTGGAGCTAGTAAACCAGCACAACAAGAAGTGCAGCGGAAAACGGGAAAGTTCACCAACATCACTATCCCGTACATAAGAGGAACCTCGGAGAGACTACAAAAGACTTTTAAGAAACAGGGAATCAACATCACTCTTAAGCCAGTCAACAACCTGCGTGGAAAACTTGTAAAGGTAAAGGACAAGCCCCCAAAAGACACACAGTCTAACCTCATCTACCAGTTCAACTGCCAACAAGACAACTGCTATGCAAAGTACATTGGGGAAACGAAACAGGCTTTGAAGACAAGAGTGAGCCAGCACAGGAGACCCAGCAGTGGGGATACCTATGACTCTGCCATCTACAGCCACAGCCAAGCAAGCGGACACAAAGTGGACATCACAGACTTCAGGGTACTAGATAGGGAGGAAGATTGGTTTAAAAGAGGGGTAAAGGAAGCCATCTATGAGCGTACAGAAAGACCAACACTGAATAAGACAGGAGGATTGCGGTTTAAACTGCCACACACCTGGGACCGGGCGCTTCAAATTTCTCACAGTTTTCACTGACACCAACAGTTACATCAAACAATGAAACATCCTTGATTTTGCCATTCACCTGATGAAGTCTGCAGGTTGCAGATGAAACGTTGTATGTAAGTTGAAAATCCAGTATTATATTTATAATTCACATATCTTGCTTTGAGAATTGTTTAACAAACTAATTAGATTTTTCCGTGGAGCATATATGACAGTCTGTGATGTTTGGCTATTGATGATTTCACTTACATGCAGTTCGTGTCGCCTTTAACTAGCTCTTATTGATGGCATGGAAATTAATGTTAATTATTATTCATATCTAACAATATAATACCTTGGACAGTTCACAGAATAAGAAACATTATGTAGCTGTTGTGTCAATGCCGAACGCCTATTTGTACAATAAAAAGTAGTTTTAATTTTTTTGCATCAAAAGCCTAGACAAGAACTTATGCATGGAAACATGAATTCTATAATAGTGTGTATTTGTTGTGACTGAGATTCTTTAGTAGGGTGGGGTGATAATCATCAATGTCAGAAATTCAATGTCCCACCATCCTAACTTTGTTATGGTTGAAAATACGAATTCAGCGGTGTATGACATAAGGGTGTACCTTCATTATTGATGCCTCCCAAGCGGCTTTGAAAATTAGACAGAAATCCTGGTATTTTGCCAATTTACGATAACTCGCTATATTTCAATGCATTTTAATTGGTTATATGGCCCAATTAGAAGCAAGCGTCAAGGCTCTTTTACAGGATTTTGTCCTGGTTTAAGCATGTTCATGCAGAATTTATCAACAGACTAATATAAGTTTATCAAAGCATGCTGATTTCAGATTTAATGGGCTCCACTTCCCATCTATTTTGTTAAGCTCTCAAAATAACCTTGAAATTGGACCCAAAAATTGTGATTAAAACAATAATCTCAAAACAAAGTTGCTCACGAAAAATGATATGGCATTTTTTTTAATTATTATTATTTTTTTGGTCTTATCCAATCAGGACAGCTTTAACAGTGTCAGAATGATCCATCAAGCCATATTAAAGTGGATTTTCTCAATGAAGGTGAACAATATTTAAGAAATAAGAAAAGGCCATAAAAATTGGTAGGCGGGGGGGTCTTAAGATATTCTTCACATGATGCAACATTTCAGAAACATGGATGCCCAAGCATAATACCCAAAATGCTTTGTCTAACTTGACTTTGCCTTAAATGACGCCATAGAGCTTGGGGGGGAGGGTTGGTCTAGAGGTAGCACGCTGTACTGCTAAACGCTGGGTCCAGGGTTCGAATCCAGCTCTTGTCGTGTCCTCCTCCTGTCCTAATTAGCCTACCAAGTACATACATACAGGAGGTAAAGGCCCAATCATCCATCCATCCATCCATAGAGCTAGGGAAATAATATGTATGAACTAAAATGTTTGAGCATTGTATCAATAGTGGCCCGTCTCAAAAATAATAGACCCCCCTGGAAAATATGCAATTTTATGCTTTAACTTGTATCCTAATATGTGTTGCTTCTAAGTATTTCAGTTTTTGGGGACATGCATGGGTGAAGAAGTTTTGTAAGATGTGGTGGTCTACAATGCCTAGTTTCGGAAAAATTGCATTAATAGATGTCAGGAGTGTTACGTTTTTGCGTGCAAAGCAAAAACAGTGCTTATATATAGTGGTCTATTTTTAATAATTATTTGAGCTATACCAATATTTTGATTGGATTAAAACAGCCTAAGCCCTAAGGGACCTTTAAATTGTCTTTGAAATACATTTATTTCTTGTTGAGTACATAGCCCATGTTAATCAGCTCAGTTCATTAAAAAAATCATGCCTCAGCAATTTGTCCTGGAGAGTGACAAAAAATAATTAGGTTGGTGATGATAAGAAGGTAAAATACTTGGTCAGGAAATGAACTACCAGTCACAAATCCATGTTGTTGGTATTCAAATTGAAGCTCTTTTTATGCCAAGTACAATGATGGGCTTGTGATGATTCCTAATCAAATATTAAGAAAGATACGGCTTTTCGCGACTTAGCTCTAATGCTAAAATTCATCAAAAAGGTCAAAAGCTTCAATCAGTCTTGGGAGGCATCAAAAATAAAGATATATGGACATATTATACATCATTGAACTCGTATTTTCATCCATAACAAAGTTAGGATGGTGGGACTTTGAAATTTTAAAAAAATTTTCCATTGGTTTTCACCCCACCCTATCTTTAGCAGTAAAAACATTGTGGTTGTTTGGATTTGGAGGATGAAGTCACACTAGTTATATCCTCATTCTTGAACCGACCTTTCTTAAATGCTGCATTAAAACCATGTGTGAAATTGATTGAGCAGAATTTAATCTTGTTCCTATCCCTTTGATGATGTCATGATACAGGTGAAAGCATGCATTATCCCTCAATTGCGATTTTAAAGCACCTGTATAATGGACTCTTTAAAGGAGCTGATGCCAATCACTGAACTCTTGCGGTGGTGGGACAAGAAACCACAGCATTTATTACTTTATAAGCTCATGACAACAAGATAATCGAGTATCCATGCTTCATGAAAATGTCATTTTGATTGACTAATAAATGTCAGTTAATTGCTGTGGAACATCAGCCAAGCAATGAAACATGTGAAAAATCACTGATGATGAAAAATGGCAGATACCATTGCCGGCCTTTTTCTGTAATTTTGTGATTTACACAAGATTGAAAACTGGAAACTAAAAATGAAGCAGCCATTAAGTATTAGTCCTTAATTAATAAATGCAATGGAGCATTATCAATCACATCAATTTGGGAAGAAGTTTTTACATCAATTGCTGAATTAATCAAACTATCTATCAGGAATTTTTATTGCAGGTAATATGAGCATACAACTTGTAGGCTGAGTACAATTTTGTAAAATATTTGTTCATTATAAATAAAGAATATTAAGAAGATCCATGTACATAGCTGGCACATCCATTAATTGCCCATAGTGGATTTGATGGTATTGCTCTGTGTGAATTAATAGGCATTTGTCTGGAAATGTGCACACATATGAGCAATAAAATCAAATATCTGGCATATTCATTGTGTAGTGTTCAGAGTAAGTGTAGTTTACAGTTCCATTAATGGCACAATAAAGATGTGAATGATTGGATTTGATGGTATTTGTAAATCATGGCATATGTACAATGATATCTCATATCTGCATATTGTTGAGTTTTCTTTTGGCCATGTTAAGCAAATTGACTTTCAGCTGAAATCAATACTGTATGGCATTGTGCAAAATAAGCAATTTGTCAATAACAAGATTTGTTAAGAAAATGTCTTTGATCTTATCAAAGAATGAATGGCAGAGAGTAATAAAAGGGTGAAGATTCATATTATAGCATTTCTCCAGTCCTTTTGGTAGCAAATTGCACCCAAATACTAGGACTTCACAATGTCATGTCATCCGCCAAGATTTTCTGTAGCACCCTACAAATAAAACAGATTTCTAAAAATAATTTTCTAAAAAATGCACCATATATAACATAAAAATTACCTGTTTTCTAAAAATGCATCATCGATCTCTTGGAAGTATATAATGTTGACATGAATCCTTCAAAGGTGTTTGATTTTCATTCAACCTTGCGAAAAAAATGATGAACTTTAACGACAATAATATAGAAGAATAGGAAGCTCACTATCAAATAGCTTTTTCTAAAAATTCAACCCAATTTGACTTTCCTCTATTGGCAAAGCTCTCCTTTATCTAAAAGATACAGCAAGTAGTCATCTCTTTTGAATCGACCTAATTGATTTATCAGACTTGACTGAATGCCAAATCTTAAGATAATTAGCGTATTTAACAAGCAATCCCAGCTTTTGCACTGTCCTGTAATTTGAGATTCTTGTCTGACAAGAAATACGGTTTTTTGCTTTCCTTTCTTTTTGTGTGAATATAACACATCAATTTTGCTAACGTAAGAAGGAGGCATGCCATATAAAATTTTAGAGAAACAAATATATAAATAACAAATTATATATTCACTTTTGAAGTGCATTACTGAAGTCGTTTTTAGTGGCACGAAGCGAAAGCTCTTCCTGAAGAAATTTTGCAAAAATTCATGACCACTTGCTCCTAACCAATTTCATTCAATGGGCTGACTTTCATGGGTCAAAGGACATCCTACAGAGTTGCTACAAACCAACATCCAACTAAGCGCACTTCACTTACAAATAAAATGCTTGCTCATTATTTTTTCCCTTGTGACAATGGTGGAAAAAGGTTGAATAATGTTGGCCGTTCACTAGTACTAACAATAAAGTTATCTCGCAGCTGAAGAATATACAATAACAGAAGAAGCAGGAGAGGGCAAAGAACGAGAAGAAAAGAAGAAGAAGAAGAACGGTAGAATAGGAAGGATGTATCTACAAGATGCTAACTAAAATTTGAACAACTTTAGCTCTGCATGATGGCATGATCAGTCAGTTGATTATTGATCAATTAACCAACAACGTCGTAATTTGAATTTTCTTATTATTTGTTCTATCATCTAAGAGGAGCATAAATAAGCTTTTAGTTCTTGGTATGGTAGTCCAGGTAATAGATTTGCCAGTTCTCATCCAGAGGTCAATATATGGTTATTTAAGAAACAAAAACATACTGAACTTTATTCAAAACTAAACTCCTTTGTTATTCAGACCAGACCACATCACAAAAAATCCCAATTGTTTTTCAAGGTTTTGCATTGTTCAACAACCGTAACCTTGACAATTAGCTGAACTGGAAATATTTATGTTGTCTTTTCAATGCCAAATGATGAAATAAAACTTTGCTTTACAATCATCTGGTTTACTTCAATATAAGCAGTATATAGATGTGAAGTCATTTCCTGCAGATAACGATAACTTTTCATTGGCATGGTGGAGAGATGCGTTTCTGACCCATGATAAGGCAGAATATTATTCCTTTCAGATCTTAATATTTACAATTGAATAAACTGCCAAAGAGGAGATAAAACAAGGAATATTGCATAGCTGCAAAACATTGGCATTGCTTGAAGATTGTCATTTAAGGATTCTATTGTGACATTCGCACAAGCTATGCTTAACAACAGATTAATTGAATGTTTCAGCTACATTATGAGAACCATATTTCAAATCAGACTTTAAAAAAAAGCAATTTAATTGCTCTGAAACACAAACTCGCAAAAAGCATTTGAATCACTTTCCGACATCAATGATTATCAAAAATGGTAAGCGAAACCAATTTTCAGCATTATCCTGCATTTTTATGCTTTGCTTGAGTTTTAAAACAGCAAACTTGAAATGAAGCAGTCCAGTAATTATGTGTCCTTAATTGATAAATGCAATGGAGCACACTGCAAATCACATCAATTTTGGGGAGAGTTTTTATCCCAATCCCTGTATTAGTGAAACTATCTGTCAGGAATCTATTAAAGAGGAAGCGAGAACAATCATATAATAGGATAATTGTGATTTCTGAAACCGTATATATCTCTCAGAGTAAATCACACTGTACGTGTGGTTTTGTTTGAATTTTGCAGCACTTCACAATTGTTGATTCAAGCTAAATTGAAGTTAATGAGAAATGAGAATGCTATTTTGATTGAAGCAACACCATAATATATATCATTAAACGTCAAAGAGACCGACTCAATCAAAACTTGACTGGTTAAGAAGCTTGAGGTCATCATATTTTCAAATCAGTCCTTTTGACTTTGGATGTAATTGGCTGTGGAGTCGTATTTGGTTCATTTTGTTGCACAAATGAAATTGCATAGAGATACAATCAAAGTTTTAAAAACAGCTTTAAGTCAAGCCAAGTCAACGTTGTTGTTAAAGGAGAATTTGGTTTTATAAAAATGTGTCGATGTCTTAATAACTAATTGCATTTTTTTGACAATCTTCACATGGTCACCAGTGCCATTCAAGGACATTGATTCAATTGAGAAGAGACACTTCCAAATCTAGAACTGGATAATAAGGAAGAGTTCCACCTGTCAGAATTGATATAGGTTAATGTCATTCTCCATAATTTGGCTTGAGATATATTCGATATAAGTGGGAAACAATAGTGGGTCAGTCTGAAATGGGAATAAATGCACATAGTTTCTCTAGCTGCATGCTAGTATCATGAATGCCAGTTTTAATCTGCCGGATTGACTTATCAGCCATTACTAATGGTAGATTCAAAAGAAATGAGCCTACTGGACATGCGATCACTGCTTCTGAAATTAAATGACTTCTTATTGAAGCTCCATGCCTAACAGCGATCTTTTTGCTCTTTTTCAGGTTTCAATATCGAATTCACCAGTGAAAATTGATGCATCTTCTGTTCGAAATATACAAGCACATTATATTTTGTTTTGCATGCAGTACACACTGTTTCTACCGAATGTCTTACTAATAGCATCAAATATTAATGTATTGTGACAACTCTACTTATCAATGATATCCTGTTCTAGATCATAGTTCACTGATATTTGACAGAATGAGGTCGCACCAGGCTTACTTATAAACAGACCATGTTTTAATACAACAATACATGTAAATCTGTGAGCAATGAACATCATTGAGCAGAATTTTTTCTCACTATTACGTAAAAATGCCATCCAACTCCTAAAAGGACATGTAATCTAATTAACTGGCGATTCTGCTTATCGTAGTATACCACATATATTCTTTTATTGACATCTATAAATATCACAATTGATACATACGTCATTTGTAATGGGATAAAGTTAAATAAAATATATAAAACAGTATTAAATATATGCAAGATTAAATATATACATGACATTAATTGTATACATGTTATAAATAGCTAAATCAAGTGAGTACCTATTTCAGGAGTTAGCTCAGTTGGTAGTGCTTATTTCTCGAGTGAAGTCAGACTTTGACGCTAATCCAATATCCTAAAAGATCTCAACCCAACTATCACCCACTTCAAAATTTGTCCAATTAAAATTTTCATTCTAAATTATGAATGGGTATCTTATAGGTAGCCTACAATATTCCGCCATTTTTGTTTAATTAACTTATTATATTAATATTAAGTGTTTTTTCTTTAAATATTGCACAAATAAGGTTCAACCATGCAAAAATGTACTCGTACTCGTACTCGAGTACATTTGAAAGTACTCGTACTCGAGTACATTCAGAAAAGGCTGTACTCGTACTCGTAGATGTGGCAAGTGCTCGTACTCGTACTCGAGTACATTTGGCTGTACTCGTGCACAACCCTGCAGGAACATTTATGTTGTCATTTCAATGTCAATGATTAATACAAAGCTGTTTTATTACTTTTTTGAGTTAATTGATCGGTTTAAATGTCAAGTAATTTTTCCAACAGAATGAGGCTTTTTTACAAATGAATAAGTATGAAGCTCAGACTAAAAACAGTGCCAGGGACTGGAAACATCAAAATATAGTGGCCATCTGGTAATCTTGGCAAACAACTGACTGTTTTATAGTGATATTTCACCATTTCATGGCGATAATAGGAATTTGGTAATGTGGTATATGATAACATATGCTTTTCCCTATGCTCTATTCTCTATGTCTTTTTTCTCTCGGCTTCTCTCTCACTCCCAAATATGCCAGATACACCTTCTTTGACTTCTAGGCAACATTTTTCCTTGTGTCAACTGCCAAAGGTTCTTTGCAACTATTGACCAAGCCTCCAGATCTGGTGCAAGATATCCCTGGAGACAGTCACAATCTCTTTCTGGCATGACACTGATCATTCGTGTTCTGGGGTAACACAAGGTTGCCCTGTATTTGAACATCTGTGCTATAGTCCTGCTATTGTGAAGACTGCAAATACAGTAGTCCCCTACATGCTGTAGCAATGGACTCCACTAAATATATACATCAGCAAATATTTCCTAAAATGCTTTGTTTGTGGGGGCTTAGGTAAAGCATGCCTCGCACAGTGGCTCCTACATTATAAAACCTTCTGTTATAAAACCGACTTATTTTCAGTGATTTGTACTCCCGAGGATAGACTGCCAGTGGTATATTTAGGGAGGGCCATTGGGCCATGCTCCTGCCCCCTCCCAGTCCACTAGCCCGCAGGTCCAAAATTAATCTATGCATGTCATATTTATTAATACAAGGAATATTGTTATATTGCAAAGTTGCAAAAATTAGCAGTTGTTCAAGATTGTCATATTTGAGGATTTTATTGTGACATTCACAAAACGCATACTCAGCCTAACAATACATTAATTGAATGTTCCAGCTACATTATAATGAGAACCATATTTCAATTCAGACTCATAAAAAGCCATTTAATTGCTCTGAAACACATGGCAAAAAGCATCTGAATCACTTTCCAAAATCACTGCTGATGAAAAATGGGAAGCGAAACCAATTGCCGGCATTTTCCTGCGTTTTTTGTAATTTGCTCAAGTTTGAAAACAGGAACTCGAAATGAAGCAGTCCAGTAATTACACGTCCTTAATTGATAAATGCAATGGAGCATTATAGATCACATCAATTTTGAAGTGAGTTTTTATCTCAATTGCAGTATTAGTGAAGGCGTCTGTCAGACAGAAATTTATGAAGGAGAATGCGAGAATAATCACAGAGTAGGCGATTTGCAATTCCTGTAAATGTATTTTCCTTTCGCTCAATCAGAGTTTTGTGTTAATTTCGATAGAATAGAATTAAGATAGACATGGTCAGTTTCTGTATCAAAAGAGCATTTTATGTTTATTTTGAAGAATAATTTCAGCTGCATAGAGATACAATCAATGTTGAACAGCATTAGGTCGAGTGAAATTTATTGAATTCTAAGACTAAGTGGAAAATGTAATTCCCACATAGCACTGGGAAATATGTAAAATGATAATGTACAAGTAATCCAGCCAGCCTCTTAGTGACTGATTATACACTTTCTAGACTATCTGCACTTGGTCACCATCAATGCCATACTGCCATTCGAAGATATTGATTCAATTGACTGCACGCATAACCAAATTTGGGTATGGATAATAAGAAGAATTCCATGTGTCAGAACTGATACATGTTTATGCCATTCACCATGATTTAGGCTGAAATCCCTTCATTCCAAGCAAACTATGCATTTTTGGCCAGTCACAAAAGAGCAAGTGTTCAGTTTTTTTTGCTTTCTTGGACTTTAAATTATTGCACATTTATCAATTTGTTGTACCTTTTACTATCTTGCCATAATTTTTTCATGTACATTTTAGTAATACAATTTTTAAACAAATTACATTTTCACTTTACATCTGAGGAAACATATGCTTTCAAAGGCAAATATACTCTCCGCAGATATATTCAGTTCACTATCAAAATTACGGTTGAACTGATAACTAAAGCTTTCTAATATTTAATTGCTTCATTTAGAAGTCTTCCAGATTGAATCTGCCTGATTTATTTATCAGCCTTGACTAATGGCCAACTCAAAGGGAATTTGCTTAATGAACAAGCGATCACTGCTTTTGAAAAGACTTGTGATTGAAGCTTCATGTGTGATGGGGATCTTTTTTTCTTTTTTGGTTTCTTCAATAGAGTTCACTGGTGAAAATTGAGATATCGTTTGCTCAAGAACTCACTTTACGTTATCACCCAAGGGAACTAGATATGCAAGCACATGATATTTTGTATTTCATACAGCACACACAACTTCTACCGAATGTCTTACTACAAGCATCAAATATTAATGTATTGTGGCAACTCTACTTGTCGAAGACTTCCTGTCTTTGACCATAGCGCTCTGATATTTGACAAAATGAGGTTGCACCATGCCTACTTATAAACAGAGCATGTTTTAATACTACCATGAATGTGTAAACAATGAACATGATTTTTGCAGCATTTTTTCTCACTCTTACGTCAAAAATGCCACTCCTGAAAGCACAAATAATCTCTCGATTATCATTAAATGCCAATATAATGGAACTTTTGCTTTGCAAGATGTTGATACAAATCAACAAGTAAAAATTTGAAACATCTCCAGACTGTGATCAAGATATCAGGATTCATTATTTTAAAAAATATGACTGTTTTCAAATCCTCAGTCAGGCAATAGAAAATATCTTTATGTCCAGATTCATAGACATTCTGTGTCATTTGCATAGAAATGGCAGAAAGTTATATCAATGCAGATCATGATTAGATGATTGAGTGCCTGGAAGAGCAATAGATCAGTTTTGTCAGACCACTTATGCAGCATCAGTAGCTATAGTTTGTCAATGAAGACATCAATTCTTGTTGGAGCAATTTCTCGGACAAAATTACTAGAAAAATGTGTATCCAAAACCTGCACCAAATCCCATGAGAGTCTTCGTGGGACATGTGACCGACTGCGCGTACACACGAATTAAGTAATGATGGTTGCTAGTTGCTGAAACCAATTACCATGGTTAACTATATTGTTGGGAGGTTGGCTCGATTGGTAGTGCGTTGATTAGTCTGAGCTGCTAATTGCTGGGACCCGGTTTGATTCCTTGTCCGGCTGGGTTACCTGGACATCTGTTGGTCAGTAGATTCAATCACCAAGTTTGTCTATCAGTTCATCATATACCAGCTACTTTTAGTTAATGTTTCTACCCTCAGGGGAAATTGAATTTCTGCAAGTGTGCCTTCAAGGTGGAAATTAATCATTTCTTTCAAGGCAACAAGATGCTGAGGATGAGGGAATTGGCTATTCAAAGACATTTTAGAATTTTATGAATATCCGGAAGCACAAATTAATTAATTTCCATCATTGTTGTTTACACTGTAATTTGATCGCCTCATCTTCCAATTGAGGTTTGAAAATGAAACTTGTGAAGTTACTCACATACAAATATGTTTGACTTGATTTTTGATGTATCAAATGGTCTAAAATACATGCAGCAGAAAATTGTCTACTTTATTTCATTTTCTTGTATAGTGCAAAGGCAATTTAGTCTCAACAGGTTATACTGGAGAGGAAGCATTTATGTAGGCATTTCAGTGTCAAATGCCTAATACAAAGCTGTTTTATTATTTGTTTTGGGTCAATAGATTGGTGTAAATGTAACGTCACTTTCCAAAAGAACGAGTCTGTTTGAACATTTAAAAAAAAGTATGAGGCATTGACTTGCTAAGTGCAGGGCGACAGAACGTAAATACATAGTGTGTTTTGACTGTGATGGTAAAGCATCAACAAGAGCTTTGGATTGCTTGGATTATCCCCTTTTATAAACAGGACTCTCTTAAATGCTGCATTGAAACCATGTGTGCAAGTGATTGAGCAGAATTTGATCTTGCTTCTATCTCACTGAGGATGTCATGATACACAAGCATAATCCCTCAATTCTCATTAAGTGCCCGTATAATGGACTCTTTAATGCAGCTAATGCACGGTCACTCAACTCTTGCTGTAGTGGCCTACATGGTCATACCATGTCGTTTGTGAAATAAAGCTCATAAACTGAAATGCTGCAACAAGATAATCAAGTGTTCACGTTTCATGAAGATGTGATTTCTGATTGACTGATAAAAGTCAGTTAATTTTCAAGCAACAAATATCAATGATCATGAAAAACTGAGTGAAACAAATCGCCAGCATTTTTCTGCAATTTCATAATTCACACAAGTTTGAAAACTTTAAACTGGTAATGAGACAGCCCGCAGGTACAAATCCTTGCAATGGAGCATTATAGATCAGATATATTTTGGAAGAAGTCTTTATATTAACTGTGGTATTAATTATACTATTCATCAAGAATTTTTTAAAGACAAAAAAATATGAGTATTAAAAATTAATCGGTAGAATATAACTTGCAGAATATTTGTTCCGTCATTATCAAGGACATTTATAAGATGACTTTGCATGAATAGAATGCCCATCCAATATTTGTGCTTGATACCTATTTGTTGTATTGTTGATAAAACAGGCATTTATCAGGAAGGGCAGGTATGCATACAAAAATGTCTTATATCCTTCAGGTTGAATATTCAGTTTATAAGTAATTGGGCAGATTCCAGTTGCGTCACTGATGTACAGTCAGACCAAGAATTATTCAGACGCTTGCTGTTTTGTTATTATTTTGAAGGAATTACAAAGTAAGCAATGAAACATGCAGTCAAAATCATCTTTGGTATTAAGGGAAACCTGTCCAATACAAATTTATTGGAAACTGTCACAAAATTGAATGAAAATAGTTAGATTTGTCGATATCAGGAACCAGAAATTACTCAGACACTTTTACAAAAACGTAGAAAGTTAACTATTTACTAATATTTATCTCAAATATTGCCGATAAACTACCATGTAATCATTGTGGCAACATTGGATGACAGGTGTGATCATCAGTTAAGAAAATGTTGATGAATATGTGAGATAAACATCTGATTCAGTTTATCACATTTTCTTGACTAATGTGGCTGAAATCTGTTAGATATCAATTGGAAATATTTCAGAATATCATAAAATGACAATTGTTAACTGTTCTATCAAAATAAAATTGAAATACAGGCCTACTTGAAATATGTTATGCACTTTGGTATTTTCCTTTTGTTTTTGGCTCCAACTGCTTTCTCAATCCTTGTCCACTGAGCCACTGCAATCCATCAAATCACTTAAAATAAAGTTGCATGGCCTTCCTAAGGTTGTTCACTCTATTGCATATACAGGATAGCCATAGGCTTACGGCGCGCGCGATTTTGGGATGGGGAGGCGAGCGACATTTGCCCGAATTTCAGGATCTAGTTTTAGTACCATTTCAAATGAAATTGGCTAGAAATCATTAATTTTCAATAGTGTTTATTTAATCATCTGCCCACATTTTTCAGCCTTTTTTGTCCGAATCTTATTGTTTCCCAAACTTTTGGGGGGGGGGGGCGAGAAAATGATGCATGGAAACAGAATCATATAATAGTGTGTAATACTGTGTATTTGTTGTGACTGAGATTCTTCAGCAGTAAAAATATTGTGGTTGTTTAGATTTCGGAGGATGAAGTCACACCATATCGGTCAAAATTTGGTAAGTCTGAAATTCTTGTCTCGGTGTTTAACAATAATTCATGATGACAGAAAGGCACATACCCGACCTCTTGATGTCATTTGTCATAGACAAGGATATTAGCAAAACTTCTGACACAAAAAATATGAGGAAGGTTATTTTTATCCCATCCAAAAATAGCATTGAAGTAGCCAACCCCCCTGAAAATGGCCTGTCTCCACCAACATTTTCTTTGAAAGATCGCATCACAAAAAATTGTACAGGATCCTGATTCAATTAAACTCTTCCATATATAGAGACTTGACTATCACTCTTCTAAAATATAGTTTCAAATTTCTGAAATAATATCCTGTATAAGAGCAGGAGGTTGTTGTGTCCATGTCTCCAATATTGCGTCATTAGCATCACACCAGTTTGGTTTCTTAATAAAAATGAAAGGGACGCACATTTTGTGAGAAAACCTTGTGTGTAACGTTGTCTGAGAACCCAAGAAAATAACTGCGCTATCTGTAGCTCTGTATCATTTATATAAACCAAAATATTTGAGTACTTCTGTTGGTATGTCGGTTGTCCTTTCTTAATTTGTCATTAGCAAACACCTTGTTGCTCTATTTTGACTGCATATTTCTGGACCAGAATCAATACGAACATGCTTCTGGTGTTCATAAGATCATTTCATGCACAAATTGCCAGATTGCCAGTTTTGCACTGGTCCCTACAAAGATTTTTATCTTAATTATCATTAGCATCACGCTGTCATTAGCATCACAACAAAAAATGGCTTCTTTCCTTTACCTCACTAAAATTCAATTGCAGGTGACAGGAGTTGAAATTGTGTTCAATATATATTATCAATTAATGTTTTAACAAAATATTACACAGAATTTTTGCATTTTCATTGCATCTGACATGCCTAGTATGAATTTGACGGTTCTCTGAGATTACTAATCAAATATGGGGTGTCAGTGAGATTTTACCATTGTCTAGCACCTGAAATATGGTTCAGCAAAGACATTGGGCACTGGAGGGGTAGTGGAGATCATCTTTGTTATTCAGAATCCAAACTATTGGTGAAAAGAGTATTTTTGTTTCTGTTTGTAAATTTCTAGTTCAAGAAAATCTTCTATCTTAATAAGTATTGGTCATAGAGACCTGAAATATAGCTAAATGTTTGCAGAATAGCCACTTTCCCATACGTTGGTAATACATTCTTCAGCTCTAAGTGGTGCGGATTTCAAGTTATAGGCATGATGCTAATGACACATATATTCGAAATTTAATTGACCAAAATGCATTATCTCAAAAATAATTGGTGCTAGAGACCTGGAACTTGCCCTAAAATGTGCAAGCTACCTGCCTAATCATTGGTAATCGATTATTTAACCCTAAGTGGTCAGGATTTTTCAGTTATAAGTGTGATTTTAATGACAGTCAAAAAACATCACAGCTGTAAATATCACCTCACTAAAGATCAGCAGAGCATTTGGGACCCTTGGACATGACAGTGCAGTGATAGCTGATTGTTTGACCTACCCAATGCCAACTTAAAACGGCATTTCTGGACTAACAAAAATTTCAAAATTTTTTCAGCTGAAATTTCAAGGTTTTCAAATTTTGACCCATATCCTCTTTCTTGAACCGGCCTTTCTTAAATGCTGCATTGAAACCATGTGTGAAAGTGATTGAGCAGAATTTAATCTTGTTCCTATCCCTTTGAGGATGTCATGAGACACCTTAAAGCATGAATTATCCCTTAATTATCGTTAAGCACCTGTATAATGGACTCTTTAAAGGAGCTGACGCAAATCACTGAACTCTGGCTGTTTAGGGACAATAACATACCATGCCATTATTGCCATTATAGCAGAAAGCTCATGAATTCACATGCTGCAAACAGAAAGGTATTATGTACAATGATATCTCATATCTGCATATTGTTGAGTTTTATTTTGGCCATGTTCAGCAAATTGACTTTCAGCCCAAATCAATACTGTTTGGCATTGTGCAAAATAAACAATTTGTCAATTACCAAGATTTGTTTAGAAAATGTCTTTGATCTGGTCAAAGAATGAATGGCTTAGAAGTTATAAAATTCCAAAGCTTCATATATATTACAGCATTTCTCTAGTCCTTTTGGAAGCAAATTACACCCAAGTACTTTAACTAGGACTCCATCTTGTGTCAACGTCATGTCTTCCACCATGTAGCACCCTACAAATAAAACAGATATCTAAAAATCAAACAATTTTCAAAAAATGCACCACATAACATAAAAATTAACAATTTTCTAAAAATGCAACAATAATCTCTATGACGTATATTATATTCTGACATGAATCCTTCAAAGATGTTTGATTTTCATTTAACCTTGCCAAAAAATGATGAACTTTACCGACAATAATATAGAAGAATAGGAACCTCACAATGAAATGGCCTTCTTTAAAAATTCAATTCAAGTTAACTTTCCTCAATTGGAAAAGCTCTTCTTTCTTTATCTAAATGATACATCCTGTAGTCATCTCTTTTGAATCCACCTGATTGATTTATCAGACTTGACTAAATGCCAACTCTTAAGATGATTAGCGTAATTAACATGCAATCCCAGCTTTTGTACTGTCCTGTAATTTGAGATTTTTGTCTGACAAGAAAAATGGTTTTTTGCTTTCCTGTGTTTCTTGTGCTTTTAACACGACAATTAGGCTAAAGAAAGAAGGAGGCATTTCAGATTAATTTTAGAGACACAAATGCATAAATAACAAATTATATATTTACTTTTGAAGTGAATTACTGTAGGCGTTCATAAGTTTTAAGCGGCATGAAGCGAAAGATCTTCCTGAAGAAATTTTGCCAAAACTAATGACCACTTGCTCCTAACACATTTCAGTTAGGTTCAGGGCTTAAACAAGGTGATCCATTATCCCCTACTCTTTTTGGTTTATATATTAATGACTTAGCTCTAGATATTAAAAATTTCGAAATGGGTGTAAATGTTACAGACAATGTTAAATTAAGTATTCTTATGTATGCAGATGACTTGGCGTTAATTGCTGAGTCTGAAAGTGATTTACAGAAAATGATTGATGTAATGTATCAGTGGTGTAGGAAATGGCAAATGAAAGTTAATATTGGTAAAACAAAAATTGTCCACTTTAGACATAAAGGTCTAAATGTTAGCAACTGTGAATTTACCTATGGAAATGAATCAATTGAAATTGTAAAAAGCTATAAATATCTGGGCCTAATCTTAGAAGAATGTCTTGATTATAATGTTACATCAACTGCTCTTGCCAACTCGGCTGGAAGAGCGCTTGGAAGTATCCAAAACAAAGTTTACAAATTGAAAGGTTTAGGATTTAAAACATACAGTAAATTGTTCGCTTCAGGTGTTGTTCCTATTATGGATTATTGTTCAGGAGTTTGGGGCTACAAAGACTTTTCTAAACCTGAAGCAATACAAAACAGGGCAATACGATTTTTTCTAGGTGTGAATAGTTTTACCCCGAAACATGCTTTTAAAGGCGATATGGGATGGACTGATTAAAAAACTATACGTCATATTGAAATACTCCGTCTTTGGAATAGACTTGTTTACATGGATGAAAACAGACTAACAAAGCAAGTGTTTGAAGTTGATAAACAAATTAACAAGAGAAATTGGAGTAATGAGGTTTTACAAATATTCACTAAATTGAATCTTACTCAAAATTTTGTAGAAAATTTACCTATTAACCTGGAAAATGCACAACGTCAACTGATGGAAATTTATAAAACCAACTGGAAAAATCAAGTAACTAACATGCCAAAATTAAGAACTTACAGAGAGTTTAAAACTACATTTGGTACTGAGGATTATGTATATAAAATTTATGATAGAGGTCATTTGTCTGTTCTTTCACAATTGAGGTTTGGTGTTTTACCATTAGCAATAGAGACAGGACGTTACAATGATATACCATTAGAATATAGAGTTTGTGAATTTTGTTCCTATCATGTTCTAGAAGATGAAAATCATTTTTTGTTCCATTGTAATACTTATAACGATTTACGTAATTTACTTTTAACTCGTGTTTTAGATCATTGTGTGGATTTTTACTTTTTATCATTACAAGAAAAATTTAAGTTGTTGATGTCCAAGGATTTAGTTAAATTTACTGCAGAATATTTGTTTAAAGCTTTCCATAGAAGAAGAAGTTTGTTGTTTAAATAATGTAAATATGTGATAGTAAATGTTTTAATATTGTAAATATGTGATTGTAAATGTTTTAATATTGTAGTTTCCAGAAAATTTGTTGTTAAAGTTACTTTTGAATTATTTTGATGACTTGTAAGCCCATATAGGGCTGGGTGTATATTTTTTACACAGGTCAATAAAGAATTTGTCTGTCTTGTCTGTCTGTCTGTCTGTCCTAACCAATGTCATTCAATGGGCTGACTTTCACAGGTCAAAGGACATCTTACAGAGTTGGCACAGAGTGAATAGCCAACTAAGTGCACTTCACTTAAAAACTAGACATGTCCAAATCGCATAGCGATGAGTGATGCACTGCGCTACTGAGTTTGCGACATGACGCATCCCTTAGAATATCAGAATGATATTCACTAATAAATATTTATTATAGAGCTCTTCTACATTGCACTGTAAGACATATTTTATCAAAATATGCCTAGGATACTAAATATTACGCATTATATATTTTTTTACAGGATGAAATAGTTTTGAGACAAAATTGGGCTTTCAGGCACCCATCTCCTAAAAGCAAAGGCCCACTTCACATTTAACATAGAGGACTTAGACTTTGGTGTGCCTTTTATAGGCAGTGGTGTAGCCTGACGTCTCTCACAGGTGGGGCAAAGGGCGGGCCAAAAACTTTTTCTAGGGAGTGGGCAAGGTACCCGGTCATTATCATTGACATTTATTCGATAAAATTCATGTGACAACCATATGAATAATCCTCATCATCAGGGAAATGAACTGGAAACACAGCTTCAAACAATATAATCATAATGGTCAATTACCTAGATTTTTTAAAACTATAAATCAGAGATATTTTTCATGATAAAAGAGAGAAATCAATCAAAAGTGAAATAAGTGCAAAATATTACTTTTTATTTCAAGCATATTATAAAGAGAATGCAAAATATATTTACTTCAGAGAATTTTCTTGGAATTGTTTTCTTAAATTTCCCAGAAAATAAAACAGGAAAAGACATGTTGTAGTCTCTGCATGATCTCCACCACCATTATTGCCAGTACACTGGCTTAAAATCATGGACATCTAATATGAAATGGAGCCATTTTCACCCAGTCCTTGTTTTTGGGGCAACTGAGCTTAGCTATATTACAAAATGTGATGAAATAATTCTATAAACAAAATATAATTAAATATTTGACTTATTATATGATTTAGAACACCCCAAATGTACTATTAGCTGCCAAACACAGGACTTGAAAAAAGTTGGCTGACATTGAAATGAAGGAAGGGGATCTATATATGGGAGTTGTTTTATCTGGGGCACACTGCACATATATTCAAATCACAATCATGAAATCCATTCCAAGTATGTTAAATTCCAAGCATTGGCCTACAATCATAGGGAGCTGAGTGCCCAAATACTAACCCCTTCCTAAGAGGTGCACCACCCATTTTTGTCTATTTAACCGAAGAACCTGGTAATATGACAAATATGAATTTATAAGAATAAATGGAATATGACAAAATTAATCCCCTAACAGAAGTCTGAACATGTGGGGGAAGAACTTCATGATATATACAGATCATACATGTAAAGGAGAGCAGTGAAAGTTATGTCAGTGAAGCAGGAGCTGACACATAAAATTTGCATCAAATGTTAGTTGACGAATCTGGAAGCCTACAAAAAGAAGGCACTGCTAGCCACCTAGCGGTGGGCTGGCGCAGTGCAATAAAGTGCTTGCGCGTTATTATTTCTTTTGTGACAATGGTGGAAAAAGGTTGAATAATGTTTGACCGTTCAGTAGTACGTATATATAACTATAAAAAGAATAATATACAATTACAGAAAAAGCAGCAGAGGGCGAAGAAGGATAAAAAAGGAAGAAGAAGAAAGGCAGAATAAGATGGATGAATCTGGAAGATGCTAACTAAAATTTGAACAATTTTAGCTCTGCATGATCAGATTATTGATCCTTTAAACAACACTTTTAATTTGAATTTGTTTTTATTTGTTCTTTTATCTAAGTCTAAGATAAACATATATACCTAAGCTTTTAGTTTTCGCTATGGTACTCCACCTAATATATTTTCTAGTTCTCGTCCAGAAGCTAGTCAATATATAGCTTTTTACGACACAAAAACATACTGAACTTCATTCACAACTGACCTCCTTTGTTATTTAAACAAGACCACTTCTTAAAAAATCCCTATTGTTTTTCAAGGTTTTGCATTGTTAACCAACTATAACCTTGACAATTAGCTGAACTGGAAATATTTATGTTGTCATTTCAATGCCAAAAGAAGAAATAAAATTTGGTTTACAATCATTTGGTCTTCTTCAGTATAAGCAGTATATAGATGTGAAGTCATTTCCTGCAGACCAAATGTTGTGATAAAGATGATTTTCATTGCCGTGGTGGAGTTTTGCGTTTCTGACCCACGATGAGACAGAATATTATTCCTTTCAGATTTAAATATTTAGAATTGAATAAGAATAAAATAAATTGGGATATTGGTTATTCAAGGCAACTAAGAAATTAAATCAACGTTTGAATGCTCCGATTAATCAAGTTGAAGTATTTTGTACCCAAGCAATAAAATCTGATCCTTTCTGTTGCCATGTTTTCCATTGTCAAGGTTCTTGGCAAATCAAAGAAATTATGCAACATTTTCTTTAATCCAGCACAAATTTCTTATTTTCAGCTTGTGATTCCTACGAGCATGGCCTAATGTTTCTAATAGTGCTTGTTCGTGCTACCCCTTGCTTTAAGGGTTCAAATCTCTCCCGGGCGTGGGTTCAAATCCTGACCTTATGTTTCTAAGAGTACTTCTTTGCATTACCCCTGGCTCTGACGGTGTGGGTTCAAATCTCAACCTCGGCGCGGGTTCACATTAGATGGAGGTGTGTTGTATCCAGTGTTCGATACCGGGACAACTAAAACATCCTGGGCATCTGCAGTGGCATCCCCTCCAGGTGCGCTCCCATATGAACTTCTTGACTTTGGCTAAAATATACAGTTAGTATAGTGGGTGCCCCCCCCCAGATAATCGCATGGCCCCAGGTGCCCCCCCCACCCTGCTTGGGACCCTCTAGTTACGCCATTGGGCACCTCTGAATCAATCATCATCGTATGACACTCATCAAACCTGGAGAATTATATGGCATGGGAACCTTGTGCACAATGTTGCCCAAACTCGTCTCTGCCAATGAAGGTAATTGCTTTTCATGATAATTTTGTATAAGAATTTTATAGGAAAAACTTGTTTATGCCTTTGGATTTGTTCGGATGGGACAATTAAAAAATAATTAGTGACCCCATGCGTCCATTTCTATTCTGGAAAACAATCCTCACAAGTGACAAATGTTTCACATGTATGAAAATAATGGTTATCCAATAAAGCAAACTTATTGACACTAGATGAATGACAATAATCCGATATCACAATTCCTTTATGTCTCTCACTCTCAATCAGGGCAGACATGCTATTGAGCATTTTATTAATGAATGATAAGTACTTATATTCAGCAGAGAGTAGACATCAATGACCTTAAACAGTTCCTATCCATTGCATTGAAATGAACTGTCAATTCGTCATTCAGTAACTTGTGACCTCATTGACACTTAGTTGGTGACTTGTTTTGATAGCATTGAAAGTATACAATAATGACCTCACAAATTGCTTATGAGTCATGGAAAATGACATGACATGGATAGTCATATGACCTCACAAGGAACATTTTAGTCCAATTCTATATTCACTTACTATTCATCTACTGTAATAACTCTGGTCCACATAGCACAACATTGCCAATAATTGGCTTCCGTAGACTGTAATTCTAAAATTATCTGCTATACACCTGACTGAAAGGACTCCATTTAAAGTTTCTCTGGTTTCGTGAAAATTAGTGTTACCTCAAGTTTAATAGTTATGTCATCTATTGCATGAGGGCTGGGCTTGATCACAACAGTACCCTCAATTTATCAAGCTACTGCTCACATCACAGATTAATCAGAAAGCCAACATAATCATGGTAAATTGCTCATTATTTTGCGACGTGATATCACAGATCATCGTTTGACATAATTCTCCTAAAAATGAGGTTGGCGCAAGGTACATCCATTCCATGCTCTTCTGTACCTGGCACAAATTTTGAGAAAAATGACTTAACAAATTTTTAAAAATATGCATTATTTTGAGATATCTGTCAAATCCAGATGCTTCTTGAGTCACCAAGAATTCAATGCTAAAATATACACCCCTCGTAGTTTTAAAAATGAAAGCACAAAATGATATAAAATATGTTATTCTATATTACATAAGATGTGAATATTTTTTACTTCTTCAGTTTGTTGGCCTTAATTGATGGATTTCTGCTTTATTATTGTCGTGTAAGGAACATAAGTTGTCAGTGAAATGTGATGTAGTACCAAAAATGACACCATAAAATAAAGCGTACACATAAATCACAATTCTTGATATTAGTCAGATGTAATCCCGACTAAGCATCCATGCATAATACAGAAGAAGATGGGTCACAGGTGATGAGAATATGAGCATCTGGGTATATTCTTGATAGGCTATCTCAGATAAAAAACAAATTAATAAATTCAAAATTTTGTAATTTGAATACATAGTGTTCGTGAAAAGGTATCCACTGCCCTGCAGAAAATATTTAAAATTAACTTGGAAAGATTTATTCAACACACTTTATTTACTGGCAGCTGATAGATGGTTTAACAGCAACCTGCTATAAAATCATCTGCTATTCTGTCTCTCCAAAACCATTGCATCAGTGCAGTCAGTTTTACTGTGCATACATCATACATGCATCAAATATTACATTTTTCCGATAAATTGGAAGTGCTAAGATTTTATGAAGCACAGCCCTAAATCAGTTTGAATTTGTATGAATACAGAAACATAGGCTTATTTTCTTTTGATTTCTGTGTAAACACAGTATTTTGTAGGAAGATACAACAGCAGAACCTAGAAATAAAACACAGCTCATTCTCCTGTGAAATAGTTACGTTTGTTTTCCAGATCCAAACATTATTTAACAGTAATTGTAACACTAACAAAAGGAGAACACCTGAAGTAACAATCATCATATTTAATTTTTGTTAATATCATAGACTAATTTAAGAGACAAGGTTCTACAGAGTGCGAATTTACGAAATAACTAATTCTTGTTCACATCTTCCTTTTACAAGGGTTCCTGCAGACAATCAGTTTTGCAAAAGATATACACAATGTTATATATCTAAAAGTGTTGTAACAAGTTATTGCAGCTTTGGTAAATATTTTGACTGATGACTAAAACGGACTATTGGCAATTTACCCTTTTTGTAACAGCAAGACTATACTTTGCCATACAGATTCATGAATATGATGAAACATGGCATCTGGGAAACTGATGGCGTTCTGCTTTATTGCCATGCAATTGATCATAGCCACTCAGTAAAAATGCAATACCACACAAAGGAAAGACAAGTGTGTTATAAGGAGAAACATCAATCACAGTCTATTGTATTAGTCTCAACACTGTACGGAACAGGGTTAAAGCATAGACAATAGCAAAGACAAAAACATGGAGGTTGAGATTTTAGGTTTATGGATACGGCAGGCCAGTAAGTTCTTTTATTCATGTATATAATCACAAGAGTTCTTGCAAGGCATTGATTTTTTTTTTCTGATTGGCGGTCCATTGGCAGTAAATTTAATATTCTATATTTTCTAGATGAATAATTATTTTGCTTTGGCTAAATATACAATAATAAATTTATTGGTATAGTAGGTACCCTCAAAAGAACTGTTTGCGCCACAGGTGTCCCAAGCTCGAGACCCCCTGGTTATGCTATACTGCTGTCACGGAATGCCATTCCACAAAGAACCATAATGATGGCCACCATTTCCAACACAAATTCTGAGATTAAAGACTTCTTTGGAGTATATTACTGGTTTATTTTTCTGTATTATCCTGCAAAGCCATCCCTTCAGGAGTAAGTTATCAGTTTTTTAGGGTGTTTTCAAACAAAATGGAAATTGCATTTAGGAACATTGCTTAGTCATTATCTTTGTAGTCCTCATAACAAATGGTGCGCACACAAAATAACATTTTACAATCATTACATGAGACAGCTGATTGCACTGAAAAAAATTTTTAATGAAATGAAAATTGAAAAGCTTTCCTGATAAAGCTTTTCTGAGTCATTCACTGTCTCAGGAAAACAAATGAGTTGTCAGAACAACTGAATGCATCCTCACTGGAGTCAATCAATATTTCCCAACAAAAAGAAGTATATTGAAATCGAAAGTTGACGTAATGAGAATGGAATGTCTAGAATCAAACATTGAAAGAAGTGAATTATTTGTCTTAAACTGTAGATGGATGGATGATATCACTGGATGATTGGGGCTTTACGCTGTGTATTTTTGCACTTCTTAGAGAAAAGTTTTATTTTTAATGAATTGTATAAATATATGCATGTGCTAAATCATTCTAAAACATAAAGTAAGGAAGATCTATTATTTTGAGAGTAAAATTATCAAAACAAGTGCCAAAAATCCATCTAGTGCAACATAGATTTTGCCGGACATAATATCAAAATGTGGACAAAATATCAAGATTTGTAACCAAACTGACGCTCTAAAATGCTAAACTGAATCTTGTATTTGTACGAGTATTATATCGAGTATGGGTAAGCATTTTTAGACTATTTGTTTAGTTGGAGGTAGTTCCCCAAAAACTGTTAATTTCCGCTGCAGTGGAGCCCTATAGAGACTCCATTTCCTCAATAGCCTGACAAAGGTAGCCAAAGGTGTTGAACCACAGGGGTTGGGTTGCCATTAACTCATATATGAGTCCAGCAAAATACCAATATCAGCTGAATATGAACACTTTTCTGATGCAATTGAGACTGCTGTGACAAAAAGGAACTAATAAAGAGATGGAGGGTTAATCAAGAGATGAGGGTATAATACATTTGCTAATTGGGGACAAATGACTTACTATGACTCTCAGAATAATTGCACATTAACCTCAGCGATATCAGAATAATAAGAAATTAATTGTAAAATAATCATAACAGTAAATTATATTGGCCTCAAGGTTTCATTTGGCATCACATTTTTGGGGATTCACTGGGGCCGCAAACAACAGGGGCCGCTTAAAGTTAGTCATGTGCTATTCCTGTCCTAATCAGCCTACCAAGTGCATAAATACAGGATGTGAAGCCCCAATAATTCATCCATCCACTCAAAGTCAGCCATTTAAACAATTTCATGCAGTATTGATGGGGCATTTATTGCTTGCACAAAAAAATAAGAGGAGGTGCTGTTTTCCACAAACTGAAATGGACCTTTTTTCAGGGCTCTCTCTCATTGGGCCCAGGGTTTTCCGGTTGTGTGGAGGGAAAACAATATCTCTTTGTTCAAAACTGCTGTTACTATTGAGAGGTGAGACTAGCTGTGAAGCTCTGTACTCCCACACAAAGTAAGACAAGTTTTACAATGGCCCAGAACTACCATTTATGTAAGAAATATTTCCTTTAAATGACAAATTTGAAAAATTGTCTTTGTGTTCTGTATTTGATTATCTTTACAAACTCCTTGATATGACCTTGACAATAGAAAAGTAATCAGATTTGGTTCTGAACAGTAATATTAATAGAACTTGATTCATCCGAGGTTCCCAAATGTTGATTAAATCGTCTTCCCACTTTTTTAATGAGCAATTTTCATGAATTATTTTCACCGTTATAAAAAATCATTGATTTTATTTTCTGCTGACAACTTGGCTTTTCACAATTTTGCTGTTTAGAGTTAGCTTATATTGAGGATGAAGTAAGATAACAGGTAAATTTTTTACATATTCGTTGGTAGTTGTTACCAAATCACTTCAGCAGTTTAATATATCACCTTCATTAACAGATTATTTGAGAAACATGTACTGATTAATTTAGCTGTTTGACTGTCTCTGTTCGGGACTGTCAAGTGGCAGCAGAATGCTGACAGTCCCTGGAAAATCGAATTGGGTCAACAATAATTTGATCTGTTTTGGACAGATCACCAGATCAGGTCGCACAACAGCTGTCCATATTACTACGCCAAACTTCTTTCACAAAGCATGGTTGCTGGCAAATATCCAGTCCACTGCTTTGAATGAAAATGTTTGGAAATCATGAGACAAAAAGAAAGTTTTGAAACTTTAGCATAAACTTTGCCTGTGAAATTGATGATTTTACTCATCAGAAGTTTGGTGGTATTCAATCTACTTATGCTATTTAGTGCATGTTAAATTGTGGTCAGAAAAGGGTCCAAAAGGAATGCTCTCTCACTTATTCAAGTGTCCATACAAAGCCAATTTTTTTGCTTTGTGATATCAAAAATGCTCAATTGTATTTATTCTGTTACTTTATGGAGATTTATTAACTAGGATAACAATATAATTCACAATTTCATAAAAGCTGTGTTACACTCAGCAAAATGTCTTGTCCATGCCACAAGTGGCCCCCTCTATACTGGCAATATATGTGAGCTACAATGTATACATCCTCCATGATAAAAATAGTTCCAACTTATTTTGGTATTTACAAGCTGTCTGCTTAAAATTGAAGCCAACCAAAGTCAGATTAGACACCTGCAGAGTTTTTGGAAATAAACTAGACCATCACTAAATGATGAAACTGTCCTGGTTTCTTCCACACTGTCCTGGTTTCTTCCAGAGATCGAAATTCTGTTGACCGCTCAAAGGAGCTCGCGAATTTTGCACCCTAGGTGGCAGTAAATTAGCGGTCAACTTGTAGACAGGCTGTTTGAAGTATCAAATGAGATTATGAAGTGAAGACAGAATCTAACACAAGCAAATTAACACAGCTAGGCCCACTGTAACATTTTCTACACTTAAAATCCCAAGTCGAAACTTCAATGAAAAAATCAGCCAATAAAAATGTCTGTTTATTTATTTGTTCCATGAAATTTTGAACAACCTCAACCCAGGCATTTAAGGCTTCTCTAATATTGCAAAGATGAAGAAAGTATGAATAGGCAACATCAGAATGTGTTTTGTTTTGCAGATGATTTCATATTTGTAGAGACAATGGGACGTTATGTCAAATTTTTTTCTACACATGCTATTCTATCAGGAAAAGTGAAGTCATAACTTTTTTGATGTCCCTTTTCCTAACAGAATACGTGGCCTAGAAAAAAAAAAGCATTCAGTCTCTGTGTCTACAATTATGAAATCATCTGTAATAATTTATAAATTATCTTTTAGTTCTTGGCGATTCATTCACATTGTGTTGTAAAGGCCAAGCTGGTGATAAATCATTTACCTTCAGACGGATTTATGGCTTTTGATTTTTAGTCATGAAATTGAGCATTAACACTCAATGAAAGCAATACAATGCCAGAAATTCCAGCATGTAATAAAGCAGAATCATCAATCACAAGTCCTTGTATTAGTCTGACATAATTGTGAAATACCAGTCATGCATATTACAAAAGGGTATAAGAGAAAAATAATGATGAATGATGTCAATCATTCTGATGCATTTTTTCATCTTGGATTATTTTGCTGTAGAAAAAATAGCAGAAAAATAGTAGCTCAAAAATTTGCAGAATGAAGTTTAATTTTGCGTTCTGGAAAAATGAAGCATTTTGCAATGACAAGGCCTAAATCTACTGTATGAATGCATTTTTCCACATTTTTCATCATTGCCGATGACATAGCAAAACATACACTCTTTCAGTACAATGCCAGAAATTCCAGCATGTGACAAAGCAGAATCATCAATCACAAGTCCTTGTATTAGTCAGACATAATTGTGAAATACCAGTCATGCATAATACAAAAGGGTATAAGAGAAAAATAATGATGAATGATGTCAATCATTCTGATGCATTTTTGTCATCTTGGATTATAATGCTGTAGCAAAAATAATAGATATATAGTAGCTCAAAAGTCTTTTCAAAAGTTTTTCTCAGATTGAAGTTCAATTTTGCTGTCTGGATAAATGAAGCATTCTACAATGACTAGGCCTAAATCTAATGTGTAAATACATTTTTTCCTATTTTTCATCATTGCCGATGACATAGCTAAACATACACTCTTTCATTAAAATTTGAGGTTGACTTTTCCGATTTTCATTGCATTTAAACCTGTCTCTAATGACATCTTGGTGGTTTCTTTGGACTTCCGCAGCAGGATACCACATGAATCTCAAACAATGTCTGTGCACATCAACAAATTTACAGTAATTACACAAGACAGCAGATAATAATGGAAAAAAACCCTGATGGAGCTGACCTGTCCTGATAAAAGTCTGTCACTGCCAGAACAAATGAGCTGTCACAACAATTGATTGAAAGTTCTCAAATTGCAATCAATCTATATCTACCGAAAAGAAAAGAAGTATGTATGAATCCACTGGTCCTGATGTCTTGTGTAGTGAGAAATGACAAATGCAGGAATCATTAAGCTACATATCCAAGCCTAATTGTAGCGAAATCCATAAAGCAGAGACAGGTAGAAACAACACATTAAAATGTATAACAATACAATTTACCATAGTCAACTGTTGAATTTCCTGGACAAGAGAAAATATGCGAAAGAAGTTACACCACAGTTCTCCCAAATTCTATCTCCACATTTACTCGAGTGAGCACTTTCCATCTATTTGTTTAGTGGGAATAAGTTCTCTGCAGGAAAATTTTAATTTCCGCTGCAGTTGAGCCTAATAGAGACTCAATTTCCTCTTTCGCCTGGCAAAGGTAACAGAAGGTGCTGAACCAGGAGGATTGGACTGCCCTCAACCCATACCTGTATATATGGTCGGTGAAGGACCAGGTGAACGGCCGGGGTGACCACCTGTATTGTGCAATCGTGGCTGTGATGAGTTTCATAAACTAAACAGATCAAGAAATAAATGGGTTTCTTAACTCTCTTGCATGAAATACAAGCTGTATAATTATTTTGTAATGACCGTAATTATGTTGTTCTTCCGAAGATTTTTGTATCTTTATCGAAATTCTCCCTCTCTATCCGCAAAATTAGGATTGATTATATCGCCACTCGCTGTATTTTATATTCCATAGTAACCAGGAAATAAGATTTGAAATATTTTTTCCTGAGTGTATATATTAAAAATACGCAGTATTTCATGTTATCACAAGTACCTCTATAAATCTCTCTGTCATCGCATTTGCTACTCTTCTATCTCTCAGCTGTACAGTCCACCTCTGCCCTTTGGCCATCTCAGGCAGCGGAAAAAGCCAAGCAGAGCACGTTTGCCAAGACACTCAGTGAGCAGCCCCTGGAGAGGATGGCCACAGTCATTAAGTTCATGCCAGTTTACCAAGCTGTGAGGCAGCTCATTGTATGAGCAGGCACCTTCACCGAAATGATACAGTGGACACACCCGCAGCTTGGCAATCACAATTAGTTCCCTTCATTTTCACCTTCCCTTCCTGCATCTATCCGGCATCACTTTTTTGCAATTAGTTTTGTACTTTTTCAACTTCTAATGGGGAAAGTTAGTGAGATTTTAATGATCCAACAAGTAAGATTTATGTTCAATGTTAAGCAGAAATGTTTAATATCATTAGATCAAAGCGGTTTGAGCACATTTGTTCCAGATAAATTAAGTGCCTCATGAGTGTAATAAATCTTCTAATCAGATAATTGATTCGTCATTCATTTGGCTTAAATTTTTAGTGAAATCTGAGAAGCCTGCATTCTAGTACAATGTATTAATGAACCTCTTGTTTCAGTAGCGTGTGGATTTGTGTTGCATGAAACCAATGTCAGCCCTACACCTTAAAAAATGGAATTATGCCCAAGAATTGAGGGAAAAGTGTGAACAAATATTGAGGCAAGCAGGTTTGCTATGTATATACATGTTGTACATGATTTCAATACATTTTGTCAATGTGGATCTATGCTTAACGTTAGGATGAAAAACTTATAAAGACATAGTGATCTTAGGACAAAGTTTTTACCTTCCAACATGATATTAACTTGAACAAGTAGTTAGTCACAAATTATTCACATCAATATCTTACATGGGTAGGCAGATGGCTTGACAAATTGTTAACAGGCTGTTTCATTTGCAAACATTAAATTTTCATTTAAATTGCCCTTGTCTGTTCTTTGGCTTTTTCTTATTGAGGTCTTGATTTCATATGGAATATTCATGCTTGGAAAATAAGGCTGGTGACACTCAATACGCCACTTGGGCAGAAAAGCTATCTGTGTTCTTCTCATCAAACAACATGTTATGCCATATTCATAGCAAGTTATCAAAACTGCTTTTTCCATAATGAAGCCAATTTCAAGTGGAATAGGTGTGAGTTCTTCTGCTTCTGTGATCGGCAGCTCTAGGCAATAGCTGGCAACAGGCAGACTTATGAGACCTCAAAGGATGCAGCACTTTATAGACAACAGAACAATGGGGTATTTAGAGGTAAAGAAAAGAGCATCCAAATGATTAGGGATGTCAGCATTTTTTTTTCTTCTTAGAAGCATGCCAACTCCTGGGTAGAAATGTCTTACAACATTTATGTGAAGGAGACAATTATATTGGAAGTTGCTAAAAATGAATTCAGTTGCAAATGGTTCTGGGATATCATAATAACAACTGAGTCTGAAAACGATGAATGATTGTAAAATAATTGATGATTAATAAATTTCTGTAAAAGTGCTCTTACTGTTTTGTAAGGAAGCGATATTGTATACTTTAGTTGAAAATGGCTATATTTACTGAAAGATCAAAATGTCGGAATGGGGTATTAGTCAGCTTTCAGAATGGTTCTACACAAAGCTGAGATCTGACAACTGACAGTCAGGGGATACTTTCAGCTGTGATATTGTCTGACTTCTGACTGCCCCTTGTCCATCAGGCAGAAAATGACCCCCTCAATCCATATCAGCAGAATACGAGATTGTTATGTATTTTTCTTGAAACCTATTATAAATGTTGGAGAAAATCCATATTGAGTTATATATTGTGCCTCCATAGGGTAACCAAGAATTCAGTTATTCTGTCACTGGTGTTGGTCTGGTCAGTTACGTATGTTTAATAGTCATGCATATTTTTGTACCCAGCATTGAGGCTATAGCGTATGATGTATCATAAGATTAGTGACTTCCTTTGTACATATGTATTGTAGTCTTGTTTACTCTGTCAGGCTGTCTATCACATTTTGTATGTCATAAGATAATTCATTTGTCAATATCTTAGCTCTCATCAAATGAGAATATCTATCCTGCAAATGCTTCAGCTATATTTTGCTTCACTATGTAAAATGGTAGTAACCAATTCTGCTTTATTAAGTGTCCAGGAAACAAAGTATGTTTGACATATGACCTCACACATAAACGGTCTACATGTCGAATCATAATCTTACATTGAGACACGCACTCAAAAAAAAACTTACCAATAAACTTCCATTACAATTGTCTCTTTCATATAAATACTGTAAGACCATGGCAAGGGTGATACACATGTTGTTGTTCAATAAACCATACAATTCAGCAAAAAAAACATTCATCATTTTAACATTTATTTGTTCTATGACAATAATTATGAACTTCATCAGTCGAGGCATATCTGGCTTTTCTAATATTGCGAAGTGGAAGAAAGCATGAAAAAGCAAGATTAGAAAGTGTTTTTCAAGATAATTTGTGAATTATGCTTTTGTTCTTGGTGATTCATTCACATTGTGTTGTAAAGGCGTGGCTGATAAATCACTTAGCTCTAGACAGATTAATTCATTTTTACTTTTTTGCCATAAAATAAAGCATTAACACTCAAAGAAAGGCGCTGCAATGACAGAAAAGACAGCATGTAATAAAGCAGATACATCAATCATTATTCCTTGTATCAGTCCGACATAATTGTGAATTACCAGTCATGCATATTATAATGGCGTAAAAGAGAAGAGTGATCATGAATGATGTATGAATCATACTGATGGAATTTTTGACATCTTGTATTACATTGATTATATTATGCTGTAAAAAAAGGGAAAAGTAGTAGCTCAATATACTTTTTAGAATGAAGTTGAGTGTTGTTGTCTGGAAAAATGAAGCATTCAGCAATGCGTGGGCCTAAAACTAATTTGAAATTGCATTTTTTCCCCAGTGTCCATCATTGCTTGTGGCAATATGAAAAATACATTCTTTCATCACATTTTGAGCTTAACAGATTTTCATAGAAGGCCAACTTGCATTATAGCACTTCCCAGATTAGCAGTCAACACAGATTCAGAATGAACGTTCAACTTGGTCTCGTGAAGTCACTGCTAGAAAATGTTTTTATGATTTTGTTTGTCCCAGTTAATGTTTGATCAGTTACTTCAGAATACACCATATTTAGCAGTTCATGTATAGTTGTGAATAAACAAACTATTTAACCAATTTGAATTATTTAAGATGAGTAGCTTTATGTTAATAACATGGCAAAGCCAGTTTTCAAATATTAAAATAAAGATTTTTTTCAAGTAGACTGTCAATTTGCAAAGAAAACTAATTTTAAATCTGTTGCTTGTGATATGTCGAGGGTTTCTTTGGATGTCTGCAGCAGGATACTGCATGAAGCTCAAACAGTGTCTGCATCAATAAATTTTTACAGTAATTACACAAGGCAGCAGATTATAATGGAGAGAATCAGATGGAAGAGACTTGTCCTGATAAAAGTCTGTCACTCTCAGTCTTTGCTTCAGAGAACAAATGAGTTGTCAGAACTATTGATTGATCAAATTGCAATGAATCTGACTACTGAAAAGAAAAAGAAGAATATAAGAATAAGAGAGTCCTGATGTCTGGCGTGGTAAGAAATGACAATTGCATGCCACATGCCCACAAATTGTTCCATCTTCTAATTGCCAGAAAACCAGATATAGAAGCAAGAAGAAACAGGGTAACCACATCAAATTTCGTAAAAGCATTTAATCACAGGCAGCTGTTGAACTTCCTGGACAAGACAAAACATGTACAAGAAGGTAAACCACAGCTCTACTAAATTCAGTATCTCCATTTAAGCAAGTAAGCACTTTCAATCTATTTGTTTAGTGGGAATATGTTCTCTACAAAAAAAAAATTAATTTCCGTTGCAGTTGAGCCTAATAGAGACTCAATTTCTTCAATTGCCTGGCAAAGGTAACAAAAGGTGCTGAACCAGGAGGATTGGACTGCCCTCAACCCATACCTGTATGTATACGGTTCAATGAAGGACAAGCCGAACAGTCAGGGTGACCACCTGTATTTTGCAATCATTGCAGTGATGAGCTTGATGAATTAATTAACATTTAGCATGATTGTTTGTTTGTTTGTTTGTGTTTTACGCCTCTGCAGCACCTGAGTGGACTATATCGAGGCAGGTGATCGCCGTATGATGATGAGATGAGAAGACTGGCGCATACCCTATTAATTCAGGGATGCCCAGGGTCTTTCAGTTGCCCCAGCATAGAACACTGGATACAACCCGCCTCCATTGAATGTCCCATGGGCTCGGACTAAAGTGAGTTCCCGGGGTGAGATTTGAACCCACGCCCTCAAAGCCAGTTGACAGCGCACTTACCAGTTAGGCCACGGGGGAACTCAACATTTAGCATGAAAATACAGGCTGAATATTATTTTGCAATGTCTGTAATTATGTTGTTCTTCCGCAGATTTTGGCATCTTTAACAAAATTTTCTCCCTCCATCCGCAAAGTTTTTTTTTTTTTATATATTATTTATTGGACCATTATTAAAGCAGTACACATGAACATATAAGACAATGGATAGCAAATAAAATGGTTGGTGGACACCTATCGGTGTATTTACCATGACCAATGTTACAAAATGACATTATAAAATAAAATAATTTTCAATAGACAAATAGAATATTAGTTTGAAAACACACTTACACAAAAAAAATAATATTAAAAAAAGAAAAGAAATAGAATTTAAAAACAAAAAAAAAAAAGTAATGATGAACTATGAAATCAATTCAATGGAAAACGAAAAAAAAAAAAAAAAAAATACAAATTGAGGAAAATGGAGAAATGATCTATTACAGTTTTTTTGACAATATTGTTATGCATGTCACAGTCTATCTATATATATACATATCAATAAATTGTAATACGTATTGTACAATACAACGTTAACGTAGTTGTACACTCATATAAATTAATAATACATATATTATAAGATTCCTTAATTCACAGATACCAATTCACACAAGACAGTTAGAAAGTAAAAATTTCTTTAGAGACCGTTTAAAAGTAAATATTGAACACTTAGTGTCAATGTCTTTGTTGCATAGAGAATTCCATACTGACACACCTGAGAATCGAATTGTTCTTTTGAAAATATTTGAACTAGTAACAGGAACATGAAGTAGATTTCTCTGTCTGGTATTGTAGTCATGCACATCATTATTACTTATAAATAGATTATTACAGAAATTAGGTAGTAGACCCTTCTTATATTTGTACATGAAAATTGCTACAATATATTGGTACAATTTATTTACATCCAAGATGTTATTCTGTAAGAACAGTGGTTTTGTATGTGTTTTAGATGGTACCAAAGATATTATTCTGACGGCCTTTTTCTGGATTTTAATTAATGATAAAAGATATGTACTGCATGTAGAACCCCAAATTTCGATGCAATAGATTAGGTGTGGTTGAATAAATGTATTATATAGTAGAACTAACGTCGTTTTATTAAGTATCTTCCTTGTATGGCATAAAATGATTATATCACCACTTTTGCTATACAGTGGTCCCTGCACTATAAGGTTGTGAAGCGGTCTTTCGAGTTGGTGCAGTCTCTTGTAGGGTGCAAAAAGCTCTAAAAATACTACCTAGCATGGGTGGATGGCGGTCACATAAGGCAATTTGGTCTTACAACAGGGGGTCTTACAGTGCAGGTACCACTGTATTTCATATTCCAAGATATCAAGGAAATAGTATTGGATAGATTTACCTTTTGCGTTTAAATTAAAGATACTCTTCATTCATGTTATTACAACAAGTACCTATATCTCTCTGTCATTGCCTCTGCTATTCTTCTTTCTATCAACTGTGCAGTCCACCTTTGGCTTTGCCCATCCAATGAAACGGAAAAAGCCACATGCAGCACGCCTGTCAAAACCCTAAGTGAACAGCCAAGGAGAGCATAGCCACAGTCATTAAGTTCACGCCAGCTTGCCATGCTGTGAGTCAGCTCATTATTTGAACAGACACCACCACAGAAAGGATGCACTTAATACACCTGCAACTGGGAAATTGCAATTAGTTCCCTTCCTTTTCACCTTCTCTTCCTGCATCTATCCGGCATCCCTTTTTTGCAATTAGTTCGGTACTTTTTCAACTTTGAATGGGGAAATTTAGTGAGATTTTAATGATCTATCAAGTAAGATTAATGTTCATTGTTAAGCAGAAATGTTTAACAACATTAGATCAAAGCTGTTAGAGCGCATTTGGATCTCCGGGAGGCAGAGTGAACCAACCCTGAAATTCAAAATTTCGGAAATGGCCAAAAAAGTTTTGACCATCATGGTTTTGAAGCTATTTCAGTTACATGTTTTACAGTGATAAAAACCTGATAAGGGCTTTTGAAATTAACTATTTTCTAGAATAGATTTATGATTTAAATTTTTTCCACATGGAAAATAGCGATTTTAGTGAAAACATCCATCGCAAGGCAAAGTGAACCAACCCATATTTTGCTTGAAACAGTTGATGATTTTTGGTCAAATTGGCTAAATAAATAAATAATTGCACTCAGTTAAGATCTTTCATGACCATCACAACTTCAGGATGACAAATTAAGTAGCCTCACTCTGGAGAGCATATTCTTCAGAGAAAGTTCAAAATGTGGGTTGGATCACTTTGCTGCAATACTGAATTCTCAACACAATGAAAGGCAATGCTTGTCAACAAGACGGTTGAAATTGACCTAATACCAATCAGGGAAGGTACTTGAAGCCTTTGGTTGAAAATTAATTAATCAGCCTCATTCCAGGGAGTGGAATTGCTGCAGTAAAGACCAAAACTTGGGTTGGTTCACCTTGCCTTAAAATGTATGGGATGGTTCACTTTGCCTTGAGATGTTTAGGTTGGTTCACTTTGCCTTGCGACTAAACTGAGTTTTGGCCACATTGGGTTGGTTCAACCCCCTATGAAAATAGCCTTGCTATTAGAAATTAAGGTAGGTCACCTAACCATCAGATAGAGGACACAATTTTATACCCAAACCATGGAAACATGGAAATGCCAAAATTCAGGGTTGGTTCACTTTGCCTCCCGAGGATCCATTTGTTCCTGATAAATAAGTGCCTCATGAGCACAATAAATCTTCTAATCAGATAATTGATTTTTTATCCATTTGGCTCAAACTTTTAGAGCAACACTTCGCACAAATCTTACAAGCCTGAATTATAGTACAATGCATTACTGAAACTTTTGACGATATAGCCCAATAAGGTGCTGCAGAGGCGTAAAACACAAACTACTGAACCTATTCTATTAGTGAAGTTTCAATAGACAGCATATGGATGTGAATTGCATGAAGCAAACTTAAATCATACACACCTTAAAAAAATGGAATAATGCCAAGGAATTAAAGCAGGGTGTGAGCATATATTGGGGGAGGGCAGGTTTGCTACATACATGTCATGCATGAATTCAATACATTTTTTCAATGTGCATCGCCACAGAATGTTAGGATGCAAACTTATAAAGAAATGGTGATCTCACGAAAGACTTTTATACCTTCCAACATGAAATTAACTTGGACTAGCAGTCAGTCACCAACAGGTCACATCAATGTCTTACATGGGCAGGCAGATGGCTTGACAAATTGTTAACAGGCTATTTCCTTTAGAAGCATTAAATTGTCATTTAAATTGCCCTTGTCTGTTCTTTGCCTTTTTCTTATTGAGGTCTTGATTTCATATGGAATATTCATGGCTGGAAATTAAACCTGGCGACACTCAATATGCCACTTGGGCAGAAAAGCTATCTGTGTTCTTCTCATCAAACAACATGTTATGCCATATTCATAGCAAGTTATCAAAACTGTTTTTCTCCATAATGAAGCCAATTTCCAGTTTATGATAAGCGTGAATTCTTCCGCTTTTGTGATCGGCAGCTCCAGGCAATATTTGACAAGAGACAGACTTGTGAGATCTCAAAGGGTGCAGCACTTTATAGACAAAGGAACAATGGAGCATTTAGAGATAAAGAAAAGAGTATCCAAATGATGAAATGACATTAGGGATGTCAGCATCGCCTTTTTCTTCTAAGAAGCATGCAAGCTCCAGGGTAGAAACATTTATGAGAAGGAGACAATTATATTGGAAGTTGCCAGAAATGAATTCAGTTGCAAAAGGTTCTGGGATATCATAATGACAACTGAGTCTGCAAACGATGAATGGTTGTAAAAAGATTACTATTGATAATTTTGAAGTTTCTGTAAAGGTGTTCTTACTGTTTTGTTAAGTGTTGTAGTCTCGTTTACCCTTTCAGGCTGTCTGTGACATTTTGTATGTCATAAGATAATTCATTTGTCAATATATTAGCTCTCATCAAATGAGAATATCTATCCTGCAAATGCTTAGGATATATTTTACTTCACTATGTATAATGGTAGTATCCAGGAAGCAAAAGTATGACATATGACTTCACGCATAAACGGTCAAGCCATTTGTGTCAAGCAACTTTATGAAAACCCATTGTTCAGTTGTCTATAAAGTTCTGCATTCTTTTGAGGTCTCACCAGTCTGCCCTTTTCAGTTATTACCTAAAGCTGCCTGGAGCTGCCGATCACAAAGCAAATAACTCACACCTATTTCAAGCTGGAAATTAGCTGCAATATAGACAAAGAACAGTTTTGACAACTTCTATGAATATAGCATGACATGTTGTTTGATGAGAAGAGCTTTAATTTGCTGCCCAAGTGGCATGTTGAGTGTCATCAGCTTTAATTTCCAACAATGAATATTTCCTATGAAATCAAGACCTCAATAAGAAACAGCAAAGAATTGGCTATGAGAATTTCGATGGCAATTTTAATGCATCCAAATGAGGCAGCATGTTAATAATTTGTCAAGCTACATTGTATATGCAATAAGAATGTAAGGTATTGATGTAACATGTTCAGGAATTACTAACCAATCGTCAAAACTGATATCATCCGGGAAAGTAAAAGGCATATTTGTCAGTTTGTGGTTTGTTTAAAGTAGTGAATTTGCCACTATCTCTAATTGTGTGGTCAGGAAGCCATTTAGAAATAATTGTAACTTTTTATTGTTTCAAAAACATGTCGGGTCAAAGTCTGAAACTATTTTGCTGAAATCACAAAGATTCTAATATGTTCAAGTTTAAACTAATTGCAAAGTTAGATGCAAAAAGGCAGGTTTTATACTGTCAAAAAGCATCAGGAAAGTGAAAATGAAGGGAACTAATTCAGATTGTCATTTGTGAACATAGCAGCTGTAAGCTGTATACTTGCAGCTGTGTCAGTGCCTGATCACACATACTGAGCTGTCTTACAGCATGGCAAACTGGCATGAACTTAATGACTGTGGCCATCCTCTCCTGGGGTTGCTCACTGAGAGTCTTAGCAAACGTGCTTGGCGTAGCTCTTTCTCCTGCATGAGATGACCAAAGGGCAAAGGGCAATATTTAGCAGAGCTACGTGTCAGAGAGAAAGAAGAATAGCAGAACTGCTGACAGAGTGGAAATACCCTTAACAATCATAGAATATCTGCAATGCAAATGGAGATAGTAAATTTATGTGTTTACTAGTAGTTCTGAAATAAGACCGTTGAATACATCAAGGAAAAGCGTCGTATCCCGAAATTCTTGTGAGCATAAAGTGAAGAAGCTGATTTGCCAGTACTGTGAGTACAACATAATTTTACATTTTGCAAATATAATTGTATTTCCCGGATAGGCTGGTATTTCATGCCAAGGAGTTTGAGTGCATAACATTATGGCAAAGCAAGTGTTGAAAGTTTGAAATGACACGGTTACAGTTTTTCAACGGGCTGCTAATTTGTTAAGAGCTCTGACACAGCTCCTTTTTCTAATATTATCATCAAGAGGCTCATTGGCACGACAGAAGCGCTAATCTTGGTTCTTCATTGAACCACACACACATATATCTGGAATCCTGGAAGGCAATGCCACCCCTGTGGTTCGTCACCTTTTCCTACTTTTGCTGGGCAATACAGGAAATGGAGTCTCTATTAGGCTCAACTGCAGCGGAAATTAAATTTTTTCCACAAAGAACTAATTCTCCCCAAACAAATACATGGAAACTGCTTACTCTACTAAATAGATGACTAAATGTTTGTGGACCCTAACTGGTCTTCATTTACGGGTTTGGTTTTGTCTGAAAATTTAACATTTGTATTCGATAAGATTTTTTTGTTATCGCTAATTTCTGCCCTTTGGTTTATTATTTTTGAAGACGGAACAATAGTATGGTGAGCCACATGTATCTATCATATCTTACTCTTGTCAGACAGTAGATCCTATTGATTCTAATATACTTTTTGTCATGCATATCAATAATTATGAAAAAGAAAGAGCTGATAAAGTTAATACAATATGTGTATCATCGAAATTGAATGTAAAAAGTTGATTGGCTAGAAGAGGTTGAAGTAGAACTGTCCTGGGTAGACCAGAATTCCTCCTCACTAGATGAAAATTGCAGTAAGCCAATATTTTGTTTAAAAAGCCGATAGCAAACACATTTTATGCCACATAACAGTTTTTCAAATTTATCATAAAAAACATGACACTTTCAATTTTGTACTTATAAAATAGAGTGACAAACTCAACGGATTGCCTTCAACTGCTCTTGACATAGTAAAATAGAGTGACAAACTTGTGGGATTGCCTTCAACTGCTCTTGTAAGCTTTACGAGGTTCACATTAGCCTCTGTAAAGACTCTATTTTGTTTGAGTTAAGCTGTAAATTGGGGTTTAGTCTGCTTTGGGGTATTATGGAAGTCTCCTGTTGATAAGACCAAGCTTAACTTCTACTCAATCACTTGAGTGCCGTTTTTTAAACCAAAGTGTCTAGACCAAGCGGTGCAAGAAACACACAAGAGAATAACCAAGCTGATAATTGAAGATGAAAGCATACTATTTCAACAATCTTTGAAAAAGATGCTGGTCAGCAATACTAGTGTGTCATTGGCAATATACCATCAAAACTTATGTAAATTATAAGTACAGTGTAGGTGTATTTTACTTACAGTTTTTAGGACATAAATTTAAAATTGTCCATAAATATTATAATAAATCAGTGTGCTGCAGAATAAACTTTGAATTCATGTTGTATCCTTCTATGACCGGACATTTATGAGGTTCATTGTTGTGAACTACACTCTCATTAAGTTTTATCACGGAACAACATAATGAAGGAGATCCATAGGAAGAATTGGCAATGGTGTACAGTATCTTCATTGTGCAATGAAAACAATGAGACAGATACATGCTATCACCGCAGTCATTAACAAGCAAAAAAAGTTAATATTTTCTACTTCTTTGATACCAAATCACTGAGAATATGGAAATTCAACAAAAATTATTAGATCAAAGCAGTTTGAGCATATTTGTTCCTGATAAATAAGTGCCTCATGAGCGTAATAAATCTTCTTATCTGATAATTTATTTGTCATCCATTTGGCTCAAACTTTTAGAGCAACACTTCGCACAAATCTGACAAGCCTGAATTATAATACAATGCATGACTGAACCTCTTCTATTAGTGATGTTTCAATAGATAGCATATGGATGTGTGTTGCTTCAAGCCAACTTGAATCATACACACCTTAAAGAATGGAATAATGCCAAGGAATTGAGGAAGGGTGTGAGCATACATTGGGGGAGAGCAGGTTTGCTACATACACGTCATGCATGAATTCAATTCATTTTGTCAGTGTGTATCGGCATAGAATATTAGAATGCAAATCTTATAAAGAAAGGGTGATCTCACGAAAGACTTTTATACCTTCCAACATGAAATCAACTTGGACTAGTAGTCAGTCACCAACAGGTCACATTAATAACTTACTTACATGGGCCGGCAGATGGCTTGACAAATTGTTAACAGGCTATTTCCTTTAGAAGCATTAAATTGTCATTTAAATTGTCCTCGTCTGATCTTTGGCTTTTTCTTATTGAGGTCTTGATTTCATAGGAAATATTCATGGTTGGAAATTAAACCTGGTGACTTTCAAAATGCCACTTGGGCAGAAAATCTGTGTTCTTCTCATCAAACAACATGTTATGCCATATTCATAGCAAGTTATCAAAACTGTTTTTTCCATAATGAAGCCAATTTCCAGTTTATAATAAGTGTAAATTCTTCTGCTTTTGTGATCGGCAGCTTGAGGCAATATTTGACAAGAGACAGACTTGTGAGATTTCAAAGGATGCAGCACTTTATAGACAAAGAACAACGGAGTATTTAGAGATAAAGAAAAGAGTATCCAAATGATGAAAAGAAATGAGGGATGTCAGCACCACCCTTATCATCCTAGAACCATGCCATCTCCAGGGTAGAGATGTCTGACAGCATTTGTATGAAGGAGAATTATATTGGAAGTTTAGGTAAAGGTAAAGGGACTTTTATTTAACGTGGGTAGCCAAGCTAAGTCAGTGACTTGTTTCCAGTTGGGCCCACGGCGCCTCCAATTTACGTCTGATGCGAACGACGATGTCTTGGAATGACATGATGGCCAGCCTGGGGATTGAACCCGGGTCCCTCGCTTGTGAGGCGAGCGCTCTGCTGACTGAGCTATCGGGGCTGACAAAAAAGAGGCAAAAAATTCATTCAGCTGCAAATGATTCTGGTATGATGGTAAAAATAGCATATGGTTCTGAAAAAGATGAATGACAGTCTAAGAATTATTATTGATAATTTTGAAGTGTTTTTGCTGTTTAGGGGGGATGCCATATTGCATACTTCTATTAAAAATAGCTATTGTTACTGAACAATCAAAATGTCAGAATGAGATGTTTTTGCTGTTTAGGGGGGATGCCATATTGCATACTTCTATTAAAAATAGCTATTTTTACTGAACACTCAAAATGTCAGAACTAGATATTCAATAGCTCTCAGAACTGTTCTGCACTAAGCTGAGATCTGACCACTGAAAGACAAGGGATACTTTCTGCTGTGATATACCGCTTCTCCATCAGCCAGAAAATGACCAACTTGATCCATATCAGCTGAATACATGTGGTTATATATTTTCCTTGAAACCGATAATAAATGTCAGAGAAAATCCATATAGAGTTAAATCTTGTGACTGCCTTCTAGTCCTCAGTATCTCCCAAACAAAGTTAATAGTTCTGACCAAACCAATAAGCAGTAACTTTCAAAAATTCCAGTGCAAGTGTCTCTTTTGTGTAAATACTGTTTGACATTGGCACATTAGCATGTTAGCGATGAGAAGATAAGAGTGATGATGATGCCCCCTTTTTCTTTGCTTCATTTTGATACTCTACTCTTTATCTCTTCATAACCCCTTGTTCGGTTGTCTATAAAGTGCTGCATCCTTTGAGGTCTCACCAATCTGCCCCTTTCAGCTATTGCCTAGAGCTGCCGATCACAAAAGCAAATAACTCACACCTATTTCATGCTGGAAATTAGCTGCAATATAGAAAAAAGAACAGTTTTGATAACTTCTATTAATATGGCATGACATGTTATTTGATGAGAAGAGCTTTATTTTGCTACCCAAGTGGCATGTTTGGTTTTATCAACTTTAATTTCAAAAAACGGATATTTCCTATGAAATCAAAAAAAAGCAAAGGAACTGGCTATGAGGATTTCAATTACAATTAATTTCTATGCATCCAAATGAAGCAGCGTGTTAATATTTGTCAAGCTACATTGTATCTGCATAAGAATCTAAGGTTTGATGTAACATGTTGCAGAATAACTAACCAATCGTCATAACTGATATCATCTGGGAAGGTAAAAGGCATATTTGTCAGTTTGTGGTTTCTTTAAAGTTGTGAATTTGCATTTTCCCACTATCTCTAATCGAGTTGTCGATCAGGAAGCAATTTAGATGTAATTGTGAATTTGGATCTTTTCATAACAAGTGTGGCAAAGGTCTGAAACTGTTTTGCTAAAATCACAGAAATTCTAATATATTGGAGTTTAAACTAATTGCAAAGAGAGATACGTGATAGAGGCAGATAGACATAAATTATGCTGTCAAAAAGCATCAGGAAGGTGAAAATGAAGGGTACTAATTCAGATTGTCATTTGTGAACGTAGCAGCTGTAAGCTGTATACTTGCAGCTGTGTCAGTGCCTGATCACACATACTGAGCTTGCAGCATGGCGAACTGGCATGAACTTAATGACTGTGGCCATCCTCTCCTGCGGTTGCTCACTGAAAGTCTTAGCAAACGTGCTTGGCGTAGCTCTTTCTCCTGCATGAGATGACCAAAGGGCAAAGGGCAATATTTAGCAGAGCTACATGTCAGAGAGAAAGAAGAATAGCAGAACTGCTGACAGAGTGGAAATATAACAATCATAGAATATCTGCAATGTAAATTGAGATAGTACATGTGTTTACTTGTAGTTCTCAAATAACACCTTTAATACAACATGGGAAAAGAAATATAATCTGAAATTCTTGTGAGCATAAAGTGAAGAAACTTATTTGCCAGTACAACATAATTTTAGACATTGCAAATATAATTGTATTTCCCGGATGGGCTGGTATTTCATGCAAAGGAGTTTGGGTGCATAACAATTTCCTTATATGGCGAAGCAAGTGTTGGAGGTTTGAAATGACACAGATACAGTTTTCAATGGGCTGCTAATTTGTAAAGAGCTCTTCCACAGCTCCTTTTTCTGATATTATCATCAAGAGGCTCATTGGCACGACAGAAACGCTGATCTTGGTTCTTCATTGAACCACACACACATATATATGGAATCCAGGAAAGCAACGCAACCTCTGTGGCTCGTCACCTTTTGCTACTTTTGCTGGGCAATACAGGAAATGGAGTCTCTATTAGGCTCAACTGCAGCGGAAATTAAATTTTTTTCTACAAAGAACTAATTCCCACTAAACAAATACATGGAAACTGCTTACTCTACTAAATAGAAAACTAAATGTTTGTGGACCCTACCTGGTCTTCATTTACAGGTTTGGTTTTGTCTGCAAATTTAACATTTGTATTAGTATTTTATTTGTTATCGCTAATTTCTGCATATTTGTTTATTATAAAGGTAGACGGAACAATGGTATGGTAAGCCACATGTATCTATCATATCTTACTCTGTCAGACAGTAGATTCTATTGATCCTAATATATTTTTGTCATACATATAAATAATTATGATAAAGAAAGAACTGATAAAGTAGATGTGTATCATCGAAACTGAATGTAAAAAGTTGATTGACTAGAAGAGGTTGAATTAGAACTATTCTGGGTAGACCAGAATTCCTCCTTACAAGACGAACATTTCAGAAAGACAATATCTTGTTTAAAAAAAAACCCATAGCAAACACATCTAATGCCACATGTGCGTTTTTCAAATTTATTATTAAAAACATGATGCTTTCGATTTTGTCACTGTAAAATAGAGTGACAAACTCAACGGATTGCCTTCAACTGCTCTTGACATAGTAAAATAGAGTGACAAACTTGTGGGATTGCCTTCAGCTGCTCTTGTAAGCTTTACGAGGTTCACATTAGCCTCTGTAAAGACTCTATTTTAGTTGAGTTAAGCTGTAAATTGGGGTTTAGCTTGCTTTTGGGTATTATGGAAGTCTCCTGTTGATAAGACCAAGCTTAAATGCTACTCAATCACTTGAATTCCGTTTTTAAACCAAAGTGTCTAGACCAACCGGTGCAAGAAACACACAAGAGAATAACCAAGCTGATAATTCAAGATGAAAGCATACTATTTCAACCACCTTCGATAAAGATGCTGGTCTGCAATATTCGTGTGTCCTTTGCCATATACCATCAAACTTACATAAATTTAAGTGCAGTGTAACTATTTTTTACGTAAAGTTTTCATGACATCAATGTAAAATGGTCCATAATATGAAGATTTTCATGTCAGATCTGCTCCGAATAAACTTTGAATTCATGTTGTATCATTCTATGACCTGACATTCATGAGGTTCATTGTTGTGAACCACACTCTCCTTAAGTTTTATCACAGAACAACATAATGAAGGAGATTCATAAGAATAATTGGCAATTGTGTATAGTATCTTTATTGTGTAATGAAAACAATGAGACAGATACATGCTAACACCACAGTCATTAACAAGCAAAAAAAGATAACTTTTTCTACTTCATAGATGCCAAATCACTGAGAATATGTAAATTTAACATCAAAGTGTCATTAAAATAATTCGAGAGCAGAATTTCAGATTCAGGAAGATGAAGTCGGCTCACATAATTCTGAAAACATCAGGCAATTTATACTTCTTAATACTATAAATAAACCAACTGCCATCTTGAGCATGCCACGGACTATAGTAAAATACGAAAACATTAAACATAAAATTTGCGTAAAATCCATGAAGACATACTCATATCTTAAATCAACACGTACCTCTACATAATAAACCTGTAAGAACCTCGCTGTCATCATGAGCATGGACTTGTAAATATAAAAATATCAAACAGCGAAATTACATCAGAACCAATGACATACATTCCAAAACTGCAGCAGATTATCAAACTTGCAGTTTAAACATCGACCAATCAATGAAATGCAAAACACGTGAGATACTGGATACTGCACATCAGCAAATTGAATGCATAACCAACCTACCTGCCAATACGGATACAGCTTTCACTTTTTTTAGCAAGAGAAAGCTGAAGTAACTTTTTTGCCATTTAAACACAAACAAAGCAACCTTATGTCCACATATATTGAGAATGTCTTAATCTCTCAGGTATTCATGACTGCAAGACCAGCAATTCTGCAGTTTACCCTCTGGATGCTCTCTTAAGCGTCATGAGACCTCCATTAGCCCTTGTAAAGAGTCTAGTTTGTTGGAGATAAAGCGTAAATTGGAAGCTTAGCTTGTTGTGAGGTATAACGGAAGTCTCCTGGTGATAAGACCAAGCTTAAATGCTACTCAATCATTTGAGTACTGTGCTTAATGCAAGGTGTCTAGATTAGCTTCAGTACAAGAAACCCACAAGAGAGTCACCAAGCAGTGTGTCAAAGAAGAAAGTAAACTCATCTAAGTGTCTTGTGGTCCAAAGAACAAATACTTGTCTCTGTCTTTTGTGATCAGTACAGGGTGGTCAAAGAAAAACTTTACACTTATGAGTAATTTTTTTGATGACGCTCATTGTAACAATGCTTATTTTTCAATGCGAAAACAACTTATATAGCAAAGAATAACTCTTCTAGAGATAATTTATTCATTCGGAGGTCCTTTTGGACTGATGACTTTTCTGCAGTGGGCCTAAATGATGCAGAGGTGTCAAAAATGTAACTTTGTGTCCGTTTTTCCCATACAAACGTAATGGATGCCTTTATTGGGCAACTAAGGTCTGTGGTGTCTTGCAGGGATCTGCCTCTAAGTTTGCCCACCCAGAATAATCACTAGAATTGAGATCTTGTGATAACAGGGGCCATATTGTCCCGCCGAGAAACTTGACAGAGCGAACCTTGATCCAGTTTTGGGCTTTCCAAGGGAGTGTGGCTGATGCCCCATCTTGTTTGAAGATCAAATTATCTCTAGCACTGTATGTCTTATCTATCCAGGGCTTTAGACGCTCTTTCAAGATGTTAATATGTACTTTTCATGTGATTTCAACATCCTGATCATCCACCTACAGATGGCTTTGTTTTAAAATCTTATAATGGCCATAGTGAAGTCTGAACTTGCTCTAGCACCTTCTGGTTTGTGCTGAATTGTGCCTCTGCTTCTCATTTTCATTTTATGTTGTATTTATTTTGTCCTGTGAAGCTCAGCAGCTTCAAAATTGCTGATGGACCATGAACAACCCAGATTAGTAAAAATGCAAGAGCACTCCCGGCTTCCATTTTGTCTGCTATTAAAAAAGTAATAACCGTTTTAATTATGAACCAATTTTCCAAAGATCTAACATACTTGGCTTGTATGTACCCAGGCACTGACTCAGTCATGGCAGCCTGGAAAATGAAATATCAACTGTAAAGTTTTTTTTGTGACCACCCTGTAGACTAAACATCAAGATTAAACCAAGCAACACTTACCTTGGAATCATATGGAAGTCAGGAAATGTATGCAAATGCTTAGTCAGGTATGGTTTAAAGTGCATTATATCGAATATAGATCTTTCATCAGATAAAAAATTGTGTGAGTCTCCAAACTTACTTTCACAATGAAGTTTGACTCATCTCTTATACCTGAAGAACAAACTAATTGGGAGTTGCACTGCAGTGAAATGATTTGCAATCATTATCACACTCAAGTCCTTCCCTGCCTGTGTAATGAGCAAAATTGTTTGACAATATACAGAATGTGTCCAACATTTTGTAGATCTTCCGAAAAATCAAATGATAAAAACACTTCAATTGTGTGATAAACTCTAAGTCGAGTGTTCTTCTTTTCTGATGCACACTGCAGGATATACACTCATGATCATAATGCTGGAATAATTAGGATTTTTTCAAGGTGTAAGAACTTCAAAGTTCTAAAATTGGTGTGAGGAATTGCAAAGATTTGTTCCTCAGACATTAGATTTATGTATAAATGATTTTATAAAACATTTTTAGTGGCTGAAAATTATTTGAAAATTTTCTTTGGGTGACCCGGAAAAATTGATCATTTTTAGTGAAAAATCATGAAAAATTGCATCATGGCCCAACAACGTACACACAAAATTTCAACATGTATACAAAATGCCTATTTAATCTTGACGTGTGCAACCAAAAAACATAACAATATCACGCTGAATGCCACTTGCATTGACCTCTGCCTTCTCTTGACTTGACATGGATTTCATCAACCTCTTCTTGGCTTCTTATTGACCAATAAGGCCATCCTTTAGTAAAAATATCTTGCACTTGGTCCAAATAAGTTGGCTGAACCTCCATCTTGTGTGCAATATGGTCCAAGATTTCCCTATATAGTGTTATTTTGGCTCGAGTCAGATAATGTAACCTCTAACGCAAAATTCTCAATTTTCTCAATTTTCCAGGTTTTGAAGGATTTGTGATGTACTACAAGCTTGAGCATAGTCATAAATGAATAAAATGTTTCAACTGAAGTGTTTTCTACACTGAGGTACCATTTCCTCTTTCAAAAAGCGTACACTCTTGACAAAAATGCTTTAATATTTTGAGAATTTTTCAAGTAAATTCCATCTCAGTCAATATATCTGCTACATGTTTCACAGAGGTAATGGAGAGATTTGTGATGGGAGGGTGTCAAGATACTGTCCGAATACTGCCTCATGGCCGCAAGGGTTCAGGGCGGTGGTTCAGTGCATGCTGGTTTCATCAATCATGACGGAAATGTGTGTCGGGTTGTGCAGAATGGAAACGTCCCGGCTGTCTCTATCTAAGTTTGTTGGAAGAGGAAATGATACTGCAGTGTAGATAACACTCCAGTTGAAACATTTCATTCATTTATGGCTATGCTCAAACTTGTAGGGCACCACAAATCTGTCAAAACTTGGAAAATTGAGAAAATTAAAAATTTGCCGTTATTGGCAATGTCACCAGACTTGAACCCTAATTACACAATGGGGACGTCTTGGACCATTCTGCATACATGAAGGAGGTTCAACCAACTGAGCTGACTTAGTTGCAAATGACTTTCATTGAAAAATGGCCATATTGGTCAAAAAGAAGCAAAAAACAGGTTGATGGAATCCATGTCAAGTCAAGTGAAGGCAGAGGTCAATGCATGCGGCATTCAACATGATATTGTGATGTTTTTGGTGGTACACATCAAGATTAAGTTGGCATTTTGTGCATATGTTGAAATTTTGTGATTGTGTTGTTGAGCCGTGATGCAATTTTTGTTGATTTTTTACTAAAAATGATCAATTTTTACAGGTCACAAATCTTTGCAATTCCTCGCATTCAATCACCAATTTTAGAACTTTGAAGTTCTTACACCTTGAAAATTATTTCAGCATTATGGTCAAGAGTGTATTATATGTTACATGAGAATTACCAACCTGCCTGCACCCCCTGCTGTTGGTGATTTGCTTTCCAGGTCAATATCTTATGGCAATGAATCATTGATCACCAAATTCTGACAAATTGTGTGACTGAGTCTTGCAAATAGGTCCGGGCCCTGGTTTGTCAATAGTAAAGCCTGTGTTACATGTATCAGCCTGATACAGACACACCAATTTGGCAAATGCCATAATTCCTTGGTCAACACAATTGGGTCAGGGGGGAATAAACATCTGGCATATGACAAATATTAGGCAAGCAATATGACCCATTCAAATGTTGAAATATTGTGACCATTCCTTACCCCCTGGAAATGCAGGGACAATATTCCTGTTCCTGCAATTTCAGAATAAACGCAACACAAAAACTTTTCTGATCCTTATTGGGTTTGAAACCATGGCATCAATAGCATTGTGAGCAAACACTACTTTGATTGAGTTTCAAAGATTCTTCCCTTTCAAAGCTTTAAGAAGTGAATCTCCAAGGAAGAGATTGATGACATCTCTCATTATAGACATTACTCTGATTTGTTCTTTATCTATCATTGAAGGAATGATTATTGAGATCAGTTATGTAAACTCGAAGACATTTCGATTATCAATACACATTCCTGTGTGATCGATAATTCTACTGGTAGAAAGGGTAAATATTTCTATCAATATCAAGAAGGATGAATTGCTTTTCAACATATTCAACAATTGCACAACATCAAATTCTTCAGTATTTACTTTAAATTCTTTGTATCCCCATCTATCACTGAAGAACAAAAAATGCAAAAATAGCGATTCTTTGATGCGCCAAAAGTCTGATAAGCACTGGGAACAGTTAGACGGCTGACAAGACGACTGGAGCTTCCAGGATTTCAGAGAAACACTGTCGCAATGTAGATGGTGTAATCGCAGCCATGATTGTGGTTCCTGCTGTGTTCAATGACTATGTAAATGAAAGAGATTGAGAACAGACTTGCAGGCACATTGCACATTCCCCCTGAATTGACCAGAAGGGAAGAAATCCCAGTGGCTGCAGGTTGGTATAACAGTTATATAATACTTCAAGAATAGAGCCACATTTCCCTTCACTGAAAGAAAATATGGCTTACTATCACAAAAATTAATCCAAAAGGAAAGCTTGGTATACATTTTTATGGAGAGGCCTGTTCAATTTCTATACTACTTATAGTGAATAACTTAAAGAAAGATCTCAAGAAACACATGCAGTTGGACATGTATCACTCTGGCTAAGATATATTATGTTCAGCATCATTATGTACCAGGCATTTATAAACGACTGAAACTGTATCTGCATTATTTTTCAGTTTTATACAGCACTGGAACGAGATTGGCTGGCGTAAAGTGTCCACTATATTTGAATTGAACCATCAGTGGGGGCATCATCTCTCAACAGAGAGAAAATCAGGAATATAGGATCTGTCCTGATAAACTCTGTTGAAATTAGCTATTACATGGTAAAATTGACAGTAATTTTGGGTGTGTGTGTGCCCAAATAAATCAATTGACACCCTGCTAAGAAATACCCCCAACCAGAATTGTTTTGATTTCAAGTCTGCCCAAAAAGAATCATTTATTTATTTCAAGCTGAACAAGAAATAATATATCAAATGTATACATTATTTTCCTTTCTTCGATAGGTTAGCCTTTACTTTATGTCTTCGTACTTATTGTTCTATTGTTTACAGAGTGTTGCAATTATTTGTGGTATCGCAAGTAAGTTTGCCTCTAAGACTTGTCAGCTGTTGCCCAGACCAGCTGATCACAAAAGCAAAGAAGTCACATCTATTCCACACTGGAAATTTGCCTAATTCACGAGAAAAATTTCTATAAATATGGCATTACATGTTAGTTTGGTGTGAAGAACACAGATAGCTTTTCTGCCCAATTGGCATATTGAGTGTCACCAGCTTTAATTTGCAACAATGAATATTTCCTATGAAATCAAGACCTCAATAAGGAAAAGCCAGTGAACCAAAAAGGCGATTATTACAACATTTTAATTTGTCCAAAAGAAACAACATATTAACAATTTTTCACACAGTCTGCTTGATAATCTAAGGTATTGAAGTGACAATTTATAACGTAATACCAATAGCACCAAAGAGGGCTTTGTAGTCGGGTAGTTACTGAACCGACTCCGACTCCCGACTCCTCAAATGGCTTTCTGAATATCAACTAGGACTCGGACTCCTTAGGTCTCCTGAATTATAACTCCGACTCCAACTCTCGACTCAGCTTATCAACATCATTGCACACATATATTATATGGTAAAAAGTAATTCTAAAATCATTCCATAGGATTTTGTACATGAATAATTGTTTCAAATATATATAACTTTTTTTTAAGAGTCAGGAGTCACCAAATTAACTTTCGAGACTCCGACTCTGACTCCATTTGAAAGACTCCTCCCAAAATCCTCCGACTCCACAACTCTGACTGCCAACTCCAACTCCAAAGCCCTGGTACCAACTGATGTCATCTTGTGAGATAAAAGGTATATTTGTCAGTGCATGGTATCTTGAAGAACTTGTTAATTTGCATTTTCCTGCTATATGTAAATATGTGATCAAGAGGCCAATTAAATGCCATCTGAATATGTAAAATTGATAGAACATGCAGTTTATATCGTTGTAAAGACACACTTTTGAGTTTTGATAATTATTTTCTTATACATGCTGGGTAAAAACTCTGAAAGTGGTGTTCTTTAATCACTTTGATTATAACTATACAAAACAGTCCCCCAATTTCCGTGGAAGTAACATCATTTTTTTCCATTGTTACGTAATGGAGAGGCCGTTCAAAATTAACAGAGACAATTGATACCTTGATACATTTCTATGCAAAGTTGATTTTTGTTATTGCCTCATCAAAGATGATAGTGACCACAGGCGGAGTCCTGTTAAGCCAGGACCCTGGACAGTGTCATGCATGGTGTAGTGAAGATTGTTCTGTGGTGAGACCATGCAATTCCTTGGAGACAGAAGAAAGAATATAGGCTTCTCCATTAATGACTAATAAGTTATATGCAGACTTATGAAATTGTCACCACTTCTAGTATAGTTGTTTTCTCATCATGGTCCTGATTTCATATCAAATATTCATTATTGATGATTGGAAATTAAGGACCTTGACACTCAATATGCCTCTGGCATTAGATTTCATTGGTTCTTTTCTCATCAAACTTCATGTTATGTCATATTCATGGAAGGTTGTCAAAACTGATTATCAAATGAAGCCAGTTCCCAGATTGGAATAAATGAGAACTTATTTTGCTTTCTTAACCGGCGACGACCAGCAAATATGACAATATAAGACTTGGAAGACCTGAGATAACTTCAACATTTGACCGACAACATGACTACATTTTTTTCCACATAGATCTACAACTGCAACAAGGTTTTAGTGCAACCAGTCAGACTTGTTGTGTACTGACTTGTAGATGTGAAGTTTTCTGTTACTTTATTATACAATTTCATGCATTTATGTTTTGATATATTTCTTTTATGCAGTTAATTTAACCAGTCTGAAAAGATCAATTGATGTCTATGAAATATCAAGAGACCCCGAAATGTGATTCTGTCAATATGGATTGGGGGGGGGGTCATTTTCTGATTGACAAGAAGGGGTGTCAGACAATATCATAACAGCCTTTCGCCCCAGACTGCCTACGGTGACATCTCAGTTTAGTGGAGGATTATTTCCTAATGTGTCTGAAATAGCCTGATCCAACCCCTGATATCTGACCTCATTCCTCTCAATTCTACAAATCATTTGTGCTCACAATCTGCTCCAGAAATGCCAAAATTTTCCATTTGGTCAAACTGTAGGGCGACAAATACTCAAATGATTGAGACACATTGAACATTTACCTTTTCTTTGCACTTCCTTCTCTCTAATGCTCAAATATGTCTATTGCCACAGGAGATATTATTATTGACAAACTGTGGTCCCAGAGATGCATATGTGACCTGATAAGGCAGAACTAAAGCTCTCCAGGCTTCTCAATCATGTAATCAAGCCAGGCATCAGGACAAGTGGGGCCACATTCATGTAAATGACACAAATTTTTATCATGTTTGACATGCAGAGCTTGTTATGTTTTTTTGCGTGAGTAAGATCTGGTGATATTTTCCATTCATTCACATCACTTCCCAAAATCAGACATAAATATGTATGACCTACCGATATCTTTCAGGGCATCTGGGTTTATGACCCTGTTGAATATTTCTAAAGCTACAAACACTGAAAATAAATAATCCTTCCGTTGCAATCCGGAATAAAACAAATAAGTGGCTCATAAATCTTAAGGTTGTCTGTGATGCCTTAATTTAACTATCACCAATTTCTTAATTTTTTTCATGATGTATAACTGGACAACACTTCAGGATCTGTTGAGCCAGACAGATGTAGGGAGATATCGAAAAAATCAAGGATGTGAGGTTCATATTTATTCTAATAATCAGGACTTCTTTTTCTAAATAAAATCAATGCAATGAAACTGAATGACACCCTTTCTTGATGCATGCAAGAAATTTCTATGAAGATAAGCTTCTGAAAATGCTCATTCCGGATTAGAAACTTCAAATGTACATTTGATGCAAATTTAGGTAGGTTCACAAACTCTGACATGTTACAGGCATCAGCAGCAATTCTGTAGATTTTAAATTTGGATGCTATTGTTAGCTACATGAGACTTGCATTAGCCCTTGCAAAGAGTCTATTTGTTGGTGTTAAAGTGAAAATTAGAAGCTTAGCTTGTTGTGAAGTATTCCGGAAGTCTCCTGGTGATAAGACCAAGCTTAAGAGTCATTGTCAGAGAAAACTGCAGATTTGGTGGCGCGGGGGGGTCAGCGGATCTTGATGAAATTCGGTGGACTGAATACTTAAATTGAAAAACTAAATTATCCCAAAGGATTTTTTTCCAGATGCATTTCCCTCTGAGCTGGAGCTATTTGAATAAATTGAGCAAATGACGGCCAATCGACAAAATTCAACTTTTTAGCATCCTGAAATTTAGACATTGCCGCTCTTCAATTTTTCGTAAAGTATCTAAGTTATGGCAATAATGTTTTACCCGTGGCAAGACTAATACTTGGAGATACTTCAGTATAAATTTCATCTCATTTGGGTTTTTCACTGAAGTTGCAGCGGACGCTGAAACGGGGTCCTTTTCTCAAAATTGCCAATTTGCTGCATGCTCGGAAATAGGCAAAATATAACTGCATATTGCTAACTTGAGCATCTGTCCCTGGGTGATCTGGTATAACTGAGGTAAAATATAGGCCTTGTCAACCAATTTCCAAAAATAAAACCGTGGTGCATCTGTAAACTTTTTTTTTACACCATCTTGAAAATGGGGTGTTTCCAAATTTTCCAAAAAACATGAAATTTTAACATTTCGTCCATTTCTGCTGTCAATTTTTTCTCAAAGTAAAAAATCTATGTTATTCATTTTTTGCACATGGCATGACGTATGCTTTGGGATACCCTAACAAACAATTCAGCTTATTTAATGTTTTACTTAAAGCTGCAGTAGCCACTGAGCAGTGTTACATTTCTCAAAATTGTCAAATTTCCAAATGTCTGGAAATTGGCAAAATGTAACTGCATATAGCTCACTTGAGCGTGCTTTCATGGATAATCTAGTATAATTGTGTTGATACATTAGATGTATCAACCGATTTCCAAAAATAAAACAGTGGTGCACTGTGTAAACTTTTTATTCAAAGCATCTTGAATACTGTGTGTTTCCGCATTTTCAAAAAAATATTAGATTTTAACATTTGGCCATTTCAGCTAAATATAACAGCATATAGCTGACTTGAACATCCCTTCATGGCTAATCTGGTATAACTATGTTGAAATATAAGATGCATCAACCGATTTCCAAAAATAAAACAGTGGTGCACATTGTAAACTTTTTATTCACACCATCTTGAATATCGGGTGTTTCTGTATTTTCAAAAAAACGTTAAATTTCAATATTTGGCCATTTCAGCGAGATATAACTGCATACTTCTAACTTGAGCATCCATTCATGGGTTATCTAGTATAACTGTGTTGAAATATAAGATGTATAAACCAATTTCCAAAAATAAAAAAATGGTGCACTGTGTAAACTTTTTATTCACACCATCTTGAATATTGGCTGTCTCCGCATTTTCAAAAAAATATTAAATTTTAGCATTTGGCCATTTCAGCAAAATATAACAGCATATAGCTGACTTGAACATCCCTTCATGGCTAATCTTGTATAACTATGTTGAAATATAAGATGTATCAACCAATTTCCAAAAATAAAACAGTGGTGCACTGTGTAAACTTTTTATTCACATCATCTTGAATATTGGGTGTTTCAGCATTTTCAATAAAACGTTAAATTTCAATATTTGGCCATTTCGGCTAAATATAAACTGCATACAGCTAACTTGAGCATCCATTCATGGGTTATCTAGTATAACTGTGTTGAAATATAAGATGTATCAACCAATTTCCAAAAATAAAACAGTGGTGCACTGTGTAAACTTTTTATTCACATCATCTTGAATATTGGGTGTTTCAGCATTTTCAATAAAACGTTAAATTTCAATATTTGGCCATTTCAGCTAAATATAAACTGCATACAGCTAACTTGAGCATTCATTCATGGGTTATCTAGTATAATTGTGTTGAAATATAAGATGTATCAACCAATTTCCAAAAATAAAACAGTTTTTGCAGATTGTAAACTTTTTATTCACACCATCTTGAATATTGGGTGTTTCCGCATTTTCATGTATATATTTTTCATTATTTGGCATGTTCACGAATTCGTGGAAGTGCAAAAACGAGCATGTACGAATTCGTGGACATGCAAAAACGAGCATAGGTGCTCGTGTACATGTAATAACTAACACTCGTGAATGTGCTTTATTATTCACTCGTGTATCTGCTAACACTAACATTCGTGGAAGTGCTATATCATTAGGTTTTAGTGTTAAAATTAGGGTTAGAGTAGATTTAGCCAATTTTTTTATTGCAGTGTTCGTAATCACACCTACACAAATTCGTGAATTGCAATATTTCACACTTACACGAATTATAAATTCGTGTATATGTTCGTTTTTGAAGGTTTACAAATTCGTGTACATGTCAAATAGTGAAAAATATATACCTCGCATTTTCAAAAAAACGTTAGATTTCAATATTTGGCCATTTCACCGAAATATAACTGCATACAGGTAACATTGAGCATCCATTCATGGGTTATCTAGTATAAGTGTGTTGAAATAAAAGATGCATCAACCAATTTCCAAAAATAAAACAATGGTGCACTCTGTAAATTTTGTATGCACAGTGCCTTGGAAATAGTGTGTTTCGGCATTTTTAAAAAAAGCACAAAATGTCTTCAAAATTTTTTCTATATTGTAGTTCACTATTTTCAAAGTAACTAAACCATGGGTTATGTGTTTTTCCCAATTGCAAGACTTACATTTATTGTGACATCTGCAGCAGGTACTGAATACTCATATAGACAGCTAAAGTGCCTGTCATGTCATCCATGTCCAAGTGTAATCACATCAAAGCAGAATTGAACACATTCACTGGGTAATCCAGGGAATCTGTGTTAAATTATAAATATAATAAAGACATATTATAAATATATGAAGTCATATCAACTATTTTGAAATTGGAAGCTGTAGTGCACTCACTTCACACAATTTTGAAATGGGGTTGGTCACAGATTTTTTAACATCACAAGAAATTTCATGTTTTTGCCCATTTTTCGTTTGCTGACATTCCTCAGGACAAAAACGTTTTTTTTGCCAGTTGACTTGGAGACACCTTTGGACACAACCTAGTATAAAATCAGGGATGCTGAAAAGAGAAATATGTTTCACATAATGTTTTGATAAATAGCTGTTCACCAAGACGGGCTGAAAATCATCATTTGTGAATATATATATATATGACTATATGTGTATGTCCAATATTTAAAATCCATCATTGTGCTGGCACTGGGATATTTCCAACTGCAAGATTTGGTGCAAGAATTAAAATTTCACAAATTAATCTTTTAATGTATTTATGATCAGTATTTAAAATCCATCCTTGTGCTGGCACTGGGAAATTTCCACACCAGTAACCTCAACCAAACTGAGAGTTAGGCTCTGTAACATCACTATAGCAACCCCTTTTTTCCACCCATCTCCTTAGGTTACCTTTTTAAGAAAAGGTAACAAATACATTTTTATCAAAATAATAATTTATTTTATAAAGTGATTTTTATGGCATCTCACTGCTTCATAGGTGAGCGACAAAGCAAAGGGATACCATAATACTAACCTAACAGTGCACCAAAATAAAGTCTTAGGGGTCACCAATATTATGACAGTCAGACAAGGCTCTGGATTTTACTCCCTGGAACAAACAGGCTTTTCTCACAAAAAGTGACCTCAAACTTTTTTTTTATACCCAGTGACAAACATTTTAATCGTAATTGTAACATTACAGTTCCCCAGCTACAGATTGAAGCTAATGTTTTCTTTTTTTCATGTGCAAAACAAACTTTTTTTTTCAGTTAATCTTATAAATATACAAAGCATTTGGCATTTTCCGTATTTTCTTTATTAAAAGCACGCCACTTGATAAAATTTTAATCAAAATTCCATCATCAAAAATTGGACTTACCTGAAGTTTTTAATGCAAAAAACTATAATTCGCCATCTCATTGCTACATCTGCCCACCAGGCATGTAATGCTAAGAATAGGGTACCTAAGTAAAGCTTTTTGACTTCTTACGGAGTCAAGTATGATAAATCCTAACAGGACGCGCTACCAGCAGGGTTGACAGATTTAGGTTCATTAACCTTCAATTTTTGTTCATGGTTTCCGCAACACCGTATGAATGATTTTCTTTTTGGCATGAAATTATAGAAGGAATTTGCCCATTCAATGGACAAAATTATTTTTGTACCTATTCCAATTTTACTCCAGTGAGTTGATGTAAAAAATTAGGGTAAATTATCATAAATCTGAATTACTCAATTTTCTGTGGACTTTAAAGGCACAAAATAATAATTTCCTTTAAATATTCATGAAAAATTTAAAAAATTTTGTCTCAGGCTGGAAATATTTGTGCTTTCATGCAATTTCAGTCAATTATAGGCCTATAAATAGCCTATAAATAGCCATATTTGGCACCCACCCCTGGAGCCACGCTATGACAACAGCTAAAACAAAACTAATTTTTAATATTGTTTTCTGAGGCCTCCAAAAACAATTATCTGCAGGGACAATTTTGAGATAGCCCTTTTTTTGGCTAAAAACAGGCAAAATGTGGTTTTCCCGCCAAAAACAAGGCTGACATTTTGGCGGGAAAACCAGTTTTTGGCTAATTTTAGCCCAATAAGGGGCTATCTCAAAATTGTCCCTCCACAAAATTGATTTTTTAGGCCTTAGAAAACAATATTAAAAATTAGTTTTGTTATAGCTGTTGCCATAGGGTGGCGCCAGGTGTAGGTGCCAAATATGGCTATTTATAGGCCTATAATGCCCTTAAATGGCATGAAAACAAAAATATTTCCAGCATGAGACAAAAAAAATTAATTTTCATGACCATTTTTAAGAAATAATCGTTCTGTGGACTAAAACATCACAGGGAATTAAATAATTTGGAATATTGGCAATTTTTGCCTTAAGTTTTACATTAAGTCACTGGAGATTCCAGGAAATACAGCTTTATCCAAAATTGGATGGATTTACCCTCCTTGGCTCTAGTATTGTCAGGCCGCTTTATGCAGAAAAACATTGACTTCACATGTGTCAGATGCTGTTTTCCCATGGAAATAGTTGTCCTACAGGGCGAAACCTATATCAACTTGTACGAAATTGAATTTACAACATTATTGCATTACTTAAAAGTTGCTGCACCCTAAATTTATCGTGCTGCTGTGGTAGTACTACATGCATTATATTTTCAAGCAATTTAATTAGAAATAGGATGGAATGGAAATTCAACCCTACTGGGTGCTTCATATATAGCTTTGTATACAGAGCTAATCCTGGATTCAGAAATTGAGCTCTAACCACAACATGATACATGATAATTATATTTGTGCATTTTCACTCATTTTTCCGACTTTTGTTCACAAAAACCTCCCTCAAATCGGATTTATTACTCAGAAAATTATGCCATGTTAAGACAAATATCCAGAATATTGTTTTCAACAACTTCTGAAACTTTGAAAATGATCAGATAATTGAGAGCTGAACTATTAAGCTAAAAACAGACTCCATTTTGTTATAGTTACTCTCATAATCTCTGCCCAGCAGGATGACGTCACCTTTCAGCAGCATCTGAAAATTGTGATGCAGGGCCAACTTTGAGGGTTCTGTAAGACCATTTATATTCCCACAATTGGCTCCTATATACCCTCATTGTAAAGGCGATGTTTTCTAGTATTTTCCAGGACTATAGACTTTCATTTCAAATCATTTTCCGTGTATTGGTAATTTGTTAAAGTTATGGTACTTTTGCATTTCATGAAAACAAGGTTTACTTATTCACATCTCACAAATTAGTTTATGAATTGCACCATGATTTTATTTTTGCTTTTTGATGTACTAAAGTAACTCTATTCACCAGTATATCCACTTTTTTATGAGAGGGATGCTCAAGCCAGTAATATTGAATCAAAAGTGAGCTATTTTCCTTTTTTACCACAAAACTAAAAAAACGGGATTTTAGCATATTTCAAAGTGGAATAAAATAAAACCTGTATGAGATATAGCAAAAGTGAAAAGCTATACGTAAAGTAAAACTCCTAAATGTAATTTACCTAAACTTTCAACCTTCTATGTTTAATAGCTTGGCCGCTGGGAATTTTCAAACATTACCTAAATTTCAAAGCTGTAAAGTGCAAATCAGCCAGAATCGGTCCAAATCATCAATCTGGGTTGCCATGGCAACCAGGCGATATATTAAGAAAATGACCGTACCATGGAATTTAGTTACCTATAGGGGTAAAATGAGCCCAGTATCGCGGAATTTGGTCGACCACCCCGTGCCACTTTTTTCTCAAAATCTGCAGTTTTCTCTGACAATGACTCTTAAATGCTACTTAATCACTTTAATACAATGTGTGTAGATAAACTGAAGTACAAGAAACCTACAAGAGAGTCAATGAGCAGACTGTTGAAAAGGAATGTAAAATCATCTCAAGAACAAAGACTTGTCTCTGTCCTGGTCAGTAGAAGTAACAGAACAGTTAGACAAAACCAACAAATATCAAAAACAATGTATCATGAAATTCCATGCAGTCAGAGAATACAATAGCTAAGTCTCTTCAGGGTTCAAAATACATTTCATTCTGTGAAAACAAATTCCTTGACAGATAAGTTTTAGCTTTTTCAAAAACATATTCCACAAAGTTTAATTTACCTTGCAAACAAACAGCAACCTACATACGGGTAGTCTGCAGTAAAATGGTATGACACCTTAGTATCACACAGGTGCTTTTCATAGATAATAATAATGTCACGAGGAAATTTTCTGGACAACAAACTATATCTCATACATTTTACAACAAAAAGAACATAATGCAAGCTGCAGGTTATAATTATGTTATAGGAGAATTACCCATCAGTTTGTGGTGATTTGCTGTTAAGTCAATATCTTAGCTATGGCAATAAATCATTGACCACTAAATCCCAACATATCAAGTGATTGAGTATTGCCTATTGGTCTTTACTTGGCCCACTGATCTATTGACAGCATTCAATCTAGGAAGCCATTTTCTGCCTGACTGACATCCCACTAGCTTCAGCTGCTTCTGACAATGTTGTAGCAGTCGTATGCTCTGGTTTCTTGAGGGTCAAGCCAGTGTTATATTTTTGCTACTGACACTGCCTTTTGTCAACACCATAAATCATAGGTCAACACAATTGGCTCATGGAAGAATATACATCCGGCATATGCCAAATATCAAGCTGGGTAACCTATTCAAGCCAAACAAAATGTTGTTATATTGTGACTCTTTCTAGTCACCAGGCAATGCAGGGACAAATATTCCTATTCCTATGATTTAGTAGTAGCACAACACAAAACCTTTCTGATTATCAAGGGCCTTGAAATCATGGCATTAGTATTATCATGAGCAAACACTAGCTTGGCTGGTTTTTATCGTTCATTCCTTTCAACTCTTTAAGAAATGAATTCTCCATCGCTTCTCTTCAGCTATCAGTTAAAAATATGAGAATTGAATTCAGTTTTTATGTCAACTCGGAGGGAAGTTTGATATCTCTTTACAAATTCCTATGAGATTGACACTTCTACTGGCAGAAGGAAGAACCCAATATCATGAAAGAAGAATTACTTTCCATACTGTTGTACAATTGGAAGGCACCAAATTTTGCAGTGTTCATTTTTCTTGTGTCCTCAGTTATTACTAAAGACTGAAACATTTATATGCAAACAAGAGAGATTGCTTGACTTGTCAAAATCTAAATTAATGTTCTGATCACCCTGTTGTAAATTCCATGTTCCAATGTGTCTGTCACTACAAAGTCTGAAAGACATAAGAAAGCTTGGTATTTAGAGATGAAAACAACAAATGGAGCTTCCAGGATTTCAGAGAAATGCCCTCACAAGTTTGGTGGTGTAATCGCAGCCATGAATGTGGCTCGTGCTGTGTTCAAAGACTATGTAAATGAAAGAGATTGGGAACAGACTTGCAGGCACATGGCCTATTCCCCAGCATTGACCAGAGGAAAAGATATCCAAACTGCTGTAGGTTGGCAGAACAGTTATGCAATGCCTGAAGCTCCGAGCAACACTTCCTTTCACTGAGCCATAACAATTTTTCCAGAAAGGGTACTGTGATTTAATCAAATTGCCAAGAAATTCCATACAAAATATTAATCACCTAGCCATTAAAGCAAATCATTCTAGAGATTTACTTAAGTCACAGATTGGTTAACTTATTCTATAGAATTGTGTACCATTTTAGCAAATAACTCAGCCTTTCAGACTTTTGACCCTATAAAAACACAAGACTGTGTTGCCATTCACAAAAAGGCTATTTGTTAAGAGGCTACAAGTTGCCATTAAAGTTCCCTTTGTCTATTCGTTTAGCTTTTTTTGAGGAAGTCTTGATTTCCCATGAATTATTAATTATTTCTAATTGAGGCCAGCAACACTTAACATGACGCTTGGGCAAAAAAGCCCTGTTCACCTCATCAAACACCATATCATGCCATATTCATAGCAAGTTATAATACACATTTCTTACAATGAAGCCAATTTCCAGATTTGAATAAGTGTCATATTCTTAAAAGGTTATTAAAATTGATTATCTAATGAAGCCAGATTCCAGTATGGAACAGACTGGAAAGTGACAACCTGCACACCTGGACCTCAAACAATGTAGACACTTATAAGTTATGATGACAGAACTTTTTGTCTGCATAGATCTATTGACATGTTAATGTGTATTTTTCTGTTATTGTGCATTTTAATTGATACTCAACAGTATCAGATTTAGGATTAACAAACATGTAATCATGATTTGTTCTAATGCAGTATTTTGCACTTCATCGATCACTTCATGATTTGAAATCATCCTGATATGCCTATTTATGCATTTATTCTAATATACATTTTCCTTCTGAGTGGTTTTATTGAACTTGTGGATAAAGATTCATTGATGTCAATGAAAATCAACATATCAGCTTGCCGCAAAATGGTATTCTGTCAATATGGATATAGGGGGCTATTTTCTGCTCGATTGACAAGCCGGAATCAGCGGTGGCAGCTGTGTCAGACAATATCATAGTGTGGTTTGGCCCAGACTGTCAACGGTCAGATCCTAGCTTAGTGGAGGACCATTCCCTGCGTGCCTGATCCTACCCCTTATATCTGACCTCATCCCCTCCAAATGCCACCGATCATTGCTGCTCACAATCTCCTCCCAAAATGGCAAATGTTATTTGGTCGAACTGTGGGACAAATAATTCTCAAACAGTCAGGATACTTTGAACAGTTACCATTTCTAAGCGCTTGCTGCTCTCAAGTGCTCCAATATGTCAATTGCCAGAGGAGATACCGCCATTGACAAACTGTAGTCCCAGAGACGCATAGGTTGCATGATAAGGCTCTCCCGTCCTTTCAATAATGTAATCAAGCCAATCAGGACAAATGGGGCCACATTCATGTAAATGACACTAATTTTTATCATGTCTGACATTCAGAACTCTTCATTTCTTTGCTCTAAGCAATATCTCACAATATTCTAAATCCATTCACATTATTACCCAAAAATCTAACATAAATATGTATGACCTGCCAATATCTATTAGAGCATCTGGGTTTATGACCCCACAGAGTATTTCTAAAAGCAACTAAAACCCAAACAATCCTTCCAGCATGCCATCAAGCATTGACCAAGTAGGTATACAGTATATGGCCCATAATTCTCTGACTTATCAGCAACATATGTCACTGTTTTGTTTGTTTCATGGTGTACAGCTAAACAACACCCTGAATATTTTGATCTATGCAGATGGACGAATGGTTAGGGTTCTCTTCTTGTATGAACATGTATTTGGTAAACGTTTGCGCAACTATTAGACAGAAGGAACACACATCAATAGGGACAAGGAAGACTGAAATAATATCTCAAGATTCACTAATGGGCAGTTTTACAGTATTTGCACTCAGCCGATTTTTCATGTTTATGCAATTATTATGTGAAAAGTATGATAGGCATATCGAAATTTCGGGCAGTGGAAATCTTGTCCTACACTGACATATAAATGCACCATATTTTACCCTTCTATAATGCTTTGTTTTGAAGCTGTACGGAATTTAGGACAAATTTTGACACATTTTTATGTCTCACATACTTTTTTGCCAATTTCATGGATGAACATAAAAAAATATTCAATCAGTTGTGATTCATGTTAATGATACCTTTCTGGACCAATGGCTCGGGCATAAAATACAACAGGTTTCATGTGAATAAGTTATATACAACATGACTTGGGTCCTAAAATGTAAAAAATGGCAGATGTCAAAAATTTTGTTTTCGATGGACCATCAGTTGCTTTATATGCTGTTATGAGTAAGTATCAAAGAATTTGTATACTGTTTGTGTTAATTTTGAAGCTTGAGACATATTTCAAGGCAAAACAGAAACATTTGTTTCACTAACCATAATTGGTTTTCAGAATGTGAGGCTTGAATGTGATGTCAAAAAAAGCATGTCCTCTCCAACCCATAGAAAAAAAACTAAGGCCCGTTTTCACCAACATGGTATTAAGAGTTGAGCCAGGTCTGAGCTGAGACCTGGTCTGGCTAAGCCAATCACTCAAGCGGAGCAGGATCAAGGAATTTCAGTTAAGTGAAAGCTTACACATATTGTGATAACAGATCAGCTGTTACAAACACGATGTCTCAATTTCCCAAACAAGCAAAGATGTGGCTACACAAAAGAGGGAGGGGCTTGTAAATTTTTATAATAGATAATTGCCCAACCAGTCTTGGTAACAAAAAAAAACAAAGTTCAAAAGTTCCCCCTTTTCCATTAACCAACCTATCATTGCTATCAAGCAACCAAACAACACAACAACCTATGCTATGACTGTATTCTCAAAGTATCACAGTCTCTCGCACAAACATCAACTTTCATATATTTACTTTTTTGTCTATATTTAAGATGACATTCAAGGTGTTCATCACAGTCAACATCATCAACCTGCTCTACCCGAACTAAAATGAGTTCAAAGTTGGTAATCTAGATTTCCCACAAATAAGCAAAATGTGACGAGAAGTTACATTTTGGTGACATCTTGGTGTTGAAGTCTCTGACATGCTGTAGCGATGTATTTTGAATTGCATCATCTAGACGGCATAAATTTCAGTAATATTTATTTGATTGCTGGCCCGAATTTTTAGCTTCATGTTACTTTTTTTTTACCAATTCATTTTGATATCTATAAGAATCTTTGCTCTATGATTTACCAAAGTGTGTGAAATGGTGAAACTGGCCTCATTTGCATAACATACATGTGTGAAAACTTGTGTGTATTGGCCAGCTTTGGAGGTGTGTCTGACCTATTCACTGGATGGAAACAAACTTCTTCTTTTTTATGTGCTGAACAAACTTTTATTTTCCAGTGTGATGTGCTGAACCTTTTTTCATCAAAAGTTCAGCCCCCCTCCCCTCATGTATTATCTGGTCAGCCCCAAAGGGACACCACTTTAACAGTTTGACATCACTAATCTGTAAGTTGTCTAACAATAAATTGTCAACCACTGAACCTTGACTAGTCTAGAGACTCAAACTCAGTTGGTGAAAGGGACTTCACTAAACCAGGTATAAGGCTGTTAAGACCTGGACTAACTGTTAAAACTATCTTGGTGAAATCGGCCCTAAGTGTTTTGTAGGAAAAACAAGCTATTTGTGTTCCTTTTGCTAAATCATGCGCCTTTACAAGTATGTGACAAATACAAGTCAAAAAGATATCCAGGCCATGTTCATACATTTTCTTAGAAATTAAAATTCATGATATCAAAAAATGTCCTCTCCAACACATCAGAAATTTTGCTCTGATTTGTGCATTTTAACACTGGATTCATTGAAGAATTGGCCATGGTTATACAAACTAAGTAAACCTGGATGCCTAAAAAGGGTTTTTATAAGTATTGAAAATGTCAAATATATTATCTTTCGTTATCTATTACACTATTTTGAGAAAATCAAAATTGAGAAAAAAGTTGATTTATTTGTGTCATATATCAATATAATTGTAATTTTTCGTTATTAACTGAATGACTTTCAGGGATAATAATCAAATATCTTGTTAATGGAGCCATCAAAGATGATTTTTCCAAAGGCGCCTGATTTTTGGTCATTTTCGGCGGTTTTTTCCTCCAAAACACTATGTTTGACAGAGCTGAACACCATCAGTTTCGATCGTACAGTAACAAAATTTGACATGGGGTTAATAGGATAGCTAGGGATTATTAACCATGGAAATCATGTGTCTTTTGATACTAGTACCCTACTCAACAGAAACTTTCAGGGTAATGGCAAGCCAGATTTCTGTAATTCGTAATAAAAATGGTAACAAAAAATTGTGGCATGTTTAATCAAAATTAAAGTTTTGTATGGGTTTTGATGTTCCTATGCAACAATGTGGCTTGATTTCCAAGAATAAGAATGGGTGAAAACTATTTCTGAAAGGATATTTTTCCTGATAAACAGTTTTTTCAAGAATCAACCCTTGCCTACTTTAAGTAGCGGTATTTTGGTAGTAAACCACCAAATCACTTCAGTCCTCTTTGATTATAGAAACAGTAATATGTTAATTTTATGATAGAATGATGAAATTCTCAAATTTCAAACTTTATTTTGACCCCCTATGAGACACTTTGAGTGCAAATACTGTAAAACTGCCCTAATGTTATTTGTGTCACCTGCAGACACTTTTTGGTAATTATCAAATTAACTTTCTTCTTGGCGGTAGAGTTTCTAAGACAAAGAGCCGATTTTCCGTCAGATTTCTGATGTTGGCCTAAGGGTTTCATAGAGTGATAGAAAAACTACGATAAGTGGTAATAGACATCGATCGGTATGATACAACAAATTTACAAAATGTAAGAAATTTATTAAAGAAATAGAATGACACAAAATGATAGGAAGGCATCCCAGTTGAAGAAGACATGAAACAAGCCACCTCATACATGTATCAGTTCATCTTCTTATGTGCGCCGGATAATTAGCTTCATCATAAATCCTGACTTTGGAAAGATGACACCGTTCAAGGATTACAGAAGTGGCTTTAGATATCAAACTCTATAAGCTTCTATAATGAAGGAGATCAAAAAGAATAATTGGCAGTGCTATGCAATATCTACATAGTGCAAGAAAAACGATAAGGTAGATACATGCTGATACAATAGGATCATCGCGTGTCAAAAAATTGAAAATATATATCTAACATTTTGAAAAAACAAATAATAGAAAACACTTATCCTTGGAGCGTTTGCATTGATATAATGCGAACTGTAGGATATATGTTATGGGAGAATTAGGCTGCCCCTAAGTCTGTGATGATCTGCTTTCCGGGTCAATATCTTAGCTATGGTAATAAATCATTGACCACTAAATTCTGACACATCGAGTGACTGAATCTTACCAATAGGTCCAGGCCAACTGATCTATTGACAGCAGTCAATCTAGGAAGCCATTTTCTGCCTGACTGACATCCCACTAGCTTCAGTTGCATCCGACAATATTGTAGCAGTCGAATGCTCTGGCTTGCCAATGGTCAAGCCAATGTCAAATGCATGATTCAGACACTCTCTTTTGCCAGATACCATAAATTGTTGTTCAACACAATTGGATCATTGGCAATATACATCTGGCATATTCCAAATATCAAGAAGGGTAACCCATTCAAGCCAAATAAAATATTGACATAATGTGACCATTCCTTACCACCAGGATATGCAGGGACAAATATTATTTTTCCCCATGATTTCAGAAGAAACAGAAAACAAAACTTTTCGGATCCTCATTGGGTTTGAAATCATGTCACCAACAGCATTGTGGGCAAACTCTGGAGTGATTGGGTTTCAATGATTCCTTCTGTTCAAATCTTTAAGAAATGAAATGTGATGATAGTCCAAGAAAGTGATTTATGACACCTGTTATTTGAATTATTTTGATTGGTATTGCTTTATTTCATCTATCAATAAATATTATAATTGAGGCCTGTTTCAAATGTTAATTGAAAGGGAAGCTTTAATTTTTTTCAACCAACCCTCTGTTATTCGTTTTTATAAGGAAAAGGAAGTACATATATAAATAATGCGGTATCACTTTCCCAACAAGGTGGTAGCACTCTTTAGAATGCCTAGGCTCATCAACATTACAATCTTTTCCATCATAAATGTTGTCAAAAGTAATCAAAAATAATTTGACTAGTGAGGACATACAGTGTTGTTTTTGTTACCATTGAAGACCAAAAATTGCAAAAATACAGATTGAGTTGTCCAATATTATGACCTTTCAGTTGAAATTGCCATGTATGAATGAATATCCCTCTACAAAGTTTGATCAACATCAGAAAGCAGTAAAATGGATGATAGCATAAATGGAACATCCTGGATTTCATGGAAACACGTTTTCAATGTTGGTGGTGCAATCACAGCCATGGGTGCGGTTCGTGCTGTGTTCAATGACTATGTAAATGAAAGAGATTGCCAACAGACTTGCAGGCACATAGCCTATTCCCTCTGCATTGACCTGAAGGGAAGAAATCCCGTGCAGCTGCTGTCAGGTTGTCAGAACAGTTACACAATGTTTGAAGCACAGAGCCACAATTTCTTTCATTGAAATAAGATATGGCTTACCATAAGGAATACAGTGGTCCCTGCGATATAAGACCGCCCCTTCTGCGGTAATAAAGTGGTCTCTCATGGGGGTGCGGTCTCTCGTTGGTGTGCACTAAAAATACTACTTACTGCGGGAAGAAGGCGGTCAAGAAAAATGGAAGTAAAGTATAAACAGCTAAAGAAGTTGCCCTTAAGGGTGTGGCATACCAGTTGGAGAATAAGACACACAAATATAATTTTAATTTTGGATAAACCTCTTCAAAAATAGGTTATCTGATGAATTATGAAACACTTATGGTGAATAGTTTAAAGAAAGATCTCAAGAAACACCCGAAGATAGACATGCATCTCTCAAGCTAAGACCAATTTTATCTGGCATCATAAAACAGGGAGGGGGAAAGCTCAGTTGGTAGAGCATCGGGCTCCTATGGGGAGGTGCTGTGCTTGCGTTGGTTAGAGCCCAGGCAGGGTCAGCCTCTCTATGAGCCTCTATGTACTATAAATAGCCCCTGACTTGTCCGAGCCCAGGGGACGTTAAATGGAGGCAGGTTGTATCCAGTGTTCTATACTGGGGCAATTAAAAGACCCTGGACATCCCTGAATTAATAGGGTATGTACCAGATTCACAGCTTTACCATCTCTCATATATATCATACAGCGCCACACTCCATGATCGTTAGGGCGTGTCAATTTTCGAAAAAGTTTGAAATTGCAAAAAAAGCCCCTCCAAAAGGGTGACAATGGTCCATGGGAGTCCATTGGCACCATTCAAATTGAAATTGAAAGATGTTTAGCTTGGTAAATCTTAATTTGAAAATTGTATGTTTAATTTTATTCGAAAAAACAATTTTTCTCAAATAACTAAGAAACTATTGGTCTTAGACCAAAATATTGTATTGAAGTTGAATAGGAAAAGGTGTATTCCGGAAATTGTGATGCTATTCGCATGTCTCTAGCTCCAATATTAACCGAGATACGGCAAATTTAATGTTTTTATTGATTATATTATCTTTTTTGAATCGATTGGGACAAGAAAATTAGTTTTAGATGTCATTATATCTTGAAAATTGAATTCTCAGGTATTCTTCCAAGAGCGGATAGTTAGATGTGTGTACTAGTTAAAATGCAGTTCCAGAAATGCAGCATATTTAAGGTTATTACACAATTTGGTGCTTGGATGATAATGCAGCATTTTGTATTCTCGAGAAGGATGATTGAAATAGTCAACATTTCATGTCACATACTAAAGTGTTGACTGTGAAACAAGCAGATCTTCTGAACTTTAATGAAGAACACATACAGAGCATTATAGACAATTTAAAAAAGAGAATAGTCAACACAGCAAAGCCAACCTGTTTTTGCATAGTCAGGAGCATTTATGATACTAATTTTATGGCATTGCAATATCATAATGATCATTTACAAATTAAATAGAATTTGTGAAGGTCATTCGAATTGGCATGCTTTAGTATGTCTGACATGTGTCTTCTGATTATTTCTTGAGTACGGGTATATGTCATCACATGCATTTTTAGGAATGAATACTTTACTTGCAATATTAGTAACCTTCTCCATGAACTGTCTATATTTCTTTGTCCTTTCAATATCATGGCCATTGCTGGTACAGCAGTGACATGTGAGGACTTGTCTATGAACATCTTTATTTCTGTTTAGCACGTTTAGGGAGTTGGCTAGTTCCAGTTTAAATTCCTGAAGCATATCTTCAGCTGAGTTGATCACCTGGAGAGTGATTTGTGCCTGTGTTGATAATACTTGATATCAGGTGCCTTTTTGGGGTGTAGACAAAGAACTCTTCATTTTGACCTGTAATCTAAATTCAAGACAGTAAGGATGTCTAACAGCAAAGACAGTCCCTAAACTTCCTGTCTACAAAGTTTCTGAGAGTTGAAAGGAGAGGGAATACATTGCATATGTACATTGAGCGGTTCTGTGAGGTCAGGCTATCTCTCATTAACACAGGTTAAAAACCCCTTCTTGACATAATTGGCTTATCAGGCATTGTATCTGAGCATGCTGGTACCTGTGATCGTACTAACTACAGAAGAATTAATAAGCTTGGGGATGAACCCACACAGGTACTGAAGTGACCAGGGCATTGTCAGGATATGGAATGATGTGTTTTAAAAGGATTATGCAGGGTTGTATTTGTGCAAGTCAAGTATTCACCTTAAAAAAAAAAGATGACTGCTGTTTCAATAACCAAACATGCAGCAGACACACATCTGACAATTAAATAAACTTTAAAAAGGATATTTTGTCAATTTGTCAATTGTTGTCATGCATCATAAAATTGGTGTCACAAATGTTTGTCATCTGCACAAACAAGTTTAAAAGTTTGTTATATTTAATTTGTAACACAATGCGATATAGCAATTTTAAAATGTCTAGGTAATACCTTGTACATGGTGTTGATATGTTGTGCATTACAAAAGGCAATATTTTCTAGTCTCATTGTCAACAGTTTAGTATTTGATATGGCATATTGTAGACTGTTTCAAGCAACCTTCTTGAAAAACAAAATGCTGAAGTACTATCCATTATCCAAGCACCAAATTGTGTGATTTTGACTTAATTACCTGAAATATGCCACATTTCTGGAACTACACTTTAACTAGTACACATATCTATGCATCCACTCTTGGGATCATACCTGAAAATTCGATTTCAAGAAATGGTGACATCTAACACCAAATTTTCTTGTCCCATCGATTCAAAAATGATAATATAATCAATAAAAACGCTCAATTTGCCATATCTCGGTTAATATTTGAGCTAGAGACATGCAAATGGCACCAAAATTTCCGGAATACACCTTTTCCTATTCATCTTCAATAAAATATTTTGGTCTAAGACCAATAGTTTCTTAGTTATTTGAGAAAATCTGTTTTTTCGAATAAAATTAAACATACAATTTTCAAATTAAGATTTACCAAGCTAAACATTCTTCAATTTCAATTTGAATGGTGCCAATGGACTCCCATGGACCATTGTCACCCTTTTGGAGGGGCTTTTTTTGCAATTTCAAACTTTTTCTAAAATTGACACGCCCTAATGATCGTCAACATAATGACGGCGTGAGTGTTCAAAATGAAGAAGTACCAAGCATTCATAAATTACCGAAACTGTTCATGTTTATGCTTTTGCATCAAATTTTTGTCTTCTTTGTGTGACTTGACGTGCATACTTCTGCTACTTCACTTTTTGAAAGTATGAGAAAGCTTGTCAATATTATTCACATCACTAAACCAACATCTGGTGGTGTAAAGTGCATATTGTGTTTTAAGTTATACATGTAGCTTTCCGGCACAGAGAAAATCAAGCAACAGGACATGTCCCAATAAACCTTTCTACAGTCAGTACAGCCACACAGAATTAAACAATTTTCAGAACAACTGCATGGTTGGACTAAAATACAATAAATCGATATCTACTGGAAATAAAAGAAGCACATAAGAAGGAAATAATCTAATATCTGATTTTATAAAGTTTGAGCCATGAGTGTGCTTGCCATTCTATTGTTATGCTCTCAAATTGATTGTAATAAAATGAGCAGAAACAAGCAGACGTCTAATAAAATATTTATTTTGTGTGAATTACATCTTTGTTGAAAAAGTCTAATTGTTTGGTTCTGCTGTATAGTAAATTACCTTTTCTCAAAATCCCACTCTTTATCTTCATAAGCATGTCAGGACACATCCTGCTTCATCCATAATGTTTCCCTTTGCAGAACTACTAGTGAATACATGAATAATTTATTATTATTAGTCTAATCCATCTGTACTGAAGAAAGAAATTCCTTTATTATACAGTGTATATATTGCCACGAAAGATAGTTGCACTCTCTAAAAACAAATGTCAAGACGTTTCTGTCTTTCTACACATAATAGTTTTCATTCTTTACAGGAATTCGCGTTGAAGTTGACTTGTTGATTTTCATTGATGTGATCTTCAGTAATATGTGTATTTTCAACATTGGACTAAAACTATTGAGATAAATCTCATTATTCTAGCACTGGTAATAGGGCATATTACTTTAAAGACGATTCCCACCAAACACTGGGTTCAAGACTAGAAAATAAATGAATAGTTGCAAATTAAAAATACATTTACATGACGTATGGAAGCCTACATGACGTGTGGTAGCAACACAGTCTATTCTAATCATAAATCTCAACTGCTGTACACAGAACTCAACATATCAAGCTGTCAAGCAAACTGTAAAACCAAGTGTCTAAAACAAATGATAACTGTGAAAAAAAGTCATGCATTTTGTTTCTTTCATCATTCAGTCGTCAAAAACACCAAACTTTGATTGGTTGCCATGCCAGTTTGAATAATGAGCCTGAGTGACACATGTACTTGTATGTCCATATATGAACATCTCAGACCGCATTTTGGCAAGCCTCTTTAATATTGTTGTAATTAGATCCATATATGTGTAAAAATAACTATTTTAAGATATAAAGATTAAGACAAATCGATAAACAGATAGACAGATAGATAGATATATAGATATATAGATGGATAGATAGATAGATAGATAGATAGATAGATAGATAGATAGATAGATAGATAGATAGATAGATAGAATAGAAGGTTAATTTATTCATTTATTTACTGATTTTGGATTGATTGATTGATTGATTGATAGATAGATAGATTGATTGATTGATTGATTGATTGATTGATTGATTGATTGATTGATACTGATACTGGATAGCTAGAGAGATCTATTGTATTTTCTATAATGTTTTTATTCTTGGTGTATCATCTAAATTGCCTATAAAAAATTTCCTTGCCAGATAGAAATTATCACATGCACGCTATCTATCTATCTATCTATCTTCCTATCTAGGCCTATCTGTCTATTCATACTGCCTGTCTGCTTGCTGATATAGATCTGCAATACAGTTATATGAAATTTCAAATCATCCTTGACTGCAAGGCCTGCAGAGAGCCAAATCTTGACATAAAGAAAACCCGGTCTGGTGCGGTCAAATGTGGGCCAAGTCAATCGTCACTGTTCATAGGGCCTGACGTATGAATGCCAATGATTGCTGGCTAATCACACCGGGTGGTTGACATGGGATTATATTTCCACTCTCTGTAAGCTTATGTTGCTTTGCAACTCCTGAAATAAACAGACTAACTGACGAAATAGATTTGGATCTCACAGCTTCTCTGTGTGCACAAAACTGAGTGGAAATTTGTCATGCATCAGCAGATTTCTACCATACGTCACGTAGAGACAAATTGACAGGTCTTGAGATCCAGAAAGTCTACTGCTACGCGAATTCCTGTAAAACCATGTAGCTCTGCCATATATTGCCCTCTGCCCTTTGGCCATCTCATGCAGTGGAAAGAGCCATGCGCAGCACGTCTGCCAAGACCCTCAGCGAGCCGCCCCAGGAGAGGATGGCCACAGTCATTAAGTTCATGCCAGTTTGCCATGCTGTGGGGCAGCTCATTATTTGAACAGGCACCAGCAAAGAAGGGATAAAGCAGCTAAACTGACAACCTGGCAATCAGAATAAGTTCCCTTGATTTTCACCTCCATTTTGCCCATTCAAGCTTCCCTGTGTCCTATTAATTGTTATGGAATTAATAATGCACTTTTGCAAAAGCTAATGGGGGAAGTTCGCAAGATAATAATGATCCATCAAGTAAGATCAACATTCAATGTACAAAGGAAATTAACAGCCATTAGATTAGAGTAGTTTAAGCACTTTTTTTTCTCTTTTTTAATGCAAAGGGTCTCATAATCGTAATAGATCTTGTTCAATTAATTTTTGGTTGTAATGATAGGGTTCTCAGGCAACATATTTTCAGATTTGAGGGAAGTGAACACTCACAATTCTCATAAAGATCAAATTTGCCATATTCTATGGAATTTCTATGCGATTTGCATATATCATTCTGGCTTTCAGACTTTTGACCTGATAAGAAAATGTCAAAACCCACAAGATTGTGTTTCAAATCATTAACAGGCAATTTCTGATGGAAACATCAAACTGTCATTAAAATTCCCCTTGTCTGTTCTTTGGCTTTTTCTTATTGACATCTTGATTACATATGAAATATTCATGGTTTGAAATTAAGGCCAGCAACACTCAATAAGCCACTTGGGCAGACAAGCTATCGATGTTCTTCTCATCAAAAACATGTTATGCCATATTCATAGCTAGTTATCAAAACAGTTTTTTTCTATAATGAAGCCAATTTCCAGCATTGAATAAATGTGAGTTCTTTACTTTTGTGATCGGCACTGCATTCGGCAGCCTTAGGCAATAGCTGACAAGAAGCAGATTGGTGAGACCTCAAAGGATGCAGCACTTTATAGACAACAAAACAATGGGGTATGAAGAGATAAAGAAAAGAGTATCCAAATTTGAAAAGAAACAAGGGATGTCAGCATCACCCTTATCTTCTCAGCACCATGTAATCTCCAGGGCAGAAATGTCTGAAAGCATTCACATGAAAGTGACATTGTAATGGAAGTTCGGAAGCCTTATCAGTGCCAGATATTCGGTGGTCTGTAATATAAAAGTTTGCCAAAATTGAAAATATCTCAAGGAAAGAAAATTCACTTTTGATAATAACATACAACTTGATTTGAAAGAATAAGAATTGCCAACCGAGAAGTGATACTGACTAAATTTTTAGTGTGCTTCATAAAAATTGTCTTAGTACTTTGTTTTGAAATACAAAGTATTTTTTTCTGATCATTCAATATAACCTTAAGGTTGTTCAAAATTATGCCGAAAAAAAAAACAAAAGTGAAGCATTTGCCAGGTATATAAATGATTCCATAAAGGCAAAATGTGACAGATCAGATTACTGATGTAACACAGAGATTAGATGATTGTCTTATAGTTAGCTTAACAGGTAATTAACCTGGTCCTGGTATGCTGTAGGGATGAAAAATTAACAATTAATTGACAAGGAATAACCCAGTGTGGATTTTCTCTGACGGTTAGTGTAGATTTCCGGCCAGAAAAACATAATTTATAAACATCTGGTATTCAACTGCTGTGAATCCAGACAATATCACAGCAGAAAGTATCCCTTGTCTTTCAGTGGTCAGATCTCAGCTGAGTTTAGAACTATTATGCAAGCTGATTCTGATCTCTGATGCCCACAAATATGCTTTCCATCATGTCTGTCCACAGTTTCAAAAGCCCACTGGTTACATATATAATACAAAGAATGATGAAATAATATAACTTCACAGAAAATCAAAACATTTGCAGTCCAGATAATGCTGGTGTAAGTGATGTCCCTGTAACTTCATATTTGTTTTATATACTTGCATTTGATGATTCATATTGTGTAATATTTTACAATATTTTGTTTTTTGTCACTGAATTCGGTGAAATTCAAAGCAAATCCAATAGTATGCAGTCACAATAATAAATGATTTATTTTGAAGGTAAAGTATATCAACCGCCGTCTTTGGTGATAAGGAAAGAGCTGATTAGCAGAATATTGATATGGTGTGTGTCGTCGAAAGTGGTTGTAAAAGTAAAAATTTGATTAAGAAGCTTGGAGACGTCAAATAAGAACTTTTCTTGGTGGACAAGAATTCTCCCTCAGAGGATGAATATTGCAATATATTTTCATTTCTGAAAAATCATAATATACGTGCCTGATACCACTTAAGCTTTTTCCAAAATAGAGTGACAAACTCAACAGATTGCTTTCTGTTGCTCTTGTAAGCTCTATGAGGTTCACATATCCCTGTCTGCATGCCTCGGCGGTCCAACATCGGCCCAGCGTCAGTTCGATGTCAGTAGCATCGGACCATCTTCGGGCCGACATTGGACCGCCGAGGCACGCTGATAGGGATATAATATTAGTCTCTCTTAAGACTCTATTTTGTTGATGTTAGGCCATAAATTGGAGGCTTAGCCTGCTTCAGTGTATTACGGAAGTCTCCTGTTGATAAGACAAGCTTAACTGGTACTCAATCACTTCAGTTCCGTTGTTAATGCAAAGTGTCTAGACCAACATGTGCATGAAACACGCAAGAGAATAACCTAGCTTTGTATCAAAGAAGAAAGCATGAAAAGTAAACTAATGAATATTCACTTTACTCTAGTACAGAACAACTCAAATTTTAAAAGATATGACCACACCAGACGAAAGGGAGAATCATCCACTAACTTACCCTTTCACACCTTTGGGCCACTAAGAAACACTTCCTACCTTTACCTACTTTGAAATATCTTTTAGAATTCCATTAATTTTACTTTACACCAACATCAATTTAAGCTCCATCAACATGATTGTGCTTGATTTCTTTGAAGCGGTGCACTTATGAATATCAGTTTTCTTGATAAAGCTCTCTAGATGGGATGAAGTCGTGGTGAGGATTATAAGTTGTAATGAGATTTGGGGATGGGAGAAGAAAGAGGACCAAAGTAGGTAAACAGAGGACTTCTGGCGGAACATTTTCTTTATTTTCGGTTATCTTATGGCAAAACAATAATTTTGCCTTTTTTATTCTGCTGGACATGATTATTTGCATATCAGATCTTCCAAAAGAATCCTTTTATACGGAGATTTTGTTAAACTGAGCAAATTTTATTCTTACCTTTAAAAAAGCAAACACACAACTATATAAAGATATTATCTGAAGACAATTAAGCCTTCTAAAATGCCTTCTTTATATATTGTATGAGGAATTATGAACTGAAACAGTAGCAGCTGTGCCCATCTAGGTGCCCCCCCCCATATGAACTTTCCAAATCTGGCTGAAATATTCAATTAGTGTAGTGGATGCCCCCCCCAGAGAATCGCGTGCCCCCCTCAGGTGCCCCCGCTCGAGACACCCCAGTTACGCCACTGAGTAGGAGACATTGACAACATTATACAGGAGTATATAATTACTGACCCTTTAAACAGGTATTTTATTGACATTCAATATGAAACTTAGGCATTAGAAGCCATTGGTGCTATTGTCATCAAACATCATCTCAACAAACATCATGTTTCAAAGTCATATTCATATAGAGAGGATCAAAATTGATAATTATAAAAGGAAACCGGGCTTCTAGTTTGAAATACATATGACTTATTTTGCGTTCCAGAGAAAAAACAGTGTATCACATGACAATTTTTTTTTTCTGCCTAGATCTTCAACGTATTGATGTGAACAGGTTTTGTAACAGGTTCGATCTAGCTTATGCATTCTGAAATGCAGGTATGTGATAATGTGTTACTGAACACTGAAAATGTCATACCCACAGTCCTACATCCAGTTAAAAAAGATATAATATATTATTAGTGCTCAGCAGTGCTGGATTTAGGATCAATAATAACACAATCATGATTTCAAATGCAATGTTTTGCCCTTCATCGTTCACTTGATGATATGAAATTATTTGTGACATCCCAATTTATGCATTATGTTTTAACATTTCCGTTTAAAGTGGTTGATTATACCGAGCTGATAGGACTTTTATTTATTTATTTATTTATCAAATATATTTACAATGGGTGGCACTATTCAGTACAACTGTTTTTCAAAGTGGCCCATTACAATGCATAAAAAATGTAATTACAAATTGTTTAAAAACATAACAGTGTAAAATGTGATTAAATTAAGTGTAAAGTATAAAATACATCTAGAATTATATAAAATTATACAAAATGACTAGTCATTACATAACTAAAAATATAATACATATATATATATACAAATTATTACAAGACTAAAAATATACTAAACATATAAATCATAGCACCATAACATATTTCCGAACGTGACTCTTGAAGGTATCTATGCAACTAAGATCTTGGATATTGTGAGGGAGTGAATTCCACATTGATGCCCCAGTATACATAAGTGTTTTAGTTGCAGTTTCGTTTCTGACTAGGGGTACATAAACATTGTTAAAATTTGATGATCTAGTTTGCCTCATTTGAACTTCACATTCCATAATAACATTGTTACATAAATAGAGTGGGGCTTGACCATGTATACACTTAAACATAAGTAGTAAACAGAAATAATTAAACCTTTGTTTGACAGACATCCAACCTAGCCTTCTAACAAGCTCAATACCTCTAACATTAATGTAATCAAATTGATTGGTAATTACTCTAGCCGCATAATTTTGTATTCTTTGAATCTTATCTAAATTACATGATGTTGTATTTCCCCAAACAGTTAAACAGTAATCTATAGTTGGTTGGATAGTACAGTTGTAAATTTTTAACAATATATTAGTTGGAGTGGATTTTCTAATTCTAGCTAACAGACCAACCTTCTTAGAGAGCTTGCTACATACATCATTAACATGGTGGTCCCAAGACAGAGATTTTTCTAGTGTTACACCTAAATATTTTGCTTGTCTAACTTGTAAAATTGGAGCATTTTGTAAAGAAATGCTTAAACAATTTTCATCATCCAATTGAGAGTACTTATAATTTGAAGCGATCACCATTGTATTGCACTTGTCTACATTAAGTAGTAAATTGTTACCATCATACCAGTTGTGGACATCATTAACACATTTTTGTAAGTTGTCTGAGATATCATTTACATTATCACCAGTACAATAGACTAGACAGTCATCAGCATATAAATTACAAGTTCCTAGGTGCACATGTTGGCTAATATCATTAATAAATAACATGAATAAAACAGGACCTAATACTGAGCCCTGTGGAACACCTATGTTTATATTATACACATCTGAAATTTGAGTACCACATTTAACAATTTGTTTTCTGTCTGAGAGGTAAGATTTAAAAAATTCACTTTCTCTTTCATGAATACCATAATAGGTTAACTTCTCCAACAAAATAGCATGATCAATGGTATCGAAACATTTTCTGATATCTAGCAGGCAAACACCTGTAAATACATTGTCACTTAAGTTTTCTAACCAGTCATCAACAACTCTATGGAGGCATGTTTGGGTATTATGATATTTCCTATACGCTGACTGATCAATAGATATAAACTCATTTATTACCAAATATGACATTAATTGCATTTGTATAATTTTTTCAAAAATTTTAGCAACATGAGAAATAACAGAAATAGGTCTATAATTGTTTTTGTCCTCTTTACAACCCTTATTCTTATATACAGGACTAACCTTGGCAAATTTCCAATCACATGGTACAGTAGAAGTGTCAATCGAGGCATTAAATAAATTAGTCAACATAGGTGCAATAACTTCGGCACTAAGATGTAGCAACTTGGCATCCATACCTAATACATCAGTGTTACTAACATCTTTAAGCTTTTTGAGTTGTTTTAATACATCACTGCAATTTACTTGTTTTAATTTAAAGGTAACATCAGATTTTGGACCTTTCCATGGAATAGTTTTTACTTTAGTCCCAATCTGTCTTGCAACATTCTCTCCTACAGTTGAGAAATGTTCGTTAAAATCATTTGCTGAAATGTCACTGGGAGGATCACTACGCTTATTTCCATTCGCAATCTTGTTGATTACTTTCCACAGCTTGCTTGGATTTCCATGGTTTTCATTAAGTTCACGCTCATAGTAGCATTTCTGGGCTTGTTGAATTTTTGTAGTCACCTCATTTCGCAGTCGTCGATACTGTGAGAAGAGTTCATCGTTCTTCTTTTTAACTGCTTGACGCTTGAGGTAGTCACGTTTATACATGAGTTTAACTATGTCATTGTCTATCCAAGGATTGTGACGATCCTTGAGTCTACGTGTGGTTAGTGGTGCATGGTCATTGGTTATATTTATAAAATCATTTTTAAAAGCCATCCATTTACAATTTACATCACAGTCAGTTAAAATAGAACTCATAATCGAATTTGAACCCTTAAGATTATCTAAAAACTGTGATGAGTTGAAGTTCTTAAAATTTCTGAAAGTCACAGTTTTATGTGCACCCTTCTTTGGAGAGAGAAATCGGATCTCAGTGAGGATGAGAAAATGGTCACTAAGTGACAGATCCTTGACACTGGTCTTCATGTGCTTGTCAGGACAGTTCGACAGTATGACATCAATCAAAGTGGAGCTGGTGGTCGTAACCCTGGTAGGCGATTCAACTAGTTGTTTCATGTCAAACATCTTCTCCATCTGATATATGGGGTTATTACAGAGGTTTTCATCAAACCTGTAATCAACATTAAGGTCCCCCATTATTATCATGTCATTATTACTCGGTCGTACACACTCAACTTGGTCCAGTATCTTTTCAAGGTATTCACTGTGAGATGAAGGAGGTCTGTACGCAACACACAGATCAAAACAGTTCTTGTTCACAGTGCATCTAATCCAGATACTTTCAACATCAGCGTTATCCATATTTTCAATCACAGAAAATTTAACAGAGTCCTTGATAAACACACAGATACCACCTCCTCTTCTATTTCTGTCCCTCCTCAGGATAGCGTATCCTGGAAGAGATAGTTCCGAATCTCCAATCTCACTGCAAAGCCAAGTTTCATTCAGACCAAGAATATCCAGATTCATGCTTAGGATGATATGATGCACCTCAGCCAGTTTAGGGTATAAACTACGAACATTCAGGCAAGCAACTTTCAGATTTAAATTGCCTGCGTCAGCTGGAGAAGTCGGCTTGTTGGAAGGGGCGGCACTCTCATCATGGCCAGTCTCCTAGTGGTGTGAGGACCAACAATGTCTGGCTTTGTGGCCATACTTGCTACATGTATGACATTGCAGTTTGGACTCATATTTGCAGTTCTTTACGGTGTGGTTTCTTTCTCCACAGTTACTGCAACCTTGCTGTTGATGGTGTCCACGTCTACGCTGTATTTGCCAGCCATTATTCTCAGATGATGAAGATGATGATGACTTCTGAGTGACGGACACTGGTGATCTTGTGATGTCATTCAAGTGACCAGACTTTCGAGGCACTCTGAGATTCTTTACCAGTCTATTTGTTCCCTGCTTAGACATGTGTATCCCATCAGCACAGAGATAGCCGTCATTCACATCACCATTGTGCACCTTAAAGTTGACATTGTTATCGATGAATGTTGCCCCAGTATCAGCAGCCACAGTCGTCAGAGCTGCATTTAGGGCCTCCACACGTTTCTGACAATCTTCATTATCTGTACGAGGTGGTACACTTCCAATGATAACATCACAAGGTTTGGCAACTTTGGACGTCAATTTAGTCACCATGGTCTTGTATGATGTTGTTGCAGCATCAATGTCAGCATCTTTGTCCCCACAGTCATTTGTACCAACACATAAAAAGATGTTGCTGTAGCCGGATTCCGTATCTGTATTTTCCATACGCTCTGCCAGGTCCTTAATACGAGCACCAGATACAGAAGTCACCACGGTGTTACTCAACTTCTTCTCATCCACATCACGGAGGAGAGAGTCCCCAGCTAGAAGAGCCTTCTTACTTCTAAAATCCCTCCAAGTGTTTTGATCGATCTGGGCCTTGTATGTCCCAACCTGGACTTGGAGTGAGGTGATTTCATCCCTTAATCTGTCACACTCAGACGTCTTGGCAACAAGATCAGCTGTTGTCTTTTCAAGGGAAGTCTGCAGAAACTCATTGGTCTTGGTGAGTGCGTTGATAGCTAAAGTGTGGACCCCCTGGCCATCCAGTATTTTCTTGATCTGGCTGTACATCTGTCTGCATTCCTTGCAGGGCCACACTCCAACCGCATCATCCTTATTCAATCCCATACAGTCAGTGTGAAACCATTCTGCACAGTGGCAGCACCTGATCATGTCAATTGTCGCAGTGACCTTGTGAGCCCTTCTGTGTTTACAGGATTCAACACAATGTTGTACATCTCCCATGTTTGTGTTTCACAGTGTATCACACTTTCTCTTGCAAACTTTGAGCAGCACAATGCCACACTTGACTGATTTTCTGACCCCCTTTTCCTAATCCCTGGACGATATTGAGGGGATTTTACAAATTCAAGGACAGAAAATCACATAAAAGTCACTTATCCCAAAGTCACAGAGCTCCAAAAATATCAACCGAGTATTCCTTGTCTTCTCATAGGGGTGTCATAGAAGTCTGTGCAATGCAGTATCCAGTTAAGTGGTAATAACCTGCCAATTATATTTCCGTGAAATTGAGACGTGTGTCAGCTTGCAAAATGATGATATTGATGTCTGTGAAAATCAACATACCAGCAGGCCGCAAAACGGTATTCTGTCAATGTGAATCTAGTGGGCCATTTTCTGCTCGATTGATGAGCTGAAATCAGCAGAGACAGCTGTGTCAGACAATATCATCTTAGCATGTTTGCCCCAGACTGCCAACGATTAGATCCCAGCTTAGTGGAGGACCATTCCCAATATGCCTGACCCTACCCCATGATATCTGACCTCATCCCTATACCAAATGTCACAGTTAGATCATTGGTGCTAAGAATCTGCTTCCAAAATTGCAAGCTTTACTACTTGGTCCATTTGTGGGCCAAGGAATACTCAAAGAGTTAAGACACACCATTTTTAAGCACCTCCAACACCTAGAAGCTCAATGTGTCCATTGCAAAAGATGATAACACAATCGACGAACTGCGGTCAAGAAGAGGCATATTTGTCCTTATAAAGTAGCGCCATAGGTCTCCAGGCCTTTCCATTATGTAATCAAGCGAAGCATCAGGAGAAGTGGGGCCACATTTATGTAAATGACACTAATTTTCAGCATGTCTGACATGCAGACCTCTTAATTTTTTACCCCTAGCAAGATCTGGCAATATTCTCCATCCCTTTAAATATTATTTTCCAAAGATCAAACGTAAATATTTATAACCTGCAATTGTCGCTTAGGGCATCTGGGTTTATGACTACATTGAATGTTTCTAAAAGCTACAAATCTTAAAATTAACCATCCATCATGCATTGACCAAGTAAAAGGCGTGTAATTCTCAGGTTTTTCTGTAATATCTAAAATTATCTATCACTATTTTCCTTTTCTTTATTGTTTTCATTATGTACAACTGAACATCATTTCATTATCAAAAGTTTTTCTGACATTCCAGTGGTCAATCCAAGTTCCTTTTAAACAGTCATCAACTCATTTTAAATTTTATCGCAAATAATTAAGTTAATTTTCTGCTTATTATATTGGAGATTGGCAAATGCATGAAATATTCCTTTGTGATGTAGGCAAAATGATTTAATATCAAATTTATGATGTAATAGCAAGCAATTACGATACATCTAATGGTTAGGTACTGCAACACATTGATGAAGTCAAGTACAACAATTTTTTTATTTAACAAAAATTTTTTGCCTGCATCAATATTTGTTAAGAAAACAGAATAACAGAAAATTGCAAAAAGGGATCTCACTTTAAATAGATATGAAACAACCTTCTCAGTCTGTCTACAAGTTGACCGCTATTTTCTGCTACTTTGGGTGCATAATTTGCAAGCTCCTGTGAGCGATCAACAGAATTTTAATCTCTGGAAGAAACCAGGACAGTGTGGAAGAAAGCAGAACAGTTCCATCATTTAGTGATGGTCAAGTTTATTTTCAAAACCTCTGTAAGTGTCTAATCTGACTTTGGTTGGCTTCAATTTTAAACAGACAGCTTGTAAATATCAAAATAAGTTGGAACTAATTTTTTATCATGAAGTATGTATACATTGAAGCTCACATAAAATGCCAGTATAGAGGGGGCCACTTGTGGCAAGGACAAGACATTTTGTTGAGTGTTACACAGCTTTTATGAAATTGTAAATTATATTGTTGTCCTAGTCAATTAATCTCCATAAAGTAACAGAATGAATACAAATGAGAATCACAAAGCAAAAACATGGGCTTCGTATGGACACGTGAATAAGTGAGAGAAGGGCAATTCCGTAAATTCATCAACCAATCAGTCAAAATTTCAAAATTAACATTGGTATGTGTTATGGGTTCGATAATGTGCCAAAATAAGTCTTTTTTCAGGTACATAAAAAAACAATTGATTATCTAATTTGGTTTTTGATATATTTGCATTTAAGTAATGCTATGTTTGGTGACTGCAATTATTGCATTTGTGACACTCCTAATTTAAGTTGTCAGTGCCAGTATAGAAATAGGTTAGCTGGTTTCATTTTGCTGTCATTTACTACCTGAGGGATTACACTTTCATTTTGCATTGCAAATTCTTGCAGCAATCCTTGCGAATTCTGTCAGGCAGTGACATTTGACCTAATAAGATTCTAATGTACGTCCGACACAAAAATTACTAAATAATTTTCCTGCTCCCAGGCGACTGATGTTAATTTCATGAAACGTCTAATGCAAAGCAAATTTATGTCCATGAATAGCATGGTGGCCGCTTTAATTATTTAAACGTAATACAATTGCCAAGGAGAGCATTTTAAGGATGTACGTCCGACACGAAAATGGGAATGTACGTCCGACACAATATTATGAAAGTCCATCTGGAATTAAGGAAATGATACATATGTTGGTACACAGGCTTTGGCTCATAAGAAAACCTTAGGCCAGTGTATTTGGGTGAATCTTAAAGTAGTATAGGCCAAAAAAACAGGAAATATATGGTGTCATTGAAGTTCGGTCATTTTTAACTCTGTTTTCAGCCATAAAATTAAGTGAAAGCTAGTTCATAGCATGTGTAATTGGCACGCAATTGTGTCACAAGCTAAGACAGGTGTCATACTCATACAAAATGAAAGATAAAATGATATCTACCAGTTTTGGCCCAGTATATGATGCTGTGATAATAAAAAAAAGCATGCACAGAAATTGTCCGAAAATGGCAGAAATTCTTCATTTGTTTGCATATTTGCGCAAAATACCTTAAAAATTTTATTTGTCAAGCATTCTCTCAATATGTATTACTGAAATATGTGCAATTACGGTGAAAATTGCAGGTACAACTAGTGATTTTTGTGACTTTTCTGTGCTAAAAATGCTGTAAATTTAAGGGTAAAAATAGTGAAAATAACTTAATGTTTGAGACATCCCATTTGGCACAAATATGCAATGCTGAAGCCATTTCATGGATGATAATTATTGGAAAGAACTCAACTTTGAAGAAAAAATGAAAATTGTGGATCATCAATGCACTGCTGGCATCCTCTACACTAGCAATTCACATGCATACGTCCGACACGAAAAATGTGTACGTCCGACACGGAATATAAATGGCTACAGCTTTATGAAAAATGACAATATCGCCATGGAAATTAACCTGGCTGATGCCTTAAATAGTTTTCTTGATAATACAGGTCAGTTGATTAATTTTTCTCCATATAAATCACAGAGTTTTGAGAGACGAGTCATCAAGTCAGAAAAGTGCCATTTCTCTGTGTACGTCCGACACGATGCAATTTGTCCTGTGGCTCAGCTCCTATTGCACTTTCAGCTTTGGTTGATGGCTTGTTTTAAAGCCCTGCCACAGGGCCTCATACCTATTTTACAATGGAATGGCAAACATGTAATGGTAGGGCTATACAAGCTGTTAAAGTGTCTGATCTGTACGTCCGACTTTACGGAATTGCCCAGAACATTCTTTTTGGACACTTTTCTGACCACAATTTAACATGCACTAAATGGCACAAGGAGATTGAGTACCATCAAACTTCTGATGAGTAAAATCATCCGTTTTACAGGCAAATTTTATGCTAAAGTTTCAAAACTTTCTTTTTGTCTCATGATTTCCAAACATTTTCATTCAAAGCTGTGGACTGGATCTTTGCCAGCAACCATGCTTCCAGGGACTGTCAACATATTGCTGCCACCTGTCAGTCCCGAACAGAGACAGCTTGTCAGTAGTTAGCACATCCCAAGTGTTAACCATCTGATATCAGCTTTGAGCAGAACCATGCTGTGGATCTTCAGTTACGATAATCACATGCACAGCTATGCTTCCTGTCATATCAATTTATGTGTATATTCTAATCTTAAGGTTCTTGATTTCAAAGACCTCTTCAATATTACTGAAGCAGCAGGGAGTTCTGAAAGTACTATTTTTCAACTTTTCGGTAACAATTTACAAAAAAAATATTACAATCAAAACAATGACTCTTAATTAATTATTCGTAGCTACCAAATTTATGCAATTGCATTATGTCATTTCCATTTTAAGCAGTTATTCAACCAGTCTGAAGGAGCTAACTGATGTCTTTCAAAATCAACATATCAGTATACCGCAAAATGATATTCTGTCAACATGAATCTAAGTGGCCATTTTCTGCTTGATTGACAAGCAGAGGCTGCTGTGTCAGACAATGTCATAGTTGTGGTTTTCCCAAGACTGTAAACGGTCAGATCCGGGCTTAGTGGAGGACCATTGCCTGCACGCCTGATTCAACCCCCTGATACCTGACCTCATCTGCTCCAAATGCCACAGATCATTGGGGCTCACCATCTGCTCTCAAAATGGTCAACTTTGCCATTCGGTCCAACTTTGGGCCAAAAGACACTAAAACAGTTAAGACACATTGAATATTTACCATTTCTAAGCACCGGCTGCTCTCAAATGCTCAAATTTGTCTATATAATATTGCCTCAGGAGATAGCACCATTGACAAACTGGTCCCAGAGATGCATAATTATGTTGCCAGATAAGGCAGAGCCATAGCTCTCCAGGCCTCTCAATCATACAATCAAGCCAAGCATCAGGACCAGTGGGGCCACATTTATGTAAATGACACTAATTTTTATCATGTCTGACATGCAGAGCTCTTCATTTTTTACCTCTAGCAAGATCTGGTAATATTGTCCATCTGTTCATGTTATTTATGAAAAATCTACAGGGTGTCTACAGAAAATGAGGACAGTCGACACATTTGGATTTGTTTCCACTTTATTTTGTGCCAAGCATCATTATTCAACAAAACGTGATATTTCTCAGAATTCATTATGTTGTCAACAATATTTCATTTTTCTGACCCATTTGTAGCAAAACAACTTCATACCATGATGGATCCACCGTTATCTTTCATATTTGGGAGGGTGTTCTGTTCTTTGAACCAGCACCTTTCAGATGTTGGACATTGCCGTTGCAGTTTTGGCAGTAAAGCACAAGGAACCTGGCTGTACTTCACTAAAAATAGTCTTGATGAATTGCATATGATTACTTAAACCATGTCCTGTGGACAGACGAATTAACAATCAAACCTTTAGGCCACAGTCAAAATTGCTACATCTGGCGTCCTGAAGGTGCTGCTTTCAAGGAACAGAACATCCTCCGAACTGTGAAAGATAATGGTGGCTCCATCATAGTATGGGGTTGTTTTGCTATAAATGGGACAGGAGAATGAACTATTGTTGATAGCATAATGAATTCTGAGAAATATCAAGATATGCACTAAGAAAACGTAAAGCTTTCACTTGTAAGCCTGAAACTTGGCCGCTAGTGGGTCTTCCAGCAGACTATTACCCATAGTATACAAGCAAATCCAATAAGAATTGCTGGAAATCCGTCAAACTTAGGGTTCTAAAATGGCCTGGACAGTTTCCCGATCGGAACGCAATAGATATGCCTTGGTCAGATTTGACAGAGTAGTCCACGTCAGCTGACCCACCAGCTTAGGCGGGTTAAGAGAATACTCTCTTGAAGAATGGTAAACAATCCCACAGATAATCTGCCAATTGTTGATCCAAAACCATAAGAAGTGTTTGAATGAATTTAATTCAGCAAAAGGGGAACACACAAGTTGTTGATTGTATATGTTTCAGAAGAGTTCAGAAACTTTTGAACACACAGTTTTGAGGTATATATTTTTCAATATTTTGCATGTGTACGAATTTGTAAACCTGCAAAAACGAACATGTACACGAATTTGACATTCGTGGAAGTGTCATATATTGTCATTTACGAATTTGTAAAAGTGTAATTACGAACATACTAACCCTAAACTTGGCTAAAACTAACCCTAAACCTAATTTTGACCTTAAAACTGAAACCTTTAACACCTCCACGAATGTTAGTATTGGCAGGTCCACGAATGAATAATAAAGCACATCCACGAGTGTTAGTTATTACATATACACGAGCACTTATGCTCGTTTTTTCACATCCACGAACTCGTACATGCTCGTTTTTACACCTCCACGAATTCGTGAACATGCCAAATAATGAAAAATATATACATGCAGTTTTGGAACCTTTCATCCTAAAATCATTTCTAAATGTCATTATTTGTTATGAATAGTTGTTCACACATAAGAGATGGTGTTAAGTTTCATTATGAACCCAATGTTTAAGCTATTCCCTTGTTTGTTAGAGAGTAGTGCACAAATAAGGTTAGAAGTGTCAGGGGTTCAGAAACTTTCAAGAACAACTGTATGCTTCCTGTCACAGATGTACATACAACTTGTTGCACAACTCTGCTCAGATGAGCAAGACAGACGTTGAGAAACTAATTGAAAAATTTAGCGATAAAATTTAGCGATATGAGGTTCATAATTGTATTCAAGCGTGGTAGTGAGCACAAATACACCATATATATAAAATGTTGATATATTGTTACCATTCATAACTACAAGGAAAGGTAGGGGCTAATATTTCCATTCCCATGATTTTAGAAGTAACACAAACAAAGCTTGCCTGATCTTCATTTGGTTTGACATCCATCAATAGCATTGTGAGCAAACACTGGCATGATTTAGTTTCAATGATTCATTTCGTTCAGATCCTTAAGAAATTAATGGAATCTCCAAGAAAGTGATTGATGACACCTGTCATTTGAAAGTATTCTGATTTGTAATGCTTCACTTCATTTGTCAAGTAAAGGAATGATAATTATTGAGGCAAGTTTCTGATGCTAACTCCAATGGAATTTTGTATTATATTATTTTCAAAATTCCTTTGTAGTTAACTCTACTGGTAGAAAAGACAAATCCAATAACAAAAGGTATTATTACTTTACATATCCACTTCACCTTTTCAGTATCAAGAATCATGTATTACTTCCAAAGAAATGCAACAATTGCATGGTATCAGATTCTTCACTGTTACTTTACTTCTCCATACCTCAAATACATTGTCAAATGCTGCAATGTTTTAGTTGCAAATGCCAAATTTGAATGAGTCGCCATTTTCAAAGTATGAAAAAATACTACTTGGGAATGCAGTTTGATAAATTTTAACTTTAGCTCCAAATCTCTGAACAGGTCATTCAGTTCACACAGTGATATGAGGTGTGGTCCAGGAGAAAGTCAGGGTAAGCTAATGTTGATTGGACAGGGCCAACGGAATCCTGGTAATCATCATGATCATCAGCTGTGTCCAGAGTGTACATGATTCTAAATGAACAGGAATTCACATCCATGTAGTACAGGGCCAGGAGCTGATAGAATAATTACTTGGATAATAAGCCACAGTCCAATTCTTTGCTGTTACTGTTCCATTTGAAATCATACAAAAGTAATAGTAATTGTTGCTACTGTTACATGTCGGTTCTCGCCAAACCACTCGGATTGCAAAGGGCATAGGTTTTCTTTTCATGTTAAGCCACTGCTGGAGTTCAGCTACACTTGTCTTACAACAATAGCGTGAGGCCAAAATTTGGTCCTTACATCAAGCTTTGAAACCTAAGTGTGTTGAAGGCCTTTTAAGTTTTTAACCACTGTAGTTAAATACATATATTGCACTTTAGTGAGACAGAAGTCATTTCACCACAAATGTAATAGAATTTATCCGGGATGATCATACAGATTCCAGGAATCTTTTTATTTCATCTTAAATAGAAAAAGCAATGCAGTTGAGTTGAGATATCTGACAAATGTGCTTTTAGAAGCCATCACATGCAACCAGTGATGCAAAAGTAAATGTGTGCTCCCATTCATGGAATTTCTCTCCATGTGTACAAATTGCCCATACATTTTTGTGCACCATCAAGAGAGAGATTCCAAAAAAAAAGTTCTCTGTCAAAACTCATAGACATATTTAAAAAATGAAAGGTTTCGATATACAGACAGGCTTTATGATAGAAATGGTTGCTTGTGGATGCACTGTACTTTCTGATATACTGACGTTTTTGCCTTATTTTGCATAACTTTCATAATTTGGTACTGCACTGTATCTTATAGATACAGCCAATCTGCACTTTTGATCAGTGACCTAATACAAGAAAAGTTTCACTACTTTTGTTCCAGAAGCATTTTGCTTGTAGTGAAATTGGCCCGTGATGGCAACACAAAAATACAATTAATCAATCATATCATGTCTTTGTAAGAAGTACAGGCATATCAGGTTAATTATCATTTTGCAATATCCATAATTGTGATGTACCACTAAACAATAAGAATTTCAGGATATATTGCTTCTCCCATAATGTTTCTAATTACAGAACGACCAGTGAATGTAAAAGTGTATTAAATCCATTTGCATTGAAGATATTCCATCGTTGTTACTAATTTAAGACAGTTTAACTTCATAAAAACAAATGCCTAGGCTTCTCTGTCTGTCTGTCTACACATATGATAGTTTTCATTCTTTCAACCATGTAGCTCTGCCATATATTGCCCTCTGCCCGTTGGCCATCTCATGCAGTGGAAAGAGCCACGCACAGCATGTCTGCCAACACCCTCAGTGAGCAGCCCCTGGAGAGGATGGCGACAGTCATTAAGTTCATGCCAGTTTGCCATACTCTGAGGCAGCTCAGTGTGTGAATAGCCACAAACTTCTGTGCCCCTGCATGTTTTGCTCTGGCCTCTTTCAAATTCATGGAATTTGTAACACACTTTTGCAAACCCTAATGGGGAAAGTTAATGAGATAATAACAATCAATGTTATACTGAAACATAACTGCCATTTGATTAGAGAGTTTAAGCATATGTTTCCTTGGAAATTAATTGTATTACAACACAATAAATCCTGCAATCAGATAATTGATTTGTCATCCATTTACCTTAAATCTAACAACTCCGCTTTGTATGAGTCTTATGAGCACATTTCCTGGTATTACTGATTCTCTTGTATTGGTGGTATATCAATAACATCACCATCTGCATTTAAGTTGGCATTCCTTGACCATTAAAAAAATGAATGATCAATAATAATTTACACCCTAGGAATCATATAATATCAGATGTGTGCAAATTGTAGTTTTTCTACAGCTGCATTTATGTGTCTTGGAGTAATTTACTCTGGCATATGGATCAGCACTGTTTACATGACAGGATGTCAAGTAATGCAAAATTGGTCAGTGGTCAAAAATACATTCCCAATTAGATTGTATAGATAGAGTTTCAAAGCAAAGATATCTTCAAATTTCAGGAAAGTGAAAACCCGTACAAGGGGAGAATGCATTAAAATATAATTTCATACCTTCAAAGATGATATCATTCTTAAGTTATTTACCAACATCTCTATGTTAGATTGTCAGGCAGATAATTTGACAAAAATACAGTCTTGAATGATTTGCTCAAATCGCAGAGAAATTCTATATAAAATATTACCTAAAAGTTTCAATAAATTGTAAGGGAAATTTACCAACTTCATGCGTTTTGAGGTTTTCATAAAATATCTTGACACAAATGGCTTTACAGTTTAAAAGTGATGTCATACATCGTATACCTTGGTTCTCTTGGCATTTAGTAAATCAGAATAAAATAGTCCCACTATGCAAAGTGAAGCAAAACATATCCGAAGCATTTGCAGAAGAGATATGCTAAATCAAATTAGATCTAATATTTGGATAAATGAACAGTCTTATAACAAATATAAATGTGACAGACAGCCTGACTGGGTAATTTACCTGGCCCTGGTACGCTAGAAGCTCAACGCAAGTTGGAAACACATGACTGCAACAAATTGAACAGGATTATTATTATCGTTTTCATAGCTACATGTTTTTTGAAAACTTCGTTTTGCAGCTAAACCGTGACATCAGAGGGTATCTGTCAATGTGATTGGTCTAATCTTCAATCTGTGACATATCAGTTCAGAGTTTGACATCACAGTTAATGACAAAGGAATTTAAAACTGTCAGGCAATGTTACTATTTGTGAACAACCACAACAAACAGCGTATGTCTAAGCTGAGTGTTGCACCTCATTGTTTTCAAAACAAACAATTTCAAACAATTTTTTTGTCAGTAATTGCAAAGTTTTCCTTTGAGGCTAAGTAGTCTGTTTGTTTCAGTTACAGTTATTTAATTATCTTTTAGCTAGGGCAAGCTGAACAGGTGAAACATACATCATCCATATGTCAGTTTCCTGAAATCTGTGCTTGTAATAAACAAAATTATTCTACTAAATCCCTGACATCACAGCTTTGGAATGAAGCAAATTGCAAACTTGAAAAACACGTAGCTATGAAAACGATAATAAATAATATGCTGAAAACTTGGTGTCAATGTGAGCAAAACTCTGGAATATCTGTACATATAGGTTTTATGTTACTCAAAGAACTAAGGTTATAAGATCAGACGTGAACCATCCTTTACACCATATGTATTGCCTCCTAAGATCCGGCATATGATTAAGAGCAAATCCAACCAGAACTGTCAGATATAATACGTCTTCTGTTCCTGCTAGTATCCTATTGTTCAATAACCAGTAACTTGTCTAATTATTATTGTCACCACTATTATTGTTTCCTGTACTTATTTGATTTTTTTTGTATCGTTTGCACGTTTACATGTGTAATTGTCAAACAAATTTCATGTATTACATGACAATAAATTCTTATCATATCGTATCGGATATTATTATAATTATACAAAGAAGTCCCTAATTGTCAGATGTGTATTATTAATGCATCATATACATGTACCTTTGTCTCAACTGTAGGGATGAAAAATATACAATTATTTGTCACACCTGCCCTATTAGTAACAAATTAAAACCAATGACAGAATCACAAAATTCTAGTTTTCCTGTGCAGCTAAACGACATAACCCAGTGTAGACATTTATCATAGATTTCCAGAAAAACATATAACCATCCGGTATTCTGCTGATATGAATCCAGTGGGTCATTTCCTGCTTGATGGACTAGCCACTGTCAGAAGCCAGACAATATTGTAGCAGAAAGTAGCCCCTGACTGTCAGCGGTCAGATCTGAGTTTAGTGCAGAACCATTCTGCAAGCTGATCCTGATCTCTGATTTTCCACATATATGCTTTTTATCATTGCTATCCACAGTAGCATCTGAAAACCCACTCTTTCCGAGAAAAAAAGCTAGAGTGAAGCATTAAATTGTAGGCTTCCCAGTCAACAATTTGACCTCACTGTGATATCTATGTGAGCTCTTCAATGATAGCTTGAAAGCTCACAGAAAAGACCTCACATCAACCTCATTTTGAAGCCAGTCAATGAGGGTGATTTGAGCTCAAATGTTGAGGTCACACTGTGAGCTCCCTGTGAGCCTAATGTGAGGTCTCATAGTGAGATTTGTGTGACCTTCTTGTGAGCTTTCTGTGAGCTCTCTGTGAGCTCTCTTTGAGCTATTATATGAGCTGTTAGCATGAGCTCTCTGTGAGCCTTTCCTGAGGTCAGTTCTGCAGGGTGAACTTCCTTTGACCTCTGGAGGGTGAACTACCAGTGACCTCAAATTCAAATCACCCTCATTGACCTCTTCAAGAGTTAGATAAATACAAATGGAGAATAGCAAGTTTGTTCCCTCATTTTATTTGTCAAATCACATTGCTGGATTGGGGGGGGGGGGGGTTTCATTCAATCCTCTTCATTCCTGCAGTCCAACCCATAAATATCAACCATCAACCTGAAACATAAAATAAAAGATAATACAAATAAATGTATGTGCTACATATATAAGCAGTTTGAATAATGTCCCAATAGGCTGAATTATCTTACACTATCAGTGTGGTTGATATATATATTAACTAATTATTCAACAGTACATGGTCAACATACTACAGAAATAGTTTAAAATGGAAAATATTACCAGTTGATACATGTTAAACTGTGTGTTTCTTTAGTGTAATGGCTCCTAATGCAAAATGGCAGTTAAAAGATTGTGCCAAAATTGCTGAACAAAAACACACACTGCTGTCAATTTTTCGGAGGCTTAATTTCAAGGCTGGTAGAATCACTAAATGTTTAAATCCGTGCTAACATAATTTTCAACACTACAAACTATGTAAAATCATACTTACAGGCATTATTTCAACTCCCAAATTTCCTTTTGCATGTTGATTCAAAATGGTGGATGGAATGTTGTGATGGTCATGTGATGTCACTTCCTGTCACAAAGAGCTCACAATGTGGGATCTCGGTGAGATCTCTATATGACTTTTAGTGGTACCACTTTGTGAGCTCCTTGTGACCTCTCTGTGAGATCTGTTAGTGACACCATCATTTGTGAGATCACTGTGAGCTCACAGTGAGCCCAAATTTTGACCTCAGTATGTGAGATTTCTGGGAGCTCTCCGTGAGGCAGCAATGCATGAGGTCACAGTGTGAGCTCTCTGTGACATCTCTGTGTGAGTTACTTGTGACCTCTCTGTGAGATCTCATAGTGAAACCATCATTTGTGAGATCACTGTGACCTCACAGTGAGCCCACATTTTGACCTCAGTATGTGAGATTTCTGAGAGCTCTGCATGAGGTAGCAATGCATGAGGTCACAAGGTATGAGGTCACTGTGATGTCTTGATGACAACCTCCAGCATGACATCACCATGTGAGTTTCTTGTGATCTCACAGTGAGTGCTGTTCAGACTCAAATGTTGACTGGGTTAGCTTGCTTTTGTTGATAAGAGAACAACTCATTGCTACTGAATCACTTCAGCACCTTTTTTTAAGTCAAAGTGATAAGACTAACCGGTGTAAGAAACAGACTAGAGAATAACCTATCAATAAAGATGAAAGTGCTCATACAATTAAATTTGCTATGGATGGTGGCCTGGAAAATTAGTATGCTTTTTTGACTATAGGCCATCAAACTTACATCAGTAACAATCTTCTTTGTATTTCTTCTGCTGGATTTTGGAGAGATTAATTGCTCTTCTTCTTCCAGGTATTATTAGCTAGGAACATTACGAATCTACCTGACCCTGTAGAGCATTACATATTTAAAATCTACCTTAGAAATTTCCTTATTACAAATTGTGTTAGTGAGAAAAGCATAATACTAAAATTTCTGAAGTGAAATTTTAAAAATGACTTATCATTGAAACTTCGTTGAAATTTGCTAAACATGCTCTTACTTTGCAGCCAATAACCTATAATCGACATCTTCCTAAAATTTCAAAAGTTTCTGTCTCTTTTTCCATTCAGCTTGGGATGTTATATATTGAATATTCATAATTGGTGATTGGAAATTAAGGACGCTGACACAGACACCAAAATTCATTGGTGCTCTTCCTTTAAGACATCATGTTATGTCCTATAGAGAGAGTGTTATGGAAATTGATTATATATTGAAACCAGTTTTGTATGAACAATCTGGAAAAACATGCTGATTTTTGGTACAACAGATCATAGCTTGCATATCCTGACTTGTAGATCTGTTGTTTTTTCATTACTTAAAACCAAAATATCTTACCTGCATCCACTTAGTGTGCAATGTGCATTAGCATAATTATCCTACTGGTGCACAACCGTGGTGGATTTGTTTACCAACAATAATGCATTCATGATTTTAATGCAATATTGTGCACTAGTTATGTCACGCCATTTCCCTTATAAGAATATGCGGTAATTTTACCGGTCTGAAAGAACTTATTGATGTCTCTCAAATCAACATGTCAGCAGACCGCAAAATGGTATTCTGTCAATAGGGAGCTAGAGGGCCATTTTCTGCTTGATTGACACACAGGAATCAGCAGGTTCTGCGGTGTCAGACAATATCACAGTAGCAGCTTGCCCCAGACTGTCAATGGTCAGATTCCAGCTTAGTGGAGGACCATTCACTGCGCGCCTGATCTTACCCCCATATCTGACCTCATCCCTACCAAATGCCACAGATCATTGGTGCTCACAGATCATTGGTGCTCACAATCTGCTCTCACAATGACAAACTTCGCCATTTGGTCCAACTTTCGGCCAACAAATACTCAAACAGTTAAGACACATTGAATATTTACCATTTCTTGGCACTTGCTGCTCTCAAAAGCTTGATCAAACATGTCTATTGCTAGAGGAGATAACGCCATTGACAACCTGTCGTCCCAAAGATGCATATGCGGCCACACAGTTCTTTACTCGATAGCTCTCCAGGCCCTTCCATCATGTAATCGAGCCAAGCATCAGGACAAGTGGGGCCACATTTATGTAAATGACACCAATTTTTATCATGACTGACATGCAGAGCTCTTCATTTTTTTACCTCTAGCATCTGGTAAAATTGTCCATTTATTCATATTATTTCCCAAAAATCTTTCATAAATATCTATGACCCATGATTTTCCATGAGGGCATTCAGGTTTATGATCCCTTTGAATATTCCTATAAGCGTCTAATACCAAAAAGCAGTGGAGCTGCCACACTTTTACACCTAGTTTGTAAAAATTCTGGGTTGTGTCATAAAAGAGGTAGGAAACAATTAAAAGAGCTGAGGCTTACTGACAAAATTCTCTTTTCTCATAACCCGAAATGTGTTCCTTGTTTATTTTTTCTGTTCAGGTGAAAAAATCTACCAACAATGTGTGAAATAGGTTCCAGATTAACATACATTTTGGGACACGAAAAGTGTGGCAGCTCCAGGAAGAACTATAATATTTTCACCATGCCTTCAGACATTGACCGAGTTAATGGCTTATGTTTCTTTTACTTGTCAGTTTAACAATATCAACGCCCGTTTTCTTAATGTGTCTCATCATTCACAGTTTAATATGACTGGTCTCAGAATATTTTTGACGGGCTCTAGTTCTGTATCCACTATGGCTAGCATATATGAGACAGGAGGACATGACAATGAGGGCCAAAAATTACTGAAGTTGTTCTTCCCCAAGGCTCAAGATTGTTTTTACTATCACCTCCAGCCAACTACCTCAAACCTCATGCAGGGCAAAAAAAAAACTGTTTCTATAATAACTTTACATTGTGTAGTCATAATCCATATTCTTGGTGAAATTTAACAATCTTCGGACACTGTGAAATAGGCTACATGACTTTTTTAAAATATTTTCAGTTTTGATGTTGGCTTAATGTCTACATTCCTAATCTATGGTGTAATAGGAAACAATTTTGATACAGCTATAGTTAGTTTCTTGAATATATTGTAAATAAACAAGTTCTGAGTTCTGAGTTCAATACATCAATCTGTGGAAAGATTATGAATTTGCTGACAGTTGGATACGCATCAATATTTGTTTAAAAAGATTGTGGAATGACACAATGTCAAAAGGAAACAATTCCACTTGAAGGAGACACACAACACACCTCCTTATACATGTATCGGTTCATCTTCTCATCTGGGTCAGATAACTAGCTTCATCAGGAATTAAAGTTGGAAAGTCGACACCGTTCAAGGAATAAAGAGGTGGCTTTAGATGTCGAACTCCATAATAAAGGAGATCCAAAAGAATAATTGGCAGTGACAAAAATTTGTGCACATTAAAATGAAAAAGATGAGACAGATACATGCTAATACCACAGTTATTGTCAAGTACCAAAACTGTTTGACGTCAAATATTATAACTTCTAATAATATTTTACATATTAAATCCAATAAAATCAAATTCATTGTGACAATGAACTTGTAAAATACAATATTTTAAAAATCAAATGTGCATGAACACAGATTAAATCCATTGCAAAACTGCAGCAGATTATCATGTGAAAAAAACATCTACCAGCCGCCGAAATGCAAACTGTTACAGATGCAAGATACTGCAGATCGGCAAATGGAATGTATAATCAACCTGTCTCCTGCCTATATGGATTCAGTGGGCCACTTCCTGTTTGATGGACAGGGCTGAGTCAGATGTCAGACACTATCACAGCAGCGAGCAACCCCTAACTGTCGGCCATCTGATACCAGTTTTGTGCTGAACCATGGGACGGATCCAGAGTACTGACAATCGCAACTATGCTTCCTGTTGCAGATTTATAGAATTTGTTGCACCAACTATGCTCAGAAGAGCAAGACAGACATACAGTACACATTTCTAAAAGTGGCTTGTCATTGAAAATCTAGCCTTAGCTATCTATCCATAGCCATTCCAAGCTAAACTAAGCTACACTTATCCATAGCTAGCCATAGCTACCCACAATTACTATTGTTTAAACAAGGGGTACAGGGATTCCAGTGTATATACAAAAGACTAGAAATGGATAGCTATGGATAGATATGGATAAGACTAGTAATGAATAGCTATAGGCAGCTAAGTTGAGCCACATTTAGAAATGTGTACTGTAGATAGACAAATTGAAAAATTGAGCGAGATAAGGTTCATAATTGCTTGAATAATGATAATGAGGAACTTTTTTCTATATGTGCAAGTGAATATAACGGAATTGAATGGCATTTCAGAGGCTGCAAATGGTTTCTGGATGCACACATACAACTTTTCTATGGAAGACATCCTAATGAGAAGGAAGACAAATTCCAAAATACATTTGCTAAATAGGCCTATTGGTTTAAGTTAACAAACTGCCTTAGAACATGTCATAGGTACCCACAAATGCAAGACCAGCAACTCTGTAGATTTACCTCTGGATGTTCAAATAGCAAGGATGTTCAAGATTGCAAGCTTGATGAGACCTGCATTAGTTCTTGTTAACAGTCTATTTTTAGTTACGTACAGTAAAAGAAACTCAAGTGTTTGCAAAAAAGCACTGGAATGTTCCTTGTGAGGTCACATTCCTATCCCTGCGATGTTATTCCTTATGAGTCACAAGCAGTTTGTGAAGCCATTATCCTTTACTTGCAATGCTATATGGGCCATTCTCAAATTTCGGGACAAAGGGTATAGAAAAAATGTCCTGCAACGGAGGGGACAATGTGGTAACGGAGTGGGATTTTGCTGTAAAAAACCAACTGTAGGAGAAACAACAAAAGGAAAAGCAATACAAGATTGATGTAACTATTATTTTCTGAAGTACTTTATCTCATATCAGTAGATTTTTTGGTCCAAACGTCGATTTCTTGCTCATGATCTGGTAACGGAGTGGACGGTAATGGAGTGGAATGAATTTTTGCTTTTTGCCCAATACTGCTTTTTATTTCGGAGATGAGATAAAATAATTGCAGACTATTGATAGCTGTCACCCTCAGCAATATATACATGAAATCAATCTTTAAAACTATCATTGGTAAGCTTAGAAATGAAGGAAACAGAGTGGACATTTTGGTGAGACCAAAAACCTTTTCTATGAATATTATGTCTTAATTTATTGAATACATGTTTTATGAAGACTGCAAGGCAGTGGTACTATGGCGCACATGCGTCTGATGATATTCAGTAAAAATAGCTCATAAAAAACAATAACGAACCAAGCTATGGCAAGTAACGGAGTTGACAAAAAAAATTACCTAAATTAGTGACATGTCTATTGTATCAATTTAATCAATGAAGTAAGACAAAAAAAAAGTTGAATGTGAGCTAGACATATATCCACATATATGCTTTTTATCATTGCTATCCACAGTACATCTGAAAACCCACTCTTTCCGAGAAAAAAAGCTAGAGTGAAGCATTAAATTGTAGGCTTACCTTGCTTGTGGCCTTATGGAAGTCTCCTGTTAAAAGAAATAGCTTAACTACTACTGAATCACTTCAGCACCTTTTTTAAAGTCAAAGTGATAAGACTAACCGGTGTAAGAAACAGACTAGAGAATAACCTATCAATAAAGATGAAAGTGCTCATACAATTAAATTTGCTATGGATGGTGGCCTATTTTAAAAATGAGTATGCTTTTTTGACCGTAGGCCTTCAAACTTACATCAGCAATAATCTTCTTTGGTTTTCTTCTGCTGGATTTTGGAGAGATTAATTGCTCTTATTCATCCAGGTATTATTGTGTAGGAATATTAGGAATCTACATGACCCTGTAGATTATATATATATATATATATTATATATTCAAAATCGTCCTTAGAAATTTCCTTATCACAAATGATAGGCAAAAGTTGGTTATCACCTTTGAATTTGCAGCAAGCAACAATGTAGACATCCTTAAGATATGATTATGCTTTCTGAAAGGACTTTTTTGTGTTAATGAGGAAAGTATAACAGTAAAATTTCTGAAGTCAAATTTTAAAAATGACTAATCACTCAGAGTTCATTGAAATTTGCTAAACATGCTCTTACATGGATGGCCAATAACCAATCATCAACATCTTCCTAAAATTTAAAATGTTTTTTTTTTCCCCTTCAGCTTGGGATGTTTTACTGAATATTTTTGATTGGTGATTTGAAATTAAGGACGCTGACATTCAATATGCCAGTTAGACACCAAAATTCATTAGGGCTCTAACGCTGCTCTTCCTTCAAGATATCATGTTATGTCCTGTAATATAGAGAGAGGGTTATGAAAATTGACTCTTGAAACCAGTTTGGAATATGTGAGAGTTATTTTGCTTCCATGATAAGCAATTACATGCACACATGAAGATCTCAATCAGCATCAACATTTCACATACATCATGATAATTTTTTTTGTATGAATGATCTGGAAAACCATGCTGACTTTTGTGCAGCAGGTCAGAGCTTATGTATTCTGACTTGTAGATTTGTGTAGATTTTATTTTATTTTTTCATTACTTAAAATCAAAATATCTTATCTACATCCACTTACTGTGAAATGTGCAGTAACATATATTTTATACTGGTGTTCAACATTGGTGGATTCGTTAACCAACAATAATGTATTCATGATTTTAATGCAATATTTTGCACTAGTTATGTCCTTTCCCTTATATGTGGTTATTTTACCGGTCTGAAAGAACTTATTGATGTCTCTCAAATCAACATGTCAGCAGACCGCAAAATGGTATTCTGTCAATATGGATCTAGGGGGCCATTTTCTGCTTGATTGACACACAGGAATCAGCAGGTTCTGCGGTGTCAGACAATATCATAGTAGCAGCTTGCCCCAGACTGTCAACGGTCAGATCCCAGCTTAGTGGAGGACCATTCACTGCACGCCTGATCTTACCCCCAGATATTCCTCATCCCCTCCAAATGCCACAGATCATTGGTGCTCACAATCTGCTCTCACAATGACAAACTTCGCCATTTGGTCCAACTTTCGGCCAACAAATACTCAAACAGTTAAGACACATTGAATATTTACCATTTCTTGGCACTTGCTGCTCTCAAAAGCTTGATCAAACATGTCTATTGCCAGAGGAGATAACACCATTGACAAACTGGTCCCAAAGATGCATATGTGGCCTGATAACACAGGTCCATAGCTCTACAGGCCTATCCGTCATGTAATCAAGCCAAGCATCAGGACAAGTGGGGCGACATTTATGTAAATGACACTAATTTTTATCATGTCTGACATGCAGAGCTCTTAATTTTTTACCTCTAGCAAGATCTGGTAATATTATATATCTATTCATATTATTTTCCAAAAATTTAACATAAATAACCATGGCCTATAATTTTCCATGAGGGCATTCAGGTTTATGACCCCTTTGACTATTCCTAAAAGCTTCTAATACCAAAATGCAGCTTTTCTTTATGAAGCTTCCACACTTTTACAGCTTATAAAAATTCAGGGTCATGTCACAAAAGAGGGTTGGAAACAATTTAAAGGGTATCAGAGAACCGTGGCTTACTTACAAATTTTTTTTCTTCTCATAACCCGATATGCCTTCCTTGATGATTTTTCTGCTCAGGTAGGAAAATCTTCCAATAATGTGTGAAATTGGTTCCAGACTGATGTGAAAAATGAATTTGGTCAATGGTTTTTGGAATAGATTAAAACTTTTTTTCAATTACCTTTGTACAACATACATTTTGGAGCACTAAAAATGTGTCATCTCCAGGAAAAAGACTTAACTGTAATCCTTCATCATGCCTTCACACATTGACCGAGTAAATGGCTCACAATTCTCATACTTGTCAGTTAAACATTATCTATCACCGTTTTCTTTATGTGTCTCATCATGCACAGTTTAATAAGACTGGTCTCAGAATATTTTGGATGGATGATTGTGGCTCTAGTTCTGTCTCCACTATGACTAACACATATGGGACAGGATGACATGACAATGGAAGACAAAAATTACTGAAGTTGTTCTTCCCCAAGGTTCAAGATTTTTTTTACTATCACCTCCAGCCAACTACCTCACGCAGGGCAAAACAATTGTTCCAATAACATTACTCAATTTCTTAACATTGAGCATTTGTTATCCATGCATATTCTTGGTAATAATCAAAATTTAACTATCTTTGGAAACTGTGGAATACATGACATTTTGTAGATTTATTTTCATTTTTGAAGTAGGCTCAATGTTTACTTTCCAAATCTACGGTGTAATAGGAAACAATTGTGATACAGGTATAGTTAGTTTCTGGAATACATCATCTGTGGAAACATTATGAATTTGCCGATAGTTCAAGATGCATCAATATTTGTTAAAGGTTATGGAATGAAACAATATCAAAAAGAAACAATTTCACTTGAAAGAGACATGTCACAAGCCTGTTATACATGTATCCGTTCATCTTCTCATCTGGGCCGGATAATTAGCTTCATCAGGAATTTTAAAGTTGGAAAGCCGACACCGTTCAAGGAATAAAGAGGTGGCTTTACATGTCAAACTCTATAATGAAGCAGATCGAAAAGAATAATTGGCATTGAAAACCAATATGTGCACAGTAAAATGAAAAAGATAAGACAGATACAGGCTAAAACCACAGTTATTGCCAAGTACCAACACTGTTTGTTATTTAAAAATATTATAACTTCTACGATTTTACATAATCTGGTAACATCAATTTCATTGTGACAATGAACTTGTAAAATACAAAATATTAAACATCAAATATGCATCAACATAGATTAAATCCATAGAAAAACTGCAGCAGATTATCACATGAAAAAACATCTATCAATTACTGAAATGCAAACTATTACAGATACCAGATACTGCAGATCGGCAAATGGAATGTATAATCAACCTGTCCCTGCCTATGTGGATACAGTGGACCACTTCCTGCTTGATGGACAAGCTAGAGTCAGAAGTCAGACACTATCACAGCAGCGAGCAACCCCTAACTGTCAGCCATCTGATACCAGCTTTGTGCTGAACATATGCAATGGATCCAGAGAACTGATAATCGCAACTATGCTTCCTGTCACAGATGTATACTACCCACAACTGCAAGACGAGCAATTGAATGTTGTTTTACCTTTGGATGTTCAAGACAGCAAGCTTGATGAGACCTGCACTAGTTCTTGTAAACAGTCTGTTTTCTTCAGTAAAATCATAAATTAGAAGCTTAGCTTGTTGTAATGCATTCATGAAGTTTACTGTTGGTAAGACAAGGATTAAATGCTACTCCATCGCTTTAGTACTGTGTTTTATATGTCTAGATGGCTTCAGTACATGAAACCCACAAAAGAGTCACTTAGTCTGTCTAAGAGGAAAATAAGCTCCAAAAAAAAAAATTAGTTTTCTCTGCCCTCAGTTGAATTTAAACTTTGAGATAAAGCAAGCAATATTTATCAAAAATCATCCTACTCAAAATCTTATGAAGTCAGGGGTATATTATAACTAAGTCAGCTTGGTTAAAATACTGTTATATTGAGGCATATATATGCTGCTCGACCAAGCAGTTAATCATGTAGTATCACAAACTTATATTATTTCAATCTTGTTTGATGCATCTTATTAATGAACAATGAACTAGATATTTTTGGTCAATGCTGAAATTTTGTGAGATCTTATTGACGCTCAAGTTCTTCTCAGATTGTGTCATGAGCACAATTGCTCAACAACAGACAAACCATGAACACACTAGACATCTATGAATCAATAATTTGCATTTGACATAATGCAAACACTGATATGAGTTACAGGAGAATTATCCCCATCTTGTGGTAATTTGCTTTCCAGGTCCAGCAATGGTTATTTATCACTGTCATTCACTGACCACCAAATTCTCACATATCAAGTGACAGAGCCTTGCCAATACGTCCAGGCATGCTAATCTATTGACAGGGCTCAATCCGGTAAGTCATTTTCTGCCTGACAGACATCCCATTAGCTTCAGCTGCATCTGATAATATTGTGGCAGTCAGATGCTCTGGTTCGTTAATGGCCAAGCCAGTGTTATATACATGATACAGACACTGCCTTTTATTAAGTTCCATTAATCATTGGAAACACAATTGTCTCGCTGGGGAATATACATAATTTTGCCAAATATCAAGAAGGGTAACCCGTTCAAGCCAAATAAAATGTTGACATATTGTGACCATTCCTTACCACCTGGAAATGCATGGATAGATATTCTTTTTCTTACGATTTCAGAAGAAACGCAGCCCAAAACTTTTCTGATCCTCATTGAGTTTGAAATCATGACATCCATAGTGTTTTGAGCAAACACTGGCTTGATTGGGTTTCAACGACTCCTGCTTGTTCCTTCTTTAAGAAATGAAAGCTCCAAAAAAGTGATTGATGATATCTGTCATTTGAAATTACTCTGATTTGTATTGTTTCACTTCATCTCTGAATTGAAGGAATGATAAAACTGAGGCCAGTTTCTGCTGTTATATAAGTTGGATTTCTTTTTTAACAAAGGATAAATTCAATATCAAGAAGGCAGTATTTCTTTTCCAAATAGGCAACAATTTATATCAGATTTCTCACTGTTTACCTCAATTTTCAATATAAAGAAGGAAGTATTATGTTCAAAGATGCAACAATTGCATGATACCAGATACTTCACTGTTTACTTTATCATACCTCAAATAATGAAGACTAAAATGAAAAAAGAAGATGATTGAACAATTGGACTGTCAAATGCTGTGACCATTTAGTTGCAAACACCAAAATTTGAATGAGTCACACTCTTCCAGTCTGAAAAACATTGGAAGGCAGTTTGATGGATGATAAGTCACAGTGAGCTTCCAGGATTTCAGAGAAACGCCGTTGCAATGTTGGTGGTGTAATCGCAGCCATGATTGTGGTTCGTGCTGTGTTCAATGACTATGTAAATGAAAGAGATTGGGAACAGACTTGCAGGCACATTGCCTATTCCTCCTGCATTGACCAGAAGAGATGATATCCCAGCTGCTGCTGGTGGGCAGAACAGTCAAACAGTGTTTGAAGCACGGAGCCATGCTTCCTTTCATTGTGTTAAATAATACAAATTTCAAAAGATAAGCCATGCCAACTTGATTATGAATAAGACACTCATGTATATGTAAAAACAATAATATATTTAATCTGTTCAATTTTTGCACCATATATAATATTATTGGGATGATTTAAGGAAATCTTAATCAAGGGCATGTTTCTACCCATTTACGAAGTATTAATTTGTGTGTCCTAATCACATACCTCAATATTGCAATGAAGTGATTGAGAAATTTATCAATAAAATGTCTGATATCCAAAAATAAAGTCATTTTTTGCCCTCCTTCAATTACACTCTTTCTCAAAAATATATCAACCTAAACATTTGGTTGTCACTATGACAATAGTTTATGACTACTTTAGGGTAGTAATGGTTGCACAAATTGGGTAGTGACTTCCGGAAAAATCATTTTGACTATTCTATCATAATCAAAATGACTACGTTGACTATGTAGGTGTCCGAAAGGTAGTCAATTTGATCACCATCTGGTAGCTTTGATTACCAGAGTGGTACAAGAGGTGTTCAACTTATTTTGACAAAATGTTTAAACTACCACAGAATTTTACTGAAGTTACTTTTTCCCAGGCTGATGATAAAAACTGTTAACCATAGGTCTTGCCAATGTAAGACTTTCGTTCGAAATGTTTTGGAAGAGTTTGTGCAATTTTATTCAACTTTTCCTAAGATAGGCCCTCCTATCAGTTTTGAGAGCAATATTTCGGCCGCTGCTAGTGGTTAAAAGTGTATCTCCAGATTTTTTTCAGTCATACCAATTTTGCTAAAACTTATTGGACCTTATCAGAGGGTCTTTCATGACCTATCCACAGAGATACAGAAATATCGCTTGTTTTTTTTTTTGGTATATAGTGTGAGTTAGGCACCATGACCCTGAATTGTCTTCCAATTGAATTCTATCTCTTTCTCTCTCTGTGTAAATAACTTAGGAATGCCCTTTCTGAGGCAGATTTTAGATTTAAGATAAGCAGGTATTGGGCTATTCTATTTCAATTTTTTTTTGCATAAAAAATGTGACTTTTTCAGGTTTATAACGCAAAACACTTAAAGCATAAATTTCGCACAAAAATTGCTTAACTTTTCATGCTATTAACTTTTAAGTTTTCTTTGGATTTCTTTTCTGCTTAAAACCACTCATTGATTGGTATGACCCTGTAGATGAAACTTAGCTTTATTCAGTCTAAGCATTGTTTTGGTCCTATGTTCATAAGTTTCCGGTGGAGCACACATCTAATATTCCATGTTTTCACTCACACTTTTTAAAAATTGTGTTATATTTAGCTTTATTTTTGTGACTAACTCTTTGAGAAGTCATGTACAAAGTTGTGTAGACCTCCTTTATTCTTACTGGAATGCTTTGCCATCTTTGTACGAATTAGCAGGTCAAATGACTTGGTCACTGATCACATTTTGTCTATCACGCCATATTTGACCATGAACCATAGCCAGTTGAATTCTTTTTGAAACCACTTACGAGGGTGACATTCAACTTTTTCTTTTTGCAGTAGATCACAATTAACATTTAGCTTAAGGAAATATGATAATCATCCTCAACGACATTAGACAGTTTGCTTGAGGCAGTGAAACCCCGTCTCAAAAGGTCTTTTATCACACCTTCCAAATAACATGCAATTAATTACCGTTGCAATCAATCAGAGATATTTAGATGATATGACATGCAAGATGAGCAGCATGTGGATCACTCACAGCAATTTCGACTCAAAGCAGTGAAAATTCTCGATTTGGTGGATGTTTTATTTTTTGTCAAAATAAGTTGAACACCTCTTGTACAGCTTACTAATCCAAGGAGTTGTCGGTTTAGAGTGTGTACGTACTGTACAAACTGTACATTAGGGTGCATCGTCTGCCCCTTTATCTTCAAAACATCATGTACTTTTGCATGGGTGTTCCATTGTATCTTAAAAGAAGCCCTGCAAAATTTTAGGAAAAAATTCTAATGCCAAAGGGTGGAACAATAGCCTTGAAATTTCAGTGGTAGACCATATTTTAGCGATTCGCGGTTATAAATAATATTGTCAATTTTCATTTTCGTGATTTCTGGATGACACAGTTAGATAATTAGATTCCTTAGAAAGAGAGCTTTAATTTGAATACCAACATCAATGGTTTCCATTCAGGAAAGTCACAATTGTGTCGAGATATTTTCTTTTTTATCAGGAAAAATGTGATAAATCAAAAACAGGATGTTAATATGACTTTGGGAAGTCTATGAAGTGAGGATGTGGTCTGCTACATCATCTGACAAAACCTTAATTGAACTATGATGCAGTCAGAAGAAAAGAGACTCAATGAACTGTTGTATTTCTCATATTTACATGTAATTTATACAAATTTGCATATTTGAATTTGATGAATAACTATCTAGAAAACATATTCCATTTCCTACTTTCTTCAGTAAAGCGTTTCTTATGTTTTATTCTAATGATTATGCTAAGGTTAGGCAGAAGTTTACTTTTAAGTTGATTTTTCAAAACATTTTGTCATAGTAGTCCGACACTTTCGACTTTCCAAAAAACTTAAACATGAGAACTTTTCAGAAATATGGCTTTCTACCATTCAAATTAAAGACTATTTTCTTCTCAGAACGATGGTATATGAATTGAAATCATACAACAAAACATAAGCTAGATATTTCTAACCGCAACTTTCCAAACATCATTTTTTGTCACTTTTGGACTCAACTTTAACACAAAAGTGCCACCCTAAAACCACATCCGATCTAATTGAAATTTTGCGTGAGGTGTTTTTACGGGCAAAGGTGCAATGTGGGAAAAGTGCAAATGAAAAAGACAAATTCTTAATTTTTAAGGGGCAGTTGATGCACCCTACTGTACATACTGTACTCTTTCACAGAAGTACTACAAGAGAGCAGATCCATGGTTTATACACCTGTACATCATTATACCTACATCAGCAGGTGTAAAGTGTCTATTTTGTTTTGAGTTAAACCGTAATTTGGAAGCTTAACCTTCTCAATGGTGTTATGGAAGTCTCCTTGTGATAAGACCGAGCTCAAACGCTATTCAGTCACTTTAGTACTGTTTAAATGCAAAGTGTCTATATAATATTAGCCTCAGTAGAAGAACACTGTAGGAGACATATAGCATAGCCTATGAAGAGATTGTAGAAGAATTATTCCGTTGTGAAAATACGCAATGTCATGATGACCATATTTTAGTTTATATAGCATCCTAACATGATTTCTGTTTCACAATAAGTCAAACTGTTTCAAAGAAATACGCCAGTAAGAGCAAAAGAAGCGCAAAGGGTTTTTTTCCAGAAAATGAGTGAGTAAATTCAAAAACCTTCCCAATGTGAAAACTAAATACCAAACCAAAATATGGCTGACCTTTGTCAGTTTAACTGAAGCTATTCAACTCTCTTAAAATACTGTTTTATATTGTATGCCTCTGGGTATCAACAACTGAGTCATCTCAGTCATGCATAATTGCTGGATAGCTTTCTGGGTATGAGTCAAATTTCCATATTAAAAAAAGTCAGAGGAAAAACACCGATTCATTACAATCTCCTTCCTATATGTGCTTCGGTTATAATGATGAGCTATTGAATGTAAAATTATGATGTTCTGAATGACTGAGTCCTGTCTATGGGCCTTGGTCTCAGACTTATTGACAGGGCTTTATTTCGGAAGCCATTTTCTGTTTGACTGGAAGTCATGAATTGCCAGCCTAAGCTGCAGCTGGCAATATTGTAGCTGTCTGATGATCTGGACTATCTATGGTCAATCTTGGGTAATATGGCTGATACCAGAGCACATCCTCACCAAATACTATAAACCGGCATTTCATATATTTGTTGATCAGCTAGGATTGTAGAAGACAAATCTGTCTCGGCACAAACATTTCATATGACCATAATGGTGATGTATGTTTCAAAAGTTATCATCTAAATAAAATAACCTTTGGTGAGTCACATTTATGTTAAGCGAAGAAAATGCAGAGCAGTAATGATTAACAAATCCATTCAAGAGCACCGGTAAATATTGGTAGCCTATAGATAGCATAGTACATGCAGGAACATAGAAAGTTAAAATTAGTCATAATTGAAAAATTCTGATGAATCATAATTTTGACGTGTTTAATTTTTTTTTTACATAAGCATTCATTATTGTTGATCAGAATGCCCATCAGAAAATTTCAGGGAAATATCAACCAGCTGATGTTTCAAAATCATGGCATCCTGAGAAAAACTGGGGCTTCACTGTTTTTGAATGATTATCCCTTCATTTTCAAATCTTTTGAGAAAAGTGATTGATGGCACCTTTTTATTGAGTCATTAATTGCATTTATCAATCAAAGGACCGATAATTGAGGCCATTCTGCTTTGAAGTTCTCATGTCAACTAAGAGGGTATAAGACGTAATGCATCAATTTCTACTTCAATTTTCATTTCTTCACTTGCTGTTTGATCTGTACGCAGAACGATTCACTACCAAATAGAATGAATTACAGCTCAGTGTCTGAATTTAAGGGATGTCTTCTCTTCTCTGATTTCCCTTAGATGCAGTTACATTCTTTAGTAGATAATTTGTGATGAAGAATTTCATACAACACAGCAGTGCAGCGTCATGATTACTATTATCTCAAAAGCAGCACACGCTATGTTCAACAGACACTATCAAGTTTGAATAAAATTGGAAGGAAGAATGCAAATCCAAATGAAGCTTCCGGGATTTCAGGGAAACACCATCTCAATGTTGGTGGTGTAATCACAGGTCGTGCTGTGTTCAATGACTATGTAAATGAAAGAGATTGCCAACAGGCTTGCAGGCGCACTGCCTATTCCCCTGCATTGACCAGAAGAGAAGATATCCCAGTTGCTGCAGGTTGGCAGAATAGCGAGCAACAGCTCCATGAAGTACAGCGCAAAGAAAGAAACACAATATTATGCTTTCAACTTCTTTGTATTTTCATAGTTTTTCATACAGGATATATGGCATGTCCAGCACAATAAGTTATTTGCAAGTTTAAACTTATAGAGTGGGAGTCAGGTGTCCACAGTCCAGATAATATTTACGCGAGATCAAAGTAAATTTACCAGACTTATTTCAAAGATGGTCTTCTAACATTGTTCGCTTGACTGTAGTAGAATTAAAAAGTAAACATGTAACAAAACTCGAAAACAGGCTTTACACAAAAATCTTCTTTTTTTCAGGCCTGCTCTGCTGAAAGTCTTTGTCTGTGTGGGTTCACTGGACCTTCACGAGCAAAATCCCTGCTGGATGCCATTCGGTGTAGACGTTATAAAGTGGCAACCCTTTGCATCAGTACATGTCTGTGCTGGGTGGGGCAAAATAAAAGATCCCTCACGAAATGTGAAACATGACATTGTTGCAGACTCTCACTCTCGCTCTCCGGCCTCATCAGTCGACCCTCATGAGTGTCAAAAACTGGGCTTAGAGGGCTGCACTTACAATATCTACCTATCAGATTATATCTAATTACACCAACATCAGAAGCAAAGTTCTCCTGGTGCACCATTTAAATATGTGTATGGCAGAATATTCGTCTTCTTTAAATACATTTATTGGCCTTAAATAGTCACATTGAGTAACTTTCTCTAATATGTGCATCTATAGATCTTCAGAAACAGATGTGCTGAGCGGAGACAGATATAGTAAGTTACTATTATAATGATCAAGATCTGTATATACTGCAAAAGATGTTGCCAAAACAGGGATCATATTGCAATAAATTGTGCAAGAGTTATTTAGATGAGAAGGTCTAACAAAATATCCTCCCACTATTTCCCCCATTATCTGATAAACAGGAAAGTGATCTTCAATCAGAAGTGACTCGGCTCAGGTGAATAAGAAAGCGTTTTCACACAATGAGTATCTTGATACGAAGCAACCGCAAAGGAGTGGGAAGGGAGAAACGTTATATAATGAGGTTTGGGACACAGTTTCACAATGCCAATCTTGCACATCTAGATAATGAGCTGGCAGCTATTCATAGTCGTAACAGCACTCCCTTTCAAGCCTTGGTCTGACAGGCAGATCGCACAGAATATCTATGGCGGCCACGCTTTGGTCATTCATCATTGAGAGATTCTATTCTTCTTGCCAATGTCTAGAAAGAACTGGTCAGAGTTTTGAGTAAAACGTTTTCTCATTGCTACAAGATATTGCCTAGTTCCTATCACTTGATAATATCAAAATGAATATTGCAAGTCTGCCACATGCAGTGCAGTTCTTCAAATCATAAGCTGTATGTATCCAATGGATGAATGCTTGGGGCTGAACATTCTTTACTTAGGCACATGGCAGGCTAATTTGGGCAGAAGAGGTCACAGCACTGAGGCGAAGAACATAGGCCCATGCAGGTGACCAGACAAGAGTTGGATTCGAACCCTGGAACCAGCTTACCCCCCCCCCCCTCCATGTGCATCTGATATAAGGAATTATTTTCAGACTGTAAGCAAATTATCGTATTATTTTTCACAGAATAGAATTTCCGGGTGTTCTCATTCTTGTAAGACATAATTCCTATCACCGAATATTATTATTGCATGTGAGGATATTGTTCATTGAACATTGTTTTTTTCAATAAGTCAAACTATGTGCTTTATATAAGTAGTTCTTTCAAACTATAAGCAAATATGTTCTTTGGCAGGGAAGCCAGGTGTCTCGCAACATATTCATTACACCATCATGTCTTTCCCATTAGGCTGCTGCTGCATGTTGGCTTCTCTTAAACTCATTTAAGATCCGCAATATCTTCGGTGCATGTGCATGTAGCCGAAGAAGATTGCAAAACATGAACCTGTAGTCAGAGAGAAAATAGCAATCACCTCTTGGTCTCGCGTGTTCAGTTGTCATTTATTTCAATGTGGAAACAACCTTCGACTCCTTCCATTGCAGACATGCAACAGACTGATCATCTAGATCTGACCTTACGCTCATTGTCTTTTCAGTCGTCAAGCCACAGGCAGAATTACACATTAGACAACGACGAAATCCACATATGTCTTATCAAGTCGTCCTTCTTCTCCTTTGCATGCGACGTAAGTCATTAAAATGTTCTGATGCTTTCAAATAACAGATGAAAAGGAGGTGTAGAAAGTCACACATCTTTCTTAAGAATGGATTGCATCAATTCATAAACAAGAGTATTGATCTGAAACTAAATGATCGATGCTTGATATAAGTTTCTCCCAACTTTAATGAGGCAAATTCTGAAGCTGGACCATAAAAAAAACTTTCGCGGTTGCTGCAGCAACGAGCTATTCTCATCCGAGAGTTAGGAGAATAATAAGCAATTTGTTATAGCAGACAACACAGGGGATCAGTAGCCATGTAAACAGTTGTCAGTCACTCAGCCATTTGGTGCAATGAATGGTTTCCTAAACGGGATGTTGTTCAACAAGGGCTCTCCATCATGTCCTAACAATGTCATTCTTCATTCCTGACGTGGAGCCCTTACAAGAGTGTCTGCTGACCTGGAATCTTGTTATCAATGACCATGGGAGCCATCGGATGATCTTGCTGAGCCAGTGAGCACACACATTAAGGGAACACGTCTTGTGTTAGGGCTCACACTCTCGTTCATGTCGCTGCTTTTCATCTGTCTGTCTTTGGTGGTTGACTGGCTTTCCAGGCCATTGCCAGGGATGAGGCAGTTGTTTGGCATTAAAGTTTAATAGATGAAGGAAGTTGGAAGGAAGACCAAGTGGGTCAATTGGATGGTCTCAAATGATCAAAAACTTCACACGAATGTTCTCTGGCTTCTAATTAGTCTGAGGTCCGATAAGAATAGATCCGGTCAAGAAACTCAAGGAAAGAGAAGCATGAAAACATTGCACCTATACAACAGCCACCAAGGTCAAAAGAGTGAATGAAAAAGAAACATAATGCAAAGAGCATAGCACCTCATGCAAGCGAGAGTAATTTGGCAGCATGGCATTGAAAGTTTGTTAAATGGGAGTTGGAATTTGGTAGATGCAGGCCTAGGAAGTTGGTGATCACAGGTTGTCATGCCCGGATGATCGGCCCACCCACATTACGTCTGCTAATGCTTCGTCTTCCCCTTGAGTGGAGTCCCCATGCGCCACATCGACTGTGTTTATTCATCCATCCTGGGAGCAGATACTGAGGCAAGCCAGTCACTAATGCACAAGCAAGGCAAAGGCCAGGTCCATGACGCCTCCTTTTTGAGCTCCGTTGCTATCATCCTGGTCTTACAATCTGTCTTTAACAGCACACGAGAAGCAGCTGCGGTTTTTCGTTTACTCCCTAAGCACCATGGTGGTGACGTTGGCTTGCCTCTAGATCCTATTTAGTCCTTGCGGAGACATTCAATCATGCCTCAGCCACCTTCCTCCCTGTCTTTTCTTTTTTTGCTTTCACCACATTTATGAGCACCTAAGAAATCAATCCCATTTGCACAGCAAGACTCTAATGAAACAGCAAGCAAGTAAGTGAAACAGTAAGCGAGACAGCACGCAAAACAGAAATAGAAACTCAAAACAGAAACAGCATGCAAAACAGGCTGCGATTGGGAAAACGCTTGGCTTCGTGTTGCTGTGGTTTGCGGCTGCAACCCAAATCAGCAGCTTGGCAAAGGAAGAGGTAATTACTGTCTAGTCCAGACAGACTGTGAAACTCTTCCAAGAATGGCCCCAGTGCATTTGGATATTGATTCTCCAAAGCTCAAGATTCCCTTTCCGCCTCAAACTTTTCTCACTTGATCCCAAAAAGCCGGGCGCCCAACCATTTCAGAGTTTGCCGGAATGACTAGTCATCCAGGCTAAATGTCATGATGGCAACCAATGACTGTGTGAAAGTGAAAGACCAACGGTCCAATTCAGAGTACACAAAGCTTTTTGACAGAAACCTGATAGATAACTGCAGGCATTAGTTTGAAACAAACTACTCCCATCTGTCATATTTTTCTCCATTTTCAACAAGCTTTACAAACTCTGTAGAACCATGACCATGAATAAACATTGGGAATTTTCCATTCTTCTAATACCATGCTTTTCTCTAATGAAAGAACTTAGTAATATTATGTGGTTTGCATACATAAATACCAAGAAACACTATCACAATCCATGGGGGGATTCTTGAAGGTACTACAACAAACCACATATATTATTGCTACATTGTAGACTCCACACTGTCATGTTTGTTCACCAACATGCTGGGTTTGATTTCAAGTTGCGGTTTCATGCTTTGAAATTTCTTACAGCCAAGTACAAGAGCCTAGCAATTGTGTTGTTGAGATTCATAACTGGGATTGGAGGGCTGCATTTACCATATTTATCTATCTACCTACCTATCATTTTCATTTTTGCTCGTAGTATGTATATGTTGCTATTAGCAGACATCAAACATTGACACTCATCAAACATGCATGCTCTTGAAATGAGCTTGCATAGAAAGACATGCTATTTTGTGATGTCTACTGGATGTACACACTTGCTTTTATGGATTAACACTTAAGTTAGGCCTATTTGTGTCCACTTGTGTCTTGCAACTGCTTACATAAACATGTGTGTAACAAGGCACCGGCACGGGTGCAGGACAAGCAGATTGAGGGCAATGCTCAGGGGCAATGTGCAAATTCATGGAGCAGAGCCATATTAGTGTGCAAATGGTGTCTTTCTTCACTGCAGATGTCACAAACCATATATCTGCTGTCTAACTTAGGTCACTCACACTACCTTTGAGCGAGAGAGAAAACAACAGTGTGGCTGCGAAACATAGTGCTGCACAACTGGGAGCACAAAAACACAACTCCAAGGACTAAGTTGAAAACAGGAATCAACAAGATTAAAAAGACCACAACAAAACAGTCAGTAGCTCTTTCAACATTCCTCATTTGAAAGGACTTTCAGTTCATTGATGTAGGGACAAATGCTTAGAATGCATGGTATTGCATCAAAAGAAACACCGAACCTATTTTATATTAAATACTAAAACTTCCGAGATTTTGCATAATCTAATAACATCAATTTCAATGTGAGAATGGACTTGTAAAATACAAAATACTAAACATCAAATTTGCAAAACTGCAGCTGATTGTCACATGAGGAAGACATCCTGATGGGAAGGAAGACAATTCCCCAATATAATTGCTAAATAGGTTTGGTTTAAGTTAACAAACTGCCTTACAACATGTCATATGTACCCACAAATGCAAGACCAGCAACTCTGTAGATTAACCTTTGGATGTTCAAGATAGCAAGGACGTTCAAGATAGCAAGCTTGATGAGACAGTCATTTATCACTGACCACTAAATTCTGACATATCGAGTGACTGAGCCTTGCCACACTGTAAAATCGGACTCGCTGATTCACCTCAATTGATTGAGTGAGATGGTTGCACAAGTTGATTGAGCTAACATAGGTTAATGTTTTAAGCTGAGATAACTCAAAGTACCGAGCTGAGATAGCTCAAAATACTAAGCTATGTTGACTAAGGTATTCAAGCTAAGAAAACTCAAAACAATGAGCTGTGTTGACTTACAGCTCAAAATATTGAGTTTTGTTGACTTAATGATCCAAGCTGACACAACTCAAAATGTTGCGCTGTGTTGACTTATTTTTAGTTGTTTTTCATTTATATTTGTGTGACCTGTCTTATAGAGTTATTTATGAATATGGGCTGTAATCCCGAAATATTGTTTGATCTCTCAAGGGGATCCACCTGATCCAGTATGCTTCATTTCAGCACATCATGGACAGGCCCAAGATGCATTCAACAAAGACCATTGCATCACAAGGAGATTTAAAAATTAATTTCTTGTGAATAAATCCCAATGGCCTGTGGCTCATCTCAGTTGGTGTACAGTGCTAGAAGCCTATATTTGAACACACTCTGACTTGGAAATGTTGGTTGACGTGTGAAAGCATGCATCTAATTACTCCCACAAATTAATTAAAGAGAGATAAAAATAAAAAAGAAACCAGCTAAAGTGGTGTGCTACTCATTTTTTCTCTGGGATAGTGTAATATAAATGTTATTTTTTCTTGTAAGTAAATAATTATTTAAAACCAAATGCAGTCTTATGAGAAGTGCTTGTTATAGATGGCGCTATATGTGGCATGACTGAGATGTCAAGCTATCTGCAACAACTGAAGCTTTCATGTTTTCACAGCTTAATGTTATGATTCGTTTGGACAACTTACAGCATTGAGCTATCATACCTTGACAACTTATAGGATTGAGCTATCATAGCTTGAAATTATTAACATTCTCAGACAGCTCAAATTATTGCTTCAACTCAGTTTTCAAATGTTACAGTGCAATAGATCTAGGCACGTTAATCTATTGACAGTGCTCAATACAGGAAGCCATTTTCTGCCTGACTGACATCCTACTAGCTACGGCTGCATCTGACAATATTGTAGCAGTCAGATGCTCTGGCTCGTTAATGGTCAAGCCAGTGATACATGATACAGACACTGCCTTTTACCGAATTCCATAAATCGTTGGACAACACAATTGTCTCACTGGGGAATATACATCTGGCATATGCCAAATATCAAGAAGGGTAACCCATTCAAGCCATTCCCTCTCAGGGAAAAATATTCTTTTTCCTACAATCTCAGAAGAAACACAACAAAAAACTTCTCTGATCCTTATCGGGTTTATAATCATGACATCCATAGCTTGTGAGCAAACACTGGCTTGATTGAGTTTCAGAGATTCTTTCTTTTTCATTCTTTACGAAATGAAAGCTCCAAAAAAAAGTCATTGATGACATCTGTCATTTGAAATTACTCTGATTTGTATTGTTTCAAATCATCTCTCAATTGAAGGAATGGTAATTGAGGCCAGTTTCTGTTGTTCAACTTCATTTTTAACAAAGGATTAATCCAATACCAAGAAGGCATTATTACTTTTCCAAATAGGCAACAATTGATATCAGATTCTCACTGTTTACTTCGCTTTTCAATATCAAGAAGAGAGTATTACGTTCAAAGATGCAACAATTGCATGTTATCAGATTCTTCACTGTTTACTTTTTTACACCTCAAATAATGAAGACTAAAATGAAAAAAGGAAACAGTTGAACAATTGGACTGTCAAATGCTGTGACCTTTTAGTTGCAAATGCCAAATTAGAATGAGTCACCCTCTTCAAAGTCTCAAAAACATTGGATAGCAGTTTGATGGATGATAAGTTAAAGTGAGCTTCTAGGATTTCAGAGAAATGCCGTTGCAACGTTGGTGGTGTAATCGCAGCCATGATTGTGGTCCGTGCTGTGTTCAATGACTATGTAAATGAAAGAGATTGGGACCAGACTTGCAGGAACATTGCCTATTCCTCCTGCATTGACCAGAACAGATGATATCCTAGTTGCCGTTGCTTGGCAGAACAGTTATTTAGTGTTTGAAGCACGGAGCCATGCTTCCACTCATTTTGTACAATAACACAAATGCCAACTGGATAATGAGACACTCAAGTGTACATGTATGTTAAAAACAAAAATAGGTTTACCCTGTTCATTCAATTGCTGCACCATACATTTGGGATGACTTAGGAAATCATAAGCAATACTAAAAAAAGGCATGTTTCTTCTCATATATGAAGTATTAGTTTGTGTATAATAATTACATACCTCGGTATTGCAATGAAGTGATTGAAAAAATGATCAATAAAATATCTGATATTCAAAAATAAATTCATGTACATATTGTACTCTTTCTCGAAAGTACATACTGTACATACTGTACTCTTTCACAGAAGTAAAAGGGAGCAAATCTAATGCTTATACATCATTTTACCTACATCAGCTTGTGTAAAGTGTCATAGGGGCATGAAAGGGGGGCAGTTTGGGATACCGTAATATTCGGGCAAAAAAGCTAAAAAATGTAGGATTCCCAGTCAATTTCATTTGAAATGGCATTAAATCTTTATCTTAAAATTCGGGAAAATGTCGCTACCCCCCCCCTAAAAATCATGCGGTCTGTACAGTGTACACCTATGTAAAGTGTCTATTTTGTGTTGAGTTAAACTGTAAATTGGAAGCTTTGGCTTCTCAATGGTGTTAAGGAAGTATCCTTGTGATAAGACCCAGCTCAAATGCTACTCAATCACTTTAGCACTGTTTTAATGCAAAGTGTCTATATTAGCCTCAGTACAAGAACAATGTAGGAGACCAATAGTATAGCTTATGGAGAAATTGTAGCCGACTTATTCCCTTGTGAAAATACGCAATGTCATGAGAACCAGATTTTAGTTGATATATTATTAATATCCTAACATGATTTCTGTTTCGCAATAAGTCAAACTGTTTCAAGAAAATACTTGAGCAAGAGAAAAGAAGAGCAAAAGGTTTTTTCTTTTGCAGAAAATGAGTGTGTGAATTTAAAAATCTTTCCAATGCAAAAACTCATTTCCTAACCAAAACATAGCCGACCTGTTTTTAGTTTAAGACAAACTTAAGTTATCCAACTACATTGAAATATGCCTCTGGGTATCAACAACTGATCAACCTCAGGCAGGCATTATTGCGGGATAGCTTTCTGGGTATATATGAAGCACATTTCCATATTAAAAAATGTCAGAGGAAACATCCATTTATGACAATCTCCTTCCTTAACATGTGCTTTTGTTATGGTGATGAGCTATTGAATGTAAAATTCTGATATTCTGAATGACTGAGTCCTGTCTATGTGCCTTGGTCTCGGACCTATTGACAGGGCTTGATCTGGGAAGCTATTTTCTGTTTGACTGGCTGTCATGAATTGCAAGCCGCAGCTGCAGCTGGCAATATTGTAGCAGTCGGATGATCTGGACTATCTATGGTCAATCTCGGTAATATGGCTGATACCAGAGCACATCCTCACACCAAATACTATAAACTGGCATTTTATATATTTGTCAATCAGCTGGGATTGTAGAAGACAATTCTGTCTCGATCGACACAAACATTTCATATGACCATAATGGTGTTGCATGTTTCAGTTATTACAGGCCTACATGTATCTAAATAAAATAATGACCCTACCTTTGGTGAATCGCATATTTATGTTAAGCGAAGAAAATGCAGAGCAGTAATGATTAAAAATCGAGGAACACGGGCAAATATTGGTAGCCTATAGCATAGTACATGCAGAAACATAGAAAATTTAAATTGGTCATAACTCAAAGACTCTGATGAATCATAATTTTGACGTGTTTAATTTTTTTACCCAAACATTCATTATTGTTGATCAGAATGCCCATCACAAAATTTCAGGGAAATGTCAACTAGCTTATGTTCCTTGAGTTTTCAAAATCATGGCATGCTGAGAAAAACTGGAGCTTCATTGTCTTTAAATGATTGTCCATGATTTTCAAATCTTTTCAGAAAAGTGATTGATGACACCATTTTATTGAGTTATTGCATTTATCAATCAAAGGACTGATAATTGAGGCCATTCTGCTTTGAAGTTCTCAAGTCAACTAAAAGGTTATAAGACGTGATATATCAATTTCTACCTCAATTTTAATTCTTCACTTGTTGTTTGATCTGTACGTAAACGATTCACTGCCAAATAGAATGAATTACACCTAAGTCAGGATCACTGCCATCCACAAGAAAGGACCGAAACACATTTGTGGAAATTATAGGCCTGTAAGCCTTACGAGCATCACTTGTAAATTGCTGGAATCCCTCGTAAGAGACACCATCATGGAGCACATGACGAAGAACCATTTATTCTCCGACAGGCAGTATGGCTTCCTACCTGGACGGTCAACGGTGTTACAGTTGCTCAAAGTATTAGACATGTGGACAGAGGCCATGGACAATGGAGAAAATGTTGAGGTCATCTACTTAGATTTTCAAAAGGCCTTCGATCAAGTTCCTCATCGGCGTCTACTTGAGAAGCTGCGGTATTATGGTATATCCGACCCTATTCATGGATGGATCGGGGACTTCCTAAATGAGCGGAAACAGTTTGTGGGAGTAGGAGAGCATGTGTCGGAACATATGGATGTCACCAGTGGGATCCCACAAGGGTCAGTGCTGGGACCATTGCTATTCGTGATCTACATTAATGATCTGCCAGATAATCTTAGTACAGAAGCATTCATATTTGCCGATGACACCAAAGTCTTCAATAAAACAAAACGGAATGTAACCTCTGATGCCATTCAAAAGGACTTACAAGAACTTGAGAAGTGGTCAGAAACCTGGCTACTGAAATTCAACCCGAAGAAATGTGTCCAAATGAATATTTCAAGCAGATATGAGAACACCCAAGAGAGGAGAAGCCTAATGGACGATGGGCAGGGAGTGAGAATAGAACTACCAAATACGCAAATCGAAAAGGACCTAGGAGTCAACATCGACAGTCAACTTAAATTTAAAGAACACATTGGCATCATCATCAAAAAGGCTAACAAGATCCTAGGCCTGATTAGAAGATGTTTCACAAATTTGAGGAAGGACATTTTTGTACCACTATATATTAGTATGGTACGAAGCCATTTGGAATATGCACAATCAGTGTGGAGCCCTTCGGCAAAGGGGGAAATACGAAGACTCGAACAAGTTCAGCGAAGAGCCACGAAGCTGGTAAATGGTATGCAAGGAAAAAGTTATGAGGATAGGTTAAGTATCCTCAACTTACCAACACTGAGACATCGAAGGAAGAGGGGTGACATGATCGAAACTTACAAGATAGTCACAGGAATCTATGACGGGAAATGTACACCAACACTGCCTATAGCAACATCACGAACAAGAGGGCACCAGAGAAAGTTATTCAAAAGAAGAGCTAACAACTTGGACATCAGGAAGAACTTCTTCGTCAACAGAATAACTGACGTGTGGAAAAAATTACCGGAAGAAGTGATCATGGCAGATTCACTGAACTCATTTAAAAATAAGCTTGATAAATATTGGGGGAATACTAAATTCGACACAAGTGGTATATGGTCAGAGTAAACACTCACTGACCGGTGTGAGGCAGCATTAGCGGCCTGGGCACATGGTTCTACTACCACAAATGAAAGTCAAATTCCTAGAGGACCAATATATATCTATAGTAGATGTTTTATCTATCTGTGTGAGGCAGCATTAGCGGCCTGGGCACCATAAGGTACTATATGTTCATTCTCTTGGTATCTGCAACACAAAATCTAACTTCTACTCACTTCCAACATTTTTAATGGGTAATGGACTATACAATGAGACCACCCATATGTTTTTATTGATGTTTTTGTCTCCACACCGATGGATTACATACCAAAAAAAAACAAATATATTTTGACAATATCCAGCAAAAAAAATTATACAAAACTTATTTTATAAAACCTGGATTACAAAAAGATCTTATTCAGTTCCATTAAGATGACTAAATGCGCATGGGCAACCTGGTTTTTAAAAATTTTTGGTCAATGGATTTTAATTAAACCATGGTTTTTATCAACAACGCCAAATGGATATTTTATATTCACCTGAGTTATACAATCTTAATATCCACAAAAAAAATGTTTAACACATTGACTACTCATACATGAGTCACAAACTGGATATATATGATCTGGAAAAAGAGGCAAAACCTTGCCTGCTTCCAGTAACACTAAGACTAAGACTAAGTTGTGTGAATTTAAGGGATGTCTTCTCTTCTCTAAGTTCCCTCAGATGCAGTTGCATTCTTCAGAATATAATTGGTGATGAAAAATATCATAAAACACAGAAGAGCAGGGTCATAATTACTACAATCTCAAAAGTAGCACATTCCATGTTCAGCAGACACTATCAAGTTTGAATAAAATTGGAAGGAAGAATGAAAATGCAAATGAAGCTTCCGGGATTTCAGGGAAACAGCATCTCAATATTGTTGGTGTAATCACAGGTCGTGCTGTGTTCAATGACTATGTATATGAAAGAGATTGCTAACAGGCTTGCAGGCACACAGCCTATTCCCCTGCATTGACCAGAAGAGAAGATATCCCAGTTGCTGCAGGTTGGCAGAATAGCAAGCAACAGCTCCATGAAGTACAGCGCAAAGAAAAACATGCAATATTATGCTTTCAACTTTTTGTATTTTTATCATTTTTCAGAATGTATGGTATGTCCAGCACAATAAGTTAGAGGAGGAGTCAGGTGTCCACAGTCCAGATAATATTTATGCCAGATCAAAGTAAATTTACCTGAGTTATTCCAGAGATGGTCTTCTAACATTGTTCGCTTGACTGTAGTAAATTAAAATGAAAGTAGGTAACAAAACTCGAAAACAGGCTTTCCAGGCAAATCTTTTTTTTTCAGGCCTGCTCTGCTGAAAGTCTTTGTCTGCATGGGTTCAGCGCACCTTCACGAGCAAAATCCCTGCTGGATGCCTTTCGGTGCAGATACTTTGTATCAGTAAATGTGCTGGGTGGGGCAAAGTAATGGGTCCCTCATATGGGCTTAATGTGAAACATTGTTGCAAACTCCCACTCTCCCGTCTCATCAGTGAACCCTCACGAGTGCCAAAAACTGGGCTTAAGTAGAGAGCTGCACTTACAATATCTACCTATCAGATTCTATCTATTTACATATAATTATATTTACACAACAATTACACCAACATCAGAAGCAAAGTTCTCCTGGTGCACCATTTAAATATGTGTATGGCAGAATATTTGTCTTCTATATATATATTTTTTACGATACGAAACGATACGATAATACTTTATTGAATCATTGAAAAATGAAACTCATTTGATTGACATGCTCCATCACAATCACATGCCATATATCACAGTGCAGAAATATTATTATATCACATTGTATCACAGTATATACTAGGGTGGTCCAAAAACAATTTCTTCTGAATTTCTCAGATTTGAATCTTGCATTGTGATCTTATATGTACAGAAGGTATTGAGTAAAAATTTCAGCAAAATCAATTAATATTTAGAGGTGGCACAAAGCCGTTGAAGTTTAACATGCAATTCGACTGCGGTAGACCTCAAAATCATCGATATTTGCAAATCTTGCAATAATGACCAATTATTTTGATCAAATAACCTATTTTTTAGTATGTCAAGGATGCCCAATCTAGTCCTGATATTTTTTATGACTTAAAAAGTGTCGTAGAAGGTCAGCATAGATATTACATGGGTCAAATATCAAGCATTTTTTCATAAAAACAGGAAAATATTTCATAAACCATGAATAATAAATCAAAAATAACATCTAGATATTACATTGCCGTGCCAACTTTATCATTTGTACTAAAAAACGCAAAAAAATATTCACTTTTGAGAAAGATCTGGGAAATTTACCATTTTTTCAGTTGCACGAATGGGGAATCACATGATAAACTTCAAAGGCTTTGATTTGGCTTTTGATTTGGGTGAAATTTGATGTGTTTGTTTTACTTATGTGGTCATCAATTTCTGCTTTCAAATTGGGGGTTTTAGGAGATTTGATTTTTCCCATAGGAATGTGGACCACCCTAGTATATACATATCACAACTTGGCGTGGTTAAACACCTTCACTCCATGTGGCACAAAAGTATTTGCATCTCTTTGTGAGGTGTTTTGGTACACGTGAACGTTTGCCTGACCTGAGAAAATTAAATTTACTAAACAGAGGATGACAATTTTCCTTCATAATCTTGTTAACCATTTTTAGACAAGCATCATCATAAATTTTATTTAGATTCTCAGTCTTAATACCCATCTTCTTTGCTGCTCGAGTTATTTTTGACAATTTAGAATGATCTTTCTTATGAGATGGGCCAAACCATGTAACAATACAATATGACAGTACAGATTCAATGATAGATCGATAAAACAAGTGTAATATCTGTTTGTCAACTCCGATGTTATTGAGCATTCTCATATGGTGTATCCTTTTGATACATTTTACATAAAGATGGTGTACGTTGTCAGCAAAAGTTAACCTGTCATCAATTACAACTCCTAAATACTAATAATTGTGTACGATTTGAACAGCGTCGTCGCCTATAGACCCATGCAGGTAACCAGACAAGAGCTGGATTCTAACCCTGGACCCAGCAATTGGCAGCCAAGCACGCTGACAGCTTACCACTATGTGCATCTGATACAAGTAGTTATTTTCAAATGGTAGGCAAATAATTGTATTCGCTTGCACAGATTAGAAAATAATGGTGTTCTGATTCTTGTAAGAATAATCCATATCACTGGATATAAATATTGCTTGCGAGGATATTGTAAATTGAACTTTGGTTCTCTCAATAAGTCAAACTATGTGCTTGATATTTATAAGCTGTTCTTTCAAACTATATATATGTTCTTCAGCAGGGAAGTCATGCAGGTGTCTTGCAACATCTTCATTACACCATCATGTCTTTCCCATTAGGCTGCTGCTGCATGTTGGCTTCTCTTAAACTCATTTAAGATCCGCAATATCTTCGGTGCATGTGCATGTAGCCGAAGAAGATTGCAAAACATGAACCTGTAGTCAGGGAGAAAATAACAATCACCTCCTGGTCCCGCGTGTTCGGTTGTCATTTATTTCAATGTGGAAACAACCTTCGACTCCTTCCATTGCAGACATGCAACAGACTGATCATCTAGATCTGACCTTACGCTCATTGTCTTTTCAGTAGTCAACCACAGGCAAAATTACACAATAGACAACGAAGAAATCCACATATGTCTTATCAAGTCGTCCTTCTTCTCCTTTGCATGCGACGTAAGTCATTAAAATGTTCTGATGCTTTCAAATAACAGATGAAAAGGAGGTGTAGAAAGTCACACATTTCTCTTAAGAATGGATTGCATCAATTCATAAGCAAGAATATTGATCTGAAAGTAAATGATCGATGCTTGATATAAGTTTCCCCCAACTTTAATGAGGCAAATTCTGAGGCTGGACCATAAAAAAAACTTCCGTGGTTGCCGCAACAACGAGCTATTCTCATCTGCGAGTTAGGAGAATAATAAGCAATTTGTTATAGCAGACAACACAGGAGATCAGTAGCCATGTAAACAGTTGTCAGTCACTCAGCCATTTGGTGCAATGAATGGTTTCCTAAACGGGATGCTGTTCAGCAAGGGCTCTCCATCATGTCCTAACAATGTCATTCTTCATTCCTGACATTGACGTCATTGAGCCCTTACAAGAGCGTCTGCTGACCTGGAATCTTGTTATCAATGACCATGGGAGCCATCGGATGATCTTGCTGAGCCAGTGAGCACACACATTAAGGGAACACGTCTTGTGTTAGGGCTCACACTCTCGTTCATGTCGTTGCCTTTCATCTGTCTGTGTTTGGCGGTTCACCGGCTTTCCAGGCCATTGCCAGGGATGTGGCAGTTGTTTGGCATTAAAGTTTAATAGATGAAGGAAGTTGGAAGGAAGACCAAGTGGGTCAATTGGATGGTCTCAAATGATGAAAAACTTCATACGAATGTTCTTTGGCTTCTAATTAGTCTGGGGTCCAATAAGAATAGCACAGGTCAAGAAACTCAAGGAAAGAGAAGCATGAAAACATTGCACCTATACAACAGCCACCAAGGTCAAAAGCTTGAATGAAAAAGAAACATGATGCAAAGAACATAGCACCTCATGCAAGCGAGAGTAATTTGGCAGCATAGCATTGAAAGTTTGTTAAATAGGGAGTTGGAATTTGGCAGATGAAGGCCTAGGAAGTTGGTGATCACAGGTTGTCATGCCCGGCCGATCGGCCCACCCACATTACGTCTGCTAATGCTTCGTCTTCCCCTTGAGTGGAGTCCCCATGCGCCACATCGACTGTGTTTATTCATCCATCCTGGGAGCAGATACTGAGGCAAGCCAGTCACTAATGCACAAGCAAGGCAAAGGCCAGGTCCATGACGCCTCCTTTTTGAGCTCTGTTGCTATCATCCCCGGTTTTACAATCTGTCTTTAACAGCACAAGAGGAGCAGCTGCTGTTTTTCGTTTACTCCTCAAGCACCATGGTGGTGACGTTGGCTTGCCTCTAGATCCTATTTAGTCCTTGCGGAGACATTCAATCATGCCTCAGCCACCTTCCTCCCTGTCTTTTCTTTTTCGCTTTCACCACATTTATGAGCACCTAAGAAATCAATCCAATGAAACAGCAAGCAAGTAAGTGAAACAGTAAGTGATACAGCATGCAAAACAGAAATAGAAACTTAAAACAGAAACAGCATGCAAAACAGGCTGCGATTGGGAAAACGCTTGGCTTCATGTTGCTGTCGTTTGCAGCTGCAACCTGAATCAGCAGCTTGGCAAAGGAAGAGGTAATTACTGTCTAGTCCAGACAGACTGTGAAACTCTTCCAAGAATGGCCCCAGTGCATTTGGATATTGATTCTCCAAAGCTCAAGATTCCTTTTCCACCTCAAACTTCTCTCACTTGATCCCAAAAAGCCTGGCGCCCCACCATTTCAGAGTTTGCCGGAATGACAAGTCATCCTGGCTAAATGTCATGATGGCAACCAATGACTGCGTGAAAGTGAAAGGCCAACGGTCCAATTCAGAGTACATGAAGCTTTTTGACAGAAACCTGATAGATAACTGCAGGCATTAGTTTGAAACAAACTACTCCCATCTGTCATATTTTTCTCCCTTTTCAACAAGCTTTACAAACTCAGTAGAACCATGACCATGAATAAACATTGGGAATTTTCCGTTCTTCCAATACCATGCTTTTCTCTAATGAAAGAACTTAGTAATATTATGTGGTTTGCATACATAAATACCAAGAAACACCATCACAATCCATGGGGGGGATTCTTGAAGCAACTACAACAAACCACATATATTATTGCTACTTATACATTGTAGACTCCATACTGTCATGTTTGTTTAACAACATGCTGGGTTTGATTTCAAGTTGCGGTTTCATGCTTTGAAATTTCTTACAGCCAAGTACAAGAGCCTAGCAATTGGGTTGTTGATATTCATAACTGGGATTGGAGGGCTGCATTTACCATATCTATCTGTCTATCTACCTATCATTTTTAGAGATGCTTGCCTGTTTGCAAGCGCATCTCTGTTGTGGGAGAAAGGGTTTGAAAACTTATGACAACTTACAAAGTCGTGCTGTTTCATCTTTGTCATTAAAATTTGGCATACAGTCTAAATAGAATATTATCTTGCGTTGAAAAACTTTTGGTGCCTTTCTGAGATGGAAAAAATTATTAAAGAAAACAAACAGGCTGACTATCTTGAGGTCAAAGGTCAATCACAGCAATGCAGTTAACTGGGTCATGCTGATCTACTTTTGCAAAGTTGACAGCTAAAGGGGCATTTTGTGGTGGGCTAATGCTGTTGTCTTGTCCACCACACTGCATGATCTCTATATACTAAGACTTAGTTAGTATATAGACTGCGACTTCTTTATTGGTCATTCTTGTAAAAATACAATGATACAGAATGATCACAACACTGCATGTTTTCATGCAGTGGTCTAGCGTGATTGGCCACTGCTACCTGCTGCTGATATTTTTAGGACATAAACAAAACCCACGTGGGTGTGTCATATTACACCAGGCAAAGATTAGTATTAAAACTTCAGGGGCAAAAAGGGAGGAAAGAAGGGTGGAAAGAAGGGAGGAAAGAAGGGAGGAAAGAAGGGAGGGAGGAAAGGATTGAAGGGAGGGAGAAAGAAAGGGAGTAAGGAAAACATAGGGAAGGAATGGGGAAGGAAGGGAGGAAGGAAGTAAGAGAGAAAGGAAGGAGGAAGGAAGAGAGGAAAGAAGGGAGGAAGGAAGGAAAGAGAGCAGGGTTGCTGATTTTAATTTAAAAATCCAGTTATACAAACCATGATTTTAAATCAAATAGCTTGATGGAAATAAATCATGTTTTTTATACATTAAAATTGTCATTTAAATCATGATTCAAATATCATTACTTACATCTGACAACCCTGGAAAGAAGGGGGAAAGAAAGATAGAAAGGAATGGAGGAAGTAAGGGAGAAAGGAAAGGACGGAAAGAAGGTTCAAGGATGGAGTAAGGGAGAAAAGAAAGAAAGAAGACAAAATACAGTGCAAATATAGATAGAGACATGGATAGTTCCATGTACATGTAGATAGACAGACAGGCAAAAGGGTAGATAAGGAGAGTATCTACAAGCATCTCTTAAAGTGCTTACATGTTATTTTCATTTTTGCTCTTAGTATGTATATGTTGCTATTAGCAGACATCATACATTTTTGACACTCATCAAACATGCATGCTCTTGAAATGAGCTCACATAGAAAGACATGCTATTTTGTGATGTCTACTGGATGTACACACTTGCTTTTATGGATTAACACTAAAGAACAATTGCGTATAAGTTAGGCCTATTTGTGTCTTGCAACTGCTTACATAAACATGTGTGTAACAAGGCACCGGCAAGGGTGCAGGACAAGCAGATTGAGGGCAATGCTCAGGGGCAATGTGCAAATTCATGGAGCGGAGCCATATCAGTGTGCAAATGGTGTCTTTCTTCACTGCAGATGTCACAAACCATAGATCTGCTATCTAACTTAGGTCACTCACACTGCCTGTGAGCGAGAGAAAAAACAACAGCATGGATGCAAAACATAGTGCTGCACAACTGGGAGCACAAAAACACAACTCCAAGGACTGAGTTGAAAACAGGAATCAACAAGATTAAAAAGACCACAACAAAAAGTCAGTTGCTCTTTCAACAGTCCTAATTTGATCTTCAGTTCATTCATGTAAGGGGGCAAATGCTTAGAATGCTTTAGCAAAAATTGGGTGGGAATTAGGGAGCATCATCTGCCCCTATATCTTCAAAACATCATGCACTTTTGCATGATTGTTCCCTTGTATCATAAAAGAAGCCCTGCAAAATTTTAGGAAAAAATTCTAATGCCAAAGGGTGGCACAACAGCCTTGAAATTTCAGTATTAGGTCATATTTTAGCGATTCGCGGTTATAAATTATATTGTCAGTTTTAAATGAAATGATTTTTGAATGGCACAGTTAGATTCCTTATAAAGAGAGCTTTAATTTGAATACCAACATCAATGGGTTCCATTCAGTAGAAGTCAAAATTGAGTAGAGATACTTTCTTTTTTATTGGGTAAAATGTGATAAATCAGAAAAAGGATGTTAATATGACTTTGGGAAGTCAAAGAAGTCTACAAAGTGGAAATATGGTCTACTACATCATCTGATAAAACCTTGATTGCATTATGATGTAGTCAGAATAAAAAAAAGATGCAGAACGGTGTCTTAAAGAACTGTTGCATTTCTCATATTTACATGTAATTTATGAAAATTTGCACCTTTGAATTTGATGAATAACTATCTAGAAAAAATTTTCAATTTCCTATTTCTCCAGAAAAGTGTTCCTTACGTTTTATTCCAACGATTGTGTCAAAGTTAGGCAGAAATTGAGCTCTTAAGTTGATTTTTTCAAACATTTTGTCATAATAGTCAGAAACTTTCAGCTTTCCAAAATATTTAGGCATGAGAAATTTTCCGAAATATAGCTTTCTACCATTCAAGTTAAGGACGATTTTCTTCTGAGAATAATGGTATATGAATTGGAATCATACAGCAAACCATAAGCTAGATATTTCTAACCGCGACTTTTCAAATCATCATGTTTTGACAATATTGGACTGAACTTTGACACAAAAGTGCCACCCTAAAGCCACATCCGATCTTATTGAAATTTTGCAGAATGTGTTTCTATGGGCATAGGTACAATATGGCAAAAGTGCAAATGAATATTTCAATTTTTTCATTTTAAGGGGCAGACGATGCACCCTAGTGGGAATTGATGGCAATGATAAGGTTTCCTTAAGTCGCAGGACTAATAAGCCAACACTTGTAAGGATTGATTGATGACCACTGATGGGTATCAAATTTCTCAAATAAAATTTATAAGAATAGATCACAGCATGTATTGTTCATCTGATTCTCTGCAATCAATGGTGAAATCTTCAATTGTAAGATTAGAAATGTATAAAGTGTGTTATGAGACAAACGTTTCTTAAAATTCCATTCCGCAGCAACAGCACATGTATGCACAACTTGAAGCAAACAAATTTTGAGGCAAAACCAAGCAATCAGCCAAGTATTGGAGAAAACAATATCACATCACAAAGTACCATTTTTATCACAGCACGTTTTTGCAACACACAATAATTTTTTCTTTGGTCAGTCACATTTTCCTTGTTCAATATGTCTTATCATTTTAAGTTGTTGCCTTGAAAAAACGAGGTGGGCATTGGTGAATCTCGAAAAAATTCTGTCTAAGACAGTCAACTAAGAATGCACTTGAAATATTTTCGCATGCTTAGGCTGGAGTTCTTGTTTACTTGAAAACCTCACTGAATAAATTGGATGTCTGTTTCAACAAATGGCCACAACACATTTATTACAGATCTGATATAAGTGTGCCATGTCCCATTTGAACATATGTGGAAATGATGTCAGTATCTCAATGCTGACATCACTATCTTAGCACTCCCTGGGAGCATTTGAGACCACAGCTCAAGTATTGATTGCAACTGCTAATAACAATATAGGCTTACCAGCTAAGTTTGAATAACAATGGATTGATCTGTTCTGGTATATGTAATAATTATTGTGCATGATGGTTTATTCAGTTGGAGCATGTTAGCAGGGAATTAGAAACTTATGGGGTATTAATTTTTGACAACACTTCCAAGAGAGGGTAAAAACTTTTAACATAGAAAAAAATGTCATAAAAAACACATAAACTCACTATATCTAGACATGTTTATGTGTATAAGTCCGCGAAATGAAGGGAATCTGTACTCGTGACCTTGTGTAACAGTATATACGTGTGTACTGCTTTGTATTTCAAGGGTGGGGGGTACTAAAAATACACATGAAACCTAAGGATGGGGTACTAAAAATCCGTATGAAATTTAAGGGGGGTATCAATTTATGACGGGAAGTTCCAGCAAAACTCCCACCCCCCCAGTCATAAATTGTGAACTGTCCCTAACAACATAAATTTCTTTGTGACAATGAACTGTTTGTTTGTTTGTTTGTGTTTTACGCCTCTGCAGCACCTTGGTGGGCTATATCGAGGCAGGCGACCGCCGTATGATGATGATATGAGAAGACTGTGAGTCTGGCACATACCCTATTAATTCAGGGATGCCCATGGTCTTTCAGTTGCCCCAGCATAGAACACTGGAAACAACCCGCCTACATTTAATGTCCCATGGGCTCGGACCAAAGTGAGTTCCCGGGGATGAGATTTGAACCCACGCCTTGTGACGATGAACTTGTATAACACAATATATCAAAAATCAAATGTGCATCAACACGGGTTAAATCCATTGCAAAACTGCAGCAGATGATCTAATCTACCAACTACCGAAATGCAAACTATTACAGATACCAGATACTGCAGATCGGCAAATGGAATGTATAATCAAACTGTGTCCTGCCTATATGGATGCAGTGGACCACTTCCTGCTTGATGGACAAGCTGGAGTCAGAAGTCAGACACTATCACAGCAGCGAGCAACCCCTAACTGTCAGCCATCTGATCCCAGCTTTGTGCTGAACCATGCAATGGATCCAGAGTACTGATAATCGCAACTGTGCTTCCTGTCACAGATGTATACTACCCGCCATGCCTCGGCGGTCCAACATCGGCCCGAAGCTGGTCCACCGCTGCTGACAACGGACTGACACTGGGCCGACGTTTGACCGCCGAGGCATGCTGACAGGGGAGGACCTTTTTTCTCTATATATGTGAAAATGAATATAACGAATTGAATGGCATGGCAGAGACAACCAATGGTTTCTGGATGCACACATATAAATTTTCTATGGAAGACATCCTTATGGGAAGGAAGATAATTCCCAAATACATTTGCTAGATAGGCCTAATGGTTAGCCAACTGCCTTATAACGTGTCACAGGTACCCACAAATGCAAGACCAGCAATTCTGTAGTTTTACCTTTGGATGTTCAAGATAGCAATTAAGCTTGATGAGACCTGCACTAATTTTTGTAAACAGTCTATTTTTTTAGTTAAAGCATAAATTGGTAGATGAGGCTTAAATGCTGCTGTATTGCTTTAGTACTGCGTTTAATGTGTCTAGATTAGCTTCAGTGCAAGAAACCCACAAGAGAGTCACTTAGTAGTCTGTCTGAAAGGAAAGTAGGCTCAAACAAAGAACAATTAGTTATCTCTATCCTCAGTTGAATTTAAACTTTGAAATAAAGCAAGCAATATTTCAAAAAATAATCCTTCTCAAAATCTTATGAAGTCAGGGGTGTATTATAAATAAGTCAGCTTGGTTAAAATAATACTGTATTGAGGAAATACATGCTGCTTGAAAAGCAATTAGTCATGTAGTATTACAAACTTATTTCAATCTTGTTTGATGCATCTTATTAATGAACAACGAACTTTGATATTTTTGGTCTGTATTGAATACGTGTGAGATTTTATTGACGCTCACACTCTTCTTAGATTGTGGTACGAGCACAATTGCTCAACAACAGACAAACCATGAAAGTACTAGACATCTATGAAACAATAGTTTGCGTTTGACATAATGCAAACTGCATGTTATATGTTACAACAGAATTATACCCTGCTTGTGGCAATTTGCTTTCCTGGTCCAGCTATGGTAATGTATATGTATAAATGACCACCAAATTCTGACATATCGAGTGACTGAGCCTTGCCAATAGGTCTAGGCATGCTAATCTATTGACAGGGCTCAATCCAGGAAGCCATTTTCTGCCTGACTGACATCCCACTAGCTTCAGCTGCATCTGACAATATTGTAGCAGTCAGATGCTCTGGCTCGTTAAGGTCAAACAAGTGTTCTATACATGATACAGACGCTGCCTTTTACCAAATTCCTTTAATCATTGGACAACACAATTGTCTCATAGGGGCATTTACATCGGGCATATGCCAAATATCAAGAAGGGTAACCCATTCAAGCAAAATAAAATATTTACGTATGGTGACTATGCCTTACCACAAGGAAGTGCAGGGACAAATATAATTTTTCCTATGATTTCAGAAGAAACACAACACAAAACTTTTCTGATGCTCATTGGGTTTTAAATCATGACATCCATAGCGCTGTGCGCAAACACTGGCTTGATTGGGTTTCAAAGATTCTTTCATTTTCATTCTTTAAGAAATGAAAACTCTAAAAAACTGATTGATGACATCTGTCATTTGAAATAACTCTGATTTGTAATGTTTCACTTCATCTCACAATAGAAGGAATGATAAAATTGAGGCCAGTTTTTGTTGTTTTGTAAGTTTGATTACTTTTTCAGCAAAGGATAAATTCAATGTCAAGAAGGCAGAATTACTTTCCAAATACAGTACAAATTTCGAAATGTGGCTCAACTTAGCTGTCTATAACTATTCATTACTAGTCTTATCCATATCTACCCATAGCTATCCACTTCAAGTCTTTTGTATACACTGGAATCTCTTTACCCCTTGTTTAAACAATAGTAATTGTGGATAGCTATGGCTAGCTATGGATAAGTGTAGCTCAGTTTAGCTTGGAATGGCTATGGATAGATAGCTAAGGCTAGATTTTAAATGACGAGCCACTTTTAGAAATGTGTACTGTACTTGCAGGCATCAATTGATGTCAAATTTTTCACTGTCTACTTCACTTTTCAATATCAAAAAGGAAGTATTACGTTCAAAGATGTAACAATTGCATTTATCAGATTCTTCACTGTTTACTTTTTCATACCTCAAATAATGAAGACTAAAATGAAAAAAGAAAGCGATTGAACAATTGGACTGTCAAATACTGTAACCATTCAGTAGCAAATGCCAAATTGGAATGAGTCAAAGTTCAAAGTCTGAAAAACATTGAAAGGCAGTTTGATGGATGATAAGACAAAGTGAGCTTCCAGGATTTCAGAGAAATGCCGTTGCAATGTTGGTGGCGTAATTGCAGTCATGATAGTGGTTCGTGCTGTGTTCAATGACTATGTCAATGAAAGAGACTGGGAACAGACTTGCAGGCACATTGCCTATTCCTCCTGAATTGACCAGAACAGATGATATCCCAGCTGCCGTTGCTTGGCAGAACAGTTATACAGTGTTTGAAGCACGGAGCCACGCTTCCTTTCATTGTGTACAATAATACAAACTCTGAAAAGAAAGCCAAGGATATGTAATTATGAAGGTGGTAAATTGCATGCGAACTGGATAATGACCAACTCATGCATATGTAAAAACAAAAATAGATTTAACCTCTCCAAATGCTGCACCATATATTGGGATGATTTAAGGAAATCTTAAGCAAGAGCTTGTTTTACGAAGTATTTATTTGTGTGTCTCAATTATATACCTCGGTATTGCAATGGAGTGATAGAAAAAATTATCTATAAGATATCTGATATTCAAAAATGAAACAATTGTTTGCCCTCCTTCAATTACATATTGTACTCTTTCTCGAAAGTGCATACTGTACAATGTGCATACTGCGCTCTTTCACAGAAGTACAAGACGGCAGATCCATGGTTTATACATCATTATACTCGTACCTACATCAGCTGGTGTAAAGTGTCCATTTTGTTTTGAGTTAAACCATAAATTGGAAGCTTAGCCTTCTCAATGGTGTTATGGAAGTCTCCTTGTGATAAGACCGTGCTCAAACACCACTCAATCACTTTAGCACTGTTTTAATGCAAAGTGTCTATATTAGCCTCAGTACAAGAACACTGTGGGAGACCAATAGTAAAGCCTATGAAGAAATTGTAGAAGAATTATGCCCTTGTGAAAATACATTGTATGCAATGTCATGATGACCAAATTTTAGTTCATATAATATCCTAACGTGATTTCTGTTTTGCAATAAGTCAAACTGTTTCGAGCAAATACAGTGCAACCCAAAATACAGTATGACTACCCCAGCAGGAAGGAATAATCAGCCACTACATTACCCTTTCACACCTTTTGACTCCCACCAAATCACTTTCTTCCTTTGATTATTGTAAACAACATTTTAAAATTGCATTAAATCAATACCAATTCAAACTCCATCAACCCTGTTGTGTTTGACTTCTTTGATATTGTGCCCCTTTGATAACACTGGTCTACAAATTTTTGGAGTCGGTCTGCTTCAGGGATAAAAGTGGCTAAATCTCATTTATATTGATAAGATGAACTGAAAATCAGTTGAAAATTGTTCTGGTTAGCTAATGCATTGAAGATATACAATGACATTGTTATACATCAAAATCGCATCTATTTATTCAGTAGATTTAGGCATTTTTGCTTCAAAATAATATTTACGTTATGAAAAAATTTAAGTTGCAATTATTTATCTGTCAAGAACTGTTAAGAAATAATACCTTAAGACATCAGGTGATTGAAAATCATTAAAAAAAAAAGCTAAAGTATCACTTAAACCCATAAATATCCCCTCATTTTGTATCTGAACGACACTTTTGGCCTGTCTATTATATTCAGCAGCTGGGCCATCTCTGACACATCCCAACATCAGTCATTAAGCATGGATGGGTTCCAATTTCCCTGATATCTTTTCTCTACAATTCTTGGAATTGTGTAATCTGTTCTTCACTTCCTTCTCCACAGTTCAAAGGAAAGAAATCTAGATGGGAACGCAAAAATGGTATCTTGAGCTCTGTCAGAGTTCAGGAGGTGTTTATTACTAGCTGCTTTTAATTATCTACCTTGCAGTTTCCAAACAACTGGTGCTACTGACTAAAAGCTTTGCACACCTGCATACCCCTTCAACATGATGTTGATTGCTCAGGGCCAACTGAATCTTGGTTATTATCATGATCATCAGCTGTGTCCAAAGTGTACACGATTCTAAAGGGACAGGAATTCATCTCCATGTAGTACAGGGCACAGAGCTGATATAATAAGTACTTGGATGATAATCCACTGTCAATTTCTTTGCTGTTACTATTCCATATTGCAACTGGGGGAATCATACAAAAGTAACAGTAACTGTTGCTACTGTGATATGTTGGTTCTCGCCAAACCATTGGGATTTCAAAGGGCATAGGTTTTCTTTTATTGTTGAGCCACTGCTGAAGGTTAGTTGCACTTGTCTCACAACAATAGTGTGAAACTAAAATTTGGTCCTGACCTCCAGCTTTGCAACCAAAGTAATTATATTATGCCTTTCTGACCACCGTAGTTGAATGTTGCACTTTCGTGAACCGAACGTCATTTCGAACAAATGTAACAGAAGTTATCTGGGCTGTTCATACAAATTCCAGGCATATTTTTTTATCTTAAATAGAGAAAGTGATGCAGTTGAGTTGAGATGTCTGACAAATGTGATCTTAGAAGCCTTTACATGCAGCTTGTGATGCAATAGCAAATTTATGCTCCCGTTCATGGAATTTCTCTACATGCATACATTTTGTGCACCCCCAAGAGTGAAATTCCAAAAAATAAAAAATAATTCTGTGTCAAAACTCAAAGAAATATTAAAGATATATGTATTGGAATGTGCAGACAGGCTTTAGGATGGAAATGGTTGCTTGTGGATGAACTATGCTTTCTGATATACTGACGTTTTTGCCTTATTTTGCATAAATTTCATAATTTGGCACTATACTGTATCTTGGAAACTAGAGCCAATCTGCACTTCTGACTTACCATTTCTTTATTAGTGACCTAGTACAAGAAAAGTTTCACTACTTTTGTTCCGGAAGCATTTTGCTTGTAGACCAGTGTAATTGCTATTACATTTCCAGCTGTCTTAATAGACTTCTTAATATGGGATAAGGTAGTGGTAAGGAATCAAAGGCAGTTGTAAGGCGATTTGGGGTGGAGAGGAGAAAGAATGTGAAAACTCAATTCCTAACCAAAACATAGCTGACCTGTTTTAGTTTAAGACTAACTTAAGTTATTCAACTCTATTAAAAATACTGTTTTATGTCTCAGGGTATCAACAACTGAGTGATTTCAGTCAGGCATTATTGCTGGATAACTTTCTGGGTATGTAGCAAATGTCCATATTAGAAAATGTCAGAGGAAAAACACCCATTTATGACAATCTCCTTCCTATGCATGTACTTTGGTTATGGTGATGAGCTATTGAATGTAACATTCTGATATTCTGAATGACTGAGTCCTGTCTATGGGCCTTGGTCTCAGACCTATTGTCAGGGCTTGATCTGGGAAGCCATTTTCTGTTTGACTGGCAGTCATGAATTGCAAGCCTCAGCTGCAGCTGGCAATATCGTAGCAGTCGGATGATCTGGACCATCTATGGTCAATCTTGGGTAATATGGCTGATACCAGAGCACATCCTCACCAAATACTATAAACTGGTGTTTCATGTATTTGTCAATCAGTTAGGATTGTAGAAGACAAATCTGTCTCAGCACAAACATTTCAAATGACCATAATGGTGATGTAATGCATGTTTCACAAAGTTATAGCAGGCCTACATGAATCTAAATAAAATAACCTTTGGTGAATCACATATTTATGTTAAGCGCAAGAAAATGCAGAGCAGTAGTGATTAAACATATCCATTCAAGAGCACCGGCAAATATTGGTAGCCTATAGCATAGTACATGCAGAAACATAGAAAATTAAAATTGGTCATAACTGAAAAACTCTGATGAATCATACTTTTGACGGGTTTAATTTATTTTACCCAAACATTCATTATTGTTGATCAGAAAGCCCATCATAAAATTTCGAGGAAATATCAATGGCTGATGTTCGTTGAGTTTTCAAAATCATGGCATTCTGAGAAGAACTGGGGCTTCATTGTTTTTGAATGATTATCCTTTGATTTTCAAATCTTTTCAGAAAAGTGATTGATGGCACCATTTTAATGAGTCATTGCTTTTATCAATCAAAAGACTGATAATTGAGGCCATTCTGCTTTGAATTTCTCAAGTCAACTAAAAGGGTATAAGACGTAATACATCAATTTCTACCTCTATTTTCAATTCTTCACTTGTTGTTTGATCTGTACGCAAAACGATTCACTGCCAGATAGAATGAATTACAGCTCAGTGTCTGAATTTAAGGGATGTCTTCTCTGCTCTAAGTTCGCTCAGATGCTGTTGCATTCTTTAGTAGATAATTGATGATATAAGAATATAATACTACACAGCAGAGCAGGCTCATGATTACTACAATCTCAAAAGTAGCATATGCTATGTTCAGCAGACACTATCAAGTTTGAATAAAATTGGAAGGAAGAATGAAAATACAAATGGAGCTTCCGGGATTTCAGGGAAACACCATCTCAATGTTGGTGGTGTAATCACAGGTCGTGCTGTGTTCAATGACTATGTAAATGAAAGAGATTGCTAACAGGCTTGCAGGCACACAGCCTATTCCCCTGCATTGACCAGAAGAGAAGATATCCAAGTTGCTGCAGGTTGGCAGAATAGCGAGCAACAGCTCCATGAAGTACAGTGTGAAGAAAAAAACACATTATTATGCTTTCAACTATTTGTATTTTTCATCATTTTTCATAGAAAATATATGGTATGTCCAGCACATAAATTATTTTCAAGTTTAGCCTTATAGAGTAGGAGTCAGGCGTCCACAGTCCAGACAATATATATGTATGTATATATTCTTTATTATAGTGACATAGCACTCAAAACACAATTACAGGTACATCAAGAGTATACAAATGCGTGCCCAACCGATACGGGTTTATCAGTCACTTTTTTTAAAGAAACAGGCAGAAAAGTTTACAGCTTGTAATAATCACTACAGGTTATAGAGTTCACTTTGCCTCAGGTTCCAAGCACATTTAGGAAATCAAAGTAAATTTACAAGACTTATTTCAAAGGTGGTCTTCTATCATTCTTTGCTTGACTGTAGCAGAATTAAAAAGTAAACATGTAACAAAACTCGAAAACAGGTTTTATACACAAATCTTCTTTTTTTTCAGGCCTGCTCTGCTGAAAGTCTTTGTCTGTGTGGGTTCAGCGGATCTTCACGAGCAAAATCCCTGCTGGATGCCATTCGGTAGAGACGTTATAAAGTGGCAGCCCTTTGTATCAGTACATGTCTGTGCTGGGTGGGGCAAAGTAAAAGATCCTTCACATGGGCGAATTGTGAAAAATGACATTTTTGCAGACTCTCACTCCCGCTCTCCGGTCTCATCAATCAACTCTCGTGAGTGTCAAAAACTGGGCTTAGAGTGCTGCACTTACAATATTTACTTATCAGATTCTATCTAATTACAACAACATCAGAAGCAAAATTCTCCTGGTTCACCATTTAAATATGTGTATGGCAGAATATTTGTCTTCTTTAAATACATTTATTAGCCTTTAATAGTCACATTGAGTAACTTTCTCTTTATATTTGCATCGGTTGACAGATCTTCAGCAACAGATATTTAATGAGCGGAGACAGATATAATAAGTTACTATAATGATCAAGATCTGTATGTACTGCAAAAGATGTTGCCAAAACAGGGATCATATTGCAATAAATTGTGCAAGAGTTATTTGGATGAGAAGGTCTAACAAAATATCCTCCCACTATTTCCCCCATTATCTGATAAACAGGAAAGTGATCTTCAATCAGAAGTGACTCGGCTCAGGTGAATAAGAAAGCGTTTTCACACAATGAGTATCTTGATACGAAGCAACCGCAAAGGAGTGGGATGGGAGAAACGTTATATAATGAGGTTTGGGACACAGTTTCACAATGCCAATCTTGCACATCTGGATAATGAGCTGGTAGCTATTCATAGTCGTAACAGCACTCCCTTTCAAGCCTTGGTCTGACAGGCAGATCGCACAGAATATCTATGGCGGCCACGCTTTGGTCATTCATCATTGAGAGATTCTATTCTTCTTGCCAACGTCTAGAAAGAACTGGTCAGAATATTGAGTGAAAGGTGTTCTGATTGCTGCAAGATATAGTTCCTAACACTTGATAATATCAAAATGAATATTGCAAGTCTGCAGCATGCAGTGCTTCAAATCATAAGCTGCGTGTATGCTTGGGGCTTTACGTTCTTTACTCTGCACATGGTAGGCTAATTTGGGCAGAAGAGATCACAGCACCGAGGAGAAGAACATAGGCCCATGTGACCAGACAAGAGCTGGATTCGAACCCTAGACCCAGCATATTATTTTACACAGACTAGAATTTAAGTGTGTTCTGATTCTGGTACGACATAATTCATATCACTGAATATAAATATTGCATGCGAATATATTATTGAGAGAACCTAAGTTCAATGAACAAGTCAAACTATGTGCTTTGAATGCGACTTTAGTAATTAAAATGGTCTGATGCTTTCAAATAACAGATGGAATGGAGGTGTAGAAAGTCACACAATTCTCTTAAGAATGGATTGCATGAATTTATAAACAAGAGTATTGATCTGAAACTAAATGATCGATGCTTGATATAAGTTTCCCCCAACTTTAATGAGGCGAATTTTGAGGCTGGACTATAAAAAAAACTTCCGCGGTTGCCGCAGCAACGAGCTATTCTCATCTGCGAGTTAGGAGAATAATAAGCAATTTGTTATAGCAGACAACACAGGGGATCAGTAGCCATGTAAACAGTTGTCAGTCACTCAGCCATTTGGTGCAATGAATGGTTTCCTAAACGGGATGCTGTTCAGCAAGGGCTCTCCATCATGTCCTAACAATGTCATTCTTCATTCCTGACGTCGAGCCCTTACAAGAGTGTCCGCTGACCTGGAATCTTGTTATCAATGACCATGGGAGCCATCGGATGATCTTGCTGAGCCAGTGAGCACACACATTAAGGGAACACGTCTTGTGTTAGGGCTCACACTCTCGTTCATGTCGCTTGCTTTCATCTGTCTGTGTTTGGTGGTTGACTGGCTTTCCAGGCCATTGCCAGGGATGAGGCAGTTGTTTGGCATTAAAGTTTAATAGATGAAGGAAGTTGGAAGGAAGACCAAGTAGGTCAATTGGATGGTCTCAAATGATGAAAAACTTCTCACGAATGTTCTTTGGCTTCTAATTAGTCTGAGGTCTGATAGGAATAGCACAGGTCAAGAACCTCAAGGAAAGAGAAGCATGAAAACATTGCACCTACCGCCCAGGTCAAAAGCTTGAATGAAAAAGAAACATGATGCAAAGAACATGGCACCTCATGCAAGCGAGAGTAATTTGGCAGCATGGCATTGAAAGTTTGTTAAATGGGAGTTGGAATTTGGTAGATGCAGGCCTAGGAAGTTGGTGATCACAGGTTGTCATGCCCGGATGATCGGCCCACCCACATTACGTCTGCTAATGCTTCGTCTTCCCCTTGAGTGGAGTCCCCATGCGCCACATCGACTGTGTTTATTCATCCATCCTGGGAGCAGATACTATGGCAAGCCAGTCACTAATGCACAAGCAAGGCAAAGGCCAGGTCCATGACGCCTCCTTTTTGAGCTCCGTTGCTATCATCCCCAGTCTTACAATCTGTCTTTAACAGCACACGAGAAGCAGCTGCTGTTTTTCGTTTACTCCCCAAGCACCATGGTGGAGACGTCGGCTTGCCTCTAGATCCTATTTAGTCCTTGCGGAGACATTCAATCATGCCTCAGCCACCTTCCTCCCTGTCTTTTCTTTTTTGCTTTCACCACATTTATGAGCACCTAAGAAATCAATCCCATTTGCACAGCAAGACTCTAATGAAACAGCAAGCAAGTAAGTGAAACAGTAAGTGAGACAGCACGCAAAACAGAAATATAAACTCAAAACAGAAACAGCATGCAAAACAGACGGCGATTGGGAAAACGCTTGGCTTCGTGTTGCTGTGGTTTGCGGCTGCAACCCAAATCAGCAGCTTGGCAAGGGAGGAGGTAATTACTGTCTAGTCCAGACAGACTTTGAAACTCTTCCAAGAATGGCCCCAGTGCATTTGGATATTGATTCTCCAAAGCTCAAGATTCCCTTTCCGCCTCAAACTTTTCTCACTTGATCCCAAAAAGCCTGGCGCCCCACCATTTCAGAGTTTGCCGGAATGACTAGTCATCCAGGCTAAATGTCATGATGGCAACCAATGACTGTGTGAAAGTGAAAGGCCAACGGTCCAATTCAGAGTACACGAAGCTTTTTGACAGAAACCTGATAGATAACTGCAGGCATTAGTTTGAAACAAACTACTCCCATCTGTCATATTTTTCTCCCTTTTCAACAAGCTTTACAAACTTAGTAGAACCATGACCATGAATAAACATAGGGAATTTTCCATTCTTGTAATACCATGCTTTTCTCTAATGAAAGAACTTAATAATATTATGTGGTTTGCATGCATAAAGATCAAGAAACACCAGCACAATTTATGGGTGGCTTCTGAAAAGTATTTCTCAAACCTCATGAAAACATAAATAATTGCTACATTATTGGCCCACACACTGTCATGTTAGTGTAATAACATACTGGGTTTGATTTTATGTTGTGAGCTTGAGTTGAAATTTCTTGCAGCCAAGTGCAAGGGCCTGGTTAATGGATAATTGATTATCAAATTCATTCTTAGTATATATATATGTCATCATACATTTTTGACACGCATCAAACATGCATGCTCCTGACAATAACTCAAAGAGAAAGACCAGCCATGTTGTGACGTATACTCTGTGTACACACTTGCTTTATGCATAAATTTACACTAAAAAAAGGATTGTGTTTTGGTTAGGCCTATTTGTGTCTTGCAACTGCATACATAGAAATGGGTGTAACAAGGCACCAACAAGGGTGTAGGACGAGCAGATTGGGGCAATGCCCAGGGGCAATGCGCAGATTCATGTGCATGTAGCTGGGAATTATCAGTGTGCAAATGGTGTCTTTCTTCACTACAGATGTCACAAACCATAGATCTGCTGCCTAACTTAGGTCACTCGCATTGCCTGTGAGCCAGAGAGAAAACAACAACATGGCTGCAACACATAGATCTGCACAACTGGGAGCACAACAACACAACTCCAAGGAGTGAATTGAAAACAAATATCAACAAGATTAAAAAGACCACAACAAAACAGTCAGTAGATCTTTCAACATTCCTCATTTGAAAGGACAAATGCTTAGAATGCAAGGTATTGCACCAAAAGAAGTCGCTTCAGCAAAAATATGGATGGGAACTGATGTTTTTGTAACACACAATGATTTATGCTTTGGTCAGAAGCATTTTCCTTGTTCAATGTGTCATATCATTTCATGTTGTTGACTTGAAAACATGAGGCGGGTATCAGTGAAACTTGGAAACAAAACTTTCCGTCTCAGACAATCAAATAAGAATGCTCGTGAAGCATTTTTGCATGCTTACGCTGGAGTTTTGTGCTTGAAACCTTCACTGAATCAATTGGATGTCTGCAATTTCAATGAAACTATTTCAAACTGCCGCAACACATTGAATATCAATAATAAGCTTAATGCTCTGTGCACTTGCAATGTAGGTCTAATATGTTTCATATAATGGTATTGGGATCAATCAGGGAAAGAGTGGCACGGCACACTTGTGACATAGCACTCAGATGAGTAGTCTTTCTATTTCGGGCATCATGCATCAAGAATGCTTCTTGTAGGCAGAAAGCACTGTAGACCAGGTTGTGAGGATATACAAAGCTAAATAGTTAGAATTGCCAGCCATGATGGACTTTAACTGCATATATGTAATAAAATTATTTATTGCTTATGTTTAATTTTGAAGTTGATGATCATGACAAACATTTTGGCCAGACAAAAGTACTAAATGACATTGCTTACCACAATGTGATATCTCCCAGTCATTAAATACATCATGCTCTGTACAAACCAATTAATTTTCTGAAGTTCCACATTCTCGGTAAAACGGAAACCCTTCCAGTGGCTTCCACTCATTTTGGTTCTCACCCTAGCAGATATTATTTACAATTACAATGTGCATTGTTCTGTCAGAGATTGCTACATTTGTCACTCCACTGACAACCTGTTGTAATCTCTATTTTTGTGTTGTTTTTTTTGTACTCAGTGTATAGGCATCCTTCATGAATCATCTTGACCACATCACTCAAATTTCATTCTCTCGATTTCTCAAAAATATTACATACTATTTAATGAAATGCTATTGAATTAGAGCACCGTGTTTGTCAGGACCTGCAGGGCATTAACATGAACATTAAAAACGGGGGGCACCTCAGTAGCGACAGAAGTCTGTCTTGGAGGTGTCTCCCCTTTACATACATATTATTAATGTTAAATAATTGTAAAAGCTGTAAGTGTTTATTTTTGGTTATGTAAAGGAATAAACAAGGTCTGAGTCTGAGTCTGAGTCTAGCCCTTGCATGCCCTGACTATAAAGCTCATACTTTCATTCTTATCATTGCTGTCAGTCAAGGGTGCCGGAACAGGGGGGGCAGGGGGGGCAATTGCCCCTCCTGCTCTTGGCCAGGAGGGGCAGGGGGGCAAGGGTGCCGTTTTGATCTCAAAGAAAAAACGTTATAAGGCCTTAATTTACGGTGAATTTATGCAAAAATGTATAGGTAAAAATTCAAAATTAGTATTGCCGTGCATTAAATTTTTGTCGCGCGAATTAGATTTGCCCTTTCTCGACCGACTGCCCCTGCCGCCCTCGTTTCCTTCCGGCACCCTTGCTGTCAGTGTTTCAATAGCCAAACATGAATGTGCATTGTAATCAATGTTCTTTATCAATCCAAAGTGACAAACGCTCAACAGATCATCCATGCGCATCATATAAAGTCAAAGAAAAAGATATGCGATATTTTGATGTCTACAGGGAGATCACTTACAAAATTGTTGTTGTTTTTTGTAAATTCAATTTTATTTCTTGCCCCAACATTTGTATACATGTTTGTAACATAAAACTGTAACAAGACACTAGGAAGAGTGTAGAATGAGCATATTGGGGGCAGTGCTCAGAGCAATGTGCTAATTCATGTAGCTGGGCCATATCTGTCTGCCAGTGGTGTCCCTCTTCACTGCAGATGTCACAAACCATCTGCTGCCTAACTGTCTGTAAACCAGAGAGAAAACAACAACATGGCTGCAAAACATAGAACCGCACAACTGTTAGCACAAAAACACAACCCCAAGGACTGACTTGAAAGTAGGAATCCGACAAGACTAAAAAGACCACTACAAAGACTCTCTTGCTCATTCAAAAGTCCTCAAATGAAAAGACCTTTATTGATCTGCATTGATGTAAGGGGACAAATGCTTAGAATGCAAGGTATTACACCAAAAAAGGTCTCTTTAACACAAAATTTGGAAGGGAATTGATAGCAATGATAAGGTTTCCTATACTAAAGCCACAGGCCCTATAGGCCAACACTCTAAGGATTGAATGATGGCCACTGACGGGTATTAAATTTCTTTGATGCAACCATGTGAAAATTGCCAGAAAGGTCAAAGCATTGCATTGGTCATCTCTACAACAAAAAACTTTTCCCTACTGATTGCACTGAAAGTCTATCATAGTCTCAGCTCGGTGTTGTGATCACATAGAAACATAAATTCTGTTTTAAAAATGTAGAAATTAGTTAAATTCACTATCTGACTCAGTCTTCCTTGAGATAGACAATATCATGTAAACATTCAATACAATTGGTGAATCTTGAGCCACATAAGTATTATGCGACTAACTTCTAAATTATTGTTGCCTGCAATCTGTCACCATCAGCACATTAATTAGAGCAAGGAACTTTAACAAATAACCTATCAGACAATGATCAAGGAGGTGGAGGTCCAGCAGATATCACAAAGTAAATAATAATAATAATAACTAGACATCAATATTACTGGTGAACCAGTAATGAGCATTCACCATAAGAAAGGATTAACTTGATTGTCAACTTTACTTTAATTCTTCATATTGACATTTATATTGACACTTAAATTGACTTCATTTTGACATTCATATTGACATTCCTATTGACATTATTCATATTGACATTTATATCAATATTCATATTGACATTCACCTGATATCAATTGACAGTGATAACACTGATAGTGACACTGATGACACTGATATCTACACTAATATTGACATTCATTTTGACATTCATTCATTTTGACATTGATGTTGATATTCATGTTGACATTCATATATATTGACATTCATATTGACATTCATATTGACATTCATATTATTGACATTCATATTGACATTCATATTGACATTCATAATGACATTCATATTGAGTTCATATTGACCTTGATTTATTCTGTAATTCATTCTATTCTGCACTTATCTCATTTCTTCATTTTTCCTGTCTTTGACTGGTGATGACCTTGACAAGTGATGAACTTCTTCACAAGGTCAAATATATTTTAGATCATTCAAGTTACTCTTGATTGGAAATGACAGACCACAATTGAACAACCTTGCTTGAAAAAGTTGTGAAATGTACCTATTGGGGCTTTTCATTCACTTTCTGTGACCTTGACCTTGATGTCAAGGTCATGGATGTTTAATGAAAATATTCCTCTACCACAGGGCTATATATGTTCCAAGTTTCATTGAGTTGTCTTCATTCAAAACAAAGTTAAAAAATATTTTCACTTTTGGGCAAAATATTCTAATTTTGAAAGTCGAATATCTCAGTAACCCCTTGCATGATTTTCACCACACTTCTCGCTGCACTGGCCCATGCTATAGAGCACCTTTTGCTATAATTTCATGAAAGTGCTGCTTGTAGTTTTCTCAAAACCGTGCGCAAACTGGTTTTCATTAAAAGCGGTTAGGGCAATTACCCCTTTTCGAAAATGATCAATTTTATGGCTGATATTTGTTCAATAGGGGTCTACTAACTTAACACTGAAGACCAGGTGTCTCTATCTTTATTAGTTCAGGAGATAGACCTCCAAAGACAGTGACTTTGAGGTGACCTGTGACCTTGAAAAATAGGTCAAGGTCAAAAATATTTTGCAAATCATGTTTTCTCATCTAGGACTACCTATACACTTAATTTCATGTTGAAATTCCAAAAAAAAGTGGCAGAAAAATAATAATAATACGACCAAAATCAATACCATTCACCATAGTGATGGTGAATGCTAATAATAATAATAGTTATTTATATAGCGCCTCTTCCAGTAAACTGCTCAGAAGCGCTAAAATAGGCTTGGCAAGAATAATTCACCTTGTTCAGTGAATCAAATTATGTCATGTTGTTGACTGGGAAAAGCAAGCCACACGTCATTGAAACTCGACAACAAGAAGTTGTGTCTCAGATAATCAAATAACAATGTACTTGAAGGTATTTCCTCATGCTTAGACATAAAAACACTTGACTGAATCAATTGGATGTCTGCTGTTTCAATGAAACTACTTCACCAAGAACACCACCACAGTTTGTTCAATGTTTATGTCCCGATTAAACACGACATGTAGGCCAAACACAACCAGAAGGAAAACATCGATGAATTGAATTTGAACTATATCCTGTTATTTTACTAATACAATTTTGTAGCACGTGAATAAAAAACAAACCCACATGTGTTCACCGATTTATGTTAGATGGAACCTAAGATGCAAAAAGAACATTTTTTTCAAACCCGATCTTTTCACACAGTATATCTGGAGCAAACTTTATTCAACTACAGCACCACTTAAATCATATGTTTATTCTGGCTGTTTACAGATAAACAAAGGTCAATGTGGATGAAGTGCATGCTTGTGCATGTGGGGAAATCAGGGCTTGAGAATCCATCAGGGAAAGAATGGCATGGATGCCCTTGTGACGTGACACTGCAACTTTTCAGTGAAGTGGCCTTTCCGCCTTGGGCATCATGTTTCCTCACATTATTGGACGGCCTGCTTCTACAGCCAAACAGCACTGTAAACCAGCAAGTGAAGACAGAGAAGACTGAAAAGAACAAACATGTTATAATCACTGAAGACGTTGCTTTAACATCAAATTGCGGACAATTCTGAATGACTAGTATATACGTTTTAAGACAAAATAAATATTTTGGTAACTTTTACTCCTTTTGTGTTTAAGGTATAAATGTGTGTGCTTGCCATTTTCCTCCTGAATAAACTGATGACTCTCAAGGATAATATTGCTAGTTTTTCAGCCCATATTCAAAATAGAAATTCATTTTGCTATTACTACACAAATTTGTGTTTTAATATGTACTGGGCATATACAATTATTCTTTCTATAAACAAAAAAACATGTATGCAAAATATAGAAGAAATAACCTGCCATGTTATGATGCTTACTTTGTGTAAACCTAATTTTTTGATGCAATGGTCTTCTGGTTATGGATTTCTTGTTTTGGCTTGTTTGTTTGATTGATTCGTTTATTTGTTTTTACCACCCATACCACATGTATATGCAACATACACTTTCACATATTATTCACAAATTCCATCAGTAAAGTAAAATCAATACTACAATTCAAGTGTATGGTAAGGAGGTGTGCCACTAGTTAGATATAACTGGTCAGGCCTATCTGTGTCTTGCTACTGCATATGTAAACTTGTGTGTAACGAGTAACCATCAAGAGCTATCAAGAGTGTAGGAGAAGCATGATTGAGAGCAGTGCCAAGGGCAACATGCTAATTCATGTGGCTTGGTCATATCAGTCTGCCAGTGGTGTCTTTCTACACTGCAGATGTCACAAACCATCTGCTTCCTAAAATAGGTCATTCACACTACCTGTAAACCAGAGAGTAAAGAACACTATGGCTGCAAAACACAGAGCTGCCCAATTGCGAGCAGGACTGACTTGAAAGCAGGAATCCAACAAGATTAAAAAGACCACAACAAAAGTCCCCTGCTCATTCAAAAGTCCTCAAGTGAAAAGACCTTTATTGATCTACATTGATGTAGGAGGACCAATGCTTAGAATGCCAGGTATTACACCAAAAATGGTATCTTTAACACAAAATTTGGGAGGGGCCTGATGGCAACGATAAGGTTTCGTTAGGCCCCAAGACCTATAGGACAACACTCTAAGGATTGAATGATGGCCACTGACCGGTATTAAATTTCTTTGATGCAAATCATGTGGAGATTTCCGGAAAAGGTCGAAGCATGCATTGGTCATCTCTACAACACATAATATATAAAACTTCAATACAATTGGTGTATCTTGACATACATTAGTATTGTTACTTGTGATCTGTCACCATCAGCATCTTATTTAGAGAAAAGAACTTAACAATCTTTCAGAGAATGATCATGGAGGTGGAGGTCCAGCAGGTATAAACACAAACTAGGCTTGGCAAGAATAATTCATTTTGTTCAGTGCATCATATCATGTCATGTCGTCGACCAGGAAAAGCAAGCTGGGCACCAGTGAAACTCAGTAACAAGAAGTTGCGTCTCAGATAATCAAATAAGATTGTACTTGTAGGCTATTCCTCAGACTTATGTATTTTTTTGGCATGACAAAAACAAACTTGACTTAATCAATTGGATGTCTGCTGTTTCAATTAAACTACCTCAACAAGAATACCACCTCAGTTCGTTCAATATTTATGCCCTATTCAAACTACATGTAGACCCAATACATACAGAAGGAAGACTTCAATGAATTGAATTGAACTATCGTGCTACTTTACTCATATATTTTTTTAGCATGTGAATAAAAAAATTCCTTTTTGCACTCGTTTTATCCACCAGTGTTTTCAAAACAATGGCCCAGTACCTTTGCAAGCCAGAAAAACATGACTTTGCTTTCCTGCCATGTATGTGTGATCAGAAAGAAGATAATAAGCTGCTGCTTCTTTCCATTTTGATTTTTGCCTGAAAATCTAAACAGATTGGAGGAAAATGTTGATTATTTCCAAACGGAATGTTCGAACATGATATCAGCAAAATTTAACTTGTTTTGCGCATTAGAGATCATACTGGTTTGTTGCTGTGAATGATTAGATGATCAGTAAGACATAAAGAAATGCTAAAAGTGGTACACTTCTGTGGAATTGACAACCAGCAAGAGTGTAGAACAAGCATATTGGAGTTAGTGCCCAGAGCAATGTGTTAATTCATGCAACTGGGGCATATCAGTTTTCCAGTGTTGTCCCTCTTCACTGCAGATGTTCCGAACCATCTGCTGCCTAACTTTGGTCATACACATGTAAACCAGAGAGAAAACAACACCAAGCCGGCACAACATAGAGCTACACAACAGGGAGCGTCAATAGATTACAACCCCCAGCACTGACTTGAAAGCAGGAATCCTACACAAATAAAAAGACCACAACACAAGTCTTTTGCTCTTTCAACAGTCCTCAAATGAAAGGATTGCTATTGATCTACTTTGATGCAAGGGGACAAATGCTTAGAATGCAAGGTATCACACCTAAAAGGTCTGCTTTAGAGCACAAAATTTGGGTGGGGATTGAAGCAATGATAAGGTTTCCTTAAGCCGAGGGACCAATAAGCCAACACTCTAAGGATTGAGTCATGACCTGTGACAGGTATCAAATTGCTTGGATGCAGTTTACATTGTATGTGGGAAAGTTCACAGCATGATGCCACTGTGACAAATTGTTATTTATACAAATTTCATGAGCATTAGGCTCCTTTGTTAATTTCATTATATTGTGTCTGACAGTGTCTCACTATTTTTCAAAATAAATGACAAAGAAATAACCAATTCATCGGCCTAAAGAAAAATTGGCCTAAGTCAGACTTAGGCCATTTTTCCGTTCTGGTACCATTGGAAGTAGGGTTTGCTAATTTCCCGGTTTTCCAAGAAACCGGGAAACCGGGAAACGAAGTGCCCAGAACCGGGAGTCCCGGGAATCCCTGTTTCTGTTTTGGTCATAATCAAACCTTGAAAATCATGGGACGTTTTGCCAAATTGAACTTTTTTTTTTCACCAAAAATTAACAATTCATGAACAAAGGAAATTCTGGATGGCCAAATGCAAAATAGGGTGTCAATAGGTATTCATACAGGCCTATGTGTGTGATTCATCACTTCAATAGAAATATATTTTGATTCTTTACAAACTGTTGTCTTGTATATATTTTCCCATAAAACATCTTTAGATACTTTACAAAGTATCATCTACTTTAAGACCTTTAAGAAAATTAGTATGATACAAACTGAAATGCCTTATTGAGCAATAAATTATTACATTTGTGTGTTCCAAATATTTATTCTTGAAAGAAGGACTTATAATTAAATATACATTTCTGGCCATTAAACAGGAAATTTTGCTTAGGCACGACAAAATATAATATTATTCAAACAAAGCAAAAAAGAAAATTTCTTGAAATAATATCTTTTTAGCAAAAAATATTATGCCATCAGATATTATGGGCATATTTATAAATACTTATGACAATTTAATGACTTTATTATGTCGAAAATTACAAGGCCAGTCCAAAATTTTGTCAGCAAATGAAGTTACTCTTCATGGACAATAAAGTTCTATGTCCTTATAAAATGCTCCATTATTGCCTGATACTACAATAAATTGTAATTTTTTCATCACTCCACATCAATAATCTAATTTTTTAAGAAATAAGGAGTCAATTTTTCTTGAAATGAAAAAAAAAATTCTGAAAAAGATCATGCCATCAGATATTGTGGGCATAATATTATTTAGAAATCCTTATGACAATTTATTGACTTTTCATGTTGAAAATGACAAGACCAGCCCAAAATTTTGTCTCCAACAGTTATCCTACTGTAGTGACTGGTCATGGATAATGGAGTTTTATTTCCACATAAAATGCTCCACTGTTGCCTGATGCAATAAATTATTACTTTTTTGCCGCTCCACATCACTGATAATCAAATTATTTTAATAGTTAAGGAATTAATTTTTTCTGTTTCTTCAAAGACAGTGTATCCAGTCCCGGTTTGTATTTCCCGGTTCTCCCGGTTTCAGTTTTTTGCCCATTTCCCGGGAATTTCCCGTTCCCGGGACTCCCGGGAACAAACCCTAATTGGAAGGCCCTTATGATAATGCATGTGTCAAAAAAAAACTTGGACTCCTAAATTAATTATAAATCCCTGAAAATCCCAACTTAATTTTTGCACAAATGGCCTAAATCCTTTGGACTTAGGCCATTTGGACTTCGAACAATTTCGTTATCACTGATTTTAGTGGATATCATCAATATTTTTCGGTCATAATTGTGAGTATTAATTTTATTGAAGTTGTTTCCTCACATTTCATTCATAAATTTTATGGAAAATTGCTTAATAATGCAGCTACACCACAAAATAGTTTGGCCTAAGTCATTTTGGTTTAAGAAAGAAAAAGGGCTTAAGTCAGTTTTTGGCTGTTTGGCAAAAATTGCAAAAAATGATTCAGGCAAATTTTGCTTTAGGCTGACGAATTCTGATATGAAGTAGCTATTTTTAAGCTCTATAGTTCATGAAAAAAAGTTAAGATTTTCAAACTATTTCTTATGTATTGGTTAAAGTTGTTCAAATAATATATATCTATGTGATCGTTGACCTCTTTTCTGATAATTTTCCTCTATAATTCAATACCTCACTGAATAGTATTGAATGCAATGCAATTGGATGGCAAGATAAATTTCACAGTGAAAAATATTACAGAAAAAATGCATTTTCAGGTATCACATGATCCAACTTTATTGTACATGCATGTAACCTCCAATATATTATGAAAAAAAGGATTGTGATCCTGCAATTCATTTACATTTTCTTGCAAGAAATTATATTGCTGTTCATCAAAAACTAATTTGAAGAAATTTTATCCCCCAAAGTTTGCAAGTGCCGGGTGAAAAAAAAAATCAATCTTGAATCATGGGGATAATTGGACAAGTTGTCGTCCAGTGAAAATCACTAATTATGACTGTAAATATGTATGTTTCTGAAACACGCCATAATCTATTCCTTTCCCAGAAGCATGTCACGCTGTTGACTGTTGAAATCAAAAGCTGGGCATTAGTGAAACTCTGTAAAAATGGCACAGAAAGGTTTTGGTATTCGATTTAATTATCATTAAACTGTTATCTTCTTTTTCACACTGGTTCTATTTGTAAGTGTATCATCAAGTATTCAGCAACTTTAAAAAATCATACAATACCCAATTTTCCCATGCATTGTTCAACCCAACACTCCACATCAATTATATAACCAACTTATCCGAAGGCATAAATTAGCAAAACCAAGTGTTATCCAACCACTGCTCCACTAAAAAAAAAAGATTTGTTTATAATGCTTGTCTAAAAGTAAACAAAGGTCAATGTGGATGCAGTGCATGCTTATGCATGTGAGGAAATCAAGGCTCCTGAATCCATCAGGGAAAGAATGGCAGGATGCCCTCCTGACGTGACACTGCAACTTTTCGGTGAAGTGGCCTTTCCGCCTTGGGCATCGTGTTTCCTCACATTATTGGATGGCCTGCTTCTGGAACTAGACAGCATGGCAGTCCAGGGTGTTAGGAGAGAGTAAAATGAATAGTATAGGACTGCTTTTATATTTTGTTTTTCATCAAACTGCAGACAATTCTGAATTTGATAATCAAAACAACATATAGCAAGACAGGTAGACACATTGTTACTCCTTTACATGGCCTATGTATCACGTTTCACAATCAAATTCATGTTTCAACAAAGTACTCTAGTAGCTCATGGTAGTGGTGTACGCAATCATATGTCAAGAGCTAAACTCTTCAGAATTCAGTTATTTATAGGTCTAGGTATAAAATTAGGTTGGTGTCACATTTCTCATAGGGGCCGAACTTTCCAAAATGGCCACCACCATTTTTACGTTGTTTTAACAATTTTTCTCTAGATAAACGGGCCATATCTCGAGAACCGTTGGAGATAGGAGGTTGTGTGACCACTCAAAATTTGCAGCATGGCAATGTTATAGGGAGTAGTTAATACATCTTTATATCAAAATATCAATATTTTTTAAGAAAATTGCAAAAAACTGATTTTATTAATTTTTCATAATTAAATATGTCCGTAAAAGCTGAGCAATTAACTGTTTTCATAACAAACATTGATTCAGCACCAGTAAAATACAAAGATAAGTCATTGTAAATTCTATAAACATACAATGTCATACATTAGCCATCTCTGATTTATTGTCTGGCCTCAAAATAACCTTAAAGGTAATGTAAAATTAGAATAAGACATCTTTGACATGAATTAATTGAATATATCTTAACATTCGAACCTTGCAGACCATTCTGGTTGTATATATGGATTTGTACACTTATCCTTGCTATAGGGGAGAGTGGGGCACAGTGAGACGGCGGGCACAGTGAGACAAAGCCCGTAGCATCTACCTGGTACTGTTTACAGATCAACCCTTTTTTGTATAGTACAAAAATTAAGTAAGTGAGAGACTGTCCTATATCTTGAATGCTTACGCAGCATATCGAGAGTGTAATTTCAATATTTTTGTTTTTAGCCTATAAAAGTAAATAATTTTGCTAAACGACTTTTTGTTATAATTCCTAAGAAAAATGGTATAATGCAAAGCAATTGCCAGGGATTCAAACCTTGGTTGCTTGTCTTAGTTTAGTGAGATGACGAACCACAATGCAGGCATCCGGTCCGCAGGATTCAAAAGTTTTATAAACAGAGCTGCGCGGGGCACAGTGAGACAATTTGAAGCGGGGCACAGTGAGACATCACAAAATACCCTCGAAACGACATGAATGTAATGCATGGCTCACAATTCACTATTAAAAACAAAATACCTGCTATAAACTACTGATTTTAGTGAGTGATATCCACAGGGAAGCGTCAAAGAAGGATTTTGATTAGGATGTATCAGGTGCGGCAGGTTAAATAAGTCGTGCATGTGTCCCATGCGATGAAGTTTCAAAACATGCTCAAAAAAGGACCTGAAAAATCACCTAGCCAGCTGCTTTTATTAGAGTTAGCAGTAGTTTCTGATGCAACAATTGATAGAACAATTCTGCAGGTCCTGATGATTGGCGGTTATGACAGCAGATGCCCTGTCTCACTGTGCCCCGCCTGCTGTCTCACTGTGCCCCGCCCACGGGGCACAGTGAGACACTTAACTAGCATGTACATAACTCAAAGTTTCTCCAAACCTGTAAAAGGTAGGAACCTGAAACTATGTGACAATATACCCAATGTCATTATTTTTGTGTACCTGATCTCATTTAACTCGTTCCTGCCAACATTTTGGAAGACTTGAAAATAAAAAAAGTGTCTCACTGTGCCCCGCTCTCCCCTATCTACAGAATGTAACAAATTTGATGTTCCTTTTGTCTGCATGGTGGGGGCAGGTCAATGGGCCTGCATGATACCGGCAGTATCACTGGTCTTAGACCAATAAGTGTTTCCTAATTTACCATTTTGGTGTGGATATGTATTAGTGGCTGGAGGACTGGCAGGTTGGATGTGCCCTATTTAAATGCTCTTCTATTGATGTTGAACAACATATAAACAGTTTAAAATCAAGCTCAACCTCCGATTTTTGATACTGCTCCCACTGGTGCTCATCCAGTACATTGCTGATAGACAATAGTGTTGTGAAACATGGGCTGCAATCGGTTATAGTGGTTTCACCTGATACTGATGTCTTGATCAAACTTTTATTTAGAAGTTGGAGGTTACAAAAAAAAGAAAACTGTTCAGTTCACATGCTGGTTGACCAAAAAGACAGTGACTTGGTGTCTTACATGTACCTCCCAACAAGTTATGGCTGAGCAGTTGTGACATAATCAGCAAAGTGGTTCCTAAGCTATCAGGCTTGAATGTTACTTTGGAACTTTCCTTACCCCAGGCTTTGGGACATGCAATGGTCACCGAAGAAGAAATGTTTCTTTTTTTGGCCATAAAGAAAACAGTCTGCATCACACTTGATGAGTACAGGTGGGAGCAGTATCACAACTTGAAGGTTGAGCTCCATTTCAACCGTTTGGTATGCTCATACTATGCTGCTGAACTTCAAGAAGAGCATAACATTACATGCTCAAGAAGCAGGACTCCCCTAGTTTCTGTCCATGTATGTGTTTTTCAACATCATTATCTATTTAATTATCTATCTATCTGGGGGAAGGATTGGTCTAGTGGTGGCGTACTAGACTGCCAATCACTGCCCAGGTCGAATCCAGCTGTTGCTGGGTCACCTGGGCCTATAATGGACGGCTGTTTTGATCATCCTTCCCTTTATTGCCGTGTCCTCCTCCTGTCCAAATTCACCTACCAAGCACATAAATACATTTAAACTCCAATCCAATCATCCATCCATCCATCGGTCTATCTCATCTTATGTTATCTAATCGAAACTAATTTAATCTCATCTAACCTAATCAAATCTAACCAAGTCCTACCTAACATAGTCCAACCTAGCCAACTCCAATCCCATCCAAGCCAACTCCTGCCAATCCAATCTTATCCCAGCCAATCCCATTGAATCAAATCCTATCTGATCCAATCTGATCCAATTAAATTTAATCCAATCACATCCAATTTCATCTATTTCAATCTAGTGCAATTCCAATCCAAGTGAATCCAGTCTGATCAAGTCCAATTGAATCCAAAGTAATCCAATCAATCCAACTTTATTTTACCCAATCTTATCTCATTAAATTTAACCCAATCCAAGCTAATCCACTCCAATCAAATCTAATTCAGTTTATTCCAATCTAAGCTAATCTAAGCCAATCTAATCTTAGCCAATTCAATCTAATCCAATCCTATCCAGTCCCGTCAAATTTTGTCAAATTCAATCTGCACAATTCAATCTGATTCAATCTCTTCCAACCCGAATCCAATCCAAGCTAGTCCACTTTGACCCAAACTAATCCAATTTAATCTATGCAATCAAGTCCAGTTTAATCTAATTAATACGATCCAATCTAATCGAAGCCAACGTATCACTTGTGTGTCCATATTTAGTAATTTACATTGGGGGTTCCCTGTTGGGGAATCCTATGGTTGAGGGATTATTGTGACATCATTTACTGGCAAAATATTCAATTAGAAGGATAATTCCTGAATAGAAATGGGCCAAAATGTGATAGAATGATATGCATGAAAATTAAATTACTATTTTAGCGTCCCACCAATAAAGAGGTCATATCTGAAGATATGGCAGTAAGCTACCAGTCCTCCCACCATTAAGTTAACCCCGATCAACTGCAATATGGTTTATGAAGAAAGACTGTTTGGTGTGAGACCAGTGATACTGCCAATATCATACAGACCCGATGACCTGCCCCAAGTGAGTGAGTCTGTGTTTTAGGCCCCATCAGCACCGGCGTGGGCTATTTTGAGGCAATACAACATGGTGCAGAGCCAAATGCATATGCAGGCAAGAGAAACATTAGATTTGTTGAATTCAATACTGCAACAAAGATAAGTGTAAAAAACTGTGTAACTAGCTTTCTCTGCGAGCTTCGAACGTTAGATAGATTCATAGAAAAGATGTCTGATTTTAATTTTACCTTACCTTTAAGGCCTAATAATAAATCAGAGATGTCCAATGTATGTTTATAGAACTTACAATGACTTATCTTTGTACTTTACTAGTGCTGAATCAATGTTTGTTATGAAAACAGTTAATTTTTCAGCTTTTACGGACATTTTTAATTATGAAAAATTATTAAAATCAGTTTTTTGCAATTTTCTTAAAAAATATTGATATTTTGATATAAAGATGTATTAACTACTTCCTATAACATTGCCATGCTGCAAATTTTGAGTGGTCACACAACCTCCTATCTCAAACGGTTCTCGAGATATGGCCCATTTATGTAGAGAAAAATTGTTAAAACAACGTAAAAATGGTGGCGGCCATTCTGGAAAGTTCGGCCCCTATGAGAAATGTGACACCAACCTAATTTCATACCTAGACCTATAAATAACTGAATTCTGAAGAGTTTAGCTCTGGACATATGATTGCGTACACCACTACCATGAGCTACTCTAGTAAAGCCAGTGATATCACAAGATCAAGTTGAAATTTAAATTTGAAACTGTTTGGACTGCCAATCTGCAAACAGCTATAATGATCATGTTTGACAAAGTACATGGAGGTTAAATTTTTGAACAGAACAAAGCTTAAAGCCATAAAAAACGGAAACATGCCATAAACCTGCTCAAAGCATGCCTTGCAGCATGTAAATGAACAACAAGCTGCAACGTATAATTAGCGTTACACATACAATGCTTATCTTGCATAGAATGGGGACAGGTTCTTTTTAGAAAATTTGGAAGCAGTCAAGGCAGTGATGATTGAACAGTTGCATGAATTGTCATGGCCATTGGTCAAGCTGTCACTTTTGTATAATAGACATAATTTTTTTTCAGGATTGGACTCATCATTAAAATTTCAACTTTTGTGTCTCTTAATCTTTTGGACCTATCTGGCATAATTGTCATTTTTTATACCAGGGCCTGGCTAGTCAAGCAGTGTAATTTCATCTGCAGTGGCTTTGAAGTCTAAGATAGAAGTAGAAGAACTAGCTTCAAAGCTCTTTTCAACCCAACTAATATTGGCTTTCTTTTTCAAGAAAAATCCTTTCCTTCCTTTAACATAAAAAGGAAACTTTAATGAAATTGTGTTCTTCTCACACCAGAACTGCACATTTTAAGAGACAAAAGTCAATGATTTCAATCCAAAAGATAGGGATAGAAAGCTGCTTTGGTATTGCTTCAATTCTTGCCGTGATAGCCTGCAGACTTTTTTTCTCTTTCATTTGAGTAAACTTAAAACTCTCAAGCATTGCACTTCTCATCATTCAGCTTTAAGATACCCAATGGATATTTTAGGAAACACAACTTAAAAGGATGAATAATATATGCTTCAAACATCACCTGTAGCATGACGAGAATGAATTTGACCACTACAGAGATTATATACATGGTGGCAAAACAGATTTTGTCATCACATATCGTGGCTGCAAAGACTGGTTTGGTTGAGATGCATCATAAAGCAATATGTGATGATGAGCACATTGCAATATCAGATTTTGTCATGTATACTTCAATTCCCACATTCTGAAGTCCATCACCCCAAATCCAAGCAGAAACCCAAATCATGTGGGGAGGCACACCTACAAGTGACTTTACTTTGTCTATTCTCAATTTCTTCTGCAGTTTGAATAATAATGTGGAGACATTTCTTAAATAACTTTTATTAAGCAAGCATATGAAATAAGTCGTCTGAAACTAAGAAACAGGCAATTATATATATTATGCATTCAAATACCTTAGAACGGGTAAAGTTGGCAATCCAGGGTAAAGTTGGAATGCTATTTTGACCCACTTATTTGAAGAAATGCCAACTTTCCTCACTGATACAGGTATCTTTGGCAAAGTTGCCATACGTGTCAGTGAGGATTAGTTGGCATTTCTGCCATTAAGTGGGTCAAAATAGAGTGCCAACTTTATCCCTGATTGCGAACTTCACCCCTTTTTATGGTATTCGTATACGAAAAACTTGTGGGAAAAGCATTTTGCTGCGTTATTGTATATTAGATGTTAATAGGTGTCTCAATTTCTCAAATATTTTCCTTGCAAGCCTTATGCAGCATGCAGTGTATCAATTTGCCAAGCGCTTGTGTCTATTCAATGAAGTCAGCTTCAGTACAACCAGAGAGACAGTTGTGTCCGAGGATTACCAGAGGAAATGCGCTGCTGCAATAACTGCCTGAGGATATAGGAGCCTTTCAAAAGCAGGATGGAGTGCAATAACTCACCAGGGTTTGCGAAGTAAAATTATTGTGTATCTTCAGAACCTACTACTGCGAATTGTATGGACAGATGCTCAGCATTGAAGCAAGTTCTTGTGTTTGTCTGCCATCCCTGCAGATACAATGCTGTCCTGAATAAAGAGACAAGCTGAGACCAACCACAGGACTGCCAGCTTTTCCTGCGGAGCTGAAACAGACACAGCGCAAGAATGGTGTGTGAATGGGAGGCTCCTGTCATTGTACTCTAGCAGTATTAGGAATGGGAGACTAAAAAGAATATTTAGTCTCCTACTTCTAATACTGCTAAAGTAATATTAATTAATCAATATAATTATTAACTAGTACGGAATAAGCAAAAATGTAACTTAACTTCCCAAAAACAATTCTTTAAATCGCATTTAACCGAATGTTAATAATGGGGTCATTTGATGTCCTTTTTACCACTGAATATTTTTTTCTATAACATTTAGCCTATAGACAATGATACTGCAGTAAGCAATACTGACTTGAAGAGAAGGTGAAAAGTAACTAGTAATGGACACTGGGACGGTGAGTGTCAAATTAAACCATTTTTGAAGCCTCGGGTACAAAAATGGTGTCAGTTGGTTCTTATGGCCCAAATTCTCTCGTGCTCAGGAAGCAATTGAGATTGTCTATTTGAGATCTGGGTCATTTCGTGTCTCAGAGGGATTCAGAGACATTGGGACAGAAAGAGGAAGGACTTGTTCTTGAATATCTATCAAATACACCCAGGATTTCAGAATTAGATCAAATGCCTCAAAGCCTGGTATGTAATTTTTAGTTTGAGATGTCATAATATCATACAGTACAACCCAAAATAAAATACGATTATCCCAGCAGGAAGGAAGAATCAGCCACTACTTAACTCTTTCACACCTTTTGACTACCCCTGAATCACTTCATACTTTTACCTGCTTTACCTATTAAAATTACATTAAATTCACATTTAAACAACATAATTTTTTTTTTCTTTATTGATCATTAAATGTGGTACATACAGCGGTACATAATTTGGTAGGCGTAAAACCTCTAGAGGCTTGTTAGCCTAATAAAATAATTACACACTAATAAGCACACTTTTACCAATGAAATACAAACACATTTTAACAATTATTTTAGAAAAAACAAGTTAGTAACAATAACAAAGGGTACAAACAGTTGTTTCAAATTAAAACAGACAAAAAATAAAACAAAAGATGATTAGATGTACCTATTACTAAATACTCACTCACCCCCATTGTGTTTGATTTACTTGATATTTTGCACCTCTGCTAATTGAAGTTACATTGGTAGCTGTCTAAATAGAGTTCTTAATGTGGGCTAAGGTTGTTGTAAGGAGTCAAAGGGAGTTGTAAGGAGATTTGGGGTGGAGAGGAGAAAAGAGGGCGAAGTAGGTAAACAGAGGACTTCTGACAGAAAATGTTCTTACTTTATTTTGTGCTGTAAGGCACACTCTTACAAGTACTGGCTACAGAAGTTGCAGATCTTAGGACTGATACTATACGTGGCTGATGGACACAGATACTATTTGGTGTCTGTCTCCTGATGATGTTTGTTTCTCGCAACACCGAGCCATTCGTTAATGTAATCGATAAAGACTGTTGGGCTCATCAAGATGCACAAAGTTTGTGCAGTCTCCCTCCCAAAATGCCTAATGTGTCTTCTCCCTGGCTAATGAGCTGTCGCTGTTTCACTTTACTGGAAGAAGCAAACCAGATCGATTGCCTGCTACTGAATCTATTTGTTCAGATACTCTTGAGTCTTTTTGTGCGGACAAAGGATGGCTGCCAAAAAATCTAATTTCCTAATTTGAAAGAAAACAAAAGTATTTTTTCCGGACCAGATGCTTGTCTAGATAACATGAGTACTGCTGCTTACACGATTTTTAATTGATATTGAAAAAAGATGACAGGCACCGTGCAGTATAATCTTTCCTTGGAAACATGGCTGAATGCAGTTTTTCATTGCGAATGTGGATTCTGCTTCTCATGAAGGAAAACTTTTCCGTTGCCCAGATACATTTAGGTCTTGAAACAAATGGGTCTTTGCCGTCTTTACTTAGGTGAAATAAAACAATCTAACTTCGAGCACTTTGGAAGAATTTTTGATGAAGAAATAATTTGCCCTGGTAAAAAATCGAAATTAACAACAAAAATAAATTTCAAAACAACTTATAATGAGACAGCCTGCTTCAGTTGCGAGCGCGAGCGAGCAGGCTACAACATTTCAGAATTGGTGCTCTATCTCACGTCCTCACACACATGCATTTTTGAAGGTTCTGCTGAGTTCTGCTGAGCGCAGACCTGACAGGAAGCAGAACGGACTTTAGGAGCAGCAGTTCCACTGACCTAGAAGCAAATTCGATACCCAATTCGACTTGAATTTCGTCAGTCTGCAGCCTCGCTCGCCTGGCACACTGTGCTCATTCAGCTAAGGAGACGCACCCATATAAAGGGTGTTACAGCATTCTCCACCATTGATGCAGAAATTTCACAAGAAAATATTGGATTGATACTGAGCCCTGCTCTGCTGATCAACTTGATTGCAATGACTGAGACAATATTCCATGAAACTCCCCTTTATAGGCACTACCTCTTTCAAGTTTGAGACGCAATATCACCTTTGGAAAATCCAAAGTGAAATATTGAGTGATTGGGTGATTGAACGATACATGCATGTAATGACCTGAGTAATCAGTACCAGCACCATTTGCTCATTATTCTGGAAAAATACGTTATTCAATTCCCAAATTAATACTTAAGAAATAATATAAAAAGTAAGTCAGACAAAACTGCATGAACTCTGCAGAAAAATGTCGGTAACACAAATAAATAATAATGGTACTTATACTAAAAAGTTATGTTCTGTCGGAACTTTGCTAGTGCATGCAATTGTCTTCCCTTTCACCAGATGCATCCTCATTGTTTCTGTGCAAAACCTCATATATAAAAAATGTTGACTGCATGGTAACAATAAACTTAGTAGGACATCTGTGAAAAAAGCAACAAAAGCAACAAAAATAACTGAGCGCTGTCTCACGTGACTACGAATAAAGTAATTACAAACATTTTAATATTCTTTGTAGTTTATTTTGTATGTTGCTTTCAGTACAATTCACTGGTTCAATTAGAGGTACATACATACATGTATAGTTTTGTTTATATGGCAAGTTTACAGATAGAGAGAAGATCTAGTGCTGACAATGCGTTCGGCCTTGTGTTAGGTTGACTTCCTTCCTCAGAAATCACATTTCCCGATATATTTTTGGATTGTATAATATATGTATGTATCAAAATATAAATTTCATGTCTTTATTTAATTAAAAATACATGCACTTAGACATTATGTTTGTCAGAAACTATTCCTCGATGTAAGAAAGTACTTCATTGTAGTAAGGCAGTTACTGGTAGGTAGAATTGTTGGCTTTTTATTCTGAAAGCCAGGATGATATGCTAATTTTGCGAGATTTTCTTCTGCATCCAGATGATATACATCAAACAGACTACTTATCCTCAAACAAGAGTGAAAAGGACTGACAACAAATTGAAAAATAAATAATTTGAAATTGTGAGGGCTAGTGTCTTATGAAGAACAAAACAAGACTTTGTTTGGGAAACATAATATATATATACAATTTTATTGACTTGAAAAAGCATCAAACAGAACATTTAAACAGATACTCTTCTTGTACGGTGTAAAACTCGGCTGATACAGAAGTTGTTTGTCGTGGTTGTCCCCAAAAAGTAACTTTGCCTGGTAGGTTTAAATTCCTTTGTCATTAACCGTGATGTCAAACTCTGAACTGAGCATCACAGGTTGAATATTAGACCAACCAAATTCACATGATGATTTCACGGTTAAAGTGAAAAACAAAGTTTTCAAAAAACACATTGGCCTAGCAATGAAAACAATAATAATCCAAATCGGTTGTCAGCAGCGTTGTGTGGAATTACAATAGTTTCGTTAGTTACAAAAATAAGAGGATTTGTGAACTCTCACCTTTCTATTAGCAGTCCACGGTGTTTCATATTGAGCTATTCCATACATGACATATCCCTTGCAATAAAACGGTATTTTATGTGCAGTTCTATGTGGATAAATTAATGTTCAAATGTGCTGATAAAAATATCTTGAGCAAACAATCACCTGCCATGCCACATTTTTTCTGACAGGATTTAAGGGGCCCTCTTTACAAAATAGCAGGCTGGATTATCTTCTTTAGCATTATTTGGCATTGATTGTTTGTCATAATCACCTGTCGAGATCCTCTGGTAGGTGGAGTGCAACATTTTTAAAAATGTGATTATCATGATATTTTGATGCCTATGGTTGGGTGACCATGCTACAACAATAAAACCTTATCAGTCATGACGTGTGTTTTATTGTTTCAGCATGGTGTTTTATTGTCGTATAATTTATTTTAGAGTAGCACCTTGATTTTTAAGAGATCTAATACTGCCAAATAGAAGGACATTGTGTATAATTCTAACACTAGAATCAGCTGTGAAACATCAAAAAGCACTGCCTCACGTGACTACGAAGAAAGTAATTGCAAACATTTTAATATTCTTTGTAGTTTATTTTGTATGTTGCTTTCAGTACAATTCACTGGTTCAATTAGAGGTACATACATACATGTATAGTTTTGTTTATATGGCAAGTTTACAGATAGAGAGAAGATCTAGTGCTGACAATGCGTTCGGCCTTGTGTTAGGTTGACTTCCTTCCTCAGAAATCACATTTCCCGATATATTTTTGGATTGTATAATATATGTATGTATCAAAATATAAATTTCATGTCTTTATTTAATTAAAAATACATGCACTTAGACATTATGTTTGTCAGAAACTATTCCTCGATGTAAGAAAGTACTTCATTGTAGTAAGGCAGTTACTGGTAGGTAGAATTGTTGGCTTTTTATTCTGAAAGCCAGGATGATATGCTAATTTTGCGAGATTTTCTTCTGCATCCAGATGATATACATCAAACAGACTACTTATCCTCAAACAAGAGTGAAAAGGACTGACAACAAATTGAAAAATAAATAATTTGAAATTGTGAGGGCTAGTGTCTTATGAAGAACAAAACAAGACTTTGTTTGGGAAACATAATATATATATACAATTTTATTGACTTGAAAAAGCATCAAACAGAACATTTAAACAGATACTCTTCTTGTACGGTGTAAAACTCGGCTGATACAGAAGTTGTTTGTCGTGGTTGTCCCCAAAAAGTAACTTTGCCTGGTAGGTTTAAATTCCTTTGTCATTAACCGTGATGTCAAACTCTGAACTGAGCATCACAGGTTGAATATTAGACCAACCAAATTCACATGATGATTTCACGGTTAAAGTGAAAAACAAAGTTTTCAAAAAACACATTGGCCTAGCAATGAAAACAATAATAATCCAAATCGGTTGTCAGCAGCGTTGTGTGGAATTACAATAGTTTCGTTAGTTACAAAAATAAGAGGATTTGTGAACTCTCACCTTTCTATTAGCAGTCCACGGTGTTTCATATTGAGCTATTCCATACATGACATATCCCTTGCAATAAAACGGTATTTTATGTGCAGTTCTATGTGGATAAATTAATGTTCAAATGTGCTGATAAAAATATCTTGAGCAAACAATCACCTGCCATGCCACATTTTTTCTGACAGGATTTAAGGGGCCCTCTTTACAAAATAGCAGGCTGGATTATCTTCTTTAGCATTATTTGGCATTGATTGTTTGTCATAATCACCTGTCGAGATCCTCTGGTAGGTGGAGTGCAACATTTTTAAAAATGTGATTATCATGATATTTTGATGCCTATGGTTGGGTGACCATGCTACAACAATAAAACCTTATCAGTCATGACGTGTGTTTTATTGTTTCAGCATGGTGTTTTATTGTCGTATAATTTATTTTAGAGTAGCACCTTGATTTTTAAGAGATCTAATACTGCCAAATAGAAGGACATTGTGTATAATTCTAACACTAGAATCAGCTGTGAAACCTCAACAACTTCCCCAGCCTTGATCATGACTGTAATCAAACACCATCGGTGGTTTCCAGACACAAAAGGCACATTTAATAGTGAAATGTTCCTTTCTCTCCATGTCAATAATAGAACTTCCAAAAATGCCACACATATCGACATTAATAACCTCAATTTCATTTCATGAAAATGGAATGTTACAATATGAATTCAAAATGTGCGAGGGAAACTCATTTATAAAACATCAAATATAGAAGCAGAGGTTCTATTGGGACAAACTCAAATAAGAATCACACACATTTACTGCCAGCCGACAGCAATATTATGGCAATTTGGATGTAAAGTTGGGCTCTAATAGCAGTATTTGAGACACAAACTCCCATCATTTCCTGCCGTTGAGAGAAAAATTAAATGAAATTGCAAGCCACAATGCGCTATCTTCTGCCATTGTCCTGAACTACAGTCATTCAGGTACATTGATCCATTTAGCAATTTGAAACTAAACACACCCAGATGTTGCAATGTTGCATCACTGCAGCATCAGCATTTAATTAGCGGTTGAAAGACAACAGCATTTGTTTCAGATTGATAACAAGCTACACAGTTTTTACTATCTTTTTAACCTGTCTGTGCAGTTGTTTATTTACAGTGCTTCTTGAAAGTAAATCAAATGGCCGATGTTCCACCATTGTGTCAATGCTTAACATCCTCGACTAAACTGCTTGTAGTAGCATGGAATCTCATCTGTCCAAAATTATGAAAAAATACTGTGTCATAAACGAGGATAATTGCGGTAAATGAGAATTGAATTGAATGGCTGCCAAGTGTTGCTCTCTGAACTTAAACATGGAGTGAATTATTTTAAAAGTAAATGGACCCACCTTTCAATGGAAATTACATTGGATTTGTGTTTCATTTACTGAACAAAGACAGTCATGCCAGACATCAATAAAATATCCATGTGTATGACGCAATGTGTTTTCATCTCAGTGGTTCAGAATCTATGCCCTCAGAGGCTCACCAGCAGTTTGGTTTCCTATGTTCGGTTCCGCATGTTTGGAATACGTTCAATTGTTAAATATCACCTATTAAATTTACTTATAAGCAGCAAGTACACATAAATATATCATCTTTAATACCGATGTGTACAAATATTTTCTGTTCCCATCATATCTAGTTTTTCTCCATCTGCTATCGTATAAAAGACTTTTCTTTCTTGTTTATGAGAAAAGTCTTGAGACCAAAAGACCACAAGCCTTAAGTGAGCATCGACATTGTACATTAATGTGGAAGCCAAGTCTATTTTTGAGAATTGTTGGAACGTGACTAAAGAGGCAACTGTCAGATCAGCACCCAAGTGCAAAAATCAGGCACAAAAACTGTCTGGTAAGGTCCATCTTGCCAGAAGCATTATGAAGCAGTGTGTGATGATCGGTACTATGTAAAATAGAAAGCAGTTTTGGTATTTGAAGTTGCGTACACATTCATATGACACAATATCCAACAATCAAGTATTGGTAAAAGGCAATGCTGTAAACAAAATTATTTCAAATTATTACTTGTTGCTAAGCATAAATGTTTGTCTTTGGCTGATGCATTCAGGAATAAAACTGATCTCTGCTTGTCGTATTTCTATCACAGCTTGTGTCTATTCATTGAATAACTTCAGCACCAATACAAAAGCAAAGCATTTTGGCTTAGCAGGTGCTTGAAGAATGTATTGCAGCAATATCTGCTTGAGGCTATAGAAGCTTTCCAAAAGCAGAATGGGATGCAATAACTCACTGGGGTTTGCTCAGCAAAATGACTGTGTATTTTCAGAACACATTTCTTGGACAGATGCTCAGCATTCCAGCTAATCTAGCCTGGTTCTTGTGTTCACCTGCCATCTCTGAAGCTACAATGCTCTCCTGAATAAGAGAGGCAAGCTGAGACTCACCACAGGACCACAAGCCTTTTCCACACAGCTAACAGGATGGTTGTTTCTATAGCTCGGTAATGATAGCTTTACAAGCTAATGTTCTCTGTTTAAAACACCGAGTTGAAATAAAAGTGATTTGATTTTGATTTGATTTGAAAGAATGACATCTGTGTATAACAGAAGACTCCTGTTGTTGTGATTGTGCAGTCCTACTAATAGGAACCAACAAGCATTTGCCAAGCAATAGAGAAGCAGGCTTGGTTTGAGAGTTTGATCAAAATGAAAGAATTGCCAAATTACTTTGCTGTGCTTTGTTTTGGCTGAGACAAGATGTAAATAATGAGGTGTACAATGCTTCGCCGCATGTCACAGAAAAAATTATCTTACTCAAACAACAGTAAACAACATTGACTCTGTGGCAGACAAAATGCCTTATTACTAATTTCAAACACCAATAAAACAAAATTCCTAATGTGTCTTCTCCCTGGCTAATGAGCTGCTGTCACTGTTGCACTTTACTGAAGAAGCAAATCAGATTGATTGCTTGCAACTGAATATATTTGTTCAGTAACTCTTGAGTTTTCCTATAAGACAAAGGATGGCAGCCAAAAAATCTAATTACCTAACTTCAAAAAGCAAATGTCTTTTCTCACGATCAGTTGCCTGTCTTATTGTTGCATAAAACATTTTTAGGAATTCATATTGATAAAAGGTAATAGGCACAGTATACCTACCATTTCCTTGGAAGCATGAACCAATTTTTATTACCAGCAACAAGAGTAGACATCTGGATCCTGCTTCTCAAGGGAGGAAAAACTTTTCCATAGTCTAGATTGCAATGACTTAGACAAGAGTCCATGTAACCCTATCTTCATACCATCAAATCCAAATCCACTACCTTTTTCAAATATGAGACATTATATCACCATTGCAAAGTCCAAAGTGAAATGTTGACTGGGTGATAGAATGATACGTAAAGGTAACAAAACCCAGTAATCATTACAAGCATCATTTGCTCATTATCACTTTTTTCAAGAAATAATATAAAAATAAATCAGGACAAAAATTTCATATGTTCTGCAGAAAAATCTGTGTTACATAATAATAGTACTCGTACTATTACACTTTTGAACTTTATTTGTGCACGCTATTATCTTTCCTTTCACCAGATGCATCCTCATTGTTTGAGTGCAAGACATATATATATCAAATTTTTTACTGCATTTTCACCACAAACTTAGTAGGACATCTGTGAACAAATCAACAAAAAGGACTAAGCATTATATCACATCACTAAGAAGAAAGTAATTATTAACATTATTATGTACTTAGACATTACGTTTGTCAGAAACTATTTCTTGAAACTCGGTGTAATAAAATAATACTTATAGTACGGCAGTCACTGGTAGGTAAATTGTGAGCTTTGTATTCACAAAGCCTGGATGATATTTTCATTTTGCAAGTTTTTCTTCTGCATGCAGAATGTTAACGACACCAATAAGGAAACAAAGCTTGTGTGGGGAAAATCTGGGCCCTCAATAATTTTAAAGCAATTGCAGCTACTGTAACCAACAATATACAGTTATCGCACAGCACCGAGTGCAATATCAGTTTTTATGGCACCGAGGTGACTAATATTGCACGAGGGCGCAGCCCGAGTGCAATATTAGTCACCGAGGTGCCATAAAAACTGATATTGCACGAGGTGATGTGCAATAACTGTTATATCATATGGTTTTTTGTGTCAAATGCAAAGAAAAGGGCTGGAATTCCTTGTCCAAACTCTTTTTGTGTTTCTTTTGATCCGCCTTTTAAAAATGTATCTCGTCAAAAGGCAATAAATATTTCACTCACAAAAAAATTTTTTACACTTTCGGAATGGAAAAATGATTGACTTGATAAAGGATTTTATTTCAGATTTTTTTCTGAAACTTTCTAGCAGGCTTTAGACCTCTAAACACTAAAAAATCACGGAAAAATCGGCAAAAACGCTGATTTTCGGACACTTATTGCTTTGTTCTGTTCAAACAAATAAAATAATAAATACGAAAACTATATATCCAAATAGCCCTTTAATAGCCGCATCTTTTGCCGTCAAAACCATCTTCCTATCTGCCTCCGTTGCCGTGCAATAAATGTTTTAGTAACATTGAAAAACACAATCTTTGTGTCAGCTTTTGACTGCAGCAGCATGAAAATATGGTGCTTCCTCTCAGGTCCGTCCAATCTCTTACATGTTAAAATGACCGTGCAATATAAATGCGTGCAATATCGTAGAATATTGCACGGCTGTCGGCCAATGAGAAGCGAGTATTTCCGCTAGCCATATGATATAACATGATATTTGCTCCAAAGTAAGTAAAGTTGATAAGTGACTTGTTTGTCGGTTGATACTGGTGTAGCACATTGAGTGTCGGTTTAAGGCATGTATTCACTGTTTTTAAATTGCTTAGGGCCAGATTTGCTACAAGGCCTTACTCAGCCCATGTTTCTTTACAGCACAACAATGAAATATAACACTAACGTTTTAAGTAAAAAATACTAACTATAATGTTTGAAACCCTTTGAAATTCAATTAAAAATATCTGGTTTTCTCATCATTGTAATTCATGTTTCACGGCTCACAGTACTTCAAACAATTGTAAAAATGACAAGTGGCAATAATGAATTTAACATATTCCCAAATATTATTCATGTTTTTACATGCAGTATTGATAAAGTATGATTGAGCTGTAAAGGTCTTGTTAGGCTCATTTTATTAATCTAAAGTTGTCGTCAGTAGTGGGCTGTGGAATCATAACAGTTTCGTTAGTTACAAAAATAAGAGGATTGTTTCAACCTATAACAATTACACCTAATCAGTCATGATACCAATGATTTGTCATTGTCATACTATTTCGTTTACAATAGTACCTGGTTTTAAGGGGGCTAATACTGACAAATAGCAGGGTGATGTATATTATTCTCTGTACTAAAATAAGCTATGAGACATCAAAAACTTCCTCTGATCATGACTATAATCATACATCATTTGTGGTTTCCAGACACATTATTGGATATCATGATGCCCAAAAGGCATATCTAACATTGAAATGGTCCTTTCTCTCCATGTCAAAAAATGAACTGCTCTTAATGCCACACATATCGACATTAATAATTTCAATTTCACATTACGAAAATGGAATGTTACAATATGAATTCAAAATGTTCGAGGAAAACTCATTTACAGAACATCAAATATAGAAGCAGAGGTTCAAATGAGACAAACTCATAGAAGAATCACACACATTTACTGCAGCCTGCAGCAATATTATGGCTATTTGGATGTAAAGTTGGGCTCAAATAGCCGTATTTGAGACACAAACCTCTGTCATTTCCTGCCATTGACAGAGGAATTAAATGAAATTGCGAGCCACAATGTGGTATTTTCTGCCATTATCCTAGCCTACAGTCATTTAGAAGTGCATATAAATCTATTTACCAAACTAAATGTAGCCAGACATTTTCAAATGCTAAACTAGAAAATATACAACAAGGAAATTTTGTCACTGCAATTTCGCATCGGCATTAGCAGTTGAAAGTCAACAGCATTTGTTTCAGATTGACAACAAGCTCCACAGTCCTAACTTTCCTTAGCCAAAGTTCTCTCTTATCTACAGTGCTGCTTGTAAGTCAGTGAAAGGGCCTAAGTATTGCCATTGCATCAATGCTAAACATGATCATCTCAACTGCTTCTGGAAGCATAGATTCCCGTCCGTCCAATAAGATGAACACATAGGCCTACTGCTTTGTAAATGAGGATATTTAAGGTAACTGGGACATGAATGGCTGTCCTATTTATTTTGCTCTGCAAATAGTTACTTACAGTGTATGAATCAAAATATTTGATACGTGAGTGAACCCTCTTTTCCATGGGAATAACATTGACTTTGCGTCTTATTTATTTAACATTGTCATCTATTTTCAACTCTGAGTATGGCTTAGAGAAATTGACAGCCACTCATGTTATCCTTATTTATGACGCTATGTGGTTTCATCGCAGTGGTTCAGAATCCATGCCCTTGCAAGCAGTTTGGTTTCGCATGTTTGGCATACATTCAATGTTAAAACATCACTTACAAACTTTTTTCATCTTTCAATTTTTTTTTTCGCACGTGGACCAGCGACAAACTTTTTTCGCATTTTTAACATTACGGTACCCTACCTACAGGTGGAAACCTTTTTTTACATGTGCCGAACAACTTTTTTGAAAACGAAAAATCCATAGCCCCACAATATCATCTGGTCAGCCCCTTACTTACAAGCAGCAGTGAAACAGTTACTGTGCCATCTTAAAACAAATATTTTCTGTTCCCATCATATCCAGTCTGTCTGTTAAAGAAAGTTGCTCTCCATCTACTTTTGCATGAACTATTTTTCTTTCTTGATTATGAGAAAAGTCTTTGAGACTAAAAGACCAAATCCTCAGGTGAGCATCCACATAGTGTGTTAATGTGGAAGCTATTAATTCTATTTTCGAGAAATTCTGGCTCGTTACTAAAGAACCAACTGTCAGATCTGCGTCCGAGTGCAAAGAGAAACAGACAAAAGCCTGTCTAGTAAGTTCCATCTTGCCTGAAGCAGTGTGTAATGATCGCTGGTCGGTGCTATGTCAAGTACAAAGCATATTTGGTATTTGAAGTTGGGTGCACACTCTAATATTAATACATGATACAACACCCAACAATAAAATATTGGTAATGGCATTGCTCTGAATAGAAATCTTGCAGAATATTACTTACTTTTTTTAATATTTACTGTTTGTGATAGGCTGCTGCATTTAACAATAAAAGCGATCTCTGCACGTGTTATTTCCAACACAACTTGTGTCTATTCATTGCATCAGTCCATCCTCAACACAACAAGTGAAATATTTTGGTTTAGGAGTAACCTGAGGAATTGCATTGCAGCAATATCTGCTTGAGGCTATGGAAGCTTTCCAAAAGCAGAATGGGATGCAATAACTCACTGGGGTTTGCTCAGCAAAATGACTGTGTATTTTCAGAACCTGCAACTGTACATTTCCTGGACAGATGCTCAGCATTCCAGCTAATCCAGCCTGGTTCTTGTGTTCGACTGCCATCTCAGAGGCTACAATGCTCTGCTGAATAAAAGAGGTAGACTGAGGCTCACCACAGGACCACAAGCCTTTTTGGCAAAGAATGACATCTGTGTACAACAGAGCACTCCTGTTGCTGTATTCATGAAGTCCCACCAATAGGCACCAACAAGAATTTTAAAAATCATCACAGAAACAGTGCCTCTGTCTTGCTTTGAGAACTTGTTCAAAATGAAAGAATTTCCAAATTACTTTGCTGTGCTTTGTCTTGCCCGAGACAAGATTTAGATAATGAAGTCTACAATGTATACAACAAAAAATAATTATCTTTTAAGTGAGCATCAGCATAGTGCATTAATGTGGAAGCCAAGTCTATTTTTGATAATTGCTGGCTCATGACCACAAAGGCAACTCTCAGATCAGCACCAAAATGCAAATTCATTCAACAATAAAAACGAGTATTTGCAAGTAGTAACTCAGCTTGTGTCTATATTACAGCCTGTCCGTTTGATAATACAAAATTGAGGACCATGATGACACACAAATTGCCATTTTCACGTGCAACAGTCCTCTGATTTTGTATATATCAAAGTGACAGACTGTAATAGCATCTGTCCAGCACCAATGTAAAAAGAGACATATTTTGCGTCAGGAATTACTCGAGGAAGTGCATTGTAAAAGCTTAAGGCAATGCAAGATGTCCAAAAAGCAGAACGAGATGCAATAATTCACTGGGGTTTGCTCAGCAAAATGACTGTATTTTCAGAACCTGCAGCTGTACATTTCCTGGACAGATGCTCAGCATTCCAGCTAATCCAGCCTGGTTCTTGTGTCTGCCATCTCTGAAGCTACAATGCTCTCCTGAATAAGAGAGGTAGACTGAGACTCACCACAGGACCACAAGCCTTTTCAGCACAGCTAAAGGGATGCAAAGAATGGCATCTAAGTACAATAGAAGACTCCTGTTGCTCTGTATTTGTCCGTCCAACTAATGGGGACCAGCAAGAATGTTACAGATCATTACAGAAGCAGTGACTTTGACTTGATCTGAGAGTTTGATCACAATGAAAAAAAAAAAGCCAAATTCCTTTGCAGGGCTTAACAAAACTTTACATAATCACTTAGCTCTTGAAACGCTTAATTCTCCAGTATCTGAGGACCAACATAATTGGAGATTGCGAAATAATAATGTGATAATGCATGTAAAATGTAGCCATTTGGAAGCCATTGGTACAAATCTAATATATCAGTAATGATGCAAATTATTTTGTAACTGTCTATTTGGGTTCTGGGTGATTTCACATTTCTAAGAAGGATTCAGATTAATTGAAATATTTATTTCTATAAGCATTACATAAAAATCTCAATGCTTTTCACAATGGTAATAGACAGATAAAACAATGTGTATATATTTAACTAAATTAGGCAACATCATAATGACATTTAAAAAGATGAGTCTTAAGTTTGCTCTTGAATTGTTCATAAACACTGATTGTCCTCATATTGACCGGTAGGTCATTCCATAGAGCTGGCGCTCTAACTGCAAACGCATGACTGCCGTATGTCACTGTTTTCGGTGGTGATGGACGTTTAAGAGTAATTGCTGCATCGCTGCGAAGTGACATGTAATTTCTGTTGTTGATGGTAATGAGTTCTTTCAAATAAGCAGGTGCAGTAGAAGTGAATATACATTTAAAAACAATACAGAGGACTTTAAAAATAATCCTCGCCTTGACAGGCAACCAATGTAAATCTTTAAGAATTGGAGTAATGTGTCTTCTGTCATACCTTTTCATACCACACACAAGGCGTGCTGCAGAGTTCTGAAGATGCTGGAGTTTTTTAATCTGATTATCAGTGCAGCCGAGCAATAAACTGTTGCAGTAGTCAATTCTGCATGTCACAAAAGCATGTATTAATTTTACAGTTCGATCATGATCTAGTAGGTGCCTACACTTGCTGATGCGCCATAAGGCATACGAGGCATTTTTACACACGTTCTTTACATGGTGACACATAGTGACATTCTCATCAAAAAGAACACCCAAATTTCGAACGACAGCAGTCGTGCTGATTGATGTTTCGCCAACTTTAACACTTCTAACTGATAGTTCACAATTTCTCTTAAATCTAGATGAAAAGCAAATAACATCAGTTTTGGCATCATTGAGAGCCAGAAAATTTCTGATCATCCAGCTTCTAATCTCGCTCACGCAATTTTCAATTATTGATACACTATTTGAATATGACAGAGGCAGGCATGCCATAGTTTGCCATACTCTTGAATAAGGATAAACCGTGTCTTACTGAAGACTGTCAAAAGTAGATCAACTAGTTCAAAGGCTAGCCTATGAATTTTAGCTTGGGACATCATATTTTCATAAAGCACATTCCTATAAACAAGGGCTACCCACCAATGCTGTCTCCTGATGGAATTACATGGATATGGTTTGGTGTTGGTTTCCTAATGATGTCTGTTTCAGACATAGCTGAACCAAAGTTTATGCAGTCTCCCTCTAAAAAGTGCCTAATGTGTCTTCTCCCCAGCTAATGAGCTGTCACTGTTGCACTTAACTGGCAGATGCCAGCCGGATTGATTGCCTGCTACTAAATCCATTTCTTCAGACACTGATTCGTTTTGTTATAAGACAGAGGATGGCTGCCAAAAATAAACTAATTTTGTAATTTCAGGAAACAAATCTATCTTTTTTTACTAATTTAGATACTTGCCTTTATGACAGTACTATAATTGTAGAAACTCCTTATAAGAGATCGAAAATTGTAAAATGTGATAATGCATTAAAATGTAGGCATTTTGGAAGCCATTGGGCCAGGCTAACATCAATAATGGTGCAAATTCCATGGTGCCCCAGGGAGACACTTTTGCAACTGAGATTGTCTATTTGGGATCTGGGTGATTTCACAGTTCTCAGAAGGATTCAGAGTCATTGTGACAGGCACACCATGCTCTTGAATATCGATCGAATACACCCTGTCTAACCAAAGTAGATCAACCAGTTCAAAGGCTAGCCTATAAATTTAAGCTTGGGACATCATATTTCCTAAAGCACATTCCCATAAGCAAGGGTTCCCACCAACGCTGTCTCCTGATGGATTATTTCAGCCATCACTGAGCCATTTTTTAACCAATCGATAAAGAAATAGGGTTCATCCAGATGCCCAAGGTTTATGCAGTCTCCCTTTAATGAGTTGTCACTGCTGTACTTTATTGATAGATGCCAACCAAATTGATTGCCTGCTACTAAATTTAACTCTTCAGACACTGGTTTGTTTTGTGATAAGACAGAGGAATGTTCCCAAAAAGAAACCAATTTCGCATCTTTTTTTTCTTAGATACTTGCCTTTGTGACAATCATATGAGTAATAGGTAAGTACTGCACAGAATTTCATTAGAAATATGGCTGAATGTAATTTTCAGCACAAAGAACGGATGACTGGATCCTGCTTTTCTTTGGGATATTTATATGTTACCAAGATTTGACTAAATCAACACTGGCATATGACTCCAGAAATCAAGATAAATTAATCAAAATATTTAAAAAAACCCTCATTTACAGGACATCGAAAGGGTAGTGGAGGCATATATGGGACAAACAAAAAGAATAACCACATAAATTTACTGCCGATAGACCGCAATATTATGGCTATTTGAATGTAAAGTTGGGCACAAAACCCCATCATTTCCTACAGTTGATACAAAAATTAAATTAAATTTCAAGCCACAGTGTGGTATCGTCTGCCATTATCGTGGCCTGTAGTCACTCAGTGAGCATGAACATAGCGTAAGTGGACGCCAAGTCTATGAATTCTTGAAAATTACTGGCTCATGACTGAAGAAACAACTGTCAGATCAACACCTATGTGCAGGCAATTAGACCAGGATGCCTAAAGCATTATGATGCTGTGTGTAATGATTGAAAAAAAGTCAAACTGAAGGCAGTGTTGGTCTTTGAAGTTTCATAGAGCATTAATTAGGCCTATAGAGTAGGTTGGGGCAAGAAGCCCGGGTTAGGTGAGAGGCCCCCCAGGGTTATATCCAACTTACATTTTTGGTGTGTTTATCTGTTGATAGGATTGAAGCTAGAGGCGTTTTAGGTGACGTCACAAATTTTCAGAGCAAACAGCACCAAACCATAGTAGAAATTAAAGAAACAAAAAAATGTGCATGGTTTTTGTAACTTTGACTAATTCTTTGAAAGGGGTTGTCAGAAATACTTTGGAATTTTTTAAAAGTATAATGGATATCAGCATTGCTTCACTTTATGACCATCACATAAATATGATCATGCTTTTAGCATTTTAGTTCAAAATATGGGGGTCAAATTAAAATATGTGGATTTGGGGCGAGAGGCCCCACATGATATGGGGCATAAGGCCCCCTTCACTGGGGGGTCAGAGCTGCTTCAGGAACCATTGAATAATGTGTACTTTACCTTAAATCTTGATAAAGTAGCTAATTAAAATAGAAAAAGTTTGGCCCAAAATTGGACAGGGCAAAAAATATTAAAAAATAAGAGTATGAACAGAAAAATTCTGAAATTCAGAAAAAGTGAATAGAATGCCTTAAAAATGACAGAAGAACCCCAACAAATAACTTTCAGGCTGAGTGTGCTCGCAAAAAAAATTGCCATAGGATTATAATAGGGGGGCTTCTTGCCCGATAGGTGGGGTAAGAAGGCCATTTTAATTTTTTTACAAAAATGGGCACAACTCCTTTATTAAAATTGGTAGACATTTGTTTCACTAGTTATTAGTAGAGTCAAGTGATCCCTTCCTGACAGCATAAGCATTCAAATAATCGCCCATAAAAAGTAGGTCAAATCGCACCTTGAAGTTAAGGGGGGCCGCATGCCCCGACCTACTCTATATGGTGATAATATTGTGGTATAAACTATATAAGACATAAAAATTTCACGAAATGTTTCTAATTAGATGTTTATTTTGGTGGTTGGCAGCAACATTTAGCAACATAAGTGATCCCCGCAAATGGTATTTCCAAACAGCTTGTATATAAAATGTATTTATCACAACAGTTCAGCACAAACATAGCCAGAGAGTCTGGTTGGGAATTATCCGAGGAACTGCATTGCAGCAATAATCGCTTGAGGCAATAGAGGCATTCCAAAAGCAGAATGAGATGCAATAACTTACCAGGGTTTGCTTGCCAAAATGACTGTGTATTTTGAGAATGTATATTTCCAGGACAGATGCTCAGCATTCCAAATAGTCTAGCTTGGAAAAGTTCTTGTATTCACCTGCCATCTCTGAGGCTTCAATGCTCTCCCGAATAAAAGAAACAGTCTGAGATTCACCACAGGACCACCAGCATTTCTGACAAATGTGCAACAACGTAAGCACAATGGAAAACTCATCTTATGGTATTAGTGTTGTTACGCTGATTGGGAGTCTGATCAGAGTGGTCAGTGTCAATATGAATTTGTTCAAGTAATTATACAAATTAGTAAATTACTAGATTTCCGTGTTACATTTACAATGCTTTTTTTTAAGCCAGCAAAAGGCTGGTATTGTTAATCCTGGACAATTTCAATGTAAGTGCAGACTGGAAATATCCACTTTGAAGCAATGATGCAAACACTTCTGCTGCTCACTCATGATTACAATTTCAGATTTTAAAAGACTTAATTAATAGACCATTGCAAAATATAGATCATTGATTGAACAAGTGAAATTTAACTGAGAAATGTCATAAAAGCCTCCAGCACGATACACTGTAAAATTTGAAATTTTGCGTCAGCTCAAATGATTGAGCGAGATGGTTGCACAATTTGTTTGAGCTAACATAGCTTGATGTTGTGAGTTATGATAATATTTCAGTTGTTATAACTTCAAACAACAAGCTATGATATTTCAAAGGAATTGAGCAACCATCTCACTCAATCATTCAAGCTAACTCAAAATTCAAATGTACAGTTTACTCATGTAAGTAATACTGCTAATGCCAAGATGCTCCAGAGAGAAACGACTGCAGATGTAAATTATGCTAAATTTGTATTGGATGTGGGTCATTACGCTTGTCTTTCTCAGCAGGATTTACAGTCATTTTCAAAACACCTTGTATTACAAAAAAATTGGAGTAATGATATTGTCCAGAGTATAAATGAAATACGAGACTTTGACCATGCAAATAAGACATAATGGCAAAGAATTTCAAAATACTTAATTGAGAACATTCAATTGGAGAATGTATATCTGTGATGGCCCAAGTAAAATCATGTGATGTTGTAGAAGCCTCTAGCATAGAGTAGCGCGGGGCATGCAGCCCCCCTTAACTTCGAGATGCGCTTTGACCTACTTTTTGTGGTCGATTATTTGAATGCTTATGCTGTCAGGAAGGGATCACTTGACTCTACTTATAATTAGTGAAACGAATGTCTACCAATTTTAATAAAGGACTTACGGCCCTTTTCGTAAAAAAATTAAAATGGCCTTCTTACCCCACCCATCGGGCAAGAAGCCCCCCTATTATAATCCTATGGCAATTTTTTTTGCGAGCGCATTCAGCTTGAAAGTTATTTCATGGGGTTCTTCTATCATTTTTAAGGCATTCTATTCACTTTTTCTGAATTTCAGAATTTTTCTGTTCATGCATTTATTTTTTATTTATTTTTTGCCCTTTTTCAATTTCGGCCAACATTTTTTCTATTTCAATTAGCTATTCTATCAAGATTTAAGGTAAAGTAAACATTATTAAATGGTTCCGGAAAGAGCTTCGAGGCCTCAGTGAAGGGGGCCCCATGCCCCATACCATGTGGGGCCTCTCGCCCCAAACCCACATATTTTAATTTGACCTCTATATTTTGAGCTAAAATGCAAAAAACATGATCCAAATCATATTTATGTGATGGTCATAAAGTGAAGCAATGCAGATATCCATTATACTTTTAAAAATTTCCAAAGTTATTTCTGACAGCCAACTTCAAAGAATTAATCAAAGTTACAAAAACCATGCACCTTTTTTTGTTTCTTTAATTACGACTATGGTTTGGTGCTAAATGCCTTGAAAATTTGTGACGTCACCTAAAAAGCCAATAGCTTTAATCCTATCAATAAGAAAAAGCACCGAAAATGTAAGTTTAGATATAACCCTGGGGGGGCTTCTCACCTAACCCGGGCTTCTTGCCCCGACCCACTCTAATATTCATGTCAGTAGTGCTACTAATGTCAATGAGCCCAAGGGAGAAGCATCTGCAGATGTGAGTGTTTATATATATGGGATCTGGGTCATTACACCTTTCTCGGAAGTCAATGTGACTGCTGCAAAATATTCATACTTCCCAATGTTGATCACGATACTAGCTTACTGTGGCAGACCAAATATAGGAAAAGCGTACCCGTAATATCTAGTTCTGGATATCATGGTTTGAGAGGCTAAATATGTAGTTACTGGCGTTGAAACCATTTCCAAACAAAGAAAAACAACACACCTTTAACAAGAAAAGTACCCTTAAAAAAGGGTACTGTATCGATCTTATGATGAACCTGAGGGTATGTGGCATGTTATAAAAGGTTCTAATATTATAAAGTGGGCATTTCTATGAAAAAAAGTACCCATAGAAAAATTCCAAAGCCCCTGCCCTTGTTTCATGAGAATATTACATAACCATGCAAGGATGCATGTATAAAAAATAAATACACTTCTGTTATGTAAAACCACCTGTATGGATATTAACTTGTTAATTGCTACATGCACAGTGTACATGTTTTTCAGTACTATTTAATGTGATGTCAGGCCTGAAAAATACCCCCCCCCCAACAAAAAAAATCTTGAATCTGCCCTTGGTTTGTTGTGGTCTTGGATTTTGCAACTTTGCATTATTAAGCGTAATGCGCCAAAACGCTTTTTGCGAAGTTAATATTGCAAATGGAGCAAAATGAATCAGTGCATTGAATTCGGAGAAGTTTACTTGATATATGCAGGTTTTTAAATTTTAAAAATCGGATGTTAAGGTTTTCAGGGCAAGTTTTTTATTGAAAATGATGTACACAATCTTTGATGACGTTTCACACGCAATAAATTTCGCCAGAGAGATTTCCTAACCTTGATGAATCGATGTAATGTAAAGTATACTTACATGTAAGTTTTTTTTTATAGGTTAAGACTTTGATACAAAAAAGCTGAAGAATCCATTGAGTAAATTCCAGTCAATTTCTTTTTCGTGAAGGCACTGTAAAGATCTATCACCAATCTGTACAGGTTTGTGGCGAAGAAGGTATATTTGAATGTCTCGAAAATGGTCAGTCAAGCCATCTTACCAGGGTGAAAGTTGCCAAGTGATAAATAATACATAGTTAATGCTGTGTCTACAACTGTCGTAAGTGGCACTTCATTGGAGTGGGCCGTACACCTACACCTCTCTGCACGATATTGACTTGGAGGACACAGGAAGTGACCATTGTGATCAATCTGGTGCTGTTGTAGTTCCCAAGGGTGCGGTGCTCATGCAATATCAATTACAGTGTCAGCTATACAAAACAATAAGTACAGTTATTGGTATGCAGTCATTCATCATTTGTATGTCTCTGGCTGTCTAGCTCTTCCGGAACCATTTAATAAGTATCTATTTGGAGCAAAGGTTTGAAAATTATGAGGTGTTTGGTAGCAAAACATGAAGCAGATTTAGCCAATTAAACAATGTCACTGATACAAACATGCACTTCCTTCTGTGTTTCACTTCCGCAGTATATATAAATGCATGATATGATATTTTGATGTGAGATCACTCAGCAGTCAGTCAGTTTGTAATTTGTGCATCAGTGACACCATTAAAACAACACCAAAATGATATCCATCATAAAATTAATTTACAGTTGCCCATGTTGGACCATTACTGGTGTCAATATCCAGAAGAGCAGACAGGCAGCCTCCCTTTATTGAACATTCCTTTAATCTTGAAAGGAGCACCATGTGATTATGGATACAATGTGTATTTATGGCAATAGTTCAACAGAAACATTCAATGCACTGGTTTATTTTCAACATTACATGACCTTACGGTAGTTCCCTGTATGCATTTTCTATGAAAGAGAGCAGTTACCAAATGACCAAGCAGATGTTATGTTGTTATAGTAGTTACATGTAGATGGTAATAGCTGAATTGATGGTAAGGGCTTTACACCTGGTAGTTATGGACTTAGGGGACAAAGTGGGACAGAAGGGGGCCATGAGGCAAGAGATGACTGAAACTGCCATCCAACCATAAATTGATAAGAAACCTGTAATGTGTTAACAGTAGATGCATGTTTACCTACCACAACTTCACAGAACTAACTTCTGATTCACACAGTCTGGCATAGTTAGATTGTGGTGTGCTATTGATGGCACACACTCAGACCAGAGGTCTCCATTCATGTGCATGTGGATATATAATATTTGTTTATGCGTATCTGGCTTGTCATGACTGTGCCCTAGCACCCAGTAGAGGCGCCTTGAAGTTATTGCTCTGTGGCAGTGTATCGAATATTGTGTGTCGTGTACACACAAATATAAGTCGCATATGGTGCAAATAAGCCCCGGCAAATATGGCTCAAATTTCATGAAAGTGTGGGGAGGCTAATATTTTCTCCATATATGCATGAGATGTGTGCGATAACAATAACTCACAATTGGAAACAACTCAGAGCTTCAGAGCCTACATACTCCACATGCTGGTTGCTCATTGATAGACTCCATGTACATCTCAACTGACTCAAACAGCTACAACCTACTTAAGCCAAATACTTCATATTATATTAGTATGTCAGCAATGCATGCATACTGGAAATTTACCTTTAAATATACAACAGAAGGTCTCATATGTGGATAAAGTGCAACAATGATCGAAATGGCATACTTGACTTATAAAACAAGGTAGCCATTTATATATATGTATGTATTTATCTTTATTTGCTGTTAGTATAAATAAAATAGAATTTGTACAGGTCTAACCCGGACCACACGGACTTACTCCCAATTATATAACATTTAAGATAACTTTTCATGAATTAAGAAGATGGACGAATAATCATTCAACCCATTTTCACTCTTACCATATTGACAGTTTTGGTAACTAGACATTCACTATATAAATTTTAACAACAAAAAAAACATTTGTTTCCTTTGGAAAATTGGGATTATATTAACATGAAGAAACAAACATTTGATCTTCAATATAAGCACCTGCAGTGGAGGTCTGGAGGCCAGCCTTGGGGCCAAACTTGGATGGCCTTGGCCTTGCTCTCGCTCTCGGTCTCGCTCTCGGTCTCACTCTCAGATGCCCAATGCTTGGCCTTTGACCAGTTTCGGTGTCTTGGGCCAGTGTTGGAGGCCTCTGCCTCCATCTTGGTTTTGGAAGCTCATGACTCGGTCTTGGTTCTGGCCTCAAATGTCCTGGCCTTGACTACGGCACAATGTCTCATTAGCATCGAAGGTCAAATCTGTTCCAAAACAATATTGGAATTCAGGATGAGATTAATCATAATAAAATAAGCTGCAAGGAAAATTTCTGGCTGTGTGAGACAATCACAAGACTTCTTTGTACATTTCCAACCAAGCATGATGCATAGGCTCCATATAAAGTAAACATTGAAAGTAACAGACAACATCATAATGACTGAACAGTGTCCATCAAGGGAGCCTCTATTACAGAGTATACAGAACATGGTATGATACCCAGTGTGCCCAAATTACCTTTAGATTGTCACCATGAAAGAAACGCTTTCTCCAAGGAGTAGTGAGACCATGAAAAGCTGCTTGGGATCACAGATGTCGTGACAGGCATGCTAACTGACGCTTAAATGGTCTGAGGAGAATCAACAGCCTTAAGAAAAGCCACACAAACACCATGCAAACCCAAATGGTGAAGCTTGCTTCTTTAACAAGGCCAAGAATTGCAAGAAAGAGCCAATTATTCTCCTGATAGAGTGCTTGGAAGAATTTTCTTAGTCAAATAAATTAACAGCCCCTGGTTATATGTGAAAACATATATCATATAGGAAGGTAAACAACATTTTTCTTTTTCTGAGCAGAGTAAGAACTATTACCTAAAGCAGAGACTCTAAAAAAAAGGAATCAGCTGCAGATGAGAAAACGAAGGATATTTACCAGAATTGCAAATTTCATATGATTGTATTGCTTTAGATCAGAATAAAATAAATATGACCATGCATTTGAATTATTTCTTTGGTTTGCCCGCACTTCCTGACTTGTGAATTCTTGAAAATTTTAGAATGATTATTTGCCGCAAAACAGCTCACGTAATCACAATGTGGAAGATTTAGGATTTAGATAAGCAACAATAGAAACACGACAAAATAACCATAGAAATAATGAACTCTAAAACAAAACATCCATGTTTGAGGCTGATGTGTACCGATTTGACTTCCTTTTGTGGCTGAGAGCTTTTCTTAGGATTCTAATTCTCCTTAGACCATTTAAAAGTCTGTTGGCATGCCTGTCACGATAATTGTGAGCCACGACAGTGACCAGGTCACACTACAACCTCCGAGGGATCAGGTTTCTTCTGTATTGCAGTTTTTACAGATATGCGACACAGAAATGGATCTAAGTAACCTGTGTGATATGTTTCATTGTGTACCAGATGGGGACTTTGAGGGAGAAAAAGCAGGTATTTAGATGTATAAAAGAACATAATTTGGCAGGTAGTACACACTCAGATTTCTTGCTTACAAATCGTCTTTTCTGATTTTCTTGTAACATAATGAATGAATGTCTTTTCCCAGAACCAGTCACTATGAAAAATTATTACCAAAAGACGTGAAGGCCTATGACCCACCACTATATTAAGTTTTCTGTACCATTATTACCACGATGGATCTTGCCAAGTGATAAATAATACATGGTACAACTGTGACAAATGACACTTATTCAATGTGGGCAATACAACCACACCTCGCAGCATGATATTGACCCGCAGGACACAGGAAGTGACCATTCTGATCAATCTGGCGCTGTTATAGTTCCCGAGGGTGTTGTATTCATGCGATATCACTTAGAGTGTCACCATACAAAACAATCAGTTCCACTATTGGTATGTATTCATGTGTCTGTCTCTCCATCTGTTCATTTAAGTTTCTATCTGGAGCAAAAGCTTGAAAATGATGGGGAGGTGATATTAATTAGAGTTTGTAAATATGCAGTTGCACTGACTTGGCCAAAAATACAACATCACTGATACATACAACGTTCTGTGTTTTGTAAGGCCTCATGACAGGATACACCCCCCGCTCCCTTTTTTTATTCCCGTAATATCGGCTACCCCCCCATTTTACCCCCTGCTTCCCCCGTCTTCCCCCCACTTACCCCCCCCCCGCTTATCCCCCTCTTCCCCCCTCTTCCCCCCTCTTACCATTTACCCCCCAATTCCCCCTGTTTACCCCCATCTTCCCCCACTAGCCCCCTCTTTCCCCCCACTTGCCCCAAGTTGCCTCCCGCTAGCCCCCAGTTACCCCAACTTACCCTATCTTGCACCCACATCCCCCCACTTGCCCCCACTTTCCCCGCATAACCTTCTCCTTTCCCCCCAATTCGCCCTAGTTACCCCATAGGGTGGGGGATGTATCTTGTCATGAGGCCTTTTGTTACAGCAGTACTTAATAACATTCTGATATGAGGGGCACTCAGCTCAATCAGTAAGTTTTTAATGAGTGCATCAGTGACACCATTAAATTTACACCAACAGGATATACAGCATAGAATTAATCTACCTTACAGATGCCCATATTGGACCATTGTCAGTGCCAATATCTGGAAGAGCAGACAAGCATCCTTCCTTTATTGAACATTCCTAAAATCTCAAATGGAGCACAGTGTGATAATAGATGTGATGTGTATTAATGGCAATGTTTCAACAGAACATTCAAACTGACCTAAGAATACAACTTTGGTAACTAACCTGCTCCTTCACATTATCACCATCCCATCTTCGCCTTTTTATTTATTTTTTATTTATTTTTTCTGTACTTTCATTATCTTGTTATGTTATTAACACTGTAAGATTATTATGTTGTTATCCTTTTGTATGGTGTTTTGATTTTGATCATGTGAAAAAAAAAAGTTCTGAGTTCTAAAGAAATTTGCCTATATATGTAATTCTGATTATTGTTTTACATATGATGGCTCACTGTTACCTTAAATACTGAGGTATAGTAGATATCTTGAATAATTCTTATGTAAGATTGCTGTTACCAAATGTCAAAGGAGATGGTTTGTTGTAATGGTTATTAATATGGTAATAGCTGAATTGATGATAAGGGCTTTACATCCGGTATTCATGCGCTGAGGGGGCAAAGTAGGACAGATGGGGCAAAGTGACAAGAGATGACTGAAACTACCATCCAACCATGAATTGATAGGAAACCTGTAATGTGTTAATGGTAGATGCATGTTTACCTACCACAACTTCACAGAACTTACTTCACACTGTCAAACTGTCTGGCATAGTTAGATTGTGGTGTGCTATTGATGGCACACACAGAGCAGAGGTCTATATTCATGTACATGCGGATATATAATATTTGTTTATGCATATTTGGCTTGTCACGACTGTGCACTAGCGCCCAGTAGAGGCGCCTGGAAGTTATTGCTCTGTGGCAGTGTATCGAATATATGTGTGTTGTGTACAAATATAAGTTGCATATGGTGCAAATAAGCCCTGGCAAATATGACTCGAATTTCATGAGAGTAAGGGGAGGCTTACATTTTCTGAAGATACACATGAGATGTTTGCCATAACAATAAATCACAATTGCCGAAAACTCTCAGCTCCGAAGTGTACATCCTCCACATGCTGGCTGCTCATTGATATGAACTTACTTCAGCTTAGTACTTCATTGCATTAGAGCTTCAGGTATTGTAGTTCTGGAAGATCTACCTTAAATATGTAGCAGAAAGATCAATTGCAATCATCATTAATGCAATATCTAGCCTATATCTTTCTGTAATTCACAATAGTGCAATGTCCAATTTGTACCAAATGTAGAATCATATTTCAAAAGCCAAACAAAAATTCCTGACAAAGAAGAAGAGCAATCATAAAGGAAAAAACAAGAGGACTAAGTACATGGGTCAACAATATGAGCTGTTCTATAAAGTAAACATTGAGAGAGATGGAAAATATTATAATGCTTGAATGGTGTCCATCATGGGAGCCTAAATTGCAGCGTATACAGAAAATACCTAGTGTGGCTCGAAACACCTTTATCCTGTCACCATGAAAGCAAAGTTGCCTCCAAGGAGCAATGTGACCCAGTAAAGCTGTTTCAGATCACAGATGTCGTGACAGGCATGCTAACTGATGCTTAAATGGTCTGAGGAGAATCAACGGCCTTAAGGAAAGCCACACAAACACCAAGCACACTGGAGTGGTGAAGCCTGTTTCTTTATCAAGGCAGAGAATTGAATGTGAGAGCCAATAATAATTACCATTCTCCTGGAAGAGTGTTTGTAAAAATGTTCTCAGTTGCGTAGATTAGCAGACAAATCTTTTTCACTTGCCTATTTATTATGTGAAATTGTAAATGTATAAATAATACAGAAAAAATGACACACCAAAGTTTTCCTTTTCTTAGCAGCATAAGACATCATTACTTAATGCAGGGATTGTTTAAAAGGAATCTGGCTGCAGATTCTATAACCATAGAGGTATTGAACTCAAAAACATAACATCCATGTTTGAGGCTGAAGTGTACCAATTTGACTTCCTTTGTGGCTGAGAGCTTTTCTTAGCCTTCTAATTCTGCTTAGACCATTTAAAAGTCTGTTGGCATGCCTGTCACGACCTTTGTGAGCCACAACAGCTTGACCTTGTCACACTACAACTTCCTGAGGGATCATGTTTCATCCGTAGAACAGTTTCTACAGATGTATGACACAGAAATGAATCTAAGTAACCAGTGTCAGCCAGTGTCATAGAGGAATTTCACTGATAATCAGACATACTTGGAATGTAAAATGGCTAATATGTAAACCCCCCTCTTCATAACAATTACTTAAACTTTTGCTCACAGGCTAATTTAAGATCAAGGGTGTCATGTCGACCTTAAGCTATAATGCAAATGACCGATGACTTCTCTTTAGCTGATACAAACAGCAACAATGCCGTAGCTTCAACTCCTCTCATTTCAAGAGCAGGATTGGTAAAACCAAATGCATGTAGTTGTGCGAGAAATGAGGTGTACGACACAATATGTAAAGTTTTCATGAGACATGCACCAAGGCAATACCAGAAAGATTTTAGACTTTTTATTTCCCAGCCAGAAGAGACATAATTTTCAAAAATAAGAAAGATCGCCGGGCTCATAAATATATGCGTGAATCTTACTTAGTGTCCTGTAAAACTGCCTTACAAGTGTGCTCCCTGGATATTTAAAGATATAGGAAGCATTCATGGTGATAACTATGTCAAAAAAACAATAAGAAGCTTTGAAGTGTTAATGGTTGAGGTATATATAATAATTGTGCAGGTGCAACTTCAGAGAACTGACTAAATTTGATTCATAAGGTCTGACATATTTAGATTTTGTCATTTTATTTATTTACTTGAGGATGTCTAATTTTTGTTTATGGTATTTAGATATTTTTTGTGGCTATCTTTTCTCACAACTGTGCACTGGCTCCCAGTGAAGGCACCTTTGAGTTATTGCTCTGTGGCAGTGTATCGAATATTGTGTGTCGTGTACACACACATAAGTTGCATATGGTGCAAATAAGTCCCGGCAAATATGGCTCGAATTTCATGGAAGTGAGGGGCGGCTAATATTTTCCCCATATATGCATGAGATGTGTGCGATAACAATAACTCACAATTTCAGACTACTCTCAGCTCCTGGGTATGCATCATTCACAATGTCATGATGGTTGCTCATTTATGGACGAAATTCATAACCAGAAATGAACACATATTGAACACTTTCACTTTGCATTTGGCACTTGGGAAGCTGGGAGATATACAGGGTATCTACAGAAAAAGAGGACAGTCACTTTTCTTATTTTTCACACTAATATAAGTTCAGAATTTGGTGATAAGTCTAACATAAGAATGGATTTGATAGTCAGCCATATTAGGTCTATTGCAAATATGTTTATTTGTGAATTAGATCACTCCTAAAGGCAAAATACAAGCATGATATACAAAAGTGCCTGCATTGCTCTGAGCTGAAAAAGGTCGTCCTGTTTTCCTCATTCTTGATGAGAAATTTTTCCACATTTTTGGTGTTGAGAGTATGATGCTCCAGCTGCCAATAATTCAATTCTGGACCTAACACTTGGTCTTCAACATGGAGTCATCTGATGACAAGAAAATCAGAAAAATGAACCATTGACCAGAGTTCCGGAATCAATGCAAATGTTTATAATAACATTCTGAAATAATTTGGGGCGCCATGGCGTCAGACAAGAAACTCTTTTTTTGGCAAAATCATCTTCCTACAAGGTGTAGCACCTGTTCATACTGCGAAGAAGACTCAGGAGTGCCTCAAAATAAGCCCCTGAGCCAGGTAGAGTGCCATCCCTTGTCTCCTGAGCTGGACCCAGTGGATTATTCAGTACGGGCAAATTGGGAGACAGAATCCGGCAAGTTATCGCAACCCTCGCCTTAAAGTTAAAGGCCTCCGCCATGTCTGCATGGGGCAAAATGTTCGAGGAGAGCATCAAACACGCTTTTGCATCATTTATGTCTCATCTGCAGAAGTTACCACATCAAGGGGTGTGAATATTGGATAATTTTACTGTTCTGAATATACCGTTCATATACAAATCATGTTTTGTTGAATAATGATTCTTGGCACAAAATAAAATGTAATGATACATATGTGTATCTTGGGAGCATTTTCACTTATGATGGCAAGATATCTAGTGCTATTAAATTTCACGCACAAGATAAATACAAACACTATTTGAAGTTTGTCTCATTCACTAATAAAAACCCTGATTTCCCCTTTGTGGTTAAGCATAAGGTGTTGTCATCAGCATTATTAGCAGCTTTATTTTATGGATGTGAAAGCTGGTTGGTGAATAACATTACTGACATGAATAAAATTTACATTTCTTCAATAAAAGTGCTACTCGGAGTGCAGCAAACAACTCCAAATGACATTTGTTTGGTGGAATTGGGATACCCACCACTGAAGAATTGGATTAAACAGCGACAGTGGAACTTCTTCAGGGGTGTTTTGTCAAAAAGGGAAGGATTGAATGATGACCCTCTTGTATTTGTGTTGAGCTTATGCAGAACAGCTGGGACGCCTGCATCTCGCTACGTTGAATACCTGTTGAACTCTGGCAATTATCACTGCAGCGGTTTGGAACATTTGAAGAATTCAATATTAACTTCCACCAAATCAAAGCTGCAAGCATATGTCTCAATGAACCCTGAAATGAATGTCAGTTGTGTGTATTCACAAGTGAAGCCATATATCCCAGAGCACCACAGGGTACAGTTTACCCGATTGCGTCTTATCTGCCATAAATTACGCATTGAGACAGGAAGGTGGGCACAACTGCCAAGGAATGAAAGGCTGTGCAAATGTGGACAAGTTCAAACAGAGACACATATCATATAAGATTGTATCTTGACAAATGCAATAAGAGACAATAACCGACACCTGTCATTTTCAGTACCAGGCATTTTTGATCACAATGATCCATGAGACATGTGCAAAATTGTTTTTGAAATTTTGGACACTGTTTTAAAAAGCCGAAATTCCATTCCAGTATTAATATAACATTGTAAACCATTAATTAAGTTACCATGTATTTATTCAAGATGTGGCATGTTGGACTTCGGTCAATAAACTAACCAACTAACTAAACAAATCCAATTGTGTTGACTGTCCTCTTTTTCTGTAGACACCCTGTACTTCTCAATGTCACATACAATGTGGCATCAAGGAATACCACGATGTATGCGTGGAATGCATAAGAAAATAAAGTAATCTGAATCTGAATCTGAATCTGAATCTGTCAATTAATTGCTAAACCAGATTGCAGTTCTGCAAATTAAAAGGAACATTTAATAAAGAGTCAAAAACAACTAAAATTAACATATAGACAGTTTTAATGGCAAGACAAAAAGTTTACAGAATCACATCAAAATGTGGGACCCAATCAGAACTTAATTGGCAATACCATGTGGTACATAACAATATATGACCTCTGTATGTTGCATATATGAGTACGGGAAGGTTGACCACAAGAAAAAAATACTAATACTAGTTAGTATTGTTGTTTATTGTGAATTTATGCAAAAGTCACAATTTCTGCACTTCCAAATGCATTTGCCATCATGTCAACGAATCATTAAACATTTAATAGCAAATTGGATGCTTCTAATTTCACTATTTGTTTGCAAATATTGGTGGTGAACTATTTGCATTGGGTTCTTAAAGTCCTCAGTTTTCTTCAGTTGCTGTGATCTTGATACTGTTGTAGTTGCTTCTACACGCTATTGTCTATTCCGTCACCAGACCCAACTTCATTTTTTCAGTGCAGCATATCATGTCGCATTGTTGACTGGGAAAAAATCGAACAATAGCAAAACTAAAAAAAAAGGAAAAAATTACTCAGATTTAGAAGTACTTAATAGTTTTTCCTGATGGTATGATTTTTATTTTTCCTTCTAAGCAATGGAAGCTTGTTTCATCAAAAACTTCTTTTACGAAAGCACAAAGTTGCAAAGAAAGTACTGATACATATCTTTTTCATGATAACATTGTGTAGAGATCTTTCAGTTGGGAACATTCGAAATTGATTACTAGGAGTTTTGTTTGAAGTTACCGTTAAAAATTGATACCCCTTAGGTTTCATGTGGATTTTTAGTACCACCACCCCTGACAAGCAAAGCAATCCACACACATATTGTTATTATATATGCACACCTTGGATAATTACGTCATCAGATTCGCGCATTATTGCACTTACGTGTATATACTTTATAAATATTCTTTTTTCATATCCCCCTATTAGATGTTGTACAAAAATTAGTACCCATCGTAGAAACATGTGTGAAAAGTTAGTACCCCCTTGGGGAAGCTCCCAAACCCCCTCCCTAAATCGTAAATTCAGAATGGTCTTTCAGCACAAATTGTTTTTAAACAATGAGCTGCTCATGCCAAATTTTGCCATTTCACAAGCAAAAAGAATCGACAATATCTGCTTTAAGTTTACCTACGACCAATACAAGCTTTTATCATCAGTCATTGCGCCTTTGAAATAAATAAGTAAATAAAAGTGATAACATCAATTTCACAGCATGCTTGGAACCAATCTAAAAGTGGTTTTGTTTGGAGGAAGCATCACTTCCTTTATCAACCACCAAAAAAGCAAAACACTTCACTGTGACTTCAGATCTATTTACTTTCCATGCTTTCCGAGAAAAGCTGTGATATTGTAGAGCTATAATGAAATTGTTTTGTTTGGATTTCTTGAAATATCTGAAACTGTGTGCTCAAGGGGAGATAAAGTCAATGATTCTTAAATAGCTCAGCCATTAGGGAGAAATCTAAAGCTTCTATTGATGGTGCAATACATTGCCTGAGCCTTGGGTGTGTTTGCATTGCCTTCTCTTGAATACTCAGAAAACTCCAAAGAATTATGCCACTCACCTTTCAGCTTGGGATTGTCAATTGCCAATAAAAATAGCCAAGAGAATTTATAAAATGTGTCAAATATCTGTGAAATATAAAAGCAGTAGCATGATGGAGTGTAATAAACTAAAAAATGCATGTGGTCAGTTTTGCCACACATCAGTAACCTCAAATAAGGTGACTAATTGCGAAATGTGGTCTGCAATTAGTAACAGTATATCACTGACCTACACAGTTACATGATGTTTTAAAATTACATAACAACCTAATCCATTATAATGCATTAATGAGTTGCCATATTTGGCAGATCAAGCGGAGTTTCTCCAGGGCCTGAAATATTTATGTTGGCTGAGTTTTACAGGTCAGTATACTAGGAAGATGTTGCAAGAATCTTTACCTATTTATGCAGAATCAAGAATAAACACGGGCTCCAGATAAAATGCTGTGCTTACCTTTTTCATATTGTATGTAGTAGGCAAAGACTGAAAGATCAAACATTAGGTTGAAAGTGGAATATTCTTAGGGTCCACCGGTCTGTGACAGAAGATGTACGAATTGGATGTACGAATTGATTGTTTGGAAAAGTCTAGCTTTGGCTGAAGCAAATGTGTGGCTTAATATCTGTCAGCAGATTTTCTGCCTACAGTGAACAAAGATTGAGCCTACACAATTTTTATCAAATTGACATTATAAAAAATTGAGATTACAGATTCTTTTTATTTCGTCCTACCGACCGGCCCCAGAAAAAGTACTTCAAGAAGTTTTGAGAAGCTAAGGATCAATTGGGTCTGGCCCAATGAAATTGATGAACAATGATGGCATTTGGCACATCAGGACAAATAAGTTTTGCATGTTCAGTTTTCCAAAAGATGCCTAAAGGGTATTATTTCCTCATGATCGGTTTGTGCTGCCTTTTGCGCCGAACCAATTGAACCTTCGAAACCCAGACTATTTGTTTAAACTTTCTGATATGAATTCCTTATGTCACAGGAATGTGCAGCTGCAACCAAAAAATTGAACATTTTCTTGGCTCATTATTACATTTCATGTCCTGGCATCTGGTTATTCATATAATTGCTAGCAAATGTGCAGAAAATACAAGACACATAAGCAGCAGTTGTGATTTCCACCAAAGAATCTAGCAAAGCCTTCACTACTTACGCTCAGAGCCCATCCTTTGAACTTTTACAAAGCAGCTAATTTGGTGAGAAACAAATTGGGTAGAATGGCGCTTGGGACTGTAATTGGGAATTTGTCGAGTTGAGGATCCGATATGCATGTTAATGAATCCTCATGGAAAATAACTAAAGACGTCGTGTTCCTCCATCAAAACAGGGCCATTAGTGGAATAAGTTATTAACTCAAGTGAATATCTTTGTAACAAGTGTAATTTTCAACTGGAGGATCTGCCGTTTGATTCTAGGCAGTAATTAGCAAACGCAAAGCCTTAATTATCAGAATTCTGACCTTTCTTCCTTTGCTGAATGAAATGTCTTGGAATGCATTTCCTAATTACAGTATTATACACTTGGAAGAAGCCCTTTTTTCTCTATACAAAATTCAGGTGTTTTCTTCAATGTAGACAATGACCTGTGCCCTTATTACCACAATGGTTCTTGCCAAGTGATAAATAATACATGGTTAGTTAGTAACTCTGTGTCTACAACTGTGGTAAATGACACTTATTCAGTGTGGGCAATACAACTACACTTCGCAGCATGATATTGACCCGCAGGACACAGGAAGTGACCATTCTGATCAATCTGGCGCTGTTATAGTTCCCGAGGGTGTTGTATTCATGCGATATCACTTAGAGAGTCACCATACAAAACAATCAGTCCCACCATTGGTATATATTCATGCGTCTGTCTCTCCATCTCTTCATTTAAGTTTTTATCCGGAGCAAAAGCTTGAAAATGATGGGGAGGTGATATAATTAGAGTTTGGTCAAGATGCAGTTGGGCTGACTCGGCCAAGTATACATCATCACTGATACATACAATCTTCTATGTTTTGTTAAAGCAGTACTTAACAACATTCTGATATGAGGGGCACTCAGCTCAATCAGTAAGTTTTAATGAGTGCATCAGTGACACCATTAAAACTACAACAACAGGATATCCATCATAAAATTAATCTAACTTACAGTTGTCCGTGTTGGACCATTGTCGGTGCCTATATCCGGAAGAGTAGACAGGCAGCCTTCCTTTATTGAACATTCCTATGATCTCAAATGGAGCACAGTGTGATTATAGATGTGATGTGTATTAATGCCAATAGTTCAACAGAAACATTCAAACTGACCCAAGAATACAACTTTGGTTTGCTTTTGGGATAACTAACCTGCTGGCAAAGAAATTTCCCTATATATGTAATTCCGATTATTGTTTTACAGATGATGGTTCACTGTTACCTTAAATACTGAGGCATAGTGGCAATCTTGAATAATTTTTATGTAAGAGTGCCATTACCAAATGCCAAAAGAGATGGTATGTTGTAATGGTGACTAATATTGTAATAACTGAATTGATGATAGGGGCTTCACATCAGGTATTTATGCACTGAAAGGGCAAAGTAGGACAGGGGAGTGGGGGCAATGTGGCAAGCGATGGCTGAAACTGCCATCCAACCATAAACTGATAGGAAACCTGTAATGTGTTAAGGGTAGATGCTTGTTTACCTACAACAACTTTCTGTTTACTGAATGTCTATATTCATGTACATGTGGATATATAATATTTGTTTATGCGTATTTGGCTTGTCATGACTGTGCACAAGCACTCAGTAGAGGCGCCTTGAAGTTATTGCTCTGTGGCAGTGTATCGAATATTGTGTGTCGTGTACATACAAATATAAGTCGCATATGGTGCAAATAAACCCTGGCAAATATAGCTTGAATTTCATGAAAGTGTGGGGACGCTTATGTTTTCTCCATATACGCATGAGATGTGTGCTATAACAATAACTCGGAATTGCTGACAACTCTCAGCTCCAAAGCCTGCATCCTCCACATGCTGATATAAATATAAACTTCACTTTCTTGCCCATGGTCTGTTATGGTCTTCTACTTGGATATTGCATACTTTTACGCGATATGGGATAAAGCATCAGTATTCAAACAGTCATAACTCAGTCCCATCTTTTTTCCCAGAGTTCAAATAGGGCTTAATTGAAAGCTATTTTAATTGCCTATACGATGGTATGCAGATTATATATGTCCATTGGACTCAAGAATGCTCTAGAGGCCATTCTATCTCATTAGTGCAGTTTTTTTCGGCGAAAACAGTATTAGCTAGGGCCCCATCTTTAACCTCGCAGGAGACAGGGTTCGCACAGGAATATCTGATTAGACTTTTAGTATGTTCAAGCCAGACATTCAAGGATTCAGAAAATGTATAGATCAAAACTTTTGCAATTTGTGGTGGCTCAAACCATGGATTTACTTGACTACTTCTCTAATTCACAATAGTATAATGTCTAATTTGTGCCAAATGTAGAATCATATTCCAAAAGCCAAACAAAATTTCCTGACAATGAAAAAGAGCAATCACAAAGGCAAAAACAAGAGGACTAAGTACTTGGGCCATCAATATGAGCGGTTCTATAAAGTAAACATTGAGAGAGATGGAAAATATTATAATGCTTGAATGGTATCCATCATGGGAGCCTCAATAGCAGAGTATACAGAAAATACCTAGTGTGGCCCGAATTACCTTCATCTTGTCACCATGAAAGCAGAGTTGCCTCCAAGGAGCAATGTGACCCAGTAAAGCTGTTTCAGATCACAGATGTCGTGACAGGCATGCTAACTAACACTTAAATGGTCTGAGGAGAATCAACAGCCTCAATGAAAGCCACACGAACACCAAGCAGACTTGAATGGTGAAGCCTGCTTCTTTATCAAGGCAGATGATTGCATGAGGGAGCCAATAATAATTATTATTCTCCTGGAAGAGTGGTTGTAAGAATTTTCTCAGTTGCATAGATTAACAGATAATTATTTTTTCACTTGCCTATTTATTCTGTGAAATTGTAAATGTATAAATAATACAGAAAAAATTCAATTTTCGTTACCATGGTTTCAGCAAAAAATATTTGAATATTTAACCTTTTTTTGGCTGCTGATGATAGTACGGAATAAGCCCCCTACAATGGACTAATTTTTATTTTCATATCTGCACCCATTATTCTGTAAATAAAGTATTAGACAAAAGTGGACAGATTTACCCACCTTGATTCTAGATTAACAGATAAATCTTTTTTCACTTGCCTATTTATTATGCGAAATTGTGAAACTATAAATAATACAGAAAAATGACACACCAATGATTTCCTTTTTTGAGCAGGATAAGATATCATTGCTTAAAGCAGAGATTGTTCAAAAGTAACTCAAAAACATAACAACCATGTTTGAGGCTGAAGTGTACCAGTTTGACTTCCTTTGCAGCTGAGAGCTTTTCTTGGCCTTCTAATTCTCCTTAGACCATTTAAAAGTCTGTTGGCATGCCTGTCACGACCTTTGTGAGCCACAACAGCTTGACCGGGTCACACTACAACTTCCTGAGGGATCGAGTTTCTTCTGTAGAACAGTTTTTACAGATGTAAGACACAGAAATGGATCTAAGTAACCAGTGTCATCCAGTGTCAACCAGTGTCATACAGGAATTTCACTGATAATCAGACATACTTGGAAGGGAAAATAGCTAATATGTCAACCCCCTTCCCAATTACAATTACTAAAACATTTGCCCATAGGCTAGATTTAAGATCTAGTGTTTCGTGTCGACCTTAACCTATAATGCAAAGGACCAATGACTTCTCTTTAGCATATATATAATGCGCAATGACAAACAGAAACAGTGCCATAGCATTGGCATAGCAAACCATTCTACGCTTCATCTCCTCTCATTTCAAGAGCAGGATTGATAAAACCAAATGTATGCAGTTGTTAGTATCCTGTAAAACTGCCTTACAAGTGTGATCCCTGGATATTTAAAGATATAGGAAGCATTCATGGTGATAACTATGTCAAAAAACAATAAGAAGCTTTGAAGTGTTAATGGTTGAGGTATATATATATAATAATTGTGTAGGTGCAACTTCAGAGAACTGACTAAATTTGATTCATAAGGTCTGGCATATTTAGATTTTATTCATTTACTTGAGGACGTCTAATTTTTGTTTATGGTATTTAGGTATTTTATGTGGCAATCTTTTGTCACAACTTTGAGTTATTGCTCTGTGGCAGTGTATCGAATATTGTGTGTCATGTACACACACATAAGTTGCATATGGTGCAAATAAGTCCTGGCAAATATGGCTTAAATTTCATGAAAGTGAGGGGTGGCTAATATTTTCCCCATATATGCATGCGATGTGTGCGATAACAATAACTCACAATTGCAGACTACTCTCAGCTCCTGAGTATGCATCCTTCACAATGTCATGATGGTTGCTCATTTATGGAGAAATTCATAACCAGAAATGAACCTCATTTACAACATATTGAACACTTTCACTTTGCATTTGGCACTGGGGAAGCTGAGAGATATACTTCTCAATGTCACATACAATGTAGCATTGGAATACCACGATGTCAATTAATTGCTAAACCAGATTGCAGTTCTGCAAATTAAAAGGAACATTTAATAAAGAGTCAAAAACATCTAAAATTAACATAGACAGTTTAAATGGCAAGACAAAAAGTTTACAGAATCACATCAAAATGTGGGACCCAATCAAAACTTAATTGGCAATACCATGTGGTACATAACAATATATGACCTCTGTATGTTGCATATATGAGTACGGGAAGGTGGACCATAAGAAAAAAATACTAATACCAGCTAGTATTGTTGTTGATGGTGCATTTATACAAAAGTCACAATTTCTGCACTGCCAAATGCATTTGCCATCATTTCAACGAATCATTAAACTTTTAATAGCAAAGTCCTGTGATGCGTGCACATGAAATTTAGGGGTTGGACCTGTGAAAATAACATAGTAGGGAAACTTTCTTTCTTTCCAGTTGAAAAAAAGTAGGTAATTTTTTATTGATTTTTGACATATTTATGACTCCTGCGATATGCAAATGAGGTCAAAGGTCAAGTGGCTGTTATCAAATTATTGAGCTCAATGCAAACTTTTCATTTGATGTATCATATGTCTCTATATCTGAAACAGGTCACATAGGACAGCCTGTAAAGTGAATTCCATGTCCGTGCTTGAAAATTGGCATTTTTCTGTGAGGGTGTGACCTTTGACCCCTGGGACGGCAAAGTGCCACGTTAATTTTTCAACGTCAGACGGGTTTTTTTAAAACTGCGGGTCATAAGGATCGATTTGATATACAATTTGTGAGGTTGCAGAGCGGGGGCAGTTACAGCCCCAATTTGGGCCTCCAACCACTCTGCTATAATATCTGTCCCCAGATTTTCTACCTACAGTGAATAAGGATTGAGCCTACACAATTTTTATCAAATTGACATAATAAAAATTGAGATTACAGCTTCCTCTTTTTTTTGTTCTGCCGACTGACCCCAGAAATAGTACTCCGAAAAGACTCGAGAAGCTAAGAATTAATTGTGTTGGGTGTAATGAAATTGATGAACACTGATGGCGTTTGGAGCATCATGACCAATAAGTTTTACACGTTCATTTTCCAAAAAATGCCGAAGGGTATTATTTCCTCATGATCGGTTTTTGCTGCCTTTTGCTCCAAGCCAATTGGACCTTGAAAACCTAGACTATTTGTTTAAACTTTATGATATGAATTCCTTGTGTCAAAAGAATGTGCAGCTGCAACCAAAAAATTGAGCATTTTCTTGACTCATTATTACATTTATGTCCAGGTATCTGGTTATTCATATAATTGCCTAATGTACAGAAAATGCAAGACAAATAAGCTTCAGTAGTTGTGATTTCAACCAAAGAATCTAGCAGATCCTTCACTGCTTGTACTCAGATCCCATCCTTTGAACTTTTACAAAGCAGGTAATTTGGTGAGAAACAAATTGGGTAGGATGGCGCTTGGGACTGTAATTTCAAATTTGTCGAGTTGAGGATCCGATATGCATGTTAATGAATCCTCATGGAAAATAACTAAAGACGTCGTGTTCCTCCATCAAAATGGGGCCATTAGTGGAATAAGTTATTAACTCAAGTGAATCTCTTTGTAACAAGTGTAATTTTCAACTAGAGGATCTGCCGTTGGATTCTAGGCAATAATTAGCAAATGCAAAGCCTTAATTATCAGAATTGTGCCCCTTCTTCCTTTGCTGAATGAAATGTCTTGGAATGCATTTCCTAATTAAAGCATTATGCACTTGGAAGAAGCCCTTTTTCCACTATACAAAATTCTGATTAGTGATTGATCTGAAATTACATTTTCTTAAATAGAGAGGAAGTACATATAGTGGCCCTCAATGTGTTAGCTGATCTATCGCACTGTGAGAATTAGCGAGGAAGTTTGAGCTGTCTCAATGACCCACTATTCCAAAAATGAATGCTTCTAACAAGATCCAATTTAAAATCTGACAATTCTAACTTGCAACAGAAGTTATGCTGCACTTGATTACGTATTGCACTTTACTATTAGTGTTGTAAGAAATTGTTCACTTTATGATTTCACGGAATAAATATAACTGCCAGCATGATAGTTTTCTCTCCAGTTGACCAATATGTTGCCTTTTCCATTTCACATAGACAAGAAAATAGGCACCCCCTTGAACGCATGATATTTTTGTTGTTAGAATTACATGTTTTCTCAGAAGTAAAGTCTTCTGACCCATTGAAGCAGACCATAAACTTACCCATCTATCACATATGGACAGTGCCAGGAGCTGAATAATGTACGGTCATTCTGTGCCAAAAACTGTTCCTAAAGGACACTTAATCAGTGTGGGCATTAAGATTGCACCTCACAACATTGACCTTCAGGACACAGTAAGTGACAATTTTGATCAATCTGATGCCATATCTAGCTCCCTGGGGTACAATGCCCCATTACCCATGCAAGGTCAATGTCTGTGCCAACTGTGTTATGGTACTTCAATGTAAGACTGACTTTCATGCAATGAATGCCTTCTTTAGAGGACCAGTATCAATGCAGCAAATGTTAGCTTCTGTTGAAACTAAAAGTGTATTTGAGGGTTAAAATCTATTTTTCTGCATTTTAGTTTTCCCTACTGTTCACAACACACCTGCATGGATGCTTATAAATATTAATGCATTAATTATTTTTAAGTCGTTCATTTTAAAATGTCGATTATGCTTGTGCTAATGGCTTTTTTTAAAGGGACAAGTTGCTCGCCTTTGTTTGATTATTGCATGAAAATAGTTAGGACTTTAGGAATAACAAATTGTGCTCTTGCATATGTAGCAAATAATCTGACAATGTATGAAATGTAGAGTAGTGCGGGGCATGCAGCACCCCTCAACTTCGAGGTGTGATTTGACCTACTTTTTATGGTCCATTACTTGAATGCTTATGCTGTCAGGAAGGGATCACTTGACTCTACATATAACTAGTGAAACAAATGTCTACCAATTTTAATAAAGGAGTTACAGCTATTTTTGTAAAAAAATTCAAATGGCCTTCTTACCCCACCCATCGGGCAAGAAGCCCCCCTGTTATGATCCTATGGAAAGTTTTTTTGCGAGTGCATTCAGCTTGAAAGTCATTTCTTGGGGTTCTTCTATCATTTTTAAGGCATTCTATTTGCTTTTTCTGAATTTCTAAATTTTACTGTTCATACTCTTAATTATTTATTTATTTTTTTGCCCTTTTTCAATTTTGGCCAAATTTTTTTTCTATTTTAATTATTATCTATTCTATCAAGATTTAAGGTAATGTACACCTCTATATTTTGAAGTAAAATGCAAAAAAAAACATGATCCAAATCATATTTATTTGATGGTCATAAAGTGAAGCAATGCAGATATCCATTATACTTTTAAATATTTCCTGCTGTTTGCCCTGAAAATTTGTGACATCACCTAAAAAGCCTCTAGCTTCAATCCTATCATTAAGAAAACGGACTAAAAATGTAAGATTAGATATAACCCTGGGGGGGCTTCTCACCTAACCCGGGCTTCTTGCCCCGACAGGTCAATGTTTTTAACACAAGGGCCTATTATTATTTAGTTGACTAAACCCCATTAGGTACTTTTTTTTCAATCTTTTGAGGCCTTTTGAAATCTCCTTTCCGGAGGACAGTTAATATGAAAATGTATCACAAATAAAAACCATTTATTCTAATGAAGATTTAGAAATTAATAGGCCTACGTACGTAACTTTTTTTATGCACCACAACTTCATTGGTCTTCTATCATTAGTCTACTTAGCAAGTTCTTATGGAGGTTGAAATTGCATGACACTAATATATTGTTTGTTTTCAGCACTACATTACTTTGTTCAAATATCTACATGCGTCAAATAGACTTTACTTCAGTTTCAAAGGAATGACAGACAATACAGTGATATGTTATGGACTGGACATATATGTCACAGAGTTGCACTGCGATCATAGTAGCCTACATGTACTTCTGGAGCATCTGCTACACGCAAACATCTAGTTTTTCACCAGACACAACTTCCTTGTGCCAGTGCAACATATCATGTCACTTTGTTGACGAACAACAAGTTGGACATTTGCAAAAGTCTGCAAAAACAAGCCTCGTCTCAGATAAATCAAAGAAGATGTACTTAAAACGTATTTCCTCATTCTTCAACATTTGTTTGTCGCCAGAAAACTTTATTGAATTAATTGAATGTCTACAGACTCAAAGAACTTAATTACGATATTGAAATAAAACTTTGTACAATTTATTTTAGCCAAAATTTTACGGGAATGACATGATTGATGACGACATGACATGATGACATGACAATTGAAAAACTGTTTCATATTCATTATAAGTGATCAATCAATGCAAGGATATGACCTATTTTTCATAAAACAGCGTGTTATTTGATTTTTATGGTGGTTTCTACTTGCTGGTTAATGATTTTACCAGAATCTGTCTCATCATATTGTTTCTGGCTGTGTTCAGTATTTTGTGCATTTTATTTCATAAACATCCCACGTGAAGCAGAGACTTCATGACTACATAAAAGGAGTGACAAAATGGAGCATTTTTTCGGACAACACATACACGCTGAAGATAAAGAAGCTTGTGCTATGTAAAGATTTGCATGTACCAGATTGTAAAGATGCAATGAAGTCATGTAAAGCAGATTTGGACATGTTCAAAACAAAGACCAGGGACCTAACAGAATATGCAACATATATATCTACTTTGCATTATGTATTAGTGTAGACTCACAAGACCATTAAGCAAACATTGAACAAGAATGACAACATCATCTTGGCTCTGAAGTTGGCTGAATGGTCTGCATCATGTGCTCCTCAATTATGCAGATGATTCTTACTGATGGTGTCGCCATGAAACGACACAGATTTCAACAGGGAGTGCCCTCTAATGAAGTGTGACCCAGTTTGTTTGTTTGTGTTTTACGCCTCCGCAGCACCTTAGTGGGCTATATCTAGGCAGGTGCTTGCCGCATGATGATGAGATGAGAAGACTGTGAGTCTGGCACATACCCTATTAATTCAGGGATAGGCCTACCCAGGGTCTTTCAGTTGCCCCAGCATAGAACACTGGATACAACCCGCCTCCATTTAATGTCCCATGGGCTCGGACTAAAGTGAGTTCCCGGGGTGAGTGTGACCCAGTAAAGATGTTGCTGATCACAATGTTCTGATGAGCATGCCACCTGGCTTTAAGATGGTTCAAGGAGAATCAGAGGTTGTAATAAAAGATGCGCAAGAATATCTGTTCATGCAAGGATGGTAAAACATAACAAGATTAAAAGATATAAAATTCCAGCTGCGCAGCTTGCCATTTCTATCTGTCAATGTATCAATCTGTCAAACTATCAATCAGTCAATGGAAAAAGGTTACTATTGTCGTATCACATAGACATAATAAAAAGTATATTATCCAGCCATTCACTGTCCCCTTGTATGGCATATTTTGTTTAATTACCTTATTTTCTCAGGCAAACATGCTCTTTTTATTTTCGCTTCTTCCCCTTTGCTCACCCCATTTGTCAAGATGCACATTCAAAGGAGACTAGCTTAATAAAGGGCTAATCGGAATCTTTAATCTTGTGCCATAGCCCTTTGAAGTCAGAAAACGAAGCAGGAACTGCAGCCCCATTACATCGCGCCCAAATGAAAAGTAGCTTCCTCTGTTTTACAGAGGAATCATCATTTCCTTTATTTACTCTTGTAAAAGAAAAAGCCATTACTGGTCTATTTACTGACCATGCTTATTGTAGCATTGGAGAGCCTTAATGAAATGTAATGGGCTGGACATATATTCAAAAAATGTGCTGAAAAAGGGAGACAAAATTAAGCGACTTTTCAAATGCACTGCCATTAGAGAGACATCCAAAGCTTCTGCTGATGCTTCAATTCAATGCCTGAGCTCTGTTTGTGTTTGTGAAGTGAATTTAAAATAAAAATCCAAGGCGTTATACTACTTATCTTTCAGCTTAAAGTAACGAATTGGCATTGTCATGGGACAGCCAAAAAGCAGCCAAAAAAAAACATGGATGTGCATTATAAAACATCTTGTGATATGTGAAATTTAATGACACTACATTGAACTTATAAATCTACAAGATCAGAAGATGTAAAACCATTTACTTAAATATAAAAACTCTTGCGTACCCCAACACTTCCACACACTTCCATGACTTAGCATTCCTAGGCTCTCCTTAACACTCACTTGTCCCTAAAGTGGCAACAGTCTATTTCTTTATGGATTAAAATATTTTATCCCGAATTGCTCTCAACAGGAACATAGCCATGATCTTTTGGTAATAAAGCAATTTTTTGAATTCATTTTCCACAAAAAGTGATTTGCTTTTAAAGTGAGCTTGGAAGTGAGAGCATGGAAAGGCGAGGGTAAGAACTGAAGGATGTGGAAGGGCGAGCTTCTTTTGCATTGCACTAGGTACAATGTGTACACGCAATGTTAAAAAATTACGTTCATTAGAATTTGTAACTTCTTTATCAATATTTCATAGCACAGAGAAATTAAAATATAACCAACACACCAGGTCCTGCGCTGTAAAGCCATTAATTTTGAAGGTCACCAGGGGTACAAATCTTCTTTTTGTTGAACATTGTGCTAACCCAATGGAGCCCTGGACTGTAGTGCCACAATCTAATAAGGATACATCCATATGGAATCTGCATCATCACACTGATTCAAAGTCCTTATGATAGAAACGGCCTTGCACTACACATCTAATACACAAATGGCTGTACTGGAGCAGAACGGATCAAATTACAGACTCCATTGTCAGATGTGTATTTTTCCCACCAGCATGAGATGATATGATTTCTTGAAGCACACACCATAGCAATACAGCTTAGGCCTTGCTACTTTTTCTTGACAGCATGCCAGATTTTATCAAGATGCAACAAATTAGTATTGGTTTAATGCTGGTCTTATGACAACCTTCATTTCACGTAACAATGAACCTTTAATTCACTGAAACAGATGAAGATCATTCGGTGCATCAAGACTAAAGACTGAAGAAAATACATACAGGGTGGGGAACCAAAACTTTCCATGAACTTCCTTGAATAAAAAAGCATTTCACATTTGCAGAAAAATTCTTAAATCAATACAGCATGTCTATTATGGAATCAGCCAAACTTGTGGAAGGTTGGAATGAGCACTGACTAAAAATGACTCCACAGGAAACAAAAAGGAAGAGGTGGTCAGATTTGCTTCGTGCCCAAATGCGCTAAAAACTATCCCTGACATAGTCAGAGTGAACTCACGACCAGCGTACAATATCGTGAAGGCAATCAATGATGGGAATGGAATAAGAGGGAAGTCTGGGAGTTTGTGGAGTGAATAAACAGAGGAATGGAGCATTCCTGGAGTCACTGGTGACAAAACTGACAAGGTACCTGCAACCTCCATGAGAGAGGTGGTTGCAGAGCTTCAGATGGACCTCAACACTGCCAGAGCGGCTATGCAAAAATATTTTGGCCTGAAATCATATGTCAGGACCCCCAAAAACACCTTTCGGCTGATTCCATGAAGGCCAGAAGACAGAAATGGTAAAAAAAAAGATGGGCTACCGTAGGAAGCATGGCTCGATAGTCAAAAATTTTTCAAACTATAAACGTTTTGTTGTGGATTCTGTTGTCAACAGAGGAAATGGCAAATTCTATATAAAATCAATAGAAGATGTCGATAGGACATTCAGGGCAAAGTATCCAGCTCAGGCAATGGTTTTGGGAGTTGTGACTTCAGATAGAAAAATTATGCTTTATTTCTTTATCATGCGAGTAAAGGGGGACAGACCTGATGCATACTACTAGGTCCAGTGATGTCCTGTCTTGCCATGGCTGAATGTGAATTGCCCAAACGGCAACTATGGGTAGACTCAGGATGGTTCACCATGCCATATGGCCAAGAAAGTTCAGGATTTCCATTTAAAGAAATTTCGGAAAATTCAGGGCGGCAAACTTGTTGCCCTCCTCCAGCTCGGCCCATTAACCCCTGGACTTTCCCGTATAGGGCATCTCTGAATAGTTGGTCAACAAGACCTGCCACCAGGATGTTGTTGTCCTTCTTACTGTCTCTGCATGGCTAACGGGCTCAAAATATAAAAACACTTTATTTCGAAGCACCACAAAGTTTAGACGGCAATGTTGCATGTTTGATTGGAGATAATACAAGTCGAACTTGACTAAAACAATCTCTTTTGTCTTGTTTCTAAGGCCTGCAAACATGAACTTGTTAGGAATTAGGAAAGCCTTTCATTTCGACTGAAGTTTGAATTGAGCCAAATTTTGAAAAATCCGCTTCCTCACCCTGTAGGGGGCCTTCTCTCCAGGCTAACAACCTTTTTCGCGTTTCCTTTTCCCCAAAATCATGTGGAGCATAGGAAACAGGAACTTTCAGTCTAACTTTGTAACACTGATTCTTCGCATCACAACAATGACCAGCTTGAGCAAAGAATTGACAGATTCTCTATTCAGTGTTACATTTTACGTGTGGCTCATCCGTTATGATTGTTAAAGTAATACCCGAGAAAGTGTAAAGAAAATGCAGGAAAAAACTGCTGGGTTTGTGATTTCTTCCAAGGAACAGAGCACATGATTCATAGCTATGTTCAATTGTTCATTTATAAAAGTCCTATAAATAGATATTATGATTGTATGAGACAAGTTTCATATCTGGCATAAATAACTAAGTATTTATTAATTTTTATCAATATTATTATTATTACTTGTGCTCAAAGCGCATCCATTGAACTTCCACAAAGCAGCTAATTTGGTTAGAAACAAGTTGGGGAGAATGCCTTCTGGGACTGTAATTGGGAATTTGTCGAGTTGAGGAGATGCATGTTAATGAATCCCCATGGAAGATAACTAAAGACGTTGTGTTCCTCCTTCAAAGTGAGGCCATTAGTGGAATAACTGATTAGCTCAAGTAAATCCCTTTGTAACAAGTGTAATTTTCAGCAAGAAGATCTGCCAACAGATTCCAGGCCACAAATTAACAAATGCAAAGATTTAATTATTAGAATATTTCGATGCATTTTTATAGCTGAATGAAATGTCTTGGAAGAAAAGTATTGATTTCAATGTGCTTTCACTTGAGGAAGCTCTTAACACACTGAATAAAATGTTGTAATTTTCTTGGATGTCAGGATAACACAATATGACCATAAAATATACTTGAAGGCGTAACTAGCAGTAATATTTTTGTCTGATCTTACTTTTCACTACCATGCACAACGAACCCACTCTAGTGCTTTTGAACATCATTGTCCTCTATTTCAAAATGTTTATGACGTCCCAATGGCATTTTAACAGAAAAGTCGCTTTCCTTGTTGGATCATTGCATTAAAATGGCCGTAAGTGACTACTCAAGGGGCACATGATGTAAATTACGACATTGCTAATTGGTTTAGAGCCGGTCTGTTGGTCAAGTAGATATGTATGTTAGAGATTATGAACACGATGTTGGGGATTTTCTACAACATTGCCATAACGTCGCAAGTTAACGTAGAACCATTGACATTGCTTCACAACGTTGTGACAACATAATTTCTACTATACAATTCTACATCATTTGGCAAACAAGGTGACGTTGTTACAATGTTGCTACAACGTTGAAGTGCCCATGGGGTAAAGACACAACATTGTGTCATCATCAGACATTTACAAAGGAACCATTAACTTATCCTTATGTAAGAATAGGAGTTTCAAATTTGAAAAAGTCACTCTAGAATCAGATTTTTCTCTATCCTGCATTGAAAGCAGGGATTTGTGAATAATAAATATATTCTTGGATTTGAAGATGATATTGACTGCCCAGGCTGTACTATAAACCATGATGATGGAAGTTGAAGTACCACAAAAAAGTTATCTGGATGAAAAATGTCTCTAAAATGGAACTTAGTGTGTACACATATTGATGCAGTAATTGTAAGTTATATCTCGCAGCTACATTTATCATTCTAGATGTGAAATGTTCAAAACACATCTAACAAGTACATTTGAACTTTCCAACTGCATGATACCTAACATAAGTTCATGAACATTGAGACATTAGTAACAGTCTGTGAGCATAGTTTCGCAAAATCTGATTCATCTCATCTCACCGCCAAAACTTGGAACAACGTTAAAGGAAAAAATCTACAGTGCCTCCCGACTCGAATTTAGATCATGATCCTCAAATTAAGTGCATTATTCAACAGCCTATAAAAATTGATTGCTATTGGGAATTAAGGTAGGTCAGCTAACCATAAAATACAGGACACAAATTTTGGCCCAAAAACATGGAAACATTAAATTCCAAAAATCAGCACCACATTACATGCTCTATAATCTACAAATATTGAGAAGACTTTACTTCAGTTTCAAAGCAATGGCAGACAATACAGTGATATGTTATGGGCTGGACTTATCTATAAAAGTTTTCAATCAGCGTATGTCACCTGGTTGCACTGCAATCACAGTACATGTACTTCTGGAGCATCTGCTACACGCCATCATCTATTCTTTTGCTACACGAGACATCCTTGTGTTAGTGCAACATATCATGTCAAACTCTTGACTGGGAACAACAAGACGGACATCAGCAAAAGTCTACAAAAAGAAGTAATGACCCATATATCAAAGAAGATGTACTTAAAATGCATTTCTTGACAATGAAAACGTAAAATCTTTATAACATAACGGAGAATTAATTTAATGATTTCAATTTGTATAATTATCTAATGCTGTCCTGTCACAAGATAAAATATGTTACATTGATTATAGATGTTTAATATTCCCTATCGCTTAATCCAATGATATTATCCGTATGAGTTGCTTGGACCACTAGCTATGTAGTTTCTAAACTCCCTCTAATTGGCTGATAATCACTTAAGGATCAATCAGAGGAAGATAAAAAGCTACGTAGAAAGTGGCCTTGCCACTCATAGTAATTGAAATTGCGGTAAAGCAATGTCTGGATTTATTTCATTGTTTTACAGAGAGCAGGTTGTTATTGGATACAGGGCATGCTCTTAAGGAAATCACACTTCCAGAATCCATCAGTGAGAGAACAACACGGATGCTTTGGTGACGTGACACTGCAACTCTTCAGTGAAGTGGTCATTCTGCCTTGGGCATCATGTTTCCACACATTATTGGAAGGCCTGCTTCTGTAGCTAGACAGCACCGCAAACCAGGTTTGGACAGAGGAGACTAAACAACTAATGCAGGAACTGACTCTTCACAGGCAAGATAATTGAGAATTAGATCCATGGTGTTTTTGCTAAAAGCTATTTCATTATCCAATTTAAAGTCTTATCCAGAGATTAAAAATCCCCATGTTGCAATGTCTTCATTACACAAGACAGAAGATACTTGCTTATAAATCAGCATCATGTTCTTTTATTGGAATTGCCAGTGTTCTTGGGAGGCTACTGCTATCTCTTGTGACCCAATGAAGTGGCCAATAAACCAACCCATTTATCACATATGGACAGTGCCAGGAACTGAATAATATATGGCCATTCTGTGTCCAAAAACTGTTCCTAAATGACACTTAATCAGTGTTGCCTTTAAGATTGCACCTCAATACATTTTGATCAATCTGATGCCATATCAAGCTCCTTGGGGTACCAAGCCCCATTACCCATGCAAGGTCGATGTCAGTGCCAACCATGATATGGCTCTTTAATGTAAGACAGAATAATAATGATGTGATTGCCTTTCTTTGGACACACAGCATCCTCGAAGCAGCAACTGTTCCAGTGAAGGAAGTGTGTTTATTGTGGATAAGCTAGTTTATTTCTGCATTTTACTTTTCACTACTGTGCACAACTGCTAGAGTGCTCCTGATCACTATAATGTTAATTTTTGTCCTTGATTTCAAAATGCTCCTGAAGCAGTGAAGCATGCCATTGGATCAATGGCATAAAAATAGACAAGTTACTTGCCCTTCTTGGAACATTTTAAGAAAATTGCACTTGTGGCTGAGGTTAGCCTATGATTTCATCCTTTACTTTTATCATGGGAATCATTAACTTATTCTCATGTAAGAAGAGGTATTCAATTTATTTATCAAATTAAAAAAATGACCCCAGAATGACACATTGATATGAAGGTAGGACCTGAAGAATAAAAGTTTTTCCTAGATGTGAATTGACAAGTGAATGAACCATAGTGTCTGCTCACAATATTTATAACATACATTTTAGTTTACACTTGGCAGACAGTTTCCTCCTGATTATTATTTTACAAGCACTTATTTCTTAAGAATATAGTTTCTTGTCAAAATTTGAGTCTTCTGTCTTCCTGGGAGTATTTTTGATACAAGGTAGAGCTTCCATTTTTCATCTGTTGCTCAACGGCATGATTTAATCACTATGGCTTGTTTGATACCTCCATAACCTTGAGGAGGTACAAGCAGTGATGATAATATTGACTGAGTAGGCTGTACTTTAAACCATCCTGACAGAAGAAAAAATGATCTTGGCAAAAATTCCTCTGGTGTGGATCCTAATATGTACAGATATTGATTTATTTAATGTATGTTATACCTTGGAAAGACATTCAGGGGCGGACTGGCCTATGTGGCAAAGTGGCAGCTGCCACGGGCCCACCCACTCAGGGGGGCCCATGCAAGATGCCAAAAAATAAAAATTTCAAGAGAGAAATTTTGCTCTAAGGTTCATGATTGTGTGCTAAAACCATGCTGACTTATATTTTGCTTTTTCTATTTTCAAATATCGCTGATGGTATGGACCTAGGGGCCCATTGATTTATTTTGCCACGGGCCCAAAATGCCGCCAGTCCGCCCCTGAAGACATTTATCATTCCTAATGGCAAACCTTTTATACATATCTAACAAGCAAGCTTTCTTGCTGGATACCAAACATCAGTTCATGAATATCAAGACATTAGTTAATGATTAGGTCCTTAGGCACAAGGAATTCACTGGCTGTCTTTGCATCATGCTTATGTAGTAATTAATCAATAGAGTTTTAGTTTTAACCATATGAGCAAAAAGTTGTTGGAAAGAGCCAAGAATGCCTCTCTCATTTTGTTGTCATATGAATAGTGTGTGAATTATTACCAAGCCTTAATTAAATACAATGTTACAATGCAGTATCAGGAACTGCTGGCATAAAAATAAAGAAGCCACTTTTTATTGAATATTATGCCAAACATGAGGAATAACAAAGCAGTATAGTAATGAAAATTAGATCATTCTGAAGCATGGCAGGCACATTATTCAATCCATCCGATATTTTAACCCTATGTTATGATTCATATTTACAAGAAGAAAAATGGAAGATTTACTTGCCATATCACCTGAATTGTTCCACATTACAGCAATGTATCTGAACATGAGTGGTTGTCATGTAGGATAGGAAAAATATTATATTTCAATATCAACGTCAATGCTCATAATATTTTAATGTTGTTTAGAGTACTCACAGATAAAGAACGAGGCCAACCTTATTATGAATTGAAAGATTGTGTAAAAGGTGCAGCAAGCACCACCTCATGCCTTCTGAAACCACTGCCATTTTTGTGGGAATGGCATGCTGACAGACGGAAACCTCATAAGAAAGCTAGACAGTGCTAAATCCTAAGACATAAAGATATATATACATACCTTAGGATAGTAAAGAGTAAGATGGTGGCAGGGGAAATTTTGAAATAGGAAAAACAGTGACAGAGAAATCAATTGTTTTATGCTGGTAAATTAATATACAGTACTGACCTCATTTCAAATTGTTTAAATCGGGAATTGTTTGACCAATTTCTATGAAACACATTTCACCAACACTACGATAATACATGTACATATTTTAGACACTAAACATTGTGCTGTTTGTCCTTAAAGCAAGCAACTAATATTCGAGATGATTGTCATTTGTGAATTGCACTGAGTAATTTACACTCAACGAAGCACACATGCACAGAGGCCAAATTGGGAGAAGATTACCACTGGAAGGAGGCGTGGGAATTGACAGCTTGCACAATTAAAATAAAACATCCAGGATGCTCCATGGGTGAGCACTTTAAGTTCAAAGGCAAATGAGGCCTAAAGGAGCTTTCAAAAAGCTTCACAAAGGGAATATGAGTTTGAAAAAGGCTTGTTGTATCATTTGATTTGAACCAATCACACAGCTGATTTGAAAGAGGAAACTCGATTGATCAATGAACTGAATGTATCTATCATTGGCCCTTGTTTAACAAAAAACAGACCCGTTTCTTCAAAAACTATGTTTCCTTTGCTTCCATGCAATTCATCAATGAGAGATGATCGGGAATGATACTGCAGCAGTGCAAAAGCCCTGTTTCACGGAAAACACATGATATATCATACATTGAATGATGAATGACTACAATAACAACAAAGTGTTGCCAAAGAGCTTGTAGTAATGGAAATTTGAGGAAACTTTCATTTAGAACACATAAAATGTAAGGGTTGAATTAAAAAATTATTTTCTCCATTGCAGACAGTGTTCGGTATGTTGACAGAACAATTTGATTAAATTGCCACTAGTAATGCAGAGTATGGTGTTTTCTATTGTTACCTCTGCTTGCAGTCTCAACCAGTCAACATTTGAGTCTGCACATCACTATTGTGAGATCACAAGAAACTCACATGGCAATGTAATGAATTTATCCATCCTACATACATGTCCTTCTGGTATTATCTTCATTTGTTTTCTCCACTTGAACTTCACATGACATAACTAACTGTTTTCATTTGTATTCATTTATATGTTTTTATATTTATTGTTACATGCAGTGAATTGTCAGTCCAAGAGTCTGTATGGTTATCTGTATTTAAAATGACAATTGCTTAACAAAAAATTTGAATAATCTTGTGATTCGCAAGGCTCTGTCTGTTTCGGATTGAAAACATGTAATGAAGTCATATAAAGCATCTTTTCACATCTCTACAACACACACCAGGGATCCCAGAATCTGACATGGACATGAATGTGTGCATTAAGGAAACATGCAAAAAGAATGAGAGCATCATCTTGGCTGAATGGTCTTCATCATGTTCTCCTCAATTATGCAGATGATTCTTATTGACGGTGTTACCATGAAAGGATACAGATTTGTACAGGGAGTAGAGGACCTAGTCAAGCTGTTGCTGTTCACAATTTTGTGATGAGCATTCTAACTGAATCATCACATGGTCTAAGGAGAATCAGAGGTTTTAATAAATGCCACACAAACACAGTGAGGAGCATAATATTTGAAAGCAGCTACTTTGACCAGTCTGACAATTTTTAATATGCAAGTGTTATTCAAGAGAAAAAGGAGCAACATCAGACATCCGTTGTTTATTGCAATTATGTGAGTGCTTAAATTTCAATGATTTGATGCAATAGTTTCAAATGAAATCATTAAGACATCAAGAAGGTGTCAGGAGAATGAAAAGAAACAAAATGAACAGCCAGAGATAGAAATATAGCTCATTGGATAAATAACTTCATCAACTTGCAAAGGTCTTATTTCGAAAAGTTCAGAATATTTTAGAACTATGCATCAGAGGCTGAAGGAAACCCTTGTCAAATGTTCTTGATGATGCATTAATTATCAAATCATTCGCTGTCCCTTATTTTATATATCTTATTAAATGTTAAATGCCTAATTTACTCTTAATATATTCTCTTTTCCTCTTTTGCTCACCCCATTTATGAAAAACATCATTAAGAAAAGACCAGGTTAAAATATCGAACCTTTCCAAATATTTCATCTTTTGCTTTTAAATTACCTCTTGGAAGCAATTTTTGTCAATTTACTTACCAATAAGTATTACCAAGCTTTTTGACAGAGGTCATTGGAAAGCATTAATGAAATGGCTTTATCTGAATATCCTTTATAGTCTAATTTTGCGTGCCGTAAGTGATGGAAAAGCTTATAGTTCTTAAATTTAAAATAAAACTTTCAAGCATTATACTACTTTCATTCAGCATAAATTGAACAGATTCTCCATTCACAGAAGCAGTGTATATGTGGCTGACCCACGGTGATTCATCAAGTCATTCCTGGCAAAGTGTAAACTAAATGCTTTAAAGAATCATGCTTCTGTTGAGACTTGAGAGCGCAACCTTTGAACTTCTACAAAGCAGCTAATTTGGTTGGAAACAAATTTGGGAGAATGGTGCTTGGGACTGTAATTGCAAATTTGTCGAGTTGAGGATATGCATGTTAATGCACCCCCCTGGAAAATTAACTGAAGATGTCATGTTCCTCCATCAAAATGGGGCCATTTGGGGAATAAGTTATTAACTCAAACAAATCTCTTTGTAAAAAGTGCAATTTTCAGCAAGAATATCTTACTACCGATTCCAGGCCAATAATTAACAGATGCAAAGGTTTAATCATCGCAATTTAGACCTTTATTTCTTGGTTGAAGGAAAATGGAATGAATCATCAATTTCAATGTTCTTTCATTTGAGGACATCCTATCCTACTAGTTTCTACATTGGTAATAACATTTAATAAATATGTAATATACTTTTTCCAAATAGACAAAGATCCACAAAATGTGTATGGGTCCCACAAATTGCATGGCAGCATGGAAAATAGTGACATATCATGGGCTAAGTCAATAAAATACTGTTCAATCATTGCTTGTAACTGCATTGAGCCCCTCTATTACCAAATTGTAGGTGTCTTTTGAATTAAATGTATTTTTTTGGTGTGGCAGTTTTATTGAATAAAATTAAAATTGATTACTTCTCAAAATTTACTGACATGCGAGAAGTAGAGTCCTGGTGTTAAACCTGACTGCCTGCTTGAGAGTTCTCTCTTCAATCCTCCAACAAGAGTGTTTTTTATCTAACAGCTGTCATTTAAAATATTTGATACTCAGTTTGAGCTTTGACCCATTCTCCCGTAGTCAGAAGCTCCTGTGCAGCCGAGCTTGGCTAGCCCAGTGAGCCTCTGACTCGGTTGGCACTAATTTGTGTGGTTATGCATCTGAGCTGCGAAGGACAGCCTTCGCACCCAATCAGAGAGACTGTTACAATTAAGTGTTGGTCATTGTATAACAGTGTTTCTCGCAAGTGATTGTGAACTGTAATCTCATTGAAATGTAACAGCTGTGAAGTTTAATTTAAGGGGATCACTGGCTCTTCAGAAAAACTGTTTGAACAAACCAGCACTTCAACTTTTAAATATTGGCCAATAATTGGGAGCATGAATTTATTTTTTCCTTAAATCTTGAATGATTGAATATTATAGATTTAATAATATTGATTGAATAAGATAGATTGAATAAGATAGATTGAATAAGATAGATTGAATGAGATAGATTGAATGAGATAGATTGAAGGAGATAGATTGAAGGAGATAGATTGAAGGAGATAGATAGATAGATAGATAGATAGATAGATAGATAGATAGATAGATAGATAGATAGATAGATAGATGCACCAAACTTTAGAAAGAAATTATTTATATAAACCTTTATACCTTTATTATAAACAGTTCAACAAAAATAAGTCCCCTTTACGAAAACGTGAATATCTCAAAGACCTCTTCTCCGATTTTGGTGAAAGTTGGCCAGTTTGTAGGCCTGCATTTTGACAGTCTGCGTGTGTATTTGTAGCTTTATTGCTAAATTTTTGTCTGCGCCAGCAAACCCCGAGTGCACGTACCCCTCTTTTCAAAAATCCTAAGTTTTGGTTTTTCCAAAAAAAAATTTACCAAAAGGTGTTTAAACTCCACTCAAATTACTTGTTATTGCATCCAAGGAACTTAAACTGTAAAACTGTTACAAAAGAAGTCCTTAGTTATCTTCTAAACACGATTGAGGAACAAATTTTATCCAGAAACAGGATGAGGTTTATCAAGCTGGTGGCTCCCTCGCATGGTGAAATTGTTCATATCCATTGGAAAAGCCATGGATTTTTGAAAACAGGGGTAGGCTCACTCGAAGGCTGCTGGCTCAGTGAGGAATAATGCCACTGAGCTATAAATACACACTTGTAAAGTCGATATATGGGGCTATAATTTAGCCAACTGTCATAAATATCAGCGAAGGAATCTTTGTGATATTCAAGTTTATCCAAAGGGGGACTTATTTTTGTTGAACTGTTTATATATATATAGGTTTTTATCGATAGATAGACAGATAGACAGATAGACAGATAGACAGACAGATAGATAGATAGATAGATAGATAGATAGATAGATAGATAAACTTTATTTCATGAGGGTGAACGTATTAAGTAAAATACTTCTTTACAATAGGGCCCTCCTGTTAGTAAAATATTATAAAATATTAGTGGTAAAGACATAAATACAAATGTGGTTGATAGAGAGATGGATAGATATCTATTGACTCAAACGTAGGCCACATTTGACCAAAAAGTCAGTTACAAGAAATATCAATATATGCAGGTTAAAAACAAGAACAAGTACGGGTTCTGATACCTCCCCCCCCCCCCCAAGATCTTATAGCTGCCACTGCAGTGAGCTTTTGTATGGAAATGCGTTCTGAACATGTCAAACTTGGACCAAGTCAATCACTTTCCAAGGGGCTGTCTTGAGAAGCAACTTAATGACCAATCAGGTTATAATTAAACGCATGGCTGATGATGAATGACATCTGAATTGTTCACAGTTTTAGGAGTGTTTGGTTTTAGTAATAATCAGTCATTTCACAGTTTATGTATTTCTTCATATGACAGTTTCTTGTTTTTAGTTGGTATGTTTTGTTTAATTGTTCAACATTCATGGTTTGCTTGCATTGAAATGAAAACTGCCTTCTGGTTGGCTGAAACCATTGGGGCATGGCTGATCTAAATGTGACCAAAACCACAGGAAAAACTATCAACAGAGTCAAAGCCTCGCTGTGCCAGCTCGCACAAGAGGCTTTGACAATGGGAAAATGGCTTTGACCATAATTTCAAATTATATCCTGATATTGCAATTTCCTGCGTTGCATTGTATGTGCCATATAATATGACACAAGTAAGAAGGCAAATGGATTAAAAAATTCTATACTTGTTCTTTGGTTGGTGATATTTCGTCAGACCCAATGAAGCAGACCCACCTATCACATATGGACAGTGCCATAATTTATGCATGGTCATTCTGTTGCAAAGCTGTTCCAAAATGACACTTAATCAGCGTCGGCATAAAGACAGCACTTCATAACATTGACATTCAGGACACCTCAAGTGACCATTTCGCTCAATCTGGTGCCATATCTAGCTCCCTGGAGAACCATGCCCCATTACCCATGCAAGGTCAATATCAGTGCCAACCATGAAATGGCTCTTCAATGTAAGACAGAATGCGATGCAATGAATGCCTTTCTTTCGGCACATAGCATCCATGAAGTTGTAACTGTTCCAGCAAATGAAGTGTATTTGATGGATGAGATATTTTTTCTGGCATTTTACTTTCAGTAGTATATCATGCACAACTACTAGACTGCGACAGTGCTTCTGATCGCTATCATCTCAATTTTTCCTTGGATTTCAAAATGCTGATGATGCACACTCCAATAAAATAACACATTGCTTGCCCTTTATGAAACATTATATGAAAATTGAACTTGTGACTAATGCCGATTATTTCATTGTATATTTTGAACATGGCAATAATCAACTTTTCATAAAATAAGAATAGCCATATCAAATTCGAAAACTGGATGTGAAGTTAATAATCTGCAGGGCATGAAACATTTTTGTAAAAAAAATAATCCTCTGTCAGTTTCCTCCTGATTTGTACCCCTGATTTCTTAAAAATAAATTTTTCATTAGAAGTCCATCTTTCAAGAGTGCCTTTGATGCAAGGAAAAGCTCGATGGCAGGATTTAACTGCCTTGGCTTGTTTGACTCCTTCATAACCCTGAGGGGCATAGGGGTCAATATAAAACGATGTAGACGTTTATCAGGTCTAATGTACAAGCAGTGAAGATGATATTGACTGACCAGGCTGTGCTATAAACCATCCTGGTGGGAGTAGATGCACCAGAAAAATTGATCTGGACAAAATATCTCTGGAGTTGATCTTAATGTGTACAGATATTGATTCATTTAATGTATGTTATATGTTTCTTATTGGAACAACATTAAGCTTTCCTATTATCAAATTTCCAAAAATATGTAAGTTTTTTTTACTAGATACCTCACATCAGTTCATGAATATCCACTATCCAGACACACAGCAATGGCCATAAGTTTATGCTCAGTTGCTATGTTTCACTGTGGGGCTATAATTGTGACTTATCCTAACAAAGCAAATACTTGCCCGATCTTCACCAAGTTTTCAGGAATTATAGTCTGTATAAAGTTTCATCAAATGGTGACTGGAATAAAGTCACATAATAACTGAGAGGCGAAATACTAAATTAAATGAATTTTGAACATATAATCAGTTCTGATGCCATGTCATTTGCATGATAGTCACAGTCACCAAAGTCTCTGGAAGCATTGGGCACACACCAAATGAAGCATTCATGACAAAATCACGATTAATTATGCAGCTTTAACGTTGGTTCATCGGGGTTTTCTAGCAGCGTTTTTAATTAGAAAAATTGTTTATTTTCTCAAGTGAGAAAGTAGCAGTAAAACTTTTTTCTTCAGATGAAATTTAATTTGTTTCATCAATCTCAACATATATGGAGAGCACTTGACACAATTTCCTTTTCAGATAAGAAGTGCTCTGTCTTTCTATACCTACTTAAAAATTTGTCATATCTAAAGAAAAAAATACTTCGAGTAAAACACGATGAACCAAAAATTCAAGCAAGTATTTGAATGCCTAATTTTATGTATACCCAACACATCCAGACACTTTGGTGACCATTACCATCAGGGAAATAACATATAGCATCAGAATTTATTTGATGCTTATATTCAAACAAATTCAGTATTTTGCCTCACCATTACTATGCTATGTCATTTAATGCTACAATTTCTATCAGGGCACATGCTACTGTGTGCAGGTTATAATACCTGACAATATTGTGAAGATTGAGCAAGTATTTGCCATATCGCAATTGGTCACAATGATAGCCCCATAGTGAAGCATAGCAACTGAGAATAAACTTTCGGCCATGGCTGTAAGTAAATAATTATGTACTGAGGATATTGACTGCTTTGGCTGTCTTGCCAGCATGCTTATACCAATATCAATACTGCACATTTTAATTTTTTGACGATGAGAACAAAAGAAAATTGTTTAAAATGCCTCACCAATTCTGTTGTCATATAAATAGCAAATGAATCATTGCCTTGAGGCCATAGGATGTAACATTGGGAAATTCCTGACATAAAAATGAGGTAGTCACTTTTTATCGCATATTATGCAAAACAAGAGTGATAACAAAAGCAATAGAGCAAAACTAATTTACCATACTTATGCATGACAGCCACATTATTCCCATCTTGTCAAGGTTGTCTTCGCCACATATTGTCTTGTATAAAATGAAAAGTGGAAGATTTAGTTGCCAAACGACCTGAATTGTTCCAAAAAACAGCTCTATCTAAAAACATGAAAGGTTGCCATGTAAGGTAGAACAACATTGTATGATTTAAAAAAAATCATTAATGTGGTTTACAGTACGTACAGAGAAAGATCCTTACCTCGGTGGCGGATCCAGGTAGGGGGGGGTAATTCAAACCCCCACCCTTTGGCTTTTACATATTTATGTAAGAAAAGAAATGTCAGCAATTTTTAGTACATTTTCATTCGTGAACCCCCCCCCCCCCTCAGACATTTTCTGGATCCGCCCCTGAACCTAATCACCTGCCTAGATTGCAGTAAGGGCGCGCCTACTTCCTACTCGTCATTTCATCTAAAACCACTGCTTTCTTACAGGTGGTTTCAGTTGGAAATTCGATATGAGACAAGGGAAGAAGAAGGCAGAGACATTGAATTTAACAGGCAAGGGAAGAAGAAGGCAGAAACATTGAATTTAAGATACAAAGAGATTGAGGGATTATTGTTTGATTCAGGTGAATTAAATAAACAGTAAGTGTAGACCTCAGTTATCATATTGGCCTCTTATATATCTAATTCAATATAGCTATTGGTTAGGCTAGTTAGAAACTATCATTGAACTAAGACTATTTTAAATTGGTGACAAAATGATAACTATGCAGGCTATTTGACACAAGTCATTGTGTAGTTTATCCTTTAAAGCAAACAATTAAAATTCTAGATTATTACCATTTGTAAATTTTACTGGGAAATTTGCACTCCGTGATGCACAAAGGCCTGAATGGGAGAAGATTGCCATGACACCTGAAGGAGGCGTGGGAACTGACGGCTTGCACAATTACAACTAAAAATATCCAGAATATTTCATGGATGAGCACTCAAAGTTTAAAGGCAAAGAAAGCCTAAAGAGATTTTCAAAAAGCATCACTAAGGAAATATGGGTCTGATTGAATTTTGTTTTACTAGCTTTTTTATAAAACTAATTTGGTAGCTGATTGGTAAGTGGAACCTTCATGGGATTTAATGAAGTAAATCTGACTTTCATTGACCACTGTAAAGAAGAAAACAAATAAGACAAAACGGGCTTGTTTAATTTGAAGACAAAGATAAATGGTAGCCATTTTGTTTACCTATGTCAGATTATATGTACCTTTAAAAAGAGGCTTCTGCACGTTTAGTTGGTTTCTGTTTGATCTAAGTATTTTTCAGAATGAAAATTCTGACGTATGTGCCATTTTGAATGACTGTTTATGATGTTGAATTATCCTGTGTTTTAAAGGTTGTAATAACCTCAATTTACTTTTGCAAAAATACGGTAATAGGTAGTTAGACACATCTTTTTAGTGTTAAACATTTCATGCTAACATAAACTAATAATAGCTACTGGAACTTTTCTTATGCACAACAACATCGTTGGGTCTTCAGTAATATTCTACTTAGTAAGTTAGCACAGACAGTCAGACATAAAATGAAACGACTCTTGTATTTTTGTTTTCAGCATTGTATTGTTACACTCTATATTATGTTTACAAGGACATTAGTCCATTTTCAAAGCAGATGACAGACAAGAAAGTGATATGTTGCAGGCTGGATGTATCCATAAATGTTTTTGACCAGTATATGCAACGGAGTAGCACTGTGTTCATAGTACTTCGATGGCATCTGCTACACGCCATCATCTATTCTTTTGCCAGACGCAACTTCCTTGTTTCAGTGCAACATATCATGTCACATTGTTGACTGGGAACAACAAGTTGGACACAGGCAAGACTCTGCAGAAAGAAGTCTTGTCTCAGATAAATCAAAGAAGGTGTACTCAAAATGCATTTCCTCATTCTTCAATTTCTCTTTGTTTCCAGAAACTTCATTGAATCAATAGAATGCTGTTAGACTCAAAGAACGTTATACCTTCTTTAAAAGAAACTACTTTTATTACGAAATTGGAACTTTGTTGAGAGGTATTGATGTCCACAAATTCAATGGAAATTACAAGGTGAAATATGGAGGAAAGCATGGCAAATTTTTAAGATATCAGTTTGCATCTTTTTTTAGTACATGCTGTCCCATCACTAAATATTGGGTGGATTATAATGGCTTAATATTCTATATTCATACGTCTGGTGGGCAGTTTTACGGTATTTGCACTCGATCGATTTTTCGTCTTTAAGCAATTACTCTGAGAAAAGTATATACCTTGTTTTCGGAATTTGAGGCTTGAACATGATGTCAAAAAATGTGTCCTATCCAGTACGAGGAAAAAACACTCAGGATTCGGAAGGAAAAAACAAGCTATCTGTGTTTTCTTTTCTCGATTGTGTGCCTCTACATCAATGTGACAAATGCAAGTTGAAAAGATATCCAGGCAATGCACATACATTTTCTCAGAAATTAAAATTCATTATTATGTCACAAAATGTCTTCTCCAGCACATCATAAGTTTCGCTCTGTCTTTTAACACTGGCTTCATTAAAGAAAAGAACATGGCTAAAATAAATAATTTAACCAGGATACCTAAAAAGGGTATTTATAAATATAGAAAATAAAGATATATGTTTTTATATTATTAAATTGCACTATTATGAGAAAATCGAACTTGAGAGTAAAAGGCCCTCATTTTATGTAATATATCATTATAACTGCAATTTTTCGCAAATAACAGAGTGACTAAACAAGATAATGTGTAAATATCTTGTTTATGGAGCAATTCAAGCTGATTTTTTTTTCTGAGCCTTAATTTTGGGTCATTTTCAGTGATTTTTCTCTCTAGAACATGGTCTTTCACTATGAATTCAAATCATACAGCAACAAAACTTGACTTTGAGTTAATATGATGCCTAAGCATTATTTATCTTGGCAATCATGTGTCTATTGAGACTAAAACCTTACTAAACACTTTAAACATAAACTTTGAGAGTAAGGAATATCTAATTTCTTTAATTTCGTCATAAAAATCGTTGGAAATAAAGTGCTGCCATATTTCATCAAAATTTATGTTTTGTATTGCTTTTGGGGGTTCTATGCAACAAGATGGCTGGATTTCCATTGCAAAAATGGTTAAATTAGTATTCACATGGACATTTTTTCTGACAAACATTTTTTTCAAAAATTCAAACCTTGCCTACTTTATGGAGTGGCAATTTGGTGATAAACCAACAAATCACATGTGTTCTTGTTGATTTATGAATCTTTAATATGTTCATTTAATGATAGCATGAAGGAAATTCTCATTTACAAACCTTTATTTTGACCCCCATGAGACACTTTGAGTGCAGATACTGTAAAACTGCCCTGAGTATACTAATTACGACAGGGGGAAGGCTCGGCAATGGGGCAAAGGATGATTGAAACTGCTATCTAACACAGAACCAGGAGACCCGGCAAGAGCAGGATTTGAACCCTGGATCCCAATTGGCAGCCTAGCATACTGCAACTGAGCTAACCCTTCCCCCCATCACCTGATATAAAGTATTTTGCAATGATAATTGATCTTTCATATTCACTATAAATTATCACTTGATCGAGGGAAGTTATCCATCTTTCATCAAAGTAGTATGCTGATTTATTTAAGTAGTGAAGACCAATATAGGATACAGCGCAAGTCAACAAGTATGAGGAAATCTCACATCCGAAATCAATCAGTGAAAGAACAGTACGGAAGTGCTGAAGATGTGACACTGCAACTTTCCATGGAAGTGGTCATTAGGTCGTGGGCATCATGTTTCCTCAGATTATTGGATGGTCTGTTTCTGCAGCTAGACAGCACAGCACAGTTAGGTCAGAGAAGGCTGAAAAAGTAATGTTGCACTAATGTTGGAACTGACTGTTCAACCAGGCTTATTGAGAACAGCTGATTTGATTTAAATAGAGTGTTTTACTTAATTTGCTTAACAAATGAAGTGATTTGTTATGTTGATTACATTAAAAACTATATTTTTAGATTTCATCTGCATTCTAGACTTCATTAATGAGGGATGATTGAGTATGATTCCTACTGCAGCAGCCCTATATCATAATGGAACACACAATATTTCATACATTTAATGATGAATGACTGTAATAAAAGCCAAGTCTTGTTCAGACGAAACCTCTCACTTAAAATACAGAAGATACAGGAGTTGAATGCAGAAAACGTAATGTTCATGGATGACACCAAAATGGCTTTAGGGACACACTTTATAAATCTTTAATTGTTAACAGAACAATCAGATCAAGCCATTTCAAACCATAATGCAGTGTACTGCATGTTGTGCCTTTACCCCAGCTGGCAGTCGCCAAGGAATGGGTATTGAAGCACTTAGCCAAGCCAAATGTGGCTAGAAATCCAACAATTACTGGCTACGTAACTATGCAATTTCAACTGTTGTTTAAAAGCCTCAATCATATCACAAACAAATTAAAATGACAGTTGTTATTTGTTTCTTGTTTTCTTTGGATTTTTCTATTTGGCTTGTCTCTCTACATTCCTCTCTATTGTAAGTCTTTGCTTGAACTTCAATATAGTATACAACTCTTTACATTTACAATATATTTATCCTTACTTGGAGTGAATTGTCCAGTGTCTATATAAGTACCTGCCTTCAAGGTACATAGTAATGTCATTACATTCACAAAAGATTAATAAGCTTTGCACGTGTCATATTGTAAACATGCAATGAGTGTCATATAAAGCAGCTTTGGACATGTCTACAATGAAGACCAGGGACCTGAGATAGAGTATTCACCCTGTATGTCTACTTTGCATTATATATCAGTGTGGAATCTCACATGGCCATGAATGTGTGGCACATTAAGCAAACATTGAACAAGAATGACAGCATCATCTTGGCTGAATGGTCTTCATCATGCGCTCCTCAATTATGCAGATGATTCTTAGTGATGGTCTCACCATGAAAGGATACAAATTACTACAAGGAGTAGATTCGGAGTAGTGTGACCTAGTCAAGCTGTTGCTGATCATGGTGTTGTGATGAGCATACTAACAGACTTTCAAGATTGTCCAAGGAGAATCAATGGTTATTTATAGAAAAGTGACACAAACACAGCATATTTGAGGGCTGCTTATTTAGCCAGACTTACAATTGCTATGTAAATGTTTAGAACAACACGTCAATGGAAAAATATAACTCTTGTCACATCATATATTTGTGATAAAGTTTCAAATAGCCATCATTCACAGTGACTGCCCCCTTATGTTATATATTTCAAGTAAATATCTTCATTTCTTCAGACCAACTTGCAATTAGTATCATCTCTTCACTCTATTAATTATTTAAAACTCATTCAGACGAGGCGAGATTAATAAAGGACCAATCGATTCATTTCACCATGTGCCCTTTGAAGCAGGCACTGCAGCCCCATAGTATGGCAGCAAAGTGAAAATTGGTTTCTTCTGTGCTATAGAGGAAGTGTCATTTCCTTTATTGACCACCACATAAAAAAAAACCAGCATTGATTTCAAGCCTATTTACTTACCATGCTTATCGACAGAGGTTGCAATACCACAGATCCATAATGAAAATGTGCAATGAAGTCATGAAAAGCAGGTTTTGACAACAGAAGACCAGGTCAGGTTTTTGGATCTCATCACTATGAATTAGTTACGTTGTGTCTTTTCCCTTGTAATTTTATATGCAGTATACATAAAAATTAGTATCAATACATGAATCTAACCTTCAGATAATTAATTGACAATTATATTTTACATTCCGTTGAAATACTTCCTTCCCCAATGCTGACTGAGTGGTTCTTCCTATCTCTTCTTTTCTTATGCTCACCCTATTTATCAAAGTGATCATTCAGAGGAGACAAGGTTAATAAAGGGCCAATCCAAGTCTTTCATCTAGTGCTAAAGCTCTTTGAAGATAGAAACAAAGCAGGAACTGCAGCCCCAGAGCATCGCAACCAAATGAAAATTGGCTTCTTCTGTTTTAGTACGGAAGCATCATTTCCTTTATTAACGCTGAAAAAGAAAAAGGCATTTCTGGTCTATTTACTTACCATGCTTATTGACAGAGGTTGTGACACTGGAGAGCCTTAATGAAATTGTTCTGTCTGGATATCCTTTAAAATCGAATATTGTGTGTTGAAAGAGTGTTAAAAGTTAATGATTCTTAATTGCACAGCCATTAGAGAGACATCCAAAGCTTCTATTGATGCTTCAAGGAGGTGCCAGAGCCTAGAGTGTGCTTACATTACTTTTGTCTTAAATGAATTGAAAATAAATGAAGTTCTTGCTTCTTGTCTTTTATAGTTTAGCTTAAGATCGTAAATTGGCAAGACAAAATGTGCAAATTTCTTTGGAATATAGCAAAACTGGTTATTATCAATAAATAAAATGTAAAACCATTGTCTTGAACCAGGATGCTTAGCTGGATTCTGAAAGCAATAATGTAATGCTAAAAGTTAGCCTTTGCCAAAAAAAACAAAACATTAGTGATTTGAGCAAATCACTCAGGAATGCTTCAGTTATTTGCTGAAATCACAGAGAAATCCCATACAATATATAAAAAAACCAGTTTACCCTAGAAGAAAAGGCCCAAACCCACAATGATATGTTAATAGAGGAAAAATATGATATCATTGTACAATGAAATGCTCCAACCTTCAAGAAAATTGGTTATGAACAAAAATATTTTTTTCTCAAATGCATTTAAAAAATAATCATTTTTGCTTAAACAGGGTGGTAGGTATACCCCGTGTCCTTTGATATCTCATTGTTGTTGTTTACACTCTTTTGTAACCAGCAATGGACACAGTGTTTAGTACAACATCATAATATCACATGGGCATGGAACTTTTGCCAATAACTGCACTGCCATGGTGCCCTAGGGATGGTGTATGTCACTTGGAGGAGTCTATATATGGATCCTGGATCATTACACCTTCGTCGTCTGACCAATATAGCATTCTTGTGACAGAAACAGCCTTGCTGGTCAGCATCACATTAACCAAATACACCCTTTCTTTACTAGAGCAGCGGGATCATGTCACAAAGATCAATGGCAGATGTCTGATTATCCTAGCGGCTTGAGACATCATGATTGCATGAGTGACTCAAAATAACAATCACCAAACTATCTTAGATATTGGGAGTTTGTTACTTCCATGCCAAAGTTGTCTTTTAATTGATGCAACTAAATCAATACACCTTGATGTCTGTCTCCATATATAACTCAGATTGGACAAGACACAAACTTTCAATGACATTGGTGAAGAAGACCATAAGGCATATTGATATTTTTGCCTCGTAAAATGAATTGTGTGGGAACTGCCCTCTATAGTTTATAACCTTTCAACACAAACTACTATGAACACTCAGTTGAATTATCAAAACTTTTTCACAATGATATGTGTTCTTACATTCAGTTATAATCAAACACTACTAATTTTAACATTGCAGAGGAAAGATTACCCTTACTAAGGGTCTGGTCAGCATTTTATTTCCATCTATGATTTGTTGATTTCAAGAAGCATGGATTTACCAACAGTGACAAAATTCTGTATAATACATTCACCAAGTAAAATAGTCACAAGTTGCACTGGTACAGTTTTTCAAGGAAGCTTATGAGAATTAAATAGACTTGCTGCAAAAACAAACATACTTAACCATATCCACAGAAGAATCTAACAGTCTCTTCAAAGCAACTTGTGTTCAGCGCGCGTCCATTGAACTTCCACAAAGCAGCTAATTTGGTCGGAAACAAACTGGGAAGAATGGCGCTTGGGAATGTAATTGGAGATTTGTTGAGTTGAGGATAATTATGCATAAAAATGAATCCTCCTGGATAGTAACTGAAGATGTCATGTTCCAACACTTTAACTGGCCATATGTTTAAAATTTGAGATTGTCCTAAAATTATTACTTTTGTGAAACTTATTTCCATAGCAAAGATTTCTCCAGTTTGATTTCAGCGTCAATTAAACCTACCTTAATTTGTCACCAACAAGCAGTACTCACCACCAAAAAGTGAGGTCTGAAATTGGCATGAGTGTTAAAGAAATTCTTATTGTATAATAAAGGGTTAAATATTTTTCCAATTTTTTATATCCTAGAGTTTTTAACCGATGTCACAAAGAAAAGACAAGCGCTACTTGTTTGGTGCATCTTTTTCCTGAGAAGTTGAAGATAAATTTGCTAAGGTTCCAAGCTATCAGGTTCCTTGGAATACTTGTTTAATACTAACAAGGTATTCTTATATATACTTTTAGTCTATTGAGTCACACATTTAAGAAATAATTTGCCCTACAACATATTTTTAACTTGTGTGGTTCATTTACTTTTTCAGAAAACCAGGAGGCATTTGGTTCAAGTTTTTTTAAGACTTAAGTACATACTTGTATACAATGCTTACTTTAATTATTTCTTGATGGAAATAAAAAAAATGCTATAGATATAAAGGAAAGAAAATGGTTCAGATGAAGTTTGACTCTAAACTTAGAAGAAATGCAAAGTTTCCTGCAGGGGGACCCGGAAAATTTTGTTCGGGGTTCTATCTGGTTATCACATCGAGGAAGGCAAATCCTGCGACATAACATGACTCGGTACTAATATTATGTAGAAATCAATAAAATCTGGTGAGAGGATGTATGCCTTTGCGTCAGTCCCTGGTTTCTTCAGGGATATTGTTACAAGACAGAGTGAACATATTTACATGTGTTCCACACAAGCTTGTACACAACCTGCAATGCATTAGGCTGTTTCAGGTGCCCCCATTATTTTTCAATCCCGCCTGACCTCGGTCTGGTATTGCAGTTTATATAGTAGAAATCACATGTAAACTTTTGTACCTTCACCAGAATTCACTTGAAGTTTTATAATGTAATTTCCCATTGACGAACTTGAAAATCCTGAAGATATCGCAAAAATCAATGAAGGAATAGATATTTTTTCCTTAATTCATAGTTTCTGAGTAAGTTTTGGGAGGGCAATTCAAATCTGGCGTCAGCCATGTTACAGCTGGTCTTCCTTATGAGCTGGAAAGTGTTGAATTTCCTAAAATTCTGCCATTTTACGCAGATTTTCACAAATGTGACAGCTTCTGGCAGCTTGGCAAGTGGGGTTATACAAAAAATAACACCAGATTGGAATTGCCCTCCCACAACTTACTCAGGAACTGTGGAGTGTGGATTGAGAAAAAAATATTGATTCTTCATTGGTTTTTGTAATATCTCGAAGATTTGCATGTTCGCCAATGGGGAATTGCATTATAAACTTCAAGTGAATTCTGGTAAAGGCAAGTATTCATAGAATGGGCCAAAATTTTACATGTGACTTTAACTATATAAACTGCAATACCTGACCAAGGTCAAGCCGGATCGGAAAATATTAGGTGCACCTGAAACACCCTAACCTGAATACAAGGATAAACAAGAATTGCAACATGTACAGCTTGACAGGTAATGTAAAACTGCATAATTAGTAGCAATAACTAGAAAGGATGGAAATACAGCATATATCTATTCTCCTTGTCTTGGCAATTAGGTTTTTCATCATACTACACACGATGTAAGGCCACAGCCGACCCTCCTATTTCGTAGCCAGAACATCACATTTCATATATTATGCAAGAATCAATTAGTGAATGCCACATTATTTCTGATGAGCAAATGGGGTTTACTGAACAATGTGGCAATATACCAAAGGCTTCTGGAAGTAGTAATTCAGGCAGTAATTTTTCTATATCCCGGGCCTTCATCTTTCTAGTCGTACCTCAGAAGCTTGATTTAAGCGCTCTGGCTTGTTTGATACCTCTATAACCCTGAGGATCTAGCAGCCAATATGAAACGATGTAGCGGTTTATTAGGTCTACTGTACAAGTCATGAAGATGAGAGGTATCTCTCTGCACTACATTAACAGTATAGTGGACCAACATGGGCCCCGAACAAAATGAGTGAGGTATTCTATTAAAAGGATGATGTTTATCACAAGATACACTGTCTTGCTTTTGTCATCGCTATCGATATACTTCCATCAGGTCTTTGTCTGGTACAGTACAACTCAAAATAAGTAAGAAAAATTTTCCTTTCAACTACTTTTGACTTCTTACCAAAACCTTACTCCTTGTCCTCATTAAGATGTCCATTAAGACCAGTATGAAATTGAAATGAACAAAGGGGAACAACATCAAAGAAATCAAACGCAATGGGGGTGATAAAGTTGGAATTATAGTTGGTTTAATGCAAATGTAATCTTAAAAGGTAGCTGAAAGTAGGAAAAGATAGGAAGTGATTTGGAGGGAGCCAAAAGGTGTGAAAGGGTAAAGTAGTGGCTGATTCTTTCTTCTTGCAGGGATAATCATACTCTATTTTGGGTTGTACTCTACATGTAGATCCAGTTTAGGAAATATCACTGCAGTGTGAAAATCAGATCAGGTAGATTGACCAATAGGAACAAACTAACATTATGTTGGGTTGTAGGCATGCTATACATGTTTTAGCTTCACAAAAGTACAGTTTAATATATGTTCTGGTACAAGTCTTCCTCAGCCTCATCCAATTATAAGTATGGCTAGCTACACATGAATTAAATGCAACCAGATACGCTTCAAGGATGCATCAATCCGTTTTATTCACTGAGCTGCTGGTGGCTTGAATTTCTATGTCTTCTCACACAAGTTTCTTTTATGTGCTTCCCTTGTGCTCCTTTCCTGCACTTCTTTTCCTTTCTTTGTTTCCTCTTTGACCCTCCATAAAACTGTTCTCATCAAATTAGGATATTTTTTCAGCGGACTCTTGAGAGACAAATTCCCTGATCCAGTTTCACAAAGTGAGATAGATGCTGTTTGTGCCACATTAGCTCCTTCACATTAGCTCCTTCAGCATTTGAATCCTTTGTATTTCCAACAATGGCTTTATATATTCTTCAGAATCAGTCCTAGTAGCTCCGTATTAAATTTACGTCAATAAGAATTATCAAGTTGATTCAATGAGAGCCCTTCCTCTTATAATCTAAGAAAATATATAAACAGTATGATCTGTGCAAAATATTCAAAGCCAAATAAATTTACAAATGAAATTGGGTACACAAGCATTTCTTGAGTATCTATATTACAATTTTTAGCAATTTTAGCAGTATTGCAAAAATGCACGGAGGCCTCGTTGGAGATTGCCTGCTATGGTAGGAGGGTGTGAAAAGTGACAGCTTGCCAAATTAAAACAAAATACCAGAACATCTCATGAATTCACACTTTTCGGTGCAAAGCGCAGCCTAAAACAGCTTTGAAAAAGCTTCATAAGAAAACAAGAACAAAGGTTTGCGTTTGGTCCAGAAAACTCATAGTTATTTGGGTCACTTTTGAATTAATAAGCCAGATAATCATGCAATTGTAAACAGCTGTGAGTTGTCCCTCATACTTCCAAATAAGGACAATTGGACATATTGTGCATCTTAAAATGTGTGTGCATCACATTATATCACATAAGCAATATATGCTTCTGTTTCGTGAACCTTGTTTGCTTCAGAAATAATATCATCTCTCCTCTGAAGGGATGTCTGCTGCTTGAATTGGTGTTATTGACAGGACACATATATATCAGTCAGCCTGAGCCACTTGATGCATGCCAATGGGTTTCATCCATAAAAATAATCCTTTCTTTTAGATAACAGCCATTCCGTTGTCATTAATGTACCAAGCTGCGTCACACGTATTAGATCATACCATTCCTATAAGTGCCATCAGGAAATTCCTGAAATAAAATAAAGAATTGCGAAGATTCTTTAATGCACATTATGGAAGACAAGGAGATTACCATAGGGAAAGAAATGAAATGTGATATGACCATGAAATCTTTCAAAGTATTGTAAAGCTTCCACAGCATGTACTTTATTTAAACAATCTTGGTGATCACATAGGAGGTGTCATAGCATCATGTTATGGCTTTCTTGTCAACATAAAACCGGAATTGGAAGATTTATTGGCCAAATCAAGGGAATCGTTGCACCTTAGAGCCCTGCAACAGAGCAGAAAGGTTGTCACATAAGAAAGAACTGTAAATTTGATATCGGCATTTTACGACCATCCTCTTTGTAAAATGTGGTTTGTGGCATTGAGAGAGGATGTCTGGATTCTGTTTCTCCAGGGAGTAAAACTTTCCAATTGCCTAGATTGCAATGGCTCAAATGAAAGTGCACCCACCTTCCAGATGTAAAATCCAAGCACCGTTGCTGGATTTGTTTGGGTGCTACATGGTAATGAACAGATTGATATGTGTATGGGCTGGCAGGTAGAAAGATAAATAAAGCTGCCAAATGTTGGAAAGATAAGAAAGCAAGCATATAAAAGATACACAGTCAGTTCTGAGATGGACGGTAGATATACTGGTAGATGGTTGGTACACTGAAAAAAAAAAGGATTGTCTGACAACAGACAATAATTGTCTAATATGTGTCTGATCAAGCGATTGTCTAATCTAGACAATTGAATTGTTTGAAATGTCAAAGAACTTGTTTGTTTCATTCAATTGATTGTTTGGTCTAGTCAATTTGGTTTTGCGAGCACTGCAACTGATGTCCACAAATTCAACGAAAATTAAAAGGTGAAATATGGAGGAAAGCATGAATATTGATTAAAATATTGGTTTGCATCTTTTTTCATACATACTGTCCTATCCCTAAATACTTAATTGATGATTTTGGCTTAATATTGGATATATATACACTTGGTTAGCTAATTATGACAGGAGGAGGACCTGCAAGAGCAGGATTCAAACCCTGGATCCAGCAATTGGCAGCCTAGCATACTATCACTTAGCTAACTCTTCCCCCCTAAAACCTTAAAAATATCTTGCTATGATAACTGATGTTTCATATTCACCATGAATCATCACTTGATCTGAGGATATTATCCATGTTTCATCTAAGCAGTTACTGCCTTATTTAAGTAGTTAAAATCAATATTGGATACAGTGTAAGTCAACAAGTATGAGGAAATCACACATCCAAAATCCATCAGTGAAAGAACAGCACGGAAGCGCTGGTGACGTGACACTGCAACTTTTCATGGAAGTGGTCATTCTGTCTTGGGCATCATGTTTCCTCACATAATTGGATGGTCTGTTTCTGCACCTAGACAGCTAGGTCAGAAAATGTTGCACTAATGTTGGAACTGACTCTTCAACCAGGCTTACTTAGAATAGCTTATTTGATTTAATATGGTTTTATACTTAATTTGCTGAAAAATGAGGCGATTTGATATGTTGATTACATTAAAAACTATGTATTTTACGGATTTCATTTGCATTCTAGACTTTACCAATGAGAGATGATTGAGTATGATACCTACTACAGCAGCCCTTTATCAGAATGGAACATACACTATTTCATACATTGAATGATGAATGACTGTAATAAAAGCAACGTCTTGCCAAAGAGCACATGGCTGAGAAAATTATAGGAAGAAAACTCCAACTTAAAACACAGAAGATATATGAGTTGAATGCAGAAAGTATATTCTACACAGAAGAAATCAAATGGCTTAAGAGATTAGCTTCGCACATGTCAGATTGTAGACATGCAATGAAGTCATGTAAAGCAGCTTTGGACATATTTACGACACAGACCAGGGACCTAAGATAGAGTAGGCAACATGTATGTCTACTTTGCATTATACATCAGTGTAGAATCTCACATGGCCATGAATGTGTGGCACATTAAGCAAACATTGAACAAGAATGACAGCATCATCTTGGCTGAATGGTCTTCATCATGCTCTCCTCAATTATGCAGATGATTCTTAGTGATGGTGTGGCCATGAAAGGATACAAATCACTGCAGCGAGTAGACTCTGAATAGTGTGACCTAGTCAAGCTGTCGAGGATCATGGTGATGCGTTGAGCATACTAACAGACTTCCAAATTTTCCAAGGAGAATCATAGGTTATTTATAAAAGTCACATAAACACAGTATATTTGTATATTTGGAAGGCTGCTTCTTTTCCCAGACTGACAATTGTTAATGACAATTATATACTTTGCTGTGTAAATGTTTAGAACAACACACCAGCTGGAAATAAAACTTTTGTCACATCACATATTTGTGATAGTTTCGAATAGCCATCATTCACAGTGACTACCTCCTTATGTTTTATATTTTATTTACATGTCTTATTTCCTCAGACCAACTTTCTTTTACTCCTGTCTCTTCACTATATTTATAATTTAATAATCATTCAGATGACCCTGTGTACATAGACATAATATTGAACATATTTGGAAGGCTGCTTCTTTGCAGGGAATAGAGATTTTTTGAGACCTAACTTTAAAAAAGAACAAAAAGCATCATATATAATAATTAGTGTCAACACATGAATCTTACCTTTAAGTGATTAATTGTCCGATGCTATTTTATATTCCATTCAAATTATTCCTTCTGTTATACTGACTGAGAAGTTCTTCCCATCTCTTCTTCTCTTATGCTCACCCTATTTATCAAAATGATCATTCTGGGGAGACTAGGTTAATAAAGGGCCAATCCAAGACTTTCATCTTGTGCTTCAGCTCTTTGAAGTCAGAAACAAAGCAGGAACTGCAGCCTCATAGCATCGCAGCCGAGTGAAAATTGGCTTCTTCTGTTTAAGGGAGGAAGCATCATTTCCTTTATTAACTGCTGAAAAAGAAAAAGGCATTTCTGGTCTATTTACTTACCATGCTTATTGACAGAGGTTGTGACATTGGAGAGCCTTAATGGAATTATTCTGTCTGGATGTTCTTTAAAATCTAATATTGTGTGCTGAAAGAGCAACAAAACTTAATGGTTCTTAATTGCACAGCCATTAGAGAGACATCCAAAGCTTCTATTGATGCTTGATCGTAAATAGAGGAAAGCTATGGTGTCACTGTGCAAAGAAATACTCCAACCTTCAAGAAAATAGGTTATGAACCTATTTTTTTTGTTGCTCAAATGCATTTAGAAAAGAATCTGTTTTTTTAAACAGGGATGTCATTTGATATCTCATTGTTATTGTTTACACACTTTTGTAACCGGCAATGGATGCAGTGTTAAGTACAACATCAAAATATCACATGGGCTTGGAACTTCTGCCAGTAGCTGCACCACCATGGTGCCCCAGGGATGGTGTCTGTCACTGGAAGTGTGTCTATATATGGATCCTGCATCATTACACCTTCCTCGTCTAGACCAGTATAGCATTCTTGTGACAGAAACAGCCTGGCTGGTCCACATCACATCAACCCAATTCACCCTTGCTTTACTGGAGCAGCTGGATCATACCACGAAGATCAATGGCAGATGTCTGGTTATCTGAGCAGCTTAAGACATCATGATTTCATAAGCGACTCAAAATTACAATCACTAAATTATCTAAGATCTTAGGAGTTTGTCACTTCCATGCCAAAGTTGTCTTTTGTTTGATGCAACTAAATCAATCTTAGATAATTTGGAGATTGTATTTTTTAGTTGCTTATGAAATCATGATGTCTTTTATATATTTGCCTTACAACATATTTCTAACTTGTGCAGTTTATTTACTTTTTTCAGAAAACCAGGAGCTATTTGGTTCAAGTCCTTTTAAGACGTAAGTACATACTTGTATACCATGCCAACTTTTATTACTTTTTGATGGAAATAAAAAAATGGTTTTGATATGAAGAAAAGAAAATGGTTTAGATGAAGTTTGACTTTAAACCAAGAAGAAATGAAAATTTTCTCTAGGGAGGATCAGGAAAATTTTGGTGGCGGTTCTACCAGGTTATCACATCGAGGTAGGCATATCCTGCGACATAACTCGACTCGGTGCTAATATAATTAGCATGTACAAATCAATAAAAGTTGGTGGGGGGATGTACCCCCCCGTCCCCTTGCTCACCTGTGTAAGTCACTGGTTTTTTAGAGATATTGTTACAAGACAGAATGAACATATTTACATGTATTCCACACAAGCTTGTATCTAAACCTGTACACAAGGATAAACAAGAATTGCAACATGTACAGCTTGACAGGTAATGTAAAACTGCATAATTAGTGCCAATAACTAGAAAGGATTTAAATACACCATATATATTCTCCTTGTCTTGGTAATCAGGTTTTTCATCGTACTACACACAATGTAAGGCCACAGCCGACCCTCGTATTTTGTAGCCAGGACGTCACATTTCATGTATTATGCAAGAATCAATTAGTGAATGCCACATTAGTTCTGATGAGCAAGTGGGGTTTACTGAACAATGTGGCAATATACCAAAAAATGTTGAAGGCTTCTGAAGGTAGTAATTCTGGGAGTATTTTTTCTATGTCCCAGGGCCTTCATCTTTCTAGTCGTGCCTCATAGGCTAGATTTAAGCGCTCTGGCTTGATGGATACCTCCGTAACCCTGAGGATCTAGCAGTCAATATGAAAAGATGTAGAGGTTTATTAGGTCAAATGTACAAGCCATGAAGATGAGAGGTATCTCTCTGCATTGCATAAACCGTATATCCAAGCAATAGTAAAGGAAGAATATGGTATTCCTTTGTCTAATTCTGCTGGGTTTTTTTTCATAGATCTACATGTACATTCATAATTATTTTCTGTCCGAATTTTGTGTCCTTGTAAAATCTAAGATAATTTTGTTTTTGTGGACCAACATGGGCGCCGAACGAAATGAGTGAGGCATTCTCGTTAAAGGATGATGTTTATCGCAAGATACACTGTTTTGCTGTTGTCATCTCTATCAATTTTTTTTTCTTGGTTTTACTTCCATCAGGTCTCTGCTTGGTACATATAGATCCAGTTCAGGCAATATCACTGCAGTGTGAAACACAGATCAGATGGATTGACCAACAGGAACTTTCCAAACTTAATGTTTGCTTGCAGGCATGCTATGTATACATGTTATACCTGCACAAAATTACAGTCTAATATATGTTCTGATACAAGACTTCCTAAGCCTCATCCAATTTTAAGTGGATATTCTCTTTGACTCTCTTTAAAACTGTTTTCATCAAATTAGGATATTCTTTCAGTTGGCTCTCGGGAGACAAATTCCCTGATCCAGTTTCACAAAGTGAGAAAGCAGCTGTTTGTGCCACTTTAGCTACTTACGTATTTTAATCCTTGCATTTAAGAAACAATGGCTGTATATTCTTCGGAATCAGTCCTAGTCACTCCGTATTTAATTTACATCATATGAATTGTCAAGTTGATTCAATGAGAGTCCTTCCACTTATAATTTCAGCACACATGTGGTCTGTGAAATAAAGTCAAAGCTAAACAAATTTACTAGTGAAATTGGGTAAACAAGCATTTCTTGAGTATTTAGATAACAATTTTTATTGATTTTAGCAGTTTTGCAAAAATACATGCAGGGGTTGTTACCTGCCATGGTGGGAGGGTGTGAAAAATGACAGCTTGCCAAATTAAAACAAACTACCTGAACATCTTATGAATGAACACTTTCCGGTTCAGAGCGCCGCCTAAAAGAGCTTTGTAAAAGCTTCACAAGAAGACAAAAACAAAGGTCTGCATTTCGTTCAGAACACTCATCATAGTTATTTGGGTTACTTTTGAATTAATAAGCCAGATGATCATGCAATTCTAAACAGCTGTAAGTTGTCCCTCATACTTCCAAGCAAGGACAATTGGACATATTGTGCATTTTAAAACGTGTGTATATCACATTATATCACATAAACAATGCAGGCTTCTGTTTCGTGAACCTTGTTTGGTTTAGAAAAATATAGACTCTCCTCTGAAGGGATTTCTGCTCCTTGAGTAGGTGTTATTAACAGGACACGCATATGTCAATCAGCCTTAGCCAGCTATGGCTTGATGCATGCTTATGGGTTACATCCATAAAAAATGAAAATTATCCTTTCTTTCAGATAGCAGCCATTTTGTTGACATTGTAACATGCTACATCACATGAATCATACCATACCTATAAAGAAAGTGACATCAGGAAATTCCTGAAATAAAATAAAAAATTGCGAAGATTCTATAATGCACATTATGGAAGACAAGAAGATTACCATACAGAAACAAATGTAATGTGATATGAAATATTTCAAAGCATAGTGAAGCTTCCACAGCAGGTACTTAATTTAAACCATCTTGGTGATCACATAGGAGGTGTCATAGCATCATCTTATGGCTTCCTTGTCAACATAAAACCGGAATTGGAAGATTTATTGGCCAAATCAAGGGAATTGTAGCACCTTAGAGCCCTGCAACAGAGCAGAAAGGTTGTCACATAAGAAAGAACTGTAAAATTTGATATCAGCATTTACGACCATCCTCTTTTTAAAATGTGGTTTGTGGCATTGAGAAAGAATGTTTGGATCCTGTTTCTCCGGGGAGTAAAACTTTCCAGTCGCCTAGATTGCAATGGCTCAACTGAAGGAGCATCCACCTTTCAGATGTAGCCTCAAAAAACCATCACTGGATTTGTTTGGCTGAGAGATGGTAATCAACAGAAATCATGTAAGATGAACAAAGTGATCTGTTTATAGGCTTCTGCGAGCGGTCTACATGATCTGGTTGCTAGGAACTCACAAAATTTTGTCTGGAAGAAATCAGGGCTGTTTCTGAGTATGCTGATGGCCTTGTCTACTTCGTTAGGGAATGTGATTGCTGAGTTTTACTATGGTTTACCTCAGTGTTGAGTAGATACTTTGTGAATGTACCACAAAATTGGAACTATTTCTTAAGAGTTGAAATATGACAGCATACAAAACTAACTTTTGTGCCAGATGGCAGCAGCATGCAGTTCTCATTTTCACCAGACTGTTTGCACCATATTAGCCGCTTCAAGCCTTGGCCTCCCTTTGATTTCTGAACAACAGCTGGTAGCATCAGTCATAGCAGATGTTTTGTTTTTAGTTCACAACAGAATTGTGAACATTACAATGACTGATGACTACAATGCCCTTTTGGGATTTTACAGTGATGCTAAGTTATGATGTATGAATTTATCCCTTGTTTGGCGAGGTGCAATTTAGCTAGAAAATGGAATAGGTGTGTACAATAACATTTGCTACCCTTGAACAACATCACAATCATAATTCCTCTTTCTGAAAAAGCACCAAATGTTTGGTGTCAGAATAAAATGGGAATATTATACCAAACAAATGATATCGAACCTAGCCAAAGAAACAATAGGATGCAGTTGGTGTACTTTGATGTAAAGCTGAATTATTGGATATTTCAGAGGCAACATTGCATGGTACATTATTGAGATGTATATGTATGTATATTTAAGTAGGTAGCCAATGATATGCCTGAAATACATGACCACATCTTCTGCAAACCTTGGATTTCAGACTTTAAAAATAATGCAGAGACTAACCCAAGGACTGACTGTTCTGCAAAGATGAGTAGATAAAAAAAATGGTGTCTAGAGACAAAAGGAGCCTCATGTTTCTTAACTTTATGCAGTCCCCACAAATGTGGACTAACAAGAATGTAGCTGCTCAATATGGAAACATTGAATATGAGTTGGTTAGGACAATTATCACATAGAAAGGATTTCCTTATCACATTGGCGAAACGAAGCTAGTTGTATTCTGTGGATACCATTTGAAAAGCTCACAATATGGCACATGAATATCCTGCCTCAACAATAGCGGCAAACAAACAATGAGATTAATAATTATATAGTGTATTTTGCAATAACTTCGTCCTTATACCACACTCATTTTGTTTGTGGTCAATGTTGATCTTCAATAATTTTTTCTAAGCATAATTCTTTATCAAGCAATGACGGAAGACATCTTGAATTCCTAGTGATTTTCTGTGTGTCTCTCTCTTGTTATTGTCTGAATTGAATGGGTGTTAGGTGTTATATTTCAAACCATCTTTGATGAACACATTGAATGTGCTGTTTCTCACTAATGTTATCTTCCTTGTCAATTTGAGAACTTCATTATATCTTTTAAATCACAGTATGTCACCACTCGCAAGAGCAGAAAATAATATGTATATTAAAGAACAACAGAATCAGACAAAAATAAATTTGTCACCTTCTTCGATATTGTTAGGGGCCTTGAGAAAGGATACCTGAACGTCCTTTGAGGAAAATTTCACACAATGTATGCATTCTGATACAAATCTTCCTCAGCCTCATCCAATTATAAGTAAGGCAAAATTCAAACAAATTAGATCGAACCAGATAAGCTTTGGAGATACAATACATCATTCCTTCTTATTCTCAGATCTGCTAGTGGCTTGCATTTCTAGGTCACACTTCTTTTATGTTCTTCCTTTGTCCTCCTTTTCTTTACTTCTTTTCTGTCTTTGTTTTCTCTTTGACCCTCCTTTAAACTGTTCTTTTCAAATTAGGATGTTCTTTCTGTCAGCTCTTGGGAGACAAATTTCCCTGATCCAGTTTCACATAGTGAGACAGATGCTGTCTGTGCCATATTAGCTGCTTCAAGAATTAGAATCCTTTGCATTTCCAACAATGGCTGCAGATTCTTCAGAATCAGTCCTAGCATCTCCGTATTCAAGATTCAATTAACATCAATCAAAATAATAATTTTCAAGTTGGTTCAATGAGAGACCCTCCTCTTGTTATTAAAACAATAGTATCATACACTATGCTCTGTGAAAAATCCACAAAGCTGAATTAAATTTGGCACACAAGCGATTCTAGAATATCTAAAATAAACATCTAAAATAAAGATTTGAGTTAATTAGTGTTTTTGATGGGATATCAATATCAGTGTCCTTAATCAATAATGACATTATGGTTATTAGTTACATACATAATAACATGAATCAATCAATCCTTTCTTATAGATAGTAATGAAACATTCGTTTCTCATTTTAGGCCTAATGTATTATGCAGCATCAAACTGTTAGGATCATACCATTCCTTAAAAGAAAGTTGCATCAGGAAATATCTGAAATAAATCAAACAATTTTAAAAACATTTTAGCGTATATATTGCAAAGCAAAAGGATAACCACAGAGAAACCAATGAAAAGTGAAATGACCATAAACTGTCTCTATAAGTCATAGCACTCTGAAGCTTCCATATAAGGTACTATATTTAAACCATATTGGTGATCATGTAGGTGGAGTCATAACATCAGGTAATGCCTTCCTCGTCAAGATAAAACCGGAAGTAGGAGATTTATTGGCCAAATCAGGGAAATCACTGCATCTTAGAGCCCTGCAACAGAGCAGAAAGGTTGTCAAGAAAGAAGGAACCGTTAAATTTGATGTCGCTGTTTTACGACCTTCCTCTTTTTAAAATGTGGTTTGTCGCATCGTGAAAGGACATCTGGATCCTCTTTCTATAGAGAGTAAAACATTTCAATAGCCTAGATTGCAATTGCTCAAATGAAAGTACACCCATCTTTCCTGTGTGGCATCTTCGCTGCATCCAAAACCATAGCTGGTTTGCCTGGCTGACATAGTGACAACTGAAAAAAAATTAAGGTGATAGACGGACTGATGTGCTTATCGGATGATAGAAAGATTCTTAAAATGTGTCGAATGATAGAAAGACAAGAAATCAAATATGTATAGGAAACATCCACAGACAGCCAATTACTATGGATTTCAGGTATTTTGACTGTTTACATTTACTATGAATGGCCCATAGATAACTACCTTTCCTTTCAATTAAACTCTAAGGTAAATCTCAATTCCAGCAACTTTAAGTGACACCACTTCCATTCCTGCATACTTTTTATTTATGCTTTACTTTTACTTCCTTTTCATACTGCATTGCTGTGATTTTTTAACAATTGAATCTATGTGTGGCAGTATCATCTAAGTAGGACATTCCTTCAGACGGCCCTTCTTGTACAAATTGCTTGATCCAGTTTCACACTGTTGTTTGTGCTATATTAGCTGCTTCAAGCTTTGGAAGCCTTTATATTTCTAAAAAGCAGCTGCAGCATCAGGCTGAGCAGCTGTTTTATTTTTTGTTCACAAGGGAATTGTAACTGTGCAATTATTGGTTCAGAACGAAACACATGATTTTGATAAGCGCTGTAGAATGTAGTGTTAACCCAAAGCTATCAATCTGATACAACAGCTGACGTTTAAAAGGCATTTTATGCCTTTCTGCGACCTGAAAGTTTTTCCAAAATATTTAGCTTACTTACATGTAGTACGACATCACATATAAGTAGTCTTTCCAATCTGGTGTGGAAAAATGCATTATTGTTGAGCGATCGAAATTTGTCTATGCAGAAGAAACATCCAATAAGGTTAAATCATTTGTAGTTTGCAAGAAAACCTTATAGAACAATTATGTAATGTCCAAAAGCACAGAAACTTGATTTATAAGGCACGGAAACTTGATGGAAGCCTGCCATTGGTAGGAGGCATGAAAAAGGACAGCTTGCTAATTAAAACAAAAATGCTGGTGGACATTTTAAGTTCAAAGCCAAATGACGCTGAAGGCAGCTTTAAAAAATATGACAAAAAAATTAACTAACAGATTTGTTTGATATTTGTTCATGGCCACCAATTAAAGGATTGAAAAAATTTCTCATTTGCGGAATTTTCCCTGAAATCACTAGCCTTTTCACACTATGTTGTGGTAAAAATTTCACTCATCTACATATTTGTAAGTTTAATATACACCTTGCAATAGGCTGACCTCATTCAGACCCAGAATGTATTTATTTGATCAACTGAAAAAAAAAAATCAAGTACATTTGTTATTCTGATCACTCTCTGTTCCACAGCTGGAGCTGGTCCTGCTGCCAGTAATTGATAATTCTACAAGCTAGACTGAACATGAATTGGTTTTTGACTGACCGATTGATTTTGAGATGAAATATTGTTAGCATGATTGCTAAAATCATCTGTAAAGTGTTCAATAATTCGTTCTATAGCAGTAAAGACCAGTTTCTGAAGCAGCTTGTGTATTTTTTTAATGAATCTATCATCTTTTTACAATCAATCGAGTACTTCTACTTCCACTACTATACAACTGATGCAGAGGACATGAAGTTTGCATGTTTCATTTAAAATTCTGAAATTTTGTCATTTGAAGCAGCTATGCACATGTTTACAAGACAGACCTTGCCAACGGTCCTATGGACCTAAATATATGAATCATACATGTCTAGTTTGCATTATATATAAGCATGGGATCTTAAATGTTCATGAATGTGTGATGTACTATGTAAACATTGAAAGTGAGTGACAGCATCATCATGGCTGAATGTTCTTTATTATGTGCTCTTCAATTATGCAGATGATTCTTACACACGTGACCATGTTAAGTTGCCATGGATAACGACTGTCATGACAGGCATGTGAAAGGATTTCGAAAATGTAATGGTCTTAGGAGAATCAGGCTTCAAAAAGGCACAGCGTAAACACCAAGAAGATTCTTCTCTTTTGCTTTAAGTTGAGTAGGATGGGAACCAAATCCATCAACAGATAGTTAGTGTCAGCAAGTATAAATGGTGGCCATTTAATAGATCTATACAGTATCTCCTGTTTTATGCACTCTCACACGTCATTCCAAGCACACTAAGCAAGCTGAATAAATCACTACATTTCCAGGAATTATACGGTAGGGATATTTACATGTAATATAAGACGACTATAATGTTAAGCAAAGCAAAGAACAATTACATAGAATGAAACTGTCCTATCAGAAAAATAATACATTATTAACTGATTGAAATAATATTTGCCATATGCTGGTTGCTTAGAAATACCTTCTACGTGGAGTCCTTAAAGCCACCTGCGCCTACTTTCCTCGATATTTTGATTCAGACTTCTATAAGACACTGCTCAAAAATGTACTGGCTACCTTAAAATTCTTCAGAAGTGTTTCTTCACTTGAATGTTGATCCATCTGGCGCTCCTGTGATCATGAGCCACCAGGGAACAAAAAAAGCTCCACTCTATTATGGAACACAGACACTTTTACGTCATTTTGTTCTTGCAGCACATAGGATAACATCTAAGAGATTAAACATTCAAAAGATCTAAGAAAAACTAAAGGAACATATTCTTAGGAGTATGTAATATGTAATCTGCCAAGCCAGGAGAGAGCGGTAAGCAGGCCAACGCTGTTGAATTTTCGTTTTAATTTTCCGTAGTTTTGGCGATTTCGTGAACGGCCGCTAGAGGCGCCACTGTTTCGGCGCCACTGTTTCGGCGCGCCCTCTGTCGGTTTTTGCGGCGTCATGAACGGAGTCATGCTATTTACCCACTTGCGCATGCGTGGTAGATTAATGGCGGCGACCATGCAGATCACGTGGCCAAAAACAAAGATGGCGAATGACACGCTGAGATTGAAGTGACAGAGTAGCATGATTTTTCAGTACGTACATGACTAGTGTGGGAAGGATCGCTAAGCGATCGCAATTTGCGCCTTCGGCGCAAATTGCTCTCGCTTACCGCTCTAAAAAGTAAACTGACTTTTAGCAAATTCCGGAATTATATTTGGTTCATATCAAACAAGTAAAGAATTGGTGTCACTCGACAGACTGCACAAAGGTTAGACATCAGGCAGTAAAACAAACATGTTGCAATAAAAAAAACTGGCACAGACCATAAACCTGTGTCCTTGAATGCTCTCCTGCATACAAATGAACAACAAGGGTCCCATGGTTTTGTGGTCCTTACGGTTTTTAGATAGTGATTAGCCTGTATTTACACAGAAAGGTCGACAGAGCTATGTGTTTATTTTTGTGCAAGATACCTTTCTAAAATTTTGATTGAAATAACTTCAGAACATTGCCTGTTTGAGACAAACAGAAGGCAATATAAAGACAGACACTAGAGAAGAAATGAGCTGCTTATAATTATCAGCCCCAATTGCAAGCAGTTTCTAATTTGTCAATTCTTGTATATGTACCATAACTTTATCACAAACTGACTGTGAAAGAAAGACATTGCAATGTAAATATCTTCTAAATTTTAGACTTTGAATATAGCAAGTGCTCATGTGCAAGACAATTTATAGCTCATACACACTGTCTTCTTACACTGCTAATCAGCTTAGCACAAATGCAACCAGTGAAACTACATGGTTTTGGAATAACATGTGAATGTGCACAGCAATAACTCCTCTAGGATATACATATGATAAAGAAGCTTGCCAAAGAAACAATGGGATGATGTTGTTCATCTTGGTTACTTGGCTGCGTTATTGTATGATTCACAACTGGTACATTGGCTCGATAAAAGCGCAGCATTCCTGCTTATTAAGACTGAAATATTTCTTGTGTCACCATGTCTTCTCCCAACCTCTGACTGTGGTCGAAAAAAAAACAGCCTGAGACTAACCACAGTCCTGAGTACCTTTTCTACAAAGATGAATAGATTCAAAGAATGGTGTCTAGGGACAATAGGAGACTCCTGTAGCTGTACTTTTGCAGTCCCACTAATAGGGACTAACAAGAATGTAGCTGCTCAGTATGGAAGCAGTGAATATGAGTTGGCTAGGACAATTATTACACATAAAAGGATTTCCTAATTACATTGGCAATACATTGTCATGCCAGAGAGAAGCTGGTTGTAGACTCTTCTATAGAGATTTTTTCTCCATTGAGGGATATCCTGTTGAATATCCAGGAAAGAAGATACACATAATTGGCAGACATAAACAAATTCAATACTTTGCACAACATCAAAGTATGTTATTTGGCTTAGAAACAATGGTGAAGCAAGCTGTCCTATTGTTCATTTTGGGAACCTGGAATTTAAAAAGTGGGTCAAGCAGGAATCTGAATCTGTTCAACATGTCTTTGAGGATAGTGATAGTGCAGAGCCTATATGCAATGGCACAGCCCTTTCTAGGACACAAAAGACACAGAATTGCTGTCAGTGGTGGTGTTAATGCCATGGTGCCCCAGGGAACGGTGTCGTCAGCTGAGGGTGTGTCTATATGGGATCTGGGTCATTACACCTTTCTCAGACTGATTCACAGTCCTTGTGAAAGAAACTGCTTGGTAATACTACAGAATATAGATCTTATTCGCTCAGGCTTTACTGTGGAGCAGACTGGATCAAATCACTAAGATCAATGGCTGATGTGTGATTATCTCAACAGCTTGAGATATCGTAACATCATGATACATACATGTGCACAACAATGTGATACAAAAATAGGCCTGATTTGCATATTTTTTTCCGTTTTGTAATGAAGTCAAATGCATTTATGTTCGTCTTCCAAAAACCTTAAACAATAAAATAAAGGAGTGCAATGATGGAGGCTAGCGATTCATCAAAATACACTTTGTATGGATGTGTTGGTGTCTGTCCCCCAAAGACTCTCTTCTAATACAACAGTAACATGAATGACTGAACTATTTAGTCCTTACCATGATACCTTTTACCATCGAAAAAGCTGGGATTTAACTGACAATATTGTATGTTAGCACCCTGAGTAATTTGGATTTTATTGCAAAACAAAGGCCATCTGTTGTCATAGACCGACATATTTCCCACAGAGAATGACACATAACATGCAAAATGCAAGAATTAATTTGTGTACACCACATTAGATAATACAAGCAAAGAAATGCTTTGTTGCCCAGAATATGTGTAGGCCTAATGTTAAGATATAGGGTCGACATCAAAATATTCTCTGCTCTTTAAACGGTTTCCAGATTAATGTACCTAATAGTTGTGATCAAGGTCTGTGATTTTCATCTGCAGCCCTGCGGTGCAATTTAATCGCTTTGGTTTGTAAGATCTTCTATATCTTTTGGGAGCATAATGGTCAATATGAAACGATGTAAGGGTTTATCAGGTCTAATGTACAAACAGTGAAGATGGTGATATTGAATTGAGGCTGACCACGCTGCACTGAGGACTAACCCAATGGTTATAGTATGAAAAATTATGAACGTGATAGCCACCGTCATGATTCTTATGCTGGAGCTGACATATTTGCCATAAATATAATACAATTCAAGTGCCTCACCCTTTTTGTCAGAGCAAGCAAAAAACAACTGTAGTTTGCATATATGCTATTATTGTTGCATCACACTGTCAAGTTCTCAACATTTCAAGAAGTAAACTACATCGGGAAATTCCTGGCATAAAACTGAATGATTTTGAGTACATTTTATTGCTCATTCTACACAAAGGAACAACTGAAACTGCAATGAAACAAATGAAACGTAGGGAGGCCAAGAAATCTGAGGCATTTTAAAGAGTGGATGACAGGTGATCACGTAGGAGGTGTCATAGCTCCGTGTTATGGCTTCCTTGTCGACATAAAACCTGAAGAGGAAGATTTATCAGCCAAATCAATGGAGTCTTTGCACCTTAGAGACTTGCAGCAGAGCAGAAAGGTTGTCAAGAAAGGAAGCGTGGTAAAAATTCACATCAACATTTTATGACTATCCCCTTTAAATTTGGTTTATATCACTGTGAAAGGACATCTTTGGGACCAGTTTCTCCAGAGAGGAAAACTATTCAATTGTCTCGATTTCAATGGCTCAAATAAAAGTGAACTAAACTTTCTGAACATGGCTTGAAAAACCACTGCTTGTTTTTGTTTTGTCCACAAATAGAATTTGGACATACCAGTAAATTGTTTTTTAAGTTAGAAATTAATAATTTCCTTGACGATATGGCTATATTTGAAACAAGTGCCTTCTCTGTAGTAGTTGCACGAAAGAGTAAATCCTGCAGTGCTTTGAGGGTACACCTGCGTTTTTCCTTTCTTATCCCTAAATCTTCTCATATTTTGCTTTAATTACATCCTTAATGTTTAATTTTGACTGTTTTTTTTCTGTTTCCTTCATCATAGACCCTGTAACAAATTTGTCGTTAAATGTCCAAAAAACCAAATGTATCCTTTTTTCGAATAATAGGAGTAATCCTGATATTTTTATTAGGTTAGATGGTATGCTAATAGAACAAGTTAAAGTAATTAAATTCTTAGGAGTTTTCATAGATTATAAGTTAACATGGAAGTATCACATAAATCATATAAATACTAAAATAAGCAAATCAATAGGTATACTTTACAAAGTAAGCCGCATCTTGAATAAAGAATGGAAACTAAATTTGTACAAAACCTTTATTTTACCGTATCTAAATTACTGTAATATCATTTGGGCAACAACCTATAAAACACCACTTAAACCTTTATTTATTAAACAGAAACGAGCCCTTAAAATTGCTCTTAATTTACATCATTTAACTTCTACCAATACTGTTTTTGAAATGGCCAAGGTTCATTCTATTTATGAAATCAATGATATCCATATCTGTATTTTCATGTTTAAGTATATTAATAATCTATTACCATTAAGCTTTACAAATATGTTTCAATTGAGAAGAAATATTTACTCACTTATCAACTAGAAGTGCTTCTAATCTGTATTTACCTTTTCCTAGGATAGAAAAATTCAAATTTTCAATTTTGTATATGGGACCCAAACTATGGAATTTGTTGCCAGATAGTATGAAAAACTTTAATACTTTAGTCCAATTTAAAAATAACATTAAGAAATTCATGTTTGTATCAAACAATAGAAAATTCTGAATTTTATTATATTTTGTACCATTATTTAGTTTACTAACATTTCTTGTTTAATTTCACTATACATACTGATTTATAGTTCTCTGTTGTGTGTGTTTGAAGCTATATGCCTATTTTGTAACTGTTTTCCAGGCTAACAAGCCCCTAGGGGTTTTATGCCTGCATATGTTTGGAACTGCTAATATTGTACGTTTTATGGTGAAATAAAAAAAAAAAAAAAAAAAAATGGCTTCAGTGAATTAGAACTTCTTTTGAACATTTTATGATCCAACTTTACTGGTATAGCTGCTGTTTGTTTCAAATCAGCTACTCAGGCATTTGCAGTGCCGTCTAACAGCTGCTTCAGCTTATTTATGAAGATGAGCAGTTGTTTTGGTTGTTTCATACCAGAATTATCGACTTTGTCAATGGTGGTATAGAATTCAATTTAAAAGTCCAGACATCTCATTTTGGCAGTACGTTTTTAGCCAATAAAACAGTCCATGATTAAGTCTGAGGTTAAATGTTTTGTTTATTAGGGTGAGTGCACCATGACCGAGCATGATTTTGACTAAATTTAAGTCTTCTAATCTCCCAGCTTCATCCTACAGGCACTTACAATGCTAAATTGCTGATGCTGTTCAGCACATTAAGAGCTGTTTTTAGCCTTCTGTTGTGACGTCATCAGCATTGTTGGCTCTATGACATCACTGAAACAATAGTGACATCACAATAGCAGCAATAGAGGGAGTAGAAGAAAACGGCTTCTTGAGCTGTGTTGACAGCAATGTTATTCATAATTATGGACTACGTAAAAACTAGGGCTACAAGATGCAATACTTCCAAATGTTTATGAAACTGTTTGGTCAAGCTGTCAAGAACAGAAGGAGACAAGTATTTTTGTCAAGAGTAAGGTATGTTTTTAATTATCAGCCAAAAACTTACTACCACAAAAAAAAATGACTGGACTAATAATAATACCTATCGCACATAATCTTCCAGCAAGACAAAAAATTGCAAAAAGATTATACATTTTGCCATGGAAACAAAGACAATGCAAAACATTAGCAATGATCTTTCCATGCAAGCAGTTTCATTAAAGATTAGAAATCATATTCTTGCAAGTGCCATGTATATCGTATAATATCATCATCAGAACTATGTTTTTCTATGCAGCATAAGTTGTATCCATTTGTTGCAGCAATTCAGCCTAGTTGTACCCAGTTGACCTTTTGGGTTTAAATTTACACAGGAATATTCACTAAGTGCTCAAGGATGTATGCGTGGTACAAAAGTTTGTCTTACAAACAAAGCGATGTAATGTCCACCTTAGTTGCAAGCCTGACTAAGGGTATGTAATCCGGGTCTACATTGCAGGGAACATTTCCTGAACACTTATGCAGATGTGCAGCATTCCAGCCAACTATGCCTAAAGTATTTCTTGTGTCACCATGTCATATCTGAACCTCTGGCAACAGTCTTGATATAAAAACAGGCCTGTTGAGACTTACAAAATGATCCTAAGCCTATTCTGCAGAGATGAATAGATTCAGAAAATGGCTTTTAAGGACAATGACAGACACCTGTCGCTGTACTTTAGCTGTCCCACTAATAGGGACTAGCTAACAGGAATGTAGCTGCTCAGTATGGAAGCAGTGAATATGGACAATTATCACACATAAAAGGATTTCCTAATTACATTTACAATACATTGTCTTGGCTGAAGGAAGCTGGTTGTAGAATTATCCTATGGATTTCGTCAATCGAGGGATACCCTACTGTATATGCATGGAAGACAATACAGGTTATTGGCAGACAGCAATAGATAAAGAGTTTTGCACAACATCAAAGTATCAAAATTCACTTAGCATAACAGTGTCTTATTGCTCATTTCAAGACCCCAGACTTGAAAAGTGGGTGAACAGAAAACAGTGAATCACGCAAGCAACCATGTGGTAGTGGAGAATAGCAGAGAGCCTATAGAAATATAATGGCATGGTTGAAATTAAACCCTTTCCAGGAGTCACAGAACTGCTGTCAGCAGTGGTGCTAATGCCATGGTACCCCAGGGAACAGTGTCTTCAGCTGAGGGACAGTGAGGGTGTCTTTGAAGGTTCTGGATCTTTACACCTTTCTGAGACTGATTCAGAGCTCTTGTGAAAGAAGTAGCCTGGATATACCAAGGAGTATTGATCTTATACACTCTGGCGTACTTGAGCAGATTGTATCAAATCACTCAGATCAATGGATGATGTGTGATTGACTCAACAGCTTGAGACATCATGATTTCATGAGGTGCTCAGCAAATCAATGCCACTCATTAATCAATATAAATATATCTCAAGAATCTTGGTAGCAATTGTGTTGGTTTCTGTATTCCAGAAATGTTCATCTATCGTAACAATAAAATGGATGATTTGATCAATAGAGACCCATGCTTCATCAAGATACACTGTCTTAGTGTCTTACTCTGTAAAGCTTGATGTGTCTTTCTGTTTGTTTGATATACATACATGGACAGTCCACAACTAGGACTCTTTTGTTATAAAGCAAGAAGATGTTGTCTCACAAGGCTGAAATTCTAGTTCTGCTACAAATCCCAAAATGGTCAATCCATCAATGCATCTATCTTATTCAGATGATGCTTGGAACTGCATGATACATGATCAATTTTATTGTGCTTCAATTATTCATAAAAAAAGTAAGGGATCACTTTGACCAATCTGATGCAATCACGCCAATTTTGCTCCCTGTGGTACCATGTCTATTCAAGATCAATAATGTCAGTGCCACCAGCCCAAACATGCCATGATACAGGAGACAACATCAGAGACAATACTATTCAATAGAGACCTTTCGTAATATTTTGGTTTGTATGTGGTAGTGGGTTCTACATTTTAAGGTTAATTTAATATGGTAAAATGATGCAACATATTTAATATTGAGTTACTACACAAAAAAGATGATAGCTTTTCATGTGCATGCGGTTGATGCAATATATTTAATATTGAGTTACTACACAAAAAGATAATAGCTTTTCATGTGCATGCGGTTCTGTTGCACACTTATGAAGCTAAATTTTTTAGACTCACTACCTGTTCATTCCATGAGCAGATGTACCAGTCATTGATAGATATGGTATATCAGGGCTTGTAGATCGATTTAATCCATCCATATACTAGCATATGACCAGTCCAAGAAATTCCCTGGAGATTTGTGTTTTGATATATTTGTCACAGGTTCTATCAAATTTGACAGTTGACTATGAAAAACATTTTCTCAAAATTCACAGTTATTGTTGGATGTTGTTAGTTCCATAAGTTACAGATTCTTATATATTTTTATCTCATGTCTGACTACTAAAAGCACACATAGCAACAAACAATGTATAACAGTTTGTGGTCAGTGCCATGGTTGTATTGTAATTGGAATTTGTCATGTGACTTGGACATACACTCCCACTAGTTTTTTATTTCTTCAAACTATGCAAATACTATAAAAGAGAAAATATTTTGCATGGCAGAACATTATTAAAATATGTGAGATGTACAAGGTCAACTATTGCATTTGCACCATATCTGTGTGTTATTTGCAAATTGGCTCTTCTTCTGCAATCCCCCAATTCGATTTTCATACGCTGGTATTGTCTTATAGGGTATTATTGGTATACATGCGCGTGGTTCATTCGCTATAGATGGCCTGCTGGGATTGAGAACTGTTATTGATGGCACAGGAATACATTGAGTCTGGTATTCATAATGGTGAGGACAGAAGTTTTTATTTTGCTTGGGTGGTTATAATTACTGTGAATCAGTATGCAGCAAGTAGACATCCATTTTTTGTTTGTCATTCGTACAAGTACTGAAGAAGATTAATTCAAGGCCTTGTTTAACTATGTAGGATTTTATTGTAAATAAAGGCCATCTGTCATCATAGATGCACATATTTCTCACAGAGAATGTCACATGCAATGCATTATGCAAGAATCAATTTGTGTGCAACACATTAAATCATACAAACAAAAGAGGCTTTCTTTTCCTGAACAATGAGGCTTTTGTTTCTTCTCAATTCAATATCTGGCTCAGAGGAATATAGGACTTTTTATAACTATATGATCCAGTACTATATGTTGTAGGGTGGCCCTTAAAAAAAAAAGTTTGAAATTTATATGGGCCACCCCCTCAAATGATGCCTTTTATAGTTAAAACTTTTTGTCCAAAATCTCATTCAAATCGGTTAACATTTAGAGGTGGCCCACGAGCCTTAAAATTCTTGCTTTTCAGTCATGATTTCGTATGTTCGGTGATCCGCGGTATTGTATAATTAAGCCATTTTAAGTCATACAGCAATATAATTAGATTTTATGAACAGGGCTGAAGGGAGAGCTTCATTTTGAATACCAACTTGGATGGTCTATGACAATTCTTCATGATCCCCGAGAGCGATACGTCTTGGATTCTTTTCAAAATTGTTTGTTTTGATATATGATGTCTCCGAATTCAATCTGGAGGCAATAATTCTGAACCAGACCTTTTAATATGAATTATCAATGAGGGCAGCTGCTTGTTCTGATCAATTTTTAAGGAAAATAACGAAAAAAACCTTTCGTGGTCTAGTGTAGGAATAATTTCACGATGATTTTGAAAAATGTGCATAAGGAGTCAATGCGTAAATTGTCAATGTGTTGGTTTTGACTAAAAAATTACAGCAAGATCTAATTTTCCTATATTCTTTTATCAAACTTTTATAATTTTCCAACAGGACAGTTGGTGATTGTTGTCCCATTGGTCCAGGAGGGTTGATTCTGTGTCAGGTTTATGGCACATCTTATTGTTTTTGTTTTTCTCACAAATTTGGTACTGATTTGAATCTGGTTGTTCATTACTCTTGACTTGAAAAGTCCCTTGTCAAGTTGTACCATAAAAACTACTAGACCATTGAGTGGTATGCAGGTTTTGTTCAAGTCTGCCAAATATTTGCAAGATATTCTGACATGGAAATATTCACATATTATACAAAAAGGCAAATTAATTAACAACAATTTCGATGCAGGAAATATTTCAAAGAGTGACTTTGATATAAATCCCTAAAAATGCATGAGGGAGTGTTGTTAGCTCAGTTAGGATTGCCCTGGGATTCCAAACACTGGGTTTGATCTAAAACTTGCATTTAATTGAACCCATTTTAATTTTTACAGCAGTTTCAATCATGCTGTTCATACTTGTCTTGTCCTAATATAATTAGCCAACCAGCTACTTAAATGTAGGATATAAAGACCTAGTCATTATACAATTGAAGTATTTTAATCTAAGGCTAAATATCGCTGCATTTGCTCTCTTGCACCCAATAACACTCCGTTAATTATCATCTGCCCAAAGAACAAATCATCTGATGTTAAAGAAAAATCAAGCGAACGTGAGGTTTTCAGCCAATTTGCTGTTGAACATTCAGAATGAAAATCATAATAATACAGAACCGCGAGTTGACAAATATAGAAAAATAAGCTAGAAACATAAAACGTTCAGGGGCGATGGGCCACCTCTAAATATTAACCGAATTGGTTGAAAATTTGCATGCATCATTTTTTCCATAATAGGCATCATTTTAGAGGGTGGCCCATTAATATTTTAAACTTTTATTTTTTACCATGCTTTTAAGGGCCACCCTATTATGTTGTACTATAAAATGATATCCATCCCATACAATTTTCAGGACTAGAAGTATTTCAGCGTCATGACCAATATCTCAACTTTTTCATCAGTGGCTTTGCTGGGTGATTTAATCGTTTGGCTTGTTTGATATCCCAAATTCCTTTGGGAGCACAACGGTCAATATGAAACAATGTAGAGGTTTATCAGGTCTAATGTGCAAGCAGTGAAGATGATGATATTGAATTTAGACTGAACTCAGCCACCTCACTGTACAGCAGACCAACCAATGATAGTAGAGATATGACAAAATGTATAACTGTATATGACAACTACCCTCAATCATGGGTCTCAGATGGGAGCTGATCATTTGCCAATAATATAACACTGTTGTAGTACCTTGCTCAGTATTTTGCCATAGCAAGCAGCATTGCTCTGTTGTTTCACATAATTGGCTTTTATATCCCCACTAATAATTTCTTGCCCAAAGAATAAAGGCTTTTTTTGGTACTATATCCTGTAGTGTTCTAAAATGTTGCCATTCCATGAAATGGTCTTCAGTGTAAGTATTTTGATAGTCAAGACAAATATCTCTACTTTTTAATCCGTGGCTCTGCCGAGTGATTTCACCGCGTTGGCTTGTTTGATATCCCAAATTCCTATGGGAGCATAGTGGTCAATATGATACAATGGGTTTATCAGATCTAGTGTATCAAATTTAGACTGACCTCACTGTACTGCAGACCAGCCTACATGTAATGTTTGTGGAAGTATGCCAAAATGTACATCTGAATATGATAACTACCCTATTGATTCTCACACTGGTGCTGACTATTTACCATTAGAGCTCTTTGCAGAATGGCGGTCCACTGGAAAAATCTATTTTCTTATTTTCAATTTGCAAACTGACTTTGCCATGTCATTGACAGTTTTCTGTTGGTCTCCTAATCTTCTTATTTGATGAAGTACCTTAAGTCATTTAATTAGTTTGTTTATTGTCACCTATGCTGCTAGATATGATAAGTACTGAATCAACTGATTAACCATAACTGACACAAACAAAACATTTTTAAGCCAGTGACATCACACGACCAAGTTGAAAGTTAATTTTGAAACTGTTTGGACTGCCAATCTGCAAACAGCTATAGTACACCACTGATAATGCCTTTCATACTCTTTTGCAAAAACAAGCAAGCATTGCTCTGTTGGTTATTTTACACTACCCTCCAAAAGTTTGAATACACCCGGATAAGTGGGGTTTCTTTTAAAAATACTTGATTTTGAATGGAATATTTACACCAAACAATAAAACAAGTCACATTGAAGTCAGAAGTTGGCTTTATTTTGTTTTTTTAGGTCATTTTGGTTGAAATTTATGGCCTCTCGCGATATCCCAAATTTTGGTATTTTATAGAAAATTGTCAAAGCCGAGTTATCTTCTAGGTTTATGAAATTTAATCATATTTAAGCGTTTCCAGAGTTGTAACATGATCGTAACAGTTATTTTAGACCCTGAAAAGACAGTTTAAAAACTGGACATCGACCACTCAAAAATACAAAATTTAGATAATTTTGGGTCACCATGAAGTGTAATCATAGAATGAATCTTCTCTAGTGATATTATTTTATTTGAGCTGCTTCAGCATTGTTTTGACCCAGACATAGCCAACATCAGTCTTTTTGTCAGATTTTCAACAGCCAATTTCTGGTCTGAAACTACTTGTAAAATCATCATTAAAAAAGTGGAAATGTTTAAAAAATGATGAAATGTTATAAGTATGGAAGATAACAGTGCTTTTATAAAAAATGAAAAAATGGGATATCGAGAAATTTATATAAATTTATACCAAAATGATCTAAAACCATGAAATATGGACACCTTATGGCCTGAATGTGAATTTCCATATTGTTTGATGTAAGTATAAAACAAAAGTTGTGTTGAAGATGAGGTATTTTTGAAAGAAATCTCACCTTTTCTGGTGTATTCAAACTTTTGGAGGGTAGTGTATATGCTGTAATTGCTGTGTCACTAAGCTAAGATCACAACATTTGTTAAAGTGATCTACATCATAAATTCTTAATATAAAGATACAAAGTTGAACAATTGCAAGGACATTTCATTGCTAATTCTGTAGATGAGGACAACTGAAACTGCAATAAAACAAATGAAACGTGATGTGGCCAAGAAATCTGAGGCGTTTTAAAGAGTGGATAACAGGTGATCACATAGGAGAGGTCATAGCTTCATGTTCTGATTTTCTTGTCCAACTAAAGCCTGGAGAGGACTAGCCAAATCAATAGAGTCTTTTTGTATCGATGTCTTAACCTGCAAAAAAACTTACATGTAAGTATTCTGAACAGTACATTGATTAGCGAGGAAAATCTGCTGGCGAAGTCCTAAGCGTGTGAAACGTCATCAAAAAGTGTGTATTCAGTGGAGAGGGGACTCAAAATATAAATTGGGCTATAGACCTTAATAGATGTCCGATTTTCAAAATTTAAAAACCTGCACATATCAAATAAACTCCCCCGAATTCAATGCACTTATTCATTTTGCTCTATTTGCAATATTGACTTCGCAAAAAGGGGGACTGGTCAACCCGCCAGGAGAGAACTCGCCAGGCCCACTACTCGCCAGTTGACTTCCCGCCAGTTCTCCAACTCGCCAGATTACCTATTACAGTATTACAGCCCCATGCTAGACAGTTTCATGTTTATTTAACAAAAGTTTTGATAGAATATTTAGTACTGTTTCAACAAGTTGTTGTGTTATATCTTCATACTATTCGGGTCAGAAACTCATCATGACAACTGACTAAAATCACCACATTTGTCGTCAATTAAAGAAAGAACTTGTGCCTATTAGGCCTAGATACAATTAGGTAATCAAGAACTTTAAAAGTCTGTAATCTACATTTTAAAATGAAAATTGAAATGATGGACTTTGCTATAGACTACTGGAACAGCAATTGAGACTAATAAGGACTCAAGTTTAACTTGAATCATGTATCTTTATGACGGGCATCAACTTGCCCCATGATCAACTTAATTTCAGACTGAAGGTCCATATGATATGAAATCATAGGCTATATATATACAACAAAATTCTAAGTAAAAATGTCATTTATTCGCCATAAATCAACATACAACTTAACATAAAATAAATATTAATTAATTAAAAAGTGGTAAAAACAAGCATAAAAGAAAATGAAACTAACAATATATTTTCATTAATTTATAGCTCAGTCTGAGTTTTAAAAAGGAAAATAACTTAGCAAATTTATAAATCAATTTATTTTGTTGTAGGCCTATCAGACTTAATCAAATGCGTCATTAAGACCATGCACAATGGTTGTATAGCTTAATTTATAACAGGGGAGTCAATTAAGTAAAATTCAAACGAAACTGACATAAAATCGTATTTAATTTCTCCTTTTTTCAATTTCCTTATTGCAAAACATATGCGTTTCACAGTACAATAACTTGACATGTTTTTTGTTATTATGTAGAATTAGAATTGTATAAATGAACAAACAACAGTGTCAATATTTTTTTAAAACTTCATGCCTATTGAGAACTATGAAATAAGAACAGCTTAACCTGACTGCATGTCTCCTCTCAATACTATGTTAAATTTTACTCAAAATATATAAATGATTTTAAAAAAAGCAGTAATAAAACTTAAAGGTATTATGCAATTGCCTTATATAAATTGAAATAAATTTACCAGATCTTCAATTAATAAGATAGAAAGATAGAAATATATAAAAAGATTGAAATGCATAGAAAATTGAAATACATAGAAATATAGAAATATAGAAATATAGAAATATAGAAATGTAGAAATATAGAAATATAGAAAGGTAGAAATATAGAGAGATAGATGAGATAGAAAGATAGAAAGAAAGAAAGAAAACAAAATCAGAAAATATTATTGTAATATTATATAGTAATACACTTATGTACAAAATAGTTATTTATATAGATCTAGACATAGGAACTGCATTAAATTCCCTGTTCAATAACCAAAAAAACAAATGAACAATTTGCCCATTTATATAACTGGGACTTCTAGTCATTTAGTTGTAATCGTATAACGTGTATTGACATACTGACAAATCATTTTTCAATCAGATATTTAATAGCAACGGGAGAACATAACTTTACAAGAAACATTTTTTGAAATCAATTTTTAGAATGAAAATGTGATCATTTCTTAAAAACAATCACAGTTCCATCACCGATCTTTATGAGATTGCTGCGAACTCTCTCGTCTTGGAACACCTTGTCGTTCAGTCTCTTGAGGGCCTGTGTGTCCGCTGAGTTGCTGTTTGGATCCGCCACTCTGCCTCCCCAGAGCATCTGCAATTAAGGGGCGTTAGAAATTTACTATAATTCAGTCCTAATTCTTGACCCGGAAAACGGTGTTCTATGCAAACTGGACAAAAATGAAACCACACTGCCTGGTGCATCTACCAGTCTGCTGGTTGGAATTGAAGTTTCATGGGAAAGTCAGTTTATGACAATTCGACATGCAAAGTATCATCCACATCTTGCATAACAAATTAATTGTATTGTTAAACATATCTAGCACAGTTGACAGTTTAAAAAAATTATTATATCTAATAAAAGAAAAATGATGGTATTTATGAAGTTTACTGGTATCAGCAGATTTTCCAAAACATGGTTTGGCATCCCTCTCGCAGCTTGCCTGGTCCACCACGGGCTTCAAACATGATTAAATCTAACCGTTTAAACTTAATCCTGTCCTTTCGAGGTTCATACTTAAAAGTCAATCATCACACAAATGCGAACAGGAAAAACAACCCCTGATTGGATTATTTATGTCAAGGGACTGTCAGAGCCCTTAGAAAAAACTTTCAGAAAGCATGACATCCCAATATTTATATCATTAGCCAATGAATACACTTAGACAACACTGGTGCATTCGAAGTACCCCACTCCAAAACATCAGAAGGCGGGTGTCATTTACCAACTGATGTGCAAATCATGTAGCCGGATGCACATAGGGGAGACAGCTGGGACACTCAGTAAAAGAACACAAAAAAAGACAACATTGCCAGTGAATGAATATTTTAAAGAAACAGGCCATCAAATAGACTGGGACAGTGTGAAAATAATTTGAAAAGAAGATCACTGGTTGAAGCGCAAGATGAAGAAAGGACAAGCCATCAGGAGAGACAGACCTTTGCTGAATCAAGACCAAGGCTGGGACCTCCCCTCCATTTTCTACAGCCTCCTGTCACATGACTTGACCCTGGGCAGTCATGTGACCACTGAGCTAATTCAGTAAGCAGAAGAAGCCGTTGAGAGATGGGCAAAAACTCCTTGGTCAGTAACAAAATAGGCCTTTGTCTATGATTGACTAAGTATGATTTAAAACTTTCAAATGCCAAATATTATATTTACTGTGAATTCTATAAAGAAGTTTTGTTTGATCCTTTGTCACAGCTATTTCAGCACAAAGGAATAAATCTATTACAGGCACTGATCCTCTCAGTTGTTGTCTAAGTAGGCCTACATGAAGCTTAAAAAATCGTAACACTCACAAAATAGCACGACTTAATCCAGTCTTTAAACTAAAAGATCTGCTGAAAGATGAGTCGAATTTCCCACTTACGTTATCAAGAGCTATTATTCCTCCAGATCGAACTAGGATGAGGCATTTCTCATAATAGTCATCGTACCCGCCCTTATCCGCATCAATGAAGGCAAAGTCAAAGGTCCCTTCTTCCTTTCCATCTATGAGTTTTTCTGCAAAATGTAACATGGCTTATAATTCCAATTGATAACAACAGTATTTCTTAGTTAATCATATCACTTTAAAAAGTGCTAAACCATCCGCTCCATGCAAGGAGTCTATAGAATTGATTTAGTCTATAATATCATATACCTGATTCAAAGGCAATTTAGTCACGAATCATTGTCTATCTTTACGGTGCTCAATGAACAGCTCTCAAACCCTAAAAAATTTCAAGGCATATTATTTACAATGTGATAACTATCACATAATTTTAAAATAAAGATGCTATACATGAAATAATTCTTACGCAGACTTTCACCCGCTGGTGCAATTCGTACATCGATCTTGTCTGCAACACCCGCTGACTCCCAAAATGGCCGTCCTACTTTGATGTACTCTTCGTTGATGTCGCAAGCTACAACTTTGCCACCAGGTGGCAACACAAGAGCTATGGACATTGCGCTGAGGCCTGTCAAGACCCCTGTTGGAGAAAAGAAACAAGAGAAGTTGTGACAAATCAGCTTTGAGTCTTTGACAAGAAACATCCTTGAACAAGAGGGATGTCTTATCTCCTTATGAGTTTCGTTCAATCATACGTGTCATTTTCATCCTTTCCAATCAGCAACATTTGGTATGCCTCTTTAATGACCCAGTGTGCCTCCATTTCTATGCTTTCCAGCCACACGATGTACTTCAATACTACCCACCTACATCTAATGTCTTCTTGGCTCCAATTAACAGGGCCAGGTTCTGCAGGAATGTTATTTGGTCAGCATCAGACGCCATCCTTCCAAAGGCATGACTTTTGGTTACCTTCAAAACATGCACGTACATGAAGAAACAAATATGAGAAAAGATTTGGAAAATGTGCCATTATTTAGTTTTCTTAAAAATTAAAACACAAAGTTGTGAAATATATCAATTTGGATTTTTTGTAAATGTATTTAAAACACTAGTAATTTATAAGTTGAGGATATCAACAAGCATAGAGCTCAATATATCAATTGCTTTATTGACAAAAATATCACAAAGACATGTGTCATATAGTTCTTTAAAAAAAGACGATCTATATAAGAATGATGGAAGCATGAAGTACAAGAGTGATAGTGGGTTTTTAGTAGTACCGGTAGTAGTAGTACCTAGTAGAGAAACTTCATTTAAAGTCGTAATCAATCAGGACAGTCAATAAAAAGTGTATAACAATTTACACACAACCAAGCATGAAGCTCCTGTAGGACTTAGATCAACAATAAAAATTTAGAAACTAACTGCAAAATGATATATATACATATGTACAATTTCGATTATACCAGCAAAGCAATCGTCTTAAAATACTTTTTACTTTGTGAAGTAAATTTCCGTCTTTGATAGGCCTACGTATGAAACAAATTTTGCAACATTTTGATAAAGCTAAAAATGACACTCGGCCCAAAGCCAGCAAAACATTTGTTATTTATTTTTAAAAAACTCCAACACCACCTTGATATCAAATGGTCTCCCGCTTAACTATTTGGTTGCAACTGATACATTCATAGGCCTAACTTTCATGCTATACTAACCTTCAGTAACTCAGCTTGATCAGGGGTCAGCTTAGCGGAGTGGTCTATCACGTATTTCTGTACAGGATCCATCTTTTTCTGGTCTCTGAAGTATGAAAGACATCTCACAATACATCTATAAAATCTCATATTGTCATGGTAAGTAGTGGCTATTGGCTATAATATCCTCTGCAATGGAGGATTAGGTTAAGTCATAGGCCTTGTTTATCTCAGCAGGCCTATAGATCTAGCTCTCTGGAGCCTATATTAGGAGAAGCTTGTATGTATTACTGCACATTTTGAATGAGAATTTATTAAAGCAGGCAGCTGTTGGAGCCTATGACTTGCAAAAATATTATTTCGTACCAGAAATCCATACTAGAAAAAAAGTCATAAACTCCCATACAGTCCGGCCGACTGTTTGTTTAATGCACTTCCCAGCTAGCACTAACATTAATAAAACATTGAATCAAAGTTATAAAAACGTTAAACATCCAGAGTAACATTAAACTATTTTTTGGGGGGGGGGGCATTCTGACCTATTGTGATTGGTCTTTTTGGGAATCGTATGTCCAAATTTCCAGGCTAAATCCTTCACAAATTGCATTCAAACTTTGCACACTGTGAATCTGTCCAATATTTTGTGCATCAACATTACAGAAACATCCCCGATCTATTTATAACTCATTGGCCACTAACACAGTTCAATATATGGTCCTATAATTTTCAGAACATTTTATGTACATGTTTTGATTGAAGATCTTGTAATCATATCGGCCTAAATCACAACATTTAGAGTAGTGCCAAAGTTACTAATTGATACAGACAACTTTACCAAGGAAATTTCCCTTGCATAAATTATTATTTGTACATTTATATACCGCCACATATAATCTTCCAGATCAATCTAGTGCAGTTTACAATGAAATTCACAATGTATGATTAATATTGATAATATAATAGATCATTTCCAGGCTATTGTGGCATTCACAGTAGAACAAACCAGACCCCAAACCTGTGGTTAAATGATATTCCCAATTATTGTCATCATGCACAATGCCCTAAAAAGTGCCTTCTTAGACCCCGAAGTCAAGTAGGTAAAGTCGACTAGTGAAGTCATAGTTACTTTTCCAAGCAACAAGTTGATGTTCAGTCTGAATCAGTCAGGTCATCGTTGCATAACTGTGCCAATTTTTATCTCAAAGAAATGATTTTGGTATCATTCTCAGCATAAAGAGCACAACATGCACACCACACTCTTTTTGGACCTCTATAAAATCTATGCATTATTAATACTCCCTAAAAATCAGACACATAATTTGCATACTGCACAGTTTTCCCCGAGTGCAAAAATTCTGAAATTTTGAAAGTTATAATGTACTGTTGAAAATCTTTAATGGAAGAACCTTATGAAATTTCATAAGTTAGCTTTTCACAGATAGTTTGAAATTTGCAGTCAGGTAGTGAAAAACAGTAGAGGCAGCTGGCTGGGGAAAAAATGATTAATATAAGGCTGGCTCGGAGGTGCTGAATGACGCTTGGGCCGGCTGGCAACCCAGCTGGCACCATAACAGTTGCATAAAAAAATGAATAGAAGTGTCACAAAAGATGTGCAACCAGGAGCTTACACGGGGGACGGAAAACATTTCACCAAATTGATTACAATACCTTCTTCGAACTTCATTCGCTGAAGGTAAAAAACAACCAGGGGCAGGAGTAGGTCTTTTGAAGATGAAATAAAAGCTTTTTTCAACTGCTTTCTCATTACCTGACTGCAAATTTCATCAGTTGGAAGCCAAAAATTGGATCCCAGCTGACAACTTTGCCAGTTGGGAACATCCTAGCTGACAGTCTGCCAGCCAGCCGGGCGACAGCTGCATAACAGATGCATAACAGATAATTGGCATATCAGATCATGGGGTGCCCCTGGTACCGTAACAACATTGACAATTTTTTCTATATTTCTGTTGAAATGTTATTATAATGCTGTATGTTGTTTCCTCAATATTTGAAAGAAATTGTTATTCTGATGACAAGGATCATTGCTTGTTTTACTATTAAATTACTAATGTTAATGTCTGTTATTTTATTTTTCGGCTTCAAGTAGCATACATTATTTTTAAGTATTACATTATTACATCTTTTGCATAATGTGACTGGGACCAGCCTATAGAATATTTATATGATATAGATTTGCGAAATATCACGTAACAAAATTGATATTAATTGATTAGTGCCTTTTTTTTGTTTTAATCATTTTCACTACATCAAGAGAAATGGATTGACTAACTCTTTAATTCTTAATTATCGTTCATAACTAAAGTATCTAGAGAAAATAGCTATCACTGTAATTCTACATCCTCTCTGACTGCATGAAAGTTTTAAAAAAAAGTGTTTCTACAGTGTCACTAGTATTTTTATTATGTTTTCTCTCTTATCTTTGGGGGGGGGGTGGCCCCTTGACAGCGACATCACAGATGTCTCAAAGGGGTCACCCATCTTGGAGTTTTTTTGTTTTTTTTTATCTTCATATGTATGTAAATATTTTGCTCTGAGAGAAAATAAAAAATCTGAAATCTGAATCTGAAATCTATTAAGCATTTCATAATATTGAATATACTATGATACTGTGTAATTTGTTGTTTATCAACTATAGTTTTTTTCTAATTCTTTCTGCAAAATAGCAATAATTAGCATTTAGAATAGATAGTAGCATTTTAGTTTGTTCTTCATTGTATGTTTATCTGATGACTCATGTATCTGTTATGAAATAAGGATGTCAATTAAAGTTTATCTGTTGAGTGACCCGATTACAAAAAATCCGCTTGAAATATATAAATAGGATGAGGTATAATTCTTTGGTAAGTTGAGACAAAATTCCAACCTCCTCCTCTGGATCACGGATTCTGAATGATCCCTTAGACAAATACTCATAATAGACTTTCGAACATATGAACACACCATTAATTATAATGCTGTATGTTGTTTCCTCAATATTTGAAAGATACTTGTTTGGAGAATAAGTGTACAGAGTGTTTACCCTAAAATACAAAATGCTTACCTGAATGACAAAGTGTCTTGCACCTGCAGCGTCACTGTGTCAGTGAAGTGGAAATAAATGTCTTCATATGTGAATCCTGCCGGCAGATGACAAAACACACTCAGCATTTGTTTGCAAGTTAACTTGCCAATTTTATGTGTGCATGCGTGATATCATTCATCATATGATGTTGTTCAGGCAGGAACAAACATGGGTTACTTACAGGGGCTTATCTAGAAATGGGTTGAGGGGGGGCATTATATGGGGTGAATATGCGGCGCTCCGTGGCTTTTCCTATCTCTTCCATGTTAATTTTTGGCCTCAGGGGAGACATGGCCCAATGGCCCCCCCTAGATACGCCACTGGTTATTTATTTACTACTGACTCATCTGCATATCTAGATCTAGGTCTGTCTCCTCCTCCTGTCCTGACCTGGTTAAGGCTTTGCCTGGGAGACAGGAGTTAGTTGAAACATGGCAGGTTTCATAGCTTAACTAATTTAGTGATAGGCCTACATGTTTTTAACAATTTTAGGATATATGTACATTAGATAATCTACATACACCTTAATTTGTTAGCAATTGCTTTTAATATGTGATTTTAAACTACGTGATTTCAAATTTAAATTTCATACAGTTTTGAGCTCTGTCTTAGACATTTTTGACAGTGCTTCTGGACATGATTTTTATTTGACACATCCTTGGTTATATAATTTTTTATGAAACAAGGGGAAGGGCTTTGGAATTTTTCTAAGGGTATTTAGCTCACGGAAATGCCCACTTTAAGATATTAAAACCTTTTATTACATGCCACATGCCCTCAGGTTCATGTTAAGATCGATACAGTACCCTTTTTTAAGGGTACTATTCTTGTTACCTGAGAGACATGCAGCAGAACAGAAAGGTTATCAAGAAAGAAAGAAAGAAAGAACGGTAAAAATTCACATTGACATTTTATTGCTATCCCCTTTAAACTTGAATAATTGTACTGAGAAAGGACCTCTTCAAAACCGTTTTCTCCTGAGAGAAAAACTTTTCAATTGCCCAGATTGAAATGGCTGAAATAAACTGCACTGTAATTCTTGTCCCCCTCCCACCTGGCCTGCAAAACCACTGCTTTTACACATGTTGACAACTAGTAGATAAAGTTCTAGATACAGTGGTACCTGCGTTGTAGGACCCCCTGTTGTAAGACCGACTTGCCTTATGTGACAGCCCTCCTCCCGCTCTAAGAAGTATTTTTAGTGCATTTTGCACCCCGATGTGAGGCCGCACCCCCAAGAGAGACAGCTACATGACCGCAGAAAGGGCGGTCTTATAACGCAGGGAACACTGTTCCTAGAAATAGACATAATATAGGCAGATTGATTATTATTCAGAAGGTGACAATAATTTCTTGGACAATGTGGCTAATGTATATGTTTGAGAAGAATGCCATTTCTCCAAGTGGCTGTTTGAATGAATAGAACCTGAAGCACTTTGATGCCCCACCGACATCCTTCATTTTTTCTCTCTAAATATTCTCTGTCTTCTATTATTGCTTCCTTTTGACCGTTGGTCTTCCTTGTTCCATCAGTGACCCTCTATCAAACGGTTTCAGCCAATTAGGACATTCCGCTGTAAATTTGTCAGATAAAACTTCATTGGTATTACTGTTTGTTTCAGATCAGCCACTAAAGCGCTGTACCCTCATACACCGGGACTATTACACCTACTGCAGCTTATTAAGTGTGAGCAACTGAGTTTTATTTGTTTCATATCATGATTATCTACCTTTATCAAGTATTGCCTTTTGCAAGACAAAAATGCAGTTATCATTTAATACAAAATAATGATAGTTTTCGTTAGGGAAATCAGATAAGAAGTTTAATTCTTATAAGTGTCATGCATAAATATCATCATAAAAACATTATATTTAGCCATTGGTAATATCCATTTGTTGCATCAGTCCAGCTAAACTGTTTAATTTCTAAATTGGGATATACACTATGATATTTGCTCGAGGTTACTTATACATATGATGAAGGGGCTTGTCAATAAAACAATAGGATGCAATGGTGACTTATTGTATGTTATCCGAGTCTATATTGTAGGGAAAATTTCCTGAATGTGAAACATTCCAGCTAATTAAGCCTGAAATACATCACCATGTCATATCTGAACCTCTGGCTGCAGTCTTGATAGAAAAACAGATATATTGAGAGTAACCACAGAAACCCAAGCTTATTCAGAGATGAATGGATTCAAAGAATGGCGTTTGAGGACAGTGGGAGACTCCTGTTGCTCTACTAGTGCAGTCTCATTGATTAGAGACTAACAAGAAATGACTGCTGTATGGAAGCAGTGAATATGTTGGCCAGGGCAGTTATTACACATAGAAGGATTCGCTAATTGCATTTGCAATACATTGTCTTGGCTGAATAAAGCAGGTTGCAGATTAATCCTATGGATATTTCCCCGTCTGACAACAATCTGCTGTACAACCAGCCCAGGAAACACTCCCAGGCAGGCCCGGCTTGGGCCCCAGCCGGGCTGCCCAGAGGGCCCCATACTGGCAGCCCGCTTGGGCCCAGCTGCGGGGTTGTCACAGGGGCCCGCAGTGGCCCAGAGTGGGCTTGGGCCCAAGTTGGGCCCATAACAGGCCCCATGAAGGAAATAGATATCGGGCCCCTGTTGGGCCAAAGTGGGTCCCAGTTCAAATTGGCGTGGGCCCACAATGGGCTACACCCTGGCCTCAAGCATTGTATTATTTGGCACATATTGGTCCAAGGTGGGACCAAGATGGGCCCAAGGTGGGCCCAAAGTGGGACCAAAGTGGGACCAAGATGGGCCCAAGGTGGGCCCAAGACAGGCCCAAAGTGGGTCCCAGATGAAGCTGCCATGGGCACAGAATGGGCTACATACCGGCCACTAGAAGTATACCATTGGGTAGACTTTGGTCCAAGCTGGGGCCAAACTGGGCCCCAGTTCAAGCTATCAAGGGCACAGAATGGGTTAGACCCTGGCCTCAGATATTATGCCACATATGGGCCCAAAATGGGCCCGAAGTGGGTCCCAGATCAAGCTACCATGGGCTGAGAAAGGGCTACACACTGGCCTAGATATTGTGCCACATATGGGCCTCAGCTGGGCCCAAAATGGGTCCCAGTTCAAAATACCTTGGGCACAGAATGGGCTACATACCGGCCTCAGATATTGTGCCACATATAGGCTAGGGTGCTCCTTTTGCCCCAACTTGCTCAGAACCCCATATACTTTTTTTTGTGGGTGAGGTTAGTCAATAGAAGTAATCATGCCAAATTTCAAGAAATTTTATTGATGCCTAGGTGTAGCACATTTGGATTGAAATTTGTCAAATTTCCTTAAAATTGTGCGATTTCTTGTGAATTACTAGGTTATCTATCACATTTTTTCCAATAGCCTTGAATATTGTTTAAGAAGATTTCTGTGTCAAAACAGCATTTTCCATCCATACCTTACTCATTTCTAAATTTAACATCAGATTAAAGGCTTGGCTGAGGTTCAGGAAGGCACTGTAGGTGGCAACACTGATTACGTCGTCTCATAATGTCATAACATTATCATTAATTGTTGATAACATGGCTGGTTTAGTATATATATCATATCATACAACAAAGAAATTACTTTTTCCCCTGATTACATGGTAACCTTTCTTAGAAATCAAACTTTTTCACTTGTTTGAATGCCTTTATCAAAATAAGGCTGTATCTTGATGGAAACTAGAATTTCGATCATTTAAATGAGCCGAAAAATAAGAAGTTGCCAAGAGTTTCAAGATGCAGTGTTTAATTTACACATTAAATCGTTTACTTGTGACACTAGTAGTCACTTAATTAAAGTTTTGGAATGTGACCAGCTGCACAGTATCTCACATGGGGAAAGTGTGAAGGACATTTCTGAAATTTTGAAGGCCTACAAAGATGTCAATCATCAAATTCAGCAGATCCTTGGGATAGTCCTTTTGCGCAGCATTCTTAGTCATGTCAAGACACTAGGATCAAGGTATTTGCTTTACAAGAAACTGTCTACAATTCTTCCCAACGGAAGCAGGTCTGTTGAGCTTCATATTTGGAAAAAAATACTCTGAACTTGTTTTATCTTTCTGTGAGAGAGCACATATTTCCTGTCAGACCCAAATAAGAAGACTTTGGAAATATTTAATGCTGTGAGGAATTTAAAGTGTGACTGAAATAAAACATCAAGAGAGGAAAGACTCCTGCCACAGTGGCTGGGCACAGGACCATGAATATGTTCACCATTAATTAGGAGAAAATATACCCCAAAAAATGTCATTCAGTAATTCAAATTCATTGTCAATGGTGGATAGTGGTTTGCAGCCTTTCCTCAGTGAGCTGAAAGAGATTGTAGCAGTCTTTGTAAAACTTCAGAAGGTACCCTAATTCTGATGATGTATTGATACTTGATCTTGTCTGGCTGTATTCCTACTCTTCAATTGCGACTAGCAATGACTTGAAAAGGAGGGTGCAACTTGGATGGCAAAGCTTTTTATGCACTCTAGTTAGCTGTTGCCTGAATAGAGTCATGTCTTTATTTGACAATTATAAATAGATAGTGACAATTAAGACAAGACTCCAGGCTTTTGCCTGTGCTCGCAGCATGCAAAAAATTAAACGATTCGTCAAATTAGAGGTATTTGTGTATGCACCTTGGTTGAATTCAACTGCAACCCAAGCAATGACCTCGTACTATGTAATAATATCATCAAGTTATTAACAACTCACTCCACAATTTGGGAAGCTGAGCTGAAAGTACTGAAACATCGTCTCTGACATGATCGCTTTGACACTGTTTGATGATCACTTTCGTACTGATGAGGAAAACACATACAGTAAGTTAGTGCAAGAAATATTAAAACAACCATAAAATGTCAGACATCAAAAGCCTTAAATTCCTTTCCTGAATTGAGGGAAAATATGAAACTGTGGGTTAGTGGTTGCAGACTGTTTGCACATTGTTTCTTTAATGAAGATTGAACCGTCCTTTTTGGAGATTGATGTACACATCCTTCTGAATGACAACATGATCAGTTGATCACAGATGCATATCAGGGAAAAAGATCTCCAGTGTCTTCAGGGTTACAATTGACTGTGCAGAAAGAGGGTAAAATTGGATGCAGATTATTAAGATCAAGAAAGGAAGATCGATTTTAAAATGAACTACAAATATGGTCGACAATTCCTGAATTATCGCCAAAATCACAGAAAGGAGGGCAAACTTGATGTTGTACACCTATCATATTGATGACCCTGGCAAGTGGTACCTAGTACTTAGCTGACCTCAATCTTTCCCAAATGGTGTCTGTACTTCATTATGTATGTTTAAATCTGATTTATCATGCAAACCATGTTATCTCTTGATTGGCTATTTGTTTTCTTTTCTCTCGAAATTAAGAAAAACGACAAAATTTCAATTGCAATGTGCTACACCTAGGAATTCTTCAAATTTCATGAAATTTCAGAAAAATGGTCTACATTGATAACCTCACCACCAAAAAAAAGTAAGGTTGGATCCAGAAAAAATTTCAATTTTGGGGGGCAGAAGGAGCACCCTAATATAGGCCCAAGCTGGGCCCGAAGTGGGTCCCAGTTCAAACTACCATGGGCACAGAATGGGCTACATATTACCGGCCTCAGATATTGTGCCACATATAGGCCCAAGCTGGGCCCGAAGTGGGTCCCAGTTCAAACTACCATGGGCACAGAATGGGCTACATATTACCGGCCTCAGATATTGTGCCACATATGGGTCCAAGCTGGGCCCGCAGTGGGTCCCAGTTCAAACTACCATGGGCACAGAATGGGCTACATACCGACCTCAGATATTGAGCCACATATAGGCCCAAGCTGGGCCCGAAGTGGGTCCCAGTTCAAACTACCATGGGCACAGAATGGGCTACATACCGACCTCAGATATTGAGCCACATATAGGCCCAAGCTGGGCCCGAAGTGGGTCCCAGTTCAAACTACCATGGGCACAGAATGGGCTACATACCGACCTCAGATATTGAGCCACATATAGGCCCAAGCTGGGCCCGAAGTGGGTCCCAGTTCAAACTACCATGGGCACAGAATGGGCTACATATTACCGACCTCAGATATTGTGCCACATATGGGCCCAAGCTGGGCCCGAAGTGCAAGCTACCTCGGGCACAGAATGGGCTACACACTGGCCTAAATATCGTGCCACATATAGGCCCAAGCTTGGCCCACCTCCAATGGCTGCAATCAGAGTATAAGCAACTTTTTAGAGCATTAAAAACACACAGAGAACTTTTCATTTTCAGTATTCAATAAAAATTTATATAATTTTTCATTCATAAAATTCAAAATTCACGAAAATATTTAGTAATAGACGGTAAACATTTACATGAATATAACTTAAAGTAAAATTTCTGAGGAAAAAAATTCTTGAAGTGGAAATATGTAAGCAACTATACACACTTCGTTTAACTTGAATCTGTTCTAGGCCCAATGGAAGTTGCTGATATGAAACACACATAATTATACAGTTTTAAAAATTGTTGGAAGTCTGTATGCAGCTCCCATAACAAAATAGTGTTACCAAATTTCCGCTCACTTTTTTACATGTGCCTATATTCCATATTTATGAGCAAGAGTGTACTTTTAAAAATTGTGTAATACATAATGTCAATAATAACACACAGAACTTTGCTCTGAAAGTAATTACATCCCGAAATGATTTGCCATTGAATTACATGTCGAACATGTCTCATGGTAAATGGACGCGCTACTGTAGATATAGTAGGAAACCTCAATGGTATTATACTTGCATTGTATCAATATTACAGGCAATGTCCGTGACGTTATAGCCATTACCACGGGGCAAGTTTAAATAGAATTAAAATAGAATTCAATGGCAAATGATTGAGGGGTGTATAGTGTATACCTTCAAGAAAAACAATACTGTATATTTATATTTCACCAAATAAATCTTAGAAACAAGTGTGTTTTTAGTATGTACAAATGTACAAGGGGTTTCCCAAAAGTTCTGACCATTTTTTTTGGCAGACCTTTCTGTTTGAAATAGCTTAATGAAATTTTCACAGAATAAATTTCAGGTATGTGACCATCTATTTTGAAAAAATCAAAACTGTAAGAAGTGTTTAAGTTACTGTTCTGTTACCATGGTTACGAGAGGTCAGTGCACCCAGCGCAGCTCAATTTATCGGAAAAAAATCAGCCAATTAGCCGTATTAAAAGTCACAGAATTTACAGTAAAAAAAACCAAAATTATTGCAAGCAAAATTTAATGTATTTTTTGATAGGCTTGAAGTCTTTCAAGATATCTTCCATTACACTATAAACATTTACTTATATTTTTACCTGATCAGCTGAGGCAATTATCAAAGGCTTTCTCCAGCAGTTGCCTAACAGCGCTTGAGACAGTTTAGCTGAAACAATCTACTGTCAAGAGGCAGTGTTGAAGAACCTTGGGTTCTCAACCCAATCTCATCTGCTTTTATTACCAGATTTGGCCTTTTGTAACTTTTGGTGATACTAAAATATTATACCATTTCAAAAATTAAAGAAATAATAATCATAACGAGAAATGAAGCAGAAGCCACATACACTGAAATTCCACAATTTAGGAACAGACTGGTTTGGAGGACCCAGGTGATTGCCTCAGCACAGGGGTTAAACTGATCCATAGTGACTTTACATGTAAACGAAAAATTTTGTGATACTGTTCGGTTTCCAAATAATATTTTTCATGATCATCCATTGCATATTTACGGTAAATTCCTTGGTTATTTACAAGCCTAAACTCTTGGATTTGGCGTAAAAAAATAGAGCTGCGCTGGTTGAACTGACCTTCTGTTTCCATGGCAACAGAGAAGTTATTTAAACAGTCCCAACAGGTACCATATTTTCTAAATAGATAGTGAAATACCTTAAATTGATTCTATGAAAATTTCATTCAGCTACTTCAAATAGAGAGGTCTGCCAAAAAAATTGGTCAGAACTTTTGGGACACCCCTCGTATTACGTAAAATGTTACATTTTTTGGATACTTTCAAATGTACACTGATGATCAAGCATCATTTAAAAATATAACAATGCTTTTAAAAACCATGACATTTTCAGTTTTCCTTGTCCAATAATAATAACAACAGACACAGACTTCATATATATATGGTCCTGACAAGCATATTGGAACCCTCTGTTTTTGCATTTTAATGATGCTCAGTGTATCACTGCTGGCACTGATCTTGGAATCATGATTAAAAGAGTTCAACAAAAATAAGTCCCCCTTTACACATACCTGAATATCTCTAAGACCTCTTCTCTGATCTTAATAAAAGTTTACCAGTTTGAAGGCCTGTGTGTTGGTATTTTGTTTGTATATTCCCAGCTTGATTGCTACATTTTTGTCTGAGCAAGCAAACCCTCGATGCACATAGCCTTCTTTTCAAAAATTTTGATTTTAGGCTTGGCTCCTAAAACTTATTTACAAAAAGGTACTCAAACTACACTCAAGTGATTTTCAAGAGACCCAGACACCTCTAAATAGCCAACACCGGTGCTGATGGGGCGTAAAACACAAACTCACCCCAAGGGTCTTCTGTTGTCCAATAAATATGTTCTAGAAACAAAATTTCTCCAAATTATTGATGAAGTATATCAAGCTGGTGGCTCCTCAAATGTTGAAATTGGTCATATCCATCGGAAAAGCCACAGATTTTTGAAAACGTGGGTAGGTCCACTCGAAGGTTGCTGGCTCAGTCAGGAATAATGGCACTGAGCTACAAATACACATATTTAGGGTCAATATACAGGCCTTTAATTTAACCAACTTTTATAAAAATCAGAGAAGGAATCCTTGAGATATTTGAGTTTAGTTAGGGGGGGGGGGGCTTACTTTTGTTGAACTGTTTATATTATACTCAATTCAATCAAGGCTGGCCACAACATGGCATTACATACTTTACATACTGTAATATAATTAATTCAGTTTTCACTTATATAGTGCAGCTTGTTTGTCCAATAAGGATAATTCCAATGTCTCACAGTTCTCAATGTGACATAGGGCATATGTCCAATTGAGTTAACCAAGGGTAAATCCATGACGGTCCATGTATTCAAATCCATGAAAAGATCAATGATAAATTGATATGCTGGTGTTTCTTCCGTCACTTCTGTGAACCAAGGTAATCCGTGAACATCATCAACAAAATTTTGTCATTCTTGAGCACAATTATGTAGCCATGTATTTTGTGATTATACTGTGTTGCAGGTTAGATTTCCCTTGCCGTGACGGTGGTGTAACATGTGTAATGTATGGTAGGATGCCCTGCTTCCTCGCCGGTCCATGTCACATACTTCGCGTCATGTAACCATTGTCTTTCATTTGAATCAATTTCTTTTCAGTAACCCTGCAACAAATTTTTTCTGAATATATTTATAAAAGAAAAAAATAGTGCAAAATAATTACACAGAAACATAAAAAAGCACTGAAATGTAAATACAAACACTAATAGTTATATTATTTCTCAATAAGACAAGAATTATAATTGTAATTCTACCTTGTGTTGCTTTGTTATTATGAGATGTATTCCCCTGTGAGGATTCCAGTCTTCAATTGACTTTGATAGCTTCTTGTATACAATGACCGTTCAAATTATTCCTGAAAAAAAAACACCCAAAAATTAACATAAATGACACACAAAAAATGAAACTGATTTATTATTATTATATCATTTATTCGCCACAATATATATGTATAGGTTATAACGAGTTTGAGGTGTATAACTAACATTTCAGGTGGTTATTTACCGAGGGCTTTAGCCTACAGAGCAGGGGGAATACACAGTGAACTCTTAGCTCTACCAATAGGAAACATGTTGCTGTTATTAATACCCTCTCATGATTGAACCATCTGGTTCCAAGCCCCCTCCCCCTCCATGCCCCAACCTTGCCCTCTCCGTGCCCCAACCTTGTCCAGTCTTTGCCCCAACCTTGCCCCTCTGTGCCCCAACCTTGCCCCATCTGTGCCCTTACCTTGACCCCTCTGGGCCCCAACCCGAGGAGTGTATAATTTCTTTCTGCAGTTCTGCAGTTCTGCAGAAAAAAAGTGCAGAATTCTGCAGTTTCCAAAAAAAGTGCAGAATTCTGCAGTTCTGCAAAAAAACTGCAGAATTCTGCAGTTCTGCAAAAAAGCAGTACATTTAAATTTCTTCCTCCACCTGCATATTCTGCAATAAATTCTGCAGTTTGGGAGTGAAATTGAAGAATTCTGCAATTCTGCAATAAATTCTGCAGTTTGGGAGGAAACTGCAGAATTCTGCAATTCTGCAATAAATTCTGCAGTTTGGGAGGAAACTGCAGAATTCTGCAATTCTGCAATAAATTCTGCAGTTTGGGAGGAAACTGCAGAATTCTGCAATTCTGCAATAAATTCTGCAGTTTGGGATTGAGATTGCAGAATTCTGCAATAAATTCTGCAGTTTGGCAGGAAACTGCAGAATTCTGCAATTCTGCAGAACAAATTTATTGCAGAATTCATGCAGTATTTGTGAACCTCTGGTACAAGGGACTTGTCATTACCCAGGAAACGTTGGTTGGGGGGGGGGGGGGTAGCAGTTCTGGGGTCGAGTTGGGGGGGGGGCTGCTTCAAAATAAACCTCTATGCCTCTATGGACGTTTTGACACTCTGCTCGGCCAATTCTCAACCAAATTTCACTCTGAAAAAAGTGGTGGATACCCTGCAACCAGGTCTATTTACTACAGTTGTCAGTCTTTGTCTGTCGTTGTTTCTATTTGCCATACGGCACTTTTTTCGGCGATCGGTAAGCTCGCAAAAATGTCATTTTACAAACTGTTGCATCAAAATAAACCTCTATGGACATTTTGCCACTCTGCTCGGCCAATTCTTAACCAAATTTCACTCTGAAAAAAGTGGTGGAGACCCTGCAACCAGGTCTATTTACTACAGTTGTCAGTCTTGGTCCTTCGTTGTTTCTTTTTGCCGTACGGCACTTTTTCCGGCAATCGGTCAGCTCGCAAAATGCATTTTTGCGAGCTGACCGATCGCCGAACGTGTCGTACGGAAAAAAGAAACAACAACAGACAAACACTGTCAACTTCAGCCAATAGACCTGGTTGCAGGGTACCCGAAACTTTTTTCAGAGTGAAATTTGATTGAGAATTGGCCGAGCAGAGTGGTAAAACGATGACTAATCCACAAGAAAACAAAACATGCAAGTGCTGCCACAAGAGTGGCGACCTGGGAGAATGGACACCAAAAGAAGAAGAAGAAGTCCATAGCAGTTTACTATGAACTCCAGCTGTTTTTGTGTTGAAATTTTATTGCAGAATTGCAGAATTCTGCAATTTCACTCCAAAACTGCAGAATTTATTGCAGTATTGCAGAATTCTGCAGTTTCCTCCCAAACTGCAGAATTTATTGCAGAATTGCAGAATTCTGCAATTTCCAACCAAACTGCAGAATTCATTGCAGAATTGCAGAATTCTGCAGTTTCACTCCAAAACTGCAGAATTCATTGCAGAATTGCAGCAATTTCCTCCCAAACTGCAGGATTTATTGCAGAATTGCAGAATTCTGCAGGTTTATTTGAAACTGCAGAATATGCAGCTTCCTACCTGCAGAAGTGCATAAAACCTCCCAGGCTGCAGAATTCCTACAGAACGACAGATTCTGCTGCAGAAACTTTTCAGAAAGGCTGCAGGGACATACGAGCATCAAAACCCCAGACCTCCCACCCGACCCCCAAACCGCTACTCCTCCCCCCCCCAACCAACGTTTCCTGAGTAGTGGCAAGACCCTTGTCGAGAGGTCTGAACTTAGCAGATGCAGTGCAATTGATAAGCTGGATTAAATACCAGAGGTTCACAAATACTGCATGGAGCTGCAGAACTGCAGAATTTATTGCAGAATTGCAGAATTCTGCAGTTTCCTGCCAAACTGCAGAATCTATTGCAGTATTGCAGAATTCTGCAGTTTCACTCCCAAACTGCAGAATTTATTGCAGAATTGCAGAATTCTTCAATTTCCTTCCAAACTGCAGAATTTATTGCAGAATTGCAGAATTCTGCAGTTTCACTCCCAAACTGCAGAATTTATTGCAGAATTGCAGAATTCTGCAATTTCCTTCCAAACTGCAGAATTTATTGCAGAATTGCAGAATTCTTCAGTTTCACTCCCAAGCTGCAGAATTTTTTGCAGAATTGCAGAATTCTGCAATTTCCTTCCAAACTGCAGAATTTATTGCAGAATTGCAGAATTGCAGGAAGAAATTTAAATGTACTGGAGAACCCTGCCCCTTTTAGCAGTGAAATCACTATGTTGGGGAGAGAGTATCTGCCCCCCCATTATTGGACCTGTACCCCCTATATGAAAATTGTTGCCTTAGTTGAAACATAATAATAAGCACAACTTGTGCTCACCCTCCTCTAGAAAAGTGTGCACCCCAAAAGATGCCCCCGGTCCCCCACCAAGATAGCCCCATTTTGTAGCTGCTCCTCTGTCAGGACAGGCAAGACCTACCACCAAGACCCACAATGTAACACCAAGTGCTGCTCTTGGCTTAAACCACCAATCTTGCTCCCTCTGGGCCCGAACTTTGCCCTATCTGGACCCGAACTTTGCCCTATCTGGACCCGAACTTTGCCCTATCTGGACCCGAACTTTGCCCTATCTGGGCCCCAACTTTGCCCTATCTGGGCCCCAACTTCACCCCCTATGGGCCCCAAACCCCAAACCCAACCCCAACCCCCCCCCCAACTGGGCCAAACCTTGCCCCTTTTTGGCCCCTGTTCACCGGTACAGAGATCACGGTCAGCACTTTCTGAATGAGTTTAACCTGTATTTAAAATGAAATCAAGTGCTAGAGCTCTATGACATTGTGTCAGGTTGGATTAACCTACCCCGTACTGGCTCTAGTCTAAGGCTCTATTGAATAGAAATATTTTGTTTGCATAATGCCATTCACTAATAATTTAACAGTGCCAGTATTTGCAATGTTTGTTTTTCTTCTTTTTCTGTCAAACAATTGAAATACATAATCTAAAGGACTTATAAGCCAACTTCACAACCTTAAACTATTAGTGAAATGCTGGTTTTTGCCATTTTCATGCTCTGAAGAAAATGATGAAGCAATTAAAAAATTTTTGTGCTCAATTTCAGCTACTAATAGTAAACTGCAAGGAAACACATGGGGTCAGTAATAGCCTGTGATGAATAAGGATTAAGTTTAACAAATAAAGGACTTACCTTGACATATTTCACCATGAAATGACTATTTTATAGTGTCAGAACAGCTCTCCTCCTTCATTGTTTGATTGACCAAGTTGACTGAGCAGAAGACAATTTTCCAGACGGTTTAGCCTGCCCCTACTGGTGATTTCATGATTTCCTTCCAAATATTGCATGGGGCAGACACGGGGCAGACAGGGGCAACCCAATGGGCAGCCCATGTTGAGCCCATGTCCTGTGCCTCATAAAATACCAAAATTACCAAAACTAAATTATATTTAAAAATAATAAAATAGAGGGTTCCACAGTAACAATGGCAGCCCATGTGGGGCCCATTCATTACCTATTGGGTACCCATACGAAATGCTTAACATGATATTTTTTTATCCTTATGATATTTTTTCATCCTCAAAAACAAAGGATGGTTCCAGTGTAGTTGGTGCAGCCCTTGTCGGGCCTATATCTGACCCATTGAGGTTTTCCACATAAATTGGCCAACCCCAAACTTATCTGTTTAAATAAAAAGAATTGGGTACTGGGGTTAGTAGTGCAGCCCATGTGGGGCCCATGTCGTACCCATAAAAAGTCCCCCCCCCTTTTTTTACACAAAAAAGTATGGTTGGGGGCTATGTGGTGCAGCCCATCTTGGACCCCTGTCTAACCCATTGGGTGCTCATAAGAAGTGACTATCCTCAATTTTTCAATTTTTGTTGGGAAAAGATGGTCTTAGAGTAGGTAGTGCAGCCAATGTGGGGCCCATGTCTAACCCATTGGGTGCCCATGAGAAGGGACTACAATAAATTTTTCAATTTTTGTTGGGAAAAGATGGACTCAGAGTAGGTAGTTTTGTTGGAGGAAGATGGTCCAAGAGAATGTAGTGCAGCCCATGTGGGGCCTATATCTAACCCATTTGGAACCCACAAAACGCCTACCCTGTTTTTCTTGGAATAAACAAGGTTTCAAGCACAAGTGGATACTTGGTGCAGCCCATGTGGGGCCCATGCCTAACCCATAAGTGGACCAAACTTTGAATTTTTCAAAAAATGTTGGTTCTGGCTGAGGTACAGCCCAAGTGGGGCCCACTCCATACCCACTCGACAACCCATGCTCAGCCCTAGCCCAGATGCCCAGGTCAAGCCCCAGTAAAGCCCATACCCAGCCCTAGCCCAGATGCCAAGGTCAAGCCCCTGTAAAGCCCAAACTTTGGTGGCTACAGCAGCCCATGTGGGCCCATGCCTTACCCATTTGGTGCCCATAAGTAGAACCTATCCTTAATAATTCAAAAAATGTTGGGTCTGGCTGAAGTACAACCCATGAGGGGCCCACTCCATACCCACTCCACAACCCATGCCCAGCCCAAGCCCAGATGCCCAGGTCAAGCCCCTGAAAAACCCATGCGGGGCCCATGTGGGAGTGTTTCCTGGGAGGTGAGCAAGCGAGGCTGCAGACTGACGAAATGGGTATCGAATTGGCTTCTAGGTCACTGGGATGCTGCCCTAAAGTCTGCGCTGCTGTATCTCAGGTCCGCCCTCAGCAGAACACAGTAGAACTGTTCTAGAGGTTCTCAGAAATGCATGTGAGCGAGGACGTTAAATAGAGAACCAGCAGTGAAATGTTGTAGCCTGCTCGCTCACGCTCACAACTGAAGTAGGCTACTGTACTATAGCCTGGATATTTCCACCCTCGAGGGATATCCTACTGGATATGAAGGAAAGCAAATACACAGAATGGGCAGACGTCAACAGATACACAGTTTTTCAAAACAACAGTATATTAATTTCACTTGGCAACATGGGTGAAGCGAACAATATTGTTGAACATTTCAAGATCCCAGACTTGAAAAGTGGAAAGAGTAGAAAAGTTAAATACTCCAACAATTTGCTGTTGATTTCAAACAATCTGGCTTTACTGATCCATACTGGACCATATTACTCTGATCAATAGTGGCTGGGTGATTATCCTAACATCATGATTTCATGAGGTACCCAGAAAAACTATGATGCTTAAAATTCGTTGCTGTCTTGAAAAACATTTCAATAATAGAAGTATTTTAGCAGTGATTGTGTTTTATATAACTCAACAGTAAAGTGAGAGTTATAAATGGACATGAGATATAATCTTAGCAATGTGTCATGACTGTCATCCCATCAGAAAAAAATTGCCATTAAAGTCAATGACAAATCCCCAGATGGTCAATCCATTAATGCATCTGTCATATTGAGACACTGTCTGGAACTGAATAATACCGAACCATTTTTTACATGCAATTATACATAAATAACACTTAATCATTATGAACAATACAATTGCACTTCACTGCATGATAATGACCAGTCAGATAAAGCGAGTGAACGTTTTCATCCAACTGGTGTCATTATGCCCTTTTATGGTTCCCTGCGGTACCATGTCTATTCAAGATCAATGTCAGTGCCACGAGAGAAAGCCTGTTGTGGTACAGGGAACAATATCAGAATACTATTCAATCAGGACCTTCCTTCATATTTTAATTTGACATGTGCACGGCTTCAGAGAAGTACTGTGATATGCGTGTTTGTACAGGGTCAACTAGAATTCCTGTTTTACAGGCTTTCCTGGCCTCCCTTTTACTTGTCAACCATTTATATGCATTTATATAATATATGGCCCAGTGATACAATATATTGATTGTCGATTTATCATGCTAAAAAGATAAAAGCCTTTTACGCAAATGATTCTGACACATGTTTACACAATTAGCAACCAGCTAACTTTTCATTCTCTTGGTCTGGCCTGCTGCGATTTTGAACTGTTATTGATGGGACAAGGTATATTGAGACCGGTATTCATAATCATGTCTAATCGTTTTATGTCATTGCTGTGAATTGATATACACAGTGAAGGTACATTTGAGTTTTGATTTGGTGCAACAACTGAAAAAGATATATAACCATACCTTGTTTGAGCATTTAGGATTTTATTGAGAGTAAAGGTCATCTGTCATCATAGAGGTGCATATTTTCCACAGAGAATGTCACATGCCCTGAATTATGCACGAATCAATTTGTGTGCACCACATTAGATCACACGAATAAAAGAGGCTTTCTTTTCCTGAACAATGTGGCTTTTGTTTCTTCTCTGATAATGTCTGACTCATAAGATTATAGGAACAGTAGATACCTATGATGTGCTCCTACAATTTCCATAGCTTTAAGTACTTTATAGTCAAGCCCAGGATCTCTACTTTTCCATCATATTCTGTGATGTGTCCTTCAAGCTTGTTTGATATCCCAATTTCCTCTGGGAGTATAGTGGTCAATGTGAAACCATGTAGGGGTTTATCAGGTCTAATGTACAAGCAATGAAGATGGCTATTTTGAATTTAGACTGACCCCACTGTAAAGCTTGCAAACCCACTGATAGTAAAGGTTTGACAAATGTATATCTGAATATGACAGCCATGCACCCTCATGAACAGGAGCTAACCATTTTCCAAAGCTATAACACTATTTCAGTGCCTCACCTAGTCTATTACCATAACAAGCAAACATTGCTCTGTTGATTACACTTATTTCTGATAGAATCTGTAATTGCCGTATCACACACTAAGGATTACAGCTTTAGGAATGCGGCAAAACAAATCTACATTTGCAAAGACATTTTATTGCTTATTCTGTAAAATAGAACAAAGTTCTGGAACTGCAATGAAACAAATAAAAGTGATGCAACAAAGAAATCTGAAGCATTTTAAAGAGCGGATACAGGTGACCACATAGGAGGTGTCATAGCTCCGTGTTATGCCTGTCTTGCCGCATAAAACCAAGAGAGGAAGATTTATCAGCCACATCAATGGAGTCTTTGCACCCTAGAGACTGGCAGCAGAGCCGAAAGGTTGCGAAGAAAGAAAGAAAGGTCGAATTTCATATCAACACATTTTGTTGCATCCTCTTTATATGTGGTTTACTGCACTGAGAGAGGACATTTTCTGGATCCTGTTTCTCCTGGGAGGAAAACTTCTCAATTGCCTTGATTGCAATGGCTCAAATAAAAGTACACTAAAGTGCACTAAACTCCCCCTCCTCCCCCATAGCCCCATACTCTCTCAAAAAGCACTCATGTTTCTTGGGTTGACAACTTGACGTGTAGAATCGCAACCATTTTCCAAAACTAGAACACTACTTCATTGCTTGTTGTGGCTAAAGAAAAGGTGAGGCAAACATTGTTCTGTGGATTATAATATAATCTGTATTTGTTGTATCACACAGTTGAGATCACGGCATTAAGAAATCACTGGCATAAAAAATATACATTTGTGAAGACCTTTTATTACTTATTCTGTTCAAGGGGACAACTGAGACTGCAGCAGATAAAACGTGATTCCGCCAAGAAATCTGAAGCATTTTAAAAAGAGTGGATACAGGTGACCACATAGGAGGTGTCATAGCTCCTTGGTATGGCTTTCTTGCCACATAAAACCAGACGACAAAGATTTATCAGCCAAATCAATGGAGTCTTTGCACCCTAGAGACTGGCAGCAGAGCAGAAAGTTGTCAAGAAAGAAAGAACGGTCGAATTTCATATCAACACATTTTTATGGCATCCTCTTTAAATGTGGTTTACTGCACTGAGAGAGGAAATTTTCTGGATCCTGTTTCTCCTGGGAGGAAAACTTCTCAATTGCCTTGATTGAAATGGCTCAAATAAAAGTGCACTAAACTCCCCCTCCTCCCCCATAGCCCCACACTCTCTCAAAAAGCACTTCATGTTTCTTGTGTTGACAACTTGACATGAACAATCACAACTGGCAGAGATTGTAGACTGATATATTGGAGCTTGATGTTTTCATGATACATCTTTCAAGGAGGCATACCTCTTTTTTGTTGTTTTTTTGAGCTTCAGGTATTTCTTAATCTTCTCACACATATTTATGCCCTTTCCTGTCTATTTTTGAAACAGTGACCCTCCATAAAATGGTATCAGCGAATAAGCACAGTCTCTCGGTCAGCTCTCCAGAGACAGATCTGACTGGTCCAGCTTCACTGGAGTGGGAGTTCTCATCAAACTTCTCAACATATTATACATTTACGCCGTACGAGGAATCTGTAAATATGAAGCCCGGCACAGACACAGGTAAAATAGTCCACTCATGTAACATCTCATTCCAACCACATCCAGCTAGATCCTTGCTCTTGAAGATCACAAACCTGTTACATAAGACCTATTGCAAAGCAGGCCTCGATTGTGCTCTTCAGGACAATATCTGTCTATCTATAAAATATGAAATGGCTTTCTTGAAATGTCAAGCTGGGTTTTGTATACAAGGAAGTTTGGTTTTACCTCAGAACCTACAATATCCATGACAATTCAGCTGTACAGTATTTCCACAAACCGTAATTGGAATGATACATGTAGGACAGACCGAAGAATCAATCAGGGTTTTTGCAGACTAAAAGCCGGCATTTATTGCAGAAAAAACCTTATGGGACAATTAGTGCAATGCACAGAGGCCTGATGGGGGAAAGCCTGCCACTTGTGGAAGGTGTGAGAAACAACAGTTTACATAATTGAAACAAACAATGTCAGCTAATGATTATATGAACGCTGAAAAGTTCAAGCAAAATAAGACCCAAAAGAGCCTTCAAAATATCAATATGACGAATATTTGGTTGATTAACTAATTTATTTATTGTATAAAAGACAGTCAATCTTATCTATATGCTTATCATAATAGTAGGGGAGGGTTAGCTCAGTGGTGGCATGCCAGGCTGCCAACCATTGGGTCCAGTGTTCGAATCCTGTCCTAATTAGCATACCAAGTGGCAAGTGCATGAATACAGGACGTAAAGTCCCAATCATACATCCATTATCAAAATAGTGAAAATGCAGATGATCTCTATTAAATCGGGATCACAGCATATTATATATATTATATATTAAACTAAAAGGTCAATTTTAAAAATCATAAACTATTACTCCTCATAATTTTTGTTTTCTGAAAATTTAATATTTAGATAAAATGTGTATGTTTTGTGACACTGGACAGTTAGTGAGGTACAATGTATAAATAACTCTTTCCGTTTCCTCCCGCAAAAACGAAACTCCACCATACATATTCACACTGCAGGAAAATTCTTTAAAAGAGCCATTTTTCTTGACAGACTTTGATGACACAACTATGTTCATCTAAATACGCCAATTTTCGTTATAGATCTTTGCGGATTAGCTGTCCAAACAGTTTCAAAATTAACTTTCAACTTGAACTTGTGATGTCACTGGCTTAAAAAGTGTTTTTACAATTTGTTTGTGTCAGTTTATGGTTTAATCAATTGATTCAGTACATATCATATCTTGCAGCATTGTGTCAGTAAGCAAACTAATAAAATAACTCAGGGATTTCATCTAATAAGAAGATTGGGAACCCAACAGGTAACTGTGAATGATGTGGCAAAGCCAGTTTGCAAATTGAAAATAAAAAAAAGATTTTTTTAGAGGACCGTCAATTCGCAAAGAGCTATAAGGTGTCAACGGGATGAAGAGTGAAGCTGAGTTTCAAAGAAAACCCATTATGAGATTAAAGTTTATTGAGAAAAATATGTTTGTGGTTTCCAATGGTGTGAGCATCACATGTCGTAGATGTACACACTAATTAGTGATGTGGGGAGTTACTCAAAACAAGCTGCAAAAAAATTTTTTAAAAACGTACGTGTACGATCTCTCACTCTCCTCTTATACCCTTCTTCAGATGTCTCATACTCAATAGACACCAAGAAGCTCAATGAGTAACTTTACACAGAAAATTCACCTAAACGAAGCTGAAACATATTCATCAGAGAACTGTAATGCATAGATGAAAACAAAACAAGAAACTATTTTTAACAAAATTATTGTAGATAGCTTTAAATGTTTAAAGCAGTTACTGCATATGTATCAAAATATTTACATGAAAAAATTTTATGAAATATAGATACTGTGGAAATTGATAAACAATTGTGTTTATGCATATAATATATAGATCTATATAAAGAGCACAAAAAATACATATAAGATTTTGACATCAACACTTTTATATTTATTGTCTGCCCCAGCCTGGAATTGAACCCTGACCTGTGAGGTGGAGGCAGGCATTCTATCCATTAGCCCGCTGGGGCAGGTGTGGCTGGCCGAATATTAAGGGAGTCCCCCCAAGAGCCTCTGATATGCAAGGTCCTACATAGCTTAGAAGGTTTTTATAACTTTATGGAATTACCTTTCTCTCCTGTTAACCATGTATAATACTTATGTGCAATAATGCTGATAACGAGTAAGTTGTTGGAGTCAGAATTCAGAATCGATATCCAAGGAGTCAGAGTCAGGGTTGCTTTTCAGAAATGCAAAGGAGTCGACAGATGGAGTCGGATCACTTAATGCCCACCTCCGAAGCCCAGCATCCTTACTATAATTGTGAAAATGTTTTGAATTCAAAACAGACAGGGGCATAATCATGTAAAATTCTAGAACTCTGTTGTTCTAATAGGCCATTATAATTGAGACACATTGGCAGGAATTTGAGCAGCTTGATAGCCTGCACACTTTATATGTAAATTTTATTTTGGCTTTAAACATGGGATTCTTTGTCTGTTACAGGACAAAGAAGGGCAATGACTCGTTAATACAGATGCTGCCCTTTCAACACTCCTGAATATTCTGTGTCAGGAAAATCAAACAGCCTCCATGATTACAGTTAGACAGATTCTAATTGAAGAGAGATGCTGTTGTTGAAACAAAGTACTTGGTCACCAATGTTTGGTAAGCTCTTACTTGAAGACAGGCATGTTTACATTAAGAATTAGCAGCAGCCAATGAGAATTGATGGGTGATTGTTGGAGCTTTACGTCCTGTATTTAATTTATGCACTGTTCTATGCAAATAAGGACAGAAGGCGGACACTGCAATGAGTCGAAGGATATAGTTGTTCCTTTCCAATGCTTTGAAAAAAAGAAACAACAACAAGAAATAAGGAAAATCTTTTTCTGTATTCCAACCTTGTCCAATGTCACTTTACAAATGCCTCAACCAATGGAAACTAAAATAGCAAATGGTTCTTATAATACTAACTCAGAAACCTGACAGCAGACCCCCATTGTAAATTCTGAGCGTTCCCTTAAATTTGTGTTATGGTTAAATTTACCTTTACATTATGCGAACGAATGTAGAGCCAAAGTATGTCATTCATGAATATTCATTGACAGGAAGGCCAAACACTCTCCATAATTACGACTTAGTCAAATTAAAATGAAAGAGAGACTTCCCCTCCAACAGGCCGCATCCTGATAAAGCTGGTGTTGTTTCAAGAAAGGATCAATCTTCAAGATGCAGTCGGGGAATGATGATTGAAATCAAGCATTTATCTTGCATACAGTACAAACCTAATTGTCTTGAATTTAAATAGGAACAATTCAAATCTGACATGATTTTTCACCCTCCTACCGCGTCATTTTTTTGGCACGAATGATTGAGTTGGAAGTGATAGCATAGGTCTATGCACCAGACTATTTTTTTTCAAACTTATTCCAAATATCATAGAAAAATACATAATAAATTTACTGCAGGCCTGCACTTCTTGTTTTAGACAAAATACATGTCATTGTCAGGCCCTTGGGTTGCATGTAAAAAAATGGATTTTTTTTTTGCTCTGTCAAAAAGTTTGAATGACAAACCTATAATTCTTAAGCAACAACCATAATCACTCAGCACAATAAGCGACCACAGGCATTAAAACTTTTGTTCACAATTCTGCAACACAGACCACAGCAACTGATGCTCATGATAACCATTACAGACACACCAAGGTCGGAAAGTCCCCTGAATTGACCACCGCGCTCAGGGCTGCCTGAACGGGGGCAAGGTATACCCTTTTGATCTTGAAAAAAAAATTATTTAGCCTTAATTTACAAATTTCAGGCACATTTTAGCAATAATAGTTGTAAATGCAAAATTATATTTGACTTACTATTAAACTTTTGTCATGCGATATTGGAGCGAAAATGATTTGCCCTTTTTCGTCTGACTGCCGCCGAGTTTCCTTCTGGCACCCCTGACCCTGCTGTAATGCTGAACTAATGGTGTGCAGTGTTGTTCATTCAAGGGAATCTGTCAAACTTTCCAATCTTCTTTGTACTGTTTAAGGAGGTCAGGCTGTAGAGTAGGACTGGCAAATGATGGAAATGCCTGTGTCAGAGACTTTGTTTCACTAGTCATTATTTTCCTTGGCTCTCACATCATCCGTTAGACATCTGTTTTCTGTAGAATACAGGAAACATAAGAACTGCTTCATCTATCATTCATCCTAATGAAACCCTCAAAATTTAGCTCAAATGTCTTACACCCACTCTTTCCTTGTGACAATTCTTTGAGAACATTCTATTTGTATGGTCTTCTTAAGGGTCAGCAAATCCTATATCTAATGGAAGTACAGTGAGGTATTCTAATTGAAAGAATGAAATATTGTGTGTGCTGGAGCATTTTCTTGTGTATGGTGATTTTTATAATATGGCTGATCTGTAGACATGGATGGATGTATTTTTTTACGTCCTGTATTTAGTCACTTGGTAGGTGGACGAAGTGAAATACCTGTTTTGCAGACCATCATAAAACATAAAAAAAACAACACATTTATCAGCTGATTCAGAACCAGTGTCACCATTTAGAAAAAAAAATGCTAATGGCACATTTTCTTCTTGAGACAACAAATTGGATGCAGAAATGAATCATCCTTGTCATCTTCTGAAGGCTTTAGAAAGACAATATGAATAGGATTATTTGTACATTTCAGCCTTGAACTGACAGTGACAAAGTACTAAAAGACACTGAATAGAAATATATATGTACTATTGCTCATATAACAAATATGAAGCGTGTATAATACACAACTGATGTATTCTTTACTTTCCTCAAAGATATCAGAAATACACTATGTGTCACTCAAAAACTAAAAAACTACATAATTATCAAAGATCCTTCAAGGTTGTACTTTGCAAGGCTTGGTTCAACTTCACAGTTATTACATACACAGTTCTTTGTGGTTTTCTATATTTGACAGCAATTTGATTTTATATGAATTGATTTTTTCTGAAACATGTGTGGGGGGGGAGGGTTGGTCTGGTGGTAGCATGCTGGACTGCCAATCACTGGGTCCAGGGTTCGAATCCAGCTCTTGCCGGGTCACCAGGGCCTGTGCTGGATGGCTGTTTCAATCATCCTTTCCTGTCCTCCTCCTCTCAAATAAGCCTACCAAGTGCATAAATACAGGACGTAAAGCCCCAGTCATCCATTCATTCTGAAACATGTGCTATCTCCAAGCCAATGTTTAGATCAAACATGAAACAGTCACGTCATACCATCATAGGCACCAATGAGACATGTTTTCTGCAAGCCAATGTTTCGACGAAACAGGAAGATGTTCACCTATGTTTTACATACATCTCATGAGCCTGCAAACATTTCACACCAACCCAATATCTGTTGGAGGCATTCATGACCACCCTGGACAAAAATGTTAGCTCTAGTTTTCCAATTATTGTAGTTATTGAAGACAAGTGTCTCCTTATTTGGATTAGCAGATGAGAGGAGATTAAAATCAATAAAGATCTAATAAAGAGAATGTGATGCTCAAACTGATTGAATTAAAGAATTGCACTTGAAACAGTGAGCTCGGTGTGGTGATAAGCATATCAAGCTGTTGATGTTGCTTTTATCAGCCTGATCATATTTAGATAATGTTCAGTCCAGCAGCAACTTACAAAACTTATAAATTCATGTGTCTTTTTCCCCCTCTTGCTGTCTTTCTGTCTAGCTATTAAGTATTGGTAAGACCAATTTTGGAGTACATGCTGCATCATACCCACTAATATTTGAGTTAAATCTCAGGTCACATGACCACCGCAGTTGCCAGCTATTAACGCCCACCACAGACATGTTACTCACTCAAACTATCCACCTATCCTTCTTTGTTGCTCTCATACTTCAGATGCGAGCCCACAATGGTCTAACTCCTCTCTCATTTACGTTTTCATACTCCACCACTCATCTGCCACCAGGATTGCATGGGACTGCATATCTCGCATATTTTACTCCACAGAGGGAGCCACTTCTCATAACCATTTTCCCAAAGCTGGCAGCACGTGTCTTTGTTTTGAGCTGGAGACACTGCCAAACAAAACGCCACCTACCAGGACGAATTGCTCCTGCAACTAATCAGGCTCTACCTGCCTGTTCATAACATCTTAGGCCTCCAGTCAACATCTGCTTCCCATCTACAGGGAAATTTCAACAATTAACCACTTTCAATTTGATACCCTATGCAGGTTTAAACACGTACATGTAACTGTAAATACCCGTACCAAATGTCCATAAAATATTCCCTGACTTTTACACTGTTTAACACGACAGCATCACTTCACAATAATTCATTGTCAAACTTCTTTTACTATAATGGGCAATTTCTAGTAATCTTACAATTAGACACATACTTCAGAAAAAAAACTTACCAATAAACTTCCATTACAATTGTATCTTTCATATAAATAGTAAACACTGTAAGACATCGGCACAATGCTACCTTAGTGATGAGATAAGGGTGATGCACATGTTGTTGTTCAATAAACCATACAATTCAGCCAAGAAAGAAAGTTCATCATGACAACAGCAATAGCTGTACATTTATTTGTTCCATGACAATTTGAACTACATCAGTCGAGGCATATGTGGCTTCTCTTATATTGCAAAGTGGAAGGAAAGTGTGAAAAAGCAAGATCAGAATGTGTATTTTTTTAAATTGTGAATTATCCTTTAGATCTCGGTAATTCCTTTACATTGTGTTGTAAAGGCCAGGCTGATAAATCACCTACCTTTAGACAGATTAACTGATTTTTACTTATTTGCCATGCAATTCAGCATTTTAAAACACTCAATGAAAGGCATTGCAACTGACAAAAATACATGTTAGAACCCGACTATGAGGTGTGTAAGTGACCAAGACCTCATACTTTTTTGACTATAAGCTAAATTAGTAATTTCAGCAAAATATCTAATGAATTGTTTGTTTTTGTCCAAACAGCATGAATGACCTTTGGCATATCACATACACTCTAAAAAAATTCGGATATTAGTGGTATTGTGCAAAACCAGTGTGTACAATAAAAAACCAGTTCGGTATTTTTCAACTATATTTGGTTCTCTTCAGAGCAAGTGGTATTTTTCTTGAAAATTGGTTTTGGTCATGGGGAATAATTGTATTTATAAAAACCAGACTTCTGGAAAAGCACCTTTATTATGATGCATTTTTAATATACTTGTTGGACAATGATTTGAGATGTATGAAATGTTAATGTTTTGGTTCATGTTTTTAAAATTCATGCATGTTACTTTATTTAGAAGTATTAAGAGAGAGGACTAACTATGCTGTATATCTGTCAATATCTAAATAGGTATTTTAATATTCCCTCAGGGCTCACTCACCGGTTGACCTCATCTACAAACACAAAACTGTCGCCTGACAAGAAAAGCTGTTTGTTTATCAATCAAGACTTAAGAAGGTTTAAGGCAGAGTTTATTAGTCTCAACACAGCAGTAGAAGAGTGTGCATGTTAGTGTGCAGAAGATTGAGAAGAACTTGGTAAGTTGTTTTTTTTAATTCCTTAATTAAACTCCTAAGAAATATGCATTATGAATGCAATTGTGTTTATTTGGGTAAGGTGAACACAATGTCTGGTTCATATATATATATGACATTATAGTGATTATACATAAATCAAACACGTGGATAGGGTTGAGCCACTAATTGTTCTGATATACTGTGAATATTGTATTCTGCCTTTAAAAGGACTCATGATTATTTAAGGCATGAAATACCCAGTTCCATAATTTTCACCATTTCTCTGCCGTAGGGGAGACTGGGGTATTGTGCCACCAATGGCAGGGTTGAATTGAAGAATCATCTAAATTATGAACAAAAAAACGGCCAAATATTATATATAATGTGAAAAGTGTCTATCAATAATTTAGTATTTTTGGTTGAATGTACTCTGAGGACCAGCATTATTGTTCTCAATTGTGTAATTTGGCATTTAATGGAGTGGCAGATTTCCACACAAAAAAAACAGGTAGGGGAGACCGGGGCTGGTTGTCACAGGGCAGGTTGTCACACTGTGTAAAACTTTAAAATGCTACTATTTCTATTTAAAGCATGCAGTAGACTGCCATTCTATATGAATGGCAAAAGGGGTTGACTTAAACCTATCTGGTGAATATATAGGCCTACCTATATCATTCGAAATCTTGATGACATATTGGACATTTCTTTTAATTCAGCACTCGGGGCCGGATGCCACATTTTCGGGGCAGGTTGTCACACACTCGGGGCAGGTTGTCACACTTTTGGTTAAGAGCTTGGATGCAGGAAGTGGACTCTGTAAGGCAGATCTTGACTAAGACAAGTTTTTTTTGGACATATGAGGAATCCTTTACTTGCCCAGTGAAGACCTTAACAAACACGCTACTGTGTACAAGGGTGCTACAAATGAAGGCTTACCAAGCAGCAGGAAAGCATTCTGATCAGGAGGAGGATTTTTACGATTTTTTTGCAAATTTTTTTTATAAATTTGAAATCAATTTATTTAAACGCAATGCAATATCTGCATGTACATCTTCAGTCATCAATAGCATGTAAAAAGCACAAATTTATATTTGTGTTAGTTTTTTGGTTTAAAAACCTGGTCCTAATAGGTAACAACCAGCTCCAAAAAGTGTGACAACCTGCCCCGTCTTTTTGTGACAACCTGCCCCGATTGATGAAAATTCCAAAAAAGGGTGACCAAGGCCGTTGTTATCAAAATTTTCACTATTTCTTCTCATCATGATTTAAAGAAATGTTTACATGGTAGGTGTGAATTATACAAATTACATACAAAATTACATACCGTAAAATGGGGTAAAGTCGGCAATCCGGGTAAAGTTGCCAAGCAATTTTTACCCGCTTAATGGCACAAATTCCAACTGTTCCAAAATAGCTTGACAACTTTACCCGGATTACCAACTTTACCCCGTTTTACGGTAGTTTTGCTGATATTTAAAAAATCTTAAAAGATAGTTGTTTACTTTCTATTTCAGATGAAGAATGGCATGTTCCTACTGAGGCCCTTAATACAAACAACTACCTTTGGAGGAAGTTTGCGCCATAAAGCAGATTCAGATTCAGATTCAGATCATTTATTTACCATTTGAAATCACATTCATAAATCATCAAAACAATATTTATGGTAGGAGACCCCAATAAGGCCTAAATGACCGTTGGCTTGGGGCCACCTTAAAGGAAAAGTAAATTCCAGAGGCAGAGTGGGAGGCAGCACCGGGAACTGTCATGGACACAGTAAATAAACTAAAGAAGCAAAGCTCTTCTTTTTGGCATATGTCAGTCAATAGGTCCGTCATATAAATCATCATTACTTGGGTGTCTCCAGTCGTTTGTCTCGTCGGTCTGTCAAAAAAATTAGCTTACTCCTAAAGATTAGCCTAAATTCTGTTGCATATGTAACAATTTTCAATATGGCAAGTTGCATCATAACTGTCAATCATGGCATTTTTAACATAATTTTTGAAACCAAGAAGGCTATGAGTTTGAATTTTGTCCCTGAAAATTGGCTGCATATTATTGAAAGTTACAGCTATTTTAAATCTGATACCCTGTTTCATAAATGCATGCCTTATTCGAGGTATATTGTAATCATTTACTCTCCTACTGTAATGGTCATGAATTTCACTCCTTTTAATGAAAATGCTAGAATTTAGAAAATATTTTGGTAGTTGCTCATTCTCCAATTTATAACAAAATTTTAAACAATGCAGTGCACAGATGTCTTGGCATTTTAAAGTTTTAAGATTTTTAAAAATAATGCTAGTGTGTGCATTATACTTGCTTTTGGTCACAGCCCTCAATGCCTTTTTTTGTAAAATAGTTAATCTGGATATATTACGTTCCCAAATCAAGGCTCCATAATTCAAATGAGGCACAATAAGAGAATTATAAATTGAAAAAAGAACATGCTCTGGAAGGATAAATTTAAGTTTGTTTAACATACCAACCACCTTTGATATCTTTTTTGAAATATAGTCAATATGCGAATTCCACTTCAAATTTTCATTCAAAACAATTCCACGATAATTGAACTCTTTTGTATAAGATATCTGTATTCCATCTATCTTTAGTTCTGGATATTCAATGGCTTTGTTTGGCATATGAAATGCAATTGCTGAGGTTTTTTTGCAATTAAGTGACAATTTATTAAGTTTAAACCAAATATTATATTTATCAAGTTCAGATATTATGTTTCTAAGTGTACCATCAGTAGAGTTGAAGTTATTTAGTGTTGCACTCAAAGTGGTGTCATCTGCGTACATAATTGGGCTAAAAACACTGTTTATTTTATGTAAATCATTGCTATAAATTATAAATAACAGGGGACCTAAAATAGACCCCTGTGGAACCCCAGTAGTTATTCTTAGTAAGTCCGATAAAGTTTCCTTGAATTCTACATACTGATATCTATCCGTTAAGTAACTTCTCAATAATTCTAAAGACAAACCATCAAATCCATAATATTTCAGCTTATCAATCAGAATAGAATGGTCAATTGTATCGAATGCCTTCGATAAATCTAGGAAGATACTGATAGGAGTTTCATTACTATCTAATTCATCATATAATTTATCAAGTAATTCAATTGTAGCTAATTCAGTTGAATGTAGAGAACGGAATCCATACTGGCTTTCAAAAAGTAAATTGTTTTCAATGAAATATTTATAAATCTGAGTAAACATAATTTTTTCAAACACCTTTGAGAAACTAGATAAAATGGAGACAGGACGATAGTTGTTAAACACAAAATTCTCATCTTTCTTATATAATGGAATAACCCTAGCAATTTTAAGGGGTTTCGGGAATATCCCAGTTAACAGAGACTGATTAATCATAATTGCTAATGCTTCAGAAACCTCATTTTTAATTAGTTTTAACATCTTATTTGATATCTTATCTTTGCCTCGTGATGTTTTTTTTTCAAATCATCAATGGTTTTTATCACATCTCTCTTGGTGATAGGAGTGAAAGTAAACTTTGTTTGTATGGGGATATTCAGATAATCCATGTAGCTTTTCCCTTCAATTACATCAATTTTATTTGCTAATTCAGGACCAATATTGGTAAAGTACAGATTGAATTGATTAGCAATCTGCAATGGATCGGAAATGTAATCCCCATTTACTAAAAAACATTTGGGAAAATCACTTTTCTTGCTGCATTTATTTAAAATTAAATTGATATTGTTCCATGTGGATTTAATGTTATTTTTACAAGATTCAAAAATGTTGAAGTAATAGTCTTTTTTGGCAGAGCGAATGCACTTTCGAAGAATACATCTGTACGTTTGGAAGTTAATTCTTTTTCTTTCATAAGTCTCATCTTGGGGTATAGTTTTCTTTAAATCCCTATATAGTTTATCTCTATACTTCAAGGATTTAATGATACCATGCGTTATCCAGGGAGATATTTTATGTTTGTACTTGTTGAATTTTACAGTTTTAATTCTAAAGAAATTATCATATCCAGTTCTTATTATATTACTTAAAATTTGATAGTTTTCTTCAGGATCAGCACTCATAGATTTATTTAGTTTATCTTCTATGCTAGATTTTGAAAGATATTCTTGAAAGAGTTCATTAGCACCTGGACTGTTACAGTTAACTTGAATCAGCTTTGGTGTTTTTTTATGCTGCAAACAATGCAATTTAATGAAATATGGAAGGTGGTCAGATAAATTGTTCAACAAAATTCCTGCTTTACATTCAAGAGCTTTGTCACTGATTTTTAATAAAAAGTTATCGATCAGAGTGCCGTGATTTTGGGTGAGCCTTGTGGGGAAAGTAATTTTCGGAATATAACTATTTGCAATAATATTATCAAGATATTGACTCACATGGTGATTCTCCTTATATTTCAGTAAGTCAATATTAAAATCTCCTGTTATAAGTACATTTTTAAATCTTTGTAAAGTTTGAAATATCATGCTAATTTCATTGACAAAATTATCAAAATCTACTACACTTTGTCTAGGAGGCCTATACAGATTTCCTATAATAAGTTTCTCGTTATTTGCATCTAGAGCATCTCCAGAAATCTCAATAAATTGGCTGGGAAAAATATAGACAATACTTCTCAAGGTGCGTAAGTTGAATAACAGCTCTTCCTTATCTTTTCCAATTGACAAATACTTATTGTATAGTATTCTGATGTTCTATTGTGTTAAAATGAGCTTGTTTTGACCAATCTTCAGTCAAATAATGAGTGAACAGGGGATGTTGCACAACCAAGGCATTGATTTAATTTAATAAAGTCATTTGATATATTTTTGCATTATCCTCCTCACGGATGCATCTACCTGCCACTTCAGATCTCACTAGGAAATGGTTGCCTTGCCCCGCCTAGAGTACCAAAGGAAAATATCTACTTCCTTTTTGCAATATTGAGGTGAGTGCAAACAGTATGAGATCTTTTATTGATAAGTCACACAATGAGAAGACAAGAATTCAGAATTCAAAATTCATATTCTGCCATTGTGTAGGACAACTACAAAATAATGAAATTTTTGTAAATGTTAGTTAGTAATGAAATGTTTAGTTTTAACACCAAAAGTTCCATCGAAGGTTTTGCAGATAAAGTATTAGATTTGTATATAATGACAACCTTGACTGAGTAATTTTCTTTTTTTTTTTGCATATAAGTAATATTTGGATACCAATGCTTATCCACTTTCCACTTTCAGGATCCCAATGCAAGGTTCGATTCAAGAACAATCGTTCACCTTTCATCCAACCGAATTGACCTAAAAGCGCATAAATAGTGATACGAGAAGGAAAACTTCAACCAACAATCCTACCATCCCAAAACTGTGCATTAATAATGACAAAATATATCCTCTTGGCTACAGAGAGGGTAGGGTTGGTCTCGTGATAGCGTGCTGGACTACCAATCGCTGATCAGGGGTTCGAATCCAGCTCTAGCCGGACTCATTGCTTTGTCCCCGTACTGTCCTAGTTAGGCTACCAAGTGCACTAATACAGGACGTAAAGCCCCAATCATCCATCCATCCATCCATCCATCCATCCATCCTCAAGATTGGCTACTGAAGACTTTTGATACCAAACAAATGATGCTGACATTTCGATTGGCATTGCCACCCTGGCTTGCCGCTCTTGGAAATATAACCGAAGTCATAAACAATGTAACATTTTCTACATGTAATGTGTTTTTATTTCAACCAATTCATACTTTTGTTAAGCTCTGCTTTCCTGTGTTTTGATTACCAATGACTGCTGTGATGTTTTCATTTGGTGTGTTTGATTACCAATGACTGCTATGATTTTTTCATTTCATGTGTTTGATTACCAATGACTGCTGTGATGTTTTCATTTTGTGTGTTTGATTACCAATGACTGCTGTGATGTTTTTATTTCCAAGGCCAAACTCTGATAAATGAGTGTCAAAATTGGTTTTTCAATAAATTTTAAACTTGTAATATTAATATAATTATTGATACTAATGCTGAAATATTGGTAAACCTGCATTCGGATCATAATAGATCAAATTTGGTATTTTCCAAACAGAAAAATTTTTAAAATGGTCTTATAAAATAACCACCGATGCATAATGGGAGAATCAATTTTGATATTTTTTGTGATATACTGGTTGTCGTAAGTACAGGAAATGGTTTGATTTTCAATTAATGATAAATCCCAAAGATTTCAAATTATAAGGAATAAAAAACCCATTGCGTTTTCTATTGTATGCGTGTAAATATAAATGGATTTCTATAATGGAATTACAGTATCTGCAATTTGAAACATTAATATTCACGACTGACTTCCTGCAAATTAAACAAAAAACCAATACTGATTTTTTCTTTTACAAATGCAACTGGTTTTTTAAAATACCAATTTTTAATGGTTTTTTAACTAATCAAAAGGTGTTCAAAATACGGGACAAGCTTAAATACCAATATTGGTATCTTATTAGAACTTTAGTTTTTAGAGTGTACAGTTTTCATACTTCTTGGATGATATGTACAGCCTATATATAGGTTATTCACTAGGGGAGAGGGAATAATGTGATTTATCAACCGAGAGTTTTAGCCTGAGGTGTGATAAACACATATTCCTGATTCCATGGTAAATAACGGACTTATACCATACAAATGTGTCAATTGGCATAAGGATTTCTATCATGGCTGGCCAATAAAACCATACACCAAAAAAGTCTTATGTACCAAATAAAGAGTGCTTTACTGTGTGTGTATTTGCTTCGCATGACATAAGGTTTCCTGGGGGAGTACAAAATGGCAGTAATAAAGCTGCAGACACAGTGAAAATGAGCCCAGAAATGGCAGTTTTACTGGTATTAACAACACCTTAAAAGACAACACCAATTGCTTCCCAGAAGTGAGTCATTATGACTTTTCCCTGGCATCCTTGATTTAGTATACAGGCAGTCAGAATTGATCAATGATGGCAACCAAACTAAACGGCATGCTAGGACTGTTAATAGCTGAAATTATGGGCATAAGCTAGATGCCTTGTCTTTAGCTTGCGAGGACCGCCTATAAACTGTTGTCAATCACGTTATAATTGGAACAATCTTGTATATGTTGGAGTTAGGGTACGTTAATCACCCATTATGAATCAGAGTGTCTTATTTGCTGCATTTGTTATCTTTGCTCTGCACTCTCCGGATGACACGATATGCTGATGTACTCAACACTGCATGATTATGGCTGATTAGGGAGATGAAGGGTTCAGGAATCATGGTTGAAACTACACTATTTTGCTCAACTGCAATAATTACTGCAACAGAGTACTTCAGTTTTTAATAGAATGGCAACAGACACAAAAGTGGCCACAAAGTAGTGACCTCAGAAACTGCTGAGGTTTTGAAAAGGCTAACAACCCTGGCAGAAGTCCAAGACAGCAACATAGTGCAACAACGTGGCAGCACTGTACATGTGTTACATCACTAACATGACTTCCTGTTTGATCAAAACATTGGCTTGGAGTAAGCACATGTTTCAGAAAAAGTCAATTCATATAAAATCAAATTGCTGTCAGCTATAGAAAACCACTTAGAACTGTGTATTTAGTCACTGTGGACAAAACCTATGCAAAGTGTAACCTTGAAACATCTGTGATATTTGACTAACAGCCTTCATAGTTTCAATGTGAGTTGGTAAACCATTCTGTGTTGACATGGCCATAGGAGAACTTATATCTAACCTTTTCTTATGAATCTGTATCCTATGATTTGTCTTGTTAGCCACTCCAAATAATATATATCCCATGCAATATACATATAGTCCTTGAACCATTCCATGTGGATAAATGTATGCACAAATGCTCGAATTAGAAGTTCTTTGGCAAAAATTCCTTGGCTTTGTGAGCCTCTATCACATTTTCTTATACTCTGACAATGTTTGAAGGGGCCCTGTTACAAAATAGCAAGCTGGATTATCTTGTTTAGCACTGTTTGGCATTGGCTGTTTGTTGTAATCACCTGCTTCGAACCTCAGTTCAGTGGAGTGCACCAATATATCTGTGAATTCCATATGTGTGGTTGTGGGACCATGAGCAAGTCCAGCAATTGGCTTTTATGATGGCGGCTTGGGTGTTGCATAGGATGGTCTCATCCTTCATCCTAATTGCTCTAAGTTTCCTCAATCATGGTAGCCAAGAACCAAGGTGATATATCCCAGCTCCATATATGCAGCAGATCTGAGCTGTTTCCATCAATCATTGAGGACCTCCTCTTCCTGATTTCCTGTCCTTGGGTCCTTGTAACAGGTCTTCCTGCCTTGCCCACTGGCCACCCAAGTCTTTTATATGTAACTGATTCTAACTATGCACTTTTCCTTTGGTTATCTTATATTGTTTGGACTGTCTAACTAATGAACCTCGCATGCCTCAGACAGCCTTTTCATTTGTTTTTGCCATTGCTCTGTTATATAGTGCCCATTTCAGTGAAGCAATTAATCTTTCGGCCATATGTAAGGAAAATAATTTACTCCCTGAGCTACAAGTATTCAAGCATCAGACCACTTTCAAGTAAGGAAATACCTAGCTGACCTGAATAGGCTCTTGTGATGCCATCATAGAGGAACAAAAGTTTCTTCTTAGGAGTCAGTCTATAATCTAACAAGCATTTTCTACCATTGACTGGGCAATCAAAAGCGAACAAAAAAAAAAACAGTGTGGGCGGTTCATTGCTCTCTTTGAAAGAGCATTCTCCTTTTGAAATGGTACTTTGCCTATACTTTATTCCATCTGCTCTGTGGAAGAACAAAGCGGTTTCCAGTTCAACAGAAGAGGATCAGACTTCATGGAAGCATGCTCCATTTTCTTAGATGCTTGAAGTACATAATCTCACAGTAAATATTCTTCAAAGCTTAAAAAAATGTACACACAGTGTTACAATGTAAATAATGTCTTCTTTTTATTTCTAACTTGAAAAAAAAACATGCAGCAACATATCAATGATATTTATATGACTTATGAAAATGTTGCATGCTTGTAGGAGTTTATTTTTGCAATTCACATTAGATACAGACAAGCAGCCTGCCTACTGCAGATAAGAACTGGATAGCATGTTGTAATTGTATTCTTTGTCATATCTCTGAATTGTATGCTTACTTGATTACTTGTGGCTGACTGTATCAAGGCAGATAGTTTGTAATTTACGCCGTTGCAACTTACAGGCCGATTAAAGTTCATATTCAAATGAGGTCTCTCCAGAGGCTGTAAACTTTATAATTCTAAAGTACCACAGTAACGTGTCACTAACCACATGGAAATCCTTCAAAAAGGTCAGCTTTGGTAGGTTTTTTAACAGCTCACTTCTCTACCTCACCTTTAATCCAAGGCATAATCTTATTGCACTTCATTTTCAAACTCATTCATTGTTAAGATACCAGATATTTGTGATATTGCCAAAGTCATGGACTGCTTTAACACTTAAAGATATATATATATTGAAGCCTAATTTTTACCATCATGGTCATAATTGCAGTAATAAGCCGAAGTTAATTGCCATCATTCAGAATCTTCTTTAAATGAAAGGGCACATACATCAGTGGGAAGACCTTGACATTTTGTTTCCTTGGCAACATGAAGCCATATAAACGGTAGAGTATGAGGAAAATGGAGCATCATGATACTTCTAGGTCATAGAAGTATATCACATCAGACTCCGCGGCCCATAGAGGTCAGACCTGACATGTATGGATTGCACATGTCACTGACATGTTCATGGATATTGTGATGGCATTGTTGGATTAGTGACCACTGGACACTCAATTTATGAATGGCAAAGTGTTTTCATTTCAAATTTTTTTTCTTTTTCGCTATGTTGATCATATAAATTTCTCATACGAAAAACATAACTGAATTTAGACATCACCAAGATACTTATACCATTGGAAAAACCGGTATCTAACTGACAATATTGCATGTTAGTGCCCGGCTAAGGATTAACACTGTTTACAACAGCAAACAAACAATCAGATTATTGTTTATTTTGCTAAAATTATAAGAGGGGCGTTCAGAAAGTTCGAGGCTTTTTTTTATATGGACACTTATTTTCAATCTAGAACTATGAAATTTTCACAGGGTAAAATTCAGCATATTTGGAATGGATTCCCAAAATTTCTGACAATTTGGACATTTCTAAGTCATTCTGTGGTTGCCATGGAAACTGAAAGTTCAGCTGGTCGGGGCAAGTAATACTGAAACCAAGAAAGCCAACAAATTGTGACTGTGAAAGACTTCTCTCTATCACTTGTATTAGTGAGATTGGAAATATTTGACACAAGAAATATAAAATTAGCTTCTAAATATACTTTCAAGCACACTAAATGTGTGTATTCTTACACTGAACCCATGTAGGAAAGCGCTCCTGCATGCCAGATTTAGCAAGGGAAATTCCGGCAGCAGGGGTGGGTTTCCCTGGCTACATAAGGACTTGTGAAAGCATGGATTCAATGGTATGAACAAGAAACCAAAATGGGCAGCATTATCCATCCCAGCTATTCCTGTGACATGTTGCTTTACATAAGCCCTGGTTTTTCATTACTTAAGTCCATGGGGGCCAGAGTTTCAGGCACTGGAGGAAAAAAGGCTTTGGATGACCGAAATGCTTTCACGGAACTTTGTTTGGAGGACTTCGAGGATCATTTATTTCAATGGGTCAGGTCTATGAATTAATGCTTTTGGTGAGCTTGGAAGCATTTTTAAAGGCTAATTTTATATTTTGTTGTATCAAATATGGTCAAACTCACTGATGCAAGTGATAGAGAGAAGTCTCTCACAGCCAAAATGTATCGGCTTTCTTGATTTCAGTATTACTTGCCCCGACCACCTGAACTTTCGGTTTCCATGGCAACCACAGAATGACTTAGAAATGTCCAAATTGTCAAAATTTTGGGAATCCATTCCAAATATGCTGAATTTTATCCTGTAAAAAATCCATAGTTCTAGATTAAAAATAAGTGTCCATAAAAAAAAAAGCCTCGAACTTTCTGAACGCCCCTCGTAAGTTAAAACAAATAGTGGAAGTAGCATATGATGTCTAAGTCAGTTAGACACCTCTTTGTCGGGTCCTAACATGCATTTTTTTCAGTAAGATCCCTCCCTTCGGTCAGGATCTAACTGACAAAAATGCATGTTAGAACCCTCCAAATCGGTGTCTAACTAATACATTGTTGTGCATTTGACATTTTAAGGTCAAAGGTTTTATGTACAAAATAAAGAGTGCTTTACTGTGTGTGTATTTGTTTCGCATGACATGATGCTTCCCGGGGAAGTACAAAATGGCAGTAATAAAGCTGCAGACTGCAGACACAGTGAATAGAAACCCAATAACGGCAGTTTTACTGTTATTTTACACCTTCAAAAACGACACCAATTGCTTCCCAGAAGTGTGCCTATATGACTTTTTCCTGGCATCTTTGATTTAGTATACTGGCAGTCAGAATTGTCAATGATGGCAACCAGACTGAACGGCATGGTAGGACCGTTAAAAGCCAGATGCCTTGTCTTTAGCTTGCGTTGACTGCCTGTAAACTCTTGTCAATGACGTTATAATTGGATCAATCTTGCACGTGTTAGAGTTAGGGTAGGTTAATCACCCATTATGGATCAGAGTATCTAATTTGCTGCATTTTTATCCTTGCTCTGTGCTCTCTGGATGACAAGATATGTTGATGACCACAACACTGCACAATTATGGCTGATTAGGGAGATGAAGGATGCAGGAATGGTTAGAACTGCATTATTTTGCTCAACTGCAAATCATTACTGCCAGAATGTACTTCAGTTTTTAATAGAAAGGAAACAGACACAAAAGTGGCTGCAAAGTAGTGAGGTCAGAAACTGTTGTTTTGAAAAGCCTGATCATCCTGGCCGAAGTCCAAGACAGCAAGTCCTGCAATTGACTTTTATAATGGGGCTTGGGCATGACATGGGATGAGTCCAGACTTCATCCTAACTGTGCAACATTTCCTCACTCATGGATGACAAGGACCAAACTCAGTTCCATATGCAGCTTGTCTGATCTGTTTCCATCCATCCCTGAGGACCTCCTCTCCCTGATTTCCTGTCCTTGGGCACTTTGTAATAGGTCTTCCTGTCTCGCTTACTGGCCACTCCAGGCTAATACAAAAATGATTCAAACTACGGCTCTTTTATTTCTTTTCATGCTCTTTTATTGTTGGGCCCATCTGGGTCATGGGCGCCGTAGCCTGTCAATGGCCTTTTCATTTGTATTTGCCATTGCTTTATTATAGTGACCATTTGCCTGAAACAATTCATGTTTTTGCTACTTGTCAGATGGAAAAGGCAGGAAGACACTGCCATTCTTGCCATTAACCTGACATGTACTTGTATGGATTGCACATCTGTCTGACATGTTTGTGGATGTTCAGATTACTATGATTGCATTTTTCGTATGAGTCAATATACACTAAAATTAAGAACTTTCTGTATTCACATTTTATATATTTTCAACCATGTTGAGAATATGAATCTCTTGAGCAAATACTTTACAATAATTTCTAGATGAATTCAAAGATATATTTTGTGTATGATTTGCTTTCAAACCTTTAATTTTTCTGCCTTTAGTGGGATTTCTTTTTTGTGAATCTGCCTGTTAAAGGTAAGAAGTTTATGCGAAAAAAAATAAAAAGAGCTTTACTGTCTCTGTATTTGCTTTTGATGACATGACGTTTCCTGGGAAATGAGAAATGGTTGTAATAAAGCTGCCAACAAGGTGAAAAGAAACAAAGAAGGGCAGTTTTACTGGCATTAACAGCACCTTCAGAGACAACACCAACTGCTTCCCGGAAGTGAGTCATGATGACTTTTTCCAGGCCCCCATACCTTATCCTGGCAGTCAGAATTGATCAATAATGCCAACCAGACTCAGTGGTATGCTTGGACTAGTAATAGCTAAAAATATGTGGCTGAGCCGGATGCCTTGTCTTTTGCCTGCATGGAATGCTTATAAACTGTAGCCAATCACGTTATAATTGGACCAATCTAGCTTGTGTTTGTGTCAGAGTAGTTAAGTCACCCATTTTGGATCAATGTTTTTGCTTTGCTGTATAGTTAGCTTTCAAGATTGCTCTGCTCGAGATCTGAAAGTGTTGTATGGATTTGCACTACTGCAAGTGCCAGAGGGACACTGGTCTTGAATAGAAGAGGCCACACACCGGGGACACTGGTCTTGAATAGAAGAGGCCGCACACCGGGGACACTGGTCTTGAATAGAAGAGGCCACACACCAAAGCAGCTATTAGAAACGTCAATGGCATGGAAACTGTTGTGACTTTGAAGGCCTCATCATCCAGGCCAGAATCCAAGACAGCAAGCCAACCAATTGACTTTTATAATGATGGCTTGGGCATCGCTTAGGATGGGCTCATCCTTCATCCTAGTTGTTCTATGTATCCTCAATTACGGAAGGCAAGGACCAAGGTGATATATCCCCAGCTCCATATGCGGCCGATCTGTTCTGTTTCCATCCATCACTGAGGACCTCCTCTTCCTGATTCCCTGTCCTTGTAACAGGTCTTTCTGCCTTGCCAACTGGCATTGTTTTGACCATCAAGTTCATCAGCTTCCACATACCTCTACCTGTTTTTACCATTCTCTGCAGGAGACATGTCAGTGACGTTAATACACATTTTTTAAGGTATTCGAATTAGATGTATGCTATGTAATTGAGTGCCATAACCAATCACATGATCAACATTTGCTACGTTTTGCCATCCTTTTGAGGAAACTTAATAATTATACTAGTTGTTTTTGCAAAAAAGTAGTTACAATTTGTTTCTCTGCCAGGTTGATTGCATTAAAGTTGAACTGCTCTATACACAGTTAGAGTAAACAAAAAAATAGTGCTAACAGAAGAGCTGTTGTTGGCTATCAATGACCTCACAACAAGCCCTATCAAACACATGGAAAAAAGCTGTCAACTTGTCATTGAGCAACTTGTGACCTCATTGATATTCAGTTGGTCACTCATTTTGATAGCATTGCAAGTTTAAGCTATGACCTCATAAATTGCTCATGACTCATGGAGAACAACATGACATGGATAGGGCTATGACATCACAAGTAACATTTCAAGCCAATTCTGTTAGCACGCATTTTTCATCTACCGTAACAAAGATTATTCCAAACATCTATTAATATTCTAATAAGTGATTTTCAATCATATTTGATGTAGTCATCGAAACAGCATTTCTCTAACTTTTCTCATGAGTTTATCTGCAATTTGGTTCACTCTGCAATGCTATCAGACGACAACAGCCTTGTATCAATGAATATGATTTACTGACACTTAATTGATTTGGATAAATCTATGGAAAATGTGATTATGAATGTGATTATATATATCACCAGCAAAATTAATGAAATTAGTGGATTTCACATACTGTAGTCTCTTCATTGTCAGGTTTAATTACATGTAGTAGTCAATATGGAAGGAGATTAATTTCCACAGTGAAGCAGTTATGTGGTTCAGTATGTCATTCATCATTCTGAAGCTTCATCAGCACATTCATAACAAGCAATTTGATATGGACTATAACCGTTCATTTGCCATGGAGTTGTCAACAGATTCATCACCACTTCACCACTTATGTTTGTGAAGTAAAGCTACGCACATGGATATCCATTGATTGAGTATATGTTTGAGATATGGCAAACCAAATATCTTTTAGGACTATAAAAAGAAGTACCTGCCCCTCCCTTCCCCTACCAAATAACTCTAACATGCATGTCATTACAGACACCTACATTCTCTTTTATGAGCCAACATACCAAACAACTGATCTTTATATCTATGTCAAAATTTTATTCTATACTATGTTATTAGCTGGAAGGATTATACTGCTAAAAGTGATGGGACAGTACCATTGCTATTACATTTGCACTTGTCAAAACTGCAATCATGGAAACTCTTTACTTTTACCATTTGGCAAACTGCAACCATGGAAACTGTTTACTTTTGCTGTCATGGAATATTTCCTTATTTAAATGGAGCCGAGAGGCATGTGGGGCCATTGTGGGCCTCTTCTTGCAAACAGCAAAGTCTGTTTTAGTGAAATGCATACAACATGTTCGAAACATTTGAAAAGCAGCAAAATCAACAGGCGATTATTATTAACAGTTCAGTTTGGATCCAAGGAGGAGCAACACTAACAGTGTTGTCTCAATGGAGTGTACATAACCTAATGGTTAGAAACCTGGACTGCTAATCCAGTGGCTCAAGAGGACACAGACCTTGGAATAACAGTCTATGTATAGAGCTTTGGAATCAGCTGTAGAAATGAATGATCATGTGTCAGCAGGACAAATACATAACTCATACGAAGAGCTGGGAAGTTGGACAACATATACTCTGCCAACAGCTTTTTGCTGCTGAGCCTCTGTTGTTATGTTGTTGCCAGATCAGATTCAGCTCATGACGATGCTAGTATTACATTGGCAATGTCTAGCACATGATTTGAGAATCTCAGTACACAAATGGAATCAGAGATCAAATATGATAATGGCAATGACAACATATCAACTTCAAAGCAACCGTTCAATGATTTGTCCCCCCTCATTCGGTTATTCATCTGCTCTCAACCAAAACATTTGATTTGATTAGATATATGAAAATTCTTTACAAGTGCATTTAATTTCTCTAGTTCATGGGACAAAAAATACATAATCCTTGAAAATTCCATCATTCACAATCTTCTTTAAATGAAAGGGCACATAGATCAGATGGATGACCTTGACATTTTGTTTCCTTGGCAACATGAAGCCATAAAATGGGTAAAGTATGAGGAAAATGGAGCATCATGATACCTCTAGGTCATGGAAGTACATCATATCAGACTCCACGGGGTCTGGAGGTCAGACCAGACATGTATGGATTGCACATCTCACTGACATGATCATGGATGTTCAGGATATTGTGATGGCATTTTTGGATTAGTGACCACTGGACACTCAATTTGTGAATGGCAAAGTGTTTTCATTTCCAATTTTTTTCTGATTCACTATGTTGATCATATAAATTTCTCGCACGATAACATAACTCAAATTGATAATGCATATAGTTGACTCTCAAACCTTAATAAGGACTTTTTCCTGTGGTGCATCTGGCATTTTGAAGTCAAAAATTGAATGTACAGAATAAAGATTGCTTTACTGTGTGTGTATTTGCTTCACATGATGTGAAGTTTCCTGGGGTAGTACAAAATGGCAGTAATAAAGCTGCAGACACAGTGAAAAGACAGTTCTACTGATATTAATAACACCTCCAAAGACAACACCAATTGCTTCCCAGGTGTGATTCATTCTGACTTTTCCCAGGAATCTTTGATTTAGTATACAGGCAGTCAGAATTGATCAATCATGGCAACCAGATTCATTGGCATGCTCGGACCGTTAATAGCTGAAATTATGGGCATAAGCCAGATACAGTGCCGCCTGTAATTAAGTGAAACGCATGATATTGTGCCATTGCATCAATGTTAAACATCCTGAACCAAAATGCTTCTGGAAGGACGAATTCTCATCCGATGAGAGAAAAACATTTTGGGTCATAAAGGCCGATATGTGAGGCATGTGGGATAAAAATAGCAGCCAATTTTCTTAGCTGTAGTTGGAGTTAGGTATGGGTCAAAATCTTTGATAAGTAAGTGAAACGCAGGCCCAATGTTAAAACATAGGGAAGGGTGGTTCACTTACTTATCAAAGACTTTGACCCATACCTAACTCCGACTACAGCAATGAAAATGGGCTGCCATTTTTATCTAACTTGCTTCACACATCGGCCTTTATGACCCACTTTGTTTCCCTTTCATCCGATGAGAATTCATCCCTCCACAAGCAGTTTGGCAGAGGATGTTTAGCATTGATGCAATGGCACAATGTCATGCGTTTCACTTACTTACAGGCGGCACTGTACCTTGTCTTTAGCTTGCTTGAACCGCCTATAAACTGTTGTCAATCACGTTATAATTGGAATAATCTTGCACATGTTGAGAATTAGGGTAGGTTAATCACCCATTACGGATCAGAGTATCTAACTTGCTGCATTTTTATCTTTGCTCTATACTCTCCGGATGACAAGATAATTATGTTGATGTACACAACACTACGTAATTATGGTTGATAAGGGAGATGAAGATGATGTGATTTAGTATACAGGCAGTGACAATTGATAAATAATGGCAACCACATTCATTGGCATGCTCGGATCGTTAATAGCTGAAATTATGGGCATAAGCCAGATACCTTGTCTTTAGCTTGCTTGAACCGCCTATAAACTGTTGTCAATCACGTTATAATTGGAACAATCTTGCACGTGTTACGAGTTAGGGTAGGTTAATCACCCATTACGGATCAGAGTATCTAACTTGCTGCATTTTTATCCTTGCTCTATACTCTCCGGATGACAAGATAATTATGTTGATGTACACAACACTGCGTAATTATGGTTGATTAGGGAGATGAAAAGTTCTGGAATGGTTAGAACTACATTATATTGCTCAACTGAAAATTATTACTGCCAGGGAGTACTTCCATTTTTTACAGGAAGCCAACAGACACGAAAGTGGCAACAAAGTATTGACGTCAAAAACTGTTGAAGTTTTGAAAAGACTCATCATCCAGGCCGAAGTCCAAGACAGCAAGTCCTGCAAATTACTTTTATAATTTAGGCTTGGGCAAGGCATGGGATGAGCCAATATTTCATCCTGATTGTGCAACATTTCCTCACTCATGGAAGACAAGAACCAAACTCAGTTCCATAAGCGCCAGGTCTGATCTGTCTCCATCCATCATTGAGGACATCCTGTTCCTGATTTCCTGTCCTTGGGCTCCTTGTAACAGGTCTTCCTGTCTTACCTACTGGCCACTCCAGGCTCATACAAAACTGATTCAAACTGCCCCTTTTATTTCTCTTCATTCTCTTTTATTGTTGGGCCCATCTGGGTCATGGGCGCCATAGGCTGTCAATGGCCTTTTCATTTGTTTTTGCCATTGCTTTATTATAGTGACCATTTGCCTGAAACAATTCATCTTTTGTTACTTGTCGGATGGAAAGACACTGCCATTCTTGCCATTAACATGACATGTACATGTATGGATTGCACATGATCTGACTGACATGTTTGTGGACGTTCAGATTACTATGATTGCATTTTTCGTATGAGTGATCAATATACACTCAAATTAAGAACTTTCTATATTCACATTTTATAAATTTTCAACTATGTTGAGACCATGAATCTCTTGAGCAAAAACTTTACAATAATTTCTAGATGAATTCATAGAATTATTTTGTGTATGATTTGCTTTCAAACCTTTAATGTTTCAGCCTTTATTGGGATTTTTTTGTGAATCTGTCTGTTAAAGGTAAGAAGTTTATGTGAAAAATAAAGAGAGCTTTACTGTCTCTGTATTTGCTTTTGATGACATGACGTTTCCTGGGAAATGAGAAATGGCTGTAATAAAGCTGCCAACAAGGTGAAAAGAAACAAAGAAGGGCAGTTTTACTGGCATTAACAGCACCTTCAGAGACAACACCAACTGCTTCCCGGAAGTGAGTCATGACAACTTTTTTCCAAGCCCCCATACCTGATCCTGGCAGTCAGAATTGATCAATAATGCCAACTAGACTCAGTGGTATGCTTTGACTAGTAATAGCTAAAAATATGTGGCTGAGCCGGATGCCTTGTCTTTTGTCTGCATGGAATGCTTATAAAATGTAGCCAATTACGTTATAATTGGACCAATCTAGCTTGTGTTTGTGTCAGAGTAGTTAAGTCACCCATTTTGGATGAATGTTTTTGCTTTGCTGTATTTGTGAGCTTTCAAGATCGCCATGCTTTAAAGACCTGTGTTGACGTTTGCTCTACTGCAACTGCCAGGGGGACACTGGTCTGGAATAGAAGAGGCCACACACCAATGCAGCTATTAGAAACGTCAATGGCATGGAAACGTTGAGACTTTGAAGGCCTCATCATCCATGCCAGAATCCAAGACAGCAAGTCAACCAATTGACTTTTATAATGATGGCTTGGGCATCACTTAGGATGGGGTCATCCTTCATACTAGTTGTTCTACGTATCCTCAATTACGGAAGGCAAGGACCAAGGTGATATATCCCCAGCTCCATATGCGACCGATCTGTTCTGTTTCCATCCATCATTGAGGACCTCCTCTTCCTGATTTCCTGTCCTTGGGCTCCTTGTAACAGGTCTTCCTGCCTTGCCCACTGGCCACTCAAGGCTTATGTACCTGATTCCAACTTAGCACCTTCCCCTCAGTTGCATTGTTTTGACCATCTTGTTCATTGTCTTCCACAGTAGTTTGCCTATTTTAACAATTGTCTGCAGGAGAACATTCATTTGCCAGCCAAAAGCAGAAATAACTGGCAGGAAAAGACTACATCCTATAAATAAATATAATTTGGTAGGTCTGGTTTTCTTTACTGTGACCTTATTGATACTCCATTGGTCACTCATCTTGATAGTATTGTAAGTTTAGGCTATGGCCTCATAAATTGCCGATGACTCATAGACACTGAGAATAACATGATATGGATAGGACCTAATAAGAAACATTTCAAGCCAACTATGTAAGCTCTCTTTTATCGTCTATTATAACAAATATTATTCCAAATGCCTATTATGATTCGAATAAGTGATTTTCGATCATATTTGATGTAGTCATCGAAACAGCATGTCGCTCAACTTTTCTCATGAGTTTATCTGCAATTTGGTTGACTCTGCTATGCTGTCAGACAACAACAGACTTACATCAATGAATATGATTTACTGACACTTAATTGATTTGGATAAATCTTCTGAAAATGTGATTATGAATGTGATTAGATATAAATATCATCAGCGATATTAATGAAATTAGTGGATTTGCTCCTCATTGTCAGGTTGTAATTACATGTAGTAGTCAATATGGAAGGAGATTAATTTCCACAGTGAAGCAGTTATGTGGTTCAGTATGTCATTCATCATTCTGAAGCTTCATCAGCACATTCATAACAAGCAATTTGATATAGACTATAACCGTTCATTTGCCATTGAGTTGTCAACAGATTCATCACCACTTCCCAAGTATCACTTTTTATTAAATTAGTCATCATGATTTAATCTAAATGACAGACATTAACAAAGTTCCAGAGTAGATGTCTGATAGAATAAAATCAGGATATATACCCTGTGTATCATTTTATGTTTGTGGAGTAAAAGTTTGGCAAATGGATATCCATTGATTGTGTATATATTTGAAAATGATTTATATCTTTTTGGACTATGAAAAAAAGTACCTGCTCCACCCTTCCCCTACCAAATAACTCTAGAGTGCATGCCATTACAGACACGTACATTCTCTATTATGAGTTAACATACAAAATAACCAATCCTGCAAGGATTATACTGCTACAATGTATTCAAATCTAACATTATGTGATGGGGCAGTACCATTGCTCTTCCATTTGCACTTGTCAAAACTGCAATCATGGAAACTGTTTACTTTGCTGTCATGGAATATTTCCTGATTTAAATGGAGCCGACATGCCATGTGGGCTTCTTCTTGCAAAGAGCAAATTCTGTTTTAGAAAAGTGCATACAACATGTTCAAAACATCTGAAAAGCAGCAAAATCAACAGGCGGTTATTATTAACAGTATGGATCCAAGGAAGAGCAAAGCTAACAGTATTGTCTCAATGGATTTCACATAGCCTAATGGTTAGAAACTTGGACTGCTGATCCATTGGCACTAGAGGACACAGATCTTGGGATAACAGTCTATGTACAGAGCTTTGGAATAAGTTGTAGAAATGAATGATCACGTGTCAGCAGGACGAAGACATAACTCCTACAAAGAGCTGGGAAGTTGGACAATATGTACTCTGCCAACAGATCGAGGCAAACTACTTTCTGCTGCTGAGCCTCTGCTGTTATGATGTTGCCAGATCAGATTCAGCTCATGATGATGTTAGTACATTGGCAATGTCTAGCACATGATCTGAGAATCTCAGTACACAAATGGTGTTAGACATCAAATATGATAATGGCAATGACAACATATCAACTTCAAAGCAACCATTTTATGTTTAGTCCCCCTTATTCAGTTATTCATCTGCTCTCAACCAAATCCTTCGATTTTAGTTAGATGTATGAAACTTCTTTACAAGTGCATTTAATTTCCCCAATTCACAAAAATGCATAATCCGAATTTTGCGACTCGTGTTTCCTTCAGCTGTTAACACGTTGTCAGCACACCCACAAAGCCACACTTGATGTCCCTGAAATCTGTGGTTTGGCAAGCTTGTTTGCTGTGTGTTTTACACTCCTTATATGACCTTTCCTTTAAATCTGGGCCAAGTCTAAGAACAAACTTCCAGCGCACCTTTGGCCAAAGATTAATGCACCTAATTGTCAGTGCACAATTAAACATTCAGATGTCAGACTTGTGATAAAAATAGCTTGCAATCAAGAAAGGGAAATGAGGACGTTTGATGCAATGTTCTGGTTAGGCAGTGGGACAAATATGATCGTAGTTTACCCCTTCTCAGTGGCGTCCCTATGGGGGGGGCACGAGGGGGCACAGGCCCCCCATATTGGACCTGTGCCCCCCCAGGTGCCCCCCCATATGAACTTTCCAACTCTGGCTAAAATATACAATTAGTATAGTGGGTGCCCCCCCAGAGAATTGCGTGCCCCCCCAGGTACCCCCCCATTTGAGACCCCCCAGTTACGCCACTGCCCCTTCTTATAGCTTGTCTTATGATGCTGCTCTCCCAGTCGCTATAACAACATGCTACTTGTATTAGTTAAATGAAGTAGAGTGAAACGATAAGACAGTAAGCCCTGATTTATTGAATATATTCACCAATTTCACCTGCTGTTAATAAATGAACATTACATTTGATGCGCATCTACTGTCAATTGAGTGTGATCTATGATATTTTCATTCAATTACACCATTATAATAGGATATTTGTAATCACATTTGTCAAAGTTATGCTGAGACAACTTTATGAAATTAGTGGAATTAACATACTGTAATCTCTTCATTGTCAGATCGTAATTACATGTAGTAGTCAATATGGAAGGAGATTAATTTCCACAATGAAGCAGTTATGTGGTTCAGCATGTCATTCATCACTATGATGCTCCGTCAGCAGATTCATAACAAGCAATTTGATATTGACTTTAAAGGTTCATTTGCCATTTCAGTTATCAACAGATTCCTCCATTCATACCTCCCAAGTATCACTTTTTATATTTGTCATAAATGTTTTGATCTGAATGACAAACGTTAACAAAATCCATGAGTGGGTGTTTACTGTTTGTTTGAATGAAATTAGGATACTTACCCTGTATGTCATGATAATATTTTTTGTAATAATTAACTTTAGAACAGTACAGTAAATGCTAGAAACATGAATCCATTGATTGTGTACACGTTTGAAAATAACACATTCTATATCTTTTTATGATTTAACATACCAAACAACTAATCTGATATATTTTAGCCCAAGTTGTATTACATAAAGTTGGAAGGATTATTCTACTCTTAAAATCTAACATGGTGTGACGGTGATACCCAGTACATACTTTGTGGGCTTCTTCTTGCCTATTTTGGTGAACTGCATGCAACATGTTTGAAACTTTTGAAAACCATATCAATGCAAACAAGAAAATCAAAGAGTGTCTGTGATAACAGGAGAGATCCCAGGAATGACTAAAGCATTGCCTCAATGGTTTTCCCATGGCCTAATGGTTAGACATTTTGACTTTGAACTACAGGCACAAGAGGACACAGATCTTGGAATAACAGTCTACAGAGCTTTGGAATCAGCTGTAGAAATGAGTTATCACGTGTCAGCGGACAAAGACATAACTCATACAAAGAGCTGGGAAGTTGGACAATATGTACTCTGCCAACAGATCGAGGCAAACTGCTTTCTGCTGCTCGTGCTTTGCTGTTATGGTGTTACTGCATCTGCTGCTGTGTTGTCAGCTCATGATACTGATGGTAATGTCTGTAGCACAAGATCAGAGAATCTCAGTACACAAAGTAAAATTAATTGGATTTCAAATATATGACAATGGCACTGTTATCTTCAAAGCAACCATGCAGTCGTCAAGGTTCAGCCCCCTCTTTCTCAATGGAATGCTCACATTTTGTCTATGTATATGAAACTTCCTAAAAAATGCCTTTATTTTCTCTAGGTCATGGGATAAACACGTATAGGCGCATCTTAAACTTCCTTGCCAGAAGTTCCTTGAAATCACGTGACCGTTTGGTGAAGCAAGAACTTGCTTCACGAAATATTCAACCTGTTGAATCTTTACGAAGCAAGAAGTGACGATGCAAAAGACCTGAAAGACCCCAAAAGTGCTTGGGCGAAGGTAGAGACAGCTTGGGCGAAGCTAGAGAGTGCTTGGGCGAGGCTATTTATCATTGAGTCAATACAACTTCGGCAACGCAACATCACAACTCGCCGTCACAAACAAGCTGTTGAAACGCCGAAACAGCTATTTGCCTCACTGTAACAGGTATTTGCTTGGGCGTAATTGAATATTTGGGCGAGGCAAGAGGGTGCTTGGGCGAAGCAAGAGGCTCCTTGGGCGAGGCTAGTTTAACATTGAAGCAATGGAACTTCACCGAAGCTCCTGCCAACTCGCCGACACAGTCCTGCTCCTCTACGGGGGTTGCTACGGCTCCAATTACGAGCGATTCGGCGTAGAAACAAGTGCCTCTTCGTCCTAGGATCCATCTACGACGATGTATGACCTCTTCCTGGTACCTAGACAGCTTCGCCGTCACTTAACCACTGTCGTGAGAACTAGGCATGATCAGATGGTCAGGACAGGACATGTGACAGTTTATAAGAAATCCAGATTCGGAATAACATTTATAATCATCTCATTGAAACACTGTGACAGGTGACCTTGAACACCAGGTTGATCTTGCTAAAGCTGCGTTGTCAGTACAGGACAGAAGAGAAGATCGCTTTGATCTTCTTGCTTATAACTATCCATCCAGGTGTCACAGAGGATATTGAGGTACTCCACTGTGTTTTACAGCTTCACGTCTCTCTACTCTCTTTCTATGTGGCTATTGCCCACAGAATTGCTGTCATTCTTTCACTGTTCTATTCTCTTGAAAAGGTTTTTTAAAACATACAAAGTAAATCTTCAGTGCAGTATGGGATTTATCCATCAATTCAGCATGTCCGTTGGACAATCATGGGTAAGGGGGCCCTCTTGACTGCCAATCACTTGGTCTTGGGTTTTATTCCCACTCTGGTCTGGTAGCATGGAACAATGTTGGACAACTGTTTCAATCATTCTTTGCCTCAAGTTTATTGAACCAAACATAGAATCCAGGTGAAAAAGAACCTCATTTATGACATGTTGGAGATTCTTTGTGACACTGTTGTTGAAAACAGACTTCACATATCTTATTGATGTCAGGTTACTGTCTGAGGAATCCACAGATTTTGCCAAGGTGCCAGCTTTGTCACGCAAGTCTCATTTTAATGATTGAAGGAAAGCTGTGAAACAATTAAGCCTTCTTATATCACGAGTAGTTACAAGGGCTGTCTGGTGATTACTCTTTCTTAATTGAGGTACCCTAACAATGAGAAATCAATCAAAATTTAGCAGCTGCAACAGTCCAGAGTTTTCTCAGATTACGATTTTCTACAGTTTGTTTAAGCCCGTCTGGACTGTGATATGCAGGATTGCTCCTTTTAAAAATATAATTGGCATGCAAAGCTATCTAATGCTGTGACATCATCGCCGTATCTGAAGGTTGGCTGTCTACTAATGCCTAGTTCTCATGGAGACGTAACAGAGGGTTTAAGCGACGGCGTTTCTTATATTTCCAGGAGAGGGCAAAGATTTGAGCATGTTCGCCGTCAATTTTGGCTTTACGGCGCGACAGGAACAGCATGCGCCGTTTTAAGAGGTCCTTCTACGCAATTCCTAGAAATTTGACGATGCAGGAAAAAAAGATTCAACCGGTTGAATCTTTGCGAGGAAAGAAGTGGTGAAGCAAGAAGAAGCGTAAAAAGAAATCAGTGCGCGTCGCAGGTTTTTAAAGTTGCGACGCACAAAGAAGAGCTTCGACGCAGAAACAGCAGTGTAGCAGAAAGCTCTTGCTTCATGTCACATGTTTCAGACACGCGTCGCGGGAAGTCACATGTGCAACGCACGTGAGAGGGTGCGCGCCGCGTCTTATGGACCCCCAATGCAGCAGACAGAGTGGCGCCTGAGTGCATGCGTTGTTCTATTTTTAGCATCAACCCTTTGTCTGCGTGTCACCCTCTTTCTGCGCAGCGGCTGGGGCAGCAGCAGCGAAGAAGGGGGGGGCGAAGGAGGGGAAAAGAGGCGGTCCGCACCCTGCATATATATAGAGGGGGCCAGTTTAGAGCACCATACCCACTCAGACCTTCGACCAGAACACACCTAGAATCCACGACACTATCAACTGCTACATTTGCTGCTACTTTTGATGCTACAATTGTACTTTTGCTGCTACAACATGGGACCAAAGAGGAAAAAGGGGGCAACTCCTATCCATGAGCCTGCAGATGCTGCAGTGACTGCGTTCTTCACAACAGCCATGGCAGACATCTCTCTACCTGGGCTCTACACCTCCACTACAGCTGGCAGCCAGACGAAGACTACCACTTCAACCAGCAAAGCCACTGTCGTCAGCGAGACCATCTTCGAGGGCCGGCCAGAAGACAGCACAGACGAAGATTCATCAGTTGAATTGTTTGAAGATGAAGGAGACAAGCCTGCTGACCTGCTGCCAAGTCTGCTGACAAGCCTGCTGACAAGCCTGCTGACAAGCCTGCTCCCAAGTCTGCTGACAAGCCTGCTGCCAAGCCTGCTCCCAAGCCTGCTGACAAGCCTGCCACCAAGTCTGCTCCCAAGGGTCTTCCAGAGCCTACTGCCAAGTCTACTCCAAAGAAGACTCCAAAGAAGACTCAGAAGACTCCGAAGAAGACTCCGAAGAAGACAAAGAAGACTCCGAAGAAGACTCAGAAGACTCCGAAGAAGACTCCGAAGAAGACTCCGAAGAAGACTCCGAAGAAGACACAACAGAGCCAGCCTGTTGTTGCTCTTGAAGATGTCATGCATGACGACACCTTCGAGGAGGAAGACCACCATTCCTCTGCTGATGAGACCCCTGCAGCTGCTGAAGCCAAGTCCAAGGGCAAGAAGGGCAAAGGGAAGGCCCCCAAGAAAAACATCAAAGACAACATGGGCATCACTGCGGAGCAAGAAGACGACCTCATCAACTGGTTCAGAGAGCATCCTGTGCTGTACATGAAGGGCTGCAGAGGATACAAGGGCAACGAGAAGCTGCTGCTGGACACTGAAAAAGCCAAGGAGCTGGGACCCAAGTACACCTCCCAGGACCTCTTCAACTGGAGGAAGACAGTCCGCACCCACTACTCAAGACTCATCAGGCCTGAAGCTTCAGGATCCGCCAGGAAGGAGACGCTCACAGACAGGGACCAGTACATCCTAGCCAACTGTCGGTTCCTGAAGGACTCCATCGTCCACAAGCCAGGCAAGGAGCTGTCCGCCATCTCTCAACTGTCTGCCAACCGACCAGCCTCAGACTCCGGGGACAGCTACAACCCTGAGGATTCCCTGCCAGCTTCCTATGACATGCAGGACCTGCCACCTGAACAGCCATCACAGGACAGACCTGACAGCCAGCAGTCCCAAGTCTTCCCTGGAGCGCCAAAGCCTGGAGCCGTTGCCAAGGAACCAAGAGAAAGGCCCCAACAGATGAATCCATGCACTCCGCCATGAATGTCATCGCAGGCAGCATGCACGCTATGTCCTCCTCCAAGAAGATCCTGAAAGGCTCTGGCTGCAAGTTGTGCCCCGACCACCAGGAGTTGCAAGCCGATGAGGAGTACTGGAGGATGAAGTGTCACGACCTCTACCACGTCGGATTTCGCGCCAGCCCTGAAATCAGAAAGCGAATGGTGAGGGCCATTGCAGAGGCCGCCTTCTACTGGGACAAGGAGAGGGAGATGGATGAGGCCAGCCGCCAGTCAAGACCTCAGGAGCAGACCTACCAGCCTCCTCATCCTCCTCAGCGCCTGCAGATGCCACCTCCTCCTCCTCCTCCTCCTTCTGCGACGTATGTGCCATCAAAGCACCACCAGCAGCACCTCCAGCAGCACCACCACGCTTCCAGCAGCCATCACTTCCACCACCACCAGCCCAGGGAAGGAGGATCCAGGCAGACTCCCAGCTACACCGTGATGCAGCCCAGCCCATCCTCCCTGACACTGATGATGGATGCTCAGGAGAGCCCCGAGAAGTACGGCTACCCTGGACCCAGCTTTGGTCAACCGAGCGCCCAGCAGCCGCACCAGCCTTCCCCTTCGCCCAGTTGGACTGAGAGTCTCCTTTCTCCACACAAGTAGAAGAGAAGATGTGCAGCAAAGACAACCAAAAAACCTTGGCCCTTTTAAGGTCCACCAAATCCTCCCAAAAGGGCAGGCCACGTACACATCCTATGTTGACAAAAAAAAAGAGCTTGTGTTGACCGAAAAGAGCCAAAAAAGAGCAAAAAAAACGTTGACAATCCCCAAAAAAAAAAGTCCCCCAAAACAAAAGTCCGGTCCTGGCCTTCATTAAAAGTAATCACCTTCATAAAAGCAAGGTGCTAGTTCCCCCAAAAACATACCAAGTGCAGCACTAGTACAAGTGCTGCATTCTTTGGTATAAACATATTTTTATTGCACTAGTACAAGTGCATGAATTTCTTAATTAAAATGTAATGCACTAGTACAAGTGCTTTGGTTTTAAAACTTGTGTTGGTTGCACTAGTACAAGTGCATCACTTTGTAATTTCACTTGTCTAGGGCAAGTGGCAGATAGATAGCTAGATAGATAGCTAGATAGATAGATAGCTAGATAGATGGAACACAATGCTTGTTACATATATGCACTGCAGCAAAAGAAAAGCAGTTGTCGTCACTTTGCAGGGATTGGACTTGGATAGATAGATAGATAGATAGATAGATAGATAGATAGATAGATAGATAGATAGATAGATAGATAGATAGATAGGCAGATAGATAGCTTGATAGATGGAACACAATGCTCGTTACATATATACACTGCAGAAAAGAAAAGCAGTTGTCGTCACTTTGCAGGGATTGGACTTGCATAGATAGATAGATAGATAGATAGATAGATAGATAGATAGATAGATAGATAGATAGATAGATAGATAGATAGATAGATAGATAGATAGATGGATGGAGGGATTGATTGATTGATTTTTGGGCTTGTTTTGTCAACATAGGATGTGTACATGGCCAGCTCAATTGGGAGGATTTGGTGGCCCTTAAAAGGGCCTGGGGTTTGTTGTTTTGAATAGATAGTCTGCATCTTCTTCAGATTTTCTCCAACTGCCAAGGGACACTTCCTGCCGGACTGTTGCCCAGTCACGTAGGTAGTCTCGAGCAGCCTTGGCATCTCTGGAGGCATTTCCGTGTCGAAGTGGTTCTCCTAGGTCATGCAATTGACGGTCTCCCCTCCAAACTCCTTCAGTGACGTCATGTGTCTGTGGATCTTCTCTGTCCATAACTTCTTTGTCACAGACATGGTGGACGCCTACTCTGTCTCGCAGAATGTTGTGTAGAACACAAGCAGCCATTGTGATGTATGTCACTCTTGTAGGTCGGTGGGGCATGGTGGTCAGGAAGCATCTGAACCTGTGTGACAGCAGACCGAAGGCATTCTCCACCACTCTCCTGGCTCTTGAAATCCTGTAATTGTAGACTCTGGAAGCAATGTCAAGGTTCTTTCTTGGCACTGGTTTGAGCAGCCATGTCTTCAGGGGAAATGCCTCGTCACCCACGATGTAATATGGGAAAGGATTGTCTTCTGTGCCAGGTAGAGATTCTGGAGGTGGTAGGCCTAGATCTTCCTCGTCCAGGAGTTGTCGAAGTATTGTGTCCTTGAAGACGCCGCCATCAGATGCACTTCCTTAACAGCCAGCCTGCACATAGATGAACTTGTAGTCGGCATCAACGAGGGCCATCAGGACAATGGAATGAAATCCCTTGTAGTTGTAGAACAAGGAGCCTGCAGCCTTGGGACATCGGATTGCGACGTGCTTGCCATCCAGAGCTCCAACGCAGTTGGGCAAGTTCCATTTCGTCTCAAAAGCCTTGGCTATCTCCTTCCATCTTTCAGGCTGTGTGGGTAGTGCCAGCTGTCTTTCTAAGGCATGAACGATGGCAAGGCAGACCTCAGGGATGAAGTTGCAGATGGTGTTGGGTGCCACACGGAAAGCATAAGCTAGGGACTTGTAGCTGTTTCCTGTTGCCATGTACCGCAGGGTGATAGCCAACTTCAGACCAGGTTCCAAAGCCCTCCTCATGTTGGTGTCTTGCTTAGTGATGAGTGGTCCAACAGCTTCCAGGAGTTCAGCAAAGATGTCAGGGGGCATTCTAGTGTAGTTGTAGTAGCCGGACACGTCATTGACTTGCAGTTCAGGCAGCAGTTGATGGTAGTGACCATGTTGTTCCCTCTGCAGCAACCAGTTGCGAATCCACCACCTTTTCTGTCTCCTGGCCCTCCTCCTCCTGTGTCTCAAATAGACAGCTCCGATAGCAGCAGCAGCACCAGCCACAACAATAATTTCTTCTTCATTCATCATGCATATGTTCAGTAGGCAGTCGTTGTGTTCTCATTGAAGGGCAATCAGCAAATGAAGCAAGGAGGTCCTCTGTGTCCCTTTTTATAATGACCAAAAGTGACTCCTGCAGCAGCGAAACACACTTTGCCGCAGCGCTGCAACAAGAGACCTTCGTCGATGCTTAAGAGACCTTCGTCGCTGCTTAAGGCAAGGACGACGAAGAAGGTCAGCATCGACGCGCCTGTAATGTCCTCGGCGCTGTATGAATGCATGTGCGACGATGAACCATCAAGGTACGCAGTAACAAGTACCTAAATGCGGCGTTGCATCATTACAGTCGTCGGCGAGGCTGTCATTTTCAGCGGCGCATCTTACCTCGGGTGTACGCCGAAGGTTTCCTGATGCGTCGCAGGTCGCCAATTTCAGACGTAGCTGCCTCACAACCATCAGCGCCGTAAGAGGAAACAACATTGGGCGAAGTAAAAGCAGCCTCGCCGAATTCAAAAACAAAGTGCGACGAGTCTGTTTGGAACTGCGCTGAGGCAAGAGAGGCGGAACGCGGCGAAGAAAGCTTAAGCAGCGCCGCGGACACCTCAAGACTCACCGCGGCTACAAACTTTAAGCGCCGCACATGACACTAATTGATTACGTAACGTGCCTCAACCAAAGTTCTACGCCACAACTTTCCAAGAAATGACTTCTCTTGACGCGTCGCTCTCAAATCTCCGTCGTGAGAACCAGGCATAACTTATTTAAAGAAATGAGCTGTCAGGAATCAGATTCTTTAATGCCTTTTCATAGCTGAAATATCTGTATTGATTGGAGGTTTCATGCCATGGTAAATTGCAGAACTACTTTATCTATAAAAACAAAATGTATGCTGCTCAATGGCCTTTATTCTTTTGGTGTAAATTTAATTTTTGCTGAGAATAAAGAATTCTTTGTCTGTTACAGACAAAGGACATTGACTTGTTAATACAGACGCTGCCCTCTGAACTCTCCTGAATATTCCATGAGGAAAAATCAAACAGCCTTCGTGATTACAGCCAGAATGATTCAAATGTAAGAGCAATGCTGTCGCTGCTAAGTACTTGGCCCCTAATCTAAATTGTACTCAAGAACTTTCATGTTAGACACAGGAAAAGTGCATCAGTATTGATTGTATAATTCTGCTTCTGCTTCTGCCTGGTACTTGGCACATTCAATTTGCTGAATATTACATGAATGCAAGATTTTAATCATTTTTCAACTTGTCTGAAGAGGAAAAAATATGAACGATTTTTTACACCCTATTGTATTGCAATAGAGTACATGAACTATCAAATCGAATGTCTTAAATTGGCAATGTGACATTATGACTAGTTTTCTAGGTTGTATAATAATCATATAACATGCAAACATTTAAGAGAGGTCTTCTTTTTTTAATACACCAGCAGAAATTTTAACATTTCAATAACCTTTGTGCATTTATTTGGATTCTATTTCTCGGGAGCCTTCAAACAACTCGCCAATGGCCTTTGTCTGAGCAGTTCAAAAAGGAGCAGCAGCTCGTTAATATAGAATGATGCCCCTTTAACAATCTTGAATATTCAATGTCAGGGAATTCAAATAGCTTGCATGAGTTCAGATAGAACAAAATGGAAGAGCAGAGTTTTGTCTTCCCCGTATCTAAGCAGTTGGATATGTCTGGTTGGGAATTAAATGACAAAAATGCATGTTAGAACTCAAAAATTAGTGGTCGGATTACTATAATTGTTCTATAGGGAAACATATTGGCTGTTAAGCTGAATAAACTTCGTTGTCCTCAAGGAAAGACAATAATAAATTGTACTATTTGTATAATGGCCTTGCAGTGACAATGAAAAACAGTGGCTGAAGGGAAAAATATATTACATTTTTCAAGATTTCCTGTTTGCAATACAATTATTTATTACACCCTTTGTACAAATAACACTGAGCAGCTAATCATAATAGAGAGGCTTGGAGGTTTACTCAAAGGGAACTTATTTATTAGGAGACACTATAGTCATTAACTAATTTTTCTTGTATCAGCAAAACTGAAATAACAACTTTGTCATTGTCACTGTCGCAGAAAGGCCAGACAAAATTATAGATTTTGAGTGTGGGATGTTGCAAAATATTTGTTTATAAATCAAACTACACTGTTTTATGAAATACGCTCCACAATTTTTTTTTATTTCACTGAAACTAAGCAAGATAAAATGTTCATTTATTTGAAAAAAGCCCATAAAAGGGTTAATAACTGGGTTACCCTATGGTTTCCCCCCTAATTTGACACTTGAGCGTCAAAATCGCCTTATAATTCATAAGCTGCTCTTGTAGGGTTGCACTGGTCACACATTCTTTTACTGATGTAACGGTTAGTGTAACCGCATATCACAAGCAAAATTAATATTGAAATGGGATTTCAAAATTTCCATAAGGAGCCTTGGGATTAATTTACGATCTGTGGTTGATCGAATTTGTTATTCAATGTCATGTTTGTTATCGAATTTCTGAGACAAAAAAGTCAGAGCAAAGATGCCTATGAGTGTGCAACAGCCATCAATTGGATTAATTGGCTGGGAGGAATTTAAATTCAGCCTTAATGTGCTATGGCCTTCATCTTCATATGCTCAAGAAACAAAAATAACACTGTTAGTTGCAGAGTTACAAGATGAATTTATTCCTTCAACACCTTATACCATACATTTTTGGCAGTTTTTCCTTGGTTTGTCAGAGCTCTTCTTTGGCATACAGGCCGAAAAAAGTATATTTAAACCATACTGCATAGATAGATTGACATTTCTTTTTATTCAACCACATAACCAAATATGCAAATATGGATGAAATATGTAAAAAGGATAACAATTCACAGTGCCGCCTGTAAGTAAGTGAAACACATGATATTGTGCCATTGCATCAATGTTAAACATCCTTAACCAAAATGCTTCTGGAAGGACGAATTCTCATCCGATGAGAGGAAAACATTTTGGATCATAAAGGCCGATATGTGAGGCATGTGGGATAAAAATAGCAGCCAATTTTCTTTGCTGTAGGTGGAGTTAGGTATGGGTCAAAGTCTTTGATAAGTAAGTGAAACGCAGGCCCAATGTTAAAACATAGGGAAGGGTGGTTCACTTACTTATCAAAGACTTTGACCCATACCTAACTCCGACTACAGCGAAGAAAATGGGCTGCTATTTTTATCCCACTTGCCTCACACATCGGCCTTTATGACCCACTTTGTTTCCCTTTCATCCGATGAGAATTCATGCCTCCACAAGCAGTTTGGCTGAGGATGTTTAGCATTGATGCAATGGCACAATGTCATGCGTTTCACTTATTTACAGGCGGCACTGTAGGGTTTTAACAAGACAGTCAATGGAAAAAAAAGAACAGCGTGCAATGAACAAAAGGAACGAATGAGGTGAGGGGGATTGGGATATGGGATGGAATGAGGGAGACATATGGAATGCATTTAAATATAAAGCAAACTATTCTTAAGTAAAAAAATAACAATAAAAATAATTTAGTTATTGTGAACAAAGCAATGAGTTTGATGGCAGATTTCTTGGTAGTTATTGAATAGGGTTTTTTTTTCAAATTCAGTTTGAAAGCAAGTTCACAGTGAGTATAATTATATTTTATTTAATGTATTATTGTTAGTATCATTTTGATTTAATTTTGATTTGAATTTTTATTTAACAGTCTAAGTAGTTGGAACCTTTTGCAATGTTCGGCTAAGTTGTGATTTACTTTTAGATGTAAGAAAGCATTATTTTGGGTGATTGTATGATGAGAAATATTGAGGGAGTCTATCATGGTCTAATCTGAAACCTAGAACTTAGCAGCTTTGATTTGTGCTAGGCACTTATTGTAAGAATGTTCAGTTTTCTAAATAAAGGGTTGGTATGGGCATTAAAGTTACAGTTTGTAATTATTCGCATTGCTTTCTTTTGCAACTTTGGGATTCTTTTGGCCTTGGTGCCTATGCATAAAATACCATATTGAAGGTGAGAATTGATCAAGGATCTGTAAATTATTTCCAGAATATAAAGGGGGGAGAATTTTTCTTAAGTGGCCGAGAAATCCATTAACTTTTGATTTTTTATATGATACTTTCTACGTAATGTTCTGACCATTTCTCACACTTAAATAGTTATCATATTGCTGTATTTTGTAATTAAATTGCATTGGACTCATTGGTTTTGGAAAAGCAGGAAAACAGACATTTTCAGGCATGCAAGAACAATAAATCACTGGATTTCAAGGCAACACATTATGTAATCTCTGTTTTCTCTTTTTTCGCTTTGCCGCTGTGCAATCAACTGAGTGTGTTCACATTATAAAAAGCACAGTGGAATTTAACAACCAAAATTGCTAATTTATGGAAGGTCCCTGGCATTTCATTTAGGAACTGATTTTCAATCTGACAAAGTATGAATGCTGGGGCTGATATGTGTTTCCTTATATGTAGCATGTCATGTGTTTTGCAAAGACAAATTCATCAACAACATATAAATTTAGTACCTTAACATTTTTACCTGACTTCCTTTGGTATTAATACACATGAATAATCAGTATATCAAGAGGTTTCATATGCAACAATGGGTTACAATGGAACAACCATGAATTAAGATTTCAATAAGTATCCTGTTAAACAAGACATTTTCTTTGCAAGGTGAGTCTTTAACCTGCAGTATTGCCTTAACATAGCTGTCCGTGATATGTGCATCATGCGATATCTCTATTGCTCTCTCGCTTGACTCTGGCCACTATAGTTATTCAGACTTATATTTTCCTTATTAATTCACTCCATGCCTTGATTTGTGTTATATCAATTTTGACTCACAAGGAATTAACTTTTGTCCCACTAAAAATGGTTAAGGTCATGAAATTGTATATGATCGACTGTAGTGAAAATACACATAGATACATTATTTCCCTCACAAGGACATTATGGAACATAACTATGCGTAGCAATCAACATTGCCAAAGAAGAAGAAAGATAAATGTTTTAAGGAATCTGTCCTTTTTACCATTGCATATCAATATTTAGAAGGGCGACCAGAGCAACAAACATCAATCAACAGATCTATTGCTCTTGCCCTAATGCAAGCAAAGGTTTTAAACATGTTGCACTTCACTAAATTTGCTTTGTTCTTCAGAAGAAGCAGATGCAACAACCCATTAAGCATGCTGGCTCAATTTGAATCAGGAAATATTCAATGACAGCTAAAGTAAACAGTTTCCTTGATTAGAGTTTCAACAATTTCAAATGGAAGAGCCATGTTGCTGTGCCAATATTGTCTATCACAGATTGTTATAATATGTAATCTGCCAAAGCAGGAGAGAGCGGTAAGCAAAGGCTTCCAACACTGTTGAAATATGACCATCTACAGCAGAGAAATAGGCCTACTCATCTACAATAGACTAGTACATGTGCTGTGCAGTAGGCTATGTCTTTGATCCACACTCGTTGGCATTGTTTACTCAATCAATCTGACAGGCTGTGACGTCTCAACAATTCAGTGCAGTTGCACTCAAAGTTCGCATACCTTACGTGACAAACTTCCACTAATATTTTCGGGACGTTTTTGCCTAAATTTCCGCCAGGGGCGCCACCCGTATGGCGTAAATTTGGCGCCCTCTGTCGCATTGAGGCATAACGGATATTAATGGCGGCGAGTAGGCAGGTCATGTGATGTTAACTGTCAATTGCGGATCCCACGAATTTTCTGAGATGGCAGTATACCATGATTTTTCAATACGTACGTGACTAGTGTGGGAAGGATTGCTCTCGCTTACCGCTCTATTAAGGGAAACAACTGTAGAATTACAGTATGATTGGCAACACTTTCTAAGTATGGCCGGGAAAGTTTGTGACATCGCAATAATTGGATCACCTGGAGGCAAATAAGCCAACCCTGCAATTCAAAATTTACCGGCATCACATTATTTGTTGCTCAAATTATCAGTCACGAATCATATGTTCCTCAATACTTTTTTAATCAATTTTTGAAGTAGCAGTACCATTATGTGGGAAAATGTCTGGCATATTTCAAGACTAAATATCTATGGTGATTTAGGGATATACAAGAAATAGACTCTACCTGATCTGATTTTAACAAAACCAAAATTTAGCAGTTCAATTACCTTCATGCTTTCAGGAATTCTTTGTCTTTTACAAGACAAGGAAGGACATTGACTTGTTAATACATTATACAGATGCTGCTCTTTGAACACTCCTGAATATTCCATGAGGAAAAATCGGCCTCTGTGATGTAAGAATGATTCAAATAGAAGAGCAATGCTTTATACTGCGAAGGCTTAATGTCAAAATACAATGTAAGGTTGGACTCAGGAACATGCATGTTACAAACAGAGGAACAGAATCAGTTTAATTAATTTCATGACAATTACATGAGTGCAAAATACTAAAATTGTCTGAAAATCAAAATATGCAAATTTCTGAGACCCTATTGTATTCAACTGACCAACTACATTAATTTATCAGATTGTATGCCTGAACAATAGTATTCTTTCGATACAGCTAAGTTTCTGTGATACTCGATTTAAGAATCGTCTTCTGCTTTTCACAACCAGCAGAAATTTGAACATTTCCGTAACCTTCATGCATTTATTTGGATTCCGTTTCTCTGGAGCCTTCAAACAACTTGCCAATGGCCTTTGTCTGTGCAGTTCAAAAAGGAACAGCAATTCGTTAATGCAGAATGATGCCCTTTTAACAATCTTGAATATTCAATGTCAGAGAATTTAAATAGTTTGTGTGAATAGAGCTTAGACAGAAACAAATGGAGGAACATTGATGTTGTTGTTTTATTTTTTTCATATTGCTGTATCAAAGCTCTTGGATGTGTTAGGTAGGGATATAATATCTGTCAAAAATGGATGTTGAAATTTGTAAATGGGGTGTCTAACTGGCTTGGACCTCATATGTTCATTGTTCACTGTTATCCTTTTAAGTGGTAATTATTGTGAAATGAATCCTGACAATTGTCTTATATCAAATATGTCTAACGTCTCAAATTGAAAAGACACAAATATGAATAATGACTATTTCTCTATATGGAAAGTTATCTTTGTCATCCTCAAGGAAAAACAATGATAAATTGTGGTACTTACCTGACAGCCTTGAGAATGAGAAACTGTAGCAAAAGGGAAAATATATATGACATCTTTTAGAATTTCTCTTTTGCAACTCAATCCATTATTGCACCCTTTGTACGAGGGGCGTTCAGAAAGTTCGAGGCTTTTTTTTATATGGACACTTATTGTCAATCTAGAACTATGAATTTTTCACAGGCTAAAATTCAGCATATTTGGAATGTATTTCCAAAATTTTGGACAATTTGGACATTTTTAAGTCATTTTGTGGTTGTCATGGAAACTGAAAGTTCAGCTTCTTGGGGCAGATAATACTGAAACCACTAAATCCAATGAATTTTGGCTGTGAGAGACCTCTCTTTATCACTTGCATTAGTGAGATTGACAATATTTGACACAAGAAATATACTATTAGCCTTAGAAAATACTCACAAGCTCACCAAAAGCATTGATTCATACACCTGACCCATTGAAGTAAATGTTCCTTGAAGTCCTCCAAACAAAGTTCTGTGAAAGAATTTCGGTCATCTGAAGCCTTTTCTCCTCCAGTGCTATAACCCCCATGGAGTAAAGTAAGGGAAAACCAGGACTAATGTAAAGCAGCATGTCACATGAATAGCTAGGGTGGATAATACTGTCCAATTTGGTCTCTTGTTCATACCAGTGAATCCGTGCTTTCACAAGTCCTTAAGTAGTCAAGGAAACAAACCTTTGCCTCCTGAATTTCCAACGCCAAATCTTGCATGCAGGAGTGCCTTCCTACATGGGATCAGTGTGAGAATACACACATTTGGCGTGCTTGAAAGCATATTTAGAAGCTAATACCTTATTTATTGTGTCAAATATTGTCAATCTCACTAATACAAGTGACAGAGAGAAGTCTCTCACATTCACTATTTCTTGGCATTCTTGGTTTCAGTGTTACCTGCCCCAAGAAGCTGAACTTTCAGTTTCCATGGCAACCACAGAATGACTTAAAAATGTCCAAATTGTCCAAAATTTTGGAAATCCATTCCAAATATGCTGAATTTTATCCTGTGAAAAATTCATAGTTCTAGATTGAAAATAAGTATCCATATGAAAAAAAGCCTCGAACTATCTGAACGCCCCTCGTACTATATAGAACAGCTCAGTAATCACGAAGGCTTGGTGTTTTCCTTGATGGGAAATTATCCATTTCACGGAAACGTCAGAGCAAATTATTCATTTCGAGTGTGCAATGTCCTAAAATAATAGTTTATTAATCAAAGAATACATTTTATATTAATAAAAAATATCCTCCTCAACAGTAATATTTCAATACATCCAAGGCATTTTTTATTTATATTTAACCGAAACTGGGCAAGAAACAATCTATCCGGTGATCCTTTGTTTGCCCTCCTAATTTGAGTGTCCAAAATCACCTTATTCATAAGTTGCTCTTGAACAGTTGCAACGCACATGCTTTCGTGGCAGTAATTGTCAGTGTAACTGCATATCACAAGCAAATTAATATTGAAATGGGATTTCAAAATTTCCATAAGGAGCCTTGGGATTAATTTACGATCTGTGGTTGAACGAATTTGTTATTCAATGTCATGTTTGTTATCGAATTTCTGGAACAAAAAAGTCAGAGCAAAGATGCCTTTGAGTGTGCAACAGCCATCAATTGGTTTGTTTGGGATGGAGAAATTCTTCTTCAATCTTGTCCACCTGCATGGTCATTTGCTCGAGGCATGAAAATAACACATAGTTTTGTGCAGAGGTCCATACACATTTAGTTCATTCAACAACTCATACAATACATTTTTTCCAGTTTTACCTTGATCTGCTAGAGCTTTTCTTGAGCATAGAGATCTAAAATGGTCTCTTTAAACCTTAAAAAACAACATTAAAAAAGTGGCTCGTCAGTTTTCATCAAGCAAAAGTGATCTAAGGCAGCCTCAGATTACTGTCATGATCTCTTTCCATTAATAAAAATTAAGTTTTAATTTTATTTTCACCAAACAACTTGATAGGTACAGTCAGTCATACCAGTATGGTGATTTTAATGTGTTTCTTTGACGTGTTATACAAAATAAGTCATGTTATTGATTTTCAAAAAAAGTAGAGTAGTTGATCACCATTTACAGATTAGTTTGTATCACCTCAGATTACTCCATCTTCTGAATTCAAACAAATCAGTCAGGTTGATTCATTGCACAGTCTTAATAAATACTTATCATGTTGCAATAGTTTGTCATGAAATTGTATTGCTTGTGGAAAAGCAGGAAAACAGACATTTTCAGGCTGGCAAGAACAGTAAATCACTGGATTCCAAGGCAGCACATTATGTAATTTCTGTTTTCTTTTGGCAAGTTTGCAATCAAATGGGTGCGTTTACATTAAAAAAGCTTAATGGAACTGCAAAAGCAGAATTGTTAATTTACAGCTCTGGCAATTGCTCTGAAGAAATTGTGTGGACCTATGATGTCATAGCTTGAGACTCCATTGGAACCTATGCAACTTTGGTGCTAGCTACGATGTCATAGGTGAAACTGGCCAATAGCATTTCATGTGAACAACTTCATCATAGCCTTGCAATTCTGTCATGGCCAGATTAGCCAATAACACCACTGCAAAAACTGTTAAGTTGGAGGAGGGGGGGTTGTTTATTTTGGACACCAAAAGTACCTGAAATTCAACCAAGCATGGTTAATAGCATAACTTGCATTTTTTCACAGTTGTTCACAATCATGCTTCTGGTCTCAATTGGATTTGATATGGAGCTGTATGCTCAAGAATCGTGCGTACTGTTTGCAGTTTTGTTGGCTGTCTCTTTCAGTGTAAAAGAAACAACTACTTTAATCCTGTATTGCTTTGTTGGTTACCAAAGCACCTGGCATGAACATGCTAACATGAGGATCAATTGACTGCTTCTGAGAAGAGTTCCCACTCTCCAGGTGTAGTCCAACTTTGCACCCAATAAGTTGTTTTGTGGTATTATTTGCCACTCTAGCAATGATGTAACTGCAAGGCTATGATGAAACTGTCCACAACGAATGCTATTGGCCAATTAGACCTATGGCATCATTGATAGCACCAATTTTGCATATCCTCTGGTGCTGAGCAATGAAGCATCCACCTATGACATCATAGGTTCACACTGGCTATGAAAAAAAAACAGTTTTCTTCAGATCAATTGCTAGAGCTGTAAGGAAAGTCTCTGGCACTAAGATTTGGAAAAGATTTTTCATCTGAAAAACCTTTAATGCTGCATTAATGGGGCAGATATGTGCTTGCTATAAGCATTTCATGTGTTTTGCAAAAACATTTCCTCAACACGTGTCAACAGCATACAATTTTTTTTAGGACTTCATCAAATATCTGTGCAAACTTGTTAGGTAACATGACTGACATAAGTATTAGCCCTAAAGAATCAGCATATCCACATGTTTCATGCAACAAAGGAATAACCATGCAACAAAGGGATAGCCATGCATTAAGGTTTAGTGAGTATCCAGTTGAAGACATTTTTTAAAAAACCAAGTGATTCTTTAACCAACGGTTTATTTAAAGTATTGTGCAGTAGTGCCTCAACATGACTGTGTTTTGTGTTGGATGAGATTATTCTATTGCTCTTCCATTGGAATCTGGAAACTGTAACCATTGTGACTGTTTGATTTTTCTCACAAAATATAATATCATCAAAATAAATAAATAATTTCATTCACAAGGACATTTTACACATGTTACATGTGTAACTCACCAAAGAAGAAGAACTATAAATGTTTTAAAGAATCTGTCCATTTCAGCATTGCATGCATTTCAATATTTGGAAGGGCGAACAGAGCAACAAACATCAATCAAACGAACTATTGTTCTTGCCCTTGTGCAAGCAAAGGTTTTAAACATGTCGCACTTCACTAAGTGCGCTTTGTTCTTAAGGAGAAGCAAATGCAACAACCCATTAAGCATGCTGGCTCAATTCGAATCTGGAAATATTCAATGACAGCTAAAGTAAACAGTTTCCTTGATTACAGTTTCAACTATTTTAAATGGAAAGGCCATGTTGTCTGTCACAGATTGTTATGTTGGAGGAAAGTACTATAGAATGACATCAAATTTTGTGGTTTTCATGGTTTAGAAACAATCCTAAACCCCATTAACATAGGGAGAACAGGAAGAGACCACACACAAGTACCAGATTTTATCAATGCTTGACGCGGATTATTCTAATCTGGTTAACTCGTATAACTCATCTTCTAGCAGGGTGACTTGACAAGTAATTCAGCATGTTATAATAGTAGCTCAGTCAGTCAAAACTAATTATCAGACTTATATTTCACATGAACTAGTCTTCAGCCTGAAAGTTAAATTTTTAAAATTCACTTGTTAAGATCACTTTTACAATCATGTGATAAAGTTAGCCAATCATGATTTGTGTCTTGATGTTATATTCAAAGAACAAAATTCTAGAATAAGAACTAATTTTAAACAAATTTGGGATCATTGAGTCTAATAAAGTAATAAAGATGTTGTTTAGATTAGCTGTCACAAATTATATATTCCACAATTCTTTTGTGCAATTTTGAAACGGGGCTTTGTATGTTGATAAATGTGTGGCACATTTCAAAGCTAAATTTACTTGGCGATTTCAGGACATACAAGAATTTCCTGAACAATCTGAGTTTCATGAAACCAAAATTAAAGCAGTTAAATGGCCCACATGCTTTCAGGGAGTTCAGTGAATATTTCACTTTGGCTTTTAACACGGAATTATTTGTCTGTTGACTTGTTAATACGTATGCTGCCCTTTGAACACTGCTGAAATGTATGAGGAAAAATCAAACAGCCCTTATGGTATTATAATAGACCAAATACATAAAACCTATCAGATCTTGTGCCTTAAAATTGTATTCTGACCGTCTGACTACTTTTCTAAAACGTATAAGATATGACATTCCATTAATAGAGTCTTTCTGGTTTTGAAAACAAGCTGAAATTTGAACATTTCAATAACCTTCATGCATTTATTTGGATTCAATTTCTCTGGAGCCTTCAAACAACTTGCCAGTGGCCTTTGTCTGTGCAGTTCAAAAAGGAGCAGCAATTCGTTAATACAGAATGATGCCCTTTTAACAATCTTGAATATTCAATGTCAGGGAAACCAAATAGCTTGCGTGATTAGAGTTTAGACAGATTCAAATGGAAGAGTAGTAAGCAGCGTTGTCTCTTTCCTTTAGGAGAGAGCTTCAGAATTTGAAAGTATCTGCATTGCTGTTTTCTATCATTGACCCGATTATCAATTAGTTCAAGATAGACATGTTGGATTTATTCAAATTGCTTTACTTGGTGCATTTACTTAGTCTGAAAATCCCAGCGAAACTTTCAGGTCATAGATGAAGCATTCAAATTCTTGGAAAAGTTCACAACTGACCTTTTTGCTTGATAACAACGCCGAACAAATGAATGTCTATTCCTCTCTGGGTAAACATATTGGCTGCAAAGGTGTCCTTTTTATTGTCCTCCAAGAAAGACAATATGATTTGTTTTATTCGTACATTACAACCTTGAAGCAACAGTGAGAAACTGCTATGGATGAGAAAATAATGTAATGTTTTTCAAGATAAATCTTTTCTACAACAAAGTCACTCACTCATATGAAAAACATATACCAGCCAATGAATCTACATTTTCTTATTTGGTAATTTCAGTTATATCTTCAAATGTTAGGGAACCTCGATTTACCTTTCAGAACTTCAGAATTGAAATTGCCATTGAGGTTGAAGCCAGATATGGGTGGATGGTTAGTTGGGCTATGCTTACCCCCTCGCCTCCATAAATGTATGAGAAAATCATTTTTAAATACTTAAGTTCTTATGAAGCACTGAAATTCATCATCTTGTTCAATATAACTAAATGATAAAATTGACTAATTTGATACTTTGTTTGGCAAAAGCTTCTTTTTTTTTTTAAAACACAATCTGTTCTGGCACCAATTTTATTTAATATACTGCTGAAATGAAAGAAGGAAACTTCATATCACAAGGATTTTGCCCAATAACAAACTAAACTTTGTTCACAGGTGTTGTGTAGACCATCAATTTTCTCTGGGCTTGATGAGAGATGCAATCTATCTTTCTTCACTAAAAATCTACACCACCTCCTCCTAAAGATCATCTTGTAGGCCCCAAACTTAATTATAAAAGAGACTTATTTGACTTGCGAGTGTCCAAAATCATCTTATTCATAAGCTGTTCTTGTACGGTTGCACCATACATTTTTTTAACAAAACACTGTAACCGCATATCACAAGCAAATTAATATCGAAAAGGGATTTCAAAATTTCCATAAGGAGCCTTGGGATTAATTTATGATGTGTGGTTGAAAGAATTTTTTATTCAATGTCATGTTTGTTATCAAATTTCTGGTGCAAAAAAGTCAGAGCAAAGATGCCTTTGAGTGTGCAACAGCCATCCATTTTATTATAAGGCATGGAGAAATTTTATTTCAGCTGTAATTTGTCATGGCCTTCATTGTCATTTGCTCAAGGCATGAAATTAGCATAGTTCTATGCAGAGGTACACTTTCATTTTGTCATTTAACACCTTGTACTATACAGACAGACTGACTTGTGTTGTGCCGGTATACCCCGGATCAGCCGCGGTAGCTCATTAACCATCTTTTGGATATGTTAAATCAGTCGTACCATCATGATGATCTTATGTTTTTGTTTGAAATTATCAAAGTAATAAGTTATAATTTTCACTAGAAGTGGAATAATATATCACAATATCCAGATACATTTGTATAACCTCAGGTCACCACAAACAGATCACTCAATATAGATGGGCCCAACTTCAAAGTCAAGCTGATTCACTGCACAATGTTGATTAATTGTTGTCATGTTGCCGTATTTCGTCGCTTTTATTGTATTGGTTCTAGAAAAGCAGGAAACCAGACATTTCCGGGCGTGCAAGTACAGTAAATCACTGGATTTCAAGGCAACACTTAATCTCTGGTTGCTCTTGGCTGCTGTGTAATCAACTGAGTGTGTTCACATTATAAAAAGCTTAGTGGAATTTAAAAACCAAAATTTCTAATTTATGGAAGGTCTCTGACAATTAATTTTGAAACAGATTTTTAATCTGGCACACCACAAATGCAGGAGCTGACATGTATTTTGCTAATACAATCAAAAACACCACATACATTTATTTATTTCTGGAGGATTAAATAACATGACTGTCTGTTTTCTAATTTCTATGCATAGATTCTCTGGGTGTGTGCATGATGAGATAATTATATTATTACATTTTCATTAAGCTCTATTCATCTCAAAAGATATATCATATGAAGAATTAGAAACAACATTAAAACAAGTAACAATAAAACAACCTAAATTGGTCAAAAACCTAAAACAAAGATACTCGAGATTCTATCATTTAATATGATCAGTTATTGTCAAAATAAAAACATAATTTCCTTCAGAAGGATATTATACATGTACAGCTCGCCATCAGTATAACAAAGGAAGAAAAATACTAATGTTTTAAGGAATGTGTCATTTTACCAAGCATATCAATATTTAAAAGGGGGGTCGAAGTGCATGCAGAAACAAACATCAATCAAAAAATCTATTATTCTTGCCCTTCTGCAAGCAAAGGTTTTAAACATGTCGCACTTCACAAAATTTGCTTTGTTCTTCAGAAGAAGCAGATGCAACAACCCATTGAGTATGCTGGCTCAATTCAAATCTGGAAATTTTCCACAACAGCCAAAGTAAACAGTTTCCTTGATTACAGTTTTTGACAAATTCAAATGGAAGAGCCATGTTGGTGTGGCAAAGTTGGCTCATCACAAATTGTAATATTGATGCAAGGTACTACAGAATAACAGTTTCCTACAGCTTTGTAGTTTTCAAGGTATATAAATAACTATCGTTTTCTTTTTTTTTCTCATGAAATTGTGTTGGCGACGAAAAGCTTGAAAACTGATATTTTCAGGCATGCAAGAACAATAAATTACTGGATTCCAAGTCAACACATAATGTGATCTATTTTTCTCTTGGCTGCTGTGCAATCTACTTAGCATGTTCAAATTATAAAAAGCTCATTCAAATATTTGAAAATCTTAAATTTCCAATTTATGAAAGGTACCTGGCTTTTTGATGGAACAGATTTTTAATCTGACAAACCATACTCGTTGGGGCAGACTCACTTGGTTACAAATAGAATAATGTGGTGTTGTTTTGAAAATTTTCATGGACCTGCATGATGACTTTAAAAGGTCCAAATACATTTAATGTATTCTCAAAGAGCAGTCTAATGATATATGGTAGGGTTAAGGTTGATACCATAATTACCATTCTTTCGAAAATAATGTCCTACCGTATGTAGAGCACATCACAATCTAGTTTGGGAGCATCCTATCCCCTCCAATATTTTATCACTCCTCATGATCGACTCTTCCCTTTTTGTGAGACTTTGTGCTAGGGCATAGACAAGAAGTAATTGATGCATCACAAATATACATCAAGATATTGCAAAAAGAGTAAATATTTAACAAGGTTAATATCTTTTTTTTTTGCCGAAATGGGACAATGAGGGATTTGAAGGAATGTCTAAATGCCAACTAGGTTAATTTATATTAATTACCGATGTTTTCTCTGATTGCTTGGATTAATATTAGGATGAACAATAATTTTGTCTCCCATCAACTTTGACAACATTGGAAATCGTTTCTTGGCTGTACATTTCCAATTAAATTAAGTGGTGTCTTTTCATATTAATTCAAATTTACTGATGCTTGTCGGATTACTTAAATCATACAACATAATGAGCTCCTAAACGACAAATGAAGGGTCCCAAAATGTTAAAAGTGTTTGGATGAACGGGATCTTCATTAAAACATGAGAATGTTCTATCATATATTCCTATGATGAGATAACTTAGTCTAATGAACATTTCAGAGAATTTCAATGAAAAACAAAAATCATTATATATAATGTTACCTTTTATAATTAATTTTGTTGTTTCAAGTTAAGAGGCAGTTTTTCTAAGAAGTAGACAGATCACCATTGATGCACTTTCTGATACCAGGGATTAATTGTGGCCTTCGAGAGAACCATCCTTTTTAGTGCAATGAAAGGAAATGCTAGGAACAACTTAACCATGGTCAATCTTCTTTCATAGATACTGTAAAGTTGTTAAATATTATGTGATGTCGACCATCAAGAGACTCCAGCATCACAATTACTATTTCTTCACATAAGGCACATGCTTCTTAGCACATACTTTTCCTTGTCAGATCCTTTGCTGGAAATGACAGAATAAAACAAAATACCAATCAAAATGCTCAATATAACATTGTCATAAGCTAAATTATTATCCTAGAACCCTTCAACAAACATTGTAAGAAAAGAGCTGCAAGTGAGCTGCAGCATATGATCATACTCAATCAGAAAAAGGCATCATTAGCACATTTACCCAGGCACCAAAATAGCTGTCCCTTTGCCTTTGTAGATAAGAGGGGCTTTAGTCTGTATCATTCAATGTCAACGAGGTGTCAACACATGAGCAGTGCCAGCTTCAACCAATCGTTGTTTATGCTGCTCTCCAAAGTCAGTCCAGTCAGTACACTCTGTTTGCCATTATTGTAACACAACTTCATATTTTGAATGTCAGGAATGTGTTTTAAAGCTGATGTTTTACTTGCTGTAATGCTGCCTTTGTTATCAAAAGGAGAGGTTTAGGGACAAGAAATGAATATATTTACTCTTTTGCAAGAAGTCAAATTTATTATAAAATAATTAATGTTTAGTGATTTAGTAAATCAAGGTGATAAAATTCCATTGTCTAACACCGGTAATGATTTCACTTTTATACTGAGAGATTTCAGTTGTGCAATAACAAGTCTGCAGATCAAGCAAATCTAGGCCTTTGGAGGTTAATTTATTTTGAATCTGATGCTCCCTTTTTAGGCCACTCCTGCAAACTTCTCCAAAAGGCTATTATTGTGCTTTGAAGAATCCAAAAGGCTATTATTGGTGCTTTGAAGAACACAAATCATGTAAGAACATTTCTTTTCAGGAACTTTATATTTTGTGATTGCCAATATCAAGTTCAGACATATATGTTTTACATTTTTAAAAACGTGACTACATTAGGGGACAGCATTGCACTAGCTACAAAAGATAAATGTGTGCTATGAATGATCTTTTCATATACTTGACCTTGAAGTTTTTTGATATATATTGAAATTGAGTTTAGATTTGCGAATGAATGACTATGGAAAATAATGCGAACACAGACCTGGAACTGTCACATTGTTAGTTATGTGAAAAGGAAAATGTTTATTTTTGGCATGCCTGTGGCAGGAAAGTCTGTTCCTGCCATTTCCTTTTGCCAGGAAAGAGCTAGTAAAAATGGAAGAAAGGAAAAACAGAAGAAAGGCAATCCTCAATCTGTGGGGCAGATGACCAAGACGGAACAAATAATAAAAGAATTAAGGGAAAGGTGCAAAGTTTGAATCAGTTATGTATATTTCTTGAGTGGCCAGTGGCAAGGCAGGAAACCTGTTACAAGGAGCCCAAGGACAGGAAATCAGGAAGAGGAGGTCCTCAGTGATGGATGGAAACAGATCAGGCCTGACACCTATATAGAGCTGGGGATATATCAGCCTGGGCCTTGGCTTCCATGATTGAGGAAACATTGCGCAATTAGGATGAAGGACGAGCCCATGCTATGCGACGCCCAAGTCCCCATTATAAAAGACAATTGTGTGGCTTGCTGTCTTGGACTCTGGCCTGGAAAATGCGGCTTTTCAAAGACTCCGTAATTTTCATGCTCTGATGTAATTCTTGAATGGTCACCTTGCTGTATGCAGCCTTCTTCACTAATCAGAATTACTGACATCCATTTAAGCAAATACATGTGCAAGTGTACACTGTACAGTCCTACATTATTGAAATCAGTCCACTGAGTATTAGTGGACCAGCCAAGACATGATTCTGTACTGGTAGAGGCATTTTTTGTTAATGCAAGGAAACCATGCCAGTTAGATAGGTCATAGGTTAGAGAAAAAGATTAGGGTGGATGCCACCGTCACATTTGCATATTTATGTTAATTAGAGCTCGTTAAGGTCAAAAACGGACAAATTTCAGGTTTTTACCAATTTTACAATGTTAAAATACATTCAATTGAACTTATGAAGACAGAATTGATAGTTGAAGGTCAAAATTGATATTTAAGCAACAAAAAAAAAATTGTTAAGATAAAACTCATAATTAATGCCTTAATTAAGGTTTTTAGGTCATTTCTAGGTCAAATACGTTAAACTTAGAACGCACCCTTTTTTTAAATGTCAGACGAATATTTAGCAAAGCAAAATGACAACATGGATTCAGTTATGTGTTTTTGATTCCAAATCACAAAAAACATTAACACAATCATAAGTGATTTACAGGTAATTTGTTAATTAAATGAATACAAAACACTGAAGTGGACCAGCCAATACATGATTATGTACTGTTAGAGGCATTTCTTGTTAATGGAAGGAATCTATATGCCATTTTGATATGTAATAGGTAAGAGAAAAGGACTAGGGTGGATGCCACTTCCAGATTTGAATTTCAAGGTTAATTAGAGGTCGTTAAGGTCAAAACCAAGAAAATTGTGATTTTTCAGCAAAAATTGAAAATAAAATTAATCAAAATGACCTAAAGTGACTAAATAGCACAAGCTTAGGCCAGAACCATGCCTCAAAGTAATGAACTTTGCTATTTTGATACTTAATTAATGCACTTCACCCTTAACAATGTATTCTAAAAGGACACGTAATGATTGGCTTACTCCAAAAAGCATCCTTTTTTTTCCGGTTCAAATATTCTGAGAAAAATTTCTTGCCGAATGCCTACTTAATAAGTATGCATTGAACATCTGCCTTTTCCTAAAGTATAGCTATCTATACCAATTAGCAAGTAACATAATTATTAATTAATTGACCAATGGCTAACTTAACTTCGCACTCACAGAAGTTGCTTACAAATAACAGTTTTCAGAAGATATTTTTGACACTGACAGCAACATTTATTTAGCGTTTGGAGGGTTGACAGTTGTAGTAACATGAAAACAAAATTGCCAATTATGGGCTATCCATCCATATCCATTTTGGTGTGTTAAGAATGCCTAATATAGTGATTAGGATAGGTGGGATTGAAAATACATAGGAGAATTTTGTGCTTCTAAGGGGATTTTTGACACTGACCGTAACATTTGCTTAGCTTTTGGAGGGTTAAAAGTTGTAGTAACAAGGAACAGAGGTGCCAAATGAAGGCTTTCATGAAGGGCTATTAATCCATATCCATTTTGATGGGTTAGAAAGGAGTCATATGGTGATTAGGATAGGCGGAATTGAAAATATATGGGAAAATTTTGTGTTTCCGAGGAGATTTTTGACAGTGACCGTAACATTTATTTAGCTTTTAGAGGGTTGACAGTTGTAGTAACAAGGAGTCAAGGTGCCAAATGAAGGCTTACATCAAGTGCTGTCCATCCACATTTGTTTTGTTGGATTAGGAATGATTTATAAGGTGATTAGGACAGGTTGAATTGAAAATATATGGGAAAATTTTGTGTTTCCGAGGAGATTTTTGACACTGACCGCAACATTTATTTAGCTCTTGGAGGGTTGACAACTGTATTAACAAGGAAACCAATGTGCCAAATGAAAGCTTACGCGAAGGGCTATTTATCGACATCCATTTTGATGGGTTAGAGAAGAGTTATATGGTGATTAGGACAGGTGGAATTGAAAATACATGGGAGAGTTTTGTGTTTTCGAGGAGATTTTTGACACTGACTGCAACATTTATTTAGCTTTTAGAGGGTTGACAGTTGTAGTAACAAGGAACCAAGGTGCCAAATGAAGGCTTAAATCAAGGGCTATCTATCCACATTTGTTTTGTTGGGTTAGGAATGATTTATAAGGTAATTAGGACAGTTGGAATTGAAAATACATGGGAGAATTTTGTGCTTCCGAGGAGATTTTTGACACTGACTGCAACATTTATTTAGCTTTTAGAGGGTTGAAAACTGTAGTAACAAGGAAACCAATATGCCAAATGCAAGCTTACATCCAGGGCTGTTAATCCATATCCATTTTGATGGGTTAGAAAGGAGTTGTATGGTGATTAGGATAGGCGGAATTGAAAATACATGGGAGAATTTTGTGTTTCCGAGGAGATTTTTGACACTGACCATAAGATTTATTTAGCTTTTAGAGGGTTGACAGTTGTAGTAACAAGGAACCAAGGTGCCAAATGAAGGTTTACATCAAGGGCTATGTATCCACATTTGTTTTGTTGGGTTAGGAATGATTTTTGTGGTGATTAGGACAGGTGGAATTGAAAATACATGGGAGAATTTTGTGCTTCCGAGGAGATTTTTGACACTGACAGCAACATTTATTTAGCTTTTAGAGGGTTGAAAACTGTAGTAACAAGGAAACCAATGTGCCAAATGCAAGCTTACATCAAGGGCTATTTATCCATATCCGTTTTAATGGGTTAGGAATGAGTTATATGGTGATTAGGACAGGCGGAATTGAAAATACATGGGAGAGTTTTGTGTTTCCGAGGGGATTTTGACACTGACCGCAACATTTATTTAGCTTTTAGAGGGTTGTAAGTTGTACTAACAAGGAAACTAAGGTGTCAAATGAAAACTGACTTCAATGGCTATCCATCCACATATTTTTTGGTTGGTTAATGATTTATCTCGTGATTGTCATGTGATCTCTAGGATGGCAAGATGAGAACAAATTGATTTTTCCATTTTCTTAATGTGAATATTAATGATGCTGTTTGGACAATAAGTTTGAATTGTTAAGGATAATGATATCAAAACTAACATGATATAATTCCATTAGAAAAATGTTTATAAAAGTCCCATTGAACAATGAATCATTAAGACTGAACATAGTAGTTGAATAGCCATATCATTTTCCAGGCTTTTGCAATTGTTGATCGTCTTCTTGGCTTGTACGCATGGGGGACCCATATATTGTAGTACATATAAATCTTGTAATTTTTATAAAAACTATGGCAAAAACATATAAGATCACATATAAATACATTGTAGTGCCTAAACCAAGTAACTGATTAAATTTCAGCGATTTTTCTTCCTCGTGATACATGGGACTGCTTGACGACCTTTGCTAATTTCAAAACAGTAATTATTGTCTAATTAATGATTTAAAGGGTACTGATGTGGTCTCAAGTGTGAAAGCCCAACCCCTCTGATCTTTTTGAAGCTATTCTTTGTACCATGGGCAACATTAACACTACTGAAAGACAAAAAACATGAATTTTCAGTAATTTTGCCTTAATGACCTTTAACGACCCCTAATTGACCTTAAAATTAAAAATTGACGCCGGCATCCACCCCTACCTTTAATCCCTTCCCCCATAGCCCACTTCTACCATGGTTGCCAAGTATTAACAAGAAATGCCGGAAAAAAATTTTCTAGAGGCTTTTTTGGACTTTGGCTGGTCCACTATATGAAGGGTTCTTGGTTAACCAGGGAACAGAATACAAGCAGCAAAGTAGAAACACATCCATTAAGGATAATTATCTTACACTGGCTCCAACACATGTGGGATTGGTTCAATCATAATTGAGATTGGCAACAGTTTACAGGCAGTTCATGCAACCTGAAAATAAGGTATCACACTTATGCCAGCTATAGCCCTAGCATGCCATTCAGTCTAGTTGCCATTACAGATCAATTCTGACTGCCTGGACAGAGCAGAGAGTGCTGGGTAAAGTTTTCATGACACACACTTCAGAGAAGCAGTCAGTTTTGTCTCTGAAGGTGTCGTTTGTGTCGTTTAATCTATCCTCCTTTGTTTGATGATTATCTATTACTGCCTTAACATTTTCCAACATCAACAGGAAACCTCAAGTCATCCACAGCAAAGGTATCCTTTATTCGGGACTTGTGCTCAGAAACTCAGGATGCTCACAACTGAATCAATTGCACTTCAACCTTTGAGTAGGTATATCTTGTTGTTGTGTTTTTTATGAAGGCAGCATAACTGGGACCCTGGTAAAAATGGGGTCTGGCCTCATGACAAGCATGGGTCCTATAGATTATAAACTGCAGCAAACTGACAAGCAAATTATAAGAATCGCCTTTTTAGATTATTTCAAATTATGTCACTTTAACTTTCTTTTGGGTACTTTATTACCACAGAATTAATTAAAGATTGCGCAAAAATAAAATTTGGCTAGTTTTATTACATCATCTTGTCAATTTATAGATACCAAATACATTTCAGGACGATATTTCAGTGCCGCTGACTTTGAGAAAGTTCCTTAAACTCTATTTTGTTTTGACTGAAGTTTTAATCATTCCGCATAATACTTTAACGGGAGTTTGCAGGACCAGAGAGAGATATTTCCCCTCGATGTTTTGTAATGGAAATAAGAAGATATTGGTGGCCACATGTCAATTCCTCATTTCAGCAGAAGGAATTCCGAATGAAGAGGGTAAGCTGGAAATATGCATGATCGACAGCAATTCCCTGAGCATTAGCATTGGCCTTATCGAGGGACCAGGGAAATGCGAGTTGTAAAACAGAGTGGAATGGCTCAATTTCCTCGGTGACACCTGGTCGATAGTAACAAGTAGGAAGATTGGATTGATCTTCTCTTCACTCTTCTATTGACAACACAGCTTCCACACAGCTTCAAGAAGTTCAAAATCTTATGGTCAAGGTCACATCTGATTCTTTTGGGTGAAATCCAGTCTCAGTAAGGCTGCTTGTTGTATTAGGCAGTGCTAGCATTGCACTGCAGTCTCCAGGTTGGCCATGGAAATTAGCACAAGCAGCATGCAAATGAGCGACATCTGCAGAGTTGAAATAAAATCAAAATGAGAAATAAATTTCAGTTCATTTTTTTTGGAGAATAAATTTCTGGAGTCCCACTGACACTTTGTGTCATCAGAAAAATACCAGAGGGACTCACAAGTCTTTTTGAAACTATTGTGCTTACTTTGTGTGGTGCTATGAACTGTATCTATTGATCCTGTCATTTTGTTAGCATGACGCAACATTGACATAGCGAAAACTTTTGGACGGAAATCTTGACAGAAAATTTCCATGTAATGAGTTTTAGCTTTAAATGTTTTGTTTCGTCTCAATCGGAGATTTTGATTTAAGCTCATTGATGGTTGAGTTAAACCGCAGAAAAGCCAATGATTTGATGAATGAGCTCCTGAAGCAAAAATGACACAATAAGAACAAAATACCAGCAGAGGCAAATAAAAAATCAATAAAACATTGTTATAAGCTAAATTTCGTTATTTCGTAGAATTGCATGGCCCAGACCATAAAAAAATAGTTTTAAGTGACAGTGTATGACCATACTCAATCAAAAAAGGAATCATTACCGCATAAACCCGGGCACAAAAGTAGCTGTCCTTTTGCCTTTATAGATAAGAGGGGCTTTAATCTGTATCATTCAATGTCAATGAGGTGTCAACACATGAGCAGTGCCAGCTCCGACCAACCAGTGTTTACTCTGCTCTCCAAAGTTGGTCTACTCAGTACAGTCTGTATGCTGTAATTGTGGCATTCCTTGAGGATTTTGAATCTAAGGATGGCTTTTGTTTTACAGATAGATAGATTGTAGATGCATTTTGTTTTAAAAAAACAATTAAACAGCACATCATGTTATCTAATTATGTTAGTGAATCAAGACGGTACAATTCTGTTTACTAACACCTGTGTTATTTTCACTTTTCTGTTAAAAACATCAGCTGAGCAATGGCAGGTCAGCAAATCAGACAAGTCTAAGCATTCTCAGCTAAATAATTTGTCTAAATTACATACTCGATATAGACTGCTATTGCAAAAGTCTCTAGAGCGCCGTTGAAGCCTTCAAAACAACATCACAATGTCATGTAAAAGCAACTTTTATATAATGTTAGAGTTAATAACTTATTTAAGACAAAGAGGGATCATAGATTAAAAAGTTACTCGATACAATAATAAACGTATGTTATGGCTAAACTGGTCCTATTACATAACTTGTCCATTAGGTTGGTATTGACAGTTATGAATCTTTGAGTGAATGGCTGTTGACAAGAATACAACCACAGACCTGGAACAGTCACATCATGAATAATGTGAAAGAAAAGAATTTATTAATAGCATGCCTGTTGCAAGGATGACAGTCTTTTCTTGCCATTTCCTTCTGCCATGTGGTAGGAAGATGAATTGTCTCACAAAAAGAGGAAATAGAAATAGAAGAACAAGAAAAAACAGGGGAAAGGCTGTCCTCAGCCTTTGGGGCGCATGACCTAGACGGACCAAACAATGAAAGGGAATCAATGGAAAGGTGCATAGTTTGAATCAGTTACGTATAAGCCTTGAGTGGCCAGTGGGCAAGGCAGGAAGACCTGTTACAAGGAGCCCAAGGACAGGAAATCAGGAAGAGGAGGTCCTCAGTGATGGATGGAAACAGATCAGGTCTGCCGCATATGGAGCTGGGGATATATCAGCTTGGTCCTTGCTCAGATGATTGAGGAAACGTTGCGCAATTAGGATGAAGGATGAGCCTGTCCCATGCCACGCTGAAGCCCCCATTATAAAAGCCAATTGCTGGGCTCGCTTTCTCAGACACCAGTTTGGATGATGAGGCCTTTCAAATATTTGAGAGCTTCCACGCCTCTGACATTACAGCATGGCAACCTGGATGTGTACAGTCTTCACCCACTGATCATTGTTGTTGTGCCTGTAAGCATATTTAAATTCATACAGTTACCTCAACACTACAGTATCCTTATCAGAGCTACACTACCCTCCAAAAGTTTGAATGCACCTGGAAAGTGAGGTTCCTTTTAAAAATACTTCAGTTCGAATGGAATTTCGGTTTTATATTTACGTCAAACGATATCAGAAGTCACATTGAAGTCTTAAGTTGTCTTTATTTTGTCATTTTAGGTCATTTTGGATGAAATTCATGGACTTTCTCGATATCCCAAATTACGATATTTTATAAAAAATTGTCACAGCCCAGAGGACATTCATGCACGAGTCTTTTAGGTTTATGAAATCTAATCATATTTAAGTGTTTCTAGAGCTGTAACAAGACCGTAACAGCAGTTTTAAAGCCAAAAAAGACAGTTTGAAAATTAGACATTGACCACTCAAAAATACAAAATTTAGATAATTTCGGGTCACTAGGAAGTATAATCATAAAATGTATCTTCTCAAGTGAAAATTATTTTATTTGAGCTTTTTCGGCATTGTTTTGACGCAAAACTGGCTAAAATTAGATTTTTTATCCCATTTTCAATAGTCATTTTCTGGTCTGAAACTACAGGTAAAATCACCACAAACCAGTGGAAATGTGTCATAAATGTCATAAATATGGAAGATAACAGTCCTTTTATAGCTTTTTGTAGAAAATTACAAAATAGTATATCGAGAAAATTATGTAAATTTATACAAAAAAACATGAGGCATGGAAACCTGGGAAAAGTTGTCATGACTCACTTCCAGGAATTAGTTGGCATTGTCTCTGAAGCTGTCTTCAATGCCAGTAAAACTGTCCTTCCAGGTTTCTTCTTACTTTCTCGGCTGATTTATTTCTGCCATATCTTACTTCCATGGGATATGTACCTCACAGAATCTGAAGCAAATGCATCCATAGCAACCCTCATGTGGGACATGAAACTTCTGACACTTAAGACTACAGAATTAATAACATAAAATATCAATATCATCCGTTCATTTGTCAGTTTCCTAAAAAAAGATAAAACAAAAAATATTCCAGGATTCCCATCCCTGGTTAGACCAAACACTTTTGCAAGCAATGCAAAGCACACATTAATGTTTAAAAATTTTGTTATATCATAAATTCATTATAACAAAACCAAGACAATTTGCACTGCAACTATAAACAGGGGTGCCTGAAATCGATAAATATATCTGTACAGCATCTGTGGGTTGGAATAATTCGTTTTCCCAAAGAGTTTCCTTGAAACCAAACGAGAGACAAATAAGACTCATTAGTCGCAGATCATTGCTATCCTGTTCCTTGTGGTTGCTTCCAGGAGCGGATTATACCATTAAATTGCCTGGTATTTTTAGGCAACCTCTAATTTGGCATCTGGTGAAAACTAGATTGACCTCAGAACGCTTCAAGTTACTACTTATTTGTTCAAACATTTGTAAACCACTAGTTTCAAATGCACCAAATTTTGTTGAGTTGCAAGCCTCAAAGAGATATAAAAACAGTAGCAAACTGTCATTTTATCAATTAAACAAACAAACAAAATGACCAATTTTATTTCATACACATATATTTTTGTACTCAAGTTGTGACCATCATAGAATTACTTAAACCAAAACGGGGAACATTTGATCAAAAATAAAAGGGGAACAATTTTTCCCACATTATCTGATAAACTAGTTGATTCCAAGAAGGTAAATATTTCAGTGCCTACAAGTCTAAAAAAATAGAAATATATTGTCTTGCCTTGACTGAAGCTCTTGATTGTTCTGCATATCATTCAAGATTCAAAAGAGAGTTTACAGGACAGGAGAAAATGCCCTTCAATGTTTTGATAACATATAACAATCCCTCATTTGAACAGAGGGAATCACCAATGAACAGGCAGGCTGGAGAAGTGCATGACCAACAGAAATTCCCTGTGACACCTGGTCAAATAGTGAAATAGTGAAAAGCCGGCAGATCAGAGTGATCACGTCTTCTGTCTTTCACTGACAACACAGTTTCAATGCAGCAAGGTCACGTCAAGTTCTTCTGGGTGAAACACAGAAATTGAAATTACTAATATCTTTTTGAATTGTTCTGTATCAATAGCAAAAGAGTGATTGACTAATTTTCTGAATGATCGATTGAAATTACAGCGAAACACTTTGATATAGAATTAGAGTGGACTGTGGCACTGTGAAAATAGCACTTTGTGACTCATGATAGCCGACGAAGTGTCATCTTCTCTACTTTCAACATGGGAAACATAAAGGCTGTTTGATTAGTCATGATCAAGAGAAAACCATTTGACTTCTCATAACGGATTTTAGAGTGAAAATCAGATGCATAATCCTTTCGTTTGGCTGTCACCAACAAGTGGGATAAGTCTCCTTCAATCAAATTAACTTTGAAAGTATTGGGTTTGATCATGACAAATCATCAGCATGGTGGCACACGAAGTGCCACTTTCACAGTGCCACAGTCCACTCTAATCAAAGTGTTTCACTGTAACAGCACTTGTCAAACAGTTGCATAGTTGCAAGAACTATGCATCTGTTACACAGAAGACAATTCCATTTTAAAGGGCATAACTAAAGACTGGTTGCCTTGAAGATTATTTTGTCATTGTGACTATTGAGACATTTGCAATGTTAATTGTCATTTTTGACGTCTTGCTATATGTTGCAGCCTCAGATTCTGATCTTGTGCTGGACATCCAACACCTTTACATCATCATCACAAAAAGCATCGACAAATGTGGTAGGATCATAAATAGCAAGGCATTTTTGCTCGACAGCAGAAAGCAGTTGTCAGGGTGAATTGGCAGAGTACATATTGTCCGACTCCTCTGATCTTTGTGACAGCAGTTATGGCTCTATCCTATTGACAACGTGATCATTCATTTCCATAGCCTGTCCTACAGCTAGTGTTCTCTTCCAGGACTTGGTTTAGCTGCATCCCATTTGTTGTATACATATCTCATGTTGAGTTAGCTTTTCCAGAGTGCATACCTCATAAAGAAAAGATTTGCACTGACTGTGCAGCTGCAAACGAAAAATTACAGAAACTTCACTTTAAAAATTCTTTTACTGTCATCAAAGAAAAACGGTCTGGTATGTCCGCTTAACAGACAAACAATGCTTTATATTGTCAGTTTTAGTTTTCGGTAACTGGACTTCTATGCACTAGCTGTAACTTCGCAAATAAAAACCAACATTCTCCTGAGTTAGCTCTGAAGCGCACAAATATACACCAACACCATAAACAGATGAAATCAGATGAGAAAGATTAAATTTTGTTCCATTATATCTTATTCTGCTACTTGCCAGACACGCATGGAATACATTTGTGTCAAAGTCAAAATAAATATTATTATTAGATATCAAAGAATATGGTCACACTTAATCAGCAAGATGAAAAAAAAGGTGGCTTTCATCTTGTACTTATAGGCCAACATCAAAGCCTGAACTTAAGGTTGAATATGTGGGTTACATATTGACCACAACCTGATAAATAAGCACTGACCAAGTGACCATGGGCTATACCTGGGACTATATATGTTCAATTTACCGATATGAGGATGATTTTTTTTTATTTATGTCTCAGTTTTCCTGACGAACAGACTCATAATGGTTTTGATTTGACAACATGGACAAGTCGCAGGTGTTTATGAGTCCCATCACTCCCATCTTAGATCATGAGACAAGCCCTGAAGTGACCTTATTGTGAACATAAAAAGCCTGAACCAAACTATGTACCCTCTGACAAGACAAAACTAGTATCCTGTGATGGCATGATAGTCAAGATAAATCATCAGTCATGAATTCATCTTTTTTTTCAATATTAGAGCAATTCAGAAAGAAAAGGAGGCTAGACTGTTTGTCTGGTTGTTGCAAAAAAACTCAATTTTAAAATTTCTGTAAACATGCAAAATGTCAATGAGACACACACATTACGATTTGTAATCTAAACTGTAAAATAATATAATTTTATAGTTTTATGTAAGCCATCATGCCGCTGAGGAGGACTGTATTGGTCTATCAATTTGTAAATGTGGAGCCACGGATTCTTAATGGAATGTTTGAATTGAGACAACTTGACAATGTATTGTATTGACTTTGGTGTGGATGTAAATATATTTCACTCCATTCAAAATTTTGGTCACTTTCAAGAATTTGATAAAATTAATGGAACAGTAAGTTAAACATTAGTTTTATCCTCTGCAATGAGGGCATTATTCATAGGATGGTTGTCTGGTGGATGGAGAATTACACCAAGTATCTATGCACTTGGTGGGCAAATTAAGACAGGACAATGATGCAAACAGGTGGAAGAGCTTATCTTTATGTTTTGAGAGGAATAATTTTCAAGAAGACATCGGTTAGCACATGCCATCTTCTTACCAAAGTTATTTAAATGCTCATCGATCAGGGCAACTGAGGAGATGCATGACTGGCTCAAATTCTCTCAGCGTTATTAGCCACATGGTCATAGCATGAAGATGGCAAGCTGTGTCACACTGTAGCGCAGATCTAACAAGAGATCCTGTGCCAGGTATTTAACAACATGAGGACATGTTCTTTGCTATGTGGTTACCTGTTGAGGGCATTGGGGTGACATCTGATTTGGAGATTAGCATAAATCGGTATGTCGATACTGTCAACAATGTTACCCTCTTTATATGTCCATCCCCAGTTCTGCCCAAACTATACAGTAAGTTAAGTTTCATTATCTGATTCTAAAGAGATTCTGCATTACCTCAAACAAAGTTTAGCAAACTCGCTCATATGAACACAACACATTGATTTAAATATTTAATCAGTATGAGATGTGATTGACATATCCAAAATGATATCATGGTTCAAAATTATTGCAAACAAATCAGCCGTCCAGGTGCTCATTACTTCATTCGACAAACAGCTCAGGGTCATTGCGAAGAATTGATGATGATTTTGTACAACTCTGACAGGTCTGACAAATGCAGAAGTGAAAATTAACGAAGTGATGCATTGGGTCACACCACAGCCAAATCTGCTTTCATTAATTCGATATGATAATGGAATTATCAATTAATGAGGAGCATTAAACATGCAATTAAGGAAAAATTATTTCTGATCGGAGGCCATAGTTATGTCATCAGTTTGGCCTCATCAAGGCTCATGTCAGGCAGCTGTCAAAATTATCACAAGCACTTTATCCCACGTCACATAATTTGTTTGTAATTTCCATTGTGACAGGGTTAATAAGCAGCTTTCCGATAAGAACTGTTGAATGACCTCCCAGACAAAAGCCCATTAACCAGCAAAGTCCTTTATAAGCTGTGAAAAAACACGGTTCTCAGATTTGGCCCCTGGAGGTATATAAAGATTAAAAAGAAGCTTGCCAAACCACTTAGTGTTAGAAAATCTCTTAATTCGAGAGAGATTAGGTTCGGCCTTGTAGGTGGCTTGAGAACCAACTTATAGGAAAGGAAACTGGTGTCTAAAACTAATTCCATTCATGAGCCGTAGAAGATAAAAGCATTTGTCAAAAACATGCAAATCTGACTGCATTGAAAGCAAGTGGTTGACAGCAGATGACTAAGGAAGGACTGAGGTTCTTGCGTTAAGAATAACTTTGTTATTGAAGCAACTGAGATTTTTGACATAAAATAAGTTATTTTCATTTCCAGAAATGTCTGCTATAGTGTCATAACCAAGACAAAGCATGAGAGGGCAGAAAGTTAGAGATTTTTGTTTGAAGTATAATTTAAAGGATTTTTCATCATTTAACTTCAGTGAGAATTAAGGCTTGGTAAGTCAGGAATATGACTGTTGTTGGTGACACAGTCCTGGAGTTAACTCTTGTGATGGCGTGTTAGGCAATGTGTTTAATTAAGATAAAAATAAGGAATTGTTTTGTAGGTTATGTACTGAATGTCTACTTCGTGCTAACGTAATTCTTAAAATCTTCATTTTTTCTTTTATATTTTATGATCTTTTTAAAAAAGTTTAATTTTTATTTTTATTAGATTATTTGTAAATATATATTATGCCACTGTGTGCGCTAACAAAGATATTGAACTGAATTGTAATGATCCTGCAGAGTCCCCAAAAAGAAGTATCTCAATCACTGGTCAAGATAAGTAAATCACATGCCTTAGTTGCTTTTGCCTGTGTGATAAAATGACATGAAAATCACATCCATCAGTACATATTTTACATGACAAAATCTGCACCAAACACTGATGCCACTCATAAATATGTTGCATAGATTTTCAAGAGAAGAAAAAAATATCTTTATACTTATTGCTGTTTAGAAATATAGATTTGCTATTGTGAATGTTATTTTCATAAATGGAAAAATACAAATGCTAAATTTACCACCACCTGCATCTGTCACGACTAAAGCGAAAGGCAGGTAGACCCGTGAAGTGGAAATGATTACGCTATCTCCTCCATCATCTCAGTGTAGAGGTTGTGGCAAGCCTGATCCTCACCAATCTTCTCCAGATCAAAGACTTGCTTCCCAGAAACACTCTCTATTTGAGCAGCTCAGAGTTGAAAAGGTGGGTGTCAAAAAAGGCAGACAAAAACTTGAAAGTGAAAAGACTGTAAGTGAACATAATATTTAATTTCATAAATGGTTTGGGCTAGACTTTAGATACAACATATTTATTATCAAGATAATGGTGTCCAAGGATATGGCTAAGTTAAGCTGTGAACTGCATTGTGGTTTCTTTTTACTACATACAGTACAAATTTCTAAATGTGGCTCAACTTAGCTGTCTATAGCTATTCATTACTAGTCTTATCCATATCTATCCATAGCTATCCATTTCTATTCTTTTGTATACACTGGAATCTCATCGCCCCTTGTTTAAACAATAGTAATTGTGGATAGCTATGGCTAGCTATGGATAAGTGTAGCTTAGTTTAGCTTGGAATCGCTATGGATAGATAGCTAAGGCTAGATTTTAAATGACGAGCCACTTTTAGAAATTTGTACTGTAGGCCTACCGTAGTATTCTTAATTCTGAGCTTCATCAGGTTGGTCACATTTTGACCATTATCCATTACATCAGCAAAGAAGAGGTTTAGATTGTTGTTTGTTTGCATGTATTTATTTTATTGGTCTGAGTTTCTTTTGTCGCGACGGGATTTCTCAATTTTAACTGATGATTTAAGTAAAAAATGTTTCCTCAGAAAAAAGACTGAATAACAAAAAAATAACTTCAAAGGCACAACAAAAGGCTCATATAACGTTACTATAAGCTAATTTTTTTTTTGGCGCGCTAGAAAACCACATGATACACATTGTAAGGAAAGAGCTGCAAGTGTATGATCATTCTAAATCAGCAAAGGCATCATTACTATATTAACCCAGGAACTGAAATAGCTGTCCCATTTGCCTTTAAAGATAAGGGAGGCTTTAATCTGCATCATTCAATGTCAATGAGGTGTCAACACATGAGCAGTGCCAGCTTCGGCCAAGCGGTTTTTATACTGCTCTCCGGAATCAGTCTATTCGCTACAGTCAGTTTGCCACAATTGAAACATAACTTGAGGATTTAGAATATGTTGATGGCTTTTGTCTTGAAGCTGATGTTTTTCCATTTGTACTTCTGCCTTTGTTATCAGGCAACAGGGCTGAGAGAGCGTAACACAGAGATATATGTTTCTCTTTTACAAAAAATCGAATAATAATTATGTTAGTATTCTTTTCGAATAAAAACAAAAATTCTGTCAGTATTATTTTAACTTTTTTGCTAAAAGCCCCGATTGTGGAATGACTGTCCTGAAAATTAGACAGATCTAGCCATCTCAGCACAATTTATGTGAAATTACAAGAACCCCTTTCAGGACGCACTTGCTAAATTCTCTAGCAGGTCGTTGATGAAAACAACATAGCATGTAAAACTATTTCATTTCTGAAACATTTATATACTTATTACTGTTATATACTAGATCTTGAAGTTGCCTGATCAATTGATATTGACAGCTTAGACTCGTGAATGAATGATTGTTGACAGGAATACAACCACAGACCTGGAACAGTCACATCTTGAATAATGTGAAAGAAAAGAATTTATTTATAGCATGCCTGTGGCAAGGATGGCAGTCTTTTCTTGCCATTTCCTTCTGCCATGTGGTAGGAAGATGAATTGTCTCACAAAAAGAGGTAATAAAAATAGAAGAACAAAAAACAGATGAAAGGCTGTCCTCAGCCTGTGGGGCACATGACCTAGACAGACCAAACAATGAAAGGGAATCAATGGAAAGGTGCATAGTTTGAATCAGTTACGTATAAGCCTTGAGTGGCCAGTGGGCAAGGCATGAAGACGTGTTACAAGGAGCCCAAGGATAGGAAATCAGGAAGAGGAGGTCCTCAGTGATGGATGGAAACAGATCAGGTCTGCCGCATATGGAGCTGGGGATATATCAGCTTGGTCCTTGCTCAGATGATTGAGGAAACGTTGCGCAATTAGGATGAAGGATGAGCCTGTCCTATGCCACGCCGAAGCCCCCATTATAAAAGCCAATTGCTGGGCTCGCTTTCTCAGACACCAGTTTGGATGATGAGGCCTTTCAAATATTTGAGAGTTTCCACGCCTCTTACATTACAGCATGGCAACCTGGATGTGTACAGTCTTCACCCACTGATCATTGTTGTTGTGCCTGTAAGCATGCTCACATTCATACCTCATCATTACAGCATCCTAATCAGAGCTACACTACCCTCAAAAAGTTTGAATACACCTGGAAAGTGAGGTTCCTTTTAAAAATACTTCATTTCGAATGGAATTTTTGTTTTATATTTACGTCAAACGATATCAGAAGTCACATTGAAGTCTTAAGTTGTCTTTATTTTGTCATTTTAGGTCATTTTGGATGAAATTCATGGACTTTCTCGATATCCCAAATTACAATATTTTATAAAAAATTGTCACAGCCCAGTTATCTTCTAGGTTTATGAAATCTAATCATATTTAAGTGTTTCTAGAGCTGTAACAAGACCGTAACAGCAGTTTTAAAGCCCAAAAAAGACAGTTTGAAAATTGGACATTGACCACTCAAAAATACAAAATTTAGATAATTTGGTCACTAGGAAGTATTATCATAAAATGTATCTTTTCAAATAAAAATTATTTTATTTGAGCTGTTTCGTCATTGTTTTGACCCAAAACTAGCCAAAATTAGATTTTTTATCCGATTTTCAATGGCCATTTTCTGATCTGAAACTACTGGTAAAATCATCACAAAACAGTGGAAATGTGTAAAAAATTATAAATGTCATAAATATGGAAGATAACACTCCTTTTATAGCGTTTTATAGAAAATGATAAAATGGTATATCGAGAAAGTTATATAAATTTATACAAAAATGATCTAAAACCATGAAATATGGACACCATGCGGCCTGAATGTGAATTTCCATATTGTTTGATGTAAGTATAAAACAAAAAAAAGGTTGGAGATGATGTATTTTTAATATGAATTATCTTGAGTTCACAGGAGCAAAGTAAAAACACTTCAATAATAGGTGAATGACCTACCCTGATTCTAACGCATGTGAGATTGGTCCAATTATAACATGATTGGCAACAGTTTATAGGCGGTTCACATAAGCTGAAGATAAGTTACCGGCTTAGACCCACACATAATCTATCCATGGCCCTAACATGCCATTGACTATGGTTGCCATTATTGATTAATTCTGACTGCCTGGATAAGGCATGGAGACCTGGGAAAAGTTGTCATGACTCACTTCCGGGAAGCAGTTGACGTTGTCTCTGAAGTTATATTTAATGTCAGTATAACTGCCCTTCAAGGATTCTTTTTACTTTCTCAGCTAATTTATTTCTGCCATTTCGTACTTCCCGGGAAACCTCACAGCATCCAAAGCAAATGCATCCATAGCAACCCTCATGTGGGAAATGAAACTTCCGACGCTTAAGACTACAGAATTAATGACATAAAATATCAATATCATCCG